>JAWZYV010012363.1:0-2400000 GCA_038373885.1 Cheiracanthium punctorium
TATTCAGGATTTGTTCTTGTCCCTTAGGTAAGGCAACAAAAGAAAACAAAAAACCCAGGAAATTCTAAAGATGGTGAATTGGGAACGCCCTTGCCCGAAATGCCCCTGCAAATGCTTCTTCTCCCAGACAGCAGTGGCGGCTTGTGACCCGTTTCAGTGGTGGGGCCCGAAAAAAAAAAATCTGATGTGTCCAACACATGACTTCCTTGCACGTCCATTAGATCAAAAATATTTTCGACGCACTTCCTCTAAATTTATTTGTTTGAAAGAGATAAAAATATCAATAATAGTAAGGTTTAGCGATTTCTAGCCAAATATTTCGATATCGCCAAGCTGAGTTCAATTTGAAAGATTTCCTTTCTGACACTTTATTTGGCGATATTTCAACAAAAGCCGACAAACTTGAGATAGTCAGCGAGATTTTGGGGATAGCCAAAGTAGTCATTGACACACAGACTTTCAATGAATTGAATGCATCTATACACCTCAATGTATTCAAAGTCATTTGGCTCACCATGTAAACAAATTCTCAGTCGATTGCTGTCAAAAAAGATATTGAAAACAGTTAGATATTACAATAGTTCTAAATACAAAGTTAAAAAATCTACGGGTTAAAGTTTTAGAGTTATTCAAAATAGGAAATAATTTTTGGCGCCAAATTTGGCGATATTTCGGCGAAACTCGTCAATGTCGACGACATTTGGCGAGATTTTTAAGCATAAACCAAACAATGACAGATTATCGCCAAATTTGGCGATATTTCGCCAAAACTCGCCAAGAACGATGACAAATGGCGATACTTTGGCCATGGACCAAATGACTGACTATCGCCAAATTTGGCGATATTTTGCCAAAACTCGCCAAGGTCGAGGACAGACGGCGAGATTTTGGGCATGTACCAAACAATGACTGTCTACAGTTGTATTATAATGAAGATGTCCATAGACATTAAGGTACTGAAATTCTTTTCGGTGGTCCTGTAAATAAACTCTCCAGTAGATTGGAACCAAAAATCGAGATGCACAACTATACTTCGCTCGCACTTATCCTGATAGCATTACCAAAGGTAGAATGAAGTGTGAATCCGCAAAAATATATAGTTCGCACATTTTTGCGGATTTTAAAACATTAGTTTTCAATTTTTTTGTCTAAAATCCTTCAAATGATTCTCAGTTTTACAAGCTACTGCTTGTATGAGCAGTTAGTATAGAAAAATTCGCAATTTTCAGGAGTTAACAATAAACCGCTCGTACATCCCCATTCAACGCATTCCACCAATTAGAACTTTCACACTCTTGGCGGAAAATTCAGTCTTGACCGCTGGTTTTCACAATGACCTGGTAACCCCCGTTCCTCCAAAATGCTCCCACCACCCCCGCGCAATCCCACATTCTTATCTTTTCTCCTGTCTCCGAGCTGAGCAGTGATTTCTTATTGTCGTCGTTTTCCTTGTATTTTCGTAATGGCTTCCTCTGCAAATTCGTTTTCTTTCACTTTCCAGCCTCATAAAGCTGGAAAACCCTTAAGGAGCTCTGCTAAGGTTATTGTCTTAAATGTGTACACTAAACTCAGAGAGCAACATCAGTCAAAATCAGAAAATGAAATTGTTCAACTCTGTTCTGAATTAACTGGTGTTTCGTCGGTTAGTATTTACCGAATGAAAACAGAAATAAGGAAGAGCGGGACTCTATCTACTCCCGGGAAAAAGCGGCCTTTAAAAGTGGCTACACGACGAAGGCTTCAAATTTATGATGATTTCACAAAAACTGCAATTCGTAGAAAAGTGCATTCTTTTTTTTTCAAAAATGAGATACCCACAGCCCAAAAAGTAATGGCCGCTATAAACGAAGATGAAGATCTTCCAAATCTCCGAATCACATGCGTCAGGAGCTTGATGAAAGATTTGGGATTTGAATATAAAAAGAGAAGCCGTTCTTCGATGCTGATAGAACGTGATGATATACTGCAATGGCGTCATCAGTATTTGAGAACAATGCTACGTTACCGTTCCGAAGGCCGAAAAATTTACTATACAGATGAAACGTGGGTAAATGCAGGGTACACCAAGGAACGTGTGTGGCAAGACTCAAGTGTGAAATCCAAGAGACATGCCTTTTTAAATGGTCTGTCAACTGGACTAAAAGCACCGTCAGGTAAAGGGGCGAGATTAATTATAATAGGGGCTGGAAATGAAGACGGGTTTGTTAAAGGATCCGTAGAAATTTTTAAAGCCAAGAAAAATTCTGGAGACTATCATAATGAAATGAATGGTTCCCATTATGAAGAATGGTTTGAAAAAAAACTTCTGCCTGAACTCCAGCCCCGAAGTATAATTGTTATGGATAATGCTCCATATCATTCAATTCATGTAGAGCAAATTCCATCAAGTGCTACCAAGAAAGTAGATATACAAGCATGGCTCACACAAAAAAACATACTCTGGAGTGATGACATGCTAAAGGCAGAACTGCTTAGCATTGTCAAGGATCACAAAAAATTATACGAAAGCTACAAAATTGACAAAATAGCTGCATTTCATGGACACACAGTACTTCGTTTGCCCCCATATCATTGCGAGTTAAATCCAATTGAGCTTGTGTGGAGCCAGGTTAAAGGCCATGTTTCAGCAGAGAATCGGACATTTAAAATGGACGAAATTATGAAGCTAACTGCTGAAGGAATAGAAAAAGCTTCTTGGTTTAACTGCGTTGAGCACGTGAAAAAAGAAGAAAAAAGAATGTGGGAGTTAGATGGTCTGGCTGAAAACACAGTTGAAACAATCCAATTCAGCGTTTCGGATTCATCTGAGGATACTGAGTTGTACACTGATGACGATGGTAACCTTAGCGGAGTTGAACGTATAGAGGAATAACAGTCCTTCTCAGGACTACAAACAGTCCTTCTCAGGACTACAAACAGTCCTTTTCAGGGCTACAAAGAGTCCTTTTCGGGGCTATAAAAATTATAGACAGAAAATCACATTACATTCTTTACATTTTCGATATACATACCCAACGTATATAACATGCGCAATCATTTAGTTCATTTGGCAGGGTGTCGGATTCGAATCCAGCCCGCTAAAAGATTATTATGTATACGTGGCGAATGTGCACGGTCTGTTTTCTCCAGATGTAACGTGCATACGCGTAAGAACCCCTTAGAAAGTCCTCTGACCAAGGTACTACCCATCCTTGGCAAATACCCCTCGTGCAGGTTTGCCTTACTGCACACAACACAACAATCTGATTCTGAGGCATTGCATGCCCTCTTGCTATTTAAACATTATTGAGCTTGCTTTAGGGCCAGTATATTACCTTTTCCTTTATCACTAATTTTAATTGTGGAGCCATGTATTTGCTTGCTGTTGGTTTGCTTTCTGGCTGTCGGAGAATTGTATTCGAATTCAGAGAATTGCATTCGCAAAAGAAGGATTTCGCCTTCTATATGCGATGATCAGGAACATTAAATTTATGTTGTCTTATCTCACAGTGTTGGCCTCAAGGATGTATTTAAGGGTAGTGGGGGTTTACAAAATTTTGATTTTCTTTACGAAAATGATAATGTCATAATCTTTTCGTGAAAAATTCTGAAATTTTTTTTTACCGTTTGTACCCCCTCCGAAATGTTTTTCTGGATACGTGCCTGGTTGATCCCCTTTTCAGTGAAGCTTGGAATATAGTGTTGTTAAATATGAAATATTACTCACATGCATATACAGTAGTAAAGTCTGTTTTAAATGGCTTCAAAAGAGACTGAAAAAATTTACCGCTAAAGAGAGTTTGCTATTGAATAGGGGTTCAATTTCAGTAATAGTTCCGCTAACAAGATTTTGATTAATAAAGGCTTCAGTTAAGGCAGGTTTTTGCACGCATATACTATACATACATACATACTGTTTGAAAAAGAAAGTTTCCTTTTTACGTACATTCTTGCGTACTTTTGAGTTTTGAATTTCTTTTAGCCGTCAGTTTTTGATAGCTTATAAGAAGTAATTTTCTTGGGCTTAATGGTCTGTGCATGTCAAAGAACCTGATTTCCGATTTGTAAAATGTTATGGGAAGAATAACGTGTTAATTAACGTGAACTGGAACATCAATGGAAGAACTTCAGTTAGATGAAAATTTAGCTATTCTATCGAAATTTACGTTCAGCGTAAAATATAGCACAAAAACCTGAATAGACAAGGAATGCCAAACTTGTGGAAGCAACATACTTTTAAAATAATCTTCCGCACATTCAAATATCGTAAAAATAGGTAAGTAATGGCGTATTTAAAGTTTAAATTTATTAGTTTTAAATCTTCGAAAGTTTTGTACGGTACCGCTAATAGTGCACTTATTAGCGGTACCGTACAAAACTTTCGAAGACAGCCCAACGAATTGCCGCGAGTAGGGGAGAAAGAAGGTCGCAAGAGCGGAGGAGGCCCCCTATAGTGGAAGGGAGCTGTTCTGCGCCAAGTAATGGAGTAACAGCCAGCTGTGGTACGCAGAGAAAGTAAGAGAGAATTCTCGGAGTGATACATGCGTTACGGCCGATATACGAGCTGTAAATCGGCCGCTGTAGCTTTCCCAACGCTATCAGGTTAAGTGCGAGCGAAGTATAGATGTTACAACATTCTTATATATGAAATTTCATAATAGTTTTTGAGATTTGAGAGTTAAATATGCACACACGTACACCAAAAGTCGCCAAGCTTGGCGACTTTTGGCATAGTTCTTGAGGGAGGCACGTGACCGTGGTCGGACCATTACCTAACTTATGTGGTAGGACGGTATTGTGGTTGAAATGGATGAATGCCCCTAAAATTGCTATTGACCATAATGTATTGGAAATCTTTTGAGTGTTCCTGTAGCAGAACTATAAATGATAAAGACACTTTTTTTAATGGAGAAATTCATTTTCTAACTCTTTACAGCATATATCACTTCTGAGTCGTTTGAAATAGCCCAATACCTCTAAAAAACGCTTTGATGAATTTCGGCCCATAGAGCGTAATGTATTTCGAATCTTTTGGGGCGGTCCTGTACATAAACTATCCATTCGATTGCCACCAAAAGGGGAGGTGCACAACTAGATCATAGAACAATCCTAAATATCAAATCTCAACATTCTACGACCAATAGTTTTTGAGATATGCGAGTTACATACATACGTACGTACGTACAGACGGCATGGAAAAACTGGCCACAGTAGACTCGCCACTGGTCAAAATGAGTTGCAGACGCGTTAATATGATCGTTCATGCTAGCCTACGATGAGATGCATCGAAAGAAATTTTTTAATTAAATTTAGAGGTAGTCAAAATCGGTTTTTATGTCGAAATTTGGCCCCCAAAATTTTTCGGGATCACATTAATTCCTTATACTACGTACAAGGAAGTAAAAATAGTGCCAATTAAAATCGCGAAAATATATATACATGTAGAACAACCTATCCCCACGTGCACACAGCGTAAGTATTTAAAATTTCTCAAATGACAAATAATTATCGAATTTACTATACAACTTTTGCTATTTTTTACCTAGTTATGTTAAATATAAAAGTTTACTTTATTACTAAACAAAAAGCCACATTTAAATATTTAATATTTATGTTCTTTACAGTTGCCTGTTCATAATTTTTTAGATGATTTATTTATTTTAAAATAAATATCAACATATATAAAAAATACATTTAAACATCCCTTTTCGTAAATCAAGAAAACAAAACAGAAAAATATCTGACTGCACTGCAAAAATACGATCACGCAAATAAAAAGTGATTTCCTCCTAAGCGGAAAATTTCGCCAATAGCTACCGATTGTCGAAATTTCCCCGTACGGCTGTGTAGATCACCGTGCGAGGGCCCGCAGATCTGGGCCCAGAACAGCGCCAAATAAGCCGTTTGGATGCTTTCTTTGGATGAAGTTTGGATGCCGTTTGGATGAAGTTAATTCTGCGTCAGTATGGCTTTTCTGCTCAATGCCAATATGCCAACACGGTGAACGGAGAAGAGACTCCCAATTCAGGGCAAGCCAGCCCTTGGCCCATGCATGGTTTAGATAGGGGGAAAATCGTATAACTATCGCTTTTTTAAGCGCGTTTTTTAATGGATAGTATTAAAATAGAGTAAAACGCGTGTGTTTTTTTAATGAAAGTAAATTATTGAAAGAACTGCCTTACATAATGGGAAGATACTTTGATTTAGACGGTGCTTAGTCGGTGGGGCCAGGCCCATCTGGTCCTTAATGACGAGCCGCCACTGCCAGACAGCACAACAAACTTGCAGCAAGCTTGAATTATCAAGTCAATAAACTTGAATTAAGCTTGAAAATTTCAAGCGTGTAAGCTTAATGCAAGCTTGAATCAAGTGTTTAAGTTTACACTTGCCCAGCTTGCATTAAGCTTTGCATAGCAAGCTTAATTTCAAGCTTAAAAATTTGTTCTAAAAAAATTCCCTAAATACACGGGTCGCCCGTCGGCGAATCCGCCCCACATATTTCGTCACACATTTTCCCCTCTACGCTGAAATTTCAAGTTATTTTAATTTGTTTCTATCAAAAGTTCGCGGCTGGGATCGAACTCTGAGCCCTTCGGTTAGGAACCAACGTGCTATGCATTCCACCAATCTGCCTCGCGCAAGTGTGACTAAAATTTGAAGTGACTGTTACAATTGTCACGCCGTTCTTTGGAGAGATTGATCAGTATTCGCCGCTGCCGATCTGTCTCTTTTATTTTCCCATGGGATGAATCAAAATTAAAATAATCTTATGTATGATTTATAGAATCTACTAATAGGGAAATAAGCATAATATAAATTTAAAAACAGCACACGTTTTAAAACTTTCAATATTGTGACACTCATCTTGGGCAATACTGGCCAAAATCGAGACAAAAGACTGATTTTGAAATCAATTTCGTACGTAGTATATGAAGGGAGAGAGCGTGGGGCGAGAGCTGGGTTTGAACCCAGAGACTTATGGGTCGTAGAATGAGGCGTAATCCGGCTCGGCCAAAAGGTACCTATTCGACCGGCCTTCAATTGCCGGGTGTTGTGTGCGCGGAGGTGATCGTGCCGCCACATATAATTGTATTTTATTTTGAAGAATTTCCATATTTGGAAATATAGAATCTTTTTTTTTTTTTTTTTTTTTTTTAATTCTATGGTCAAGCAGTAATCAAGTTGTATTCAAGCTTGACTGTTCAAATGACTTCTCCAAGCTTGCTGCAAGCTTAAAATGAATTGAACTGTCAAGCTTGTATTAATACGTCAAATTCAAAGAAATGTCAAGCTTGATTTAAGCTTATGTGCTGTCTGTCTGGGTAAGGATGATGGGAAATAAAAATAAAACTTATTTTTACCCATGTAACGACAAAAATGCCTTCTTAGAAATATAAAAAGCTATTTTTATTATAATAAAACAATTATAATGAAAAAATATTGTTTTGCAAAGTATAGTATAAGCATAAGAATAACTGTTTTTTGTTTCACTTGATGTTTAAAACGTAATGCACGAGAATAAATTTGAAATTATGCAATAAAAAACAAATTAATACGTGTAAACAATCTTCCATAAACGTAAAATGGATAAAAAAAATTGGTTAGTAACTTTTAAATTATTTTTCTTAACACTTTCCGTCCGGACCGGAACTCATTTTTCAATGAATCTCTCTATGGGTTCTTTAATCTTCTGGGACAATGATGGGGCGTGGCAGTGCTCTTTACTCTTTAGTCTGCACTAGCAGCTAGAACTCAAAAGGATACTTTTCTCCTTGACTGTAATGCGCATGTGCAAGAACTTCGCCTCTGATCTGTTATGATCCTAATGGTTATCAGCATTGGCACGAAAGCTGCGTGTTTGGCTAACTACAAAAGAATAGGAACTTTCAAACGATCTGTCAGACAGGAGAGCAAAGCCGTGTCTTTTATTTAAAAAGAAAAAAAAAAATAAATGCTGCGAAGAAATTAAATAATTATAAATGTTGCTTTTAAATTTTTTTAAAGGATGTTTAAAAAAAATTGCTAACATGCATTTTTTAACTAAAAGCTGGATTAGTTTAAAAAGGAAAATTTGAAATTAGCATTAAATTTCTTAACAAAAAAATTTAACTAAAAATATTCCTTTTTAAAAATTAAACCTGGAATAGATTTGATTTAGAAATTATAAATCAACATTGAAATTCCTGACAAGTTATAATTCTCTCTCTCTCTATTTTTTTATTTATTTTTTTTTTTTTTTTGTAACTTTGAGGTTAGAGTGAAATTAATGAAAGTTTATACAAGAAATAATTGAAACATCTTCATTTTAAGGAGATAATTAATTGTTAAATAGAAAGAAACATACTACTATATTTCATTCTAATTATTACTTTGATTTAAAAGCATATATATATATATATATATATATATATATATATATATATATATAAACTATGTTATTTGAGTTTTTTTTCATATTATACAGTTTGTTCACCTGATATGGTAAATGGGATTTAATTACATTTTATTAAGGGCTTTTTAAATCAAAGTAATAATTAGAATGAAAGAGTAAAAGGTTTTTCTTTCCCATTTAACAATTACCTCCTTAAATTAAGATGTTTCAATTATTTATTGTAGCGTTTTAAAAAAATCATCTTATTTATTCTAATTTTTACTCAAATATATATTCATTTTCGCTTAAAATGTTCATTTAAACTTTACTGATAACATTATTTAGTAGAAAATTCGACTGAATATTCATTATTAAAGATTAAAAAACTGAATGTATGTAGAAAAATGTGAGGGGAGGGGGACGCGCCACCGTAAGTTAGCCTTTGTTGGGGGGGGCGACGTTAAAAGGTTGAGAACCGCTGTTTTACTGTATAAATTTCATTAATTTCACTCTAACCTCAAACTTACAAAAAAAAAAAAAAAAGAAAAAAAAAAGAAAATTAAAACTATTGTCATGAATTTCAATGTTCATTTCTAATTTAAAACTTATCCAGGTTAAAATTTTAAAAAGGAATATTTTTTTAGTTTAAAATTTTTGTTACGAAATTTAATGCTGATTTAAAATTTTCCTTTTTAATCTAATCAGGCTTTTAGTTAAAAAAAAAATGCATGTTAGCAAATGATTTTTTTTAACATCCTTTAAAAAAACTATAATTATTTAATTTCTTCGCTGCTAGCAACTGACAATTTTTTAAACATCCTTTAAAAGCTAAATTTATAATTTTTTAATTTCTTTTCATCCTTTCTTTTCTTCAGCATTTACTTTTTTGAAATAAAAGACAAGGTTTTGCGCTCTCCTGTCTGACAGATCGTTTGGAATTTCCTGTTCTTTTATAGTTAGCCAAAAACACGGCATTCGCGCCAATGTTGGTAACCATTTATCTAAGGATAAGAGATCAGAGGCGAAGTTCTTGCACATGCGCATTACAGTCAAGGAGAAAAGTATCTTTTTGAGTTCTAGCTGCTAGTTTACACTAGTTTAGTCTGCTTTCGAGACTTCCTTGAATTAGTTTGCAAAAATGGCAACAGTAAAATTGTTTTTATTGTTGCCGGTGTGATGCTTAATAAATTTATAATAAATTCTTTTGATCAAATGCATTAATAAATCAGTATTATTTAAAAATTAAATAAAGCTTTTGTTACTAATCAAGAGAATTTGTGATATTGTTTTAAGATGTCATCTGAAATGTCTTCTTTTGCGGAAGAGGTTTCGAGCACTATGTTGAAAGGTACGTATAATGCTTTTGTTGATGGTGGCACTAATTACATATACTATATTAATGATAAATGGTAATTACAAGCGCATTTATCTAATGTAATTGATATATTTTGATCGTAAAAAATATTTTGCGTCTTTTTATTCAGCGAAAAGTTACCGACTTTCCTAAAATGTGTGAGTTAATATCCAAAGGAGGAAAAACAAAACTTTGCCTACTTGTTGATTTTTCAACTATAAACAAAGTTGCTAAACACGCCGTCTGTCAAGGATTATTTATAAGAATAAATTAAGAACTAGATTGAAAAATCGACACTGTTAGCAAACATGGGCGCCCATAGAAAGTTTTTCTTTTTTTTGGGGGGGGGGGGCAAACTTAAAATAAATTAAAGGGGGGCAAATGTTGAAAAATTTGAACAAAATCTGAACTAGAAAATCTGTTCCGATTTTGCTTTATGATAGTTTTGTTTACATCATAAGACCATATACTAAAACTCTTGGGGGGGGGGGGTACCATACCTTGCCCCTACCCCTTATAGTCGCCCATAGTAGTAAATATTCAAGTTTTTCCAAAATACCTAACCCATTAACTGAATCGTTAATGTAATCTGTTGAAAAATGAATTATTGTGTAATTTTGTAATTAACTTTTACTATTTAGGTGATTGTGTCTAGAGGAGAAGAAGAGCTGATATAAACAAATTTCATTAATTTGGCAAAAAAAAAGTAATTAAATGATTTACGTAACGCATAATTTTTTTCGAAGCAGTAATATGCAATTTTACTTTTAATTTGGTTGACGTGCTAAATTATTCAGTTGTATAATAATTTAACCTTTTTTTATTTATTTCTACTAGCTCTTTAACCAGGGATGAGATTCTTCAGTTTTTTGGCAGATTTCAGCTTTTTGTGAAAGAGGAATTCACTTTTTATCTTTTTTCTCCTGAAAATTTTCCTTTTTTCTATAGATTTCTGATAGTAGTTATTAATTAACTGTGTAATATTTCAATCTTGTAGCATGTTCCAATGTTTTACTTCTTAAAACTTATTTCCCATATATTATGTACAAATATTACGTGTAAAATTTTTTCCTCTCATGTGATTTCAGTTTTTTTTTTTTTTCCTTTTTGCCAATCTCATCCCTGTTTAACGCAAAGTAGAATGGTTTGCAATGTTCTGCAGTTCTCTTACACCTGACCAAAAATGTTCCGCTGGAAGTACATACACTCATAACATACCTACCAACATCAGAAAATGTAACTGCAAAATTACATGCAAATGATAATTGCTAAGCTCTTTGATTACACATTAAAAGTATATAAATGACATTTTATACCATTTTTATATTACTAAGACTAGTGTTGTGAGTTTAGAATATTCTTACAGAACGAGAATATTCTCCAACCCATGAGAACTTGAGAATGTTAGAGAATTTTCTTTTAGTTTAATCTTAAGGATTTCTAGGCAATAATGGTGACATTTAAATGAAGTAGAAGTGTATTAGACATATAAAAACATTAAAAGTAGGGTTCATTTTTTTTTAGAAATTCATGCTCATTAAATCTCTTTTCGCCACATTTCGTGATGATAAATATTTGGTAGTAAACTTCAATTTTTTCACTTAAATTCAAAATAAATTTTAGGCATTTTGGTTCATCTTTTTTTAATCAAACTCTCTAAATCTGCCGACCGGAAGAAAATGTCGTCTACAACTACAAATCAGTAAACACCTTTCCATAACAAGCCACCCAATGCTAAAGACATAAATCGTTAAAAAACAGAAGGACCATTAGCTAAACCAAAGAACATGCGTGCCGGTTCAAAATGTCCATCTGGTGTAGAAGTTCCTCTTGCAATGCGACGATTCTTTTATAAATGAAGAATTTCGTTGCTAAAATTTGCGACTGGTACCACTGTTTTAGTCAATAAAGCAAAATCAGTATCTTTATCGTTTTCATTCAATAATATGACTGTATCTTTATTTTCAGCATTACTAATAACTTCTACCATTTTTACAGAGTGTGGCTCAATCATTTCTGGTTCACGAATGTGGGCGTAGGTTCAAATCCCGCTTCTGAAATGTAAAAACAACAAGATCTAAAATGAACTTTTATTCTTTTAACATATCCTTAGAAAACATATCGAGAACTGACTTAATACTAACTTAATTTTATAACAATTTAGAATAGTAGTTACATGTGTTGCCAAACACATAGTCTCGTGATAATCTACTGATTCCGTGTTTCCTTACATTTATGATTTAACTTCAAATAGTATGACAATAACATATTATAATGAGTTAGAGGAGATTGTATTATGAATGCCGCCTAAACAAAAATAAACTGCAGTGTTGATGACATTTTGATAAAAGAATTTTAGTACAATTAAAGTTTCTCCTGTATAAAATGAAATTATACGCTCATTATATTTTTTAATTAAAAGTTCAACTAAATTGTATAGTTAAATATTTTAAAATATAATATTACTCTTTTTAACTGAAAAATATTATTAAGCATATTATTTCTTCAAATGTTTTGTCTCTCGTAATTTAGATGGAGAGTTTAACAATAAGACCCTTTCAGTTATGCGGGGCTCTCAATTATACGCAATTTTAAATTGGTCCCTCAAAACGTGTGTGAGAGATCACTGTATGAAAACAAGACCCTTTCAGTTATATGCAATTTTAAATCAGCTCCTTAAAATGTGGATAAGTGAGAGATCACTGCAATAGCTGTATTATTTTGAAGGGAGCATTTGCTGAAGAGCTGGTTTTGATCCCCAGAAATCCGTGTGGTAGATTGCAGTGTTTTCCAATCTGGTGAAAGGTACCTGTTTGCCCAGTCTTCAGTTGCCGAGGTGTTGCTTGCATGAAGGTGATCCCGTGCTGCCACACTCATAATAACTATATATTGTGCTGCAAAAATACAAAAAGTTTTCTGCAGCACAATATATATTTATTCGTGCCTGTACATACAAAGATGCGGATGCATTTAAACATTGTTAATTAAAAATTACAATTCCATGAAAGTGGTCTTCAGTGCATTTATCAACCCTGTTGAAGAGACCCTGCAGAATTTGTCTGCAGAGGATCGTCCTGTTTCTGCGACAATGCGGCACTGTCACCCTGTTTCTGCCACGCCCCCCCTCTCAGAGAGTCAGTCGTAAACAGATGAACAACATTCCAAGCATTATGGAATTTGCCATGTGTCTTGGACTTTGAGAGGTTGCTGCCGCATGTTGTATACTTTTGTTTTGTGTGCCATGTGATATGGGCTCCGTTGTGGACTTTGAAAGAGTGAGCGAGAGATGGATGAGATTGGTGCTGGTGCCATCTCTTGCTGAAGGCAAGAGTGGGAATGCATTTTCGTTGTATGGGTCATCAGTGTAGGGAGCGTTTGGCAGAGAGCTGGTTTTGAACCCGAGAAATTCGCTTGGTAGATCGTGGCATTTCTTGACCAGCCAAAAGATACCCATTTGCCTGGCCTTCAATTGCCAAGGCAGGGGTCTGTTTAGGAGAAATTTGGGTCCACTAACAGACCCTTCACAAAATATTTTATGTTAAAAACAGACCTTTCACAAAATATGTTATCTTAAATAAGGACCCTTCACAAAAATTTTCCATTGGTAAACGGCCCCTTCACAAATCTAATTGTTCAATTTGGTAACAGATTTCAATTAAATTGTTGTGTGACAACTTAATAGTTTATACAAGTTTTTAAAAATTAATAATTAATTATAAAATGTTTAAAATTATGATGTTGTGTATATAATTGTTTTATATAAAAAAATGTAAAATAAGATAATATTAACTGATACTTAATTTTTAATTTTGAGCTAAGGAAAAAGAATGTAATAAAATAAAGAAAAAAATAATGGTGTACAAACAAATGTAACACATGCTACGATGGAATCCCCCTTCATATTAAACCAGGTGATTCTTGAAAAAATCTCTATTATCCGTAAATTTCAATTATTCGATGTTGGTTCCGCTCCAATTACGTGGGGTAATCAAGCTTATACTTTATATGTATTATTTATATAAATCAGTACACGTGAATAAATTTGATGTGTTTATTTATAAAAATCTGTATGTGTTTATTTATATAAAAGGACCTCCTATAAAATGTCTTAAAATGGAACTTTAATTTAATACTAAATTTAAAATTTTATATTTTTCACGAAAGTAGGACCCTAATTTCAGAAATTCACAAAAATAAGATGCTGACCAAAAAAACCTGGTTGAACACTAATTTGAGATTCTCAAAATTATGAGTAAATTTTTCACAGTTTCACTAAAACAGGCCCTGTCTGAAAAGTTTGGACAAATCCCTGCAAGTTATTGCGTGAGCAAAGGTGATCTCATGTTGCCACAATTTGTTAAAATTATTTTTCTTTTTTTAAAGGTTATTGTACTGTACTGATTTGTTTTCCAATTTCTTTTACAGAGCTTCAGTCATGGTGGGAAATTCCTTCAATAGCTCAGTATGTTTCATTATTCAGGGAGCCTTTCAATCTTCCAGAAATTGAAATAGAGGTAATTTTTTTTAGAAATGGAATTGTGTTGATTAAAATAGTATTTTTAATTTCGTTAAATGTCCTAAATTCAATTTCAGTTTATTTTGTTAGCACATGCTTATAAAATTGCATTTCTTTGGTTCTGATCAGACTTCGTGTGATTACACAATCATCTGTAATCGATTACAAGAAATGATATGGATTACGATCACGATTACTTACAATTTCCAAAACGATTATGACCAGTGAATGTTAATTTAGCAAAATAACAGTAATCTTGATGTTAAAGAAATCAAATATCAAAAGAATTTGACAGTAATGCAATTTTATCATAGTATTTTTGTAAAATATTATTTTAGTCATCTATTACAGTCGATTGTAATCGGCACAAAGTCTGGTTCTGATCAGACTTCGTGCCGATTACGCAGATGTGTAATCGATTACGATTACGATTAATTTTCAATTTCAGACCAAGATTACGATTACCTGGAAAATATTTCATCAAGATTATGATTATATTACGATTACCATAAAAATTAAGTTTGCCGATTACGATTATACTACGATTATGTAATCCGTGAAACTTTTCGATTACGATTACATCTGAGTCCGATTACGATTAAATTACGATTACAAAACTTCCTTTTTTACACTTCTGGCGCTGACATAATGTGTAAATTTTACAGAACAGAACAGAATTATAGATCCAGCAGACCGGAGGCAAGAAATTATTATAATTGACAAGAAAATTTAAAATACGTTACGTAATATATTCAAGAGTAAAAATATTGAAGTTTCTATAGATCGAGAAATCAACGGTATTTTCAACAAAGAGGATGCATGTCCCCTCCCCCCGTATTGCGCCTATGATAGTTAATATGAGTTCTGTGAGGAATCAAGCTTATAATGTACGTTAAGTAGAAAAGGTATATGTAATTAGTCTCACTATATTTGAATTCTAAACTGATGATAGTTGACAACAATTCAAGTTTGAGAGCGTTACATTTTTTTGGGTGACAATCTTTTACTGTATCAAATTTACGCATAATCAAAGAATTACTTCAACTTTGCTCACTTTATGTTGTTAACTTTTGTAGTTTACTGATAAATGACTATAGTCGGTAAATTTTGAGGGATTTTTTTTCTGCTGTACAAGCCAATAAATGAATTACATTTGCAAAAACTATGTTTTTCATAAAAATTGAAACTAAATAGTAAAAATTTTACAGTGACACTTATCAACCTTAGAACCATTTAATCTAACTTTTATCATTGTTATCTAAATCTTTCAAGTTTGTAACTTATGATGATACTTCTCTAAAATATACCATACATACCCTTATGGGCATTTAACTGGTACTCATTTTGAATTTCAGTTGCATGTACGGAAGAGGGTGAGAAGATCATAAAAGTGAAAAATCAAGCATTTTAGTTATATTCATAGGATATAATTAGTTAGATTAGAAATTAGAAAAGATATTAGTCGTCTTTGTTTTTTACTTTTTCTAAGAAATGATTTCTCTTCGATACTTTATAATCATTAAGAAGTTTACTATAAAAGAAATATCAGAAAATTATTAAACATGTTAATTTGACAGTTATTAGCAAATCTACATAGTATTTTCAATAAAATTGAATTGGACATATGTTTATCAGAATTATGAAAAAAATTCTAAATAATTCATTGACTATCACTTTAAATATTTTTATTTAGCTTAATGAAAACTAAATTTTCAAAATTATCATCTTTCAGTAAGGCTCGTGAAGGACAATAAAACTTATCTGCTACACAAATTATGTAATGTGATATGAAATCTGAAATCTCTTAATAACTAATTTTGAAAGTTTAGCAGGGGGATATATCCCGATATCCCACTCCCTGGTTATTCTCCTGCAGTGGCGTAGGAAAGAAGGCGGGGCTTTGGGGCTCGAGCCCCCCCCCCCCCCCCTACAAAAAACACGACCGAATTGCTACGCTACTGCGCCCCTGCGATGAAGAATCGGATTGAAGGGAGACCTAGCGTTGAATTCAAGCAGAGAGAAGACCAATTTTGTATATATGGCGAACGCGCACATTAAATCTGAAGGGCCAGATATAATTAATCTGGGTTTGGTCATTCGGTTTTAAATACTACTTAAACTACAAAGCATTATATTTAAGTAGAATCATAAGTAGATGGCATTTGTACAATAGCAGACAATATATTAGTAGTGTCACTATTTCAATACATAAACTTCTATTGTATTTTTATGGCAAAAAAAGTTATGAAAATAATTAATAGGGATTATTTTCGAGGGATGGTGTGTGAATAAGAGGTCTAAAAAAAAATGAGAACAATAATTAATATTCATTTAAATGAATCAAATAAAATGCATAAAATACTTAAGCATTTTAAATGATACATGAATCAAAAATTAATTTTGAAATCTCCTTCAATCAAATAGTTATCAGAAAAATATATTTGAAACTTATTCATTTTTTTAAAGGAATTTAAAAAAGTAATGATTTAGTGTATAAATTAATATAATTTTTAGTTTAAAAAAATTCTACTCACAGGTACAGGGTTACATACTGCATTTTATTTTAAAATTATCGTATATAAGGGATGTATATTTTATAACTAGTAGTTAAACTGTTTAACTAAAAATTTAATTAAATACAAAAATTATGAATACATGTTTTCCAGAGTGAACAATATTTTTTTTTAGCGGAAACCAAAAGCTTTTTAGGAAATCCCCCCCCCCTTATCGCCTATCGAATTACACCGAAATTGAATTATTGAATTACACGTGTGTTTTCCCACATTTCTGACAATGTACATTACACAAACAATGTACATTAAACCTCACAATTCAACTGAATACCCCTTTCCACTTTCCACCCCCATTTTCTGCGAAACAAAATAAATTTATTTTTTAGAAAGTGATACCATCAACCTTTCAAGTTATTAGGCAAGTTGGAGTGTATAGGCTGATTAATTTTATTTTTTACCAACTATGCGAAAAATTCCAGCGCTGGGAATCGAACCCAGGACTGCCACTTAACTTTAAAATGTTACTTTAAAAGTTAACTTTAAAATAACTTTAAAAGTTATGCGGCAGTCCTGGGTTCGATTCCCAGCGCTGGAAATTTTCGCATAGATGGTAAAAAATAAAATTAATCAGCCTGTACACTCCAACTTGTCTAACAAAAGAAATTTATTTCAAGTATTTAATTAAATTATTACACAAATAACTTCTGATGTGGCGTTTTCTCCTACTTTCAAAATTTTTCATACTCTGAATGAAAGAACTTGTATGTGCGCCCTTTTATAAGATCTTTCAAAATTTAAAAAGCCTACTTTGATTAACCTAATTTATTTATTTATTTATTTTATTTTATTTTATTTTTGACGAAGAAAAGAAATTACTATACATCTGCACTTTTATTACAAAACAAATTTGAACCTAGTAATCACACACGCACATATATAAAATTATTATGTGTATGACACTGCTACATAAATAACATTCTAAAACACAATAAATGTAACACCTCAAAAGTCAAACAGTAAATTATGATAATTAAGTTTTGACCAAAATTAAGATTCTAAACAAGTAAACAATGTATATCAAAAATCCTTTTTATTTAATTAATGCAGCGCATTTTAGTCAGATCAATAAAACATGTATTAAACGGAATTGGAAAAAACCAGGGAATATTTTCGTGCATATTATCGCTTTCCCCTTAATAAAGAAACCTTTTAAAGGCAGTTTTTTATTAATATATGCACTCAATTTATAATAATCTATATAACAAATAAGAAAAAATATCCAAATTTACCTCCATGTGTGTATTTAAGTTGGATACCCCGTCCTCTTTTTTGACACTCTGGCATCTGTGCTAAGATAGTGCATTTATATTTTTTGAACGCGTTTCCGTTTTCATTTTTTTTTTTCTTTCTTAAAATTAAAAAAAATCTTTACTTTTTTTCGTGTAGGCATTGCTGTTTTCTCTTCGCAGTCGCAAATTGAAATGAGATAAAACGAAGATCTGCAATAGCAGGAAATACCCTTCTTGTGTAAGCCCCATAGAATTCCCACGTCCACCCCCAATTTCTGGCAGGTCTGTCCATTCTAGTCAGTCACCCACCACAGTCAGCATAAAAAAGAATGGTCATCCGGGGAAAAAAAAGCGAGCTCTGCTTCTCTTATCTTCGTCCAAACCGAACGTACGAACTACGAAGTCAGAACAATGCCCCTCCCCCCCTCTTTCCCTGAAAGGTTAAAAAATAGGAAACATCCTATCCCCAGGGCATGAGGAATTTGGTTTTTCGATGCTTTGCTTCTCCGAGAAAATCTTTTTCCCAGCAAGCAGAACAAAAAGTAAATCTGGGCGCCCGTAATCGTTTCATAATCGTCTTGTAATCTAAGCGATTACGACTACAGGCTCTTAGATTATGACTATCTGGCAAATGAAATTTCTAGATTACGATTAGACTACGATTACATGAAAACATAAACTTTCAGATTACGATTAGATTACGATTACATTAAAAATTCAATTGCCGGATTACGATTACACGAAGTCTGGTTCTGATTCATATGTTTTTTAATGGAAATGTAATGGTACTTTAAAGAATCTTTTGAGCGTAGTTAGATAATGTAGACGCACGGGTGCACACGGATACATTCAAATATCATGCAGATAGTTTTCCGGTAATTCCAAGTTTAAAAAAAAAAAAAACGGATGTTTCCTAGAAATATCTTTTTTATGTCACTATAGCCCAAGCGCGTTGCACAAATGTGTGCGCATATGCATATTCCATATATACACACTATGTATTTAGTTATCGCGACCGATTATGAGTTTGCAGATAGTTCTTTCTTTTATCTGATTATGCTTTTGAGTTTTTACTTCCCCCAAAATATCTCTTTGGATTTTGCATCATAGTGATTATAACGTTTGATTATTTTTTCCCCCGAAATTCTTATTTTAATAATTAACATAGTGTATTATATCCGTAATTCTAAAAAGAGTGTTATATTTTAAATATATTATTTATACCTGAATACCATGTACAGCCTTTACAGTAGTCCTATATTTCCTGTACTTAAAAGAATGCCTTTAAATGTCTTATATATTCAAAATATCCTTTATTAATCTTATTTTTTGTTACTTTTCTGTTATCTGACAACACTCGGTGGCTTTTCCAAGATGATGATTGCCAAGCTCTTGACAACTGTCGACAATGGAAATGTCTTTCTTATATGTTGCCTTTCCCTAGAACATTCAGAAATGTTTTTATTAAAATTACCAAAAAAATATGAAAAAATATATTCACTTTCTGTATATTGCCTAAGGAAAATAATTGGTATTCTTATTGGTGTTGCCAAGGGCGGATCCAAAAATGTTTTTTGAGAACGGTTAAATTTTTAAAAAAGCTTATTTTATCCAATTAAAATGTACAATAAATCAAAATTTTAGTCTAAACCAATGTGCATGCTTTTGGGAGGGGCTAAGTAATAAAATATGATCATTTTAGCTATTTAAAGTGTATAATAAAGCAAAATGTTACCCTTTAGCAATCACTTTTGGGGGGGGGGTGAAGCCTCCTAGCCCCTCCCGTGGATCTGCTACTGGGTGTTGCACTGAAAAAAAAGTGTTAAGCTCATGAAAAAGAAAACAACATACTGGTACACTTTAAAAGCCAAAAGAAACTAGTAACTATGAGATTGACTGGATTTTGTGTGAAAATGTTTACAACTTAACTTGTGTGAAAATGGTTACAACTTAGTATACAACTTAAGGCGATGTTGTATTTGTATACATACAATTTCATTTTGTGCGAAGAAACACAGTCTCTTTGCTGGCAAAACATTATACTTTTGCAACAGTGCAATAGAATGGCATTCATATTGCAGCAACTGCCACAAATTCATTCTATTAAACGTGAGGTTTAAACCATCAAAATACTGTAAAAAGTACTTGTTCTTCATGACACTATATTGCATGCATCATTAATTTTTTGGTCCCTCTACAATTTATACGTCAACCCTGAATGTTTTTCTTTTTCCCACCTGAAATTAAAATTTCTACAAGAGAAATCTGAGTTCCTCTGCATGTGCAGAGCTCATCACAACATATTGGCCAGCTTATCTTTGCCTGGAAATACATTGTTCATGGCAAAACCATGTGATTCGTAATATATTTTGTCATTGCAAGGTGTAGCCACAGAAAAAAGAGTTTCTGTCTTGTCTTGATAAGTATAACATTAATTACTATCGTCATCATCATTATTATAGACTTTTGATAAAAAGAAACTTATTTCTATTGATGTGTATATGATTTTAATCAGGTGCTAAAAAATATCCAAATAATTTTTATCAGTTTTGTGGTATTATTGTTTCTTGCACAATATTTTGATTAAAATTGATAATTAATAAGAACTCTCTCTTAATAATTTCAGGAATGAAGCAATTTAAGCATGATAGTTGCACACAATCAATTCACATACTGAGCACATTCAATTCTTGCGTCTGTGTGTGAGAGAGAGAGGGGAGGAGGGATGTGTGTGTATTAAAAAGCAGTGCATTTTGCTTTAGAAAGTGGCAAGCTGAAGTAAATTATAGGAGTAATTGTGAAATACATCCTAAATTTAAAAGTATCTGTACGCTGCAAATTGTTTTCTAATGTATTTTTTTTAAACCCCCAATAATAGTTTTTTTTTAAGTAGTGTAGTTTAAATCAAGAAAGTGCCAAGATTTTTTTTGTTTGTTGTTCAGCGTTGCCAACTCTCCTGATTTAGTCAGGAGACTCCAGATTTTTCATTGATCTCCTGCCAACCAGATTTTGGCTATATTTCTCCTGATTTTTGATAATTGTTCCATTTTCTTCTGATTTTTATTATTCGTCACATGAAAAATGCAATTTTTCGAATTTGAAATCTTTTTAAAAGTTCCATCATGGCAAACAACTCTTCTCGCCATTTTTTCCTTTCCTGCAATCAAACTAGTTCCAGAAACCCACGTGACATAAAAAAAAATCGGGCTTTGCCAAAATGTATAATGGAAACAGAAGTGCAGCTTTATGTTCTAAAGCATTCCAATTTCAATCTTTTTCCAACACTCTTAATCGTTTGACATTGTTTTGTTTAATTCTCCAATGCCTTAAAAGTAAAAACTGACCCCAATTTCAAACTTTTTAATTTAATATTTTTTAGTTACCAAATTTTTTACAAGCTATTAACTACCTAATAAGACATGACCCCAAATTAATTTTTTTTCTCTAGAAATATCTATTTCTGACAGCAAATCACATTAAAAAATGCTTTTTTTCTCTCTCCAAAGTGTAGTTTAAGTTGATACATCACTGATCTTTTAAAATTTAGCTTATCATTTATTGAAAACAAGTCTCCTGAATTTTAGAATAAAATCTCCTGATTTTTGCCCTTGCCAGGTTGGCGACTCTGGTTGTTGTTGTTCTCACTTTTTAGTGTTGTGCAGAAGAAGATTTCATATTTTATTTTGTTTGGTTTTATAATAGGGTGTCCAGTACTAATGGTGCCCAACAGCTATTTCCTGAACCATTGTCAGTGACGCATACTTTCAGTTGCAAAAATGCTTTAAATTTTATAAAATCTGTTATATCAGAAACAGTTGCAATCAGGAAATCAATTAATTTAAAAATAATGAAATTTAAAGTTTTATACAGTCCCACGGTCCTATCAGTTAGTTACATTTAGAAAAAATTTCTTTATACAATTTCATGCACCAAAAAAAAAAAAAAATAAATAAAAAAAATAAATAAATAAATAAAAAAATTGCTAATAAACTTTGCTGAAATTAAGAATTTTACATTGTATTTTATTTTGAATCTTGCAAATTTATAAGAATAAACATGTTGTGTATGAAACCTTACTTAGGAAATTCGACTAGCATTTCCACCATGTTTTAAATGAATATCAGCTTTTGCATAGACATGATAACAACTTCGACCTTACTTATAGACATAAAGTGCCATATTTTGTCATTGTTTTTTATTAAATTTCAACAGAATTCAATCTTCTCCCCACTCTCGTTTAATATGTTGTTGTAGTATATTTAATAAACTTGCATTTTCAGAATTCTTTATGCTATAAAAAAATCACATCTATCACAACTTGCTTCCCTCCTTCTCTTAAAGGGGGGAGGGGGAGTTAATTTGTTTAATTTCAAGCCCACACAATATGTTTAAAAATTTTGTGCTTCTGATGGAGACCATAATTTAGATTTTTTTAAAGTTACAGTAAAATCTCATTGCAATGAACTTTGCTTTTATAAATAATTCTGAATAACAGATAAAATATTATTGAAAGAAAATTACAAACTGTTAGTTCAGTCATATTAAAATATCACTTTCATGAATTTTACAAATATTTCTGAATAAAATATACAATATTATTATTAAAAAAATTATATATTCCATTTTCAGTCCGAATAAAATGTCACATTTATAAATTTTACAAAGTTACAAATTTGATCTTCAGTTCTTTTAAATTCATTCTATAAGATTTTACTATACTTTGTGCACTCATTACAATTTATTATGCTTTAGTGTAGCTCATACTCATTATATATTAGAATTGCTTTTATTGCAGCTCATTATTAGCTTCAACACCCTTTTTTTAAATAGGAATTGGAAAAAGGTTTTATTGAAGATTCAATTAATGGCCCCAGTGAATGGTTACAGAAACTTGTATTTGCTTTCTTGAAATCAATAATGCCTGGACGCATCAAGTAAGTTTATTTCTTATATTCTATTCCCCACTCCAGATTTTGTTGTTAAATTAAAATTAAAAAAGATATGCAGAGAAATAACTTATTGAAACTGTTGTTAATACATGCTTGCTAAAAGCTAAAAATACAATGGAAAGCATCTTTAAAAAAATTATGAAATATTTGGAAGAAATGCTGCAGCATTAAGTTTCAGCATGTGTAGCATTTCTACCAATGCAGTGCTTAACATGCACTCAAATAATTTCTGAAAAATTAACTGGGATTAAAAAATTATATGGGAATGTGTGCCCAAGTCCACATAGGTGCAGTTTGAAAAAGTTTGTTTCGTTTATGTGTATAAACTATAAACAGGTGTTAATATATTCATAAAAGATGAAAGATTATTAAAAAGTCATTTTAATTAATTACATTTATTTGAAAGGCTCGATTTCTTTCATGCTGTTTTGGTCTGCATTTATCCTTAAAGGGAAAAAAATTATGATTGTTGACAAATAAGAATAAAAATGTCAAACAGCAAACCATAGGGGGGAAAGACTGTTGGGTGCCAAAAGCATTAAAAGGGCCACCCAGTGTTTTGCTCGGCTCTGTGGGTTAATTACGTAATGTTGGGAAATAAGTTAGGTGTCAAAAATAATGACTGGCTCTGAAATCTTGGTTGCCCAAGCGAAATTTACAGCTGCAAAATACAACTAATGACTACTAATTTCGAGCCCTGGTGTTAGGCATCCTTTTTAATAACTATGAGTATTATATATGTGGACTTCTTTATTGTGTAAATGTAAGTACATTCATAAACATAAGTACATTTTCATAATTTCTCACCTAGTCTATTTTTCTGTTGTGATTTTGTTTTATTGATTTCTCTTAAATCATATGCCATATGTCACAGGGCAAGATTTTGCTACTATGGCATTCACAATAATGTTCCACACAATTTAACTTAGTGCGACATTTTCCTGCAGTTTTAATTATTTTTGAGCCATTTTTGCTGAGTGAGGCATTTATTCCAGAAACTACTGTAATATTTGTACTGTAGAGGTATGGATTTTTAGTTAGATCTTAATCGTTGCATTTTTAGTATTAGATTGGATATTGAATCTGTTCTTGGAACAACATGTTACATATAACTCCTGAAGAGTTTTAAATGAAATTACGTCAAATATTAAATTAAAAATAATGGATTAGAAAATGAAAATTTGAAGCGCAAAATTGGACATTTTAGCAGATACACTCATACATACGCTTGCCAGACGTCCCGGTTTGAAGACAAAATCCCGGTGTCCCGGTAAAAATTAAATTCGATTATAGATGACCAAAAAAAGTCTAAAAATAATTAACTGTGAAGGATTTTTAAGGATAATTACTTCGTCATTTGTTTCACTGTACTGTATAAAAAGTGAGAACTATCGAAGAGTGGTGGTGTGCTGATAAGTATTGTTCAAATTTTTATTCCTCATTCAAAGTGTTTCTTTTTACTTAAGCAACTTATAAATATAACATGTAAGAAATAAAATGTTTAAATTTATATGCTTGTGTCATTTATTAATACCCTGGTTCAGGTTCTTAATCAGTAACCATTTATTCATAGCATTGAGAATAAACTATCCTCTAAAACATTCCAAAAACTCGCCAAAAGTATGTACCCTTGAGAGAAAAATGTAAATGTAGTGTTACGGCCAGGAATCTGGACCGAGGGAAGGAGATTTCCTTCCGTGGTGGACTTTCTAAGGGATCCTAACCTGTATTTACGCGAAGTTTCGTGGAAAACCACGGGAAACTCTGAACGGTTAGGTCGACAGACTCGACCTGGTTTTGAACCAGACATCTTCCGTCTCCCAATTGAGAGCGCAAACGCGTTCAGCCACAGGTCGGGCAAATGTACCCTTGAATACCGGTGACAGTGGGGGCAATCCGGTGTCCCGGTTGAATATTTCAGAAATATGGCAAGCCTACTCGTACATAAACCAGAGGTGTGGTGGATCATTAAAAATTTATATCCACAGATCTGGATCAAAACATTGTTAACTTGTCTTAATATGTGTGGTTACAAATATAGAGATGGATCACCTGTTTCTCTTTTTTATATACATGGATATGGATATGAAAACATATCATTTGCTGTTATTCATATCCATGGATATGGATACAAATCTTTTTGTTTAGAAATTGTTTTGAAGAATACCACTGTGAGAGTTAAATAACTGGACTAGCCTTAAAAATTTATCAAAAAAATTATACCGACATCTATCCTTTAACATAGTCCCCTTCTCTATTAATACAACACTGCATATGAATCTTCCACTGTTATAAGCAGTGCTACAGGTCATTAGGTGTCACCTTCTTAGGTGCCTTCACCTGTTCTATAGACTGAAAATGTGTTCCCTTCAATGCATTTAGTTTTAGGGTCGTATAGAAAATTCCATATTTCGTTACATGTGATGACTTTTTCAATGAGTTCAGGCTCTTCTGCAAAGTGTTCATTATATCAGAACAAATGTTTTTCCTGTGCATTTTTTGCTTGCATGTCAGGTTCTTTGATACCAGTTTTGCGCAAGCTTTCGTCATATGCAAATACTGAGTCGAAATTTTTCTTATTGTCTCTCTGTGAATGTCCATAGTATCGGATATCATCCGTACACTCAAATGTTGGTCTTCATGAACAATTTCATTACAGTATAGAACCTCTTATCTGGAAACAAGTTATCCAGAATCATTTTTCAATCAATTAAATTCCTATTTCTTCTGAAAGAAAAGCAAAAAATGAGTTTTTAAAAATATTTCTTATGTTTTTTTATTTTTTTTATTTTGAGTACTACAGCTAGAATTCATAAAGTATGCAATCTGGTAAGGTATTTTATTCATTCTTTTAGTGTGTGACTCAGTTTTCAAGAAGTTATCATACATTTACTATTTCCTCTCTAAATGATAATTATTTATCTTGATCATATTAAGAGTTTTTATATTATTTTTCTAGTATATTAACAATTAATGTTAAATTCTAATAAAAAATAGAGTAACATTTATGCTACCAATCAAATCAGTAGGTGCCATGTTAATTCTCAACCAATTATCCAGAAAATTCAGTTATCCAGAGTACACCCGGTCCCAACCATTCTGGATAACATGTTCTATACTGTAATTTTTTTATTCTTTTTATCAGTTCTTTATGTCGCAGGTCGACCAGAACGTTTATCATTTAAAAAAATCTCCTGATCTTCCAAAAAGCGCTTCTGCAATTCAAAAATTTGACTATGTGACATGCAATTATCTCCAAACTTCTCCTTTAACAATTTAAAACATTTAGTTGGGGATTTTTTAAATTTCATGAGGAATTTTAAATTTATGCACTGCTTGATTTTTAAGCTTATCATGATCGCCGCACTTCGACACAACTACATTTTACTCAAACAAGGATAAAAAATAAACTAAACTAGATAGAGGAACGGAATAACATACCACCTGCACTGGAAGCATTGAAGTTAACAACATTCCATTTCTACTACTCCACAATAACCAAATGCCTGAGGTAAACGCAGTCCAGTTTTTTAATTGTATATCATCTTGAAGTGATCATTCCATGCACAGCGTGTGAAATATTCTGCTATTATCAGATCCTGTGTAATGCATGGATAAAAAAATATATATATATATATTTTAGTGATTAAAATCACATTAAAAAAATCTTAACCCTACAGTGCATACTATAGCCAATGGGCTACACTCTCATTTTTTCGTGATAAAAAGAAAATTTTGCAGTTTTGTCAAAAATTGCATTTAAAACAATCATTAGACCATTATGGAAATAATTTTTAGTTTTAAAAAATGTATGGCAACATTATCTTTTGGGCAAACAAGCATGAATTCAAAGCATGCATTGGTGCACCCACGGAGGGGGCTATGGGGGCTCAAGGCCCCCCCCCTAAAGGTGAAAAGTTAGAAGTGAAAAGCATTGAAATCTGACCCTAATGAATTAATTTTTTCTTTTTAAAAATTGTTTTTAAATTATTTCTAAAATACTTTTCACACACAAAAAAATAGTTTTTTAAATAAATATCTACAGTTAGTGTACGTAACACAGTTAAACTCGATTTCAACTACACTGAAAATATCAGATAATTATTTGACTATAACAAGATAAATGGCTTGTGCGCATGTTGTTCTATGGGCAAGTCTAGTGGCACAGAATATTTTGACGTTATAAGAGAGTTATAACTATTATCGAAGTCACTATAACAGAGTTCAGCAGAATTTGTAGTCCAGCCTAAACTAAAATCCTAGGCAAACAAGCTAAACCACTGAAGCATGTGCATTCAGTTTGCTGAACAAATTTTGACAGCTTCCAATTTTTATTGCTAAGTGAAAATAAATACAAAACTATTAAAAAAAAATCTGATGTGTCCAACACATGACTTCCTTGCACGTCCATTAGATCAAAAATATTTTCGACGGACTTCCTCTAAATTTATTAATTTGAAAGAGATAAAATACTGCAGTAATAGTAAAGTTTAGTGATTTCTAGCCAAATATTTTGATATCACCAAGCTGAGTTTTGTTTGAAAGATTTCCTTCGGACACATTATTTGGCAATATTTCAATAAAAGTCGACAAGCTTGAGATAGCTTGCAAGATTTTGGGGATAGCCAAAGTAGTCATTGACCACAGACTTTCAATGAATTGAATGCATCTATACACCTCAATGTATTCAAAGTCATTTGGCTCACCATGTAAATAAATTCTCAGTCGATTGCTGTCAAAAAAGATATTGAAAACAGTTAGGTATTACAATAGTTCTAAATATAAAGTTAAAAAATCTACGGGTTAAAGTTTTAGAGTTATACAAAATAGGAAATAATTTTTGGCGCCAAATTTGGCGATATTTCGGCGAAACTCGTCAATGTCGACGACATTTGGCGAGATTTTAAGCATGAACCAAACAATGACAGATTATCGCCAAATTTGGCGATATTTCGCCAAAACTCGCCAAGAACGATGACAAATGGCGATACTTTGGGCATGGACGAAATGACTGACTATCGCCAAATTTGGCGATATTTCGCCAAAACTCGCCAAGGTCGAGGACAGACGGCGAGATTTTGGGCATGTACCAAACAATGACTGTCTACAGTTGTATTATATTGAAGATGTCCATAGACATTAAGGTACTGAAATTCTTTTCGGTGGTCCTGTAAATAAACTCTCCAGTAGATTGGAACCAAAAATCGGGATGCACAACTAGATGTTACAACATTCTTATATATGAAATTTCATAATAGTTTTTGAGATTTGAGAGTTAAATATGCACACACATACGCCAAAAGTCGCTAAGCTTGGCGACTTTTGGCATAGTTCTTGAGGGAGGCACGTGACTGTGGTCGGACCATTACCTAACTTATGTGGTAGGACGGTATTGTGCTTGAAATGGATGAATGCCCCTAAAATTGCTATTGATCGTAATGTATTGGAAATCTTTTGAGTGTTCCTGTAGCAGAACTATAAATGAAAAAGACACTTTTATTAATGGAGAAATTCATTTTCTAACTCTTTACAGCATATATCACTTCTGAGTCGTTTGAAATAGCCCAATACCTCTAAAAAACGCTTTGATGAATTTCGGCCCATAGAGCGTAATGTATTTCCAATCTTTTGGGCGGTCCTGTAGATAAACTATTCAGTCGAATGGAACCGAAAGGGGAGGTGCACAACTAGATGTTACAACAATCCTAAATATAAAGTTTCAACATTCAACGCCTAACAGTTTTTGAGATATGCGAGTTTAATGAATTTCGGCCCATTGAGTGTAATGTATTTCGAATGTTTTGGGCAGTCCTGTAGATAAACTATCTAGTCGAATGGAACCAAAAGGGGAGGTGCACAACTAGATGTTACAACTATCCAAAATATGAAGTTTCGACATTTTACGCCTAATAGCTTTTGAGTTAGGCGAGTTTAATGAATTTCGGCCCATAGAGCGTAATGTATTTCGAATCTTTTGGGCGGTCCTGTACATAAACTTTCCATTCGATTGCTACCAAAAGGGGAGGTGCACAACTAGATCATAGAACAATCCTAAATATCAAATCTCAACATTCTACGACCAATAGTTTTTGAGATATGCGAGTTACATACATACGTACGTACGTACGTACAGACGGCATGGAAAAACTGGCCACAGTAGACTCGCCACTGGTCAAAATGAGTTGCAGACGCGTTAATATGATCGTGCATGCTAGCCTACGATGTGATGCATCGAAAAAAAATTTTAAATTAAATTTAGAGGTAGTCAAAATCGGTTTTTATGTCGAAATTTGGCCCCCAAAATTTTTCGGGATCACATTACTTCCTTATACTACGTACAAGGAAGTAAAAATAGTATTAGGACAAAATAAAGTAGAATTAAGGTATTCTACTTTCTCTTCTTTTATGAGAGCTATAAATGGACATTTTAATTTTTCATGATTTTTTTGGGGAAGCTACATGCTGAAAAATTTTAAAAATATTTTTCCTAGCAATAAGTAATCCTAAATGAAGTTACAATTTTATTTTTAACCCATTAAAAAAAAATCATGTATTTTAGGGTTAATAGGGTATTATGTGCATTCAATTGTGGAATCAGTACTTATCAAATCAATCAGGTTTTCAAATCTACATAGCCTCTTATTATCTTATTAAGACAGTTGTTTGAAAAAATCACGCAATTTTAGTACATAAATACAGCTAGCTATGTGAGACACTTGATAGGTTTTAGGATGTTTCTTCATAAGCTGTACTAGACTCTGTAATAAATGAAACCTCTACCAGGTAAGAAACTTTCATAAATTTTGTATCAAAACACTACAGTGTTCTTGCATTGTAAAATTGAAAATCATGAATAATTATGTGTAAATATCATTAATGTAAGTAGGAAGGGAATAAGGCCTTCCTAGAAAGGTTTTAGCTCGTTAGGCAAAGTACACCATCTGTTGCAAGAATAAGAGATGGAGCCCTTTAGTACTGAAGGGAGGGGGAGATGTAACTCAGCATACATGTAGAAATATTCGAAAAGCTTACCAAGTTATGTCAAGTCGTACTGGTTTGTTGTTTTTATGAATGCATGGTCCAGTTTGACTAGATACTGTCAGAGTTCAGTTGAATCTGATACAATAAGTTTGTTTTTAAAACTGTTTAAGAAAAAATTGACTCGTGTGATATTTTACTAATGAATGGTCTTAAATTGTGTGATCAAGTGCTAAGCGGAGCCCAATCATGAAAACTGTGGCCACTGCCCCCCCCCACCACCCACCCAAAACAAAAAAAGAGCTTCACTCGATAACTCCCCTTCCTCCTACTTCCTAAAAAAACTTTCTTGAATAGGCAAATAATCTTTTGCATACTTTAGAAAAGTTAATAAAGTATCCCCCTTCCCTCTAAACACATTTCCCTCCCCATTAAGTAATCTGAAATAAATGAATGTGTGCGATGCCAGTGACATAACATATCAAAATGCTTACAGGATTCATACGCTCCTAAAAACTCCTTAATATTCATTTTACAAAATTAAGGGCCCTTAAAACTTCTAACTATTAGGTGGCACTCCTTAATTTTACATTCGCAGCACACCAAGCGATGTCCGCGATTAACGAAATGTGAAATTTCCATTTGTGGCCCCACTATATTAAAACTTCAAAGTGAGAAAATACAAGCATATGACAATTTTTAACATATAAAAGTTCATATTACATTGTAAAATTAAGTCTGTGGTTTTAAAGAATGAAGATGACCATTAACGTCTTACTTCATACAGTTTTGCTTACAGTACACAACGTTGAAAGGTGTAAGTTCTCCTAAGGTAATTAATTCTAAGTTCTGTTTAAAAAATAGCTTTTTTAAAATGCTTTTTCTAATCAAATGCATTCAACACCCATTACTCAACAGTGGATGCATAGTTTATGAATGTTGTGTGTATAATAAGAATACACCAATATGTTATGTGGTGGACCCAGTAGCAGAATTTTCTGTGTCAATCTGCTGCATTGGCTTCATAAACTAAAATTTATCTGTGACCTCCAACGTTACTGAACTAAGGTTACACGTTTCTCTTAAATATATGTGTTTATAATAATTTAAAACGATTTGACTTGTGTAAGATTAAAAAATATAATTTTTTATAAGTGCATGTTCATGGGCACCCATAGGAATTTTTCTAGGGGGAGGCAAAGTTCAAATAATTTTTCTAGAGGGAGGCAAATTTCAAACTTTTAACAAATTTAGTTCTGATTTTGCCATTTGTTTACATCATGAGACATTAACTAAAACTCTAGTGGGGGGCAAGTGCCTACCTTGCCCCCCCTTATGGGCTCCACTGTACATGTTTAAGGGCTGTCTTTTTGTCTGGGCGATGTAACCACTAGAACAGACAATGATTACAAATATTTACATCAATAGTCAGTCTGAAAAAAGTACTCCTTAAGAAAAATTTGGCGTCCTTAAATACTCCTTAATTTTCATTTTGAAAAATAAGTATGAACCCTGTGCTTAGTCGGATGTAAAGCATCTCAGCAAACTGTAAAAATGCTTTTGAATAAAATTAGTTTTAATCAGTATGAATTTGAATAACTTTCATTCCTTATACCTTCTAACTCAAAATATACATTTTGAAAAAGAATTTCTCCTTTGTAATTTTATCATCAAATTTTAAAAGTGGAGAACATAGATTTTTGGATCCCTAAAACCTGTGGACACTGGTAATTTGCCCCATTTGTCCTGCTGACAATAGGGCACCAGGGGCGTAGCCAGAAATTTCTCAATGGGGGCCGGGTGTTACGACTACTACAACCTCACAAATATGCATACATGTGTGTTGATAAGGGAAAGTGAAGAATATACAGCTCATTTGTATGGCCAAAAAATTCTTCTCATGGGGGGGTTTATGACCCACCCTACAACCCCCCCGTGGCTACCCGCACTGCATGTTGAGCAATACTGCTGGCCAAAATCGAGACAAACGACTGATTTTGAAATCAATTTCGTAGTATAATTGTATTTTATTTTGAAGAATTTCCATATTTGGAAATATAGAATCTTTTTTTTTTAATTCTATGGTCAAGTACATTTATGACTGATTAATTATTTTGTGGAGGCCGGATTACGCCTCATTCTGCCACCCATAAAGTGAAGTATATTAACTAACTAAATTGTGTTAATTATATTAAAATTTATTTTTAGGGCTAATTAATTAGTTAATGGAATTACTAATGTTAATTAGATGGAAATAAAACTAAAACTCCCCCCGTGTTACACTTCAGAGGGGCTTATCCCATTCATTCCTTCCCCTTGCGTGTTCTAATGTCCAAGTTTTGTGCGTAATAAAATAAAACACAACTTTTACGAACTTTTCTTTATTGAGCAAATTTGAGAAACGCTAGACAATTAATGTCCATTCTCTTTCACAGATGGCGCCATCAACGCTCGCTTTCGAAAGGAAAAAATCAAGCTGTATTCCAGCTGACAATTCAACTTGACTCCTGCAAGCTTGCTGCCAGCTTAAAATGAGTTGAACTGTCAAGCTCAAGCTTGTATTAATACGTCAAATTCAAAGAAATGTCAAGCTTGATTTAAGCTTATGTGCTGTCTGGGGTTGAATTAAAAGTTCAACTAAAATTGTATAGTTCAATATTTAAAAATATAATTACTCTTTTTAACTGAAAAATATTAATAAGTATATATATATAGTAAAAAGGCATATATTTCAAATGTTCTGTCTCTCATAAGTTAGATGAAGAGTTAAAAAATAACACTCTTTCAGTTATACGCTGACGCTGCTCTCAGTTATACGCAATTTTAAATCGGTCACTTTAAACGCGTATAAGCTTCACCATGGCACAGTGGTTATGTCACTGAAAAAGGTAGACGGCCGAAGTGTGGAGGCCCCGGGTTCGGTCCCATCGCGCGGCTGTCGATCTAACGGTCTGGAGTTTTGGTAGGTTTCCTCCAGTTGTAACGTGAATAAACGTTAGAACCCCTTAGAATGCCCTCCTACCATGGCACCCCTTCCTTGGCAGATCGCCCTAGCGTTGCGTTGCCATAATCACACAAACAAACAATTAAACGCGTATAAGTGAGAAATCGCTGTATGTCCAAGAATCGAGTGATTTTACCGTTGTAGCAGCGTATCGATATGATCGATTTACACAAAAAAGGAAATTGGTGGCTCCTTTTGGTCCTGAGAAATTCCAAAAAGCAAATAGATTTTATTACGGCAAATTCAGAATGCATGAAGATGAATATCAAAATAAACGCTCTTTTGTCAGATGTAAAAAATAAAGTAGAAAGAGAAATACTCTCGGAGACCGAAAAAAAGAATGAAACAATCCGAATTTCTAAATATTTTATTTAAATTTAAATTTAAAAATCCCTTTGTATAATGACCCATGTATTATTATGCAGTTTTATAAATAGCAAATAAAAAAAAAACCAGTATTTTTTAGCATTTCCCCCCTTGACTATCAAATTTTTTAAACTTCTTTCAGCGACCAACTCCCTTAACGACCGATTTTTTTGCGGAGGGTGGTCGCTCCCAAGAAGTTTCACTGTTCATCAAATTAATTAATATCCGTATCCGTCCGAAAAGGGTTAAAAAGTGCGTTTTCATGTAGCAAATTCTCATTGATTTTGTAATTTATAGTTAAATTTTTCGCCATTTGACTACATTCGGAGTTAATATAGTGCATTCATTGTATGATGATAATCTTTAATCAGTGGCTTTTGTCAAAAAACGTCTGGCAACATTGTCCTTTTCAAGTGAAAATTAGGTAAAATGCTGGAACTTGGAAAAATCCGTTTAGTCTAACTTTGATCTTCGCAGGGGTCGATCTATTAATTTTTTCCAGGGTCGCATTTTTGTGAAAATTGCTTATTTTTGTGAATTTCAATATTTATTTTTGTGAAATTTCATGCCAATTTTAATAAAAGTCATTTTTTTGGTTAAAATAATTGATAAAATAGATTAAAATATAGGGTAAAATGCCAACGAAGGGCCGTTTTAATCGATTGTATTTTTGTGAAAGGGCCGTTTTAATCGATTGTATTTTTGTGAAAGGGCCGTTTTAATCGATTGTATTTTTGTGAAAGGGCCGTTTTAATCGATTGCAATTTTGTGAAGGGGCCGCAAAACGGACCCCATTTTCGTCTGCATCGACCGCTGCTCAGTAAGTTATCTATCCTTGTTCCACCAAATGTTTTGCTCGCAGTAAACCTGTGATTGATGAAATGATATCAGCTCAGAACTGACTTCCAAGGAAAATATTAATTGCTTTTGTTATTGTGTACTTTCATTTTTGCCGTCTTTTTATGCAACTTTTTAAAACGTTTCTTTTAATGCTTCTGGCATACTGAATTATTATTATTGCTACTTTCAGTCCAAAGGTTTTCTAAACAAAGCCAAAATGTTTATTAAAATATTCATATGAACAGAAAGCTTTGGTTGCTACAAGTGCGTAGTTTTATTTATTTTTTCCCCCTATTACTTAGCGGGGAAACATAAATTAGATGTTCCAATTGCTCTGCTCCCAGATTTTTTTCTCACGCGTGAAAGTGACGCTATGATGCATATTTGGCTTCCAGCGAACATTTTAACGACGTCCCTTCCTTTATCTTGGCCACCCGTGATTTGGACATAAACGGTGTCCTATTATTTCTTTTAACAACTTTGTCTCGCCTCCACACCGGCTAGCTGCATGGGAGGTCTTGTGTGCCCAGAAGGGGGGTTGACTTTTCCCTTTTGTCCCCGGTGATTGCCTTGTTATGTGCTGCTCTTTTGAAGACGTGGAGTGTTTCGGCTGGCCCCTTTGGAAAGTGATAATAGATTTGTTCACGGTTGTCCGTCCTACAGAGTTCCGATTTTGATGTCAGAAAGAGGTTGCGGTTTTTTGATTTCACTTGCACTTTTCGTCTCTCTCTCTCTTTTTTTTTTTCTGGACTGGACATTGCTGTTGGAAGTGGTTCACGATAGTTGAAGGCAGTGGCGCACGCAAGGGAGGGGATCTAAGGGGTCTGGACCCCCCCGAAAGAGTTATCAATTTTGCTTCGTTAAATCATGTAATTTTTTAACATTTATGTTAAAAGATTTTATCAAATTCTATTTTTAGCAGGTAGTATAACTAAATAAAATCACAATGAAAGGGGCTTACGATTTCTAATATATATATATATATATATTTCGGGAGGTTGGTGTCAGATCTTTATGAGCTGGACCCTGGACCTCCTCCAGGAGAAAGTCCCGTGTGCGCCACTGGTTGAAGGTACCTATCGTGACTAGTCGTATCGATTACAAACGAATGTCCTAATCATAATCGATACCAATTTTTGTAATCCATCGCAGAGAGTTGTATGATTAGTAATCTTGATCTCAATGAAATGGAATATTTATAAAATTAGAAAAATCTAATTTGACTACCTTTTCATTAAATTAATATTTATTAATAATCCCTTTAGATATTAATCCTCCTCAATCATACTAGCTAGTTACAAAGAAACCGTACTACTTTGACATTAATAAATAATCTCTTCCCCTCCTCCCCCATTTTCCTTTTCTTTTCTACTGAAAATAAAAGCATTACACACACACCTTATAGTTACAAACGCTGAGCTGCCCCCCCCCCCCTTTTTTTTTTCGCGTCGCTGTTTTCGCAGGGGTCTGTCCAGACTTTTCAGACAGGGTCCTGTTTTGGGGAAATTGTGAAAAATTACTCATAATTTTCTGAATCTGAAATTGGCGTTCAGTCAGATTTGACTAGCCATCGTCCTGTGTTTGTGAATTTGTCAAATAGGGTCTTGTTTTCGTGAATTATTATAAAATGTACAGTTTTACAAATTTAAATTTAGTATTAAATTAAAGGTCCATTTTAAGACATTATATAGAGAGTCCTATTAAAGAAAAACTATATATGTATATAAACCGGCGAAGCATTGTTTATGCATCAGTTTATGTTGGGAAGATTCATTTTATATGCAAATATAAATTATATGAACACATATTTGTGAAAGGGCTGTAGTTTACCGCAGGAAGAATTTTGTGAAAGGTCCGTTTTTCAAAAGAAAAATATTGTGAAGGGTCCATTTTTAAGATAAAATATTTTGTGAAATTTCCGATTTTAGGATAAAATATTTTGTCAAAGGTCCGTTAACGGACCCAAATTTCTCTTAAACAGACCTTTGTTTCCGGTGTCATTTTTTCTGTGGTCATTTAAAAAGAATGTCTCTTATTGATAAAAAAAGCAATTATATAAAAGTAAGAAAATCAATTCCAATTTGTTAATGAACTGAGATTTCTTTTTTGGGACCTGCCTTTGGTAAGCTTTCTCAGACGAGCCCAGACTCATTTTTTGTACTCCAGGGAATGCCAATATATTCACGAATTTTATACCCTTCTCCCCATTTTTATTTTACTTTATTTATTTTTTATTTTTTAAGGACCCCAAAAAATTCAGTAAAATACTTTAATTTTACGAGTATCTGGAACCCGCTTTGCAAATTTAAGAAGCCAGCACGACACCTGGATATACTTTTACGTTTAAAGAAATCTGTGTTATGGCCCCGCCATGGCCGAGTGGCTCAGGCACTCAAAATGGTAAGCAGCCCAAGCGTGAAAATCCCGGCGTCGGGCCCCGTCGAGCGTCTTCCGATCTAACATTCTGGAGTTTTGGTCGGTTTTCTCTAGATGTAACGGGAATACGTGTTAGAACCCATAGGAGCGCCTTCTACCAAGGCATCATTTTGGTCTGAAACTGAACAATATGCGATATTTTTTATAAAAGTTTTGTGTTATATTCTTTACAAAATTATCTAGTTTGTGGCATTAAGGGAATTTTTATTAAAAATTTTAATCTTTGTAGTATTTTTCCTGCTTGAGCTGGGTTTCTGTTATAAAGATGGTCGCGCAGAAATTCGGCTTTTTACAGCAGCTTCCGCACTTGAAAATTTGAAATTGTGTCACATTTTACCTGTATAAAGCTAAGATGCACTCGAACTCGCTTATAATGAGCTCAAAGGGACCGCGATATTTGCTCGTTAAAAACGGGTTCCCCAAATAATCATGATTTTTCATGTATACTTAACTATATATTTATTTAATTTCTGTACGGTACAGAACAAGTTGCTTAATTTGTTTTAACTGTCTTATTGTCATTTTCTTGTACCTTTGTTCGTTGTAGAAGTCTCGTGGACCTAAAAACAAGGTCCGTTGCACTTCCAGATTCGAAAAAAGTTTGAAGTTTTTCCGCACACAAGCCAGAGTATGTTGCGGTTGAAATTCAGAATATTCGTCCTTTGTCGCTTTCATAGACTTGGAAGTGTTAAAAGAATTTTTCCAAGAAAGGATTAGCTGAGCTGGGGACGTGGAGGTCAATAGAAACTTTATGAATATGCAAAATATTCCTCGCTATTACCGTGGTTTACTTGTTAAAAGCGAGATACGTTCCTATAGACTTAACGTTGTAGTAAACAAATATTTCCGATATCCTCGTTAAGTTAGGGTTCTCGTTAAGTCAGGACTTTTTATAAACGAGTTCGACTGTATATTCTAAAACAAATGTACGTTTATTTGATTCTCGGTTTTGTCGGTACATTATGTAACTTGCTTTATGATATTAATTAATAATGCAGTTGAAACCTTCCTAGTTAGACAATTTTCTGAAGAATAAATGACATTGAAATTACCTCCTTAAGTTGGACACTTTTTGAGGGAACCGCACGTCTCCAACTTTCAGGGGTTTCACTAATAAAAAGGCTCCGAAAACTGCTGCTGTCAAAAATTAAAGATAAGTACCTATGTCTTAGCAAAAAAAAAAATATGTGGCAATATTTTTCAGCATTGAAAATGTCCTACAGATCCTTTGCAAATTTCTACAGTCCTGGTTCCATCTTGTACGTGTTTATGTTACAAGATCCAGCCCAGTTTTTTTCAGGATACAGTGTGAAATCATTTCTCATTATCGAATTTTGCCAACATTGTTCGGCGTTTTTGTGTCCTGATTGCCAAGTCGTAAAGCGATAATGGTTTTTCCTCCGTACGACATTACGGCGGCGGTTTTCTATTGTGATTGTCGGCAGCATAGTTGGTCGAGCTCTGTGTGTGGTGATCCCAGGCCATTGTCCATGATATTTAGCTGGAAGATAACTTTTTTCTTTTTTTCTTGCTTGTGAAAAAATTGGCCTTTCCGAAGTTTTTCTGATTCATCCGGGTTACATTGATTCAGGTTGGTTGGTTGGTTGGAGTTTAGTGGCGGAAGATCCGAAAAGGATATACTGTGCCAGACCATGAGATCACGCCTAAGTGTCAGATAAAGCATAAAAACAGTTAAAAGCTAAAAACTATCAATGTTAAAAGGAAAAAAGGCATACAGAAAAGGAGTAAAAAGTTCTTAAAAACAAGAACAAGATCAAGATCATGTCTGGATGATGATCCCCATCCAGACACCGTACATTGATTCAGACGTGCCAAATGTCAAGATTTTGACATGAATCTCAAGCTTTTTGATTCTGTTTTCGGGCCACAAGATTTTTCTTTATTTTCTCAGGCTTTTTAAGAGTTTATTAAAAAATTGAAACCTTCCCGAATTTTCATCATTAAGTTTGCAAAATCAATTCCTGATTTTTCATGTTGGTGCATGAGGCTCAACAACCTGAGGGCATTTGATTTGAAATAACGCATCTGAAGTTGTTCTAAGAAATTACATAAAAGAATTTTCATTATATTATATTCATTATGCTCCTTATTTGTGTATAAATGTGCTAAAATTTCGAAGCTGTATGAGATTAAGAAAAGTTTTTTAAAAAAAATATATATAAAATTAGATATTATTTCAAAATGTAGCACTCATTGAGTCATTTCAAATTGTGCTCTCATAGTCATGGTAGTACTTTAAAGTATCGCTATATAATTTTTAAGTGTGAGCAGTTCATCCTTATTCATTTTGATTGGTGGTTTTTATTTTCCGTTATGTCTTCCGTAAGGCAAATATTTGGAAGTGAATTTATTTACATACATTGGTGGGCAAAATTGTGGACACTTTTTTTTTTTTGGTTTTGTAAGTTCGTATACATATAAAAACGGCTATGTTTCACAAAACGCATACTCTTTTACACCATTTTAAAGATAATTTTATACTGATTTCAATACAAAAAACAAAATTAAAATATTTGTAATACAAAAATAGTTAAACTTCGATAAATATCGAGATACATTAGATGTTGAAGATTTCAAAGAGTTATCAGTTGTTTGTAGAGCTTAATTATTTATTACAGCTTCACATCGATGTTTCATTGAGCTGACGAGAGTTCTAAGCTTAGAAGAATAACAATGATTGACCTGGAAAGTTAGAAATGCAATCCACTTCGTCACTGTATTTGTTTTTCAGATTAAAGTAATCATAACTTTTATTCCATCGCACAAATTTAAATTTAGTTTTGTGTATTGAAATCAATATTAAATTCTCTTGGTGGGGTGGAGGTAGAGGTCAATAAAAACTTATAAACGAGTTCTACTGTATAGGCAGGGATTGACTTCCGGCAAGGCATTCGGGGCAAGCGCCTGGTCCCCCAACAAAAAGGGCCCCCCAAATTTTCCGTTAAGTTTAAAAATTTGCAAATTTTGATTGAGAAAATAATTTTATGAAAAATACCGTGTTTACTCATATTATAGTTGCCCTTGCACAATAGTCGCATCCCCGTTTTGAAGCAGAAAAATTCGTCAAAATATTTTCCTCGCACAAAATTCGCTCTCACGTATTCGACTTCATTCAGGACTTCATTCGACTTCGCAGTCACGTATTCATTTATGTCTATGAAAGTAGTACTGTATAAAGAAAAATCTCTTTGTGCGTGTGTGTGTACAATTAATGAGAAGATTATTTAATATAAGGCAGATAAACTGGAAACATTTGGTAAGATAATCGCACTGTTTTGCCAATTTTTTATAGTGAAAGTCTTGGTGCGATTGTTATACGGGGAAAATTTACTGCATAATATTGTAACTCTAAAGCTATTTTTTCTGCATCAAAACGGGGGTGCGACTATTACGCGAGTAAACACGGTATAGTATAATACCAGTAATATTGTAGCATTAGAGTGTTCTTATTATGTAGTAGTCTTTCCCCGCATACTAGTCGCATTTAGGCTTTCACCACAAAAATTTTGGCATAAAAATGCGACTATAACACGAGTAAACATGGTAATAGTAAAAATAATTAGTATGTTACTGTTTCATAAGGCTAGCATTACATTGACACTTTTTCTAGGTAAACGGTATTGTCCTAGGCAATTAGAGCAAACTTATCATTTAGGCGTGGCCTTTGTAGAGATGAGATGAGATGTAGAGAGAGATGTAGAGATGAACATATAAAAGGCAATAGCTTCGTAAGTGGAGTGAAGTGACATCTATCTTACTATAAATTAATGTTCTTATACATTAGGACAATAGATACAAAATTGTTATGGAACATGTTATTTGAAAAATATAGAATGAAAATAACGATTGAAAATTAAATAATAACTTTGAAATATTATTATGCATAATATTATTATTATCAAACTATTGCATTTCACTTTGCATCTTGATTAAATAAATAATCATTCTTATACTGTTCTTAACATCTTTCTTTATATTTAGTAATGTTGCTTTGTAGGGTATAAAAGATTTTTTGAAAGAGGGGCTCCCCAATGAAGCTTTTGCGTAGGGATGTAAGGAATATTCAGCGGTCACTATTCGGCTGATTCGGTAGCCTGAATATTCAGTTGGACGAATATTCGGTAATCCGAATACTGTGCAGATACTCGACCGAATACTTGTGGTCGAATATTGCTGCGTATTCAGCCGAATAATTTCAGAAAAAAGAGAAAAATAAAATCCTTTTACAAATAATATTGCTTAGTTATACTTCAATATGTTAATTTGATATTATAAAATATTCCAAGTCATTGAATTGTAAGCCGAATGAAACATAATATAATTTTTTAAATAATGCTACAGAAATGTAGACTTTTCTACTAGGTGACACTACTTGACTTGGTTTTCCACCTTGTTTATGGGGTGAGGTAGGGGGAATCTTTTCAGATCCTCAATTACAAACGCGATTTTGAAAAGCTGCTACATATGTTTGCCCAGAGGCTGTAGAACCCAAAGCATGACGTATAGTTACTAGAATCACACTTGCCATAGCATATTTATTAAATTATGAATATCTCAAAACATAATTATGCTGCTATTAGTGCAACTTTGCAAAAGATTCATTTTTTTCATGAAAGATTTTTTAGTTTTACAGATAATATACTGTTGTGTATTTTTAAGTATCTACAAATAATATAAAATGAATTTTAATTATTCTTTATGTAGTATTTAATTACAAATTTGAAAAGCGACATTTTATTTACAATTAAAAGGAAATAAAAAAGCAATTAATATTCGGCCGCTGAATATTTTTATTCGGACTCAACTATGTGCCGAATATTCAGTATTCTGCCAAATCACTATTCGTTACATCTCTGCTAGTCTTTATTTGATTACAAATTTAAAAAGCGACATTTTATTTACAATTAAAATGAAAATTTTAAAAATTTAATATTCGGCCTAAACTATGTGCCGAATATTCGGTATTCGGCCAAATCACTTTTCGTTACATCACTACCTTTGCCCCGGGCCCGGATCTTAGGAAATCGTCCCTGTAGTATAGGCGTAAAATGTGTGTCAAGTGCGAGTTTTGTAAACGTACGTGTTCCAGTACTAAAACTGTATCCATCACTGTCGGAGCGTTGAATTTTTACATTTTTTTTTATTATTTACGTGTTGTGTGCACGTGGCATTTCGCACGCACCATTCTTCATTCCAGAAAGATCCGATCGGAAAGTCGAATACTTTCCCTTTCGCTACGCTTTCACTGGGGTTCTTCCTGGAGACAAATTGTGGCCCATTCCTCTTTCTTGAACAAGGACGCTGGAAAGGACCGTGAGAAAAGATCGCGTAACCTGTGGTCATGATTTTCCTGCCCCCTTGTGTTTGTGTGGCACCGCGCTAAGCGAGAGATAACCATGCTCCTTTGTCTGGCATTGTCCAGTTTACGGTCTCGACAAATGGCCTGCAATTATTTTTGCACCACCCCTCCTGTTCCCCTTGCACCTTCCACGATCTCGGATTTTCTCGGGGGGGTTTCTAGTTGTAATTGGAGGTGTAGAATTTGTTTGCCGTTATCGTTTGGCAATGGCAGAGTGAAACTTGTCGGTTTCCATTGGTGGTCTTGGATTTTATTTTTTTCTAGTGCTTTTTGGTTTGTTGTTCTTTATTGCATTTTCCCAGTGTCGACCGTTGAGTATTTTGTGTGGAATTTTGCGTGTTTGCTGCCTTCTCCTTAGGATAATTGTTTTAACGGAGGAAGAACTTTCATCGTGTTTTCATTTTGGTGAGTTGAATTATGTATTTTGTTTACACAAATATCGTACCTTTTCGTGTACGAGCCGATGATACTTGAAACTTTTTCTAAAGCTAATTGCAGAAGTTGACTTTATAAACCACTAGCTGCTACCCGCGACTTCGTCCGCGTCGGCTTTAGAATTAGGTCCCGAGAGAAACGAAGCATGTGTGAATAACAAATATGTTTGCGACTAAAGAAACTGCATTTAAATATTATTTGCTTTTTACTTATTTTAAATGAAGTATAATGCATGGTAGTATACTTCATTTAAAATAAGAGAGTATGCAGAATTACTAAATTTAGATTTTTTTCAGGCATTTGGCGAATTTAGACAGTTTCGACAGTATTTGCGAACTGTTTTGAGTGTTCTTGTAAAAGAAATATTTATGCTATATGCAGGAATTTTAACCTATGTTAGTCAGGAATAGTGCAGCTTTCTATTAGCGAAAAAGTTTTAGAATCGGTTCTGTAGTTAAAGAGATGCCCATAGAGCGTAATGTATTAGAATTATTTTGAGTGTTCCTGTAAAGGATCTATTTTCGCTACATGCATGCATTTTAGCCTATAATACTCAAGAATAGTGTAGCTTACTATCAGTGAAAAAAGTTTTGGAATCGGTTCAGTACTTACAGAGATACACATAGAGCGTAATGTAATTCTTATGAGTATCCCTGTAAAAGAACTATTTGTGATATATGCATAAAAGGTAGCCTATAACACTCAGGGTCCCCCCAGTGTCTGAGAGGTTCCGCTCTCAAAACTGGAAGGCGGGAGGTGCCAGGTTCAAACTCCGGTCGCGCCTGTCGACCCAGCCGCTCGCAGTTTTCCGTGTTTTTTCCCAAAACCTCGCGAAAATACGGGCTAGGATCCCTTAGAAAATTCCACACAGAGGAATTCCCCATATAGGCCTAGGACCCTATAGGACTAGGACCATATAGGCCTAGGACTTTCAATCAGTGAAAAAAGTTTTAAAATCGGTTTAGTAGCTACAAAATTTCCATAGAGAGCAATGCATTAGCATTATTTTGAGTGTCTTTGTAAAAGAATTATTTATGCTATATGCTTGAAAGGTTGCCTGTATGTTTATCCAGGGCATAAGCTATCTTCATTACAAATTTTTCCAACCATTTTTGTGTGGCGCAGAGCGTTTGCAGGGGAGGGGCGAGAAATTAGACAAAGAACAAGTGATAATACATGCTTTAAAAAATAATCTCATTTATTCTAATTTTTACTCAAAAAAATACCCATTTTCGCTTAAAATATTCATTCACACTTTACTGGTAACGTTATTTTGTGAAGCAGGCGACTAAAAATCTATTATTGAAGAATAAAATGTGAATGTATTCTGAAAAATGTGAGGTGTGTGTGTGTGTGTGTGGGGGGGGGGGGGTCGTTGAAAGGTCGGGAACCGCTGCTCTAAACGAATTTTAGAGTTTTTTGAAAAGGTAAAGGTAAAATGGAAAACTAAAATATTTGACCCTTTAACAGCATTAAAAACTTTCTAAAACTGAAAAGTATATGCTTATAGAATTTTTTTTTTTTTTAATTTATAGAGCTCAATACGAATTAAATGCATTTGAAATATTTTATGCATTTACCCAAAGAATTCTTGCAACAGGTGCTCGAAATTTCAATATAAAAAGTACATGTTTATGTATAAGTTATTTGAGATTGGTAATCTAATTTCAGTTTAAACCCTGTGCTCTGGAACGGCATTTCCTTAAATAGATCCCTGCATATACTACAGATGGCCACTGGCTTATGGGGCATTCTTAATTTATAAGACGCGCTTAGAGGAATTTTTTGTTAATGCTTCATTGTTTCCAGAAAATGAATGTCTTGTTAGAAAATTCTTTGGAAACATCTGTATTTGGTCATATTTTTCAGAACAATGATGCAGTGTTTGTTGCCATTTTTTAGTGTTAACTTTCTCATATCGGTGCTAAGTTAAATTTGTTTTATCACAAGGGATTGCATAGTTGTTTAGTAATAAATGCGTAGTATTTCCAGTGGTTTTAATTGCCTTTGGCTTCGTTAAGTTACACTGACCAACAGCTAAATATTGGGGGGAGGGGGAGGGAGTGAACATTTCTTTAATAGTGCCTAGCTTTGATATGAGTATCAATATACGTGCATAGAAATCTAAAAGTACAGTATTTTTATTTTTTTTTAAAACTGAAATGTCTATTATTAACTTCCACAAAATTGCAAAGCTTATCATATCCAGGGGATGCACTTAGGGAAAGTATTGCCTTCCCTCAAATTGGCAGCAAAGATAGAATAGTGATATGATGGAATTAAAATGCTCAATTAAAAATGATTTGAAATAAAATTAAACGTAGGCGTACGGAGTGTGCATTTTCAACAGTAAATCAATCAAGCTATAAAACCCCAAAGATAATCAAATAATACATTTTACACATGCATTTCGATAATTGTAAAAGTCGTGTCATTGTATTTATATTATGTTGATATGATCGAAAGTTTAACTAATAAATCAGCTTTCATACGTTAAGAAAAAGAAATTTAATTTTGATGCTTGGTTTTGAATAACCACATCTTTATTTATTGCATACCAAAGCACGTTTGTAATTTGTAAATCCGGATTTCAAATATTTTTGAGTGGGGAGATTTTATTTTGAATGTCGAAAGAAGGAAAAGTTTATTTGAAAAGGAAAATTTCTTTTTACAAAAATGTTATTATTACCTTTATTTATTTATGCATTAAAGTAATTGATGTTTTGCTGCTTTTATTTATTTTATATTATTTTATTTTTATACGTTGTTTGCTGAATGAACATTTGAAAAAGTTATTTTAGATCCTTTGGGGGAGGGGGTGGGAGTTAAGAGATAAAGGAATCAGACTATTTCTTTACAAGCTGAAGTTACCGTTTGTACACAGTGAAAGTTGTCAAAAATCTATTAATAACCATAAAAACAACAACAATATAATAAGGATAGCATCTTAGTGTTGGTTCAGCATTGTTTTACCCTTTCGCTAACACCAGGACTTACATCAGGATTCGCGTTTACTCAGATTTTTGTGTAATTTACCCGCATTTTGTTGACTGGTATGCAAAAAATGCATACATAATGGGTATGCATATGGAAAAAGCCATATTTCCCAAGAAAATGGGCCTTTGTGATCCATTTTTATCAGACTTCAGCTCGGTTCCTGAATATGTCCCGCAGGTAGTTTCAAATGACTGTAATCAATAATAATAAGTATGTAAATAGAGCATCAAATAATTAATCATCATAAAATTATTTTGAAATTAATTAAAAAGTTATGAATATAATTTAGAAAATATTGTGATCTGTAATAAGTCTCCCTAAAATTTACTTAATTATAAAAATAAGTAGATCACTCTATAAATATGCTTTGGATGGGATAAATATGCTTTGCATTAATATGTATGCATATCCCATTGATATTCCTTGATATAACTGACAATTCAGAGTAATTTTTCATCTCCTCCCTACCCCACCCGCATTTCATCGATATTTGTTTTGTAATTGATTAAAGTACTTGTTTCAATTTTTTCTCAGACAAAAAATATTAGTAGTGAAAACAGGAATCGATGCAGACGAAATTTGGGTGCGTTTAATCTAAAGCGACCATATTTCTAAACAGTATTTTGGGGACAAATCAAGCATTGTCCTCGAATCCTAAGAAAACTTGGGGACACTAGAAAATATTTTTGGGGAGTTATTCGAGGACACAACATATTACCATGTACGAATACTTTTTTGGAGGGTGTTATACCAGTATACCCATACTTTAGATATTGACCGAAGATACTTAAAAGTGAACTCTAATAGCTTTTTATATCAATTGTGTATTCTCATTTCTACTAAATTAATGAAAGTATTTCATTCATTTAAAAATATTTATTTAAGCCAGAAATATGAAAGGAACATCATGTTGAAATATTGCAATTTATTCAAAATTGAGCTCTTGGCATAGTATTTGTATTTTTCAGAAGACATTGCTCATTTTTTTACATTGGCTCATTTTGTGATAATTTTTCATGAAACTTTGTACACCCTCTAAAAAAAGTATTCGAGTGGAAGAAAAATTTCGTACGTCAATTTCATATTTATAGCATGATTCTTCGTGAAAAATGATTTATCATTAACAAAACTGAAATGGGAAATTTGGCTCATACTCCAATACTTTATTGAATGTCTACACGCCACACACACAATGACAACAAACGTTTTCAAGAGATCGAATTTCATTGTTTCTCTGAATAGAAGGCGCTTTTAGTTGTTTTATCTTTTTTTTTTTCTTCAGTTTTTTTTTGAAAGAAATAAACTAAACAGAAACTTTCAGGGAAAAAGGTACAAATCTTTAAATTTGGGGACTTTTCGCGTCCTCAAGAAGTAAAGTATTTTTGGGGACTGTCCTCGAATTTCGAGGACGTGTGGTCACCTTAATTTAATCTGAAACTTTAAAAGATCCCAACTTGCTGTCAAATTAAAAGTTTTTTTAGAATTCCAGAAACCGCTGTCCTGTTATCGCTTTGCGGTTCTGTCGCGGAAGTTATATCTTGAAAGTGAAAAAGACATCTTTTGACTTTTGATCTTTATCGCCCCATCGTCAGTACCTCGTTATTTTTTACTGCCCTTTCCATTCGTAACTAATTTGTCACATGTAAGTACCGCTGAAATTGCTGAAAGCCATATCTTTCTACTTTCTATTTTATTTATTTTTAAGGTTAACCTGTGCCCCCCGCCTGAGAAGCGTGTCTGCAGGCAGAGAAGTGTTTTTCTTTTTATCTCTGCCAATGCGGTGGCTTGTTTGGGGGAAGTGTGAGTTTCTATTGGTGGATGTGACGTGGGGGGTCTGCGGACTTGGAAAAATCGGATTGTTTAGGATTATTTCCAGTTTTGTCATCGTTTCGTGGAGTTGTGCTGTGTTGCCGTCCCAGGAATTGAATATTTGGATTTACTTTTCTGGTGATTTTCTTGTATCTTTTTTTTCGTCCTGGTGCGTTTCGCTTTGAGTATCTACACTGGAATATATTTAGTGCTTGTCTTTTACAGTTTTAAGTAATTTTAATGTTTTATTTATTATTATTATTTTTTAAAAATGGGATATGATTTTTTTGGACTTTAATTTTCTTCTAATAAATAGGAAAAGGAGAAATCGTAGACGTTTAACTTCCTAAAAAAAAGTGTACATTTTTGTTATATGAGTAAAAATAAGCCTCATGTTTAGAAATTAGACATTAATCAATAATAATAAATATATAAATAGATCATCAAATAATTAATCATCATAAAATTATTTTGAAATTAATTAAAGTTATAAATATAATTTTCTAAAAATTATTGTGATCTGTAATAAGTCTCCATTGCATAAATTTACTTAATTATAAAAATAAGTAGATCACACTATAAATCAGTATTCCTAGCAATAAGTTTATGTTGTGTATCATTCAAAAGTAAATACACCTTAGGAGATTTCATGTCTCTCAAATTTTTTTAATTTCTGGAATCTTCTGGAGAAGGCTCTAAGAGTCTCTAACAAAATAGATTTGAAACTTTAGCATCCTCATTGGTATAACTATTGGGGAGGGAGGGACTTTAAGCCCTTCTTAGAAAGCTTCATCATCCTCTATAAAAAAATTTATTTTTTACTGGGCAAGAATAAGAGATTGAGAAATTTAGGAGGCTGTAGGACCCCCCAGCCCTTGACATATTTCATCAGTTTTATTTTGAAAGTGTCGCAATTTAAATTATCACCAGCTCCACATTCAACAGAAATGTATTACGCATTAAATCTTTTGTGGACTATAAGTCATGTTTAAAATCATGCAGCACATAAATATATTGCTTTATGTTAGGAAAACTCATTAATTTCTATTTATAAAAATAATATAATTATATGAAGAGCACTGTAATTTAAAAGTACACTTTCTTCTGGTAATGATTGTTTAGCTTGTAAACCAATTTCCTCATTTACAGTTTAAGAAGAAATTTATAAAAATAGTCAGCCCAATTTATATAAATTATCAGCAATGATTTATTGTCTTACGTAACATTTGAGATTGTCAAAATATTCCGAGAAGTTTTATCTTTATGGGCTGTCAAATTACAAGTATTTATAGCCTAAAACATGAGTAATGTAGAGAATATTTGTTTAATCATTAAATATGGAATTCAGTCTTGGATGCTGCAATCTGATAATCAAAGTAGTTTAATATTGGTTTTACTCCTGTTGTTTGTATTTGGGAAAGAGATAAAAGTATCTTTAAAGGTACTCTTTATTTCAAAAGGAGCAACTTTTGATGTATTTTCTCTGAGTTGTAACTGGGAAACAAAATTTAAAGGTGAATCTAAATTTCATTGTATTAATAGTACTTATTTACCTGTTGAATTATGTGTGCTTTTTATGTATTTATCTTACATAATAGAATAGTTTAATTATTCAGTGTGAACATTAAGATATAATTGTTTATCTAGTTTGGATTTATTATAGTGATTAGGCTTCAATGTATATAATACTTTTATTTTATTAACATTGACATAAAATATATTAAAATTAAAAATCTTAAAAAAGTATTTGACAAACATTAGTTTCTTTTCCAATCACCTTACTAGAGGGAAATACATTAGTTGATAAAAGTCATAATTTTATGGGAATTGTTTGCAAACTGATTGTTCAATTGACTGGATATGTTCTTATACCGAACTAAATAAAAGAAAATGTAAATAGTATGAATTGTGAAGTTAATTGTTTGATCAAAATAAAATTGCCGTGGACTGATATGCTGTCAATAATATTTGTGCCTCACATTTATGTTTTTATTTCAGTCAAGAAAATTGGTTCGAGCATCTGAAAAGACATATTAGACGGAAGTGGCCAGAATTCCCCTTCAGTGAGAAAGAAAATCCTTTTCCTTTAGAACAGGATCAGGATACATTTTTCCATCAGCTGCCACTTCGTTCTAAAGTGGAAATTGTCTACTGCTGTTGTTTAAGTCGTTTGGATAAGAATGATATAATGGAACAAATGAAGGTAAAGTTTTGTGTGTGTGTGTGTGTGTGTGTGTTGATTAACTTTACACATATGTTTTGAGTTACAATTATGGCTGGTGTTAATTAATGCGTTGTTCTTTTAAGAAAGAAAACAACTTTTGAGGTAATTTAAAAAACAATGTCAGACTTGAAAGAATTTAATATTTTTCTTTGTATATTGTGAACTTTTAAAATAATGTTAAATGTATGAAAATTTTGAAGTATTCACGGAAATCTTAAACATGTAGTATTTTGCAACATTTTCTTCTATGTATGGTATCTCATCCAGTTTTGTTGTACAGTTTTTAAGATATAAAATTTTGAAAATGTTATAAGAATTTGTAAAATAATATCTTCAATTTCTTATTAAAAAATAAAAATCCTTTAAAAAAACAGTCATCCAAATTACCCAGGATTTCATTAATTTCAAGCTCTAAAATAATCTACTGTTGTGCCTAATCAATATTATGCTGCATGGTTTCTGCTATTGAACTTGTAGATTTCTTAAAATGAATTGAAAATTTGTAGGATAATACACAAAAAAGTACTTGTATCACTATACAATCATTTCGGGTGGTATATAGGTCCTTTCCAAAGGGCGCACCATTGTCCCAGCTGAAATGATCATATTATGATTAATACCTTTTTATGTGTGTTTTTTTTACAAAATTTTTAATTAATTTCATCATTTAACACCAGTTTTTGTTGAGTGTTCGTACTGTAGGTTTCTTGTTAGCTTTAACTTAAAAGTTAGGCACATTTATATGCAAATTTTTCATTACTTTTGTAGTACTCAATTCATTATTCATAGAAACTCTTTTATTTTTACAGTCCATGGATGCTGAAGCTCTGAGAGTCCGGAAATTGGGCATGGATAATGCAGGAAATACCTACTGGTATTTTTATGGTACACGACTGTATAAAGAAGAATTTTTACAAGAAAAGAAATCATGGTAAGTTTAACTATTATTTTTCAAACTATTTTTTTTATGTGATATCAATTGATGTAAAAGCCATTGACAACTATTATATAAGCTCCATTAAAGTGATGAAGTTTTAAAATATTTTTATTAAAAAAGTTACTTTGATGGGTCATATAGATAGGGAAGTTCTAATTTTTCTATTACAGCTATATACTCTATTGAATAAATAAATTGTTTATCTTTTTCCTTTTTAAAAAAAAGAAAATCTGATCTTTAAAGCACCAAAAATTACTTTGTGAAGCAGAGTTTGGAAATACTGCTTTAAACTTTATTTCATTTACATTTTTATAAGCTTTGATAGCAGTTGTAACAGTTTAGTGTCAAGCAGTATTTCATGTGTTTAAGTGAAACTATATGAATTATTAAAATAAATACTTATTGTGTCATTTATTCTTTTTTATATATGAAACTATGTTAAATTAAATATATTTATACTTAACAGGGATGAAGAGTGGAAAGAACAAAAAAAAAAGTTCCTTCAAAAGAAAAAAAGAGGCCGAGGACGTCCTCGCAAGCAAAATGTATCTAATGAAGGAAGGTGGGTTTATGATTTTAAATATTATTTATATTTGTTAATTATGTTGAAAAGCTGAACATTTAATTAGATCATAGGGTCACGCTGGGAAAAAATAATTAAAACTGTAGTAGTCTCACATTAAAAATCTTAAAATTCAATTAAAGCTTGTTTAAAGAGATAGCTGGTATTATTAGAATATTGGGTTCACACACTCAAAATGTACACCATGCAATTTTCAATTTTAAAAGTGTCTTTGACTCAAATTGATATGTTAGCTTAAAAATCTACACAAATTAGCAGAACTACTGTATGAATAATTTACTTTAAGATAAAAATACAAAAAAATTTTTTAATGCACAAATTTGTAGCAAATTTTAATTTTAAAGAAAAGATCTCCAATCCCACTAGTCTGAACTACAGGAAAATAAAAAATGAAAGTTCATCTTAATTTTTTGTTCATTAGCAAGTTTTTAGCTATTTTAATTTACCAGCTGTTTCTAACATTATTGTTTAATACAAAAGACAATGAGCTATTTAATTTATAATATAATTTATTTTTATTGTAGTAGTTTCTTTTATTTTGCTGTTTTGTTGGTTAATATGATTGTACTGCAACTCATATGATCTAGATATTTACAGCTTTTTATCATGTATTGCTTATTATTTGTGTGCTAAACATATTTTATTAATCTCTGTAGTGATAGTGAAACACCTCATAATGACTCAAGAAATGGATTTATGAATGTGAGCGAAAAGTCTAGGTGGTCTGTTGTTTGCGACACAATTGAAGAATGGGTAAATTTTGCTGAGAAGTTCAAAAACAGCAAATCTAAGAGTGAAAAGAGCTTATTCACCATAATCCAAGAAAACTTTCTGCCCACTTTGAACAATATTTATGAGGAAAAGGTATTTTGTTTTATAAATATCCCTGTAGTTTGAATTTGATTACTTATGGTATAGTTTAGCCTTACATTATAAGGATTTTGATTTCTTCATTAATTGAAATAAAAACCAAAAATTTATGTATTGTCATTTTTAGTTTATGTGAAAAGTAAGCTTTATTTACAAAATTTCTGAAAAATGCAGTTTTACGAGTCTTTAAAAAAAAAAAAAAAAATGAAACTCCATTTACTGTAAATTTAATAGCTAGTACCATTAATTAGATAATCTGTTTGCATAGTGTATGAATAATATAAAATGAATGAAATTTGCCTGGGATTTTTAGTATGTGTATGTTTGACATTTTTGTTTTCTTAAAGTACGAAGTGCACTAAAGCTATCTGCTGAAGGAGGAGGACTATATTTGATAGGATAAAATATGCTTAAAAAAAAGAAAAAGTGTGGATTTTAACTTTGTGTAATCTTTTTTATATTGGAAGGAGTTTTTTCATGTGGTAGAAAATACTTAAGTTATTCTTAGTTTTTGGAGAAGTTTTTAAAACTGAAAAAATCTATCAGGAAGTTATTGCTAAATACTTTTAACTTTCATACTCAACTAAGTTTCATATAAACTTACCCTTAGAATATTAATAAATGGATATGATATTTGGAAAAAAAAGTACATTTTAAAGATAAAATCAAAGTTTTTTTTTTTGTGTGTGTCGTAATAAATAAATGATTACTGATGGTACTGTTAAAATTTCATTAACGGTGTTATTCGAAAAAATCATGTGATTTTGGTACATAAGTACAAATAAACTAATTATGCCAAGCACTTCAAAATTTTGAAACTGTCTCTTTACAAGCTGTACTATATACTGAAATAAACGATCAATCTGTATCAGTTTCAAAACTTTTAGAAAAAATTCTTAAAAATCGTAAATTTTCGCAACGCGTTTTTGAAAAATCTTGCAGCTCAGATTCATGTTTAGAATTTTTTCTGAAAATTTCACAAAAGCCACAGCTTTTTGCTTATTGCAGTGTGTAAAGCAGCTTATAAAGAACCATCTGTAATTTTTTGGAGACCATGGGGCTATTAGTTTATTTCAATTTGTGTACCAAAACTAAAAACAGAGTTCTTTTTTTTCGACATATACCCTTAATGGGTGTCCTTGAAATTCACAAAACTTACTCTGAAAACTATTACTTCTAGCTGATCAGTAAGTTAAGTTTGTTTGTTCCTAACTGCAATTTTATTTCTCTCCAAATTTCATGTTTATAGGAAAGGAAACTTCAACAAAAAATTAAAGAATTAATGCCAACACGTGAAAAAATTGTGACAAGGCGTGAAACCAGAAGGCTGAGAGGGGTAAGTTTTGAAAGTTGATAAAATTCAAGACAGTTGACTTGCATTACTTGCTCATTAACAATGTTATATTTTTTCTTTTCTATATAGAAACTACTTGCTATCTGAAAAAATAGTTTTATATTATGATAAAAGTTTTATTAAAAACAGCTTTAAAAACCATTAAAATCACAGGAGTACTTTCGGCTAGCTCTCGTAACTGTCTTCAAATTCTTCTCTTTACAATAAAGAAGCTGAACCAAATTTTTACCTAAATGAGAAAGAAGCAGAATCAAAACTGCACACAACTTGGAAGACAGCTACGAGAGCTAGCTGAAAGTACTCTTGTGATTTTTATGCTTTTAAACGGTTTTAAAGGTGTTTTTAATGAAACTTTTGTTGTAATGACTAGAAATCATTTTATTTTATTAGTTATTCTATAGTTTCTACAGTTTTATAGTATTATATTAAGCTTATTTATATCATTTTAGATATCTTAGTAAAAAAAGTACTTACCTTTTTTAGATCTAGCTTTTTCTTTGCCTGAGGCAAAAAGTATTAAAATGTGAATTTCACTATGCCTTTGTTATCTGAGTATTTAATTATTGAAACAAACTATATCACTGATCCATATCGGCCTTGGCATATTGCATAACAGTTTAGAATTATTGCATAACAAGCATAACAATTTAGAATTATTAGAACAAGTGTTATATATATATAATAACACTTGAAGGGTTTGCTGTAAAAAGGAAGTAGTTCCATCGTACTGGAGTTTGGAGTTACATGTACTACTTTGCAGTAAAAAACAATATTTTTTGTCCAAAACGGTGTATCTCCAATTGCTAGTTCTTGAGATGAAGCCACCTATCTTGTTAGTTTGTATTGAATCCCCAAGCACTTTTTAAAAGTTTTCACGAAACTTTTACAGAAAACACTTCATTGCATGTTGCATTTACCTGGCGTATAACACACATCAGTAAATTTAAGACATGTCAAACAATTTATTATATATTTTATATTCTCCATTTTATGTTTGGTGTATAACACGCACAAGAAAAAATGAAGTTATTTTTTGAAGTTGAAAATTCGTCTGATACTCTGAAATATGCAGTAATTGATTGCGCATATAGTAGTTTTCATCTCTAATCCATATATATATCTTCTGCTGATGACCTCCTTAAATTTATTGTTATTTCAAATTTTAGGAAGATGTTATATATTCTCCTGTTAATGGTTATGGTAGTGATGAAGGCTATAGGACTCACGTTATTAAAGACAGGGCTCGTCGACTTGAAGAAAGAAATAGTAAGTTTTACTGTTGCTCTTTTTTTTGTAGTTGAGTATTTATTATTTGTTTGTTAAACTGTCAAACAAAAAGTCATTTTTATATGTTTGATAAAAACATTAATATTTTTTAAATAGAACGAGCAAGTGAGGCTGAGAACATCAAAGTCATAGGTCACAAAAAAGCTAGATATGGGTCAAGTTCTGATAATGATTCTTCATTTCAGATATCTGAGTGAGTATATTGCATTTATAAATGGACATTTTAACCAGTCATAAAACTGACCCTGGTTATTATTTAGAGTGTTTTTTATAGTTTTTCAAGCTCTACAAGTTAATATTTGAAGTATTTTATAAATGTTTAGCACAATATTGACCAAATAACTTAAATAATAAAACAACAAATTAAAATCAAGAACTAGTTTCATCTGTATTGTTTAAAAATTTGCATGATAATATTCCAGGTTTTAATAATGTGTGCATTTAAACAGTTTTGAATTACTACATTTTTAGTTGTTAAAAAATAACCTCTTAATATGGACATATCTCCTGCATGTAAAAATTAGACTTGCTTTTAAAGATTTGGTTCCACCTTCTATGAATGATAAACACACTATAAAATATTTCAACTCTGAGCTATTTATTTTAAATTAGAGAAAGTATAAAAATTAAATACGAAAAATTTTGTGTGATCTGCTTTCTTACATCTAAAGAGTTAAAACGTGAAAAAATATTGTTTGATGATGATTGATGACAGAATTGAGTAAATAAATTCTTTATCCTTTTAATCTTTATTTAGTATTTCAAATTAAGTAACTGACTGAATAGAATGCTCTTTTTCTTTAATTTTACAGAAAGAGCAGTACTGACTTACAGGCTCAGATGGAAAAGAGTATGTATATTTATACATTTTTAAAAGCATTTTGATTTTAATTGAATAAGTGTTGTTAAAATATTTTAATAAATATTGAAATATGCCATAATTGTTTAGAAATTATTTATGAAAATTATTAAGGAATTCATAAAAAAGGAGAAATAATGTAAACTTTTTTGCATGGGCTAATTTAGAATAATTATTAATTGTGTTAGAAAAAAAATTAAAATAACATTTTATTTATTCAATAGATTAGTTTTCAAAATATTTTTTGACATAAGATATGAAGGCTATTATTTATTTTCTGTTGTTGTTGCTAATGCCTTTCTCAACTGCAGAGCGGTGCCAGATCCCCCATATTAGAAGGCGATGGGTGCAAAAGACGGCTTCCATTTTAATGAGCCCCAGTGGGATGAAGTCCGACTTATCTTGGGGTCCCCTAATTTTGATCCAATTCCAGATGAGGGCACCAACCATCTGAAATTGACACCCCCAGAGATAGTGTTGAACATGTAGGACATTAGAGCCACTACGGATTTTATGTGCACCAGCTCCCATGAGCGTACACGGTCTCACAGCAACCCAGCCGCATAAGGAGTTCACCCTCCCAAATAACCAAGACGGGTGCTGCTTCACTTTCCGTGTTCTTACAGGAACAGTGACTAGGCCACAGCGGGACTATTTATTTTCTTATACCTTTTAATGTAAATTAAATCTCTAAAATATGTCTGGTGATGAATTATTTAAGTTTTGCCTGAAGGTGGAATTGAAAACGTTTTCTCTGTTATTCTCAAATGCTGCTTAAAAAGTATTACAGTCAAAAGCCCCTCTTACTCTCTCTTGATTGAATTGTAGTTGTGTTGCTTTGAATGTTTAAAATTTTTTGAGAAGACAGCTGATACATTTAATTTTGTGTGTGCTTAAATAGTTTTTTTTTAACTCAGTCAACTCACAAAAATCAAAAATGAAAATTTTTAAGGAAACTTAAATTTTTAGATTTGTTAGGGCTGCAGTTAAGACAGAGAAAAAAGGGGAGAAGGTAAGGTATGAAAAAGGAATCAGTTTGCAATTTGATTATTTTAAATTATTAGGACTTAAAAAAAAGTTTTTAGATAATAATTCTTGTTGGCGCTATTCTGCTTTTTTTCAAACATTTTCCCAATTTTCAGTGTTTAGTTGATGTTTATTTTTACTAACCAATAGGGGCCACTCAAATAGTTTGTGAAATCGTTCAGTTATCAGAATCACTCATAATTGGGAAAAAAAAGTATAAAAATGAGCATGGACTGAATATTGTTTTTCAAGTGAGTAAAATATGTTTTCAGTTGAAAAGAAGACTCTAAATGGAGATTAATTAAAAATTTTGAAATGATAAAATTGCAATATTAAGTACCTTTTAACAAATTATTTCTTTGAAGTTCATTAACCCGGCAGGACATTTGTGGGGTGTCACTCCCGAAAATACTTCTCATTTTTCTACCCTTAAAACTGAGGTGATTGGGCGCATGAGTACCTGACCACAAAGTCACCTTCCTCAGTTACAGATAAAAAATGACAAGTTCTGAACATTTTTTAAAAGAATGATTTGGGATATGTGGACTCCCTGTGCATGCTCTCCTATTGGACTCCTATCTGACTTGCTCTGGTCGTTCTGTTCGGTCTTTCCCTCATATGACATGATCAAAAGATGAAAGGACTTGAGGAGGTTTTTTTCAGATGAAGTAACTCTTGATGAAGAATTAGAAGATAATCAAGACATGTTTAGTAATCAGCTCTGTGAGTCAGAGGAAGAATGCAATTGTTCAGAAGAAGGCGGCCTGGAGATCAAACAAAAGATTATTAACCATAATTTAACATTTAAGCTATTATTTTTTCCTAAGAAAGCGTTTAATTATTATAAATCAGATTAACTGGTAGAATTTTTAAAGATTTCTTACGTATTAATGCCATTTAATGTGTTGGGGTTGTTCTTACATCCAAAGTGCAGTATATTCTCGTGTTGCATTTCAAGGTGCGCATACTGCTGGACTAATTTTTTTAAAAGAATTTTTTAAGAAATCATGCAGGCTTTGAACAGCTTTTTGAAGAATTCAGTTTTGCTAGAAACTAAAAAAAAAACTTAAATCTCTTTACATTTGATTACAAACAGTGAATCCTTAAAAACAATGAAACATTGAAGGAAAGATCTTAATACATACAGAATTTTGAAATATTTCTCTAATCAGATAACATTTTGATCCATTTTTGAAAGTGATTTGAAAAAAAAAAAAATTAACATGAGACTTATAGGTTTTCTGTTAATGTAAATGTATAGTACATTCAATGAAGAATGCACTATACATTTACACTATTAGCCATTTTGATGGTGAATATTTTTTGCATTGCATTGAGTTGCTTTGGAAAATGCAGTGCTGTCACACCATGTAGATTTCAAATGGTTAATTTAAGTGCTTAACATCATTAGTTTGTGTTAAACCTTTAAATGCATAGCAATGTCGATCTTCATTGGTTGTTTTAAACACGTTCAATGCCAGACTAAAAAATATTAGAATACAAGCAAAATTTCACATATGAAATATAGTTTTTAATAATAAATGGGTCATGTCAAGAATAATAAAAATTATACATATTTATTTCAAACTGTGTGTTTTTTGAAACATTAAATAAGTTATTCACAAAATTGATATAGGAAATTTAGCTTACACTCATGGCTATCACATGCTATCATGTGATCACCATCAAAAGTGTTTAAAATGCATGCATTTAAGGGTTAAAGTTGTTCAAAAATCCTGTGATACATATCACTTTATAAAAAAGAACATCCTTTAAACTGTAAGATTAAAGTATTTCACTTTTATTCAATACATAATTTTTCCATTGCTATTTTTGCTGCTTCCTTTTATAGAAAAGCATGGTGTTTTTGGCATGCATTCATAAACACAAATTACTTAATAAGTGAAAATTTTGTGTTTTTCAGTTTTATCCAGTGTGAAATTACACAAAGATGCTTGGCCATTTCTTTATCCAGTTAGCGAGGAAGATGCTCCAGGCTATTATGATATAATAAAGGTAAAGATAATTTTAGATTTCACAACTCTCTTTATGTTAAATTAATTTTGTGGTTGTAGAACTGTACCAGAAAGCTCTGTAGACAAGCTGAAAAGATTTGACCATAAAAATAAATAACGCTTCTATTCATAAAATTACCAGAACTCCTATTTTATAACTGTAATATCAACAGATTTAATTACAATATACCATTGTGAAAAATATAAGATAAAATAAATAAAGGAAATTAATTCACTTACCAAAATGTTTAATTTACACATTTTTATTATTTTCTTGTTTGTTTTGTCATTTTTTATAAATATTTCAAACACAAAAATGATTACTTTTGATTTTTTGCTGCAGTAAAAGATGGAGAATGTAGGTTCAATATTGTTATTTACACAAATTTGTCATTTATATAGTCCTTAGCAATATTTTTTCTTTTTCCTTACTTTCACACAAATTTATTATAATTTCCACATGGGAACTTTCATGTTCATTTATTTATCCTAAAGAGTATGTGATCATAACAAGCATAGAATGTATCATTTTTTTTTTGGGGGGGGGTAAGTAACATACTTTTGAAAATAATTAAGAACTATAGTAAAAATTTTATCACAAATGCATTGAATTATATCTTATTTTATGGTGCTCTATCAATTGATTTTGAGTATGATGTAATATTATTTGTATTTCAAACAGGATCCAGTAGATTTATCAAAGATTGAGCACAAATTGCATCAAGGTGAATATGACAGTATTGGTGATTTGGATGCAGATTTTAAGAAAATGGTGTACAATTGTGAATTGTACAATGGAGAATACCATGGTAAGTTTTTACATAGTGGTTTAAATTCATGGAAAGTCATATAAAAATTAAAATTGCATAAATATGACTTCTTCAGTAATAATCATAATATTTACTGTAAGATCTAAAAAATCTTCAAATGCTACGTATTTTTAAGTGATTGACACATACATGTGGCACACCTGCCAACTCTACTGGATTTTGATGGTTTTTCTTTTTCTTCTGATTTTATATTAAATCTCCTGGTTTTCTGACATTTAGAAGCTATAATAGTTGACATATTTATTTCTCTACCACTATCTGAAAGATTACTGATATCAGGGTGTATTTATTCAATGTGGACCAATACCATAAAATTTTGGTCCAATAATAGAGATTTGTGCTTATGGTGATTACTCATTTGTTAAGGATTCCTGGAAAATTGAAAATTGGATGGCAAATAATTTAACTGTAACATTTGTGTGTTCGAAGACCCCAAAATTTTACTTTTTTTTTTTTTGTTTGTTTAAAAGCAGATATTTTGTAAGTTTAAGAAAAACCTTTTGTGGTCCTAAAGAAACATTGAAGTTTTACTTATTTTTCATTAAAAGAATTCTTTTATTTCTGAGCTGTTTTACAATTCTATTTTTAACACCATGACCTTATCTAAAATTTAAATTTCAAACATGAATTGTTGGCAAACTGTTCATCTTAAAAACCATAACTGTCTGAAATTTAAATTGTGAAAAAATAATTATGACTTTCAGATTGTGATATTGCATAAATCTACTGTGTTTTCTTCTCTAGATGTTGGCAGGTATGTGTGGCATTTTATAAAAATTGTTACTGTCCTACCATGAAGAGTTGAACTTTGCGTGCCACTGGAATTGGTCTGTTTCATTTTTTGCAGGTGTTCTTTGTTGTTTCTTTACTGAGGCACTTTTTTGTTTTCACGCTATCACCAAATTCTAACATGTTTTTCTCTTAATCCCCAAAATGCATAAATATTAGTCAAATTTAGTGACTTTTTCAATTGAGTTTAAAGGGCTTTTACCAAAGAGCATCTGGCAACACTAAAAATTGTAGGGATAAAATTCACTTTATTTTGTTGCTATGTGTATATACCAGCAGGCTTGCCAAGTGTCAGGATTTTGGCCTGAGTCTCAGGCTTTTAGATTCTGTTTTGGGCCTCAGGATTTTTCCTCTTTTTTTAAGAGTTTATTAGAAAATTGCCTCAATTTTCTTCATCAGCTTCACAAAATCAATTATAAAATTAGATATTATTTCGAATTTTATTGTTATATCTTATTGTTATAAATTATCTTTATATAATTTTTAGGCTTGAGTAGTTTGCTTCCTATGTATTTTGATTGATGTTTTGCATTTTCCGATATTTTTTTGGCAAATACTTGACATTGAATTTATTTACATTGTTCCACTTAGCACTATCCTATTACTTAAGTTTATATGTGCATGCATGGCATTTAAGAAAAGAAACTATGTCTGTATTGATTATACATACATTTTATGCTGAAAATAAATTCATTAAAAATATCAGGCTTTTTGACATTAAAAAGCAGACCTCAGGTATTTTTATTTAGGAAAGTTGGCACATCTGTACTAGCCCATTAAAATAAAATAAAGTGTTAAATTAATTAAAAATCAAAATCATGTAATTTCCAGTCAGTGTTTCAAGATAAACATGCTTGCTTTATTAAGTTTGCAGGTCCTGTTACTGCTTTTGATTGAATAATCATGTTTACTTTTTCTTTTTATGTAGCTTATTCTAAAATGGCCCAAGCTCTTCGTAAAATGTTTAGAAAAGAAATAGCCAAAGTTTTAGACTCTCTTCAGGCTGCTGAAAATGCATGTGCTGATTCTGAGGGGAGCAGCGATTCGCAATACCACTCCAATTCAAATAGTTCATCTCCTCCATACGAATCGCACGTCTCCTCAAAAGAACACAAGTCAAAGAGTGGACACAAGAAAAGAAAAGCAGCAGAAGCCCTAGATTTATTGCACAAAGCCTCAGACATAGCTATCCAGGTATTTAACATTTCCTGTTTTTACTTTTAGTTCCCCTTCATATTATTATGATCAGAAATTTTCTGTGAATGTACATTCAGAAATTCATCTACCTAAATTAAAGTTTCATTTTATTCGGGATTTTACATATTGAAGCCTCATTTATCAAATAGCATTCAAATTAAGTTGCTGTAAAGACTCTTCAAAAGTTTATGCAGGGTGGCTGTGGCTGCAAATCAGGGAGTTCAGGAAAAGACACAGAACTTTATCAATCTAGAAAAATCAGGGAAATGTTGTAGTCCTGTCCATGATTAAACCTAAATTAGACGAAAGGTGGTCCACACAGCTTTGCCAGTATGGAGGCAGTTGTCCCCATGAAGGTTAGATTGGAATTGTCGGTTATTAGTCGTAATTTTGCCGCAAAGCAAAGATATGTTCTGAATTCAGTTTAATGTCAGAACAGTTCCTGCAGCTGTAGTAGGTTCTAGTGCCATCTCTGGATTTCTATCTTTTAATGTGCTTCGTTCTGAGTCTGGTCAAATTCTTTGCAATAGTTCTGTTTGTGTTTATTTTGCAGATATGACGTTTAATTTTAATGGTTCTTTCAATGAATTTCTGTTTTGCAACTGAGTTTATATGACTGAGGCTGACTTCAAGAAGTAATTCTTTACTCAGATTCCTTGTCTCCTTTGCCAAAGAGTCAACAGCCTCATTTTCATCAATACCAACATGTGCTGGGATTTGCTGCGTGATACATTTCTTGCTCAGGTATAGGACTTGGTCCAGCAAACTGTATTTTTAGTACTAGTCCAGAGAAACCCCTTTTGAGTGCCTGAAAATTAGCTTTAGAGTCGCTAAACATAATTAATCCGCCAGCTTTCTCAGTTTCTTGGAGATTTATGTATTAAGTGCTTCCTATATAGTGAGGAGTCTACTTGTATTGGTTGAGGCTGTTTTACCCTTAGTGTCCTTAAATACCCTTGAGAAGTTCATCTTCTTTGGGGACTCTACCCAGAAGTGAATGCCACTGTTTGAAAGCACAATCTTGCCAACCAAATATTCAAAGCAACCCTTTTGCTGGAAAAAAAGATATGCACATTTTGATCACTAACATACAGTTAAATTTTGTTTGTAAATTTATGAGAGTATGAACCAATATTTTATAAATATTATGCATTTTTTTTTTCTTCAAATTTTGGGTAAGCATAACATCATACGTGAAAATTCAAGAGATAGTTAAAGAAATCAGGAAACTTTTATTTCTCAAGTACTGAGTCATCCTGCTATAACTTTAAACTCTGCATAAATCAAATGCATGTTAAGTACAATATTAATAATTTTTTCAAGTTGTATAAATAAATACAAAGGAAAAATAATTTTATGATGGGGAACAATGCTGATTGTCTATAAATGTGCAATATATTGCATGGCATGAATGTGTTTAATTTGATTGTTTTGGAATTTGAATATCTGTCAGAGCATCCATTTACAGTAAACTAGTCTTGCTTTCTTAAAAATAAAAAGTCGCAGTAGAAGCCATATTTAAGACACTTAAAATAAATATTTGCATTCCTTTTCTGCACATTCGAAGTATGAGTTGGAATCCTTATCAGATATTAATCCCCAACTCCTCCTGCCTTCTTCTCTCATTTTGATTATTTTGCCTTTTGCAGTTCTTTTTTGTTATGCCGTTGAAAGTAAAAATTGAACTTTTAGAGTAAGCTTTTATTAAGTTTTACTGTAGGATACTTTTGTGATATTTTCTCTTACAGTTTTCTTTTGACTTGGAATTCCTTCAAATAGTTCGGGGCTGTGCTCTTAAGTAAACTTAAAAAAAATATATATAAATAACTGGCATGTCATTTGAGGACAAATTAAACCAATTTTCTAATAAAAAAAAAACCTTTTTATACTTTAGTAGTTGCAACCTCTGTTGTTTTATTGCTTATGTTTTTAGATAATAGCAAACTGTTATTAGGACATGCTAAGTTGGTTCTACATTACTGAACGCATGCTTTTTATGAATAGCGAAGAAATTTTCTTTTTTGGAGAAAGAAGTTGCTTTATTTGACTGATTGTCAGGTTTTGTTCTGTTTAAAGCGCTTTGTTTTAATGATTTATTATTCTTATTTAACTGAGATTTAATTTTTTTTCTTCTTCTCAATCATATATATGAAAAAAGAAATAGCAGCTGGTCAATGAATTACCATTTTCAAATTTAAATAGCACCTTGTAGAAATAATTCAAAGTTTTTTAGTCGTCAAAAGAAGAAACAAAAGTGCCTTGCTTTGGACTTTAAAGGAATTCATTCAAAGCCTTGTTTGTATCTTTAAAGTAGTGACTCTTCCCCAGCTATTAGGCGTCCCCTTGGTTGTAGTTTATTTGTCTAGTAGTAGTTAAGTTGTTTGTTACTACTTTTCAAAACTATAAACCAGTTATTTATCGGATGGTGGTTCCTGTGAAACTGAAACTTGGTATTTTTTTAAAACAATATATTTTTGAAAGTGGTTTATTTGATAGCTATCAAATTATAACATATTTTCATTTCTTATAATATGCTTGAAAATTTTATTTTATATTTTATTGCTTTATCTCCTCTTTTAACACGTGGCAGAAGTGAGGATAATTGAATTTGGTTTGAACAGTTTCATGCTTTGAAATTTTTATTTGTTTTGATAATATTAGCAAGGAAAACATTGCCTAGAGTAGACTAGTTTTATTAGTGTAAATGAACTTCTAAATATTACTTTTACGTACTTCATCATCATTCAAAATTGATTATTATAATGAATTGTGATGGCTAAGTTCATTTAGAAGGAATTTCTTTAATTAGGGGATTTAACAAAATATTTTAATTTGTTAAATTTATAATTTTAAATTTATGGTAGTGTGAAGTATCATTAGCTTCTTCCTTTCTTTTTTCTTGCTTTTTTTTAAGTATCAGGATTCATGTGCTATTTCTTGGAAAATTTAGCTTATATTTAAAAAAATATTTTGCTCACTTTTTTTTTGTTTTCTTGAAAAATGAAATTTATCTAAAATGTGGCTTCTACTGTGACATAAAAAATAGTCGCAAAGTGTTTTGATGTTTAAAATTTTAATTATTTGCAAAAGGTAAGTTTGAAATGCTTTTTCCATTCTAATCTTTTTCTGTTTCTAAAAAAATTGTGTATAATTTCTTCTTTCCTCCTTCCCCAATTGCCCCTTTGAATGGCATTTATATTGTTTCTTCTAGCATCTCTTTTCTGTAGAAATGTTTCTAAAACATTAATTAACAAATTTAAAAGAAATAAAATACCTTGCATGCCAGGAAGAACTTTTCTCGTTCATTTCCACCTACTGGAATCTAATAATTACTCAAATTAAAAATTATTAAAAGTCATAAAACTTAAATAGAGCTTTTTATTTGTTTGTTTCAGAATACAAATAACAATGATATGCTTAATATGTCAAATATATATGATGAGCAGAAGAATTCTAATGATTTTCCCAGTCTTAAAATTTTGCCAATTCATAGTCATCCACCATCTTTTATTGAAAAATATTCATCTAATACATCCCATGAAAGTCATAGTGAAAGTGATGGCAACTATGAAGCTAGTACATCATACCAAGCATCAGATGTTAATGGACACCTTAGATCAAGTCCTCCCTCTGATTCAGCTATATCAACATCCAGTGAAACCACTAACTACATGCGTAATTTGTCATCACATCTTGCAAATTTCATCGAGAAGGACAAAAACTTGAATCTGCTCTCCAACAGTGATGTATCTCATGTGTTGTCTGATGGCAGTAGGAATAACAGCAGTCCTGGCAGTGAATCGTCACACAATTCCAAAGAACCCGGGTCTTCTGACAGCCTCCACAGTTTTGATAATATTCTGGAAGAATACCCCGAAAACCTTATATCACAGATTATCAAACAGCCTCCATACAACTTGAACAGTCAGGTGATGGTGCAGAACAAGGATAACTGTTCCCCTCCTTATCCTGGAAACATGCCTGAACAAGAAATGAGGAACTCTACTTTTGTGCACTCGTCCCCTGAGAGCTTTCCTCTTCTTCAAGACAATACTAGCCTTCAGTATGATTTAGGAAGCCCATCTAACATCACAACTGTGGATGCCTCTGTTTTAGGCATAACTTCGAATCCCATCCCAAGAAAGGCAGGGAATGTCAATGCCCCTGTTGCCCAGAATCGAGTCAGTGAAAGCACAGTTTCTAAATTTACACCATCTGTTAGTTTGAAAAACAACCATCCTTTGAGACAGAGGCATCAGTCACCACCAAATGAGATCAGTCAATACTATGAATCATCAAATGTGAACTATAATCAGATTGTTAATAATTATCAACCATTAAACATGGACGTTTCAAACTCCAGAACTAATATTCCAACTACATATATCCAGTCACTATCAACAACATCTACCTCGAGTGTTCCTATTCATATTCCTCCTACGTACCCTATGGATGTTACTAATTCCAGGACTAGCATTCCAACTACATTTATCCAGTCACTACCAACAACATCTGCCTCAAGTGTTCCTATTCACGTTCCTACTGCATATCGAACAAATATGACCAATTCCAGGACTACTGTTCCAATGACTTTTAACCAGTCACTAGCAACATCTACCTCAAATATGCCTGTTCATATTCCTGCAGCATATCCTAAATCAGACTCACAGCAGGTTCAGAATGGGCCAATGCATGCTGCTTTGCCTCAGTACAATAATCATCTTATGTTTTTTCCTGAATCAAACAAAGGCCAAGCTGTGACATACCATGTCTTTTCACAATATAAAGATGACCAGAATGCATTCCAACAAGTTAATAGCCATGCTAATGCATCTGCAACTACTAGCCCAATGGTTAATAATGGTGATAAAAGAATATTGAATCAGGTAATATGGAAAATTGAAAAATATTTTTTTCTAAATAAAGATTGTAAATGTAAGTCCATTGGAATAATGCTCGACATACTGTGCTTCCATGCCACAGATCCAAGGTTCTATCCTTGAGTTGGGCAAGGTTGACTCAGCCTTTCATCCCTTCAGTGGGTCGATAAAATGAGGACCAAGCTTGCTTGGGGAACTGAACAGGGATGCCTTGTCAGCCTGTTCATCTGTCCAGGAAATGTGCTTCTGCACCACAGAATCCATGGTTGTGAAGACATGGCTGAGGAATACAGGCCTTCACCTTAATTTGGGCTATGTTGCCTCCAAGTTTTATTTAAAAGATTGTAGAGTTAGAACATGTATAATACATATTACAGAGCTGCCAAGTCTTAGGATTTTGGCCTGAGTCTCAGGCTTTTTGTTCCTATTTTGGGTCTCAGGATTTTTCTTCATTTTCTCAGGCTTTTAAAAGTTTGGAGAAATTTTCGATTGAGTAATTTTCTTCATTAGGTTCGCAAGATCAGTTCTTGTTCCTTTTATGCTGCTCAGGCTCAACAACCTATTTTAATATAATTATTAGGTGGAAATAGTTTATCCTTTAACAATTTTGACTGATGTTTTAAAATTTCTAATATTTCTTGGCAAATTTTTGAAATTTAATTTACTTATAATGTACAACTTAGGTAACGATATTCTTCTAAGTTTATATGGATACCCATGACAATTATGAAAAGTATTGATTATGCATGTATTTTATGCTGAAAATATATTCATAAGTAATCTAAGACTTTTTGATTTTAAAAAGGAGATCTCAGGTTTTTCGATTTAGAAATCTTGGCATGTCTGATATTAAAATAATTGGTTTAAAAGAAAGTGAAATTTGGTAGCAAACGAATACTTATATATTATAATTGCTTTTTCTAATATAATTTCTGTGTTAATCAGGAAGCAGTAAGGTTAACTTAATTTTGATAGTATTACAAATTATGAATTTAAAACGAATTGCCAAGCCAAAATGAATAGAAAAAATATCTCTTAACTAGGTATGCATAACTCATGGGTTGTTTTAGGAATTTTGGCATTTATGCAAAATAAAATAGTTCTTAAAATGTTGCGTTGGAAGACCCCAGACAAATAAATTTTCTCTAGCAGAATTTATTACATTTCTTTTTCTTTTAAACGTACTTAAAAAATTCATGAGAATTCTGTAAGTTTGCTTCTATTCTGTATCATAAAATAAAAGGATTCAAAGCATTGACATCATTTAAAAGAAAAAAAATATCCTTTTATTTAAAAAAAAAAGAGAAACAGGTCCCCCCCCCTCCCCTTTTCTCTCTTGTTCTTTGCTCTGTTGAAGGTATTGTTCAGGTACTATAACAGTTATAGTTTCTGTTAAAATTAGATTTTTATAACTAGCATAAAACACAAAAACAGGATGAACTCAAAGCTGTAAAAATCAGAATTTCTTTATATCTAGTAAATAAGTTCATTTAAGTGGAACATATAGTATCCCTAGTGTGCATATAGCTTCTTTAGGTCTATAACTGTCGGAAACAAATTGAGTATTGCTAAAGTTACTCTGAATTTATATTTGATAGTCAAATTTTAATTCCTCAATTAAACAATAGTTTTTAATACCCATGTCAAAATTTTGTGAATGCATCAAAATATTTTCAGTTTTGCAAGTTTTGTGATTTCTGTCATGCATTATTACTGGTTTTCATTGAAAAAAATAGAATCAAAATTGAGTTTAATTAGAAAAAATCAATTAAAAAGTTTTCAAATTATTAATAATTTTAAAATACAAAAGAAACCTTTTACTATTTTGCTAAATTCTTCATGTGAAAAATTGTATTTTCAATTCTAAGAAGAAAAACAAAACAAAAGGTGCATATGTATTATAATTAAAATTTCTGCATACTTTTAAAAACTGAAATTATTGCAGCATATAATTCATTGGTTTTTCATAGCATCATAAAATGTAGTACACCACTTCACTCCCTGTTTTTGTGCACGGCATATATCTTAGACAGTAATTAGTAAATCATGAGCAATTTTAGTCTTAGGTTAACATTCTCTCTCCCTTTTATTAAAAACACTATAAATGCCATTCTTATTGAGTCTTTCATTTTTTATGATGTTCAAGTAACAAGTTGTTTTAGTATTCTGAATGATGTTTTCAAGTAGAAAACAATTCTCCCTTCCTTCGCCAGTGTTTTGTAAAGTTTAGAAAATATTTCAGTTCTGTTGTCTTTCTTTTTCTCATTAATAGCTGTTTATTGCATGTGTATGCATACTTTTTAAATTGTACTGTGCATTTTGCTAGTCCTTTTTTGTTGTAATGTACAGGGTGTCCCAAAGATGTGGTAATGGGCTTTAATTCTATATCTATTAGAGATAAGTGGGATATGCAAGTTGAAGAAATGGTCAAAAAAAGGTCAAAATTCGTGTTAAGAAAGAATTCCTTTAGTTAGTTTTCAAAAAAGTACACTTTTTAAATGTGTTAGATGACCCCTGTATAAAGAAATTTCGAATTGGAAAAGTGTGCCCCATACACTAATGAGAAGATGTACAAAATTTCAATCTTTTATCATAAGATGTCTCAGATATCTTTAAACAATGATCAGGGGTTATGCAGGAATTTAAATGCAAATGCTTATTACGGGAGTGTAAAAAAATAATTTTCTTTCATAAATTTTGTATAACCCCTGAAATGTGATCATCCAACAAGATTTTTTTCCTTTCAAGAGAAACTGAAAAGAGGTTTAAGTCAGCAAATTATTTTTCTTCATATCTCTGACATCTTTTAAAATATACTTCTCAAATTTTGTACATCATCTTTTAGTGTATGGGGCACATTTTACGTATTGGGATTATTTTTGTTTGGGAAGGAGGGTTGTATACAAATTTAAAAAGTGTAACTTCTTGAAAATTAATGAGCGGATTTTTTGAACATTTTTTTCAATTTACATTGCCCACTTATCTGTAATAGATAAAGAATTAAAACTGATTACCAACTTTTTGGTACACCCTATATACAAAAATACATATTTTTAAGAGGACAAGGAATAAAATGTTATTTGGTATCAATTTTCATAGAGTCGCTTTAAAGGCCCAGCCGTTTGTTCTCAGTCATGGAATCTTAAAGTATATTTTCACATTAATTGAAGTAAAGGAAATAGTGCTTGCATATTGTACTGTCAAACATTTTCACCAATACTTTTTTCATTTCAATCTGTGTGATTAAGTGCCAGTAATATTAAACAAATATGCAGTTCCCTGTTACTAGTGTTGAGAATATTATTTTACTATATTAAAAAGCTGTTTACTTTTTTCAGACATTATAAGTTTTAATATCGCCAGCTGTAATTTTTTTTTTACTGCCAAAATGATTAAGGTTAATCTGTTGCAGTTGATAGTATATATAATATGTAAGCACTTCAAAAATATTTCAAAACCTACAATTTGTTGCATTATAACCGAATTATTAAAAATAAATCAATTTTAATCTAAAACTGAATTACACAATTAGATTTTTTAAAAAGCTGTTCTAAAGTTGTACCATTTTCTAAAAGAATAACCTTAAAGCACTGGGAAAAAATGTTGCAGTTTGGTCAGTAAAAGACCCTTGTGGCATGCATAATTTGACCTAGCCTAGCCTAAGCCTAAATCAAAGTGTGTGATCAGCTCCCCAGTAGCACAATTAGTGCACAAAATGCCCAACACACATTAAAAGACATCTTTTAATGTTCCAAATACGTCTTTTGAACTAGTTGTGTTACTAGTACTTACATGGTTTGTGAGATTTCTTTTTAGGACAAAGCATTGAAAGTATTTATCTTCTCATAGAAGTTATAGAACTTTGTTAAGAGAAAAATAAATCTTATGCTATGGAGAACTTTATAACTAAATAAGTCATTGAGCAAAATACAGTACTTTAAAAAAGTTTCACAATTTTTTTAAGCATGACATAATAAATTACATAGATTTTTTTTCTGATCTTTATTGCACAGTTGTTTATGCAATTTATGAACATGTTTTAGGGACTTGATTTTTTTTTTTTAATTTACTTCATAATCTGTACTTTATAGAAAACAATAAACTTAGGTCTGTTGTGAACTTTACACATTTTTATAAATTTGCAATGCAATTCTTTAATATATATATATATTTTAAGTTTCGTAAATCATCACAGGTTTATCATTTATTACAAGTACTTGTGAAAAACTCTAATTTTTTGAGTTTCTGACATACAGTGATTTCTCGATAAGTCGAATATTCAGCCGTGTCAAAGCTTTTACGCAGTCCCAGTCTGATTCAATAAGAATTAAAGGTTATTCGATTAGTCGAACTTACGATAAGTCGAAGTTTTTCGTAGGTACCCAGGAATTTGAATTATCGTGAAATCGCTGTATTTAGTTATTTGAAATCTGTGTTTAAGTGTTGTGAAGTAGGGATGTAGTAAATATTTGTCTGTTTTACTGACTATTTGGTTGGCCAAATATGTGTCCCATCAACTATTGAACTTGTATTCAGGCCGTAAGTGCAATAAATCTGGGCAGTGTGATAAATGAATCAATATTTACCACCTTAACTGGTTGTAGTACATAATTCCCAACACATTTTGAGGAATGGGATATATGCTTAGCAAAATTTGTCCAGTTTGTTTGGCTGCTTGGCTTCTATCATGGTGTAAGCCATTTCTGGGTATAATCATATTCACCTCTTTTAAATTGGTTTTATAGGAGACTGATGTTTCTTTAGGTTACTTAAAACTACCATGGGAGCTTTTAAAAAGATGTGAATCACGATGAAAGCCAAAGCCTGCTGAAATTGGACAAAGTTTGGTAGTTACAGACTTTTATCACATTTGCCATTATGACTTGGAAATTTAATAAAATAATTGATTAATTTGATAAATATTGCATTATTTATCACATTTATCAAATTAAGTGGACTAATGTATAGTGACCAGATTAATTACATTTATTTTACTATATATATATTATAGATATCTTTAAGCATTATTACAGTAATTATTCAACTTCATAAAATATGTCTTCTTTTCACCGATATTTTAAACTTCAAGAAAGTAGTATACTGGTGTGAGTTTTTAAGCCTCTGCAAATAAAAATAACTGCATATTTAGTTCACTGATAGCATTCCAACTTCATATTTAGTATAGTTAATTGTTTTGCAAGGACAGATTAAAAGGGGGTGGAGGACTGCCCCTCCTGAGAAAAAAAAATTGTAAAAGATCCTATTTTACTTCCATTAAAATGGATATGTATGTGAATCTTCCAACTAATCAACCCACCCACAAAATTGCACTAATCCGTTGCTGATTATTTGTTACACCTTTTGTTATGTTTTATTTAGAGTATCTTAAAAACCAAATATACTGTTTTACTAAAAAATGCACCAATATTTTTATTTTGCTTTTCTATTTTCATTTATGTATTAGCATAAAATATATAGTTGCGCAAAATGTACCAAAACATTACCATTGCTTTTGTTTTCTTTCCAGGATAATCATGCAAACAGGACATCACCACAGCAAAAATCTCCTAACCCGCCAGAAACACATTCATCATATGTGCCTTCTACAAACATGCCTTATCATCCTGCTTCCTCAACCAATCTGACCACCACCAAACAGTCATTGCCTGTTGCAAGTTCAAATTTTGTTCCAGTGAATAATTCTACCACAGAAGTGGCTAAAAATAACAAACCAGTGATTATATTTACTTCAAAGGCTCCAGAGAATGTCACAAGAACATCACCAGCACAGAATATAATTACCTCATCCTTCAGCAACAACATTCCTGTTACCAATACAATTACAACCATGCAGCCAAGTACTGTGCCCTTGGTTATATCAGGATACAACAACAATGTGTCCGTTCCCAACCAAATGAAGAAAAGTCCTCCGGCAGTTGTTACAACCATGTCGAATGTGTGTGCGCCTAACAGGATGCCCGTAATGCAGCAGGTTTTGATACCCGCTGGTTCGCAGCAGATTCTGCAGAATAACGGGCAGTTTCTGTTTACGGCACCACCACAGAATGCTGTTAAGGTGGTAAACAAAGAGCAGAATATACAAATACAGAGTGCCATCAGGCCACTGAATCAGACATTTGGTAAAGTTGTGCCGCAGATTGTTAATCCTGCACCAATCCAGGTGCAAATTGCCAAAGATGGCAATTTCCAATTTCAGACACTAGCACCTACTAATAACCAGACATTCACCCAGGTAATTTTATTTATTTATTTGTTTTATGCTGTTTGTTAAAAGGATGTATTTGTCTGAATGACCAAACATAAAAGTGGCATTCTTTCACACGCACATATATAATAATCTACAGTTACTGTTTAAAAAAGTCTTATACCTTCACATATTAGTATAAAACTGCAGTTTCATAATTTCAAAAAACATGAAGCTATAATTTGTGTATTAATACCAAATTAACTCAAAAGTGTTAAAAAAATATCTAAATATCTTATACATAAACACCTTACTATAAAATGAAGAACTAAGCCTTGTTAGAGACTGCTTTTTGTCTGTATTGGCATTTTGTTTGAAAATAAAAATTGCTTCAGGGACTTGAAAAAATATAGGATGATTATCCATAAGCTGCATTACACACTGTAATAATTGAAACAACAGTGTCCTTTATGAAACTTTGTGAACAAATTCTTCAGCATGGAGTTGCAAAAATTTTCCAAGAGTGAGTCATCCTGCTAAATTTTTGATTTTTTAAGAATTTTTTCTGAAAGTTTCATACTTGATGTAGGTTTATCATTTATTACTTTGTACAGTACAGCTTGTAAAGAGGTATTCTGAAAATTCTGAAGGGCTTGCCATAATTAATTTATTTGTATTCATGGTCTAAAATCATTTTTTTTTTTGAAATAACTGTTAAATCATCACCTCTTCTCCATTTTATTTTGATTAGTACAAATCAGAATTTTCTGAATAATTCTCGTAAACTGTCTGTAATCAATCTCCATACATACCAGCTGTCTACAAGACAAATCTTTGGCAATCCAAGGCAAGTCTTTGTTATTAGAAGGCGATAGAACTCTTTATTTAAAAACGGATGTTAATTTCCTTTTGCCACAAAATAATTAAACTGCTTTTCTGAGTTACATTGTCCTCAAAATTTTAGGTTATACATTATTTAGTTACTTAGTTTTGCTATTAATCTTTGTTTATATGATTTTTGTTTTCTCTCCCAGGTTGCACAAAATCCACAGTTTTTAAACATCCCATATATGCTCACGAATCAGAATTCCCTGAGTAATCCTCCTCAACAGTCTGTTATCAATATTCAACCGTATCAGCTGTCTCCAAGACAAATGCAAATAAGTGGTTCTGGAAATGGTTAGATGATTGAAATTCTCAATTCCTCTATAAATGGTAATTATAATGCTTCCTGTCATCTTAAATGTGTGTGTAGTATTTGACTAATTATCAGTGGCACATACAAAAATTCTTTTTGGGAGAACTAATTGAAAAAAAATACCAACTTGACCTAAATAAAATGTACAATAAAACAAAATGCTGTCCTAAAGCAATGTAATATATTTCAGGAGGAACTAATAACTGTTGATTGATATGTGGTTCTGATAGCTTATCTGTACATGTAACTCATTTTGCAAGTGCATTCGACTCCGGTTATAGTGAACCTCTGGGGACCGGCAAATTTCGTTCACTATATCCGAAGTTCATTATAAGTGATGCATTATATACACAAGTAAAAAATAATGTTTTATACCCTCACTGAATATTTGTGTAAATCAAACATAAGACATAAATACGATTAATTACTACTCCTAAGTGCTACAATAATTTGGGAGATTCCATTCAATTGGCTGTAAAGTGCTATAGCCAATCAAGCAATAGCGAGTAGTGATAATCCTTAACCTGTGCTATTGTACCGGAAATGGAAAATGCAATTGATGAAGGATGAGAGATATGTTCGTTTTTGTTCACCATGAAATGTACCCTACTTTTTGTGCTTAGTAGGCGAAATATGCTACTGATTCTAACCGAATAAGAATTTTAATTCCCTTTTTCAAATGTCTCTGGATAACGAGTGTGAATACAATTAGGAGGGGCACAGTTTGAATTGGATTGAAGTGCTTGTGGTCTTTTCTTTCTGGTCAAGAATGAGAATAAAGTTGCATGTTTCTTCTTCATTGTGAAAGTGTGGGTGTCACGAGCTTTCATGTAGGGTGGAAAAGATGAGCTTATCTTTTCAGCACTGGGTATATCGGAGAAAAGGAGTACGGGGAGAAATACACCACAAGACTTGGGCTATTTTGCAAAGGAATTGAAAAGCTAAAGCAGTAAGTAAGCATCACTGCAATGAATCAATTCCTGGTTTCACAGCGGTCAAGAGTCTAGTGCTGTATTGTTCCCCTCTCGCCCTTGCCATGTTAGCCCACAGACCTCAGCCTAGCCACTGACATTTCGCCTGTATTTCGGAACAGATGCTTCATAATCTCTTTGTGTATTTATTGAATGAAGTTAAGTTTTTAGATTCTCTATAACCGAAGTCACGTTCACTAAAACCAAAAAATGCTATGCACATTTCTAATGTAAGTGAATCGCGACTAACGATTTGCGTTCACTATATTCGGGTCCACTATAACCGGAGTTGACTGTATTTTATTACTCTTATAGAGGTTTGTCCTTTGTAATAGTAATACAGACCAGTGACAGTCATTTAGTAGGGTATAGGGTCCTGGCTGTTTTTAAAGATTTTGGTATATCTTACTAGTTAATATTTGTTTGTTTGGATATTTGTTGTAAAAATCTAGCCGTTTTGTGAGAAATTCTACCCTTTAAATTTTTTTAGCCCTTACTGATTTTATTTTTCAGTCTGTGTCCCGAGTCCAGCTTGTTAAGAGACAATCTGACTTTTTTTATAAGTCTGACAATTGAAATACATTCAAGTCTCATTAATGATAAAATTCAGTTTTTACAAATATTTGAGAAACTTAAATTTTTTTTTTTGAAAAGTTGATATAGCTTCCTCTTGCATAAATAAGACTTAAACTGATTGATTTACTTTGTGTTTGTTTTAACTAGTGAATTAAGTACAGTTGTTCATGCTTGCAGACATTCCAAGTCTCCGGATTTTGGTCTGAAAGTCTGGCTTTTGGCTCTGTTTTAATACTCAAAATTTTTCTTAATTTTCTCAGACTTTTTTTAAGAAAGAGTTTATTAAAAAGTTGCTACTATCCCCAAATTTCTTCATCAGGTTTACAATAGGTTCCTGTTCCTCTCATGTTGATCTGGCTCAAAAATTTTAGAGTGTTTGATTTGAAATAATGTGTCTCAAGTTGTTCAGAAAATTAATTTATCAGACCTGCCAACTCTGCTGAATTTGGCCGGAGACCAGGGTTTAAGCTACAGAGAGGGAGAGAAAATCCTTTAGCGAAAGTAGAGAAAAAAGCTTTAGCAAAATGCTAAAATGGCAATTTACACCTAAATGTTGATGATAACAGCATTTTATGCAGCTTGAAAATATATAATTGTAAACAAACAACACAAAGAATGAATACAGTTTTAAGACAAACAATTAAATTTATTTTTATTCAAAACACTTAGGTTTAGAACTCAGAATTTTTCTTTGTTTTAAACTTTCCTACTTTCGGAAAGCTTTGTCAAAATTAATACTTATTCCATCTGGGCCTTCAATTTCTACCATGAGAATATTATTAACATGACATAATTTAATTCTATTTCTAATGTCAGTTTAAATGAGGCTTGAGGCACTAAAACCTCTTTCACAGTCTACTGTGTATATTGGGATAATTATAGCATATTCAATAAGGAAGCACATTGGATATTCAGATGACAAACCATAGATGTACATAAAATAAAACATCTGGTTTAATGCCATTCCTTTTAAAATTGGGGCATAATTATTTTTTAGATAGCACCCACTCGGACAACAACTCACATAAAGCAAAGCTAACAGTACCTGCTCATGCTCTGAGTAACTCAAAAATTTCAGAGATTTCCTCTTTAGACTATCAGTTCCCAACCAGTTATTTATGAACCCCCAGGTGGTCGCAAGGTGTACAAGGGGTTTTGCAAAAATATTATATTATACAAGGGGTTTGCCAAATTCTTTTGGATTTTAGAAAGGGTTCGCAGCGAGAAAAAGGTTGTGAACCACTGCTGTAGACGAAAAAATAATTTTGGTATGCATTTTAGCGAAAGTGGCTTCTTCTTTTTTCACATTTCAGAGACTTTCTCTTGCATTTTGCAAAAAAAAAAAAAAAAAAAAAAAAGCTACTACAGCTTAATCCCTGCTCGAGACTCCTGCTTTTTAGTATTTTTAGATTCTTCTAGCAAAACTCCCTGTTTTGATGATTTAGATAAAATTTTAAAATAGATAAAATTCTAAATTGTTTTGTACCAATAATTTTTATATTTTTCCCCATTTATCTGCATTTTCTGTGAGTAAAGTTTGAAAAAGTAATATACTACTGCAGTTTTAACAATTACTGATTTTTTCTCTGTGAGTTGGCCGATATGATTTATATAAATGAATGTTCATCATTGAGAAATATGCTAAAGAATTTAGAACAATGTGAGATTTAAAAGTATTTTTGGTTACATAGATTTCAAAATTCAGCATTATAAGATATTTATTTATTTATTTATTAGATATGAATTGTTCATTATGTGTTTTTTGATAGAGGCTTTATGCTTTCTGATATTTCTTTGGCAAATTTCATTTACATTATTTGTATAACCCAAGTAATGGGATACTGCTAAGTTTAAATGAATGTCCACGACACAGAAAAGAAATTTTGATTATGTGTGCATTTTATGCTGAAAATATATGAAGAAATTTCAGGCTTGTTGATGCTAAAATGCAGGAGATCTCAGGCTTTTTGATTTGAACACTTGATACCTCTGTTTATGTTTATAATTTTTAACTCTATGGGCAGTCACCAAAAATGTTAAGAAATTGATGTCTTAAATCTCGTAGATGTTGTTCTATGATGAGAAACATTTATGCATACTAAAGATGTTTCTGCATCTACCTCTTTTGCAATTTTAAATTATTTTTTGTCCACACTAAGAAGTACCATTCTTATACTTTTTAAGCAACTATTTCTAAAGAAAATATGATTAAATTCAGTGATTTCTTTAGTGAGCTAGAATATACTTAGGGGGCTGTATAAAATGATCTGTATGTAAATACGAAAAGCAACACCTTGTTCCTTCTCTTGTTTATTGAAGGAATTCTTAAAAAGAAAATTTTAATTTAATTTAAATGAGTAAAGTAAAAATAATCATTTTACAGTTATTATGTATGGAATATTAAGACCAAAGAAATCCTTTTTAAAAAAAAACTTTTATGTTATGTGTTTACATATGGGGGATTGCATTTATTATACATATACTATATTGTTTACATTTTGTAAACAATAAGAATATCAGCTGTTTTGTACTTTTAATCTTAATACTTTTAATCTTATTACTTTTAATCTTAAATCTTTAATAATTAAATTTCAGTTTTTTTTTCTATTTTCAGATCAATAGAATTTGGCCGCTGATAAAAACTATGCTTTATACTATTGATAGTTATGAAATGTAAATTTAACCAATCATTCTTTGTTTTTGTTAAAAAAAAGAAAAAGTAAAAAAAAATTAAACAATCATTACTTATTTTTGTACAAATATTTCTTCATTCATTTACTATGTTATCATTTTGTAATCAACAAATTTGAATGTGTTATGCATGAATTCTTGTTCTTGTGTTGTACCTTTGTTGTATTGTTTCTGTATAAAATCTATAATAAAAAAGAAAAAAAAAACAGTTTTGTTTGTATTTGGTTTCTCTATTGTACACACTACACAATTTCACAAATGTCTTTCAGTATTATCTATTGAATTATCTGCAACATCAGTTGTACAGTGGAAACAGTTCACAAATTTTGTTGTTTTGGCTCATTGAATTTTAGTCAGTAGCTAAGCATTGAAGAGGAATTAAAAGTTTAAATAAATACTGTTCCTCCAATTTAAGTGCGCCCATCGATGCAAACACGCATGCACCAACTGAACAAAGTCCAGTGGCAAAATGCGGGCGAGGATTCAAAGCAGTGGGAATGTTTAAGTTGTGGACAGTTTCAGAATCAAAGGAAAATAATAACACCAATCAATCAATTTTGTTTTCAGTATAAGGAAATTCATAATGACGGTTTAATAAGGTGGTGGCAAGGGAGTTTGCAAAATTATGCGAAAATGCTACTACTTTGGCAACTAAAATTAAGAAAATGGCGCCTCCTGACGTTGGTGGACAGTATTTAGTACTGATGTAATAATTTAATACTGATGATAACTGTAATTTGTAGTATGTGTGCATATCAACATTTAACCCCTTAAGCGGTTTGCCCTTACAGTGTACGTGCTACCCAAAATTGGCCTTAACTGGTTTGCCCGTATAGCGTACGGGCATCGATATTAATATTTTTCAATAGATGGCGTGGCTTGTCAATGTAACTGAAATGCTTTTCATCTGGGTTTTATCTTCCTAGCGAGAGAGCAGGAATATTTCATCATATGCCTTTCAAAATATGCCTTTTTTTGGAAGCATTTCGGTAAAAAAATTGACCGCTTAAAGGGTTCAGGAATAAAAGCTAACATCAGTGTTTTTGTGACACCCATATGTATTAATCTACTTATAATAATATGTAAGAAAGAAAAAAATTATCAACTGAAGTTGATTATATAAATGGAAATTAGAGAGAGAGAGAAAGATAGTGATATATTACTGGCGATTTTTTCAAAAGAGAAAAGCTCAAAGTGAGAACGAACCAATTGTGTTTCTTAAAAATATATATTTCACGACTTATGCTGATCAAACACAACGCTTCTTAATGGGGAGAGGGGTGGGGGGTGGAGGAGAGGAAAACAAAATATCAGAATCTGCACTTTCATTGTAAATCACAGGCATGAAAGTTCAAGTTTTCAGTCTTTTGACTGAATACAGTTGTTTTCAACATCATTGATGCATTTGAGAGTTAGTATTTAAATTAATTTCATGAATTAAGTTATACTGAATACAATGATATAATGAATATTAGAAGTTAATTTAATAATGAATTCATATAAAAGAATAACAGTTAATGTGTTAAATGCATAATAATTTACTTGTTCTGTATGATCTGCAGCAAAGTTCAGTCTTTTTAGCTGTTTCATTCTTTCATGTCTGAAATTTAGGAAGTATAATTAAATAAGTGCCATTATTTTATTAATATTTCATGCTTCATATGAATACAACCACTCAGAAAAGTGCTCCCTTCTACTGAAAACATAAAAAAAGCAAACTTTCTAATTTATAAAGATTTTTTTAGAAAGTGCATCCAACATTAAAACAGATCGCCAAATTGCTGTCAATTTTTTAATATTTTTAAATTAATAATTAACAAAAACCAAGATAGAAGATTTCAGTCATGCTTGAATACTTTTCTAATAGATTTAGCAGCAAGATCTGATTGAACTAGTAAAATAAAATAGATTATGTAGTTAAAAATATATATTAAATGAAACATGATAAGGTATGGCAGAATAAACGTTTGTAGAATTCAGTGACGGAGGAAACATGTTAAATTGGAGAATTCTATTCTTTCCCTAAGAATGGTCCGTGCCTTTGTGAAATATAAGACAACCTTTTCTAAATTCTTTCGTGGAATTGTTTACACAGGGAACTGTTACAAGCTGTACATTGTTTAATGTTAAGATCAACGATTTATTCTGTAACCTAACAAAAATATCTGGAATTAATTGCTTAGATTTCGCAGGTAGTCAATTTATATCCGAGGGCTTTCAAAGACTGGTGTGTACTGAAAATCTTATGACTGTCAGTCAATGCTGATAATACAGTCTTGCAGCTTTTCACCTTGTCTATAAAAAATTATCAGATATCTGTTTATTTTAAAGATCAGGTTTTGGACAGGGTTGATTGCCGTCGCTTCCTCAGACTAGTTCTTAACAGTAAATTCCAATGGAGAAAACAGGCTGAGGAGATGGCAAGAAAGGTCACTGACAAATTTAAACATCTATAGAGACATTCTGGTATCACCACAGGCTCCTCCACCGATATTTTATCTGCTACATATAAAACTTATGTTAGACCTGTTTTAGAATGTGGCGGTGAACTTGCTGCCACTGCTTCAAATACCTGCTCTAAAATAGTAGATTTGGCCTAAAACAAAGCTCTTCGACTTATAACTGGCAGAGCTGGCTCTACCAGGTGTTAATTTCTACCACCAGAGGCGTAGCCAAGGGGGGGGGGGTTAGGCACTGGCGTAGCCAGGATTTTGTTTCGGGAGGGGCACAGAAAGTTTTGTCCAACTAATTAATATTCTAATTATTAATTGCAATTAGAAATATTTTAATCATTAATTAATTTTAAATTAAAAAAATATAATTAGTAATTATAATTAGAAATAATATTCTAATTATAATTAAGAATAAGATTCTAATTGGTAATTCTAGTTATAATATTACTTAATTAATAATTTTACAAAAATATCCTTAAATATATATGTTTAAAGATGCTATTCAGTATTAATTGCGCGAGTTAATTAATAATTCTTCAATATATTTATCTCTGTAGATAGATGCTTATGTAACGATTTGTCTGGCGATTATCTCAACCAGATAAGATTTTTTTTTTTTTTAAATCCAGGCCCGTATCTGCTACTACAATAAGTCTTATTCTACAATATATATATATATATATATATTAGATAAAGGAAGATACTGAAAAGAAAACTAAATAAATGATATCTCAATAAACGACCGTAGTAAAAAATATTTGTATGTAAAATTTTCTTGTTATAAACAGGAAATATATAATCTATCCCGGATTTTCAATCAGCTCATTTGCAGCTGCATATAACTAATACATACAGATTGATTCAAAATTAGTGTGACCAATTTTAAAAGAGTATAATTATTTATGATAAATTTTAATTTACCATCAGTTTTATTTTAAAAATTAAACGTTTAAATTACCAATCGAACTACTTTTATCAGTGGGAGTAAATTTTGGCTCCAAATTAGATCCTCAAACCCGAAACGAAATTTTTAAGCTTTTGTAGGAAGGTTGCTCAAATTCTGTTATAAATAAAGCCTTTAAAATTCAGAAAAGGCATTTTTCTAATGTATAACTATCTATACTTTGAAAAGAAATAAAATTTGACTGGCAATCAAGAGCTCCAGGGGGAAAATGTGGACGAAAGGAAGTCCTTGGTGAAAAAGAAAAAAAGAAGCTGAAAAGACTTATCGTTGTAGAAAATCCTCTTCCTCAAAGAACTTTAGGAAAGAAACTACAGGTATCGCAATCGACAATTTGTCGTCAGATAAAGAAAATTGCCTATAAAAATTGCAGAAACTAGTTTGTCATCAAATATCCGCGAACACTGTAGAAAAACGAAGAAAACGTTCTTTGTATTTAATGTTACTCAAAGGTAGATACAAAACATGGATAACATCTGATAAAGCGTTGTTTTGTCTGTAACTCACAACTGGCAAAAGGAGGTTCAATATATTTCACGCGAACAGCGTCGCAAAGACGCAGCTGTTTTGCAGAAGGCAAGTTGGATGTTAGGACGTTAAGTTCTGGAGCACATTATCAAAGAAAGTAAACGTCTTTACCCCAAGAAAACTTTGTTTTACACGAAGATTCTGCACCAAGTCATACTGGAAAGTCAACTGTCAAATGATTGAAATATTAAAAATAATAATAATAATAATTTTATTTCTCCTGAAAAATGGCTAACATCATCCCTTGACTGTTCTAATTGCGATTATTTTTTTATAGGATACTTGAAAGAACAATTAAATAGACGTAAGGTAAGAACACTTTAAGGGCTTTATAAAGCAATCAAAGAGGAAGTTGGAAAAATACCTCCAAAAATGGTGTAAAAAGCTCTTTGGGCTTGACCTAAACGTTTACGTAAAGTGTACTATGCTAAAGGAAACCAAATTGAAAATTTCGTGTAAATAACTTAATTCAATAAAATTTTTGATGCTCTGAAATTGGTCACGTTATTTTTTATGTTAAATGTATTTTATAATGAAGATCACGCAAACACAAACCTATTATTATTTTTATAATTAACAGCCACAGAACAGCGACGCTAATTTTAAAAAATAAACCTTTAATTATAATGCACAGGCTGTACTAACTCAGTTTCTTATTGCAATTAATAAGTCAAAATGTACAGTTTTATGCAGTAACACATAATTAACCTAGAAAATCTTATGACTAGATTTTTTTATTTATCTTTTAATTTTTTCAAAATGCTTGTTTTTAATATAATGTTGCTCACAAATTTAAGATATTCTAAATAATGCAGACACAATATTAAAATAAGAAAGATATAGCTTGAAGAAAATCATCCAAAACTCTGGTTTCTGGAATAAAGTTGTGTGTGTGTGTTTGTGTGTATGTGTGTGTGATCACTAGATTAAAATAACCTACACAATTCAAATAATATATTAAAATAACAAAGATATGACTCAAGGAGAATCTTCCAAAACTTTGCTTTTCTGTATAAGGTTGGTGACAGGATTAGAATATTATTCGTATACAATGCAGACACAATATTGAAATAACCCAAACATCACTTGAAAAAACATTCCGAAACTCTTTGGAATAAGGTTAATCACAAGATTAAAATTTTCTGCACATTGTTAACAAAATACGTATTAAAATAACACAGACGTCACTAGAAACCCACCAAAATTCTGGTTTTTATAATTAAGTTGGTTCAAAATGTATAGAATTTTTCTACTTACCCAGACAGCACAGCAAACTTGCATCAAGCTTGATTTATCAAGTCAATAAACTTGAATTAAGCTTGAAAATTTCAAGCGCGTAAGCTTAATGCAAGCTTGAATCAAGTGTTCTAGTTTACACTTGCCCAGCTTGTATTAAACTTGACATAGCAAGCTTAATTTCAAGCTTAAAAAATTTTCCTAAAAATAAAATTCCTAAATACACGGGGTGCCCGTCGGTGAACTCGCCTCACGTATTTTATTTTTCCACGCATTTTCCCCTCTACACTGAAATTTCAAGTTATTTTAATCTGTTACCATCAAGCGTCCGCGGCTGGGATCGAACTCGGTATCTAAGGGTTGGGGCGCCAGTGTCCTAACCACTCGCCAACCTGAGTTGCGCTGATATGACTAAATTTTGAAGTGACTGCTATGGTTATCACACCGTTTTCCGGCGAGATCGATCAGTGGCCGATGTGTAGATCTGTTTCTTTTATTTTTCCATGGGATAGACCAAAATTAAAATAATGTTATGTGTGATTTAGAGACTCTACTAATAGGGAAATAAGCATAATATAAACTTAAAAGCAGCACACGTTTTAAAACTTTTAATATCGTGACACTTATGTTGGGCAATACTGGCCAAAATCGAGACAAACGACTGATTTTGAAATCAATTTCGTAGTATAATTGTATTTTATTTTGAAGAATTTCAATATTTGGAAATTTAGAATACATTTTTTTTAAAAATTCTATGGTCAAGTACATTTATGACTGGTGATAAATTATTTGTTATGTAGATGTGACTTTCCAAATCAAGCAGTCATCAAGTAGTAATCCAGCTTGACAGTCCAAATGACTTCTCCAAGCTTGCTGCAAGCTTAAAATGAATTGAACTGTCAAGCTTGTATTAATACGTCAAATTCAAAGAAATGTCAAGCTTGATTTAAGCTTATGTGCTGTCTGGGAAGCAGTCTTAAAAAATATAATTGATTGCAATTTTTCGACTTGAATAAGTGTTGAGTTGTCAATTAAATATCTTCAAAGTACATCTTACATAATATTGGGAAGATTAAATGGTAAAAATACACCGGATTTGATTTCTTTTTAAAAAAGGGAAAAAAAAAACAGACGCACAATACTTTCTAGAACGGATAAGTTCTTAAAATTATTGAGGGGGAAAGGGTTGCACTCATCGCTGGTTGGTGAGCCATAAGTCAGGGGGTTGGGCACTGGAGATGAGATGGACTCAGCCCAAGCCTGGTTTGGGCTCGGCCTGAGAGTGCTTGTGAGAAATTTCTCTTTTATTGAACGCATTCCTTGTAAACAGATTTTAAAAAGTGATTCATTGGGGAAATTAACTAATTAATGTTATTTGATAAACTTTAATATAACGAATTATGTAGTGCATTAATAGGTCGCTGTTATATTTGTCTTTAATTTTCACAAACGGCAAAATTTATGATATTCTACCAATGAAGTCATTGACTTTTATATACCTATTAGCTGAAGTTTCGGTCTCGGGCTTCGGCACCCTACATAAGTACAAAGTTTTAACGTACAATTTAAAAAATCTGATGTGTCCAACACATGACTTCCTTGCACGTCTATTAATTCAAAAATGTTTTTTACGCACTTCCTCTAAACTTATTTGTTTGAAAGAGATAAAATATAAATAATAGTAAGGTATAGCGATTTCTAGCCAAATATTTCGATATCGCCAAGCTGAGTTCAATTTGAAAGATTTCCTTCTGACACTTTATTTGGCGATATTTCACCAAAAGCCGTTAAACTTGAGATAGTTTGCGAGATTTTGGGGATAGCCAAAGTAGTCATTGACCACTGACTTTCAATGAATTTAATGCATCCATACACCTTAATGTATTTAAAGTCATTTGGCTCACCCTGTAAATAAATTCCCAGTCGATTGCTGTCAAAAAAGATATTGAAAAAAGTTAGATATTATAATATAGTTCTAAATACAAAAGTTCAAAATTGTACGGGTTAAAGTTTTAGAGTTATACAAAATACGAAATAATTTTTGGCGCCAAATTTGGCGATATTTCGGCGAAACTCGTCAATGTCGACGACATTTGGCGAGATTTTAAGCATGGACCAACAATGACAGATTATCGCCAAATTTGGCGATATTTCGCCAAAACTCGCCAAGAACGATGACAAATGGCGATACTTTGGGCATGGACCAAATGACTGACTATCGCCAAATTTGGCGACATTTCGGCAAAACTCGCCAAGGTCGAGGACAGACGGCGAGATTTTGGGCATGTACCAAACAATGACTGACTACAATTGTATTATATTGAAGATGTCCATAGACATTAAATTACTGAAATTCTTTTTGGTGGTCCTGTAAAGAAACTCCAGTAGATTGGAACCAAAAATCGAGATGCACAACTAGATGTTACAACAATCTTACATATGAAATTTCATAATAGTTTTTGAGATTTGAGAGTTAAATATGCACACACGTACACCAAAAGTCGCCAAGCTTGGCGACTTTTGGCATAGTTCTTGAGGGAGGCACGTGACCGTGGTCCAACCATTACCTAACTTATGTTGTAGGACGGTATTGTGCTTGAAATGGATGAATGCCCCTAAAATTGCCATTGACCGTAATGTATTGAAAATCTTTTGAGTGTTCCTGTAGCAGAACTGTAAATGATAAAGACACTTTTTTTAATGGAGAAATTCATTTTTTAACTCTTTACAGCATATATCACTCCTGAGTCGTTTGAAATAGCCCAAAACCTCTAAAAAACGCTTTGATGAATGTCGGCCCATAGAGCGTAATGTATTTCGAATCTTTTAGGCGGTTCTGTAGATAAACTATCCAGTCGAATGGAACCGAAAGGGGAGGTGCACAACTAGATGTTACAAAAATCCTAAATATAAAGTTTCAACATTCTACACCTAATAGTTTTTGAGATATGCGAGTTTAATGAATTTCGGCCCATTGAGCGTAATGTATTTCGAATGTTTTGGGCGGTCCTGTAGATAAACTATCCAGTCGAACGGAACCAATACGGGAGGTGCACAACTAGATGTTACAACTATCCAAAATATGAAGTTTCGACATTCTACGCCTAATAGTTTTTGAGTTAGGCGAGTTTAATGATTCGAAATACATTACGCCCATAGAGCGTAATGTATTTCGAATCTTTTGGGCGGTCCTGTACATAAATTATAGATTCGATTGCGACCAAAAGGGGAGGTGCACAACTAGATCATAGAACATTACTAAATATCAAATCTCAACATTCTACGACCAATAGTTTTTGAGATATGCGAGTTACATACATACGTACGTACGTACATACGTACGTACAGACGGCATGGAAAAACTGGCCACAATAGACTCGCCGCTGGTCAAAATGAGTTGCAGACGCATTAATATGATCGTGCATGATAGCCTACGATGAGATGCATCGAAAAAATTTTTAAAATTAAATTTAGTGGTAGTCAAAATCGGTTTTTTTGTCGAAATTTGGCCCCCAAAATTTTTCGGGATCACATTACTTCCTTATACTACGTACAAGGAAGTAAAAATGAAAAATAGGTCTGTTTAATTGTTTAACTTAGAAGAAAAATATATTTAATAGAAAGTCACATTTTAATGAGCAACTTAATGTCTTATTTTAGAATCAGAAAATAAAGGTATTAAGTTACGATTTTTCAGATTAATTTCAAAGCAAAACTGCTGTTCTCATTGGTTGCGGTTTTAAATGACAAAGGAAAGCACTTAAGAATATTTAATTTTTTTTAAAACTGTGAGTAGTAAAAATATTAAGAAGAAAACATTACTGAGAGTAATTTTTATTTAAAAAATACAGACTTGTTTGTTGATAGACCTTATTTAGTCGTGAGCCGGATATCCGACGATTGTGATTCGGATATCCGATGATATTTCGGATATTGATAAATCAGCCGGATATCAAGTGCATCCCTAGATATTTCAAATATTCATTTATATTTTACCAGAGCATATAAAATAGTATTTATAAAGTTTTATAAAACTTTAGAACAGAAAAAGAAATTACAGATTTACCCTCTTGTCAGTTGAAAGTGTGGGTATAAAGGAAACATTTCTTAAATTACATATTAATGAAAATATGATAATATAAATTTTTCAACATACTTAAGAAGATATTATGTCATATGTATTATGTCATCGTTTATATTATCATTTAAAAACTCACAATAAAATATTGAGTATTTACTTTAGTTTCTTTTTCTGATGTGCTTTCTGAAGTTTTCTGCAAATATCTGTTCATCTATGGCTTTTCCGCTTCCTGTAGATTTGAGTCTTCATTGTTAGCAGGCAAACTATGTATAATTTTTGGAATTTTATTAAAAATTCCTCCTATACTTCTACTCAACGGGCACTTTCTTGAGGCCATAATCTCTATTCGAACCGACGAACTGGACAGAGATTTTTTTTTTTGTACTACCCTAGTCAAAAACACGAGCTTCTGGACCTTGGGAATGAAGGGGGAAGGGCCAGGTGCCCCTCCTTGAAATTTTATCGTTAGTAGGAAGTAATATTTTTGTATACACCATAGTTTAAAAATACCACAGGTGGCCATGAAAGCTGATAGCACTTGGGGATACATACTTCACAGGGTACAACGGTAACGAGCTGAGGTTATAGGGAGGGGGAAATTTTTTGTATCCCGGGAGGAGGCTATTGCCCAGATGTATATTTTCTGGTGTGTAGGCGTGTCAAAAGTCACCTCACGTTAGTGATTAAAGGCACTTTTTAACATTTCTATTGACTTGTTTTTTTCTTCGTTCTCAATGTGAAAGGATCTAGAAAACGTTTATCAGAAAGATTAGACAAATATCACATAACAAGGATTATGAGACGATCCATTTTTACAAATTGCAATATATATATAACAACTGAAAAAATTTCGGGGGGGGCACGGGCCCGGTGGGCCCCTCCCTGGCTACGCCAGTGGAGGGGGGGTCATAACCCCCCCCCATGAGAATTTTTTTGCCATGCAAAATGTATATACTTCACTACATTATCACACATATGTATACATATATATGAGTTGCAGTAGTCGTAACCCCCCCCCATGAAAAATTTCTGGCTACGCCCCTGTCTACCACTAACTCCTGAATAGTTCATTTCTACCTCATTCAGCTGCCGATCGATGTCAGCACTAGTGTCCTTAAGTGGCGCTACTTAATTTTGAAGCAAATACCAAACGGAAGATCCCTTGGCATAGATTTTCCCTCAGGTATCGTTTGGTATGGGAACTTTGAGGGCATTGCGGCCATAACGTATTTAACATACCCCAGTCGCCATTAGTGAGCACGGCGGCCTTTGATTGGTCCCAGGATCGAACTCGCAACCCTTCGGCAGCGATATCGATGCCTCTCTCAACTGGGCTACTGCAGTCCATACAAGTCCTCACAGAAGACTAATTTAGCTTGGGGGTCTCCTAATTAATAAGAAATTTCTGGTGAGAGACCAGCACCTGGATGGCCACCTCCAGTGGTATCGTTTCAACAGGTAGGACGTAGGAGACATGACAGATTTTATGTGCACTAGCTCTCTTTAGCGTACACAGTCCCACAGCTATCGAGAGAGGTTATCACCATCCCAAGTCTGACCAAGTTAGGCACTGCTTTACTTTCGGTATTCATATTGGAACCAAGCTTAAGCCGACAGGGCCACTGCGGGACTAGTATAGGTTGTAAAAGTGATTAAAAAATTTAAAGCCTTTGACGTAAATTAGTTTATTTATATTCATAAGAAACTAAATTTTTTCAAGATACTCTCTTATTAATAATATTGTACATTTCAAGGTACAGTACTTAAGAGTTCTGGTATACCTGGTACATTTTGCATGAGGTATATCGGAAAGTATTAGCGTTTTCTTACATCAAATCCAATCGAATACATTTTTAACAAGTTTTTAATGACAGAGCAAGTTGCGTGTAAACAATGGATTCATATCTTACGTTTTAAAAATCAAGACTTTCACTCATAACTCTTTTTTTTCTTCCAAGGTAGATAGTTAAAAAAAATGTGGTTGGCAAATTGATGTGGACACAACATGACCTCCTTGTATGTCTGTTAAATCATAAATATTTCTGGTGCACTTCATCTGAACTTATTTCATTTGAAAGAGATATAATAGTGCAATAGTACTAAGGTTTAGCGATTTCCAGCCAAACATTTGAGATATCAGCAAGTTGGATTCCGTTTGAAAGATTTATTTTTGGCTGTTAATCGGGGGGATATTTCGCCAAAAGCCGCGAAGTTTGTGATAGTTTGCGAAATTTTATGCCTAGCCGAAAAAGTGATTGATAACAGACTTAATAAATTGGAGTGCCCATAAACCTGAATGTATTGGAAGTATTTAGTGCGACCCTGTAAATAAGTTACCCACTCCATTGCATTTAAAAAGAAAAATGCACTATTATATGTTTCAATAGTTGTAAATACAAAATCTCAGCATTCTACGGCTAAAAGTTTTACAGTTATGTCAAATACGTAATTATTTTCGTCATCAAATTTGGTAATATTTATGAGAAACTCGTTAAGATTGATGGCAGTTGATTAGATTTTGGACATGGCCCAAACAATGACTATAGACATAATATATTAAAAATGTCGTGACATCTAGTTGTAGACTTCCCTTTTTGGTTCCACTCTACTTTAAGTTTGTTTACAGGACCACCCAATAGAATTCAATACATTAAGGTGTTTTGGGTGGCCCTGTAAATAGACTATACAGTAGAATAAAACCAAAAATGGAAGTGCACAACTAGATGCTATAAAATCCTAAATATAAAATTTCAGCATTCTACGACTAATAGTTTTTGAGATATGCAAGTAACATACCGGGCCTTATTATCGCATGGGAAAATCGAGACGTTACCCAGGTCCCCCAATTTCAAATAGTGTTCTGAAATATATTTTTTTATCAAAATTTTATGAAAAATAAAACAAATTTCATATATGAGAGCCCCCCAAATTCATCAATGCCCGGGGCCGCCGTTGGTCATAATCAGGCTCTGTAAATATGTACGTGCAGACGTCAGGGAAAACATAGCCAAAATGGATATGCGGTTAGTCAAAATGAATTCTACGAACATACATTGCAGGAACATACTTTCATATGTACATTGAAGCGTCTCTTAAAATCTCTTCAAAGTAGATAAATTTAGTGAAAATCGATTTTTTCATCAAAATATACATACCAAAGTTTTTTGCCATTGCTATACTTTTACAATGCTTACTTTTACTTCGTGCAAGGAAGTAAAAATCTAATGTGGACACCACATGACTTCTTAAAATTCCATTAAAAATCTCTACAATAGCTTAAAAGATCATTTAAAAACAAAATTTTGAATTTTTATCAGTTTTTCGGTCATTTTTAGGTCCCCCCTCCGAGTTTTTTCGGTTATCATGCCCTGAAAGTAACCATAAACTGTAATGTATGTAAAGTCTTTGGTGATCCAGTAAATAAATTACCCAATCGATTGCAATCAAAAAAGAGATGCAAAGGTTCTAAATACAAAATTTCAACATTACGGCTCAAAGTTTTAGAGTTATGCGACATACGAAATTATTTTTGGCGCCAAATTTGGCGATATTTCGGCAAAATTCACCAAGGTCGATGACAAATGGCGAGATTTGGGGCATGGACCATCATACAATGAATGACGACAGACATAATATATTGAAGATGCCCATAAACATTAATGTATGGAAAATCTTTTGGTTCTGCAAATAAACTGTCCAGTAGATTGGAACCAAAAAATCGAGATGCGCAACTAGATGTTACAACAACCGTACAGATGAAATTTCAACAATCTATGACTAATAGTTTTTGAGATAAAGTTAAATATGTACATCAAAAGTCGTCAAGCTTGCCAAGCTTGGCAACATTTGGCGTAATTATTGATTTAGGTACGTAACCGTCGTCGGACCATTATCTAACTACATGGTAGGACGGTAGTGTGATTGGAATGGCTGAATGTCTCTGAAACTGTCATCGACCGCAATGTGTTGGAATTTTCTTGAGTGTTCCCGTAGCAGTACTATAAATGATAACGACAGTATGTTCGATGGAGAGATTCATTTTGTAACCCTTAACAGCATAAATCACTTTTGATTCGTTTGAAATAGCCTAAAACTTTTAAAGTATGCTTTAATGAATAAATGCCCATAGAGTGTAATGTATGGAAAATCATTTGGGTGGCCTTGTAAATAAACTATATCCAGTCGATTGGAACCGAAAGGGGAAATGCACAGCTAGATGTTACAACAATCCTAAATAAGAAATTTCAACATTCTACGACAAATAGTTTTTGAGATATGCATTCGTGTATACTACAGGGAAAAAGAGGTCAAAATGGACTAGCGGTCGGTCAAAATGGGTTGTACAGCTACGGAAAAAAAAAGTCCCACTTGCTCTTTATTTCGTCATCGTTCGTCGTACAGTAAAGTTATATATACCATTCGTTTGCAAATAACGCGTACTTTAATTTACTATTAATTTAATTTGCATAAAGGGCCGTCTTCATATTTAATTATGCATCAACTTCGTTTTTCTCAATGGCAACTCTGTATTTTGACTTTATTAAACGGAAGAAAACCTTCAAATTACCCTAAATATAAATTTTCACCCATTTTCTACGATAATTTCCGGAGATATTGCGAATTAATTTTTGCGCGTTTTTAAGGGACTTTCTGCAAATTGAAAAACGCTATTTGTAGGTTCCGAACTTTTCGCCTTTCATTAATTTCGCTCGCGAGAGTTAAAAGAAATTAATATATTTTTCAAGGAAAATATTGTTTCCATCTCTCTTAAAGTTTTTTTTGTACTGAGAATATCAAGGGTAGAAATTAGAATGTTTAGTCTGTGGTCAAAATGACCCGTGAGTTCATAAGTTCCTTGGTTCGTACACATGATTTAAGGGGAAAATTCAAAATGACTGCTCACGATTTTGAAAATCTTCGTAATTTTGAAATTGTTATTGAGTATTTCCATTGCTCGTTCTCTTAGACAGGTGAAATGTTGGCAGGAGTGAGAGGCTGCTCTCTGCTCTTCTGACAGCAAGCTTGAATATTACTCAGCTATGGTCGAACTTGAAGAATGATTTACTGATAGAAAATTTATTTGTTTGAATTTCATGTAAAAAACGCAATTACTTTTTTGCCGACCCAATATTATCACTGTGTTTGTCATTTCACTTTCTTCATTTAATACTATCGTCTGCAATGTGCAATATTCTTAAGACTTTTGGCGGTATTTTAATTTATAGTTAGATGAAAATTTAGACAGAAAAACGTGATTTTGAATGTCCGATAAACTATGGGGAAGTCCAAAGACCTAATGTTTCCGATATTAAAAAAGGTCACATTCACGCCTGGAAAGTTGAGGATGTTAGTTTTACAGAAATAGGACGTTGTATTAGAAGACAGACATACATCTACTGCATCTAATACTATAGCTGGAAAATATTTTATTTGGGGGAATATGGAAACGGACGCAACAATACACGCTTTATAGAATCCCTATCAAACTGTAAATATCTCTAATTTATTTGCTTCAAAATTTGATATTTTTAATACTGATATCTTTTACTGTGTTTTTGCACAAAATAAATCTATTTTACGTTTATTTTATGCAATTTTCAAAAGATTTTCACTTAATAAATTTATATATGGTCCCTTAACTCATGAAAATAACACATTTTATTTAATATAAATTAAACTACTGAACGTAAAAATTTGAAATTTTGCACAGCCATGTAATATTAATTTCTGCATCTATTTCCATCGAAATTCGGCTAGGTCGCTATTCATAATTTTTTTGAATATTAATTTAATAATTCATAATTCATATTAATAATTTATTAAAAATCATAATAACATTAAATTATGTTTGGGTCATTTAGTTCTAATAGTACGAATAAAAATCAGCTTCTTACTACAAATATTATATGAAATATGAATTGAAGTATGAAAAAATATTTTAACATAGGGGGAGGGGGATTTTGGGTGCTCATAACTCACTCATTTTCTGTCCAAATTTATTGAAAATGGGTGTCCGGGGTTAAAATGAGCTAAATTTTTGAAATATGAAGTGAAATCTAGGGGTTGCTATTGAGAAAAAAAAAGTTGGTGCGAATTTTAATATGTAGATGGCCCCTTATGCAATTTTTATGCATAGCAAATTAAAGTGTACGTCAATCGTAAACGATTGGTATCTGTAACTTTGCTGTACGACGAACGACGGCCGAAAAAAGTACAAGTGGGACTTTTTTTTTTCCGTAGCTGTACATGCATTTACATAAACGTGCATGCTAGCGTACGATGAGATGCATCTCAAAAATTCTTAACAGAAATTTTATAGGTAGCCAAAATCGTTTTTTTTCGTCAAAATCTGGATACCGAAATTTTTCGCGATCACATTACTTCCTTTTAATTCGTGCAAGGAAGTAAGAATTAGAAAAAATGATTACAAGATTTGACCTTGACATAAGACCTAGCCTAGACAAGGCGAGTTCATTGGGAAAAAGAAGGAGAGAGAGAGAAAAAAGAAAATATGTAGAAAAGGAAAATGTGTAAGATAAGATAAGAATGTAATTTGTCAATATAGTGCCACAAGTTGAACAATTTTATAACGTCTTTAAATTTCAACGATCCTGGGCAGTTGTCCCTCCCTACCCTCTTTAAACCCTTAACCCTTTGAGTCGCAACCCTTTCCCAATGCTGAAAAAAGGGCATCCGTTGCCATCGCTCGACTTAACAACCAGCAAGAGGGCGGACGATCGAAACGTTCATCGCGTGCCACAGATATAGAGACCCTTTTTTGAAGGCAGCTGGCTGTGCCGCACAGCCAGCTAGTAGTTAAGTCGAGCGATGGCAACGGCTGCCCTTTTTTTTCAGCATTGGGCAATCTATCCAGCTGTTTCCGCGTTCTTCCATTTTTCAGCAGATGCCAGTGCTGTTAAAAATAGTCGTGACCATTTTTTTACGGGAAATGACGTGCTTAAGTAAAGGATTCTCTTGGAGCTCTGTCACCCGCAACTATTTTTATAGAAATCCAATCTATTCTTCGTGACTGGCAACAGTCAAAACCATAAGCGTAAAGTTTTCAAAATTATTGGGGGCCGGGCCCCACAACCACATATATTCACGTGGAGTAGCCAAGGGGGGGGTTATACCCCCCCCATGAGGAATTTTTTGCCATACAAAATGCATATGCCTCACTCCCTTATCATACACCCGTACCGTATACATATATGTGAGTCGCAGAAGTCGTACCCCCCCCCCTTCCCCTTAAAAAATTTCTGGCTACGCCACTGATTTATGTACATATAACTTACTTTTAACTGCCAACTAGTACGGAATAGAATTAACCACTTTTTCTACATGATTTTTCGGCTTAAAATATAGCAAAATTTTTGTGCTGCGCGCTCGAGCTGGTTACTATTTTGAAAAAAATAATTTTAAAATATACTGTTTACAAAAAGTGGTTAATTATATTCCGTAGTAGTTGGCAGCTATGACTTACTATGTGTAAGTGTAAATTATTGGAGGCGCTCGAGCTCTATGGGTCCATAGAATTCTACACCTATGTAAGGTAAGTATCCATGTTAGTATCTTTCTACCATGTTATAAGTTAAAAATAGAAGCAAAGAAAACGTTTTTTAAACGTTTGTAAATGGCGTGAAATACTTTTTTTTTATGTTAGTATAAATTAGTTTTCTGTATTTAGTGGTAAATTATTGGGTGGGCTCAGCCCCTATTCACAATTTATTGGGAGGGCTCGAGCCCCACGGGCCCATATAACTCTACGCCTATGGTCAAAACGTCAGAGTTTGGTGTTCCCAGAGCGGGAACACTGCGCTTTAAAGGGTTAAGCCTCGCTCCCGTCAAATTCACGGGCTAAGCCTTCTCCTTCTATATTTCTAGCTCCCGTGAGATTTCCGGGCAATAGTGTTCAGCTGTTATACGCCAGAAAGCGATAAGAGCATTTCAATTCTTATGCACGGATTTTGTTTTATATCTCATTTTACACAACAGATGACGATACCGGACTATTTTTAACTTCATTCGGAGATAGTTTATTTTTAAACAGAGGGTGCTCCAATATGTGTATGTGTGATATGCATTGTGCCATCTTAGCTCATTTTTACTTCCTTGTACGTAGTATAAGGAAGTAATGTGATCCCGAAAAATTTTGGGGGCCAAATTTCGACATAAAAACCGATTTTGACTACCTCTAAATTTAATTTAAAAATTTTTTTCGATGCATCTCATCGTAGGCTAGCATGCACGATCATATTAACGCGTCTGCAACTCATTTTGACCAGTGGCGAGTCTACTGTGGCCAGTTTTTCCATGCCGTCTGTACGTACGTACGTATGTATGTAACTCGCATATCTCAAAAACTATTTATTGGTCGTAGAATGTTGAGATTTGATATTTAGGATTGTTCTATGATCTAGTTGTGCACCTCCCCTTTTGGTGGCAATCGAATGGATAATTTATGTACAGGACCGCCCAAAAGATTCGAAATACATTACGCTCTATGGGCCGAAATTCATTAAACTCGCCTAACTCAAAAGCTATTAGGCGTAGAATGTCGAAACTTCATATTTTGGATAGTTGTAACATCTAGTTGTGCACCTCCCCTTTTGGTTCCATTCGACTGGATAGTTTATCTACAGGACTGCCCAAAACATTCGAAATACATTACGCTCAATGGGCCGAAATTCATTAAACTCGCATATCTCAAAAACTGCTAGGCGTTGAATGTTGAAACTTTATATTTAGGATTGTTGTAACATCTAGTTGTGCACCTCCCCTTTCGGTTCCATTCGACTGAATAGTTTATCTACAGGACCGCCCAAAAGATTCGAAATACATTACGCTCTATGGGCCGAAATTCATCAAAGCGTTTTTTAGAGGTATTGGGATATTTCAAACGACTCAGAAGTGATATATGCTGTAAAGAGTTAGAAAATGAATTTCTCCATTAAAAAAAAGTGTCTTTATCATTTATAGTTCTGCTACAGGAACACTCAAAAGATTTCCAATACATTACGGCCAATAGCAATTTTAGGGGCATTCATCCATTTCAAGCACAATACCGTCCTACCACATAAGTTAGGTAATGGTCCGACCACGGTCACGTGCCTCCCTCAAGAACTGTGCCAAAAGTCGCCAAGCTTGGCGACTTTTGGTGTACGTGTGTGCATATTTAACTCTCAAATCTCAAAAACTATTATGAAATTTCATATATAAGAATGTTGTAACATCTAGTTGTGCATCTCGATTTTTGGTTCCAATCTACTGGAGAGTTTATTTACAGGACCACCGAAAAGAATTTCAGTACCTTAATGTCTATGGACATCTTCATTATAATACAACTGTAGACAGTCATTGTTTGGTACATGCCCAAAATCTCGCCGTCTGTCCTCGACCTTGGCGATTTTTGGCGAAATATCGCCAAATTTGGCGATAGTCAGTCATTTGGTCCATGCCCAAAGTATCGCCATTTGTCATCGTTCTTGGCGAGTTTTGGCGAAATATCGCCAAATTTGGCGATAATCTGTCATTGTTTGGTTTATCCTTAAAATCTCGCCAAATGTCGTCGACATTGACGAGTTTCGCCGAAATATCGCCAAATTTGGCGCCAAAAATTATTTCCTATTTTGTATAACTCTAAAACTTTAACCCGTAGATTTTTTAACTTTGTATTTAGAACTATTGTAATACCTAACTGTTTTCAATATCTTTTTTGACAGCAATCGACTGAGAATTTATTTACATGGTGAGCCAAATGACTTTGAATACATTGAGGTGTATAGATGCATTCAACTCATTGAAAGTCTGTGGTCAATGACTACTTTGGCTATCCCCAAAATCTCGCTGACTATCTCAAGTTTGTCGGCTTTTGGTGAAATATCGCCAAATAAAGTGTCAGAAGGAAATCTTTCAAATTGAACTCAGCTTGGCGATATCGAAATATTTGGCTAGAATTCGCTAAACCTTACTATTATTGATATTTTATCTCTTTCAAACAAATAAATGTAGAGGAAGTGCGTCGAAAATATTTTTGATCTAATGGACGTGCAAGGAAGTCATGTGTTGGACACATCAGATTTTTTTTACTTATGTTCAAAGAAAAATTTACAAATGCGTATTTCCTTTATGAAGTAAGTTTAATAAAATTCTTCTTTAGTGCTTAAAACATACATTTTCAATGATTTCCTGCTTACTAGAAAATACACATTTCGTCACAATAACCCTGAATGTTGGCTTCTCCTAGTATTTTCTTTTTTTAAATTTCCCGCTAAAAAAAATGTCCAAAACCTTAAAATGAATATATATATTGTACATGCACTTATTTTTATACAATTTTCTGGAAAAAAAAATAAAAATAAATTAGGCACTTTTACGACCGTTTTCTCGAAAATAATGCGACCGTTAAGGGATTAAGCACGCCCCTGATTATCATCGAAATTGTATTATTTTATTGTTCCCAGAAAAAACAAACAAACTCTGGCTTTTTCTAAGCGCAGCGGCCGGTATGCAGCCTTTCGTCGAATGACAAATTGTGTTTCCCCAGTAGATGGCGCCGCGATCGAATCCTTCGGCAGACTGCCTGTCGTCTGCAACTGCTTCCTCCCCTTCCCCCCACCCGCAGCTCTCCCACTGCGAGCAAATTATTTGGCAGTGCATCCGCGATTTTGGCTGCTCTTTCCCGCTGTGAAACTGTAAAACGATTTTCCTTGCGGCTTGTGTAGGTGTTCCGTGAAGCGAGCTTTACAGGATTTTTCGGAGCCCCAGTGGGTCGTTCCACTGCAAGGAAATAAATAATGGAGATGATAGCTTTTAAAAATTAAGACAGCCGGAATTAATGAAACTTAGGAGAGTGTTCTTTCTTTCTACGTAAAAAAATATTAATAAAATAGTTTCACGTTTTTTGATGATAATAACTTAGTGTTATGCTACTACAGTGGTCGCCGCTTATTCCGGTCACATCGGGACTGATTGAGATTGACCGGAATAACCGCAATCCGAAATCAACGGCAGTACCAAAAGTAAAAGGGAGAAAATTTAAGAAAAAAAAATCAATAGATTAAATAATAAATATTCACATATTTCTTTAAAGAAGTGAACAAGTGTAAAATATATATACGTAGATTTATTTTAAAAGAAATTACTTCTTGCAGGGAAAATTCGAAATCAAAGGATATTATAGGGGCATAGCAAATTGAATCTCACTTAATGTTGAAAAGAGGGAATGCGATAATTGAAATTGTTCAACTGAAATGCTCAACGTAAAAAGTCTATAGCGTTCAGCAAATCTACTCTTGTGACACGTAACCGGTTCGGGTGCATAGCGTCGTCGTCATCATCATAATCAGGCGTCTCACTGGTTACCGATGCAGGACTGATCATCGTTTTTATTAAAATTCTTTTACGTATATTAACAATTGATTTAATTGAATTAACGTTACACCTCCACACAAATAGTAGTAATTTCTCCTATGAATCGTTTTTTTAGAATCTGTTTACAAGGAGCATGTTTAATAAAGGAGAAATTTCTCGTCAGCCCGAACAGAATCGTGAATTACAGAGCCCGAGTCCGTTTCGGGCCGTCTCTTCTGTAATAGTTACGCTTATCCCTGACTCACTGATTCTCTAAAAATTCCGGGTAACCACTCCAAGATAAAACTTTTACCCCCATTTCTTTAAAAAAATTAAAAAGTTAAGCACAAAAAGCGTAATAACATCTACACCGTTTGTACGGTCCGCTTGAAAATTTTCATAGTTATGCATAAAAATATAGAAAACAATCTGCGCTACTTTGAAAATCTGAAAATCCACCTTCATTTTAAAGCGATTTTTCGTTCCATTTTATTTCCGAGAGTAAAAAAAAAAAAAAAAAAAAAAAAAAAAAAAAGTTTATCATTTGATTAACAAAATAAGCTGTCGCAATTGACATGACGTCCTATTGAAGTCACGGTCATCAGGCTTTGAAGGGAAAGTTGCGATTCCAATTCGTTTAAAATAGTTTTTACATATTACATAGTTTAATTTTTTTCCTCCGCAAATAAAATTATATATTGTCTGCATGAAGAATTGATATAAGAGGAGTTGTTCCCATAAAACAAAATCGTTCGAATGCAAAAAGTTTCCGTGCGTTTCCAAAAAAGCATGAAATTCGGTTTCGGTTATAATAAAAATTGAAGTTATTTATTTTGGGTGGACGAAGATTAAATATATTGAGTTTAGATATATTTTCGTCGAATGTTTTTTGTAGCGTCCGTTGTAATTAACAACGGGCTTTATCTTGTACTAAATAAATAAATAAATAAATATGCAGTCAGCTTCGGTTATAGTGAATCTCTGGGGAACCGACAAATTTAGTTCACTAAAACTGAAGTTTCGCTGTGTGGAACAAGGAAACTTAATATTGCATGATTAAAATAATAGTATGCACATACTGAATATTGTTAAGTACATCAAGCATGTGTAGGTCATCCGGAAAATAAGATTTCCCATTCCAGTGCATCCCACCACCCCCCCAAAAAAAAAAATATTACCAGGGAAAATTTATTGCAAAAGATAAAGCAATATTTAGTTACTTCTCACTATAAGAATAACTTAAACTGTAACTTCTGTCACATCGTGGGATAAGTTTTTGCTGTCCAGTTCAGGGTCTGGAGCAAATACCTTTAACGGAGGGATAATTCAAACTGTTTAATTACGAAAAAATTGTAAAATATCCCTTTTAAAGCAGTACCACATTTATTGACTAAAAGGAAAAATGTTATTATTATAATTTTGTAATCGCCTTATTTGTTTATTTCAACTTTCTTTTAGAAAAATGATGGAAATCGTTAGCGAAACCTTTTGACTTTAAAATAGTTTTCTTTCTTCTGACATTATATTTATTGCTTACCATTATTAAAGCAAATTCAGAATAATTTAATAATTATGTATAGATAACCGAAATTGATGGTATGAAATCTTTGCTGTTGATCATGTTTCTCAGATAATAATAATTTGTTCATTTTTATTGCCAGTAACAAGCTTACTTTCCGAACAACCCTCGTAATAATCGCTTTAATTAGCTTTGTTTTATAATATGCACATAACTGTACATATTAAAAAACAAGTCCCCTCGCCGCGTCTGTCTGTCTGAACGCGTTAATCTCAGAATAAGACGATTATTCCCAAAAATCTGTTCTGCTGAAATCACGCGAATTTGTATAATTGTAATAAGCGGTTTCATTTTACGTGATCAGATTATCAAATCTTAGCTTTCAATATTTATCCACGATTAAAAATAATTAGCTTTTAAATTTCAAATAAAAATTCTTTTTATGTGTGAAACAAAAGCTTCAAAAAAAAAAAAAAAAAAAAAAAAACTTCCCAGAACTTAAAAAAAAAACCCTCTCCCGGAAGTTGAATAAAGAATGCTAAAATATCGTCTGCAGGATATCAAATGCTGGAAATTTGATGTTTTTATTTTTCTTTTGTTGGCTGTAATCTGGAAGTCAATGAAATTGTTTTAGTGCATCCTTGGCACTTAATAACAGAGTATAAAAAAATATAGTCAAATGGTCGATGAGATAATGCATAAATAATTTCGTCTGTAGTGCGTAAAAATCTAAACGTAGGAGAAACAAACTTTCACAAAGTTTTTTTTTTTTTTTTTTTTTTTTTTTTTAATTTAGCTATCGTAATGTCAGGTTACGAGTGAAACGGTTTGATAGGTTTGTTCCGAATGAATAAATTTTAATCACGTGCGTTAGAAAAATATCTCTTTCCTCTTGTATGAAAGACGGGTACACAGTTTATGAATAAACCAAACATAATTAATCTCATTAATGAAATTTATGTTCATTCCATTCAGTTGGTGAAAGGAGCAGTCGCTTTTAACATATCATATTGCACTGGGTATGAAAAATAGAGTTGTCTGAGGTTAAGAGAAAAATTTCTGTTTTTATTCACTTGAAAAAGTACCCTGTTTGTGTTAGTCAGTGCTTTAGTTAGTATTAATCACTGTGAAGAAAAAAATAGCCCCACCCCTGCTTGTTTATCATGGGTATTTTAGCATAGGCACCTGTATTTCGAAACAAGTGCTTGATTATCTCTTATTTCTCTATTCGAGCAAAAGAGCAATACACTTCAGGGGGGGGGGTAGGTGGTTTTAAAATACATATGTTTTTTAGAATTTTTTTGTATTAAATCTTATTTGTTGGCACTGATTTTTGGGATTTAAAATTACTAATTTTCAGATAAATAGTTCGGAAATAAAATTCTTTTAAATTTATTATATTGTTTGCTTTGGAAAAGATAAATAATGGTACTGATAGCAGTAATGTGAAAATCACTAAAAATTATTTTTTTCATAGAAGATTTCTTCTTATTTTTTAACAATAAAATGCATATTTCTTGACGTTATTTATCTTTCTTCGAAATATGTTAGAATGCTTGTTAAATATACATTATTTTGAGAGTTATGTAACATTCTAATTTGTATTTTTATTAAAAAAATATTTAGAATATTAACTTTCAGAGGAAAAAATTCACATAAAAAAATGTTTAGTTGCTAGTTTTGACTAAAATAAGTGTGGCGTGAATAATTTTAAAATTAAAACAATTTAAATTCGTAAATTAAGCAAAATTGATGTTTTTTTATTAATTTGATTTTTATATTACTCGCTGCAAGTTAAGTCCATAATTCCTTTAAATTTTAAAAGAATTTTTTATCATATTATGTTGGAAATTATTTATAAATGATCCTAATCGCGCGGTATTGATATTTGTTACCGAAAATTAATAATTCCAAGAGAACTGTTTTTAAAAGAGCATTAAATTTTAGTTTCATCGATATTATCTCAATATAATTTTATTTCCTAACAGCTTCTCTAATAATGAAAATTTTGCGAATTGAACTGACTGATGAGGTTTTGTGTTTTAGGGTATCGTACAAAGAGCTTTACTTCCATTTGTAAATTGAAATTTAGGTACCCACTAGTATTACCTACAAAAATACAATGAAAAACATGATAGTTACATAATTTTGAAAAAAAAAAGCATTAGTGAGCGTAAACAAGGGTAGGTAATAAAATATAACACATCATCGTTTTTATATTCGTAGAAAAGGGAGAGAAATACAAGAGAACAATTACCTGCTGATAAAATAATCAAAACTTTGGAAAATAACACACATAAAAGGCACTTAGACTGTAAAATTCTGTGTATGTACTTCTACTGTTCACGAAGTTCGAAATATTTTCGATTGAAAAACGTGTACAGATTGATAAGTATGTGTGTTATTTTACAAAATTTTAATTATTTTATCTTTTAAACCTTTTAATTTTATGAAAAATTGATGAATCTAATAATAAATATATCTGTAAAAAAATACGCTAAAGAACCAAGAGTAGAAAATCTTTTATTTTCATTGCAATGTTATTCTGCATGAAATAGGAATTTACGTCTTACAATTTTTGTTTGTTTGTTTGTTCGTTCATACTAAGATACTATTTTGACGTAGATTTTCACTTTCACGAAATGAAACGTCTTAAACGAAATGTCGTTGTAAATGAGTTATTTTTAACAAGATTTAATTGGTACTATAAAAAGTAATTATTTGAGTTTCCCTAAATTATTTTTTCTCCGAAAATAAACAAACTTCGTTTTCAGAAATAAATTGAATTTAAAATTTCCTTAAGCATTCCCGCTAGTTCATAATAATAATAATAATAATAATAATAATAACTTTTGTGCAGGAAAATCTGCCTTAATTAAGCGAAAATTTGTCAGACAGAAATATCCTTTGGTCCCTGGCTCCCGAAACATATTTATTTAACGAACGCTCATAGGCAAATTTTACATAAAGCTCGAAATGCGTGGTGACTCTTTACGGTGCAAGCCTGTAAAACAGGTTTTTGAACAGCGAGAGTTTGTAGCAAGGGAAGCAAACATTACAGTTAAACACGTTTACTGTATTGCGGACTTTTTTGCGAGACGAGACAGAGATTTACAGCTTTTTTGCGAGACGAGACACACATTTTTAACATTACGATATAGGGATTTTTGCGAGACGAGACAAAGTTTTTAGGCTATTTTGCGAGACACGAGACTCCTATTTTTCGTCTCGCGTCCATCCCTAGGTAAGTCAACCAGTGTTTGTATTGGATTACATGTGACATAGCGAGTGATAATATCTTTTCACTCTTTTAGCTCTTTTACTATCTAATAGTTTTACCCGAATATCATTCGGATGTAAAGGAAAGAGACGTTTCTGATTTGCCCGATCACAGCTAGGGCAACATATATATCTACGCCAATCCACTGATTTGCGCGAACGCAGCTAGGGCAAATTTTTTCCCACGCCAATCCATTGATTTGTCCGAACGCAGCTCGGGCAGCATATTTTTAAGGCCATCCACTGATTTGCCCGAATGCATCTCGGGCAGCACAGTTTTCTACGCTTTTTCACTGATTTGTCTGAAAGGTGCTCGGACAGCATATTTTTTTTTTTTTTTTTTTTTTTTTTTTTTTTTTTTTTTTTACGTCAATCCACTGATTTGCCTGAATGCAGCTCGGGCAACATATTTTTCTTCGCTATTTCACTGATTTGCCCGAACGAAGCCTTGACATCATTTTTTTTTTAAACCGTGAATCCACTGATTTGCCCGAATGAAGCTCGGGCAGCTTATTTTTCTACGCCAAAACACTGATTTACCAGAACGCAGTTCGGGAATCATATTTTTTTTTTACCCCTATCCACATGTTTGTACGGACGCAGCTCGGGTAGCATATTTTTCTACGCCAATCCACTGAATGGCACGAATGGAGATCGGGCAGTATATTTTTCTACGTCAAGCCAAATATTTGACCGGCTTTTTCTTTTTTCTTTTCTTTATATATAGTCTTTGACTCTCTGATGAATACAGCTTTCGGACTTATGACACCTATTTCTGTGAATTTTTCTTTCCATTTAAGCCAGTTGTTCAGGAAACAAATGTAACTTGACTAACTTTTTAATCATTAAAATCGTGCATCTTTCACTGTTATTTAAAAAGAAGCCACCACAATATTCCGCCATATTTATACCAAAACAGTTCCTTCAATTCATCCAGTGCCGAAGATAGCTAATGCCATCTCTATGGTTTACACAGTGTACTAATACAGCTTGAAAGATATGCACTTTACTCTTTATGCAATTAATGTAAATGTCAAGATTTTAACTAACATATCCGTAAAAACATAATAACAACGCTATTTAAAACCAATAACATTAATGACGGAGATATTAATTTTGGATGAATTATGTTTAAGTGCATAGATCTATTAAAAAAATTAAAACTCAAAACGTGTTTTTATCACAGCGTTATCGAATGGCATAATTCTAGTAAACTAATTACCTTCGCTATCACTTACTCAAACAAGCACTAATCCTCTCCACTCTTCCTTTCTCTAATAGTTAAACAGCATCGCACAGTTTTATCTAAACAGACGGCGGCTTTTAAGAACGATAACAAAACGTTTTATATAGTTATAAAAAAAATAAAAAATGAAAATAAATCGATAGCGAGGGTGGTTATCGATTTGCTAGGTGGAAATAGACGGCGGGCAAAAATTTTTACGGAAGGTCAAGCGGGTATCCTTGGCTCAAGGTCAAGAAAGTCGATGATTTCAAGGTCAGAGCGTCGCTGCTACGCTACGCCACTGAAAAGAGGTGGGGGGGGGATGAAAACCATGAAAACGCAGTAGGGAGATGGGAATGTTCCAGTTTATAGGCTTATTTTGAGAGTGCTGAATGCCTAGCTAATGAAATTACTTTGTTTTAAATGAATTAGTTTGTGTTTATATTTGGCATCTGGGGAGTTATTCCTAGTGTTGCGATTTTTTTTTTTTTTTCCAAATTGTGTGTGACGTCATTTTTGCGTCACAGCTTCCCAGCCTGAGCGACGAAATTCAATGTTGTTCTCAAAATAAAGCACACCATTCGGGGTGATTCCCAGAGGTGCGGGATATGAAAAATTGTGGTATCCCTTTGCTTGTGTGACGTAGTTTTCATGACTTCTTCGTTTGAATAAAGTAAAGGAAGAATTGTGATGGGAAAAAATTTCGATATTCAGATTTCGATTGAAAAATCGATTTTGATCATATCTAATTTATAGTTAGATGAGTTACTACATGACGACAGTACTTGGGCCATCCAAAAAAAAAAAAAAGTAATACAATCATGTCACTTGTTTTCAATAAATTGATAGTTTTTTTGCTTTTCTTACTAGTACATTGATTAAGATAGATGTATGGGCCGGGGTATCCTAGTGGTTAATGGGGTTGGACTCGTAACCGGAAGGTTGCGGGTTCGATAAAATAATAATAACAGATTATTATGTACTTTATTTATTTTCCCGGTAATTTGTTTTGCTATAATTAATAATTAAAAAGCGTTAAGACTTTAAATTGAAAAATAATTAATTTAACTATTTTTGTAAAGTTCCTTCCTAAATTTAAGTATTTCATGCCATATTCTGATGAACTGTAGCACTTTAATATCTATTTCTAATTAAAATCAAGTCTTTATTTTCCTAATAATATTACTAATTCTATTTTAAAGATTCAATATATAATTAATATTTCAATGAAATTATTTTTTTTCTCTTCAGAAAACGTACATAATTAATTAATAATAATTATTATTTAGTATTCAAAGGTAAAAAATAGCAATTTTACATACTAACTAGTTTTAATAAATATTCTTTAACTCTTCATGTATAAATAAAACTTATTGTAATTATTGAATTTTAATTTTAAGACCAATTTTTTTTTTTCCAAATTTTAGGTTTTCTCATTTTTATTTTGCATTCCTTTAAATACTGGACTTTAAATTTTGTTCAATACTTTTCAAATAGAAATTTGATTAATTAATCTAAATTTATGCATGCACTATCTTTTGTGTTAGACATTTAAAGGCCGCAGGTGGCATCTAGAACAAGATGTTATCCCCACCCGAGCGGAGTTGAAAAGATACTGAAGATGGTAGATAACTGAAGTGTAAAGGCCCAGGGTTCTGGTCTACTGGAAAGCTGATTATCTAAATCTGCAGTTTTCTACCGATGTAACGTAAATACGCTTCAGAAGCACTAAGAATGTTATCCACGCAAGGCACCCCGCGAACTCTTATAGGCAATACGCAATACTCCTCGTCTAGGTTTACCATAACAGAATACAATACAGCCTTTTCAAAAATAGTTATATGCTTTTAGTGTACGTTAGAGATAAATGAAATGAAATGAATAATATAATGCATTTTTTTAAATTACAAAACACACAGAAAGCAGATATCAATATTCTATTTTTAATTGATTACTTGGTGAAAGACAACATGCAGTACGTAAATTTACTGAAAATTAGGCTGCCTTTTAAATCTATCAAAACCGCTGAATTAACTTGTATTTTAAAGCCTCTAATTTATGAAAATCATTGACACCATTTTTTTATCATCTAAAATAAGTATAATATGTGCTAACCAGAGGCGTAACCAAGGGGGGCGGGTTAGGGGGGTCATAACCCCCCATGAGGAATTTTTTGCCGTACAAAATGTAAATTCTTCAGTACATTATCACACACACGTATACATATATATGAGTTGCAGTAGTCATAACCCCCCCCCCCCCCCCCCATGAAAAATTTCTGGCTACGCCCCTGGTGCTAACTAAAACAGTACCTTAAATAAGTGCAGCAGAAGTTTTCAAATTCAAAATCGATGGGATTTCACTGATTCAGGATAACAGAAATTTCCAGATCATAAAAATCCTGCAGTATTAATTATAAAAAAACCGTTATAATCAGGTAAAGTTAAAAAAAAAAAGACTTACTTTTTTTGAATAGAAAAATGTATTAAAAATAAAATACATTTACTGAGAAATTACTCGAAAGATGCTATTCTTTTAAACATTTTAAATAAAATCTTTAAATAATTTTCGTTCGATTACCAATTTATTGTTAGTTTAAGGTCTAATTTCGTATTGATAATTGAAATTCCGTAAATTGGAAGTCCCAAATTCAAGAAATTCTACTGTATTAAAAAATAACAAATGGGGATATATTTAAAAGAAAAACGGGAAACACATAAAAATTTAAACACGCATGCGCGAAATCGATATTAGCCATTGGAGGAAACGTACAATTCTAAAGGAGTCAACAGTGCCAGTGGAAACGGAATTCTACTTCAGCGTTACGACATTTGAGGCAGTAAAGACACAAGTGGGAAACGGAGCTTTATCGGTAACCCTGTAATACTTTTGAGAACCCCCTTATACACACTGCGATCCACCGAGGGTTCTCAACTAACTACTGATAATCTTTGATCTACAGGGAAAAAAAAAATACACGATTTTGACACACAAACTAAAGCAATCCTTTTATTTTAATTTTTTTCCAGTTAACCCATTTGTGCCTGGATATTTTTGCGACTTTCTTCGATTTTTACTGATAACAGAAATAATAGATAAATTTCTGATGTCAACTTCTTGAACAAGGAATGATTTCTTTTAAAATCACTATGCATAAAAATCTAAATATCAACATCCTACTTGGTCATGTTAAAATATTTTGTAGAGTTGAGGCTTAATACTCATGAATAAAGGCTAGGAAAAATAAATAACGTTTTCGACTAATAGCGAAAATGCCGTCCCAAAAAAGGGACACTAGGCATAAATGGGTTAAATATGAGATTTGGAAACAAAGAAACTGCTAGATTGAAAATTAAAATTAACTAGCATCTGCGCATTACACGCAAGCTCCGATACTCGCAGATGTACATATATAAGCTTTAACATCACTCTCCAGTGCATGTTGATACTGTTTTGACCTTCGCGAAACATTTCCTGACTACAAGCAAGTCATGACATGCGATGGAGGAATTTTATGTAGCGGAACCGAATGATTCTTTTTGCAAGAGAAGGCCGGAATTTACCAAACAGGAAAAAATCTGCATTAGAAAAAAAAATAATTTTAAGAATTCAATGATTTTGAGTGTCCTTGTGTTTTAGCTTGTTACTGGAGTTGGAATGACTTTTTTACGTTGGTTTTCGAAATCTGTTTGACATGCTTGAAATGATCTAGATATCCATTATAAATGAAGATAATAGATTAGCTTTCTTTTGCTTGAAACGAAAGGACGTTTTTGAAATGTACTTATAACAATAACTGCTGATATACAGGGTGTCCAAGAACTGTTGGTTATGTCACTGAAAATGACAGACGGCCGAAGTGTGAAGGTCCCGGGCTCGGCTCCCATCGCGCGGCTGTCGATCTAACGGTCTGGAGTTTTGGTAGGTTTTCTCCAGACGTAACGTGAATACGCGTTAGAACCCCTTAGAAAGTCCTCCTACGAAGGCACCCCCCATCCATGGCAGATCGCCTTAAGTTAGCGTTGCCTAACCCCACAAACAAACAAGCCCAAAAATTGTTGGACTATAAAATTAAATAAAAAAAATTTCAAATACAGTTGCATTAAATTAAATTGCTAATTGATTGCACACGTAGCAAATTGATAGCTTCCAATGTGATATCCTTTGGTGGCTCGCCCGCCATCTAAACGATATTCGATTTCATTGCAAGTATTTGAAAGCACCTGAGGAGTTATGGAGTGAGTAGCAGCTGCGATTCACTGATTGAGTTCCTGTACATTTGGATATGTAGTCCTGTAAACAATATCCTCGATGTAACCCGACACGAAAAAAAGCCAAATGGTTTAAATATGGCGATCTAGGAGGCCACTGAATTGGGCCACTGTGACTTATCCACTTGTTTTCGAAATGTAGATTAAGGCAATAGCTCAATGACATTGACCCATATGGAGGTGAGCTGTCCTGTTGAAAAATCACATTACCAAATCTTTGCCATAGTCGCTATGTAAGCTCGTCTGAATCTTTTGAGAAAGTCCTCGGCACCTAGCTAGAACTATCAGATTTTTTGGTGCAAACTTCCTATAAACGAAAATTGTTGGACTATTTACAATATTAAATTAAAAAATAAAATAAAAAACCCTGTGCACTTTGTAAGTCGGCCATCATTCAAACACCCGGTTCGTACGCAGAGTTTTTTAACCCTTTAACGCACAGTGTTGCCGCTCTGGCAAAGCCAAACTCTGACGTTTTGACAGTTGCCAGTCACGAAGAAGATTTGATTTCTGTAAAAATAGTGGCGGGTGACATAGCTCCACGAGAATCCTTTACTTTTTAGCAAGTCATTTCCGTAAAAAAATTGTCACGATTTTTTAGCAGCACTGACATCTGCCGAAAAATGGAAGAACGCGAGAACAGCTGGATAAATTGCCCAATGCTGAAAAAAGGGCAGCCGTTGCCATCGCTCGACTTAACTACCAGCAAGATGGCGGACGATCGAAACGTTCATCGCGTGCCACAGATCTAGAGACATGGTCTGTGCCCGGCACAGACAGCTGCCGTCAAGATCTGTGGCACGCGATGAACGTTTCGATCGTCCGCCATCTTGCTGGTAGTGAAGTCGAGCGATGGCAACGGCTGCCCTTTTTTCAGCATTGGGAAAGGGTTGCGCCTCAAAGGGTTAAAATTTAATATTGTAAAGTGTCCAACAATTGTCGGGCACCTTGTATTACAACGTTTTGAAGTTCGTTTTGTCTACTCGAGTAAAAAACAAAACAAAAAAAAACAACATTTATTTTCTCCTCTACATACCATTAATGTCCTACAGTGGTCTGGGCGTGACCTTGAAATATTCCATATTTCATAACTCAAAAGGAAGCATTTGTAAATTTCAAAATACACTGTCACCAAAAATAGAACCATCTCTGATTCCCCTCTTCCAAGTATCTGAAAAATTAATTCTAGAATTTTCTTCCTCAGAACAAGAATTTCAGTCTCATGTTCACGCGTTATTACTTTTCCACCCGTAAACTAAAGCCTAATCGCATTCATTTTCCCCAATTCTACCTGTGGAAATAAGGAAGTGTATAGAACTTCTAAACTTCTTTATGAGGAAAAAAAAAAGTGCATGATATACAAAAGGTTGGCTAGCACTGTGTAAAATATCTGAAAATAATCAAACACAGTGCAATTTTGTGCTCTCTGTCTTATCTCTGGCAGTTCAGTTGATAAACGAACTTTCTAATACTTTGAACCAACTTCTTAAATCCACGCAATACACGTATATACCGGGTGTCCCATAAGTCCATAAATACTTTAAAAATGCATAAAAATTTAAAGAATTGCTGTATTTGAACACGGTTTTCGGAAAAGTCATTCTCGTGAGGGGGATTTTTTTTGGGTTGAGAAAAAAAATAGTTACATTTTCCTACGATAGAAGGCGCTGTTCTCAAGCAAATCTCGGAAAACACATGCAAATCAGAGTCCTATAAAATGCAGGGAGAGAAACTGAGCTTTTATTCTTCATTTCCCTGCATAAGGGAAATTAGTCCTGCAGGAGTTATAGGACCTGACCCTTTTTTCATTTACTTTTCTGTCTGAAACCTTCCTAAAGCTTACGCCGCTGATTCCAGGCTAAGATAATAAGCTTCACCAACAGTGTTTTATCTACCAATGTCTACATCATTATGCACCCACGCAAATGTTAATAACAGGGAAATGAAAAATAAAAGCTCAATTTCTCTCCCTGCATTTTTTAGGACTCTGATTTGCATGTTTTCCGAGATTTGCTTCAGTACAGTGCCATCAATCGTAGAAAAATGTAACTAATTTTTTTCTTAAAAAAAAAAAAAAAAAAAAAAAAAACCACTCTCAGCGAGAATGAATTTTCCGCAAAGCATATTCGAGTACATCAATTCTTTAAATTTTAAATGCATTTTTGAAGTATTTACGGACTTATGGGACACCCAATACATTTTCAACATAGGATTACTTTCCTCCATAACGCTCCTACTTGAAGATCATTTTTTTCAATGCCTTCGTATGTTTTAATATTACTCCTTTAGAAAACTAACGAGGATGAACTAAGTGAGCCACCGGGGTTTCTTCCAATGACGCCATAAATTAAAATTTGCATGAGAATGAAAAGCTCTGACAGAAAATATAAGACAAATCAAAGTAAATTAGCAATTTGTGCTATTCTAAATAGCTCCTGGAGTGGCTCTGGGACAGTTTCCAAGGGATTAATATTAATAAGCTATTTTCTTACTGCAGAATGATGTAGGCAGGCTAATGCAGGATCGTTTAATTTTTTTAAATTATGTGATGACGACATAATATTGAGAATTTAAAAAATAATAACTGTTTTTATGAAAATATGGATTAAAGCAGAATATACAGTACTAGCTGAAGTACTCGTTCTTTGCACTGAATGGAGATTATTAAAAAAAAACAAATACAAATTTAAAATTAATAAATATTATATATACTTTCTTATACATTCATCTGCCGGTCTCAGCAAAACTTTAGTCGTAAATTATTTATATGTTAAAAATTTTTGGAATTAACTTTTATTTTCCTTCAAGTTATGAAGGCAAATGAGAAAACAACGTTTTGGTCCCTTACCACTGTTGGGTGAGAATTCAGAGAAACCCTGAAAAAAATTTTTAGGCATCTGTGTTCGCTACATTTTAAAGCAAGAATTTCTTTAGTGCTATCTCTTTTCCCCATTGAGATACGAAGGGAAATATGAAAAGAACTTTAAAAGGCGTATTAGAACTAACTAAACGATAAGTAATCCTGCGATAGTTTCAACAGAAGCGACTACTTGAACATTTCTTAAAAAAAAAAAAAAAAAATTAATTTCTTTTAAAGCAGTTTAATTTTAAGTAAATGTTTCTGAAATTCAGTATGAACTGGTAATGCGTGAAAGATACACTTTCGGGCAGATGGCAATGATTGATTGTGTTTTAACTGTTGTGCCTAGCGTGTGCAAGCAAGCAACAGTGTTGGGAAAAGAGCCAATCCCGCGCTCTTCTGTATTTTCTTTTCAATCCTTTACATACTTTGTTTGCAAGTGGGGAAAAAAATATATGTATGTAAACAACCAGCAACAAAACAGTGAGAGTATTTTTTTTCCCCCTCTGCACGTGAGATAATGTGACAGGCTGTTCTAGCGAAATGGCACAATGCTTGTTGTTTTTTGAGAAGCGAAGGGCGCATGTATGAGAGAATGTTTTTTAATGCAGTGGGGGTGTAGATAGATATTTGCTCAGAATTTTGTTTTTGTTTTAACTATTTTCCCTTTGAAGGAGAAAGCACACTCCTGATATAGTGAGATGTATAAAATTTTGCTTTTGTGCGAAATCACAGGAATACGGGTAATCAATTTAGGGCGAGATTCAAGTGAAACGCGTGCGATCGAATTCGAATCGAACGTTTTTCAGTCCCCAGTTCCCAGTTCAGTCTCCATAATGCATCCAATGAACAAACCTATCGCGCTGCCACGTGATCAAAACATGATTGTTTTGTTTCAGTTGGATAAGAAACATTGATATCTTTCGAAGTTTCCCCTGTTCGATTCGGAAAACGTTCGAATTGTGTTTCACTTGAATTCCGCCCTTAATGTGTTGTTGGATTACGACGAATTATCTGCACATGGGATCTAGGCCGAGCTGCAGGATGCCCTCCGTGGAGGTCTTTCTAAGAATTCCTAACCCGCATTTACGCTAAGTTTCGGAGGAAACCACGGAAAACTGCGAACGGTTAGGTCGGCGGTCGCGACCTGGTTTTGATCCAGGCACTTTCCGTCTCCCAATTCAGAACGCTATGCGCTCGGCCACTGGTGGGGCTGTGATCAATTTAAAAGAGTACCCGATGGTTTTTCTTACTACGCTTAAATATGACGGATTTGGCAACTATTCTAACAATGAAATATAGTTTTTCTAACACTGAGATATAGTAAGTATGGAAGACGATTTCCATCACTGTTGGACTGTTACAACTTTATTTGTGAGGTCAAACAGAAATTGTGAATAAGAAAAACCATTGGGTGCTCTTTTAAATTCATCACCTTGTATTAAAATAATACTAAGGATAATTGAATCAAACAGCGGAGCAGCATTGCAATATTGCGAGAAACAATCTCTCCTATGCATAGACTCTAGATAAATACTAAAGACATTATTTTCAGATTCTCTGTCATTATAGTTAATAATATATGCTAATGTGCCAAGAAAGCAACCTCGTATCTACTTTTTATACTTACTTAATTAATTCGTTTATTTTAATGGAAATAAGTACGAATAATTTAACTTGGCGAAGTTGGCGATGAGTGGTGTTATCAAAATGAAAAAAAAAAAAAAAAAAAAAAAACAACCGCTAATGAGTGTAGTATATTTTAATGTAGTTTTTATATAGATTTTCCTAAACGGATTTGCCTATTTGGAAAGGCAAATTTTGTGTTCAGGAATTTCTTCTGAAAGTTGCGCAAGACATAAGTTGACTGTTAATATTAGTCCATTATGCATTTGGTTGAGAAGCTTCATTAACGTTTTCGATTGTTTAACATCATTGGTTTATATTTATAGCTGTTCAAATGTCTTGCTAATTCTATAACTTCTAAAAAAGAACACCCTTAAACGCTTTTTCGTAAATAATATTTGGCAGCACCCTTTCTATTATTTATTAAGAACTACAACTTTTCTTTTCATTTATTTTGTTGCAGACGATTGTAGAAAATTAAATGGAATGACTTTAATTCTTTTTTTAATGTTCGTTTTCTGGATGTTTGTGCTTTACGGTTCAATAAAGTACATTCACATAAAAAAAATCCAGAAACTTAACTTTAATTCTTTGAATAAGTCTAAATTAATTTTAAAATGTCTTAAAAAAACTTTTTTATTCCAAAAACTAGCTGAAGACAAATGTAACGACTGTCAATTAAGAAAATTTGTAAAAGCAAAAGTTTAACTCATCATCACGGAGTTCTTATTAAAAAAAGTAAGTTCATACTGTTGATTAAAAAGGTGAAAGTAATATTTTTTCCCCCGAATTCATTGGTTTTACGGTGATTAACTAAAATTAATGTGGTTGTAAATCATTTCAAAGTATTTTAGTATTTAAAACGTAGATTTAATACAGCATAGCTAAAAAATCCGGAGTGACTCCACTCTTTCCAAACACTTGATTTTTAGCAAGCGTTTATATAAATTTCATTTATCTAAATAGTCAGTGGCGCACCCAGGATTTTAGTTTAGGGGGGGCTGAGCTGAAAATACTGCTGAACTCGGTTATAGTGAGATCGATAATAGTTACAAACCTCTTATAACGTCAAAATATTCTGTACAACTTTATTTGCCCATACAACACGAGCCCACAAACAAAAACTCATTATAGAGTCATAAATAATTATCTGATATTTTCAGTGATATTGTAACCGACTTTAACAGTGTTTCATAAACTCTCTGTAAGTATTTATTTAAAAACTAACATCTTTTTAGGTAAAAAATACTTTAGAAATAATTTGAAGACAATAAATAATAATAATAGTAATAATTAAATAGTGACAATTTTCATTTTTTTAAGTTTTTCACATCTAACTGTTCGCCTTTTGGGGGGGGCTTGAGCCCCCCCGTGGGTGCGCCTATGTCAATAGTATTGTCGTGTTCAGACGCTAGAGAACTTGAAGTAATTTGAGCGTTCAGGTTGCAATGTATAAGAATGCTTTTCGTAGTCCTGCAAAAACTGTAAACCCTACATACACCAAAATCTATATACAGCTTGTAACACAGTGACCCGTAATATGTGTACGTAATTTGAGTTTAACCGAATGCACCTATAGACGATAGCGCATTTTCAAGAATTTGCGTCTACAGGCCGCAATGTATAAGAATTCTTTTTTGTAGCCCTATAGAAGAATTATAAACCCTATTCACACCAACATCTATACAGGCTATGTGACGTTACCTACAACACACTACGTTACCTACAACACACGACGTTACCTACAACCATTTGTACTTATACGAAAACGCCATTCAGCTACTAGCACACTTTAAATAATTTGAGACCGTAAGCCTTAATGTTATAAGAATTCTTTTTTGCAACTCTGTGCTCAGACTATAAGCTCTACACACACACCAAAATCTGTGAAAGTCGTGTGACCGTGACCGTGACCTATAATATACATACACTATTTGCGATCAGTTGAATGAGCCGTTCAGACGCTAGCACACTTTAAGTGCTTTTAATTCTCTTGAGTGTTTAACATCATAGATTAGTTTTTGAAGCTGTTCAAAAATACTGTGAAGCCAACAGGATCATTAACGGAACAGCCCTAAACAAAACAAACAAATAAACAAAAAACAACAACAACAACAACAAAAGTACTAAACCACAAACACGGTTTAAATTTCTTTTTCTAGGAATAATTGGAAATCAAGATATTGTTCCCGTTTTTAATTTATTTAGTTTTATGATACAGTACATGTCGATAAACTATGTAAATTTTATGAAAGTCTAAGCATGTTTAGGGCCCTGACGGCTGCGCATGTCTGCCGCCTATCGCTGCCGGCCGCTATGTGAGCTGTTTGGTCTCGGGTTCGAATCCCGTTAGCCCATGTACGCATGTGTCTACCCGAATATTGTAAAGTAAAATTGTTCTTTGAAATAAAGATGATCTTTCACTTAGACATATGATCTTTCACAACAGATATGAACTCTAAAAGAAAGATCCACAGATCTCGATCACGGACTTTGATATAGGACGATCATCGACGCATTCTAAAAGAATTAAACGAAATTTGCCTGCAAGATGACGCTGTGAGACGTAATCATTAAGTTTATGTTGTGCGCATGCGTGCCTTAATAGATCGTATCATGATTCGCCGCTGTATGTAGCCAGAAGGCGCTTATGTTGCTAATCATTAAAATCATTAAAAGGGAGTCAAATATTTTACTTCCAGAGGCTGAGGCTATTTCACACGTCTGCCGCTTTAAAAAATAGTCGATGATCGTCCTATATCCAAGTCTGTGATCTCGATAAACTCTCTCTCACTCCACAAACCACAAAATTATAGGCAGACAGACAGACAAAACGAAATCACAAACAATTTACAACTTGTTAGAAAAATGTTAAACATTGTTGAATCGGGCTGATAGCTAAATATTGCTGTTGAGTTCGTCAGCGTCTTTCCTTTCTTATTTTTCTTTGGATTTAAAAAAAAAAAGCTTGATATCGAAAAATTGCGCCAGCCTACTCTGCTATTTATGCAGTAGAATATGTGATATCCTTTTTGCGACTTGGAACATCTGTCGCTGTATCAAGGGCGGAGCCAGAAACTTTTTCGAAGGGGGCGCAAATCGTAAATACTCATTTTATCTAGTGTACAGAACACTCAATATTGGTGAAAGCATCATTTATCTAGTGTAAATATACTTTTCTCGGAGGGGGCACGCGCCCCCTGCGCTCTCCCCCTGGATCCGCCTTTGGGCTGCATAAGTGAGTTCGCAAAATTTAACAAAGCAGTGAGTTCCCAAAATTTAGCAAATTGTTTTTGACTCAAGGCCAGAGCTTATGTTTTTTAGAAAACTTATGGGAAATGTCGATAAGACTGTAAAATGTTCTTGAAAACGTGTAGCAGTGCCTGATTATCTATTACTCTCAAAAGGATGAAGTCTTTGGTCCTTATATTTCCAGGGTCGTTAATGAACTTTTTGCACGTGACGTCACTAGCGGTATTTGAATAGCCACGTGCGCCAGCTTATGGTGGTGATTAGTTTTGGTTTCAGCTTGTTTGGATCTTAAAGTTATTTAATACTTTCTTCTATACATTATAATTATTTCAAAAGAAGCTGGAATATCAGCCGTTAACAAATAAAAACTTTTGATAAATTGACTCTCTTTTCACTGTGAGTTTTTATTTAAAATATTATTAATCATTAATATTAAAAATAAAAAATCTGATGTGTCCAACACATGACTTCCTTGCACGTATTTTAGATCAAAAATATTTTCGACGCACTTCCTCTAAATTTATTTGTTTGAAAGAGATAAAATATCAACAATAGTAAGGTTTAGCGATTTCCAGCCAAATATTTCGATATCGCCAAGCTGAGTTCAATTTGAAAGATTTTCTTCTGACACTTTATTTAGCGATATTTCACCAAAAGCCGACAAACTTGAGATAGTCAGCGAGATTTTGGGGATAGCCAAAGTGTCTGTTAGTCATTGACCACAGACTTTCAATGAATTGAATGCATCCATACACCTCAATGTATTCAAAGTCATTTGGCTCACCCTGTAAATAAATTCTCAGTCGATTGCTGTCAAAAAAGATATTGAAAACAGTGAGATATTACAATAGTTCTAAATACAAAAGTTAAAAAATCTACGGGTTAGTTTTAGAGTTATACAAAATACGAAATAACTTTTGGCGCCAAATTTGGCGATATTTCGGCGAAACTCGTCAATGTCGATGACATTTTTAAGCATGACCCAAACAATGACAAAAATTGACAGATTTTAAGCATGAACCAAACAATGACAGATTATCGCCAAATTTGGCGATATTTCGCCAAAACTCGCCAAGAACAATGACAAATGGCGATACTTTGGGCATGGACCAAATGACTGACTATCGCCAAATTTGGCGATATTTCGCCAAAACTCGCCAAGGTCGAGGACAGACGGCGAGATTTTGGGCATGTACCAAACAATGACTATCTACAGTAGTATTATATTGAAGATGTCCATAGACATTAAAGTACTGAAATTCTTTCCGGTGGTCCTGTAAATAAACTCTCCAGTAGATTGGAACCAAAAATCGAGATGCACAACTAGATGTTACAACATTCTTATATATGAAATTTCATAATAGTTTTTGAGATTTGAAAGTTAAATATGCACACACGTACACCAAAAGTCGCCAAGCTTGGCGACTTTTGGCATAGTTCTTGAGGGAGGCACGTACTGTAAATGATAAAGACACTTTTTTTAATGGAGAAATTCATTTTCTAACTCTTTACAGCATATATCACTCCTGAGTCGTTTGAAATAGCCCAAAACCTCTAAAAAACGCTTTGATGAATTTCGGCCCTTAGAGCGTAATGTATTTCGAATCTTTTGGGCGGTCCTGTAGATAAACTATTCAGTCGAATGGAACCGAAAGGGGAGGTGCACAACTAGATGTTACAACAATCCTAAATATAAAGTTTCAACATTGTACGCCTAACAGTTTTTGAGATATGCGAGTTTAATGAATTTCGGCCCATTGAGCGTAATGTATTTCGAATGTTTTGGGCAGTCCTGTAGATAAACTATCCAGTCGAATGGAACGAAAAGGGGAGGTGCACTACTACATGTTACAACTATCCAAAATATGAAGTTTCGACATTCTACGCCTAATAGCTTTTGAGTTAGGCGAGTTTAATGAATTTCGGCCCATAGAGCGTAATGTATTTCGAATCTTTTGGGCGGTCCTGTACATAAACTATCCATTCGATTGCCACCAAAATGGGAGGTGCACAACTAGATCATAGAACAATCCTAAATATCAAATCTCAACATTCTACGACCAATAGTTTTTGAGATATGCGAGTTACATACATACGTACGTACGTACGTACGTACAGACGGCATGGAAAAACTGGCCACAGTAGACTCGCCGCTGGTCAAAATGAGTTGCAGACGCGTTAATAGGATCGTGCATGCTAGCCTACGATGAGATGCATCGAAAAAATTTTTAAAATTAAATTTAGAGGTAGTCAAAATCGGTTTTTTTGTCGAAATTTGACCCCCAAAATTTTTCGGGATCACATTACTTCCTTATACTACGTACAAGGAAGTAATAAAACGATCGTACTTTAAAAGGCGGAGAAAGTTTTTAATAAATATTTGTATTGTTTCAAATTGAAGAAACTTAAAATTAACCCTTTGAGATACTATTTATACAGTGTTCGCAAACGTATAACGTAATAAACGTACGTAACGTAATTACGTTCATAATATAATAATTTTAGAGCGCTAATATTCTTTTTACTATCAAAGTTTTGAAGAAAAATGCAGATATTATCTTTCTCTAAACCTTCCATTTAAATATTTAAAAAACAATAACTCATTATGAGTGGTTATTGATGGAAAATATTCATTATAAAATGGATCTCTTCAATAAGAGATCTCTATCTCTTCAGTAAGAGATGGCGGGGGTAAATATCGCCAGCAGACGAATTTTAGTCTCGAACTAAAGAGACCATGCAAAAAGTCCATTCAATGGAATCATTAATTAGTGTCTCTATAAATGTGTTTATATTAATGTAAATAAAGGTGAAATGTAGTTAGAAAATGCCTGGCAAATATTCTAAAACACTTTTAGTATTCGATTTCCATAAAGGTATTTCAATTCCAAAGCAGTGTTTTATGGATCGAGGAAGAGAGATGCTCACGCTCATGGACTATAATACATTTTACAACGTAATGAAACGAGAAATACAAATAGAATCGACACATCGATTATGATGCATTTTTTTATATAATGTATCAGAAAAGGCGAATAGGGCTAACACATGGGGATTATGATGCATTTTCCAACATAATGAAAGAGGGAAGACAAATAGGGCCGACGCATGGATAATAATGCACTTTACAATGTAATGAACCAAGAAAGACAAATAAAGCCATGGGTTAAGATTCTCTTTTAATATATATGGCACTTTAGTGCATATTTAAAATATGGAAGTGTTTCATATTTTTTAAAAATAATTTTTAATCTGCAAGTTTTGATTCATTCATATACTTTCAACATTGTAAACAAGAAACGGCGAAGCTTCCCTTTTTGTGATAAGCATTGCTCCTTCGTCATTGGTCTTTGAATGCCCTGCGGGCGTCTAAAGTTGCATTTTAGCAATACTGGACTTTTCAAACATAATGCATCAAAACTTCCGAAAAAAAAAAAATTCATTAAAATATTTCTTTCCACCGCTGCCATAAGAATGTTGTTGCTCATTTGCTAGTTGATCTGCTGTTCTGAGCTTAATCTAAAATGTATGGTATGTGGGAAATAACCAAATTTCGCATCTTGTTGCATGTTAGCCAGAGACTTTCTGGCGTCAAACTCAGTGACATATTGTAAATAGCAGGTAAATTTGGCGACTATATGAGTATAATCTTCGAAAAGCTTTATTATTTATCAGTTTCGGATGCAGAAAAGGGGCCCAGGGGCTTCAATCCCCCCCCCCAAAAGAAAGGAAAAAAAAAAGAAAAAAGGACATTGTTGCTGAAGAGCGACATTTACTTCTTTGTACTCTTTATTTAGGTCAAAATAAAGGAGGTTTTTTTTAAAAAATAAATTACCTCCACCTCCCCCCCCTCCCCAAAATAAAATAAAATAAAAATAATAATAACAAAAACAAACAAGTAAATGTTTGTTTTAAACATGGCTTTAGGCGCGCAACCTTTTGCTTTAGTGCATATTTTGTTTGGGTCAAACAAGCTTTTCGAAAAATTAGTTCCCTATGAAATTTTTTTCTATCCGTCGCTGTTTTTACTCATTTCAGTTTAGTGAAACCCTCTAAAACAGCTATAAATACTAAGCTAAGATGAGTGTCTATGAATCTAACAGAGGAAAAAAAAATGTATTCTTCAGTTAATTTGGGATTATATATCTCCATTTTTATTTTTAACTTTTTGACACAAAAACTGTTGTTTTAATTATATCATTATATTATTTATTATTATTGTAATCGTAGTAACAGTAATCGTGTAACAGTAGTTGTTATTTTTGTATTATTATTTCTACTACTGCTTTTATTGTTTTTGTTATAATGTGTATAACGGCATTTTCCCTCCCTTTCAAATCCTCTTCTCTTTCTGAATCAATTAAAACGCGTCTATATCTCTACTGATAAAGAGATAATTAAAAAAAAAAAGTTTTAGTGTTTGCAAACACAGTAAACAGAAACCTCCTTGATAAGGAACTTGCAAGATGCAAACAGATACTGAATTTTGCAACAGTGGAATTAACGTCACATTTATTGGTCTTCTTTTTTTCCCCCATACGATAAGATAACTTTAGTCTGTATCGGTCATTCGACCAGCCAACCCTTTCATCCAGTCAGTAAGCCCCCCCCCCCCCCCAACCGAGGAAAAACAAACACCGAAACGATACCATAAACACGGCAGTCAGAACAACACAGAACACTATTATCAACCAGCTGATCTGTTTCCTCGCCAACTTGGCGCTCGCGGAAACGTCGCCAAGCCTCGGCTCGTGCCTCCGGCAACCCTCCCGGCATTGAATGAAGCGCGGCTCCGGCATCTTTATTGATCAATCCCTCTGCTCCCGTAGTGAGTGCTTGTTTTGTGTGCCAGCTGTGCCACCTTGGATTACCGATTGTGGCACCACATGGCACCCTGAAGGACTGACCATAAAGGGGCCCCCATGACGACACAGCGAGAGGGGCCCAACGAGGGCCACCACTACCAGTACGTGGGCCCCTACAGGATAGAGAAAACCCTCGGCAAAGGCCAGACAGGTAAGTCTGCAATATCGTCTGCGCGCGGGGGTGGGTTTCAGTCCCCACGTGATGCGGCGTCCACCGCACCTTCTTTCTTTTTTTTTATACATATGGTTTCGGTGTTATGCGGCACCGAGCCCTTTTCTCCCCCTCCCCCCCTTTCCTGACAGTGATACATGCAATTTAGATTGAGTGCATGATCCAAATAAATATTCAGTTTTTAGTGATATTCTATTATTCGCTATGAAATAACATTCTGTAGATTCTTTTAACAGCACAAATGTCAAATCTGCACTTACGGTTTAACATATTGTGAAGCCCCCTGTGATAAATAATTAATCCAAAAATTTTGAATAATTATTTATCATATATTATTAGATTTATGCACCTTATGTAACAGTGTTGCCATCACGTTAAAACAAATATTATCTTGATTATATAATGTGAACTTCATTACAGAATATTTTCATTCACGTATGGAATTATAAAAATGGGACATATTCGATTTAAATAGAGATACAATTTAGAAACGACGATCATTATAGATCGAATGCACGATCGAAATAAATTCGATTTTAGTGATATTCCATGCTTTGTTTTGAAATTCCATTCTACAACTTTTATTTACTGAACGAGCGGGGACTCTAGCAACTGCAGAGCCCACCTGTGATAAATAATTGCTGCAAAAATTTATTGTAATTCTTTATATTTATTATTACATTAATGCAAATTATAGTGTTGTCATTATGTTCGACTAAATAGCACCTTTATTTTGTTTACTAATATGAGCTGAACTGCAAAAATCTTATTTTTCATGTGAGAAATATGGAATTATAAACATGCATTTAAATTTCACCTCCTGACAGTTACATATTAATTTTAGATCGACTGAATTATCGAGATAAAATCTGTTTATAGTGACATTTCATGCTTTTTTGTGGAGTGCATTTTGTATTTTCTAAAATTTTTACATGCCATAGCCTGTAAATAACAAATCTGCATTTAGGTATTTAAAATCCCCTTACAATTAATAATTATTATTACAATTAAATGCAATTTTATTATGTTATTATATTGATGTACATAAATTGCCATCAAGCTACAGCAAATTGTGTTTTAATTTTGCATCGTTGTGGAACATGTATTATGAAATCTCTCCTTTCATTTGAATATTAATTATTGTATTTTGGTATGTATTTTGGAACATGTATTTTTTGGTTTGTTCCGTTAGCAGTAAGGTATGATTCAATTTATATCGAACGTAGGATAAAAATCAAATCAGTTTTAAAAGAATTTGTTATGATTTTTTAAAAAATGAAATGCATTCTTAAATTGCGCTTGTAGTATTTATGCACACAGGACAATATAAACACCAAATCAGTTCTACGTCACTAACATTCATTGTCGTGACTAACATGGCCGAGCTAATTAAAGAAAATGAATAATAATTACATATTTATATGCATTACTTACACCCACTCTGAAAAAGTATTTGAGTATAAGCCAAATTTCATATTTTAGTTAGGAATAACTAACTATTTTAGTAAATGAGAAAGGAATAAGAAAAGTTTTTACTATATATAACATGATTCATTTTTTTTAAAATCAAGAACAATATTTTAAACATGAAATTGACTCATAAAATTTGTATTACTCTCGAATACTTTTTAAAGAGCGTGTAACTGTATGAACATGTTAGAGTAATCATTGTATATTTTGCTTCACTTTTTAGGAAAAAGTATATTTGAAACATTTAACTGACTTATAAATTTGTATTACGCTCGAATAGTGAGTAACTGTATGATCATGCCGAAGTTACCATTGTATTTTGATTTTTATGAAGAAGAATATTTTAAACATGAAATTGACTTATAAAATTTTTATTATGCTCGGATATGCTTCTGAGAGCGTGTACCTGTGATTATTTTAAAATAAATATTTTATTTTTCTTCATAATTTACAGTGACTTTCAAAACTTTGCTTTTCACTTACATTTGAAGCTATACCGTATTGGCCCGAATATAATGCGATGTTTTTTGACTGATCATTCCTTGTTAAAACCTGACTCGTGCTAAATTCGAGGTCTAAATATAGGATTTTTCCAATTATCTTCATGAAAACTTTTGTGGTCGCGTTATATTCGGGCTATATACGATAAAGCCATCAGCACTAGCGTTAAACATGCATCAACGCATGGGCTCAATTATGTAATTTGCATAATGTTTATAACTACAGTGTACATAATCTTTTAATCTACCTCGAAATTTATTAAATGCATGTCGCGAACAAGCATGTGACAAAGTAGCTTATTCTTATAATTTTCAGCTAGCTATTTTAGATGCCAACTAAACTAAACTGTATTAATAACCGCTCTATTGTACTAGTTAATTATATTTAATACAACTTAAAGGAATTAAACAGGAATATTAATTAACACCCTCTCAAGAAAGCATTCGAGAATAAGCGAAATTTCCCATTTTAGCTTTTCGAATTATTAGTTATTTTTTTAAAACGCACAACTCGACAGAAATATGGAAGTTATAATTATAGAAAAATTATCGTTAATATGCGAAATCAAAATAAGTTTGACTTTCACTGAAATACTTTTTTGAATGAAAGTCAAAAAGACAAATTATTTTTCGGTAAATTATTAATACTTTGGCTTTATTTGTTTTAATTGAATCATTTATTTTTTTTACTTATTTTGCTAATTTGATGTTACTTCTATAAGATCTACACTATTATTTCAACATTACTTTGCATTAATTTACGTTAATTCGTATTATTTTACATCCTAATTATAGATTTTATCATCAGCAAATTTTATCGTCGTTAGAAAACAAACAGTACTTTGGATTAATTAATGTAATTAGTTTAACATTCTTTCGTTTACAATGTATTTGCCAATTCCACTGTAATTATTTGCATCATTAATTACAGGTATATCTCAGTCGAAATTTCTTTGTCGCTATAAAGATCTGTACTGATGTAAATAATTTTAATGTCACTTTTGCATTATTAATTTGACAGTAAATATTTGCACCACTCTTACAGTTTTATTTAAGTAGAATTGAAACGAATTTTTGGTGTACAGTGCTTTGTTCAACAACAATTGTATTAATGAAATTATACAAATCATCGTATCCAATCAAATTGTATGATCGATGTCAATCATTTTAATTCAATTGTTGCAGTTTTATTTTAGTTAACATTATTGAAAATATTCGATCTAGAATGTAACTCGATGATTTAACATAACTTCGTATTTAAATTAGGTGTCTTCACTAAAAAAAATATATAAATTAATGGCATATTTACGTATTTGTAGGACTTCGAAAAAATTGGTACCCGTTAAAATTGCTAAAATTTTGTCAAATTTGAATTTAAAAAATTGACTATTGCACCATAAGTAAGATTGGATTTCTGTGCTTTACTAAAATATTTATTTTCAATAAATAAATTAGAATTAAAAAAAATTAAATGTATTATAGTTATTCTTTTCGTTAGTTTTTCTGTCAGACTATATATTGTAGTATATTTTCTTCCAAAAAACCTACATTGAAGAGACAAAACATTATGACCACTTACTGAATAACGCGTTGCGCCTTAAGCCAGTTGCAGGTGTTTTGAATAAAAACTCGCTTAGGCATGGATGCCATGATCTCTTGGTAGATAACTGGAGACAGGATGCACCAAATATTTAAGTAGCGGTCCCACAACGTCGTGATATTGGAATATGGTGGTGTTCGAGCTCCGAGCTGCCGGAGAGAGAGGAGTAGCTGTTCTCCCATTGTCCAGTCTGGATGTTCTCGAGCCCACTGTAGGCGTAGTTGACAATGACGCTTGTTAAGCAGAGGCCCACGAGTGGGACCGTGCTCCGTAATTCCCAACAGTGCCCGTTGAACTGTGTGTTCTGAAGCACTTGTACTTGGACCTGAACTGTATTGGGCAGTCAGCTGAGCCACTGTCTGCCGCCGATTTTGCTGTACTAAGCGGGACAGTCTCCGAAACCCTTTTTCTTGGATGATGCGTGGACGACAAGCATTTTGGCGTCTACTGTTGGTTTCGCCGACATTAATCCACTTTTTATAAATACTAACAACTGCAGATCGTGAACAACCGACTAGTCGTGCAGTTTCGGAGATACTCGTTCCGAGCCTTTGGGCTATTACAATCTGCCCTCTATCCAATTCGATTAGATCAACAGCCTTTCCCATCACTCACAAGCGCAGGTGCAAGAATGATTCCTTACCTAGTCCAGCAACAGTTAAATACCATTCCCACCTAATTACGTTCTCTCCATGTCAGCCAGACGAGTTCATTGAAAAATGTGGGGGTGGTCTTAATGCTTTGGTTCGCCAGTGTATGTTGCTAAATAAAACCAAATCTATTTTTTTTTCACTGCATTACTTTTAGTCGTACATATTCGTAAAAAAATATTCCGGTAAAAGTAAAAGTTCCTACGTTGCTTTCGTATATTGGAATTATTTTTTCATAAAATATGAATTAGGTTTTGTATAATTATAAATTTTTCATATTTGCGTCGACATGTGCGATTGAAAAAAATGATTTATTACTTCTGATACATTTTTAAGTGGGTGTTCATAAAAACGGTAGGAAAAATAAAATAAAATAATAAACATAATATAATAATACTTTTAATAAAAACAATAGAGTAATTGAAAAATGAAATAAAATTAGGAGTAACATTTAAAAACTGATACTAAACATTTGAGTAAAGTTATTCTCAAGAAAACTAATTTAAAATTTTGTTTTTCTTCTTGAATTCGCAATTGATAAAATGACAAAAGCAATTATAAAATCGATAACATCGTCTTTAAGTAGAGGTCGTTTTTAATCAGAATTTAGGGAATTGCTGATCTGATGCCTGCAACTTGCTGGCGCTGGGAGCTCTTACGAAATGATCAGACAAATTAACAGAACTGGGAATGTTAGAAGGTGTTTGGGAGAAAATATTTTGCCATATGAGATAAAATAAATAAAACTTTGTACAATAACACACATCTCATAGTAGATCAATTAAAAAAAATCTGATACACTTTCAAATTTTAAATACGCACTAAAGTGCCATCTATTAAAAGCATGCCATAATCCATGCGTTTTCCCTATTTTCATTCCTTAATCCATTAAGTTGGAAACTGTATCATGAGTGTGCCGTATTTTTCTCCCTTGTACCATAAAACACATCTTTGGAATCGAAATATATCTAAAAATAGCCCACTAAAACTGTTTCACAATCTTCGCCAAACATATTACAACTACACTTAACCGTTTTAAATACTATTCGGAATGTGCATTATAATGCATGAGTGTGCCGTGTTTGTCTTCCTTGGGTTGATTCCTACTTTAACGCCCCGACTCTCGCCAAGGTGGTGATAATTAAAAATATGCAGTTACCATGACGACTTTTTGTATTTATGTGGCAACCGTAATGTAGAATTAAAATGGCGAATTTGGAACAACATGTACAGAATTCCGTTATTGATTTATTTATTTTGGGTTGCCAATTAATGTAGTTTTTAAAATTAAGTGTCTTCAAATTCCTTAACTGGAGCGTTTATCGCTAATTTGTTCACTTTAGTTATCATCTAGTTCTTTTGGGATCGTTGAAACTTGTGCATAACTCCTATAGACCCATGACTACAAAGCTCGCCCAAGATTTTTTAGGTTTGCGAGAATGAGGGTAAGTAGATCAACTCTTTCTTGGTCTATAAAGCACATCTTTGGAATAGAAATCTATCTCAGAATAGCCTACTGAAGCTGTTTTACAATCTACGCCATGCATATTCCAACGATACTTTATCATTTTAAATACTGTTTGAAATGGGCATCATAATCCATGAGTGTGCTTTGTTTGTTTTTCTTGTCCCATAAAACATATATTGGGAGTTGAAATCTATATTAAAATCGCCTGCTAACACTATTTTACAATCTTCGCCAGGTATATTTTAACTATACTATAGTTTCTAGCCAAATTCTGAAGATATCGCCAAGCTCGGTTTTGAAGTTATTTTTGGCAGCTAACTTGGCGATCAGTTATCAAAAATTGCACACCATGTGCGAGTTTTATGATTTTAACACCCCCCCCCCCCACATACACACACCTCCACATTTTTTTGTCAAACATTTTTCATAAGATGTTTACCGTGACAGTTAATGTCTACAAAACCTGTCTACAAAATCTGTTTAAAAATCATGTCAAATCAAAAAACAAATTCGCGTATAGAAAAATCTGGGACTGAACGAAATAGCACCCTAGTGCTTAAAAAAAACCCTAGTTGACATTTGAAAAAAAGGTAGGGGACAAACGAAATCCCTTGTAATAATGATTATATCGATATAAATAATTTATTTACACTTCGCAAAATTGTGCCTCAATTTCATTTTGTTATTTTATGGTGCCAAACTTTACATACACCTTATATTTAGGCCTGATATAATTGGTAAAATCAATTGATATATCAGGGGTTCCCTAACTTTTTTTTACTCGCGGCACCCTTGTCAGGCTAAAAGCGTTTCGCGGCACCCTTGTCAGGTTAAAAACATTTTGTGGCACCCTTTTCAGGCTAAAAACATTTCGCGGCAGATTTCCTTTAAAGCAATATGAATATGAAGGTTAGAATGAAGCAGTTTGGATGCATTTTACGTTATTTTTTGTTTATTTGTTTATAGGGCTAACTATCAAGAAAGTACTCTTTTGGGAGAGGGATGTAGAATTTTGACAATACCCCCATTTCAGGGAGTTCCTATAAAAGAGAGGCTACAGGACAGTCTTGAACTTGACTGAAATATTTTTGTTTGAGCCCACTCAGTGATCGGCTTGGCTCACTTTCTTGGGGATACCGGTTCAGAGGAAATTATTGGATTATACTCCACTAAAACACTTTTCTTGATTATCTCCACGGCACCCCTGACATTCGCGGGCGGCACCCAGTTTGGGAACCTCTGTGATATGTTATTCCAGTGCAAGGGTCTAGGTAAAATAACCATAAGCAAACAACGTCGCCCTCGTTACGCAGAGTGACTCAGGGAAAAAAAAAATTACGCCAGTCATCATCATTATTATTAGTACTGCATGCTGAAGTCTTTTATGATTGGTCATTATACAGAGCGATCAATTTTAAAAGAATAACCGATGGTTTTTCTTATTATCCTTCAATCTGACGGACGTGGCAACTATTCTAACAGTGAAGTATAATTATTTCAACCTTGTTTAACCCTTTGTGGCGCAACCCTTTCCCAGTGCTGAAAAAAGGGCAGCCGTTGCCATCGCTCGGCTTAACTACCAGCAAGATGGCAGATCGATCGAAACGTTCATCGCGTGCCACAGATCTAGAGACCCTTTTTTGACGGCAGCTGGCTGTGCCATCGTCCGCCATCTTGCTGGTAGTTAAACCGAGCGATGGCAACGGATGCCCTTTTTTCAGCATTGGGCAATCTATCCAGCTGTTCTCGCATTCTTCCATTTTTCAGGAGAAGTCAGTGCTGTTAAAAATAGTCGCGACAATTTTTTAACGGGAAATGACGTGCTAAAAAGTAAAGGATTCTCGTGGAGCTATGTCACCAGCAACTATTTTTATAGAAATCAAATCTATTCTTCGTGACTGGCAACAGTCAAAACGTCAAGAGTTGGGTGTTCCCAGAGCGGGAACACTGCGCGTTAAAGGGTTAACTGTGGGAGACCATTTCTAACACTGTTTGACTGTTACAATTTTATTTGTAAGGTTAAAAGAAATGGAGACGCACAATATTACTTAACCCTGTAATGATTTTACTTTTGAAAAACATAATTTAATACAATTTTTTGAAAATGTTCACCTCCATTTTGAATACAAACATGCAAAAAATCGATTTTTTACCAGAGAAGTCCTGCAAACATCGATGAATTAAAACAAACCATAACTATAGAAATCTCATCCATAGGACACACCAACAATTTTGAGGAGAGTGTCAGATAACTTGGTTCGACGTCTTCTTGTTTGCATTCAAAATGATGGTGAATATTTTCAATATTTGCTGTAAGGAACGATAATGTAAAAAATTCGAATTTAATTATGATTCGAAAAAATAAAATTATCACAGGATTAAATAATTTTTGTACAGCCGCCGCTGACCCCCCCCCCCCCCCCCCACGCCCACTTGTACTTTATTCGGCCGTCGTTTGTCGTACAGCAAAGTTACATACACCAATTGTTTACGATATATTGACACTTTAATTTTCTACATATAAAAATTGCATGAGGGGCAATCTCCATACTAAAATTCACACCAACTCCCCCCCCCCCCAATAGCAACCCCTAGATTTCACTTCATATTTCAAAAATTTAGCTCATTTTAACTCCGGATACCAATTTTCAATAAATTTGAACTGAAAATGGGTGAGTTATGAGCTTCCAAAATCCCTCTCTCCCTATTTAAAAATATTTTTTCATACTTTAATTCATATCTCATATAATATTGATAGTAAAAAGTTGACTTTTATTCGTAATATTAGAACTAAACGACCCAAACATAATTTACTATTATTATAATTTTTAATAAAATACTAATATGAATTATTAAATTAATATTTAAAAAGAATTATGACTAGCAACCTAGCCAAATATTGATGGAAATTGATGCAGAAAATAATAAAAGGTACATGGCTGTGCAAAGTTTCAAGACTTTCCGTTCAGTAGTTTAATTTATATTAAATAAAGTGTGTTATTTTCATGAGTTAAGGGACCTTACATAAATTTATTAAATGATAATTTTTTTGAAAATTGCGTAAAATAAACGTTAAGTTAGATTTCTTTTGCACAAAAAATAGCAAAAGTAAACGTTATAAAAAATAGCAAATTTTGAAGCAAATAAATTGGAGGTTTGTACAGTTTGATGGTGATTCTATAAAGCATCTATTGTTGCGTCAGCAACTATCCCCTCCCCCCCCCTCCAAAAAAAAAAAAAAGAAAAAAATCTATTTTCCATCTATAGAATTAGATGCTGTAGATGTATGTTTTAACTTTTACTACGTCCTATTTCTGAAAAATTAGCATCCTTAACATACCAGGCATGAATTTGACCTTTTTTAATATATGAAGCATCAGGTCTTTGGACTTCCCCTTATTTTATCAAACATTTAAAATCACATTTTCTGTCTAAATTTTCATCTGTCCATAAATTAAAATACCACCAAAAAGTCTTATAAAAATATTACACACTACAGACGATAATATTAAATGAAGAAAGTGAAATAATAAACACAGTGATAATATTGGGTCGGCAAAAAAGTAGTTTCGTTTTTTTACATGAAATTCATACAAATAAATTTTCAATCATGAAACCATTCCTCATGTTCGACCGTAGCTGAATAACTTTCATGCTTGTAGTCAGAAGAGTCAGAAGGCGATAAATTTTTGATGATTTATCGCCAAGTTTCTCGTCAAAAATTAAGTCCCCCCCCGTGACTGATACTAGATTTCCGTCATCTTCCAAATTTGGCTAGAAACTAACAGATCCTTCTGTTTATTAAAAGGGAGAAGTCTAGTTAGAATATGCCTGGCAAAGATTATAAGCCAGTTTTAGTAAGCGACTTTAATAAAGATTTAAATTCTGAAAAGTGTTTTATGGAACAAAAGGGATAAACACGGCACACTCACGGATTACGATGCAACATTCCATAAAGTATTTTTAAAAGTGGAGTATAGTTAGAATATAGATTGCAAGAGGCGAAGATTGTAAAACAGTTTTAATAGGCGATTTCAATGTAGGCTTTGATTCCAAAACAGTGTTTTATGGAACAAGGAAGAAAAATACGGCAAACTCATGAATAATGATACACTTTCGAAACAACATGTATAAAGGTGCAGTATAATTAAAATGTTCTTGACGGAGACTGTAAAACAGTTTTAGAAGGCATTTAGTATAGGAGAAGAAAATACGGCACACTCATGAATTATGATACACTTTCCAATTAATGGAATAAGGAAGAAAAATAGGAACAGCGCATGGATTATGATACGGTTTTAATATATAACGCTTTACTGCGTACTTAAAATATGAAAGTTTTTCACATTTTTTAAAACAATTATTCTGGTAAAAGGTAGATTATGAGTTAATTTTGGGTATAAAGCATCTACATTCCAAATCGGCCCTGATTGGGGCCCACGGCTAGAGATTAAAAAGGGTCCCTTACTGAGAAATTCAGATTGAATCGAATATTAAAATATGTAATATTTGAAAACTAGGCTTGCGTGCCTGAAAACCCCCAAAACCTTTAGAGCTTTTGGGGCCCCGTCGAGCTGCGGGGTTTCTGGGGTTCTCCGTTGCGTTACTACGTAAAGACGTTAGAGTACTACTGGGAAATAATTAATCAAATTACTCTAATTATAAAGTAGTATATCCGTTTTCGGGGGCCTTCGGTAATCGCCGATCATCTGACTTGGCGTGTCCATGCCTGATTCCAAAATTTCATCCAAATCTGTCCAGCCGTTTTAGTGTGTAATTGTAACAGACATGCAATCTTACAACCCTTCGCATTTATAATACAGTAGGATAATAACTGCAGATTTTTTTTTCCTTTCTTCTTTTAACCCTTTGAGGCGCAACCCTTTCCCAATGCTGAAAAAAGGGCAGCCGTTGCCATCGCTCGACTTAACTACCAGCAAGATGGCGGACGATCGAAACGTTCATTGCGTGCCACCGATCTAGAGACCCTTTTTTGACGACAGCTGGCTGTGCGCGCACAGCCAGCTGTCGTCAAAAAAGGGTCTCTAGATCGGTGGCACGCAATGAACGTTTCGATCGTCCGCCATCTTGCTGGTAGTTAAGTCGAGCGATGGCAACGGCTGCCCTTTTTTCAGCATTGGGCAATCTTTCCAGCTGTTCTCGTGTTCTTCCAGCTTTCAGCAGATGTCAGTGCTGTTAAAAAGAATCGTGACCATTTTTTACGGGAAATGAACGTGCTAAAAAGTAAAGGATTGTCGTGGAGCTATGTCACTCGCAACTATTTTTATAGAAATCCAATCTATTCTTCTTGACTGGCAACAGTCAAAACGTCAGAGTTTGGTGATCCCAGAGCGGGATCACTGCGCGTTAAAGGGTTAAACTTCGAGGCATAAAACGTACGCGGTTGCCGATCTTTCTGGAAAGTTCTTACTCGCGTGATCAACAACGGTGGGATTTATCACCCTCAGCGAAATGTGGGCCAAACATACTTACGCTAGATAAAAAAGTAAACAGCGGAAATCTTAACTGTCTTAACTTCTCAGCACTTTGCCGGCACAGTTGAAAAGATGTTTATGAATGTTTGCGTGTCTCTTCGTCTGTGATCAAAATGCCGTTGATGCAGGGAGCCACAGCACCAGGGTTATACAAACATCTAAGAGAAACGCCTGACCAGATGAGACAACAGTTGCAGTCGTGTGTGCGTTGTGTTTAACCCTTTAACGCGCAGTGTTCCCGCTCTGGGAACACCAAACTCTGACGTTTTGGCTGTTGCCAGTCACGAAGAATAAATTGGATTCCTATAAAAATATTTGCGGGTGACATAGCTCCACGAGAATCCTTTACTTTTTAGCCCGTACATTTCCCGTAAAAAAATGGTCACGATTATTTTTAACAGAACTGACATCTGCTGAAAAGAAGAACAGCTGGATGGATTGCCCAATGCTGAAGAAAGGACAGCCGTTGCCATCGCTCGACCTAACTACCAGCAAGATGGCGGACGATCGAAACGTTCATCGCGTGCCACAGATCTAGAGACCCTTTTTTGACGACAGCTGGCTGTGCCGGCACAGCCAGCGATGAACGTTTCGATCGTCCGCCATCTTGTTGGTAGTTAAGTCGAGCGATGGCAACGGCTGCCCTTTTTTCAGCATTGGGAAAGGGTTCCGCCTCAAAGGGTTAAACAGGATGCTGGGCGGAAAAGTATTAGCGTGTTCTTTTCTCTTGTTGCTAAAGAGGCGGTGGTAAGGATTCACTTTTTGAGCTATACTGAGTCTTTGAATGCCCCACTGCGGCCAAGCGATGGGCTCAGAATGATGATGAAAATAGGCGGGAGCTAACATTTTGATTATGCGTTAAACATTTAAGTATGCATCAGTATAAAATATAGTGTTAGAAATTGTTTTATAATCAATACATTTGACATGATTTTTGTCTCCTGTTAGAGAAGGGTCGACCCCACTCGAAGAAGATATTTAAAGCCATATAACTAGTAATGTGTTATTCGAATAATTACTATAATCGATTACTACTATTCGAATGTAATCGATTAATTGAGCAGTGAATACTTACGATTTTCAATATTCAAATGTTATTCGCGGTTTCGCTATTCGAATGGCTTTATAATCGATTACTACTATTCGAATATAATGGATTAGTCGAACAGTAAATACAAATTTCACTATTCAAATATTATTCGCGGTTCCGCTATTCGAAACGTTTCTATAACCGATTACTACTATCCGAATATAATCGATTAATCGAACAGTAAATATTATTTTCACTATTCAAATGTTATTCGTGGTTTTACTATTCGAATGATATTCGTGGTTTCTACTTGAATACTATTCGAGATTTCGAATGCCATGTGCTATTTCCAGTGCTATGTGCTGAACATTCAAATAAATTTTGAAAAATCGATTATTCCGAATGCACTTAATAATCGATTAATTGAAACAGTCTCATTCGTTCATGCCCATCACTACATACAACTCACTTCCAAAATCAAAGAGTAGACAGTCTTAATCGCTTAGAACATTTTTACCTGAAATTTTTCCCGCCACAGCTCATCAACTCTCTCCCTCTCTGTCCGTTCTCGGACATCCTGGCGTGTCCTAGTTTTGCGGAAATATTCCGCCCGGTGTTTGACGGGATTCCGGCCATTAGCTGATTCGATTGCATCTGGGCCGAAAGTAAAACGCGCTCCATCAGGGAATCGATAAAATTTCGTATTGTCTGCCGCGCCGAGCCGAGCTGATACATTTCGGAATCGATTGGGCTTTGAAAATGGTGTTTAACCTCATCTCTCGAGGTTTTACATTGATTTCATTATGCATTACGGTGCTCACTTAATGCGTTTTTTAAAAAGTGTTTTATATTTTATCCATTTATTTATTATTTTTAAAAGGAAAAATCTTTTGAATGCTTAACCCTTTAACGCTCAGTGTTCCCGCTCTGGGATCTCCCAAATATTTGCAATCGTGTTTCTGGCAACAAGCACCACGACTCCCCCTTGGGACTCGAGATGTCTTCCCGAAAAGAAACGAACACGAAAAGGTTTTCTGTGTTCTTTGGCGATTCGTTCGAGATCCCGGAGTGCTTTTCAATTTCTTGCGATCCGAAAAATTAAAGGGATGAAATGACATGAGGGGGCAGTGTGAGTTCGAGATTTTTACAAGAAAGAGAAATCATTCTGAACGCATCAATAATAAAACCCATTCCAACAGGATCTTATTAACCCTTTAACGCGCAGTGTTCCCACTCTGCAAACACCAAACTCTGACGTTTTGACTGTTGCCAGTCACGAAGAATAGATTTGATTTCTATAAAAATTGTTGCGGGTGACATAGCTACACGAGAATCCTTTACTTTTTAGCACGTCATTTCCCGTCAAAAAATGGTCACGATTATTTTTAACAGCACTGACATCTGCTGAAAAATGGAAGAATGCGAGAACAGCTGGATAGATTGCCCAATGCTGAAAAAAGGGCAGCCGTTGCCATCGCTCGACTTAACTACCAGCAAGATGGCGCGCACAGCCAGCTGTCGTCAAAAAAAGGGTCTCTAGATGTGTGGCAAGCGATGAACCTTTCGATCGCCCGCCATATTGCTGGTAGTTAAGTCGAGCGATGGCAACGGCTGCCCTTTTTTTTTTAGCATGGGAAAGGGTTGCGCCTCAAAGGGTTAAGAGAGGGGGCCTTTTAATTTATACAGCTACTGTTTGTTAAGGGTGTTCCTTTTGAAAAGCGATCACGGGACTTTTGAACAGTTTTAACCCATTTGTGCCCAGTTATTTTTCCGTCTTCCATTTTTGCTGATACTAGCGATAACAGATAAATTCCTGATGTCCACTTCTTGAACAAAGGGTGATTTCGTTTAAAATCCCTATGCATAAAAATTGAAGTGTCAGCATCGTACTTGGTCATGTTAAAACATTTTGTAGAGTTGAGGCTCAATACTCGTGAATAAAGGCTAGGAAAAATAAATAACGTTTTCGATTGATAGCGAAAATGACTTCCCAAAAAGAGGACACTAGGCATGAATGTGTTAAAAACACACAAATGATGTTAATCACTCAAAAAAAAAAATGAATAATGGTTCTTCAACAAATCACTATGGAGCAGTTAAAAATAAAACTGTATGTCTTATGAAACTTTCAGAAAAAATTCATAAGCACAAAAATTGCTTCAAGAATGGGCAGTAGTGATACCTGTTTAGGAAAATATTGCAAAATTTTGTATGTTTAGCACTTTTCCCTGAGTGTTCACTGTTAATAGAAGTAGTTCAACATTTCATCATAGAATAGAGCTAAATTAACTGCAATCTCTCAATGGAGAAACGTTGAATCTAAGTTTGATTCTGTTGTACCATGATTGGGTTCTTTGATCAGTTTAAGGGATCTTAGGAGGAAGAAGCAAATACACATGCATTTTAGACTCTTGCGGTTTTACATTTTACGATTAAAATAATTGTCACAGAATAATGAAACTTTTAAAAATATAATAATAGAGTATAACACATCATAAAACTTCAGGTAAAACTCCATTACCTATCACAGATGTTTCTATTTTTAAATTTTTTTTTACTATATATGTATTTTTTTTCAATAGCGCGTATCACTATCCGTAAGATAAGTCAGTCTAATTAAAATTAACATTTTAAAAAAAATGTTGTTACAAAATAAAGTAAAATGTATATATATTACAGAACGAACTAATATTTAAGATTTTTTTTTTTAAATTTAGAAATTTTAAATTGTATTTTAAATGGAAGTTTGAAAAAAATCTCACTTTCCTCCTTATATTTCTGTTAAAATTTCATAAGTTTTTCTCTCTCACGTTCCATTCGATAGATACTGATACCAGTTATAACTATACAAAGTTCGTGAAGATATGAATCATAGAAAGTTTGTTATATCTTACGGATTGTTAACAAAAAATTCGTTTCCAGAAAATGCAGTTTAAAGTTACCTTAGTGTGTTCAAATAGATAACTTTTGTAAAACGTTTTTATCTGTATCTCCGGTTCTAGTTGGTATAATTGCAGTTTAAAGTTACCTTAGTGTGTTCAAATAGATAACTTTTGTAAAACGTTTTTATCTGTATCTCCGGTTCTAGTTGGTATAATTGCATGAAATCAGGCTCAAAATGCTCAGAAATAACTAAACTTAAGTCTGAAAAATCGATTTTTTGAATCCTTAATCCTCCTATGACCCTTTAAGCACCAAATCATGGTTCAACGTTTCTCCATAGAAAGGTTGCAACTAATTTAGCTCTATTGTATGGTGAAATGTTGAACTACCTCTAAAAACAGTGTTCTGTAACTCCTATAGATTTGTTGTTTGCAACAGTTCACTATACAACTCGTAAAGAGACGTTCTAAATATTTTCGAGTCTTCAGCGCTATTTAAATCTGTAAAACACTGTCTGAAAGTTGAGCGACTTCTTAAAAAGCATCCTTAATGAAAGGAATACAAAGTCCAGTTCCCGGTGATTCATTATTTTCTCCTCATTTGCCTACGACGTGAAAGAGCGATTCGGTTTGTAATAGCGACCTATCGTGCTTCTGCCGGTGTAATGGTCTGGAGTTTGGGACGTTTTTCTCCAGATGTAACATCAATGGGCGTTAGAATCTCTTAAAAAGTCTCCCAACGCATCCTCTTTGGCATTGACGGAACCAGACGGGGGGCACAGGAGCAGGTGCCACTCCAGAAAGGTTACACTGTAGAAAATTGACATATAGTAACTTCAAATGAGTTTATAAGAAAATGTCGACAAAAAATAAACGCTGCCTCCCCAGAATTTCTTTTGGATCTGCTATAAGCCCCTTAGATCTCTCATATAGGGTTGCCTTAAGGCATTTTTTTTTTAATGGAAATCATGCAACTTTTGGGACAGGTTTTAGAAAAATTAAGCACACTAGAGACTAAAAAAAAAAATTAGAATGTATCTTTAAAAGTTGTACCGCGAACTGTTACAAACAATAAACCTATAGGAATTACAAAACACTCAAGAGAAATTGCTAAGCACACGGATTTTTGCAATAGTTTCCTAAACAGCCAAATCCTCGGCCGATTTTTGCTGTTTTTGCTCTTATGAATTTTTTTTACTTCTGAAAGTTGCGTGTGACATGCAGCTATACTGTTAGTATTAGTCTATAGTGCTCCGGGTGATGAAGCATTATTAATATTTTCGGATGTTTGACATCTCTGGTTTGTTTTTAAAGCTGTTAGAAAGTTCTGTGACGACGATCAGACTTAAGGTGGTATACCCTAAACACACAATACTCACCAATAGCATCGGCGGCTCCTCCATTTGAGCCCATGAGCACGTGAACCCCCAAAGGAAAAATATAAAATAAACGCACTAATAGATTAAATTAAAAGAAAAAAATTAACTGCACTTCTAAGTTTTGTGAATTTAAAAGTTTTTCTCCCACCCCACATACACACACACACTATTATTAAATGCGCTTATCATAGCTAACGCACTGTATTGTAGGTTACTACAGCACAGTCTTTCGTCGATCGCACGTGCGATAGGAGAAATGCCCTACTGAACCGCTCTCTGAGGACAGAAGCGGATAGAGTCGCTGGAGCGGTTAGGTGCTGCTGATAATATTCCAGTCGCACATTTTCAGACCGCGCTCGGACCATTTGTTTGCGGTTATCTCTTCTGAATTCTCCCTTCGTTTGTTACCTTCGGTTTGTTAATCCATTCCCCCCCCCCATTTTCTTATTGTTTTCTTTATTTTTCTCCCTTTTCAGTACAATATTTTTTCCGAACTAGTATAAATAATTAAAATGTCTGTAAAATATGTCTTTCGGAGCTAAAGCAATGACATTTTTCAACATTGGAAAGAAAAACTGAAATAAAATGTCTCAAGCCAACACCCCCTAGATATAGAAAGCCTTACATCTGAAGTTTTGACGTCATCACTAGATCTTCTTATATGACGTCATCACAATTTTATTTTCACAATGTATATCTATTTTAAATCTGTGTTGAACATTCTCACTCATAAGTTTGATAATTTAAGATAGAAAAGTTAATTTTACGACAAATGACAATTTTGGACGATCGCTAATTGTATAATACGATACAGAAGTAGATCACAATGAATAATTTTGTATCAAAAAGGTATTTTAATTTTTGTCTTTAATTTAATCTATTTTCTAATATTTGTAGCATCCACCAGAAATTTTAAACAGTTTTACTTTTTTGAAGATACAACTGTCTGATGACGTCAAAGCTTCAGTTGTGAGGCCTTCTATATCTAGAAGGTGTTGCTCAAGCAAACACATCTGATAAAACTTAGCTAGATGGCGCAATGTACACTAGAGATTATTTTTTTAAAGTTCCATGGATTTTTTTTTTCTTTAACTGCTGAAAACGCACGCACATTTCAACATGTAAGTTGCTTCGTATCTGAATATTTAATTTTCGAAATTTGTTTTGTGAACCTCAACCCAATAGCTGCCACTGCCCAATAGTAGATACGAAGGGGACTTTGCAACAGATTCTCTGGAACTATCAATATCTTCCAGGAATACCATTTGAAAATCCTGCAAACTTTCACAAAACCCTTCCCACACGTCCATGATGTGATGGATATAAGCCTAAGTTAATTTCCCGTTTAGTTTCTCCCAATACTCCGGCCGGCGCCGTGAAATTTCGCAGTGAGGCCCACTTGCGAAAGCAATCCATCACTGACCGTATGCGGGGCGCTGTCACGTGTCAGCAGAACTTTATATGTGGCGGAGGAGAGGAGCGGCGCGGCATTTCGGGAGCGAGGCAGCTCGATTGTGATTTCAGAACAGCTTCGCGAGATGTCTCGCTGGGTTGTGATGGCTCCATTTGCGGGTCACGTGACAGCTCAGACGTCACGACCGCAGAGCTATATTGTAGGACTGGAGTGATGATATCCTGTGTTGTTTAGTACGGTGCCTGTTTGATCCTCGCAGATGGATAGTTTTGAAATGTATTAGGCAGAAAGTTGAAAATTACTCCCAGGCAGTCCGGTCTGCGATCTTATTTATTCAAATATACCCTCTTCAGACCCGGCAAATATCTCACATGTCAAATTAAAGAGCAATCTCATAGTTATTTAGAAATAACCTATTGCATTTAAAAATGAAAAGTAGAAAGCGCATTTTCAAATAATTTTTCGAGTAAAAGCTTCAATCCGAATTACAGTATCAGTAGTAAAAAGTTGTTATCACCCATAAAGGACGATTGACCAGAAACTTTAGAAGGTAAAGGATGTCCTACAAACTCTTTTCAGCTATTTGAATTTCGCAAGTAAGCAAAATATATTAGCAAATTCGACTATGGAAATTTCACTAACATTCAAATATTCTTTTGTGTAACGGCAAACAAAGATAAAAATAACGGCAAACAAAAATAAAATGTGTGCGTCAGTGTGTAGGATTTGCACATTCAGATGCGTTAACACCATTTATTCAAAATGCAAGCATCGACGCATATGTAAGTCCATTCAAAACTACAAAAAAATCTTAAAGAATCGTTTTAACAGTGGAAAGAAAAAGGTACACATATGTGTACCTCGGGACCGAAGAGGTTAAATTCAAATGGAACATTTGAAATCTATAAAATTAGACTTTTGTCAATACATTACTTGGAATTCAAAATATTTTCGATTTTTATCCGTTTGAAGTACCTGGGAATCCAGTACGACCTTCCAAAAAAAAAAAAAAAAAGCTTATGTGTCTGTCGTTCTGTCATTCTGTTATTCTATCATTCTGTCCTTTTTTGTTAGCGCATCATGTAAAAATGACTAAAGCGAATGCAATGAAATTTGGTGACATGATAAGTGGTCACTCCACTCAAACTATAGGCGTCAAATTAAAAAAAAAATTGATTAGATTTTGAGATTTTTCAAAAATTGTTTCAAACTGCGTACATTTACGTTAGCGCATCACGTAAAAATGATTGAACCGAATGAAATAATATTTGGGGACATGATAGGTGGTCACTCAACTTAAACTATACGCGTAAAAATTAAAAAAAAAACTTTGATTAGATTTTGAAATTTTGCGAAAGCCGTTTCAAACTGCGTACATTTATTTTCGCGCATCATGTAATAACATGGTTACTGAACTTAAACTATACGCATCTAATTTTAAAAAAAATTCGATCAGATTTTGAGATTTTGCAAAAATCGTTTCAAACATTCTTTTGTATGAATCTTACGGAACGTTAGATTTACACAAAAAAACGTTCGTGTATAACGTAATAACACAACGACTAAAGCAAATAAATGGAATTTGGTGGCATGATAGGTGGGCAGTAAACTTAAAACTACAGACGTTGAATTTTTTGAAAGTTTTGATTAAATTTTGAGATTTTGCGAAAATTCTTTCAAAATGCGTTCACAATTGTTTGAGCATCACTTAATAACGACTAAAGAGAATGATATGAGATTTGGTGACATGATACGTGGTTGCTTAGCTAAAACAATGGGCGTGGAATTTTTAAAATATATTTATTAGAGTTCGAGTTTTTGCAAAATTTTTAAAAAAATGCTTGCATATTTGTACGAACATCAGGTAATAACGACTAAAAAGAATGATATGAAATCTAGAGACACGATAGGTGGTTGCTCAACTTAAGCTATAGGCGTCGAATATTTAAAATATTTTGATTAGATTTTGAGATTTTGCGATAGTTGTTTCAAAATGCATAAACTTTAGTTCCAGCATTCCGAAATAAAGACTACAGTGAATGAAAGCAAATTTTGTGACATGATAGGTGATCGTTCAAACTATAGGCGTCGAGTTTTTCAAAAAATTTGATTAGATGGAGATTTTGAGAAAATTATTTCAAAATTCGTATTCGTTCGCACATCTCATAATAATGACTAAAGCGAATGAAATGAAATTAAGTGCACGATAGGTGGCCACTCAATTTAATTTTTGGTGTTGAAATTAAAAAAAAAAGTTTAATTAGATTCTGAAGTTTTGCGAAAGTCGTTTCAAAATGCATAAACTTTAGTTCCAGCATTACGAAATAAAGACTACAGTGAAATAAAATTTAGTAAAGTATTTTAAATTGTTTTATATAGATTTTGAGATTTTATTAAAATTCAGTGCATGTTTGCGCTCTTTCCGAAAAATGGCAATGGAATAGGATAAAATTTGGAATTATATTAGATGCAAGTTACTTTAAACTCTCTAGATGCCAAAACTATTTAAAGTATTTCATAGATTTTGGAATTTTCTGAAAATCGTATAAATGCTTGTTCTTGCATCCCTCAAAAATGGATTGCGAGATTACAATGAAGTTTAGCAACATGATCAGGAATGGCTGAAAAAAAATGCTGGGAATTTTTTTGAAAAATTTTATTAAATTTTAATATTTTTAAAAAATGTTAATTCACTTTTTAGATTTTGTGAAAATTGCCCAAAAAGTTTTTTAGGCATAAAGTTAAAATATCCACAGTGAATCAAACAAATTTTAGAACAGGTCAAGAATGACCGCTTGACTTGAAAAGCACATTCAACCGGAATAAAACTTTTAATTAAAAAAAGAAAATAAATTCTCTGCTGTCAAATGTCAAAGTCTGCTCATCACTTTGTTCGTCTGTAACCTGCAATGTTTTAACATTACACAGAACTTATAATTTTGCTTTCTATACTTTTGCCAACATACTTATTTCATTCTTTATACGTCTTAAATGCTGACGAAAATTCTGGCTTTTCCGAAAGTTGCTTCTCGTACTAACTCGTCACCAAAGGGTACTTCAGCTGGTATTATAACACTAACCCACTGTTTTAACTGCCCCAAATATTCACCTATTTCTACGAAATTTATATATTCTCTTCCTATGAACTGTATATACCACGTACCCTATTGGAAACGGTGTATTTAGCATAGGGATGGACACGAGACGAAAAATAGGCGTCTCGCGTCTCGCAAAACAGCCTAAAAACTTTGTCTCGTCTCACAAAATCCCTATATCGTAATGTTAAAAATGTTTGTCTTGTCTCGCAAAAAAGCTGAAAATCTCTGTCTCGTCTCGCAAATAATCGCCTCGCATCCACCCCTAATTTAGCATTTATAGTTAGTTTTTCTTGAGCACTCAAAAGAGCTCCAAAACACTATGCTCTATGCACTATTTATTTTCGCCCGGGGTGACTTTAACCCTTTAACGCGCAGTGTTCCCGCTCTGGGAACACCAAACTCTGACGTTTTGACTGTTGCCAGTCACGAAGAATATATTTGATTTCTATAAAAGTAGTTGCGGGTGACATAGCTCCGCGTGAATCCTCTACTTTTTAGCACGTCATTTCCCGTAAAAAAAATGGTCACGATTATTTTTAACAGCACTGACATATGCTGAAACAGCTGGAAGATAAATTGCCTAATGCTGATAAAAGGGCAGCCGTTGCCATCGATCGACTTAACTACCAAAAAGATGGCTTACGATCGAAATGTTCATCGCGTGCTACAGATCTAGAGACCCTTTTTTGACGCAGCTGGCTGTGCGCGCAAAGCCAACTGCGATGATCTGTAGCACGCGATGAACGTTTCGATCGTCCGCCATCTTTCTGATAGTTAAGTCGAGAGATGGCAACGGCTACCCTTTTTCCAGCATTCGCACAGCCAACTGCGTCAAAAAAGGGTCTCTAGATCTGTGGCACGCGACGAATGTTTCGATCGTCCGCCATCTTGCTGGTAGTTAAGTCGAGCGATGGCAACGTCTGCCCCTTTTTCAGCATTGGAAAAGGGTTGTGCCTCAAAGGATAAATTGGCATAATATGGCCCTCAGCACGATTAAAGTTTCACAGGCATGTGTTTAAGCGGTACCGACAGAGAGCAAACGACCCTGAAATGAAAACTGTTTTCGGCTAGGTTTATCTATTCCTAGTTTTGTAAATGACACTTCAAAATTTTGAAAGTGGCCTTCGATTTTGATTTCCCACCCAGCCGAAATCGCTTTTGATTACGAGAATTCCCACTTTTCTCCCCAAAATTGCACTCATTTTTATTTTTTTTTTCTTTCGACATCCCCAGAGATACTCATCTCACTATCAGCAGATGTCGGAACCTCACTTATCTGATCAACCTTGTTGTGGATTATCGCCCAGCCCGAGACAACACACGTCTTTAGATGATCAGATAATTTTTTTTTTCCCCCTGATCGAGCCCCCGTCAAATCAATCGCGGCCCTATCTTGTCTTAGACAAGCGCTATGACGGCATGAAGGCAAACTGAACTGCTGTAAACCAGTTAGCGAATGTTAACCCTTTGGTTTCGATATCTCTTCAGTGTTGTCGAGCGTCAACTTCTATTTATGAGCAAAAGAGCTGAAACTATTTTGTTAGCCAGAAAATAATTAGAATTCTTTTTCCTTTTTTTTATGTAGTACTGGAGTGCTAGTAATCAGTCTTGGTAAAATAAAAATACAAAAAGAAGCATGGAAAGCATTCCACATTTAACCCTTTGAGGCGCAACCCTTTCCCAATGCTGAAAAAAGGGCAGCCGTCGCCATCGCTCGACTTAACTACCAGCAAGATGACAGCTAGCTGCGTCAAAAAAGGGTCTCTAGATCTGTGGCACGCAATGAACGTCCGATGCCCGCCATCTTGCAGGTAGTCAAGTCGAGCGATGGCAACGGCTGCTCTTTTTTCAGCATTGGGCAATCTATCCAGCCGTTCTCGCATTCTTCCATTTTTCAGCAGATGTCAGTGCTGTTGAAAGTAATCTTGACCATTTTTTTTACGGGAAATGACGTGCTGAAAAGTAAAGCATTCTCGTGGAGCTATGTCACCCGCAACTATTTTTATAGAAATCTAATCTATTCTTCGTGACTGGCAACAGTCAAAACGTCAGAGTTTGGTGTTCCCAGAGCGGGGAACACTGCGCGTTAAAGGGTTAACCCTACAAGGCTCAATTTTTCTTTTTTCTGTCTGAAATAAATAGTGTTAATGTTGGTGATTATTATTTGGGGGAAAGATAGTTTTAAAAATAATAAGCCAACATTTTACAAGAAAATAACTTTTCTTTTTATTTCCGTATTGTATGCGGGCCTTACACTGGGCCTTATCTATACTTTTTTGGTATTTATTTTGAAATTTTATTAATCAAATCATTTCTTGATAGGACGAACTCCAACACACAATCATTTTTTCCGTTTCAAAACTCTTTGCTAACTATTTTTTGTTGATTTTCTAAAATAAGCAAAACCACATTCGGAAGATTACTGCTTAAATTTCAATCAGTTTTCGCAATAATATGAACAGCAAGTACATCTACACGTAACAGCTTGAATTATATCGCTATGTATAAATGTTTTTAAACACCGACAGATGTCTACACTACTATTTTATGGACGTAAAGGAATAGTTAAAGTGGTTATTCCATATATGGTACTAGGTGCCTTGTAGGGGTTAAAATCAATCACGCTTTTCGAGGCCATGATTTCGTTGCATTTTTCAATTTCTTTTTTTAATGAGGTGTTCTTACTTTTGACTAATTAATTAAAGGACGTTTAATTAACATCTGGACGCTAGTCGCCAATTCCCACTGGAAGTTGTACAATATGGCTGGTGACACGCTTTCAAAAAGTATCAGTAATTCATGCTTACGCCTTGCATTTTTCGCCTTCGATTTTTAACATTAATGTGGTTAATCAATCGGTGAAACTTCGAAATTGAAATTTTCCTCGTATCGCGAACCGTTTCTGAGATAAGAAAATTAATTCCAAATTTAGCCGCCAGGTGGAGCTGTAAGCGGTTTTCCTGGGTAGCGCATGGCAACTTTACTATACCTAGACTTCACTTTTATGACTGTAGCTCTTGCCGTTCAGAAATTACTGGGGTGTCAATAGACTTTACACTGCACACTATACATGTTTTTGCTGTGTACTGTACCATGTACCCGTTTGATTACATTAGGGGGACCGGAGCAATGTTGTTTTTAACATTTTCTAAAAAAAGTTGAAAAGTGTTTATGAATTCGGTTTGTCTGACCCTTTGTGTGTCCGTCATTCCGTGCTCTATTGGCATCAATTACAACGAAATTTACATACATTATTCTGATTACAGTATCTTGTACTCTATTGAAAATGGCGAGAGCAGCATTTATTGTTCATTTTTATAGGAACACCCAAAAGAATTTCAATACAGTAATTCAATTCCAATACATTAAAGAATGATCCCACTATGGGAGATAATTCTTTAAAGCGCATTTTAGAGATATTCGGCCGTTTCAAACCGAACAAAACTGACACATGTTTTTAAGGATTACAAAATAAAGCTCTTCACTGGACACACGTGATCTGCTTTTGTTATATAGTCTCTCCGGAACTTCTAGCAATTCTTCGAGATTTCATTCCCAGACATATCCCAAGCAATCGCAAACATTGCTTGTGTAATGTGTATGCAAAAAAGCAAACATTATAGACCTTGTTAAAAAATCGCGCCAAATATTGCCAGGCCTGGCGACTTTTGGGCGAAAGATCGCCAAATTTGCGCCAAAAATGTCCGAAATGAGGTTAGAATAGCGATATCACCAATATTTCTCGAGAATTTGAGAAAAACCTATGTTAAACAATGGGGACATGCAAAACGCCCTATTTCGCGTTCTACTTAACCGATTTTCATGCTACAAAATGTAATTTTTAATTATTTCTCCAGAAGAATACGAATTTCGGACTAAATTTGACCCTTGAATGGCAGGTCACCCCAAACATTAGTAAAAATATGGCACACAACCGAAATTTGCTTTGGAATAAAAACGTCACTTTCTTCCCTGTTTAGAAAAACAGAGAGTAAAAAGGAAAAAAAAAGTTTATAAAATTAACGTATAACTTTCCTCCATAGACGAAGATAACACATTAATTAAAAACATGACAGGTGATTATTCACGCCATCTGGCAATTTCAATCGGATTATCTACGGGAAATTTCCTATTTTCCAGCGCTCTTATCCGAGAAATACGTATTTTATCCGTATCTCTCGCGGTTCTCAAAAACCAGACGCTTCGGCAACTTTTAATGATATTAAACAGGCTATTTAAGCAGACGTTATGTCTAAACAACTTAATTTGTGTCTCCGAAACAATTTATAGAGCCTCCGGAATTTGATAAAGGAATTAAAAAAAAAAAGAGGGAAGAGAAAAGAATTTTAGCCGAGAAAAGCGATTTAATTAAGATTGTGTAAAATAGAATGACAGAGAGCTGAAGGTCATCGAAAATAGGGAAAAAAAAAATGGTTGAGGCAGGGAAACGGAATATCTCATTAAATTCATTATGCGTTGCATTGTTTTAATTTCGATTTAAAAAATTATCGTGAATAAATTCTCCTCCCTTTTTACATTCCGAACATTTACCAAGTAAGTAATATTGTAATCATGAAAAAATTCGACTTCGAGATTTGGGTGTATTGACACGTTTTGAGGTCTTCTGAATTCATTTATGATATTTTTACGAGATGTATGTATGTATGTGTGTGCACATGTGAGTGAACACGATAACTCCTAAAAGGCGCATTCGATTGAGCTCAAATTGGGTATATATGTTATAAACCACCGTCGCAAGACCAATATTGATTTTGATGTGTATAGGACTTATAGTTTTTCTACAGGGCTACGACTGCGATTTCTTTTAAATTATGGCCTATGGGGGAAATTCTTGAAAGTGCGCTATCGTTTAAACGACGCATTCGATTGAGCTTCAATTTGGTATATATGTTTGAATTATGCATAGATTGAAATTTATTTAAATGCTTGGTAATAATCTTAATTGTAAGTGTTCGGAAAGACGAGTGGAGTCACTCCAGATTTGTTTTTTTCGTATGATTCGTAAGCGAATTGAATCTGTGGCTAAGATTTATGTTACGTGCAGTGTGTCTCATAATGATTAGGATAAATTTTAAGAGAAGGTAAGGCACACGGACGCCTGTCCGTGGGGGGTCTTAAGTGGGGTTTAAAGGATCTTGATATCCCACCCCCTTAGTCTACACACAAATGCTAATTACTGATGAATATTTACCTTTTGAATCGATCCCTCAAAATACTATGCAGTAGAAAAATATCAGGTTGTAACGAAAGTTTTCCGCCATATCTGCCTGAAAAACTAACTTCTAACTCCTTAGATAACTGTTTTTGAACTTTCGGTACCAAACCCGCACAGTGTCACGTGATACAACAATAGTACTTCAAGCTGTACTCATAACTTGTTGATATTATGTAGCTGACTTTTTGCAACACAAGTGGAAGTAAATGATGGTTCTAATCCTCTAGAGTGATAGTTCCATTTGGGACACCTTATACTTAATGATAACTATATTTTTTACAGATTTCACTACACAGTGTTATAAAGTAAGCCTCTTTCTTTCAAATGCCAAAAATCGTTTGACAAAATATGAGCAAATACGCCAACGCGAACTGTGTGCGGACAATGTTTGCGGTGGCGGGAAACTTTCGTTACAACCTAATATTTAAATTTTATATAAATTTTAACAACTACATTAAATTAAAAAAATTATTAATTTTGCAAGTTCTATAATTCAGTGCGCAAGAAACACAATTTACTATAAAGAATTTAAAAAATTGTAGTGCTGTTGAAAAATTTCACCTGATATTTATAGTAACATTTACTGTGAATCAAATTTTATAGTAGGAATGGTCCCCGCCCCCATAACTGATATTGTCCATTGAGAAAGCTACAGCTGCGCCCTCATCACTTAATAATTATTTAGTATATCGCGATTTCGGATCGAAAACGTCGAACATGTTGCTGTTAATAATCACTTTGGAACAAGTGTGGAATAATAGTGAACTTTCCGACCATCGTTCTGGAAAAACTGATGCATCTTTCACAGGAAACTTGAGGCTACAATTAATAGTTTTAAAATTCTATTTCATTTCATCCATGCAATTTGTGGAGACATGCCCATTATTTATGAAACTTAGCTTTGAAATTAGACGACCAGGGCAACTACTTTCCCAATGGTTATTAATTGTAGTAAAGTAAGTAAAAAAGGTAGTAAATTGTAGTAAGTAAAAAAGGCGTTTCTGACCGCACATTGCTATGTGATTCTAACATTTTACGGTCTCTACCTCACCTTAAATCTCGCCGCAATCATTATGAGATACCCGTAGAAGTGGGACTTTGGATTGAATTCAATCGCTGTTGTTCTGTTTATGGGTTCTGTAAGTATCAGATATACCGATTGCTTGCAACGTGGTGTCTCGCAATTTTTCGGTTGTCCTGGAAGTTCTTTTTCTTTAACAATTCAATCATCGTCTTCAAAGCGTTGAAACCCTTCTTTGCCAGTTGTATTCGATGGAGTGTGTTCACTTATGAAGAGTTTTGAAATACACGTATTTCAAATGTATTTTCAAAACACATTTGTATCTTAAGTTTTGCATTTTCACTATTAAAAAATCAAATTTAAAGAATGTCGCCATTTTTTAAATTTTGGGGGGTTTATTTTTGGGGTTAGTTTTTGGGATAGTTTTGGGGATTTGTTTTTGACGCCGCTTGGCATCAAAAATAAATCCCCAAAACTGAAGTAAGCTGAGCAATAGTGCCAATATTTTTCAAGAAAACAATATGTTATACAATGAGCCCGTTTATATGCACAAAAATGCGGGGGTAGAAATATTCCTACTCCAATGAAGAGTCAATGCAGAGATGACCTCGCTTTACCATGATGCTTCATGCAACAAAATACAAATTTTAATTATTTGACTCTTAAATACGAATTTTAAACTATATTTAACCCCTGAAGGCAGATCAACCCAAAATTCGTAACAATACTGATACAATTGTTTTAGAAACATATTTTTGTTTATCTTGGTGATCAAATGCTATTTTTTAAGCACTGTGATCTTTGAAAATTGATATTTTAGAAAGTACATTTCAGATCTTCTTACTGTACTGGTAAAACTTTTAAAAAATATCATTTTAGCAAAAAAAAAAAAAAAAAAAAAAAAAAAAAGGTAGTTTTTTTCTTACTTTAACATTTAAAAAAATACCATCTATGCTAAATATCAACTAAAATTCTTGTTTTTGTTTATCACGCTAAGTTTATAATTTGAAAGAAATAAAATGAGATTTTTTCTGCATCAGTTGAAAAACTAGCTAATTCTCAATTATACTTTTAAAAATTTTACATATATTTTCTATTTTGTATGTATTTTGAAAACACATGCATTTTGTCTTCGTAATTTTTTTCAGTTCAGAAAGTGTTTTGTATTTTTATATATTTGAATTAATTATCATGTATTTTGTATCGAAAATACATTTTTGATGTATTTTGGCCAACTCTGATTTTATGTTTTATGAAGAATATGTTCGATATGTTTCAGCTATAGTTTCTGTTATCATCTTCCCTGATTTTTTTTTCCTGTATTCTCTCTTGGGTTGCCATAAAACGCAGCCAGTGATTGGCGAACCGTGAATATTACGTTACTTGCTCTCTCACCTCTAGTAGAGACAGCTTGCATGCTGTCACTTTCGCATCGTTTATAAAACACTTTCCAACTCTGTTTTATTGACGCACGTACTACTGGGGAATGATTAATTTAATTGTTCACTACTAATCATTTACGGTCATTGCAAAAAGCATCATTGCAAAAACATAGGATGCTCACGGAGGTTGTTCCTAGATGGCGATACCTATCTAATTCAAAACAGAAATTAACGCTTACAACTTGTTAATAGTTATAAATGTACTTGCATTTCTGAAGTACTTTTTTATCCAGTGCATTTCAAAAGTGTTTTAAATAAACAATTAAAGAATTCATGTATTTTTTCCGTTTTAGTTTATGGGTAATATAAATGCATTTACTCTAAACGCGTACTGTTGACACGAACCGTGAGTATAACAAGAGAAAAACTATATACAAAAGTAGACTTTTTGATTAAAATTTTTATTCGAAATAAGCTTTAAAAGCTTTATAATCACTAAGCCTAAATAAGTAATAGACCATAAGATGTCATATTATTAAATATTTAGCGACAAAGTGCCCATAATTTAAAAGTAATTGACAGAGTAGATGCAATTAGGACACTATGAAAGTTGTTAAACGACGATATTTTTCTTGAATAATTTATAGCGAACATTTTTCTCAAGAAAGGTAATTTAAACCCTGGTTAATTAATTTTAAGGTAGCTACTATATTTGTCAGACATTAAGCCTAAAAGCAATAAAAACTATATGACAAAACATGTCAAATATTTGTTATTTGTTTTAAACAGCCGTTATCAAAAATTTGAGGCCGGTGACCGATTTTCATTATTAGCGCTAGAATGTTGCCAATTTAAAGCCTCCAAAATGTATCATATTTTTTTAGTTTCACTGCCCAGATTTCAGAATATACAGGGTAACCAAAATGTGAATTAACATTTGAAAAGTCAATAATTTACGAAAGAATGTAGATAGGGAAGTAAAAATTGACACACATGCTTGAAATAACACGAAGTTTTATTGGAAAGAAATCTGAAAGATTTTCGTATTTTAAATACTCGCTGAAGTGTTATATGTATCGTATCATTACTAATTGTATTGTGAGTGTACCATTATCCATGAGACAGCTTGACAGCTTGATCAGTGCTTGATGACAGCTTGATCAGTAAATTCAAATCCAATTTCATTGATAATCACCTTTTCTGTCTTTTTTTGAAAAAAATAAAGTATGCTTATTTATTACTATAATTACATAGCAGGACTGTGAACGGTAAAATCCAAGAAACGAATTGAGGATAAGCAAGACGGGTGCTGTCATTTATAAAAAATAGTACTCATCTGACATAATCATCAACACATAATTCAATAATTTGATAAAATGATGAAATTTATAAAAATATGGACCTGAAATTCGTCTATTAGTGTTAAATTTTCGTAAATGACTGTATGTACAGGATGCTTTACGATGTACTCCTAATGTACATACTCAAATAAATACTTAAAAACTGTGATTGATAGAAGCATGAAAACAGTGGTATGTTAATAATAAAAAAAAACCTCAAGAATTTGACATATAAGCCAAAAAATTTTAGTAACAACTTGTGCCTATAGATGGCGCTGCAATATGCAATACTGATCCTCATTTGCTGCACGAATGGCACTAAACTCACAAAAATTCAAAGTTTGGGATGCAATCTCCTACAAGGGCATTATTGGACCGTTATTTTTTCGAGAAACGATGAATGCTGACGATACATTGACGGTATCAGGGTGTCCCAAAAAGGTGGTAACGGGATTTAATTCTTTATTTGTTAGAGATAAGTGGGCCGTGCAAAATGAAAAAATGTTTAAATTAAGGTCGGAAATAAGGATCCGTTAAGAAAAAATTCCTCTCGTTGATTTTCAAAAAGTTACACTTTTTAAATTTCTATACGATCCCCATAAAAAACATTGCCAATTAGTAAAATGTGTCCACCTACACTAATGGAGCGATGTACACCAAATTTCAGCTTTTCATCATACAACGTCTCAGAGATATCTTTAAAGAATGGTGATCGAGGACTATACTTATTTTGAATGTAAACGTTTATTGCTAGAGTGGAAAAAAATATTTTCTTTCGTAGTTTCTGTACGACCCCTGAAATGCGATCATTCGACGTGATTTTTTTCCCATCGAGAACCATGGAAAATTAGGTTAAGCCAGCGTTATATATATCTTCATATCTCTCACACTTTTTAAGGTATAATTCTCAAATTTTGTATGTTACCTCATGAGTGTATGGGGTCACATTTTACTAACTGGAAATTGTTTTGTACGGGGTTGGGGGATCGTATACAAATTTAAAGAGTGTAACTTTTTGGAAATTAAAGCGAAGAATATTTTCTTAACGTAGTTTTTTTTTCAGATCTCATTTTGAACACTTTCAATTTACACTGCCCACTTATCTCTAATAGATAAATAATTAAATCCCGTTACCACCTTTTTGGGACACCCTGCATGTACTTTTGAAAAATTTGTTGCCACTCAACAACCGTTGGATGATCCAACAACCACCCACCACTCAACAAACATGGCATATACACATTGGGGTACTGCATGGTTTATGCAAGATGGGGCTCACCCCCACCGTGCACAATTAATTTTTGATTTTCTGGACGAATAACTGGATTATAGAGTTATTGCATTGAACTACAATAATGACAGTTATTGGAAAAGGCATGAATTGACTTTTGTATTCTCTCGACTTCATCCCCTTTCTCAATTGCCGAAATTTCTACCTGTCTACGCCCCTGGTGTGTAGTATGGAAGATGTCCATATTGAATCGATTTTGATGGGATTGTTCTCGGTGTCTGAGCTCTCTTTCTGGCACATGAATTGACGCTTATAGCGCTATCTATCGGTGCAATTTGTTACTAAAATTTTATAGCTTCTGTATCAAATTCTTAAGTTTTTTTTTTTTTTTTTAAAATTAACATTCCACTTGTTTCATGCTTTTATTTATCCCCGTTTTTGAATTATTCATTTTTTAAGTTGGAAATCTTCGTGAAACACCCTGTACATGCGCTGCAGCTAATATATATAAAATATGTTGTTTAACTCGATAAATATTTCTACTTCACTACAGTAATAAATTTACTTACACGATCCTGGAGTTACCCAATTTTCAAATCTTTTGAACCGTCAGACGATTTTGTTAAATTTTATGAAGCTTTCTGTATCAAAATAACTTCGGTTTGCGATTTTAATTATATAATTTGTCATACATATCTATCATAAGATTTTATTCAACATTTTTTTTTCTAAATTACTGTCTTCTATAGTCTCCGTCCAGAATGAAAAGTAATTTGTATGCTCATATTTATAAGCAGAATTATACCTCGACTTAACTCAAAGTGGTTACCGCAAGGTCCCATCAATCGCGTAAGTCCAGGGTATTACTCTACCTAAAATAAATTTTGTATACGCACCACAAAATCCAATTTTCCCGTCCCCAGAAACAGGAAATAGAGAAGGCACGTCTTATGTACGGGGTAAAAATATCCCCAGGCCCTTTCTCTAGAAGACGATATCCGAACCAATTTTGTGTGTATGTTGCATTCCCGAACCACAGCTCTATATGTTTCAGAGCAAATAAAAAATTCGATCTGCTTGTTTGCGGAGTTTTCCCCCCATCTTGTTGCTGGAGAATTGACCGGTTCCACGACCTCGGCTATTTTGGTTAAAAGCTATTTCAAGAAAGAGGTTATGTTTACCCGCAACCTATAGTAAATATAAGCATATTTACAGAAAGCTTCATGAATTCGCTCAGTTCTTTTTAATAAGTTGTTTTGGGAAAAATATTGTAAAAAAATTTTATAAACAAAAGCGATTTATGTGAAATGTTTACGTGAAGTTTTTATTTTTTAAAAGGTATTTTAAAACAAATAGTTAAAAAAGTTGGAGTCACTACGTAAGGAGATTTGAGAATGTGTCTCATCCCATTCTTTCTAAATCCATTGTGAAAGATTTGAAGAATATTTTAGTGTTATACTTTATAAAATTTTTTGCTTTCTTTTCGTCTTAACCCTTTATATTATCGTCTTGCAGATCTGTAGCATACCAATCAAAGCTGTATCAATCATACTGTATTAAAAATATTTGAATGACTTTTTTTTTTCTAGAACAACGTGAGCATAAAATGACAATAAAAAAATCTGAAAAAATTTTCATAGTTAATTATTGTTGTAACTCGAAAGTATATTTTTCTATACTCGAAACTATGTTTTTCAGCAGTCGCACTATTGGTTATTAAAGCACTTTTTTTCCATAGGTCAACCTTATAACAATGTGAATATTAAAAAAAAAAAAAAGCGGTAAACCGCCAAACACTGTTTTAAGCAATGGGGACACCCGAAACTCCCTATCTTGAGTTCTAGTTAACCAATTTACATGCAACAAAATGCAAATTTTAATTATTTGAAGCGCATAATACAAATTTTAGACTAATTTAATTCCTAGAACAGCAAATCAATCCGAAAACTTGTAATTAACAATATGTTTTAAGGAGTATTGATACTAAACTAAGGAAAGAGCTGGATGCTGTGATGCCAACATCACTTATTATTTTTCGGCATTAGTATATAACACCTGTCCTGTATTTTGCGAGTTGCATGTTATGTACAGCCAACCCCAGATCCGCTCAAAGCATTTCAGTTCTTTTTGGTTTATGACCGCAGATGTAAAGAATTTCATTTTTGCTGCTCTAACTTTTAGGCGAAGCCTGTCAACTTTTGTGAAGGCAAGCAGTTTCTCACGATTGGATCCTTGGCGATTTTCTTCATCGACACGTTTTGGTAACCTTTTTACATTTCTGCGCCTAATTGTTTGGGTTTGTTAAATTAATACACTGATTTATTCTTTACCGCTCCGGATGTGTGCGCCTATTTTCTTGCCTGTTGGCGTAGTTTTGTTAGCGCTGCTTCGCCGATTCGCACCTAAAGGACCATCACTTCAGCTCCAGTTGAACATCTAATCGACACTGAAATTATGCAGTCTGTCCCCGGCCCCTTGCCATCCAATGACTTTGTAAGAATTTACTAATTTGCAATAAAATCAAGTTAAAACCACTTTACGGAGTTTCTGCCTGAGTTGTTGTTTTTTAACACATCGCAAATGGAAATTTATCTCTTCTTTTTTATGGCCCCCTAGAAATATAAGAATATAAGCATAACCTGCACCATAGATGCTCTTTGAAAAAAAAATGAAAAAAAAAAGCTAATGGCAACACCAAATTTGCGAATTTCCTGAATCCACCGCCCACTTTCGTAAAAACATATGCTCGTGCAAAAGAGCAGTACCGTGATTCACCACACATGCACATTACGTTTTGCGCCATTTTCAAAACGAGTGACTTCCGAATTTTTCGAAACTACCCATGACGTTTTTGCGTGCTTAGCTCTCTTCCCGCTCTTCCATTACGCCCTCTCCCCCCCCCCCCCGAGGTTTCTCTGAAATATTAGCCTTCCCACTAATGCCCGGAAGCGCGGGCGGGGGCTGATTTGCCGTGGGGGCACCCCTATTAGATTACTTGGGGCGCAGCATGACTAAACGGTATTCGCATGTCGTTTTGCGAGGACAGATGATAATTTGGAGTGCCACCTATTGTCTTGTTTCTCCATGTTAGCAATTCGCGACCATGTTTGATTTTGATTGACGTCATGGTGACCGGAAACCAACCGTGTGTGTGTGTGTGTTGGGGGTAAAGGGGGGAGGATGTTGTTTAATTTGGGATCATTTTGAGTGGTTTTCTATTTTTGGAATCGAGAGTTGAATGGAAGATGTGGGAACTGAAGTGTGTCAAAAAATCACGCTGATGATTATAATATGCTCAATTTTAACTTCTTATAGGCAGTGTTGAAATTGCGAAAAGTATACAATAAATGTATTCTGGAATACAACTATCTGGCTATTACTGTGATGATATTGTGTGGAAACAAAATAATAAGGTATAAACACTCAATTCTGACTTCTCAAACGAAATCTTTTGAATATTATTTATTCTGAGCTTGTTTAAATACACCCCATCCCTCTAAAAAATGCTTAAGGTTTAATTTATCCTTTTCAAAAGTTGTTTGAAAAGTTAGAAATTTAAATAAAAATATCTAAATATTTTAAAAATTTTGTCATCATAGTTCTATAGAGAGTGCCCGCTAAAGTCCGTTGTCACCCCAATAATCTCTAAGCGGAAAGACCTTTGTTCTTAAAAGTGAGGTCTAGGTGCAGTAAAGTTGCCATGCGCTACGCAAGAAAACCGCTTACAGCGCCACTTGGCGGATAAATTTGGAGTTAGCGTTCTTATCTCAAAAACTGTACAATATATGGGAAAAAAGTCATTTAGAAAGTTGTTCACCATCATCGATTTAGTAAGAGAAGACACTTCCGTAAAGTAATATTAAAAATAGAAGGCGTAAAAAGTACTAATACCTGAGCTAGAATGTCATCTGGCCAAATGGGAAACACTTAAAGCAGGAAGGATAAATGAGCCTGATGTCAGGCAAGTGCACTTTTGGAAAATTCGGCCAACAAATATGTTTTTTACGCCTTCCATTTGTAACCTTATTGTGCACACTAATGCGCATAATATGTGAAATAAGGTGTCTTTTCTTACTAAGTGCTGAAAAACTTTGTAAATGACTTCGTACCTCGTACCATTCTTGAGATAAGAATGCTAACTCCGAATTCAACCGCCAGGTGGCACTGTAAGCTGATTCATCGTGTAGTGCGTAGCTACTTTGCTATACTTAGACACCACTTTTATGATTATAACTCTCGCAGTTCTAAAGTTAATGGGGTGACAAAGGGCTTCAGAGGGCACACTGTGTATATATAGAATGCTTATTCTATCTACAGGGTGTCCGTTAAATGAGTGACCCATTTTGAACGTAAAAAAAAAAAAAAAAAAAAAAAAAAAAAAAACACGGTTAGAGAAAAAAAAATGCGCCGTTTGCATCACTTTTATTAGAAAACAAATAAATTTCGAAAAATACACTTTCTTCAAATAGCTCCAAATATCATTACTAAATGGCACTGGAAGTCTAAAAACTGTACTCTCAATATAGCTGTCCTTCGAAGCGATAATATGGCGTAGTCGCAGAACCAAGCTTGCACACGCGTGACAAAGTCGAAATGACCTCACATGCCTTACAGACGTAATGTTCCACATCTACAAGCTTGTGGATTTTGCTGGTACACCTGCTCTTTCAAATCCCACAGAAAGAAATCAAATGGATTCCAATCCGGTGAACGGGGGGGAGGGGCAGTCCATTCCTGATCCTGTATGGTTCAAGAAGTCTAAAGAAAGGACACGAGCGCCATCTGGTGGTGATATTTGTAACTATCTGAAAATGCATTTTTCGAAATCTATAGGTTTCTAATAAAAATGTTGCAAACGGCACCTTTTTATCCCAAACCGTGTTATTCTTATTTACGTTAAAAATGAGTCACTCATTTAATGGACACCCTGAACATTTACTAGTTAGTTAGTTTAACAGAAACAATAGACATTTTTATTTCGTATCTAAATACAACAATTTATAAACTAAAAAGAAATCATCTCTTTTTTTTTTCCATCCTGCGACAACTACACTTTAAAACAATGATAAAGGTAGATGCAACATGCTCTCTACTGAATGAAATGTTCATTATAAACACACATTTGATTTTCTTCTCGTATACCAGTAGTTTCCCTATCGTTTGAGAATGTCTACGGTAAAAGTCTTTCGTATCACCACAGTGCAGATGTGCATCAGCCATAGCCAGAGAGTGCAATTTCATGGCAGTCAAAAATTTAAGTAAAAAATATTAGATTAATCTGTCATCAATGTTTTTTTTGAAGGTGCGAACTTGCTCATCAGACATTCTCCACTTGAGAGAACCGAAGTGTTGGCTATTTTATTATGGGGGAGCTTTGTAGGCGGATGAATTTACTCCTTATGAAGGGGCGGACAAGTTAATACTCAAGCCCAAACCGGGAATCGGACCTAGATCCAGGTGTGGTATCGCACCCACAACCTTGTGGTTAACCCTTTGAAGCACAACCATTTACCAATGTTGGAAAAAGGGCAGCCGTTGCCATCGCTCGATTTAACTACCAGCAAGATGGCGGTCGATCGAATCGCCCATCGCGTGCCACAGATCGAGACCATTTTTGACACAGCTGACTGTGCCAGACCATTTTTCACACAAAGCCTTTGACACACGCCGCACAGCCAGACCATTTTGACACAGCTGGCAGTGCGGCGCTTCAATCGAGAGATGGTAACGGCTGCCCTTTTTTTCAGCATTGGACAGTCTTTACAAGTTGTGCTTCTGTATCAATGTATTTCCATCGTATGCTCCAGTTTTCAGTAGATGCCAGTGCTGCTGAAAATATTTCTGACAACCATTTTACAAATAATCGACAATTACGTGCTAAAACGTAAAGGATTCTCGTGTAACTGTGTCCTCCTGAATTATTTTACTGAAATCAAATTTATTCTTCGTGACTTACAACAGTCAAAACGTCAGAGTTTTGTGTCCTCACGGCGAGGACACAGCGCGCTAAAGAGTTAAGGCGTTGGGATAGTAACCAGAAGGTTGAGAGTTCGATATCGGCGTACCACTAAAGACTAACATGTACATGCGGTGTACGTGCACGTTAAATCCGTGGTTCCGAAAGCTCTCTCGGCGGTCGCTCACAGTTTCAGTGGGGTGCCAACATTCAGAAGTCCCCCACCTTCTGATGAAAATCAAGAGTTGTGGAGGGAAACTGCTGGAAGGACGTATGTATCTCTAGATGACACGTTCAGTGACGTGAGCTGTCCTCTCCTGGCTAATAAATGGTTCGTTTGCCACTGCAGCATCTCGGTGGCTGTGTCGTATAGGTTCTATACAGGGTGTCACAAAAAGGTGGCATCACGTTATAATTTTTCTTATCTATTAGTGATAAGTGGGCAGTGTAAATTGGAAAAAAAATGTTCAAAACAAGGCAGGAAAAAAGACAACGTAAAGAAAAGATTCCCTAGTTAATTTTCAAAAACTTACACTTTTTAAATTTCTGTAAGACCCCCGTATAAAAATTCTAAATTAGTAAAATGTGCCTTATACACTAATGAGGTGATGTACAAAATTGGAAAATTATATCCTAAAAAGGGCTCTAGCAACAAACTTTTACATTGAAATTCATATAGCCCCTGAAAATCTATGTTTAATAATTTCTCCGAGACTTTTACGGTGAAAGCTTAAAACTTTGTACGTCACCTCATTACTGAATGGGGCACATTTTACTAATTGAGAATTTTTATTGTACGGGGGTCTTTTACAAATTTAAAATGTGTAATCGTTTTAAAAAAATAAAATATGGAATATTTTTCTTATTGAATTTTTTTTTCCAACCTTATTTTAACATTTTCTTTTTTTCAAATTACAGCACCCACTTATCTCTTATAGATAAAGCCCGTTACCACGTTTTGGGCCATTCTGTATGGTATATGTTCAACTCAGATCTGTTGTTTGTGAAAGAAATTTGAATTATAAACACACACATGCGAGTTCCTTCACCTGTAAAAGTCGTTTCTCTGCCTCTATAGAATGTCAGCTGTGAAACTCTGTTGCCATTTAGGCTTTTGCATCACGTTATTATAAATTTGCAACAATCCGCTTAGGAGTCTGTTATTTTTCATTAAAACTGGAAATTGTAATAAAATACTTGTACGGTTTGGATTACTTTAAAAAAAATATATATCCCGGTTCTAAGAATTTTTGTTTAAAAAGCATCCTTCAGTTTCTTCCCCTGTAAAAGTCATTTTACTGCACTGATAGAATGCCAGCTGTGAAAATATGTTCGCCTTTACGCTTTTGTGCAGTATTGTTCCAAATCAGAAGCAGACTATACGGGGTGTCCCAAAAAGGTGGTAACGGGTTTTTATTTGTTATCCATTAGAGATAAGTGGGCGGTGTACCTTGAAAAAAATGTTCAAAATAAGGTAGGAAAATAAGACTACGCTAAGAAAAAATTCCTCTTTCATTTACAAAAAGTTACACTTTTTAAATTTCTATACGACCCTCGTACAAAAAAACATTCCCTATGAGTAAAATATGCCCATACACTCATGAGGTGATGTGCAAAATTTGAGCTTTTCTTCATACGAAGTCAAAGACATATCTTTAAAGAAAGATGATCAGGAACTAAACATGATTTTTAATATAAACGTTTATTGCTAGAGTGGTAAAAAATGTTTTCTTTCATAATTTCTGTAAGAACCCTGAAATGCGATCATTCGACGTGATTTTTTCCCCTTAGAGAGCCATGGAAAAGCGGTTTAAGTCAGCGTTATATTTATCATCGTATCTCTGACACTTTTCAAGGTGCAGTTCTCAAATTTTGTATGCCACCTCATGAGTGCATGGGGTATATTTTACTAATTGGAAATTGTTTTATACGGAGGTTTTATACTAATTTAAGAAGCGTAACTTTTTAAAAATTAAAGAGAGGATTTTTTTTCATAACGAAGTCTTATTTCTGACCTTATTTTGAACACCTTTTTCAATTTTATTGCCCGTCTATCTCTAATAGATAAAGAATTAAAGTATATTAGAACCTTTTTGGGACATTCGATTACAGTAAGAAATGTAAATAAAGGTATTTGTATAGCTTAAAAAGTTCACCTTTACTGCATATGAAAGATACAGATGAAGACATGTTCGAGTCTCTTTACACTTCGATAGAATGCCAGACGTGAAGACGTGTTCGTCTTTTGCGTCCCTTGTTGCAACAAGCACATTCAGATTTTGTACATCAGAGTACATTTTTGGACATCAATTCATTACAGCCAGAAATTTAAGTAGAAGTATTGATCTCGCCTGCCGTAGTTGGTGATCAGTTTAAAAGAATATCCATTGTTTTTTACTTTCCGAACATGTACCATGTAAGGAAAGTATTGTAATCATGAAAAAATTCGACTTCGAGATTTTGGTGTTTTGACACGTTTTGAGGGCTTCTGAATCCATTTATGCTATTTTTACGAAATGTATGTGTGTATGTGTGTGTGTGTATGTGTGTTTGTGTGTATGTGAGTAAACACGATAGCTCCTGAACGGAGCATTCGATAGAGCTCAAATTGGATATATATGTCATAAACCACCGTCGCAAGACCGGTATTGATTTGGGTGTGTATAGGACTTATAGTTTTTCTACAGGGCTACGACAAAGATTTCTTTTACATTATGGCCTATGGGGGGAATTTCTTGAAAGTGCGCTAGCGTTTAAACGATACATTCGATTGAGCTCAAATTCGGTATACATGTTATAAACCACCATCCTAAGACCGGTATTGATTTTGGTGTGTATAGGAATTATAGTTCTCCTAAAGGGCTACGACAAAACTTTCTTTTATGTTATGGCATAATGGCATATGGGGAGAAATTCTTGAAAGTGCGCAAGCGTTTAAACGGTGCATTTGATTGAGTTTCAATTTGGTATATATGTTTGAATTATTCATCGATTACAATTTATTTAAGTGTTTGGTAATGATCTTAATCGTAAGTGTTCGGAAAGTCGAGTGGAGTCACTCCAGATTTTTCTTATTACCTTTGATGTATCAACTATTGTAAAGCTGAATTATAAGTGTTTGAACCTTGTTTGAGTGTGGAGACAATTTCCAACACTGTTGGACTGTTAAAACTTTATTTGTGATGTCAAATAGCAATGGAGACGCACAATGTTACTTAATCATGTGATCATTTTATTTAAAAAAACATAATTTAATTTAGAATTTTAACATTATCATTCCTTTCAGCAAATGTTGAATGTTTTCGCTCGCAGATAGGGTGTTCCAGAAAATTCCTGCAAACATAGATGAATTAAAACAAACCATAACTGAAGAAATCTCGTGAATAACACCAACAATGATGCAGAGTGTGTCAAAAAACCTGGTTCGAAGTGTTCGTGTTTGCATTCAGAATGGTAGATAGCTTGTTCAATATTTGCTGTAAGGAATGATAATGTAGACAATTTGAATTAAAGTAGCTTTTTTGAAAAATAAAATTATCAGAGGATTAAGTAACATTTTGCATCTTCATTTCTATTTTACCTCACAAAAAAATCTGGAGTGACTCCACTCGACCTTCCGAACACTTACGATTAAGATCATTACCAATCATTTAAATAAATTTTAATCGATGAATCATTCAAACATGCATATCAAATTGAAACTCAATCGAATGTACCGTTTAAACGCTAGCGCACCTTCAAGATATTCCCCCCATAGGTCATAATGTAAAAAAAATCTTTGTCGTAGCCCTGTAGAAAATCTATAACTCCTATACACACCAAAATCAATACCGGTCTTGCGACGGTGGTTTATAACATGCATACCCAATTTGAGCTCACTCGAATGCCCCGTTTAGCAGCTATAGTGTTCACTCACATACACACAAACACACATACACACAAACACATACATACATACATACATCTCGTAAAAATAGCACAAATGAATTCAGAAGACCTCAAAACGTGTCAATACACCAAAATCTCGAAGTCGAATTTTTTCATGATTACAATACTTTCCTTACATGGTACATGTTCGGAAAGTAAAAAGATACTACTTGAACTTTTCATTTATTTATTACTTTCCGAACATGTACCATGTAAGGAAAGTATTGTAATCATGAAAAAATTCGACTTCGAGATTTTGGTGTTTTTACACGTTTTGAGGGCTTCTGAATCCATTTATGCTATTTTTACGAGATGTATGTATGTATGTGTGTGTGTATGTGTGTTTGTGTGTCTGTGAGTGAACACGATAGCTCCAGAACGGAGCATTCGATTGAGCTCAAATTGGATATATATGTCATAACCCACCGTCGCAAGACCGGTATTGATTTTGGTGTGTATAGGACTTATAGTTTTTCTACAGGGCTACGACAAAGATTTCTTTTACAATATGGCCTATAGGGGGAATTTCTTGAAAGTGCGCTAGCGTTTAAACGATACATTCGATTGAGCTCAAATTCGGTATACATGTTATAAACCACCATCCTAAGACCGTTATTGATTTTGGTGTGTATAGGACTTATAGTTTTTCTACAGGGCTACGACAAAGATTTCTTTTACATTATGGCCTATGGGGGGAATTTCTTGAAAGTGCGCTAGCGTTTAAACGATACATTCGATTGAGCTCAAATTCGGTATACATGTTATAAACCACCATCCTAAGACCTGTATTGATTTTGGTGTGTATAGGACTAATAGTTCTCCTAAAGGGCTACGACAAAACTTTCTTTTATGTTATGGCATAATGGCATATGGGGAGAAATTCTTGAAAGTGCGCAAACGTTTAAACGGTGCATTCGATTGAGTTTCAATTTGGTATATATGTTTGAATTATTCATCGATTAAAATTTATTTAAGTGCTTGGTAATGATCTTAATCGTAAGTGTTTGGAAAGTCGAGTGGAGTCACTCCAGATTTTTTATTTAGTTTGAGAACTGACAGATTGATAGACAGGCAAAAATAAACCATAAACACAGTTAAAATTTGTTAAAAATTCAAAATGTTTAATTATTCCCATAGGTTACGGTGTTTATACCGGATTAAAGTCTAAGAAATCCCACCGCAGACTTCAAAACGTGCACACAGCAAGCACATAATCTCTAGACAGCTTATCAAGAGTCCAATTACGCCGACCTGCTTTTCACTTTCTTTAAAAATCCGGAAACGCACCGGTTTATCTAACAGATGCCGTTCGGTGAACTGCGGACAGTTCTCCAATCCGGAGCAATATTTTTAAAAGTAAGAAACTTCCCTTTCATCCACTTAACTTGTGTGTGGAGTTGAGTTGTACTCTTCAAGGAATATGTGTTTTTTTATTTCCTCCCGCTTTCTTTTAGCTGCTTTTGCTTGCATTTTTTTTCTTTTTCTTCGCAAGCACGAGTTTAGTTCCTAGAGCGCAAAAAAGTTTTTTTTTTTTCCCTCCCTTCATCTGAATTGGGGTTTGTATTCTGAACGTCTTGGGCGATTTCTTTCCCTTCTAGGGTGTTGTATATGATGGATTGAAGGGAGTGGGTTAACCGGAATAAATCGATAAATTTTTTTTTTTGTACATGCGTTGAATATTTTTAAAAGATTAATCAATGAATGGACTTTTGAAACGTTGGTTTTAGAAAGATCGTTTCTGATACTCGAATGCGTTTCATTGGGCGTTTTAATTTTTCCTCCAATCAGTGTTTAAGTATGTTTATTATTTTTTTTATGCTTTTTAAAATCTTTTATACGTTCTAAAAGGCAACGTGTTAATTATTTTTGTGTTACTGTTGTTGTTTCTCGTGCCCTCTTGTTGTTTCTCATGCACCTCGAAGCGTTGCCTGATCTTCCATGTAGGACGGCGAAGGGCGAAAGGGCACGGTTTCCATTTTAAAGAGGCTCAATGGGAGTAAGTCCGACTTTGATCGGGGTGTCCTAATTTTGAAACAATTCCAAATGAGAGACCTTGTGATGGAGATCACATATCTAATTTTAATAATCATTTACTTTGTCTTTCTTTAAATTTTGTCGATCCAAAATCAAGAAGATATTGAGTGTAGACTTAAATTTGAGATTAAAAGGCGTTGTGTAATAAAGCAGGTTCGAATGCACTTAGTTGCAGTAAAGAAAAAGACATTGTATGCTTAAAACTATTTATTTAAAAGATACTATTGAACATTATTACAACGGGCGGAGGTGGCTCAGCGAAATAAAGTTACGTCCTATATGGACAGTGAAATTAAGATAGAATCAATTGAAAATTACGCCAGCAGAGAATTACAATTGGCGAGAACAATAACTTGGCTGAGGTCAATAACGCCAATTCCAGAGCAACCCTAAAAGTTAATCCAATAAAATTAAAATGACGTAATCGCGAGCAAATAATTTTAAAGATGAGGCAGGGCAACAAAAATATTAACTTACGCCAGTAGGAGGGGAATCAAAAAGTTCGTTGCAATTGCAAACGGACGTAATCTAAGCTATTTTTAGCTCAGAACGACGCCACCGGGTCTGAAGAGACAAATAAACAATTAAGAAAACTGCACACGGGAAAAGCAAATATACAGAAAAAAAGCCGAAATGGCAGAAAAATGAGAACAGAAAAGATTTAGAATTCTTGATTTTGGATAGATTACATTAAAGAAAGACAAAGTAAATGATTATTAAATTAGATATGTGATCTCCATCACATATTTCGTCATAGACCAATAGCACCTGAAATCCGCACCCCCAAGAGGTATAGTTCGAATATAGCGAACATTGGAGCTACGAACAGATTTTTCATGCACCAACTCAAATTAGCGCACACGATTTCAGCCGACAGAGGTTTTCACCCTCCAAAGCACTCTCCAAGCCGCTGCTGCTTCACTTTCCGTGTTTTTATGGGAGCGGAGCTTAGCGACAAGGCGACTGCGGGACATGCTTTTTGTTTGTAGAAGAAGACGCAGAAGAGGGTATGAGTAGAAAGATGCGCAGAGCTAATGAAGCTGGGCTAAGATCTAAAATGAAGAAAACAATCTTTTAAGTATTAAACCATCATTATTAATTTCCTTTTATCAAAAACAAAATTGCTCTTTTGTGACAATCCTTTTCCTTTGATTCCGTAACTATTGACAACTTGTAAACAACCCTTCTGTTTTTATCCTCATCCCGATATTTGCAGATGGACTAGTTGAGTTAGCGCATGCGTGCTTGCGTCCGTACACTGTTAAAAAAAAAGTCTGTTAAACTGACAGAAAAAAAAAAAAACTGTCAGCCAGTACACCAGTTTATTTTCGTATATTTTACAGAAGTCTTCTGTACTTTTTCCGTATACGGAAGATTTCTGTAAATTAAACTGAGAATATGTAAAATTTACGGAAGACTTCTGTAAAAAAAAAAAAAAAAAAAAAAAAAAAAACTGGCGTCCTGGCTGACAGTTTTTTCCTGCAAATTTGGCAGACTTTTTTTTTTTGCAGTGTGAGCGTGATTAAGCTGGCGGAAGAGTGCTTGTTTAAACTTTAGTTCCTTGCAAGGATGGATACAACTGTTTTTCTTCGAGATCACGTAGGATATGCGAAAAGAACGTTTTAGCTCCCTACCTCCCACAGATTACGAATTTTAGAGATTAACAACAGCACTCCATAGCAGCAAAATAACAAAACAAATACATCTTAGCTTTTACAAACCTTCTATTTTATAAAATATTAACGATTTATTGTTATACTTAAAAAAAAAGAAAAGAAATTTTTAAAAATTTCGTGCATTTATTTATTTTTCCATTCTTCCCCCCAATATCTTTTAAGTTTTATAAAAGACCGAAAAATCTGATAGAGCTGGAAAATCGACGTCAGTCACATCTATTCCAAGTTGTAACGTAGTAAAATAAAAACACAACTTGTTATGACAGTCACTTCTCTTCGACTCTTGGAGTATGCGAAAATATCTATCAGAAACGAAAATATTTGAAGTAATATATTTCCACCTATCGCCAGATTCCCCCTCTTCTTCCCCCCCCCCCCTACTCCCCCTCACACTCAAATCGCTTTATTTTTTTTGGTTACGATAAAAAATTCAAAAGCGCATTCCATTTTTGAAACGCCTCTTATATAAGGTAGATGCCGTATTCGCAGTCCTTTACTGCCAGATAAAAGCAAAGCACCTTGAGTAAAAAAAGCAAAGCAAAGCAAAGAAAGAAAAAAAATAAACTGACCAAACATTGAAGTCAGCGGCTTAAGCGGAAATTTGTCCGTCCGTCCATTTCGGTCTGGCAAATTTCAATCACAAACCGGATTTCATGATTTTGAAAAATAGGTTGCCTTGTTACGTTTTTTTTTATTACTTTACCAAAGAAAGGCACTTATATAAGCGATGGTTTATTCAATGGGTGCTTCGTTTTTTTTCTTTTTCTCTATTTGGTTTTATCGACGAAGCTTAAAGGTATTTTGTGATTTAGAGTATTTTCTAAGGAGATTTTTTTTTTCACGAAATGATTTTTAAGGCATAAGCCTACCTTAAGTGCACTTAAAATAAAGTAAAAACGTTAATGAAAAATGCATGTTTTTAATTAAGATGGGGAATAAAAACTAAAAATTTAAATGCGGTTTTAATGAAATCCAATGTAAACTTTGAAATATTGGAAATTTTAAATGAAATTTTGGAAAAAAAATCGTTCACGCCACATCTCCTGTAAGCAATTTTAATAAATATTTTTAAATAATATTTATACAGGACACAACTAACACACTTATCTATGTTATGAACCAAAAGATTAATCTAATAGTTATTTTAGTTTTTATATGAAAACTCAGTATTTTTTCTAGGAAAAATCATTTTTTAAAAGAAAAATGGCAATAAAGTCAATGGACAAAAACAGAAATATTATATTTTGTTTCAGGATACTGCTAGTAATGGTCAAAATATCCTGACAAAATTTCAAGTTATTATTTTAAATACGTTATGAGATATGACATTTATTGTAAAGAAAATGTAAGAAAAACACACTTTTTTAGAAAACGCATGCAAAGATTTTAATCTCTCTATTCTAAAAAAAAAAAAAAAAAAAAAAAAAAAAGTAACGGCCGCTGTTGCCGGCGCCGCCGTCTCCGATCTCAGAAGCTTGTTCTGCTATCTCCTCCGAAACCGCGGGGATTGGAGTTTCGATGAAGGTGTCCACGGATTCGGAAAATTCTGGGGAACCTGATAAGCTGACTTAAATTTCGAAAATCGAATTATTTTAGAAGATAATAATAAAAAGCTGAAAAAATAAACATAATGGTTGCCAGGTTCGGCAATTTTCGCCAGCATAAAATCATTCCTAACTTTGCAACAAAGCAATTCCAAGTATGTAGACTCGCGTGAAATTGACAAAAATTAAGTAGAATGACACCCATTTTACGCCGAATTAAAAAGTATATCAAATAAATAACTCAAAGTGTGTTCCACAAAATTGACAATTTTCAAAAAGTAAGTTCTCTTAGACAACAGGAGTTTAGAATTAGGGATTATTCATTTTGCCAAAACAGAATAACTAATTGAAACTGATTTAAAAAGAGCCATACTAGGAGCCTTGTCCCCTAGTACTCTACAAAATGCTATCCTTCTGGGTCAATTTTCTTGTACAACTTACATTCTAGTTATCGCAGAAACAAAAATAAAACGGTTTTGGAATCCTATTCGTGTGACCCATAAAATAAGCAAATAATAATAATAATAATAATAATAATAATAATAAATTGAAAACATCAACAGAACAAGTATTTCTTGGGTAGTAGCATACCTTAAAATTCCAACAATCTTTTGCACGAGTAACAGCTTAAGCTGCAAATTTAAATTAATCAACAAATAAGAGCCACTTAATTAAAAAAAATATTCCAACGAAGTTGAAAATTGTCTATGAGGTGTAGAAATTTTCATAATTTTTTTAATGAAAATTCATTCATTTTCAGAAAATTGTGCATGCATTAAGCTCCTCTGAAGAATGACTTCCTTATGAAAGAGAAATTTTAAACTTTGAACCATAACTCCTAAAATATCAAATGAATATCAAAAAATAATTTACAAAACCCCAATGATAACAATTTTTACAACCTTCTGATAAAAGTAAAGGAAACGTTGGTAAAGGAAGTATGATGACCTGAAAAAACTCTAGTATTAACATTTTGACGAAAAATGGATTTTGAATATTCCTAAGTCTGCTAAATATACTTTGAAATATGTTAAAATCTTAAAAAAAAATTGAAGAAGATTGTTTTAAATTTAATTACGAAGTTTTTTGTTTTAACTCTTTTACAATTGTAACACTTTATAACCATGGCACTTAGTGCTCTGAACTGGGAGACGGAAGGTGCCTGGTTCAAAACCAGGTCACGTCCACCGACCTAACCGCTCGGAGTTTTCCGTGGTTTCCTCCGAAAATTAGCGTAAATGCGGGTTGGACCTCTCAGAAAGACCCCTATGGAGGGCAACCCGCCCATAGGCCTAGGTCTCACGTGTAGATAATTGGCCATAATCCTACAACAACCATGGTATTTATATGTACTTAGAAAGGAAATAGGTATGGGGATTCCGTACAGAGGTCACGTGATATTTGCGTTGCCCAGTGGGATTGTTCCAGAGTGCCCCCCAGAAGTTGTCACGAAGTAATAGACATTTCTCATTAACAGATTCGGCGTTACGGCGCGATTTGTTTAACACATGCGCTTAGCTAGCTTTGATTAGCCAAAAAAAAAAAGAAAATCATTTATGTTATCACCTAAGGTGGGGGGGGGAACCCTTGTTCGATTGTAAGCGCCAATTGTACGCATCAGCGTTATAATGTTAGAGAAAAGTTTAGTTTAAACTAGTTAACCAATAACTTGTGTACTAGTTAAACAATAGATTTCTTTTTCCTTCCAGAAAGAATAAAATTTAAAATGATACGAGTTGAGGAATTAATAGTTTACTTCTGTAATGTAAATTTTGGTATCAATTAATTATTTAATAGTTTAGAAATCTCTTCACTATATACACTGGCCTCCAAAAGTTAAGAAATAACATGTTTTTCGAGGCTCACCATAAAAAAAAAATGACACTGACACTAAAATTTATGGTTTATATAAATGATAAAAATGAACTTTATGCAAATTTATGCAAAAACGATAGCTACCACTTTGTTTTTATAGAAAAGAACAGGCATATATGAGTCAGAGAAAAATGTGCAATTACAACTTTTGTTAGCAGATTCGTTAACAATAGGTAACAGGGTCCCGCAATGTCTTAGAGAAACTGTTTGCCCGATTCGTTAAGGTGGCAGGAGGTCGTATGAATGGAAATGGAGTTGTCACAGGCTGATGCTCCTAGGCGTCTTAATGTGTCTCAAAGTGTGGTCCACCGTCTCTAGAATCAATATCAAGCGGAAGCTTCTGTGCCAAGAAGACATATTCTAGGCCGACCACGAACTACAACACGCACAGAATATTATTTGATAGCTCTTTCGGCTCGGGAAAGAAGCATTTCTGTGCCGCAACTTGTTGCAGACCACTCTGTAGCATCAGAGAGAAGAATATTCGCTAGTAGGGTGCAAAGGCTTCTTCACAATGAAGGTCTCTATGCAAGGTGACCACTTGTATGTGTCCCCCTCCACGGACGACAGAGAAGGGCCCGTTTATCTTGGCCAAGAGAACACGTTCCTTGGACCAGACAGCGATGGGCTTCTGCACTCTTTACACACGAGTCCAGATTCACACGAGATCGATTCAGGACGTCTGCTTATCTGGAAGGAACGAATCACCCCATAACATCAATCCAACAGTGTGGAAAGACACAGTTATCGAGGTGGTGGAATAATGGCTTGGGCAGGGATCCCACTCGATGGTCACACTGACCTGCATGTGTTCCAGGAGGAACTATGACTGGTGTGAGATATCGGGACGAGATCCTTGATGCCTATGTTCGCCCATATGCTGCTGCTATTGGCAATGATTTCATTCTGTTGGATGATATTGTCCGACCTCACCGAGCTGTGCTTGTTAAGGATTATCTTGAGAGTCAAGGTTTGGAGCGAATGGAATGGACAGCTCAATCTCCAGACATCAGTCCGATAGAACATGTTTGGGACTACCTTGGCAGACAAGTGGCTGCTTCAAGTCCTCCTCCAAGATCGTTGCATGAGCTGGAACAAGGACTAATCCGTGCGTGGTCTTCACTCCCTATTGAAGTGTCCGACAACTTAATTAGCAGCATGGGGAATGGATGCCGCCAGTGGATTGCAGTTAGGGGTGGACACATTCCTTATTAGAACTCATTTTTGTAATGTTTCCATCATATGTTTCCACAAAAAGCTTTGATAAACTGTTTTCTCCAAAAGTGGACTTTTCTACCAAAAGTGTTCTTTTGCTTTTACACCATGTTTGTGTTGAATTTACGTAAATTTCTATGTCGTACTCAATAAAGAACTATTTAGTTCTCAGATAGTCCAAATTTTTTGCTTCTATGTCCATTCGTTTCCATATTATTCACAAAAAACAGGTTGTACCTTAACTTTTGGAGGGCAGTGTATATATCAGTGGCGCAGACACGGGGGAGTTGTAGGGGGTTAGAACACCCCCATGAGGATTTTTTTTTCGGACCTCCTCAAAAGTATTTTTCTGGATACGTGCCTTGTGTGTACCATATATATATCTAATATATAAAATTCTCCTGTCACAGTGTTAGTCACCTAACTCCTCCGAAACCACTCGACCAATTTTAATGAAATTTTCTATGTATATTCGTTAGGTCATAGAATAGGTTTTTAACTATGTCTCATACCCCTAAGTCATAAGGGCGGTCCACCCCAAAATGTTTAGCCCCCGAGTGCTATTAATTTCAATCAGGATTTCTGTGTAGACATTAGCGTGTCGAATCACTTTTCAAATGTGTTTGCCAGATAATGTGGAGAGGAGGGGGGAAGTCTATAAAATGTTGAAAGTCACACAAGGTTTGCAATTTTTGATAATGGATCGCTAAATGTGGTGCCAAAACGCGACAATTTATTATAAATATATTTCGCGTATAGTTAGAAAACGCCTGGCGTATATTGTAAAAGAATTTTACTAAGCGATTTTAATATAGATTTCTATTCCGAAGAAGTGCTATGTGGAACAAGAAAGGAAAACACGGTACACTCATGGATTATGATGTCCATTCCAAACAGTATTTAAAATGTCTTTGCGGAATAGTTGGAATATGCCTACAGGAAGAACATGCCTGGAGGAAATTCTAAACAGTTTCAGGTGGCGATTTTAAGATAGATTTCGATTCCAAAGATGTGTTTTATGGTACAAGAAAGAGTTGATTCCTATTTTAGCGCCCCCACTCTCGCCAACCTAAAAAATTCCCGTACTTTGGCGAGCTTTGCAGTCATGGGTCTCTGGGAGTTATGCACAAGTTTCATCGGTACATACGTATTTTCCAGGCGGTCCGCCAAGACAAGCAATTTTTTCACCAAGATAAATGCCAGGCACATGAAATTGTTGATGGTTTGGAATACGATTGGCAATGTATTTAAAATCTATGAAAAAGTAGTTTGGCGGAAGTGACCGCCGGGATAATACGTAAGTACCGTTTCAACGCACCCAAAAGAACTAGGTGATAACTAAAGTAAACAAACTAGCGATAAAGCGCCAGTTAAGGAATTTGAAGACATTTAATTATTAAAACTACATTAATTGGTAATCCAAAATAAATAAAAATGTAACGGCATGCTGTACTTACATATTGTTCCAAATCGCCATTTTAATTCTAAATTACGATTGCTACATAAATGCAAAAAATCGTCATGGTAACTGCATATGTTTAATCATTGCCTCTTTATCGAGAGTAGAGGCGTTAAAGTAGGAAACAATATATAAAACGGTGAAGTATAGTTGTGATATACTTGGCGAAGATTGTAAAATAGTTTTAGTAGGCGATTTTAAGATAGATTTCGATTCCAAAGATGGGTTTTATGAAATAAGAAAGAAAAATACAGCACAGTCATGAATAATGATAACACTTTCCAACTTAACGGAATAAGGACGAAAAATAGGGACGACGCATAAATTATGATTCGATATAGTGCGTATTTAAAATCTGAAAGTATTTCAGATTTTCATCCTTTTTTTTGGGGGGGGGAATTTTTTATGGAATGACTATCAATAAGTCTCAAGGCCAAACTATGTCTGTTTGTGGATTAGATTTGAGCACACCATGTTTTTCACACGGACAGTTATACGTGGCGTGCTCTGGAGTGGGCAAACCATACAGGTGGGCATCCAGTTTTTTTGTGTTATCTAAAGATGGGAATAACAAAAAATATTGTATACTCTATTGCGTTAAGGGATTGATATTATTTTTTAGTAAAATTATTGTAATTAGTGATATATATAAATTTAAAGAATAAATTACAATGAATTAAAAATATAAATGTTTGGTATTGTGTTATTTTTATATTCCAGCATCGTTCACAGCCAGGGGCGTAGCCAAGGGGGGGGTTAGGGGGGTCATAACCCCCCCCCCATGAGGAATTTTTTGCCATACAAAATGTATATTCTTCACTCCCACATCACACACATGTATGCATATATGTGAGTTGCATTAGTCGTAACCCCCCCCCCCCCATGAAAAATTTCTGGCTACGCCCCTGTACACAGCGCTCCATGCCTCTTCCACTCATATACCACATCCTCACAAACTTACAATAAGTTAGTCATTTCTTTCTACTCAAATAATCCTAGGAATAATTTATATGGCAAAACAACGTTTGCCGGGTCAGCTAGTATATATATATATTTATTCTACGCGTACACACATTTTCATTATTCTCTTCAAAGAGGATTTTCTGCCAATAAACGCAGTCCCACTTTTAGGTTAACTCCACTAGCCAACCAAACAGCCCCCTAACTTCTGTGCGGGTGAAAGCGAAGCATTTGCCTTTCTACTGTGTAGAATTGTGTGGGTATAACATGCTTTGCTTTGTTAAGGGTGTTTCACTTGCAGAGATATTATCATCGCAGAACTTTGGAACAGCTTTAAAAAAAACAATGATGTTAAACACGCTAAAAAAGTAAAAAAAACAAACAAAAAAAAACAAAAAACTCGAAAAATGCTACAAGCTTTGAAAGGAAAGTTGCGATTACAGTTCGTTTAAAATAGTTTTTTTTCAGATTATCCATTTAAATTTTTTTTTACAGAAATAAAATGATTTCCTCTGCATGAAACGTTGATATAAGAGATGTTCCAAGCGAAACGAAATCTTTAGAATGCGAAAAGTTTTCGCTCGTTTTTTAGAAGAAAATGCAATTCCGATTTCGCTATATAACAAACATTGAATATGCAGGTTTTTATTTTAAGTGGACGAAGATTAAATGTATTGAGTGTAGACATACTTTTGTCGAATGCTTTTCCTAGCGCACGTTCTAATTGCCCGCACAACGGGCTTCTAGTTATATATCTCTCTCTATATATATCTCTTCCCTTCCCTAGCATACCGTTTCAGAGAGGCTGCTGATGAGCCACGTTTTTCCTCATAAATTGCAAGGCTATTTATGTAAGTAACAGAATATCAAGCAGGTAAGCTAACACTACACGATATTTCAGCATAAAAAGAGGAAGTTCTATTACCGAGACTGTACTGAATAAGATGCTAACAATAACAATTGCATTTAGGAACATGAAGACAAATGCGACAAGAACAAGAAAGAAAAATCGCGACGAAAGCATCAGTTATGAAACTTGACTCAAAAATTAATAATTTATACGTAAAAGGAAATAAAGTAAAGCACCGTTTATACGTCTTTCAAATGACCGACGTAAAACGACGTATAAATGAAAAGGCATATAATTGAAACATGGATAAACCCACCACTTGGAGTGTCAAAGATTTAACGTTACTTATGCAAATTTATCTAATTATAATAATTTTAAGTTTTTTAAGGTACTTCATTTTTTAATTACTTCATAATTGTTCTATTGAATTTGAATACTGAAAACAATAACTGAATTTTAAATTTAAATATTTATCTTAAAAGTGAAAGAAATTTATTATATTATATTTTCAAAAGCATAATTTCATTCAAATTTTTTACTTTATGATTCCTTACAGAAAATGTTGAAAATGTTCGCCACTATTTTGAATGCGAACATGAACGCGCCAAATAAAGTTTTCTGACATTCTTCCCAAAATTGTTGGTGTTATAGACAAGATTTTTACAGTTATGGTTTGTTTTAATCCATCCATGTTTGAAGGACTTCTCAGAAAAACACATTTGTTTTCATGTTTGTATTCAAAATGGTGGCAAAGTGTGTCAATATTCACTATGATCAATGATAATGTAAAAAAATTGAATCATGCTTTATAAAACTGAAATTATTTGAGGATTACGTTACATTCTCCGTTCCCATTGCTGTTTTACCTCATAAATAAAATTGTAACAGTCCAACAGTGAAGGAAATTGTCTCCCACTCTTAAACAAGGTCCAAAACAACTATCATTCAGTGTTAGAATAGTTGCCATATCCGTTAGATTTAAGAGTAATAAGAAAGATCATCGGGTACTCTTTTAAATTGATCATCCCGTATTTAGTATTAATGTAATTATGCTGCGATTTATGATTACGCAGACATCGAATGAAAAAGTATTTCAAAGTCGACTGATGTGCAGTTTGTCTTTGCGTATTGATTATAGCATGATAGCATGAATTAATTTCACGAAATGTTTTTTCATTCGTTTTCTTGAGAAGCAAAATAATTTCTATGGTTTTTCAATTAAGTCGATTGCGTCTTTAACCCTTTAACGCGCAGTGTTCCCGCTCTGGGATCACCGAACTCTGACGTTTTGACTGTTGCCAGTCACGAAGAATAGATCTGATTTCAATAAAAATAGTTGACGTAGGTGAAATAGGTGACGTAACTCCACGGGAATCCTTTACTTTTTAGCAAGTCATTTCCCGTAAAAAAAGGTCACGATTATTTTTAACAGCACTGACATCTGCTGAAAAATGGAAGAATGCGAGAACAGCTGGACAGATTGCCCAATGCTGAAATAAGGGCAGCCGTTGCCATCGCTCGACTTAACTACCAGAAAGATGGCGGACGAATGAAACGTTCATCGCGTGCCACAGATCTAGAGACCCTTTTTTTGACGACAGTAAAACGACCCTTTTTTTGACGACTGGCTGTGCCGCGCACAGCCAGCTGTCGTCAAAAAAGGGTCTCTAGATCTGTGCCGCGAATAGCCAGCTGTCGTCAAAAAAGGGTCTCTAGATCTGTGGCACGCGATGAACGTTTCGATCGTCCGCCATCTTGCTGGTAGTTAAGTCGAGCGATGACAACGGCTGTCCCTTTTTCAGCATTGGGAAAGGGTTGCGCCTCAAAGGGTTAAGGCGCCACGTCCTCACCATGAGGACACAAAACTTTGACTTTTTGATTGTTTTAATTCACGGAGAATGAATTTGATTTCAATAAAATACTTTAGGAGGACACAGTTGCACAGGAATTTTTTTCTGTACAGCACATCATTTCCTGTAAGAATGATCGATTATTTGTAAAATAGATGCCAGAATTAACTCGTTATACTTAAATTAACGTTACGAACTTAACGAAGGAAAGAGTTAAAGAACATTTTTGATATAGCTGGCTGCGTGAAAGAAACGGAAGAATTTGATGCTTAAACGGAAGTACCGCAGTGTTCTGGGCGCTAAACTCCGTTCTCATAAGAACACGGCAACTGAAGCAGCATCCGGCTTGGCCAGTGCTTGGGAGGGTCAACTTCCTCTCGGCTCGACTTCTGTGGGACCGTGTACGCTAATGGGAGCTGGTTCACGTAAAATCCGTCGTGGCTCCAATGTCCTCCAGGTTGTTAAACAATACCTCTGGGGGTGCCGATTTTAGGGGGTTTGTCCCTCCCCTGGATTTGGTTCAGAATTAGGGGACCCTGAGTCGGACTTCCTCCCACTGGGGTCATTAAAATGGAAGCCGCCCATTCCGCCCATCGCCTGCCTATATGGGGGATCTTTCACCGCCCGCGGTTGCCAGAGGGCATTAGCAACAACAACAAAAACTTAAACGTAAAAACGGGAGAAATAATTAATAACTTCCCACAGAGCGCAATGTATTGGGAATATTTTGAGTGCTCCTGTAGAAAAACTATCAATGCTACATAGACCATTTTCAATAGGGTAAATGGTACACTTGCCAAGAATAGCATATTTAAATTTCGTAGAAACCGATGTATATTTACGGAAGTTAGAGCACAGACGGACTATACGAAATCATAAACAGTTTCAACCTCTAAGTATTAAAAAGGTGTTTCCATTGAAAAATGGGTGAGTTGTCAAACATGGACTTGATATGTACGAAATTTATTAAAGTAAAACTATATCAAATTTTATACATCATAATGAAAGAATAATTTGCTTATGTTAAGAATTTCATTAAATACGATTAACTGCAATGTTTCCAGAGCCTTTTTTTGATAGCCATGTATTAAGAGCGCGCCGGGAATAAAAATCTCTAAATAAAAACCTGCAAGCTTTTTATCACATCCTGACACATGCGAATTCACGTCAGGCCATTTCCTGAAAAACCAGTGACGGTCTGCCCTCCCTACACGATAAAGGAGCTGCCGAGAAAATCACAAAATAAAGAAAGATCAAACTCCACTATACTATATATAATAATAATAATAATAATAATAATAATAATAATAATGAATGATCACTGTTCTTTGCCCGTCGCCTATAGCTCAGCTTTCGCCTATAAATAGACGTTAACGGGAAATGTCACCTCCGTTCTCGGGGCGAAAATCGATAGACGTATATATAGGCGCGCTTGTGTAACCGTTGACCTGTGCGGTGTCTGGTAGAAAAGGGGCAAGCTATATTTGAAAAATCTCCAGGAATTTGAGAGGTTACGAGAATAGAAATACCGATCGGTTAGTGTCCGTTCACGCGCAATACGAAATTTTTGATCGGCTTAGGCAGTGCTACAGTTAAAATTTCAGTACAACGAGTTCCAAGGGACTGAAAGATGAAATTCGTTATACTGAAGAATTGGTTATATTGAAACCTTATTATAACTAAATTTGTATTCGACGATTTTCTTTTGGTAGATATGTTTTATTCGTTATTATATTTTAGGAAGCACTTCAGTAAAATTTCAATATACCGAGCTTGAAGGGTCCGAAGGTAAAATTAGTTATACTGAAAAAAATCGTTATATTGAAAACTTATTATAATTGAAAAGTTATTCTATGATTTTCTTTTAATAAATCTTTTATTCGTTATTACGGTTTAGGCAGTACTTTAGTAAAATTTTAGTATAACGAGTTTCAAGGGACTGAAGTTAAAATTCGTTATACTGAAAAATTCGTTATATTGAAAATTTATTATATCTGGATTTGTACTGTACGATATTCTTTTCGTAGATATGTTTTATTCGTTATTATGGTTCAGACAGTACTTCAATAAAATTTCAGTATAACGAGTTTTAAGGGACTAAAGGTAAAATTCGTTATACTGAAAGTTTGTTATATTGAAAACTTATTATAACTGAATTTGTATTCTACAATTTCCTTTTGGTATATGTTTTATTCGTTATTATGGTTTAGGCAGTACTTCAGTAAAATTTCAGTGTAACGAATTCCAGGGACCGAAGGTAAAATTCTTTACATTGAAAACTCATTATATTGAATTTGAATCCCACGATTTTCTTTTGGTAGATATGTTCAATTCGTTATTGTGGTTTAGGCAGTAGTACAGTAAAATTTCAGTATAACGAATTTTAAGTGCAAAAGATGAAATTCGTTATATTGAAAATTTATTATAACTGAATTGGTATTCTACGATATTCTTTTGGTAGATATGGTTTATTCGTTGATCTGAAATATTTGTGAAAGTGAAATTTATTATAACTATTAGATTTTATTGTATTTTCTAATAATAATGGATGAAAATATAAAATTAGTGCCAATTGGGGCCACAAACGTCGTCTGTCATTAGACTTTTAAAACTGTTTATTTTTGAGTATTGCACCAAGTATGAAGTGAGTCTTAGAAAATGCACAGAGCGTGAACATGCACATACACAGGAAAGAATAATACTGTGAAGTATGTATATACTGACATATGTAGTGTATGCATGAAGTGATTTTTAAAAATGGTACTGCACAAAGTACACAGTGATTATAAAGAATAATTATAACGAATAATAGTGTATGATGTATATAGTAGGGTGGGGATTTTTTTTTTCAAGTTGTAATACAGCAGAAAAGTTGCAAATTCGGCTGACTAAAAGGATGCCAAAATAGAAATGAAATCGGTTTTTATCTTGTGGCTGCACACCTGTTCTAAAATTTGTTGAAATTTGGAAAAGAAAATCACGTTTTTATGCTATTTTTTAACATTTTAAAATTTGTCTCTTACTGAATGTAATATAGTTTAAATTCATCTGTGTTCGAACAACAAAAAATGCATGCTGAAATCTTCTTTTCAAAATCTTAACTTTGCAGGCAATGCGAGATCTGATGATGTTGATGTATTTAACAACAGCAAATAATGCTTAGGCATTAGTTTTTTGTGGTATGAATACATAAGAATTTGAGCTCGTATTAGGTTCAGTAAGAAGCTAATTTAGAAATTTTTAAAGTTTTGAAGAATGGTCTGCAGTGATTTTGAGGAATGCTACTGTACAAGAAATCTATTAAAGCTAGATTCCCAGCCCTGGCTTGGGTGTTAACTCTTTCGTCTTTTCAAAGGGGTAAAACTGGTTGTCCTCATAAAAGAATGGCCAATATCTATGGGCCATTGTGTAGTGGCTAAGGTCTAATCGGCAAATGCCCTCCCATTATTATCATTATTTGTAAAGCAATAGCACGAAGAAAATAATACTCATGGGAAGAATCTGACTGCTTGAATATATCCTCTTATGAACATTAAAATAATTTGTTGAAAATTACAATTTTTTTTTTTAATTTAGAAGAGTTAATGGAGAGAGAGAGTTTAAATACATGGCAAGCATTGCGTTTCAAACAGCGAATTTCAGTAATTACAAAAACTGTTGCTGTCATATATAGTTGATATTCATGTTTTTTTTAAGCACTTCGATAATTTATGAATCTCAGCGGAGAAATACCGACTTATTTATTAAATTAAATAATTAAATATTTGATGTATAAATCTGTGGGATTTAGGTAATGAGAACAAAGAAAAATATTTGATCAAAGAAGAAGAAGAGTTGAGCATTCTATTTAATTTTTCCTGTTATCTCCCAAATCATTGCATTTTTTCGCTCTCAAACCATTTTTTCGTTTTTTAAATTTGATTTAATCTATAAGGCTGAGATGTTTCTATTCTTCTTCCTTATTCTTTTTTGCATTTTCGTTTGCTTACGCATCCATTCCCTAGTCAAAAGAACACAAATACACGCGAAATTGCCTGTATTTTTTTTAGCACCTCAGTTTATTCCCTTTTAAGCTAATTACTTCATTGCTATATGTCTCTGGGATTTTGAAAAAAAAAACATTCATCGTGTAAAAGAATGTTCTCCAGCCAACCACAGTACTCTTTATCCCTTTTAATTAAAGAACTATTGTCAAGGGGGTTTAACGGTAACCGTGCTTCTCAGGAAGTGGTTAAAATGCAGTCAAGCTTAGCGGCTGTTGATTAGAGCATTAATTTGTGATGCCATTCTGTGGTAGCTAATATTTGTTCAGCAACTTTGTTACGATAGATTAAGGTAATCTGCTTTGTTTTACTACAGCACAGGGAGTTAAAAGTATTAGTACGTATTTTAGACACTGTTCGTTTATAATTAAATAATTCATTTCACTCTCAGAAAAACTCGTCTTTAAACTAATTTATGCGTCATTCAACGAATAATTTCCGTTCTCTATGAAAACGTAATGTTTCCGTGAATTTTTCTTCACGAAAATCTGAAGAAGAGGAATCAATTTCGTTGAAACCGAAGAAGGTTCTTCAATTGACAGCAGAAAAAAAAAAAAAACTCATATTCGTCAAATTACGGAGATATTCCGGCAACACTGCCGATAGTAAAATTTCCATGAATAGAAGGAAAAAATTTTGGGAGCGTTTTAACGCAATTTTAATAAATTTGAAAAGCATGAGTGATTTTAATTTGTCTGTCCGTATCTAAGAACCGCAAACAGACATCGATTGCCACAAAACGTGTATGCATTACTAGCACGAACTGTAATACGAATTGTATTGTAAATGTTACATAAGGTTATTTTACAGGAGAACGTTAAAGAATTCCAATACATTTCGGTCAATCGCGATTTTGATACATTAATCCATTTCAAGGAAAATACTATATTATAATTGTTTATAACACCTTCATTTAAAAGATGTAAATAATATTTGAGTGTCTTTTACAGAGTTTCTAAATATTACATGAATGATGATACACCTTTTATGAGGTCATGCAAAAATCTCTTTATGTTTGAAATTGGTGAATTTGACGCCAAAAATACAATTCTGTGTGAAAGTGTTTTACAACCTACATGCTTGCTGTGATTTATTTTTCTTCTAAAATATCGTCGACTGCTGTAAATCTTGGAGAGTTTTGGTGAAATGTCGCTAAATTCGGCACCAAAATAAGCTTTTAAAGCTGGATATAGTTTAATAATAGCTTAAATTTGCCGAGAAATCTCCAAACCTTAATACTATTGAAGTTCCCTATACCAGTTTTAAATAAAATGAGTTTGAATGAAGTGTATCAAAAATTTATCTACAGTGCTACCCAAAAGATTTTCATAGATTAAAATCTAAGTCTATGGGCAGTCATTGCTTGGGCCATGCCTAAAATATCATAAATCGTCTCTAACTTAGAGAGTTTAGGCTAAAAATCACCACATTTTGGCGTCAAAAGTAAGTTTCTAAAACTGAACCCAGGATTGCGGTGTCTGTTCCATTTGAAGATATACCGCCAAAAATCAATATTATTGTATTAACATGTCTCGCTTTCAAAATTAAATGAATTTGAACGAAATGCATCTAAAAAATATATAATTTTATAGACGTTCATGGAACTCAGTTGGTGTCAACATCAGACTTTTACATGATAAATTGATGTATTGCCAGCGCTTATTATACAGGATGTCCCAAAAAGGTGGTAACGGGCTTTAATTCTTTATCTATTAGAGGTAAGTAGGCAGTGTAAGTTGAAAAAATGTTCAAAATAAGGTCAGAAATAAGACTCCGTTAAGAAAAAAATCTTCTCGTCAATTTTAAAAAAGTTACGCTTTTTAAATTTGTATACGGACCCCGTGTAAAACAATTTCCAGTTTGTAAAATGTGCCTCATACACTGATGAGGTGACATACAAAATTTGAGAACTGTACCATAAAAGTGTTAAAGATATGAAAATAAATATAACGCTGACTCAAACCACTTCCCAATGGCTCTTGAAGAGAAAAAAATACAACCAATAATCGCATTTCAGGGTTCGTACGGAAATTACGAAAGAAAACCTTTTTACCACTCTAGCAATGAGCGTTTATATTCAAAATCATGTATAGCCCCGGATCGTCTTTCTTTAAAGATATATCTGCGACTTTTTATGATGCAAGGTTCGAATTTGGTACATCATCTCATGAGTGTATGGGGCACATTTTACTAACTGGGAATGTTTTTGTACGAGGGTGGTATACAAATTTAAAAAGTGTAACCTTTTTGAAAATGAACGAGAGGATTTTCTTCTTAACGGGAGTCTTATTTCCGACCTAATTTACAACATATTTTCAGTTTTCACTGCCCACTTATCTCTCTAATAGATGAAGAATTAAAGCCCGTTATAACCTATTTGGGACACCTTGTATAGTAAATAAAAGCACTTTATTGCACTGATAAAATATGCTAGATCTCCGGCTTTTCATATTAACCCCGTTTATCGCATTCATCCACCATCTTTCCTCCATTACATTTGAATCCACTTTCGCCCATAAACGCTTAAGGATATCTGCAAAATATTGAATATGATTAGGACATTGAACGCTTAAAACGAGATGCAATTTCGCTGGTCGGGAATTTTAAGCTAGCCCCCCCCCCCTCGCCCCTCTGGGAGGGTACGGGTACAGTTACAGGAGAACCTTCTGGGAATGAGTTTCTCTAATAATGTCCCATGGTCGAAAGTTCTGTGGGGCTCTGCAAATGAATAGCAGAGTTTAGGGGGTAATTGGATTTCTGTGAGGGTAATTAGGATTCGCCTTTGAGCCAATTTATTTTCAAATCGAAATTCTGTCTCTGAAGCCGACGTAACTCAGTGTACTGTGCTATTTGTTAGGTGGGCATCATTTTCAGGGATAGATATGCAGTGTGGTTATGATTAAAGTTCCCCTACAAACAGCATTCTGCAGCTGTAACTAGCAGCAGATTGCTACCAAATTTGGCATATGGACTCAAGGGAATTTTTCAGAAAGGTTAGTTAAAAAATGTGCACTAGAGGGCAATTTGCATGGCGCAGTCGGCTCAAATGTTACCCAAATTAGTGAATAAATGTCCCAAAACTATTGAATAAATGTTAAAATTATTTGTGTACCTCGTTTGTATTGGTATTTTGAATTAGCCATTTTCATCATTAAATGTGTCGTTTTTCATGCTAAACTCTACCTAGTGGACATGTTTTAAACTAAGTTTTTTTTACGAACTTCCTTGAGGGCATATCATGTATAACCAATATACTAATTTTGGTTGCAATCCGGTCGCCCGTTTTAGCCATATAGCACTGTTCGTAAGGGAAGTTTAATTATAATCACCATAATTATATTATTTGTTAGTCACATTAATTATAATATCTGTATGTGGAAGGAATATAGGCCTATGATCGGAAATTCTTGAAAGTGCGCTAGCGTCTAAACGGTGCAATCAATTGAGCGAAAATTACAGGTCGCCGTCACACAATCTGTATAGATTTTGCTGTGGGTAGAGCTCTTAATTTATGCGAATGCTACAGGTCGCCGTCAAACAACCTGTATAGATTTTGCTGTGGGTAGAGCTCTTAATTTTTTGTAAAGAGCTGCAGTAAAGAAATCTTATACATTATGGACTACAGACGCAAACAATTTGAAGTGCACTAGCGTCTGAACGCTGAAGTCGATTGAGTTGAATGAAATTTATTTAAATGCTTATTTAAGTGCTCGGAAAGCCGAATGAATAACTCCAAAATTTTTACGTCTGTAACCTTAATTCTGGGCACCAGTGTAGTTACTTAAAATGTAGCTATGATTACGAATAAATTTAAAAAAGAGATAAAGAGAGTCTTGCTTAAATTTATAAAATATTGATGAATTATTATACCGCGATATAAAATGGCCAAAATATCAATGTCTGGAATTCTAATATGGTCTGGCCCTTCGGTTCACGTCCGATATATTGCACATGATTAAAATTTCTTGTTATATTACAGCCAAACGATTTATTACATAAGGGTTGCTGCATAAGCTTTAAGTTCGTATTAAAAATCATTTGTTTAGTAAATATAGAGCGTGTCCAGCAAAAGAACATAAGGATTTCAAATGAAAAATTCCGAAAACAAAGATCAATAAAAGAATGCATCAAATGGTGTGTTTACTATGTTATCTGTAAAAATTTTAGTCAGATGTTTCGAAATAGTAATTGCAATAGCTACGAGCAGACAGTGACGTACACGGACTTACTTTAAGGGGAGGGGGATTATGAATGCAATCTTAATGTTTAAAGGCATAATATTTATGTTGAAAATTGAAATTTTATGGATTTTATGATAAAAATCTTCGATAAGGGGAATTATATCCCCCTAACAGCACCTTGAGTACGCCACTGGTAACAGATAACGCTGCACGTCGAAGCCGATTGACGATCTCATGTATAAATTCATTCTCTGCAAGCAGTCACAGCATAATATTTTCAAAATGTCCACCCTTACGACATACAGAGGTGACTTGCCATCTGAGCCGACCGATATGGATTTACATGCCACACAAATCGACGATTAAAGTACGTCCAGCATGCTGAGATGATTCCGATAGACAACTTCTTCCATTATGCTCCTCAGAAAAAATCAGAAGGTGTGAGATCTGGAAAAAATGGAGGCCAATCCGTTATAGAGGCCAGCGATTATAGCGGCATCTGTTGGCGGTTTTCGGAACTACTGTTCGGAAACTTCTGTATAAAAATTTTAAAGCTTTCATAAAAATATTCAGCTTGTCTCATCCCTCTACTGTTCTTCGTGATATGTAATTTTAATAATAATCATTAATAAGAGATTTTCTCCAGTCTCTTAGGAAAACAAACAAACAGTATCACGATTTTTCTGTAAGTTCGTCTCCTTTTTCTTTTGTTCCTAATTAGAAAGATTTGAATTTCCGACGTGGTAAGACACTGCACTTCCGGAAAGACTTTGCTTTCGCAAATTTCCGCTGTCTGTAACTTCCTGTTATTAGGTAATAAACGAGAAGTTTGTTAACTCAGTGGCTTTAAAAAATACGGCGGTTTAATCACATTCTTATTATTATGTTCTAAATTTATCATGGTGGCAACATTCGTGAAATTTGAAGACATATTTAAAATACATTGTGCTCTATTACATTCAAAAGATTGTAAGAAAGGTGTAACTTAAAACATGGTTTTCTATATTTATCAGAATTCTTTTTTCGTTCCTTTTTTTAACCGGATTTTTTTTGTGTGTGTGTCATAATAAAGAGTATACCGCTTCATTTTTGTAAACACTTTTCAACAAAGTTGAAAAATATTCTATTTCTTTTTTATCAGGTTACCTGTTCGTCCATGGTCTAGCTAAGCTACAGCATGTACTTATTGATTACTTCTTACATGACATTTTATGCACTGTACCATGTACGTAGGAAGTTGTTAACTCAGTGGCTTTAAAAAATACGGCGGTTTAATCACATTCTTATTATTATGTTCTAAATTTATTATTATGTGTGGCAACATTCGTGAAATTTGAAGACATATTTAAAATACATTGTGCTCTATTACATTCAAAAGCAAACGATTTGTGTGTTTGTTTTGATTATGGAGGAAAAAGAATTTAGTGTGTTGATGAAACATTATTTTTTACGTGGAAAGACAATTGCCAAAACCGAATAAAAGTTTAATAAATATTATGGGGACTCTGCTTCATCAGATGATATGGTTCACAAGCGGTTTACAGAATTTCGTTGTGGCCGTACGAGCACGAAAGATGCAGAGCGTTCTAGTCGTCCAAATGAGATCACGACTGAAAAAATGGCTAACAAAATCCATGATATCCAGTGTTGCCAACTCCGGTGCGAACGAAGTGGCTAAAAAGTGGTTAGAAATGGCTAAAAATGTTTTCAAGCTCATAAAAAATAAATAAATTAGAGTTTACTATTAAGTACTTGTGCTGCTGAATTATTCTTGTCCGCAAGTATGTTTTGATAAAAAGTCATCATTCATTCATTCAGGGTCATCTGGATTTTCATTTCCGATTTACACTGACCAAGATCTATCCAAAAAGGGGCTAAATTGGCAGATCTAGCCACAAAGTGGATAAATTATACAGCATCACTGATGATATCGTGTTAGAAGACAGCCGTGTGAAAGTGTGAGATAGCAGAAGGTAAACATTTCAAATGAACGTGTATTCATTATCTTGCATGAATATTTGGGTATGAAAAAGATATCAGCAAGATCAGTGCCGCGATTGCTGACAGTGAATCAAAAGCAAACTGGACCAACCATTTCAAAGCAGTGTTTAGACAAGTTCAAGCGCAATTCAAGCGAATCCTTGCGGCGTTATGTTACAGTTGGTGAAACATGGACTGCTACACACCAGAAATGAAAGAAAAGTCTAAACAAAGGACTTCCTCTAATGAAAGTGTCTCGAAAAAGGCGAAAACTGTTCCATTTGTCGGAAAGATTATGGCTACAGTTTTTTGGGCATAATCCTCATTGACTAACTGGGAAAGGGGAAAAACGATCACCGGACAGTATTATGCTGATTTATTTGACAGTTTTAATACAAAATTGAAAGAAAAGTGGCCCCCATTGCCCAAGAAAAATGCGCTCTTTAATCACGACAATGTGCCAACTCACTCGTCTGAAATAGCAACAGCTAAATTGCTCGAACTACGATGTGGATAGCTTCCTAATCCGTCCTGTACTTCTGACTTGGCACGAAGTTTTTCTTTTTTCAAAAAAAAAAAAAAAATAGCTTGGAGAAAAGAGATTTTCTTCAAATTCTGAAATCCTAATGCTGCAAATGCCTATTTTGAGAAGCTTGCGAAAACTTATTTTTTGGTCGGATTAAAAAAGTTAGAACATCATTGGAAAAATGGAATCATTATGAAAGGAAATTATGTCGAAAAATAAAATGCGTTTTAGAAGGGGTATATTGGTTTTATTTCATTTCCAAGCCACGTACTTATAAAACTGCCCACGTACAATACCCCCTTACCCCACCCTACGAGCAATCGAAAGTGTGCGCATTAATTTTCAAATGGCCGTCGCAATTTTTTTTGTCTTACTTCAGAAAATCAAAGGCATTTCTGAATTAAGTGAAGCGCCTAATAAAAATTTTAAGCTGATCAAGGATGCACACACGCAACGCTATTTTAAATTTACGACTGTCTGATTTAGTTTCAAATAATTTTGGGAAACGAAGTTAAGCTAGAGAAATTCGATTCCTCCCCCCCACCCCCCCCCATCCCTGAACATTCTCTTTCGTCGGAAATTCTTCCTGCACCCCCCTCCCCCTCTTTAAGAGACTGATTGATAAGCCTATTTAAAGACTCAGGCGTTTGGCTTAGCATTCGACTGAAAATTCCCAGAACAACCGCTGTAGAAGCGTTGATAGGGACGAAGGGATTATCAGCTGCAGGGGGGGAGGAAAGAGGGATTTTTCAAGGGACTTTTTTGAATATTTTTTTTAGATTATCTTTTTCTTTTTTGTCTGACGCTCCGGGGTGATGATGTGGAAATGTATTTAAGCAAGATGCGCCTGTAAAAGTTGTAGAACTGACAGGAAGTGATAAAGGATGGAACTTTTTATTCGAGTTTCATTATGCTTCTTTTTTTTTTTTTCTTCTTCTGTGGGTTAGGGATTAATGATGCACTAACAGGTAGCCTCACTTGTACCGCTTATTTGAGAAACTACGCAAGTCACTGTATTCACAAAAATTTGTTTGCATAAAAAAAAACTTATAATTCAAGGGTAGTTCAGAGAGTAGAAATATAATAAGAGAGCGCATCACCATTCAAAACGCGTTGGAAAAATGAGAAAAAGATAAACCATCTGACTTGTGGCACGGAAATGAAGAGAGAGGCCAGACTTGTGCTATATATTGTTATATTTGGCGAGTGGATACATTGAAGTATTCTTCAGATATAAAAGTATGTGTTTTTAAAAAATGTGGGAAAAATCACTCTATTGTGAAATGTTATTCCCGAACTTCCACAAATCATAAATTGCATCCATATGCAGAGTAACTATGTACCATTTTTGGTACTTACGCATTATCCCGGCGGTCCGCCAAGACGAGCGATTTTTCGCCAAGTTAAATGCCGGACGCATGAAAGTATTCATGGTTTCGAATACGACAGGCGACAGTTTGCCAGCACATTTGACGAAAAAATAGTTTGGTGGAAATGACGGCCGAGATCAGTGGCGGCTTGTCATTAAGGGCCAGAGGGGCCTGGCCCCACTGACTAAGCACCGTCTAAATCAAAGTATCTTCCTATTATGTAAGGCAGTTCTTTCATTAATTTACCTTCATTAAAAAATACACGCGTTTTACTCTATTTTAATACTATCCATTAAAAAACGCACTTCTAAAAGCGATAGTTATACGATTTACCCCCTATCTAAACCACGCATGGGCCATGGGCTGGCTTGCCCTGAATGGGGCGTCTCTTCTCCGTTTAACGGGTTGACATATTTGGCATTGAGCACAAAAGCCATACTGACGCGGAATTAACTTGGCTTCCAAACGGCTTATTTGGCGCTGCCTTCTGGGCCCAGATCTACGGGCCCTCGCACGGTGATCTACACAGCCGTACGGGGAAATTTCGAAAATCAGTAGCTGTTGGCGAAATTTTCCGCTTAGGAGGAAATCATGTTTTATTTGCGTGATCGTATTTTTGCAGTGCAGTCAGATATTTTTCTGTTTTGTTTTCTTGATTTACGGAAAGCGATGTATAAATGTATTTTTTATATATGTTGATATTTATTTTAAAATAAATAAATCATCTAAAAATTATAAACAGGCAACTATAAAGAACATGAATATTAAATTTAAATCTGGCTTTTTGTTTAGTCATAAAGTAAACTTTTCAATTTAACATAACTAGGTAAAAAATAGCAAAAGTTGTATAGTAAATTCGATAATTATTTGTCATTTGAGAAATTTTAAATACTTACACTGTGTGCACGTGGGGATAGGTTGTTCTATATGTATATATATTTTCGCAATTTTAATTGGCACTATATTTTTTTCGGGCCCCACCACTGAAACGGGTCACAAGCCGCCACTGGCTGAGATAATACGTTAGTACACCATTTTTATTTCCTTGTCCGAAGTAAAAGGAAGAATTGTGATCGCGTAAAATTTTGGTATCCAGATTTTGCCCGCCCCATCCCCCTTTCCCTAAAGAATCGATTTGGACTACCTCTGAATTTACTTTTAAGAGTTTTTGCGAGGTATGTCATCGTACGCATGTATGTACGTTCGTAAAAATGTATGTAGAATCCCTTTTGACCAACGACAAGGCCATTTTGGCCAGTTTTTTACCTGGCGTCCGTACGTACGTATATATACGTAACTCGCATATCTTAAAAACTATTAGTCGCAGACTGTTGAAATTTAATTTCTTTAGGATTGCTGTGCACCTCATTTTTAGGTTTGCCAGTGATGAGCCAGTCGAATGGACGTCCAACATCAGCGTAACAGAGAGCTGTAGAGTATTTTTCGACTGCGCCACAGTCAACTCACAGCCGGTACGTGGAAATTTTGCGAATATTCAAGAGCGCCATCAAGTCGGTGTTGAATGACGGTCATAATTCTGTCGCACAATAATAAAAATAAAATGTACATGCATTTTTCCGTGTTTCGACGATAATTCATTAGAAATGCTGAAAACTTCGCGTTGCGAAAATCATATCGATAAACTAATTTATCTTAAACTATCTCTAAGAAAACTAGAGGCCGAGGCCCTAGACTCGCTACGGTCGCTTTTCGCATGAGGCCCCTAATAAGGCTTGTTCGTAAAAAAGGTATAATTTCAACAAACAAAACCCAAAGGCTGGATCAGATAGAATGTTACCGAACTACACATTGCTTGGTTCTTGCATGTTCCTTGGAATATAAAAATTTAAACTTCGCGCTATTTTTAATTATGTGAAACCCATGGAACATCTTGCGTATTAGCCAATTATGGCGAATTTTCATAATTTGGCGACTTGCGTATATGTATAGTTAATAATCAGCTCTAAGAAAACAGTACTTCATATGTTTTCTTGATAAAAACTACGGAACAGTTAGGGTAGCCTGCCATCAAGGGCGAGTTTTCATTATTTGGCGATTGACACATGCTCACAACCTATAATGACTGCTCATGTAAGGTTCCCGGAAAACCGTTATCCATACTTTCATATACATAATCTTTTGCAGATTGGCGTATTCAGCACCACGAATTATATCATCTCGCCGCGCAGGCAAATATCCAAAGTGTACTATAACTGCTAGAATGGCATAGTTAACGCCACCAAATATTCCTACTGGTAGCAAATACTCCAGCTGAACCGAACCGGCTTTAAAATAATCTGCATTTTAATTATTTTTCATTTTCAAGATATTGGGTTCTAACATTTTTGAACTCGCAATTTAGATTATTCCTGCTTGGAAAGATACGATTTTGCCTGATCGTACCTAATGCCAAGATGGCGCTTTTAAAATCAGTTACAATTATTCTGTTTTGGAAAAACGAATAATCGCTCATTCTAAACTCCTGTTCTCTAAGCGAACTTACTATTTGAAAATTGTCAACTTTGTGTAACACACTTTGAGTTATTTATTTCAAATACTTTTAATTTGGCGTAAAATGGGTGTAATTCTATTTCATGTTTGTTAATTTCACGTGATTCTACATACTTGGAATCGCTTTATTGCAAAGGAATGAATGATTTTATGCCAAATCTGGGAACCATTATGTTTTTTTTTCAGTTTTTTATTAATATCTTCTAAAATAATCCGATTTTCGAAATTTAAGTCAGCTTATCAGGTTCCTCGGAATTTTCCGAATCCGTGAACATGTTTCTGGAAATTCATATCGCCACGGTTTAGGAGGAGATAGCCGAACAAGCTCTTGAGAGCGGTGCGGCGATAGCGGCCGTTACTTTTTTTTTTTTTAGAAAAGAGAGAAAACATGTAAAATTTTTGCAATAAACAGCATCTTTTCAGTTGAAAAATATGTTTTTTGAACTTAGAACATTTCTTTTTCAACGCGCAAAAGCTAGAGGTGCTTTCTAAGTGCAGGGCATAAGTAAGAATGAGAATTATTATTATTTTCCTATGTCCCCGGCTTGCACCGCGTTAAAACGTACATAAAAAAGCATGTATAAGTGAGATATAACTTACTTTTTGATGATGTATAACAGGGTTTTTCTTACAGAAAAAAAAACTGAGTGAGAATTTCTCGCCCTTTCCCCAAACTGAGTGAGATTTTTATAAAATGGGTGAGAATTTTTTGCTAATAGATTTGGGTTGGGTAAATATCCAGTGGGTAAGGTATTTAAAAATGGGTATTTATTCCTCTGTAAGGTTAATACCCAAAATCAAGATATTTTTGATTTTTAGTCATTTTTATTGAGTGTAACTGGACTTCCAAGTCTAAATCAAGCACAGGTACATGCAATAAAAGTAACCCAGTTTAAGATCCCCCCAAGATCAGAATGTTCCCAGGAAACCCCAGACCCCTTCTTTTTTTTCTTTCATAGACTTTAGTTCTTGAGAATCCACTTTTGCACTCAGTGTTCTTTATTATTATTTTTTTTTTCTCCGAGACACCGATTTGTAGGGTGCGCGAATTTCTCGCAGTAATAATTTTTTAATCGGGGAAAAAGAAAAAAAAAAATGCGAGATTCTCGCGTTCTCGAGCTCTAGTGAAAACACTGTATAAGAAGTATACATAACTGGAAAGAAAAATTAAATATGAGATTTTTTTCATAGTTGATCCATAAAATTTCAAAAATATTGCATTAAATGTTTGTTAAAATACAGCTATTATAAACAAACTTCCCAATACTTCTAAAAACCAAAACGTGATAAAAATAGAAAATTTTAGAATCATCGAGCAAAACCCAATCTCTTATAATAAATTTTAATGGACCTGCTTTTTTATAAGAGAAACGGGAAAAAGTATTTTTCATTTTTCAAAATATAAAAACACTTTATTTCGCTCACAGTTATTGGACTTGAAAAGGATGACTAATAAAAGAACAACAACAACAACAACATGAAAAAAATCCACCTAGAATGATTTATTCCGTCTAAATTGCTCGAACAGTTACTACAACTTCCACTTTATTTCACCGCTGACGATAATTCTTTTATCATACACTACCTAAACAATCTCCTCCGCCCATCTCATTTTCATGCAAATTCAAAAATTTCAATTAGTATTCACAGTTTTCGTTCGGGGCTATTTTTAAAAATCGCTTTTAAATTGAAAAGAAATACCTCTTTCTTTTTTTTCACTGTCGCAATTAATTTTGTTGCCTGGAATGGCAACAGTTCGTTACCATGGCGATTAAACGACGAAATTGCGTTCGAATAACGGGTGTTACGAAGTTTCCTTTATTGCTAAATACTATATAATACAAAGAGGTAATGGGATCGATTTTTTTTCCTTCCGCAGAAAAAGTTTTTGTGACATGCAAATTAATTTGGAACCCGTATCTGAATTAATCCGTTAAAAAAAAAGGAGAATTTTCCGCTTCTGTGGGGAGATCGCTTATCAGTTATTGTGCAAAAGCGATGCTAGTAATCAGTCTCGGTAAAATAAATAAAAAGAACGGCTGAAACATTCCACATTTAGATAGAGGAGAGAAGGGTATTATGGAATAGTCGGAAAATATGGAATACCAAGCTTTCGGCTCTGTTAGCTGCTGTTGTCACAAGGGAATATTATGAACTACTCGAGAAAGATTCCAATGTTGCAATGCAGTGAGAGGTGACCGCTTTTTGTTGTACCACTCGCTACAGAACGAAGTATGTTTTGTGATTTTAAGAGTTTTTGCAAATAAGTTTTCAAACATTTTATCTTATTAGCATACACGTGACCTGAACATCGATGTTACGCATAATGCACACTAAGAGAATTGTAGTTTTATTGTACTGTGGTTGTTTCTCAGATGACAGTGTTTTGCCATTTAGTTTTAAAGGTTCATTTTCCTAGATGGCATGTCGGGTATTATGGAATAGTAGGCAATATTGTAATGGATTTCATGCCATCAACTAAAGACCGGAAAACAAAGACGCTGACTGTATCATCTGTAACGGAAAATTATCCGAAGATGAACGAAGAGAAGTTTGGATTCAATGCTCCAGCTGTTCTCTATGAGTTCACCATGACTGTACAGGAGCAAAGAAAGAAGATTATATCTGCGACTTTCCTAGGTAGACTCGAAGCTGAAATGACTTGAACAAAATGACTAGAACTATAAAACCATAAAAATATGGTTTTATAGTTACAAATAACTGTTCTTTATGAAGTATATGAATTGTTTTTCAACGGTTTAAACCACCTATTCCATATTAACCGATTATTTCATATTAACATCCATTCGGGACTTTTTTCTATAATAACAAAATAAATAGTGTTTTTCTTTGCAAGTGGCATTTGATTACAATTAGTTATAGTAGGTACTCATGCTGTTTCTGGGGATTTTATTTAAAAACCTATAAAGTTACAGTTAGAAATGTAAATGGTATTCCATAATATCCCCTCTCTTCTATAACAAGCGTACATTGTAAGCCAATTTAGAAACAAAACTGGTGGGTTTACTCTAAAAGATTTCGTCATCCGCAAAGGATTATTTTCGTATAAAATTTGTCATGTGTTTTGCTGATATGTCTATTAGCATGCAAATTTTGTGTGATATTTTTAAGAAATAGAAAGGAAACAATAGATTTTCAAACTGGTTTTATCATTTAAAACACAAAAAACATTTCATTCTGCTCACTCATAATCTAAACTCACTGCTACAGTTTTCATTATCTTGGGCTTAAATGAATATCATATGCTGCTGAACGGTATTAAATAGATTTGATTCTGAAAATTTAATGTTTGTTACTACTGTGTGAATTCAATTTTTCCGTTCTAAGTTATGTATTTCCTGCTTTTCCCTTTTTTTTTTGCGTTAGAACACGAAATATAGATATAGATAGAATTTAAATAAGTGTTTTCAGCTTTTTGGCTATCTCTCAGATATTCGTTAACGCTGACATCTATACAGATCAATTATTAGCATGTGATGATGTCCAACCAACACGACATGTGCTTCGTCTATACCTTGTAATAATTCACTTGAGAATATTATGCATTTCAACATAAATGAAATGGAAAATTTCAAAAGGACCAGACACTCTTTTATATTTTTCTTTGATCATTCTACTAATTAACACAAATGATGATAGTATATTTTAAAAACTATTACAATAAGATACTTTATATATTTTTATTACAAAACACTTCGGAAGATAACTAACTTTACTTAGTTACTAGTATTTTTCTCGGTTTGTGGTAGCAGAAAACTAAATAATTTACTACGAAATTTTACTATTATTCATTCATTATTACTATTATTTAACTAAATTTTTATTATTATTGATTTTATTCAAAAGACATGAAAATCACTTGATGCAAGACCTGGGCTGTAGGGAAGGTGTTCCAATACGTTACATCGGAAGTGATTGTCCAAATCACTTGCAACAAAGCTCCTACATGACACGACTAAATCAAAAAGTAAAACCCTCATCATGTTTTTTTTTTTTTTTTTTTTTTTTTTTTTTTTAAGAGCTTTCCCATCAAATTCTCGATTTTCTTTAGGCTTGTGCGTAAACAACTAAGCTTAGGGACAATTTTACTGAGCTTTAATGACTTTTTTAAGGGCAGTAGAAGAGGGGACACTACAGAGAATTGATTGTGTCAAAGGAAATGGCTTTGGAGAGTACAAGAGCTGTGATTTTGAATGTGGATCATCACGGAAATTTGTTACAATGGAAATGTTTTGCTTCATTATTATTATTTTATTACCTCAGCAAGAAAACTTTGGTCGATTTCAACCTTAATTATACCATGGGAGATGAATTTATGTAACTTGATTCGTGTGAAAAATCTGAATCCCTGAAAGCATTTGTTTCCTTATATTTGAACCACCTACTTGTACAGCAGTTGTCTCCATAAATCGAGGTGGATGGGACAGGGCTCCCCTCGAGACATCGAAATACTTAACTCATAAAATTTATTAAACAAATAAATGAAAATACAGTAGAATCTCCCAATAACGAAGTCTCCCTACAACGAATTTCTCCGTATAACAAAGTATTTAATCGGAACGTAACTCTAAGGCTTAAATAACATTAAAAATACTCTCCATATAACGATATAGGACCCCTTAGAAAGACCCCCACAGAAGGTGCCCCACCCGCAGGCCTAGATCCCCCGTGTAGATAATTGGCCTTAATCACACAACAGTCCCGCAGTGGTCTGGGCGCTAAACTCCGTTCCCATTAAAACACGGCAAATGAAGCAGCATCCGGCTTGGCCAGTGATTGGGAGGGTCAACTTCCTCTCGGGTCGACTATTGTGGGAATGTTTACGCTAATGGGAGCTGGTGCACGTAAAATCTGTCGTGACTCCAATGTCCTCCAAGTTGTTAAATGATACCTCTCGAGGAGCCTATTTCAGGGGGTTGGTCCCTCCTCTGGAATTGGTTCAGAATTAGAGGACCACGGTCTAAATCGTACTTCCTCCCACTGGGGCTCTAAAAGTGGAAGGTGCACCCCCTCACCACGTCATACCGAAATGCTACAATCATTCGAAAACATTGAAAGAGATTTATAAATGGAAGAAGATGTGCCTGATTATTTTCAGCGCACTTTTAAAATGTGAATTTTTTTATGATAGTTTAACATCACGGAACGCAAAGCAATGTAAAGTAAAGAAAATTTTCAAGTAAAACAAAAGTAAGTAGCAATACATATTTTATTCTCTATGTTCGATCGAATATTGTCTTTACTTTTGAACACTTAATTTACTCATTCTAAAGCAAGAACACATAAGTTTGACAAATTTATAATATACACTAATTTATTTAATTGAAAGTCATAATTAAATACTTTTAAACACTGAATTAACTAAAAAGTTCTTAATATTTACTGAAATAACTTCTTTTATTTTTAATATTTACTGAATTTATAATATACACTAATTTATTTAATTGAAAGTCATAATTAAATACTTTTAAACACCGAATTAAGTAAAAAGTTCTTAATATTTACTGAGATAACACCAAAATCTCTAATCAAAGAAATTTTCTCTTCAGCAAATTTGTTAACTGGAACTAAGCGAGTTCTTTACAGGGAGATTCTACTGTAAAGCAATTTTTGTAATTTGAGTGCATATTTATACTAAAAATGTACTTTCATAGTATCACATTACAGGATTAGAACAGGTTAAATATATCGGAAAATAATAGTCAATTGTTTTTTGTATAAACATGTTGACAACATTTTCTTTGGGTGGAGGATTTCTGTTGTGGCTTCCGGGTGCGCCAGGTATTTAAATTTTGCGGTGCAGAAAAATTCTTTCACTTGTTTGGTCATTATTTGGGAGCTAAACTGATTTTTTACACTAATTCGAATTTATGGGAAACTCGACCAATCAAGACTCGAAATATTGAAACTAACTGTAATACATTTCATGTTGCCATGTATGAACCACAAATTTAAATGATATTTTTTATTTATTACCGTTACAGGACGGGTATACTACTTTCAATAATTCTGATCGGACATAACCCAAAAACAAACACCGATTATCATTCGAATTTAAACGAAGAAACCGTTGGGTGGATTTCTTTTTCTAAATCTCAGTGGTATTAGCAAACATTTACTATTCCACGCAGCTTGGAATTTAAATGGGAAAAAAACAGGTTGCCATTTGCATCCTACAAAAGACGATCTTTAAAAATGATTTATGCCCAGAAAGAATTGTTCTTTCCAACGACGTAATTATCTCCACAAGCACTCCGAAAGTGGCAGCTCCTTGGATAAGAGAGTTAAACGCGCGTTTTAAATAATCGTTCGCCGTAAAACGACTTGATTTAGTACCGTTTTATTGCAGTTCTCGCACTGTAATGGTGTATGCGTGCGAAAGGATTGTTAAACCAGGGGTATTTTTGTGTGTGTGGGTACCCCATTCAAGAAGTGATTCAGGGTCTAAATGCTTCAATGAATTATACTCGGTGTAAAGGCGTGTACGGTTTAATTCCTTGTCGAGATATACGGTAGTAGTTTATTACTCTCTCTCAGTTTGGTAATGAACTGAGAGAGTATAACACGGAATTGTTCTTGACGAGGTAGCAATTCGAACTAGGGACGGATGCGAGACGAGACGAGTTAAGGATTTACTGTAAGGAAAAACACCCAAATGAAACTGGTGTTTAAGAGATAGAATAATTAAAAAATTGTAAAATACGTAAAAGGTACTTATCAATTGACCACTTGGTTCGCAATATTAATAAATCTTGTTCGGAGAGAATCCTGTTTCTCACCGGCTTCCTTGGCACTGATATCTCTCAGATTCTGAATGGAATTTAAAATTAAGATGGTTACAAACAGGGGCGGCCCTAGGGTAAGGGGCGTCCCACTAACGTAAAAAAAACGCCCCCCCCCTTTTATGCTTTACTTAGATTTGAGTTGGAAATGACGCCCTTCGCTGGTGCCGCCCCGATGCGATGTTTACCTTGCTGACTGTGTCGGGCCGCCCCTGGTTAGAAAAATAAGATGGTTTAGTGATAAAAACCTACAAAAGGTACAAATTATTTTCGTCCTATATTAATTTTAAAGAGCTTCTAGATATATTGGCCGTTATCAAAAAACGGAAAGGAAAAAAAAAAAGCAAGAAAATCTGAAACACTTTCAGATTTTAAATACGCATTAAAGTGCTATATATTAAAAGCGTATCATAATCCATGCCTCTTTCCTATTTTCTTTTCTTATTCCATTAAGTTGGAAAGTATATCATTATTCATGAGTGTGATTAAACAAAATTAAAATTGATATTTCTAACAGCCTTTTTCTGGATATAATACAATAGAAATAGAATGGGAAAAATATGCGCAGAAAATGCACAATTCGAACTGAATGAAAGTTTCAAAAACTTATTGTTCGATTTTAATTTATTTGTTTGTGTAAAATGTATTTCGGATTTGTGTGCTTGGCCCGAAGTAAGCTTTTAAATCCACGTCAGAAGGAAAATCTTATTCAGGTGTATTCTTTATACAGGCAAAGCAGACGATAATTTGAATTTATTTATTAAAAACTGTGTATTCTATAAGTTTGCGCCATCTGTCGACTGTTCTGTAAAATAAAAATTCAATTGTATTCCTTTTATTTTTTGGATAAAAGATAGATTTTTGTATATTATAGAAAGAGTTTTTTTCCTGCGGTAAAAAGTAGCCTGTATGTTAATCCAGGACTTCAACTGTATTCCAAATTTCATCCAAATCCGTCGAATCGTTTCTGCGTGAAAAAGTAATAAACACACATACAAACATTGACATTTATAATATTAGTAGGATTGTGTTATTCGTTTTATAAAATGAATAATTAGTAAAAAAAAAAAGTTTAGTATTTTTGTTTTTCTTGTTGTTGTTGTTGCTGTTCTTTTTTGTTTTTACATTGTTTTTACATCTTTCTATTTTGGGCAATTTTTTTTCTACATTTTATTTTTTATTCCATATTTTATTTTTATTTATACTCTTATTCTCCCTGGTTTCTTGAATTTTCCTTCTTCCGATTGGCAATTCGAACTTCCCTTTTTTATGTTTATTCTTTTCTGTCTCCAGTCCCGGTCTGTGTATGGATTTCTATTGGTGCTGATGAAGATCGAAATTTTTTCGATCGAAAGACGTGTAAAAACATCCTTGATGAGTACCTTTTAAAGATTTGAAGTCTTTAAGCGAGACGAGACGTTTTTATCATTGCTAAATGGTGATTCTGAGAGACGAGATAAGACTATATTTCGTCTCCTGTCCATCTGTGAAATAGAGAGCGCTTTGGCAACAAAATCTCGAGGCACTTGTCCTTCAGCTGACAATTTGTTGAACATTTTGTTTGTGGCAAGATATCCCGCGCAACATTCTTAGGTATCCAACTATCCTTAGTTTTCTATGGAACATTTACGGCTAATTTGATTACAGCTGCTCTACATATGGATGCAAATCATGATTTGTGAAAGGTTCTGGAATAAACTTCCACAAATGAGTGTTCCTTCTCGTGTTTTTTAAAACATACGTTTTATAAACGAAGCATTTTTCAATGTATCTACATCCATAAAATCTTGGCGATAATGTTTTTCCGCCAAAAGAGGATTTGTAATGCGCATGTTGACGGTAAATTTATCTCGAGGTTACATTTACAACTCGCTAAATATGCTTCTAAAAATTCAAATTTAGCCTCTCTCCTCATTTGGTCACACGGTTCATCCTTTCTAAACTTTCCAATGTGTTTTAAATGGCGATGCCCTCTCTAGTACATTTCTACTCTGTAAGTGCAACTGCGTTACGTTCAATTCTTTATCCGAGATATACTACAACAAAGAACTTTATTGGTCTGTCACTTTTGTAATGAACTGCGAGAGAAAAAAAACGGAGCTGTTAATGAAAAACAAGGATCTTGAATTAGAGATTTTTTAAAGCCAAAGATTTGAATTTAAGCTTCGAACAAGGGATTTTTTTGAAAACGAAGATTTGAATGTAAGATTGGTATTGAGAATTTTTGAACTAGAATTTTGAATTAACGATTTGAACTAGGGATAGTTCTTTCGCGGTATGCATACCGCTCAAAAAGCGACTCAGAATCTAAATGTAGAATTGACTATACGCAGAGCAAAAGCGTTTATATAAATAAACGACAGAGGTTTATTTCTCTCTCATTTTTGTAATGAACTGAGAGAAAATAAACAAGCGACTGTTCTCGACTAGGTAGGAACTGAAAAAGGAATTTTTTGGAAATAAGGATTGGAATTAAAGATTCGAACTAAAAATTTAAATTACGGATTTGAACTAGGAATATTTCTCTCTTTCTCTGTGTAGTTATTGTTAAAAAAATTCTAAAGGAATTAATGAATTTTACGTTAGCATCAATTTTTTAAGTTTCATTCTTTATCAAAGTGTAAGAGAGCAGTTTATTTACTCTCTCAGTTTTGAGATGAACTACATTTTACTGGTTTGCTAGAATTTGTGTCGTTAGCCTTAAAAACTCTACATAACTATTCATATCTTAAATTTTAAATTGGATACAGTAATTTTCGTTAGACTGATTTATTCTGGAAACACGGTTGTTTTTTAAAATAATTCAAGCTTGGTAAAATAACCCGCATAAAGTTTACTTATCAAGATAAACACTTGTTTCGATCGAAAAAAAAATCGAAATTTTTTCACTCAAAACACGTGTTTAGCTTCATAAATAAACTTTATATGAGTGTTATTTTACATAAATTTTTAATTATTTTATCTTTTAAACAGCGATTCTTTTGAGTGTTTTTTTTTATTACTGCTGTTTTATGTTAGTAGATCCACAGAAAATTTTTCTACAGTAGTACACTACATTCATTTTTACAATCTTTTATGGGATTCTTTCTTATAATGGAACTACCTATTAAAGCAACAAATGACATTATTGATTATATTTTTTTTTCAAGTTTTTCCGAACACTGATAATATACCATAGAGATATCGATACCTCGATACTTGATCCCTACCTTACGTCGCCATGGCAACGTGCTGGGGGCCCCTTGAATCAACACCAGACACCGTCTAGGTACTAACTGAATATCAAAGTTCTATCTAAGTGACTCTTGATATATCCCTAGGGCAGACTAGGGGAACTACAGTCTTCTAGAGACCATTGTTGGGCGGCCTTTTTTTTTTATATCTTCAGAACTTTTTTTTTCATTCTTGAAAAGGGGATGTGGGTTTGTTGGAGCCCGCACTGTTTTACAAGTCGCTGGAAAAACGATCCTTAGCAGCTCGGGGGGTGGGGTGAGAATTGATGCGAAGTCAATGAAGCAGCTTACAACTAAACACAAGGTTGAATTATTCATGATGGAAGAGCAGGGCCCTAATATCGACCACAGGTGGTTAATGGAGCTTTTGGTGAGTGGTGCGTCCACTTGTGCGAAAACAATTGATCACTTTGCGAACAAGCTACAGCTCTTTACTCCTTATGCGGTTTTAATGGTGAATTTTCACGAGGAGGCAATGCAACAAGAAAGAGATGGTGTTTTAGATGAATAACCGTGCTTTTAACCCTTTGAGGCGCAACCCTTTCCCAATGCTGAAAAAAGGGCAGCCGTTGCCATCGCTCGACTTAACTACCAGCAAGATGGCGGATGATCGAAACGTTCATCGCGTGCCACAGATCTAGAGACCCTTTTTTGACGACAGCTGGCTGTGCTCGCGCACAGCCAGCTGCGTCAAAAAAAGGGTCTCTAGATCTGTGGCACGCGATGAACGTTTCGATCATCCGCCATCTTGCTGGTAGTTAAGTCGAGCGATGGCAACGGCTGCCCTTTTTTCAGCATTGGGCAATCTATCCAGCTGTTCTCGCGTTCTTCCATTTTTCGGCAGATGTCAGTGGTGTTAAAAATAATCGTGACCATTTTTTTTACGGGAAATGACGTGCTAAAAAGTAAAGGATTCTCGTGGAGCTCTGTCACCCGCAACTATTTTTATAGAAATCCAGTCTATTCTTCGTGACTTTCAACAGTCAAAACGTCAACAGTTTGGTGGTCTCAGAGCGAAACCACTGCGCGTTAAAGGGTTAATGGCGTACACTGTAATCAATATCTAATTTTTACCTCACATATTTCTATAAAATAATACATCACAAGTGTGATGCAGTTAATCACATATTCATAATTAATTTTCTTACAGTTAATTCACACATTTATAACTACTACTGTTTTCCCTTTACCTATTCTAAATTTAATACTCTTTGCCACTTTTAAATCTCCCATCTCTCTATAATGCTAGTTAACTGTTTCTTAAATTACTTTGGTTTTAGCATTTGCAATACAGTTTGTTGGTGCCTTTAGTTTTCTTCGTTCCCACGAGGGTTTTAATAATTTTGCATAGGTTACATTTTATCTCTATTGATCTCCCCTGTGGCGTCTCACATTTAAATTTTAGCATACACGTATAAAGCGCGACGTTTCTTTTCATTTTTACAATCTGGCGATTTATTTGGCGACAGTTCCTTTTAGTGCTGAGCTCCATCGCCAGGTTGGCTTTCGGTTCTCAGACCTTTTTCACACACACTTTACGCTTTGGTCTCTCCCCTTTAAGGTCACGTTTCATGTCGCTATTTTGCCAGCCACCGCACTAACCGTATACAATTTGTAATTATTGATAATGTCAATAAAATATTCCATAGCTGTCTATCGGCATGGAGTTCCGGGTTATTGCTTACTTCCACTATACCACAGAATAGAATAAATTACGACTTTCTCGAGTATAAAATGTTTCAAATTGGAATTTGCACCATAACAAGTGCTGTAGCTTTCAAGTGCAGCACTGTGTGTAGTAAAACCACTTCCGAAATGACCTAATGACGCTGATAAGCTAATCACGAAGAACTTTGTACAACAAATTGACACAGTCTTTACAACACAACGTGTTGGCTTTACGTTTACCCACTCGTTGTGCTGTAATCTAGGAAAATATTTTTCTCAGTGTATTTAAAAAAATCATTACATAAATCATTACATAAATGCAAATAAGTGAATTATGTCAAGCACTTCAGAATTTTTAGAATACCTTCTTACAAGATGCAATATACAAGGTAATAAATGACAAACCTGTATCAAATAGTACTAGATTCACAGAAAAAAATTCTTAAAAATCAAAAATTAAGAAGGAATTGAAAACAATAGCCATTTTCATAAATTTCTACACAGCTATGTTGATACACACTCCCCCTCCCTTCAAACTTAATTCATATCTATACTGAAATTTAAAAATAAATCTTTTATTAATTGTTAAAATATCACTTATTATTTAAACTATCTAACACTGTATTCCGTTTTTGAAATATAGTGCTAGATAGTTTAAATAATAAGTGATATATATTCTGAAATGATCCATACTTCCAATTGGGAACACTGAAAATTTTATGCACTATTTTTTAGCCCATTAAATGACTAATATCCTTTAATTAACGATTAAAAGAGAAAATATGAAAAATAGGAAATAATAGTAACAATAATAATAATAATAATAATTACAAATAAAAAATAAAATAAAATAAAATATGCCTGGATCTGAATTCGGTATGTAAAAAGTTGAGGTTTTCCCCGCAAACAGCGGTGAGAAGGGCATTAAAATTCAGGTTTGGCCCGGGTGTAGTACTCTAGGTGCACTGTGTACAATTAAATAATACGTACCATCTTTACTTCTTTCCTTAACTTGTCACCCATTTTATTAATTTAAATTCTAATTACACTTATTTATAAAATTTACTATGTAAATTAATCATGGAGACACTTATTATATAAACATTCAGAATTTCGTATTACAATTAATACAAACTCCGCTTGGTAAATCATTTTTAAGGGGCCCCGAGAGTGATGTATTAACGAGGTTTGACTGTATTTTATTTACACTTCTTATATTTTATTTATTACTGCAGTAAAGAAAAAATCAAACGATTTATTATTGGCAAATAAGACGACGCAAAAGCCAAATACAAACAGGCTTTCACGGCTGACACTTCACTGATGCAGTGAAACGAGTTTTACAGGTGAAGAAAACCATTTGAATTATGTAGAACTGCTGCAGAAAAGACAAATACTTCTACTTAAATTTCGAACTGTTTTAAGCGAGTCATCTACTAACGAGGTTTAACTGTATGTATATTTATTTAATTTTCAACCGTGAGAATAAAATATTTCAGGAGACTGCACGGACGTACATAAGGGGGTGGGAGCTTAGGGCGTTTGTAACCCCCCTCTTTCTCCTTTCAGAAATGCTAATTTTGACCGAATATCCACTTGTTAGTTCTTTTTTAATAGGTAATAGAAATTACTACAAATATTAAAAATTTGTAATGCAACTGAATTTTTTTACAAGTTTTTTATAGTAAAATTTACCGTCAATGAAATTGTACTATAGGAATGGACCCCACCCCTTCCCACATCTGCAAGGAGAAAAAAAAAATACTACTCTCATCTAGAGCGAATAGATGGCTATTTTCTATGTCCCAAAACTAGAAGGACAGATCGTAGAATGATGCATGTAGGTGATACACACAACTGGTATAGACGAAATGGTTAAGAATTGCTAGTCCGTAGTATTCTGGCTAATCACAGCAGAATGACTAGTTTGTGTAACGAAAAATTATAGTTCGATGCACTCACTCACTAGAGTGACAGTTTGTGAGTCTACCCTCTAGCGTACCAGATATTTTAATCTGGGTACAAGCACCAAGTTATAGAGGAAAGATCTAAAAATTGTATAATTGGATTCAGAAATGTCTCGTTTTATGATCTAGTATATATAGGGAGTACATGGACTCATGAATTCTAGTTCTACCACTTATTTTTCAGATGTCAGAGGGTATTTCTTTTTCAGTGTGGATCCATCATATGTGAAAGCTATAGCTACGCGAAAAACTGTAACATTATAAAATAACCCATTTTTTTTGGAAAGTTGAAATTCATAAGCCACTAACCAAATTAAAAATGTTTACCTGCGGAAAATAATTTTTGACCATTCAGACACTGAGCTGAATGGTTGAATTATTTATTACCGTAGTGGAAAAAACTTTGTCTGTTTTTTTAACTTTTTTGCATAATTTATTATTATTTTTTTAACCTGTCCACTACAATAATGCACTACAAATCATGGGAATTACTAGCAAATACACAAGTTGGTTTGAGGCATGCAAATTATAGTTGACACAAATGAACCGAATAATCTCTATCTCTGCCATTTTAAATTCATAAACTTCGTGTACCTTTTTATCGGAAATGGTGGAAGTTAAAGTTATAAAATTTTTGCAACATGTTTTTGGAATAACATGTTTTATACACGCTTTAAAACAGCGGTTTGAGGATTTGTCGCGAATTACTTATTTTACACAGCAGAATACGATCAGAATTCTACTATGCAAAATAATTTGTAATTCGTTTCTGCGTTTTTTGCATCAATATTACGTTACAGTTTCCTTTTTAAATCGAAACCATTCCTTAAAAGTTGACTAATATTCCATCTACCATTGATATCTGGGGAAACCTTTTACAAAGTTCAGGAGCAGTTTGTTGTCTTTCGGGAGAAGTCAAAACCCTGGAATTGCTTCTGACACCAGTTTGCTGAACACCGGTACCACCAGAATTTGTTCCAAAATTCTTTTAATGTCTTTAATCTACTTGAATTCCTCTGCAAATTGGATCTATCTTTCTGGAAAAAGCATAGCTTGTAAGGACGTTCAATGCTAACTGGCCAAAAGTCCACACATCATCAGATTTACCATCTGATTTGTTGCCACTGAAGCATTCGGGAGACCTAAACTCCATTGGAAAGCAGAATCTTTTGCACGTTGTGAGAGTTAATTCCTAAAATGTCACACAGTACGGTAGTCTTTTTGAGAAATGAGTACAATTTCTCCTTTCAGATCTACATGACATAGTATGAAGAAATGTAAACACTTAAGTGCACTAGTAATTTCCAAGAACCATTTCTTTATTCTTAGTAGCATGTAGCAGTCATTTCGAAAAGAAAAATGCTGTACTATTTTATGTAAACAGTTTAGATGGAGAGGCATTACATGTAATTTATAGACCAATTCTTCAGAATCCATGAATTATAAATCAAGATAAACGGATACTTTATCATAGGCCATAATTTTTCTTCAGATGCCACGAGTATTTATTCTTTATAATTTTGATGGCAACATTTCATTCTTAGATGTGAAAAGAAGAGATGCAAAGTACAGGATGTAAAAATTAATATTTTTCTTCTTCTTTTTCTTCAGCATACTTTTAACAATAAATCTATGTTTATATGGAAATTCATCTCAAAGTTCCTTTGAGCCCGAATAACCATAAACATTTGGGCAATTTTGATCTTTGGCATGCTTAATTTAAAGTGTTTACTCATTCTATAGAGTATTCCATAGAGGTTTGAAAATATTTACTTCCCTCTTTCAAACTTTTGCGATCCAAATACAAACAGTCTAATACTGCAGGTGAAAAGGGGAAAAAACAAATGTCCACGCATTTCTATTTTGATCAAATCATTTGCTTCTTTCTAAGCATCTTCCGAAGCTTTTTACACTAAAAATATGACCACGCTGCCTCCCATAAATAACATCAGTTTTCCATTTTTTTTTCCCTAAATAAAAAAGTTGAAATTTTTATTGATTCTTCCTTTCCGTGTTGCCACGGCAACAACGAAAACAAGGGGGTGGAATTTCAGTATCTTACCTTGAACATGTGGGAAGAAATGATGATAAATAGCAACGGATATGATAAAATGCGCCTCTGGGTGTTCTTACGGAAGCAGGTTTTTTATTTTATTTTATTTTTTAAACAAATCCAAATGACTGATTCATGATTTGGCCGGAAGGGGGACTGTCGAATATTCAGCACTAAAACGAGAGCTTCTGTCAAAAGAGTGAATTTTAGCTTTTTACGTATTTGCACCATTTTGGGATTTGATGAAATTTTCTCCGATAGCTTATTTTTCGTATTCTTTTGTTCTTTATAGAGTAGTCGAATACACATACATATATATATTTATTGCTTCAATGGCGTAGTCAGAGGGGAGGTTGAGGGTTTAGAACAGACCTAAAATGTTTCAAAAAGGCTTCTATTGGCAATTAAAAAGAGCCCTATTTTTAGCGATGAGAATTTCATTGCAAAGACAGGATCCTTTTAAAAGTCCTTTTTTGTGCCATTGCTGTAGAGTACCCTATGTATTTATGTATAAGGTTGTAATTGGTGCATAAAAACAAGGTTTGCGAACCCTCTTGCAAAGTCTTTTTCTCACATTATGTCTTTTATAAGACTTTGGGACGAAGATGTGAATAAACTTGTATATTTGGCTGCTCCGTTTTAAATTTGGTGCAATATTTCATTAAAACATGGTGTTAGAAAAGTTGGTTCTATAAGGCGGCGAAACCGTGTTCCAATATTTGGTGTTCAAGTTTAACCATAAACTTAATGAATGTCGTACCATAATGTTGGAAAAAATTGAACTATTAAAATTGAAAACATTGAACAACACATTGGTAAAATACTGAATCTTTAAATGACAAGTATATTAAAAATGGTAGTATCTATGGAATCTACTTTCCAATAATAGGACTTTATCCTTAATACATTTTTAGCAATCAGCGAAATGTGTGCGTATGTGGCATCACAGGAAACAGAACCATGGGCTACTACGTGAACACTTCGTACCTTAACCACTAGTCCGAAAGGTTGTTAGTCATAAGCTCATGGAAATAAGCTTTCAGCTTCGCAATGGATGCCACCGCTCTACACTTTTGCTGTACAATGGAGTCTTGGCTTCCGCGAGGGGTGCGTTAAAAGAATTCTCGCGTAGTGTTTTAAACACTCACAAACACCCCCTCTAACTGCTTTAAACTATTCCCTTACTACCGGGTGTCCCAAATTAAACGACCCTATTTTAAAGTTGTCTACAGACGGAACTATCACTGAGAAAGTTATGAAATTTTGTGTAGGAATGAAAGTATGGGAAATTTGTTAGAGCGAAAAAAAAGTTCAAGTAATCGCCACCAGGGGGCGTTCCATGGCCTCCCCGGTCTCCGGATTGAATCCATGCAACTTTTGGCTTTGGGGGAGCTTGAAACATTGAGTAAATCGTGATAATCCAAGAACTTTGCCTAATCTTAAAGACACCATTTCACAGCATGTTCCTAACATTTCCTCGAACACATTGTGCTTAGCGGTTTAACCCTTTGAGGCGCAACCCTTTCCCAATACTGATAAAAAGGGCAACGGCTGCCCTTTTTTCAGCATTGGGCAATCTATCCAGCTGTTCTCGCATTCTTCCATTTTTCAGCAGATGTCAGTGCTGTTAAAAATGATCGTGACAATTTTTTTTTACTGGAAATGACGTGCTAAAAAGTAAAGGATTCTCGTGGAGCTATGTCACCCGCAACTATTTTTATAGAAATCCAATCTATTCTTCGTGACTGGTAACAGTCAAAACGTCAGAGTTTGGTGTTCCCAGAGCGGGATCACTGCGCGTTAAAGGGTTAATATGCTCTCTCACGATTAAAGGTGGTAGCTGACAATGATGGCCGCCATGTTGAACATGTTTTGTTGTAATAGCATTTGTAAACCACCATAAATGAATGCTAAATGTGTAATTCATTAAAAAATGCCCCCTGGCGGGAAACATTTGGACTAATATTTCCTCAAACAAATTCCAATATCTTTATTATGCCCTACACAAAATTTCATAACTTTCTCAACAATAGTTTCGTCTCTGGACAACTTTAAAATAGGCTCGTTTAGTTTCCAACAATCTGTATATACAGTGAAATACCGTTAATACGTTTTTTCAGGGGACTAAAGGAAAATACGTATAAATGACAAAAAATTATAAACGAAATTCTGAAAAGTACGTACATTTTTGTAATAACCAACAATAAAAAATCAGATTTAAATTAACATATTACATCTTATGTTACTACATGGAAACAAAATACACCAATACGTATGTAATACTAACAGTTTTATTCTGAATTACAAGAATTTAATGTACAAGAAGTTCTCGTATTCATATACATTCGGCATGTACAAAATATTTTGTAATCTTTCATAAAGTTAGAACCGGGCAAAACTTGCTGAAAAGCTTTGCATCACACATTTTCTTCCACCTTCAGTTATAAAAAAACGTATAAATGAAGTTTTCGATTTCAGGAAAACGTATAAATGAAATTATTTAACATTAAAATCCAAAGGATTTCGCCGAGACCATTCAGAAAAACGTATAAATGATAAAAACGTATAAACGAGAAACGTATAAACGGTGCTTGACTGTATTACCATTTACCGCATACAGTAACCAATAAATGAATGCTGACGTTTCTTATTGTTGGGGGAAAAACATCGCGTTATGGCCTAGGAGTAATATCCACTCGCGTAAGGCCGATCGTGTTGTAGAACAAGCCTACTGTAATTAGCGCTAAGATGTTGTCATGTTTTTATGGCTTCGTCAAATGGTTCAACGTTAAACCGAAATATCCTTGCGTGTGAGCGAATGGAAAGGGAATCATTTTATTCAGGGACAAAGTCTTTAAATAACGCATGATTTATACTAATTGACTAGTTTCAAATATTGCTAATAGAAGATAGGAGGGTGTTATGGAATACCATTTACATTTTAAAATGTACCACTTTACATTTTAAAATGTACCACTTTACATCCCCAGAATTATAATCAGTACATATGATTGTAATGAAATGTCACTTGTAAAGAAAAACGCTATTTATTTTGTTGTTCTAGAAAGAAATATTAAAAAAAAGTTACAAATGGAGGTTGATTAAGAAATAGTCGGGTAATGTGGAATAGCTGGTTTAAGCCGTTGAAAATCTAATACTTCACAAAACATAGTTATTTTTAACTATTTAAAACCATTATGAAATGGAATACTAATTTATATAAACAAAATTAGATTACTGTTAATAATTTAGATTACTGTTAACAAAATTAGATGTCTGTACATTACTTGGAATTTAAAAATTTTACGATTTCTATAAGCGCATCACGAAAAATGACTGAAGCAAATGAAATGATATTGCTTGACATGATAAGTGGTCGCTCAACTTAAACTATAGGCGTCAATTTTTTAAAAATTTGATTAAATTTTGAGATTTTCCGAAAATCGTTTCGAAATGTGTAAATTTTTGTTCGCGCATCACGTAATAACGACTAAAGCAAATGAAATGATATTAGGTGAGATGATAGGTAGTCACTCAACTTAAACTATAGGTGTAAAATTAAAAAAAAATTTGATTAGATTTTGAGATTTTGCACAAATTTATTCAAAATTTGAAAATATTTGTCAATAATGTATAAATCACTGAAGCGAATGAAATAAAATTTAGTATCGTCACAGGTGGTCCCTTAAACTAAAGGCATCAAGGTACTTTAAATTTTTTTTACAGATTTTGCGATTTTGTGAAAACTCAATACATGTTTGTTCCATTTTCGAAAAATGCAGTGGAATAGAGTGAAATGTGTATTTACGTTAGGTGCAAGTTATTTTAAACTCTAAATGCCAAAACTGTTAAAAATATTTCATAGGTTCAGAGATTTTGTGAAAATTGTATAAATGTTTGTTCTCGCGAAAAAAACAACGAAGTTTATCAACATGATCAGTAACGACTAAAATAACAAATATTGGATTATTTTTTAAATTTTGAATGAATTTTACAACTTTTTTTTGGGAAAGTACATTTGCTTTTTTAGATTTCCTGAAAATTGTGCAAAAAGTTTTTGAGGCATAATGTTAGAATATCTACAGTGAATCAAACAAAATATAGGTACAGGTTAAGAATGACCTCTTGACTTGAAAAGCTCATTCAACTAGAATAAAACTTAAAAATTGAAAATAAAAATAATATTGTTAATTTCACTCATAACTTTGGGTGAACTCTCGCAGCATTGTAACATGTGAGTCTTTCTTGAGTAGTTTATGGTATATCTACGTGACGACAACAACTAATGGAGACTAAAACTCAATATTCTGTATTTCCCGACAATTTCCACAATATTCTCCTCTACTCTAATAGTCAACGCTTAACATGTTACTAAAATAGTATTTTCTTTTCCAGGTAAGCTGTATTACAAATTCTCTTCTTCGACACTGTCTTATTGGAATTGATTATGGATTATACACTTTCACGGAAGACAACTGGAAACTACGAGTGAGTACATGAAATTTGAGTGACAGTAAATTAATTATGCTTTCTGGGTATTACGTTTTAATTACGCTTCCTGGGATAATTAAATTATTATTTTTCATAACGATTAAAAATATATCCCTTGGATAAATAGCAGGGCACTGCTTGATAGTTTGGGGGATAGTTAAAGGGTATATCAGGTATTTATTACGATTGCTGCAAGAACAAAAAAAAAAAATGCTTTTCTTCTGCACTGTGTGATTTTACAAGGCACGAAATTAATGATCTGGTCCAATGTCAAATTTGACTCACGAGAAACCTCTGCAGGCCTCTTTGGATGACTCATCAAAGTACACAAGCTGGGTCGGTAGAAGATTTGCGATGGCCCCGACACAAGCAGCTTTCACTATTTGCTTCAAAGCGGCTTACACGATGCTTCTGCTGCATCAACTGGTTTTTGGCTACCACTCGAGAACTACAAAAATATCATCTACTTGGACAGACCGGCTCTCCTTTCATGCTCGCTGTCGCGGGGCCTCGAATTTTCTACACTTCTCGCTTACTAGGAATTTCTCACAGTTCGTTTGCAAAATATTAGGTTGTAACGAAAGTTTTCCGCCACTCCAAGTATTTGCCTGCACAAGCAGTTCGCGTTGGTGTCTTTGCCAATATTTTGTAAAACGATTTTTGTTATTTGAAAGAAAAGACTTGTTTTAGAGCACTGTGTTGTGAAATCCGTAAAACAATATCGTTATGATTAAGTATAAGGTTTATGAAATGGAACTACCACGCTACCAGATTGATCCATCATTTACTCAAAGTTCTGTCGCAAGCTACAGAATGACACTGAATCATGTGTACAGCTTAAGGTACTACTGTTGTATCATATGACACTGTCAAGATTTGGCACCGAAAGTTCAAAAAGGAGGACTAGGATATTAAAGAAGCAGAGCGCTCTGACCAGACTACTGATGCTGATGAGGCCCGTCTACGAGAATTTGTGGAAGAAGATAAAATATTCATCCACGCGAGCTAGCTAAAAGAGTTAGACTTTAGTGTCATGTCCATTAGTGGCGCTAAGCATCGCATAAACTTGACATATAAGGTCAATAGCTGGGTACTGCGTGAGCTGACTCAAGCAAATCTGGCGGAAAACTTTCGTTACAACCTGATACTATTGCTATGCGAAAAAGCAAACCATACAGGTAATGCGTCAAAATCTGCGCTAAATGGCCAAAAGCGTTCCTCCTTTTTCGTAAAACAATTTTGTGAATTTGCATCGATTGTAAATTTAGCGGAAAAAATAAATTCTGCACAAGTAAATTCAGCTTGGTGATATTGCTAACAATGCGCGAGAAATCGCCAGCCGTAATGTTATCCAATGGGAATTTTAAAGATCATTATTTTGGACTCTTTAATTACACGATTTACACTTAACAAAATGGAGAGTTTAATTATCTGACACGAAGAGCATAAATTTAGAAGAAATTAAACCTAAGAAGAGCAAACCACTCCAAACAGTCTCAACAAAAGCATTCAAACTTTTCGAAATTTTACAAAACGTATGATTAAAAACAAGATCAAACATCATTATATTCCACGAACATTATAAAATACAGTGAAAAACTCAAACATGAAGACAGTTTACTGATTGAAACAACAGTACATATTATAATGTTTATTTTACTTAGAATTTTTTTTACATTGATTTGCATTAATTTAAAAGTGAGCTGAAGATAAGAGTTGAGCGTATTTTACATTTCTATTGTAAAAAAAATCTCTTATCTCAATCGAGCAGAAAGAAATAACAATATATCACGAGAATAACGAAACAAGAAACTAACTTGCACAAATCTAATTTCTGAAGTATATCAGGACGTCAGTTCTGAAATCTCATTCAGCAACACAAAGAACCGGTGTTGATTTTCATGATTTATCACCAATGCAACATCTAAAATAAGTAACAAATCTCCATTTTCGTCGAATTCCACCGGTAGAAAAAAAAAAATCGAATTTCCTTGGCGTTCTTTTTTTTTTGCGTTTTCTTCTCATCGATTGCATACTGAAAGTCAATTTTTTTTTCTTGTTATTCGGCAGCGAAGGAATTTGCCAGCTTTAAAACTCATTCTTAAGAAATTCTCTTCATTTTTGATTCTCTTTCTTGACACCAAAGAGCTCTAATTTGGTTTTTAAAAAATGGCAGCTACAGACTTGTTAATGAGAGAGGGAGACAGGCGATAAAAATAAACACGGCTGCAGTTTTTCTTTTAGTTTGTTTGGATTTAGTGAGGCTCAGGAGTAAAGACTACTTGACACAAAGGTTTTCAAGATTTGAATAAACAGGTTCTAGAATTCCGTATGCGTAGGTGCTTGTTGGTTATAATTAGAACATTTAAATAAAAAATAATTATTAAGTTATGGACTAAGTGATAAATTACCTGAATATTAGTTGTTTATAATGACCGTGGTGTAGTATGAGCAAAACACTTCAGACATTATGAATTATGCTTTTGAGCATTTAGGAATTATGCTCAAAATTACTACTCATTGCATATACAGGGTGTTTCATACTGTTTCAATCCGTGACATACTTTTTAAATTAATGACTTTCACACCATACTTTTAATTAGAAAAATTTTCTAATTACATGCCGTTACTTTTTATACCATAAATTTTAAAAGGGGACGTATATATATAAAAAATGTAGGAGAATAATCTTTAAGGATGACTTTGTACTCAAACTTGTAACAACCGTCCCGTATTATGCATACGCGACCCTATTTTGAGGTTTTGTCCCTTATTTAAAAGTGGTCCCGTATTCTCATTCCTGTTATCACCGTTAAAAATATTTTAACCGTATTTTGCTAAAGATTACAATGTTTTGGGGACGACCAACTTCAAATAAAGAGTTTATTTATTTATTTTTTAATTTACAAAAAAAAAACCGCGAAATCAAAAAATCATTCTAAATACCAGTAATTGTGAATTAAATGGGAAAATTATCTACGTTACGAACGACTTTCTACAGTGGTGTACCTGTCATAACTCAGACCAGCCCCACATGTTTACTGAACATGCAGAAAGGTTAGCTTTAGCAGGTTAAGGTTAGCTCTAAAGGTTAGCTTTAGCAATCTACAAGCATATCTATGTGTGTGCGTTTAGTAATACTATAATCTAGTGATTGAAAATTTGCGTTAAAAAGGAAACACCGTTATTTTAGCTATTTTGACCCCCCCCCCCCCACGTATTTAAACGTAAGAAATGGGTTCAAAGTTCAAAATGAACGAAATATTTTTAGTCTTCAAGATCGCACGGGAAAAATGTGTGAAGAATGGTACCTGACTATTATAATTGGAACGTTAATAATGTATTTTTTTTAGGTTAAAAAAATGTTTGGAAGCTAGATGTGGGTTTTCGTTTTCTTTTTTTTTCCTCCCAATTTTTCATACTTTCACAGATAAATAATTAGATTTTATTTGAATTGTACACACAGTACCTTTCTATGATTAAAACAATACAGCATAATTATCTGGATAGCATTTTGTAGGACTTCGTTAGTGCAAGGCAAGTGATTCTGTTTGCATCGGTTACTTTTTAAGATATATATATCTTAACTGTAATTACAGTAAACAATTAAATAAAAAAAAAAACTGAAATAAAATTATAATATTTAGTGTAAAAGCAATTGATGATAAAAATGTTTAACCAGAAAGAAAAAGTTGTATTCAATCTGTAGACAACATTAGACATCAGTAGACATTGAATATTTTAAGTTCAGAAATTAAAGCGCCAAAACTACAATGTTATGCTAAAAAAGTTAATATCTCAACATACTATTAAATCGTATGTTTGGAAAAAATTATTATTTTATTAATGTTTTATTTCAAAATGACTTTTTATAGGTCAGTCATTTTCCTCATTCATCTTACTGCAGTGATATGCTAAAAAAGTTCACATTCGAATTTTAACATACTATTAAATATTATGTTTGAAAAAATAAATTACAAAGGGCATTCCATAAAAACTGAGAGTAAAATCATAAAAAAAAAATCAAGAAATATATTTACAGCAAAAAATACATCATTCTTTTTCAAAATACCTTCCGTCAGATGATATGCAACGGTCCCATCGTTCAACCCACTTTTCAAAACAAGTAGAGAAGCCCTTTTCTGGAAGCTGCTTCAAAGAACCCGCCACTGCTGAAATAATTTGAGAATCTGTGTTCAATTTTCTGCCACAGAGCTTCTCCTTCAACGTCGGAAACAGCCAGAAATCGCATGGTGCGAGACCTGGACTGTAAGGGGGATGTGGCATGATTTTAATATTGCATTTACTAAGATATTGCTGAACAGAAGTAGCGACATGCGGGCGAGCATTATCGTGATGTAATGTCCAATTCCCTACCAGTTCATGAGGCTTTCTCGATATGTGTTGTCGCAAAAATTTCAAAACTGAATTTGTCTTTGTAATTTTTTTTCATTAACTTAACTGTTTTTGGAGCTATTTTGCCCAAACGATAGCAAAATTTTATGGCACAACGCATTTCGTTTTTTAACTCATCACTCATCTCCATTTTTGTAGGGCAAATACAACAGTTCTTTAAATAAGCACGGAACTAGGAAAATAAAATCGTCTGCTTCGTATAGAATTTTGTATAAACGTACAGTTAACAGTTTGAAAAAATCGCCTGCACTTCTATTTTTTAGTTTCGCGGTGTTGCCACTACGTAAAAAAAAATAACTCTCCGTTTTTATGGAATGCCCTTTGAATTATTAGTATTTTTTTCCCAAATGACTTTTTTAGGTCGAATTTCATTTTTCTCATTGTTTTTTCTTTCCCTTAGAGAGTCACCCTGAAAAGTTATTTTTTTATTTATATAGAATTAGTTCATTGCATAAAAAGTAAGTGCATGTCATTAGCAATATTTTTCTAAATGGAAGCAAAGTAGGAATGTTAGTACTTTATAAAGTGCTATACTAATTTATGTATAATATCAACGCAAAAATACAGCATAAAAGCACACCCTTCATACATTGGTATACGTAAAAACTGTATCGAAGCATAAGTCGTAAAATTATAGTTGGAAGTTGCAAAATTAAAAACATACATGGCTATAAAGTGGTACAGTTTTAATTTTGATGGATTTACGTACATGAAAAATAATAGAATTTTAACTGATATATAAATAAAAATTTCAAGCTTGAATTTTATTATTTTTTAAATGATGGCCTTTAAATTATACAAGTATCATCGGAAAAAATTTGATCGTCCGGGACGAATTATCCCGTTATCGATAGATATACAAATGATTCTACAGCAGAAAGATCATCAACCTAAACAAAAACAGGAAAGCGAACACGTTGAAAAGGACAGCGTTTGATGCTGACGAAGGGTAAACGCTTTGTACTATCTAAGATGTAAGAAACAAATTTCAGTTTATGTGTTCTAAAGAAGTTACTTATTTATTTGATAATATTCAAATACAGTTCCAATTCGACTACAGACGCCGAAGATAGAGCCCTGAATTACAGAGCTTGAGCCTGTTTATATTCCTAGCATGCATTTTTGCATGTAATTTTCATGTTACATAAGAAATAACATAAAACTCGCCAAATCTAATTTCTGAAATATCATCGCAATATCAGTGCTGAAGTCTCATTCAACACACAAAGGCTCCGTTGATTTATCACAATTGACAAACGATTTATCACAAAGTTTTAACACAAAGTATATAAAATAAGTAACGAATCTCCATTTTCACCGAATTCCAACGAAAAGAAAACGATAAAGAAAATCGGATTCCTTTAACTGTTTTTTTTTTTTTTTTTAATTCCTTGTCACCAATTGTATTCTTAAGAGTCATTTTTTATTTCAGTGATTATTTTCTCTTGAAAGCGGAATTCGCCATCTGTAAATCCCTTTCTTAATAAATTCTATTCTATCCTCGACACCAGAGAGCTTTGATTTCATTTTAAAATGGCGAATTGAGAAGTAATAACGAGAGAGCGAAGCGGTAAAAATAAACGCAGTTGCAGTTATGAGAGTTTAGTAAATTATTTTGGATTTTGAAGAGCTAGCTTAGTTGTAAGTGGGGACGTTGTAATAAAAAAAAAAAAAAACAGGTATGAATTTTCGTACGTGCGTAGGTAATTGTTCTGTGAATGTAATTTGAACATTTCAGTGGAATAAACATTACCCTTTCAAAGTTCGTCAACAGAAATAACAGTCAGTTGAGGAGTTCCGTTTGCCGCTTTGCCGTAGGAGTATCTTTTCGGCAATCCTACATTCCGGCTGTTCTCAAGGATAATCCCGAGTCTGCAATAAGTCGCGGCCTCCAGGCTCCAGGAATGCTCCAAAAACCTTTCAGCTTTCCGAACTAATCGCATGATCATTATGCACAACCGCATTTCCATGGATACACGCTACAGGTTTTTTGGCGAACAGTTCAACTGTCAACAATATTTTTGCCAAATTAAAAGATCAACTTTTTTTTGCGTCCCTGTACATTGAAGTAAGAAACAATTTGGGCCGTGCTAGCCAAGTGGCTAAGGAGTTAGACTCACAACTGGAAGGCTGCGGGCTCGATTAAGACCTTCCACTAAAGACCACCGTGTACATGCGGTGTACGCGCATGTTAAATCTGTGGTTTCGAAAGTCCTCTCGGCGGTAGCAAGCTGTTTTCGAGGGGTGCTAACGTTCAGAAGTCCCGCACTTTCTGATAGAGGCCAATTGTGACAGGTAACTCCTGGAAGAACGTATGCAGCTCTAAACGACACATCAGTCACGTGAGTTGTCCTCTCCTGGCAAACAAACAAGTAAGAAACAATCTTGCCAAACATAATTTCCACAATATTGGAACGTCTGTATTTTAAAAAATCCGTTCAAACCTCGAGCTTTCATGACTTATCAGAATTTTACAGCACATCACCTAAAACATTATAAATTCTACTATATAGTTACGCTGATTCCTGAATACCTGATTCACTAATTCTGTAACGACTCCGGGTGACCACTCCAAAATAAACCTTTGACCTCCATTGCTCCAAAAAGATTAAAAAGTCAAACACAAAAAGCACAATAACATCTTGAACATTTTTATAATTATGTATGAAAATATAGAAAGCAATGTGCGCTGCTTTAAAAATCTGAAAACCCACCCGTTCCCTAATTTTCAAGAGATTTTTTGCTACTTTCAGCGCTATTTCATTTCCAAGAGTAAAAAATGTGAATCATTTGAGTGACAAAATTAGGTATCAAGTGAAAATTACAACATTATGAAGTCACGTCTACGAGACTTTGAAGGGAAAATTGTGATTCCAATTCGCTTAAATTGTAAATTATACAGTTTTGTCTTTTTCCACAAATAAAATATTTTCTCGGCATGAAACATTGATATAAGACGGGATGTTTCCAGCAATACGAAATCTTCCGCATTCGAAAAATTTTTGGACGTCTTTATAAGAAAATGCAATTCCGATTTAGGCATGCTACAAAAAAATTGAGTATGAAGTTATTTATTTTAAGCGGATAAAGATTAAATGTATTTAGTGTAGATATATTTTGTCGAATGCTTTTCAAGCGTCCATTGTAACTGCTACTACAATGGGCTTTGACTTTTAGTAAATAAATACTTATAGTTACATGGAACTATATTGAAAGAAATAACATTTCCTTTCTGAATTTTTTTTTCGCCTTCTAGTACTCCAATTGCCATTCTTGAAAATAAAATATTCAAGCTTTTCTTTTCGTCTATTTTCTTGCTGCTTCAATCTTTAAAAAGAAGGAATTTGTCAGCCTCATACAGCTCGTTCTTAAGATTTTCTCTTCATTTTTGATTTCATTCTCCCTTGACAGCGGAGAACTTTAATTTTATTTAAGAAATGGCGATTCGAGAACGTACGTATAATGAGAGTCAGTGGCGATAAAAATAAACATTGTTAAAGCTCTTCAAATGCCGGCTTTCTCGTTCGGATTTAATATGACTTAGCTTTATATATGTGAAAAAGTTGCTTTCTGGTTGGTATTCATGTGGGTTGGAGATTAAGGTGAAACGGGCTTGAGACTCAATAGAGCTTTAGATACTTGTTTGAAAAATTTCGATACATTTAAAGGAAGAAAGAAGATGCTTTATTTATTTTAATAAATAAAAATGAGGGAGTTAATATATTTTTGATTATTATTAGATTTTTCTTTTTTTCGTGGAATTGTGGAAACTTTTAAAAAGGCTTTTTTAAATTTGTTGATGGAGAATTTTCTTTCTTGCATTGTTTAATTTAAAATTTCTAACTTTAATTTTTTTTAGTTACATATTGTAATAAGGCTTTGATTGGTATAGTTAAGGATGTGTTTTAGTAATAGAATAAAGTAAAGTTTAACATTCTTAAGGAAAAACAAAATAGACCAATTTAACTTGCCTTTTGCAATATCTAAAACATTAAAAAAAACTTAAATTTTGCTGCATCAGGTATCTACCTTATTTAGTAACTTATCTACTAGTCAAGTACTGCAATAAGTACAGCACTTTTAAAACATAGCCATACTTTTTATAAAAGGATGGAAATAGCATTTTAAGTACTTTTACAGATCTTTCAAAATTTTATTAAAAGTATACATCTTCCTTGACTCTATCCCGAAATCCCGTGAAGTTTGCCTACGATACATCGCCAAATTTGGCTCATAAACACCATTATGTTGGAAAGTGCTTTATACTTGACGCATTTGGCATGATTTATCTTTCATTTTTTTATGTGATATGCACTTCACCGAGTGAATAAGACATTAAGGGGTCTTAGGAGGATTAAGAATCCACGAAATCGATTTTTCAATTTTAATTTCATTTGAAACCTTAGTTACTTCAGAGTATTTTGACCCCAATTTTATGCAATAAATCCAGCTAGAACCGGGGATACACATAAAAACGTTTTATGAAAGCTTCATATTTTGAACGCAAAAAGGTAACTTTAAACTGCGTTTTCTCAAAACGCATTTTCATGAACTATCCGCAAGATAACAAAATTCCCATGATTCGAATATTCACGAAATTTTATATAGTTATTTATAACTGGTATCGGTATCTATAGAATGAATTAATATTAAAGGTCAGAGCGAAAAACTTTTGAAATTTTTAACAGAAATATAAGGGTAAAGAACGATTTTTTTTTCCAAATTTCAATTTCAGATCCAATTTTAAAATACTTAATTTAAAGTTTTTCTTAAATATTAATTCATTCTACATATGCCAATACCAGTTATAACTATACAAAATTTCGTGAAGATACGAATAATAGAATTTTTGTTATCTTGCGGATATTTCATAAAAATGGTTTTTGAGAAAACGCAAAGTTACCTTATTGCGCTGAAATATGAAGCTTTCATAAAACGTTTTTATGTGTATCTCCGGTTCTAGTTGGATTTATTCCATAAAATTGAGGCCAAAATACTCAGAAGTAACTAAGGTTTCAGATGAAATTAAAATTGAAAAATCGATTTTTGAATTCTTAATCATCCTAAGACCCCTTAAACATCGGTTGATAGCTGAAGTGTGATGGCTCAGGGATCAGACCTACAGCAAGGCTGTCTTTCCAACTGCCTGGAGTTTTGGGCGGCTCTTTCCAGATGTAATAATATACTAAATATTCGTAGATAGCTGAAGTGCGAAGTGTTCCAGGGCTTACAGAACGGGTGTCGATCTAACGGCGTGGAGTTTCGGCCGGTTTTTTCAGATATGTAACGTGAATACGTGTTAAAACTCCTTAAAAAATCCTTTCCCCGCGGCATGTCCCTTTAGCAGATAGCCCTCTTGTAGCTTTGTCTTAAACACAAACACCCCTTTTCTTTTATTTTATACTGCGAATAAGGGTTTATTCGGTAAACTGAAACCTGTTTTGATTCACAATGTAAACACCCCATCAAAAGGGCGTAATAAGCAGTAAAACTTGCGAGTGGTCTTAAAACTCACTCTCCCTTGTTTCCAGGCATTCTATTCACGCCCCTCTGTTCTTCGCCACAACGTTGCCACTTACAGTCATGAAATTTTCGAAGCAGCAGAGGTTTTAAAAGCAGTGTCTCGAGTTCATCGCAAGCGAGACGCAAAAGGGCGAAGATCGACATTAATAAAATTTCCTTCCACAGTAAAGAAGGCGTAACGTTACCAAAGAAATGCGGTACAGAACCAGTGCCTCCTAAAATGCGTTAGGAACGTAATTGAATTTCGCTGTAAAATATGATTTAATTGCACCGTTATAACGCGAAATTCCAGTTCAGCTTGTTTTCCGTCTTCTAATCTGGACTGGGCGAATTGGACGCCTTAAAATTTAACGACATGTTTTTAGTGCTTGAAGTAACTGTCCACGTTGATAGGACGTGGACGTTATAAAAGTTTTTTTTTTTAATTTTTGACCAAAAAATTATTAATTTTTGTGTATATATGCTTTGAAGTATGACAAAATGAAATGCTTAGAAAAAAATAAACACACTCAAAAAAATTATTTATTTTTAAATTTAAATTAAAAAAATTGAATTTCTAAAAACTGTCTCTTGGGCTCCAGTTTTTAATCTTTTCCTTCAATTTTACCTTGTTATTATTCAAAAATGTATTCCGAACAAATTTTCTTATTAATTTACAGATTCGTTAATAAGTAAAATTTTAGGAAGTATTTTTATAGGTTAATTTTCACAAAATTTTCATGTTTTTATAAACTTATATTGAATTTTTATAATCTTAATGACCACCAAAATTAAAACGGAAAAGAAAATTTATTGTTATATGTATCTTGAGTCTCTGTAATGAACTTTAGAAGAATTCTTCGAAAATTGTCTCGCAAGGGTCATTTTAAAGACACAGAACTGCTTAAAATATTCAATTTTGCACAAAAGGCATTTTTTCGGACTTTTAAAGGGCCATTTATGAGATACAAGGGTGTTTCAAAAAGTAAGGTAAAAAGCCCATTTAGAGAAAACGTTTATTCAGGAAAGAAATGTATATATACAATGTAGGAAGGCACACGTACATATTACTTTTCTACATAGTCATCATGACTGTCTAGGCATTTGTTCCATTGGTACACCAAACCATCGAAACCGGCATCGAAGAAATCAGCGTCAAGGTTGTGCAACCACGTCAAGACGGCTTGCCGAACTTCAGCATCGGTTCTGAACTGCTGACCTCCCAAGTGTTTCTTTAAAGGTCCAAAGTGATGGTAATCGCTTGGTGCGAAGTCGGGACTGTAAGGAGGGTGGTCCAATACCTCCCACCAGAAACGCTGTAACAAATCGCGTGTAGCTGTAGCTGTATGCGGTCGGGCATTGTCATTCAACCGTGAGCAATCCCAGTCGTCTACGGCAAATTGCCTCTCGCAATCGACTCGGTCTCGTGTGTAAAATAAATCTAGAGCCCGTTGTAATTTTCTCCACAACGGGCTTTAACTACTTGTAAATGAATATTACAGCTTTTGGAGATTATATCCAAGATCTCACCAAATAGTTGCCAAGTTTCTCTGCTGTTAATGATAAATCGCCAAATTTGGCTTCAGAAAGTCACCAAAACTCGAATTTATGAGCAACAAGATGGATAATTTGGCTATTTTTTACCTAGACTATAAATTTCAGCCTAAATTAAAACTTAGCCGGCATAGCATAGCAACAAATTACGTTGATTCTATTGACAGTGATTAAAACTTAGTGAGAAACCTGTTTTCGAATTTCGTCATGCTGTCTTATATGCAAATGTCATGCAATCGTGTTGGAAAGTGTTTTATAATCCCGGCATTAGACACGCTTTTACTTTCTTGTTACAGTTTAATAAAAGCTCTGAATCTCTTAGCTGCACGAATCTAATTTTGATATCCTTAAACATCCACAGCAACCTCCTTACACTTTATCTATTTTATTTTCTCTTCCCAACACACAGACTGATAGACAGAACGGCCAGACACATAACAAGCACTTTTAAACTTTGTTTGGAAAGTGCTAAAAGTGTCTAATCTTCCGAGGCGCCAAATTCTATAAATAAAGTCCTTTGCACCAACCGCTAATTATCCTTTCGTGAAACAAGTATTTTGCATAGCTTCTTTGTACTGGGATTGTTCATTAAAATGTAATTAGTAAGATGCTAACACACCGTCTATTAACTTCGAATTCTTTAAACATGGAGACTGAACTTCTGATTTTTTTGGGGATGGATTTGAAGGAGTAAATTGGCAATGGTCTAAGAAAGGAATTTCACGTGATTTAATTTGCTTCTCACGATTTGTATTGTAGTCGCTCTGCAAGTTCATTTGAGAGAAAGTTTCAGATAAATTCTCCTGTACTAGATGTAGTATAGATTTACATTAAATTGCAATAAATAATTTTGAACAAGTTTTTCAATGACATAACAGTTGTGCCTACACAATGGATTCATATTTGCTACATTTTAACGCCAGAATTCCATAGGTAACTCATTTTTTTTTCTTTCAAGAAAGGTATGCGAATCCATCGACCTTTCTTAGAGGGAAAATTTCAACATGTCATAAGATTGATGTTTAGGCACTCGTGCGTGTTACATTTGACAATTGACAAAAGGAATTTTATGGACATATCTGTTTTTCCTAGAGGAGACTCCTTTCTTAACCCATATTAGCTTCAATGTTTTGTAAAAAAATAGTTTGAATATAAATTTAAAGCATGTTTTAATAGAATAACATCACTACTTCAAATAATTGAGACACATTTATGCATATTTTATAAATGCAGGATGTAGCGTAAATACAAAGCTGGGCATTGACATGAAATTTATTTGATGATTAAAAAGTATGTATTACGATAACGCTACTGATGTTGCATTAATACAACACTAGCTTAATATATGTTAACGAGGGCCAACGTTCATGGGCACCCATAGGGCAAGGTAGGGCACTTGCCTCCTTGTAGAGATTTAGTATATTGCCTTATGACATAAAAAAAAAGTGCATCACAAAGCAAAATTGGAACTCAAATTGTTACAAGAGTAAAATTTGCCTCCGTCTAAAATTTTTTTGAAGCTCCCCCCCCCCCTCTATGGGTGCCCATGCCTACGTTCAAGAAATCCTGCAAGCAATTCTCAAATTGTTCGAAAAAGTGTACAAATCATCAACTATTTTTTTTTAAAAGAGTTATATATTTACGGTAGGCTTACAACCTTCCTTAGTCATTGCAGGATCCAAGGATATTTTTTCCTCGTGGCCCTCTACATTCAAAGTAGTTTTATGCTTTTATTTTACATGAAATCGTAACTAGTTTTTACAATAATAATTATATTTATGTCAATTTATGTGGTGGTAAAAGCAAATGTTCAAAATGGTGGTCTTCAACATCGAAACATTTTTGAATATTGTTGTGGATCCTTGCCTATGGATAGACGATTTACTATCCACGGGAATAGGTGCCATTGCCTCCAAGGGAGGTTGGACTTCTGCCTTGTTGGTTGCTGATTTTGAACCAATTCTAGACGAGAGACCAACCACCTGAAAGCGGCACGTCTCCAGCGGTATCGTTTGAACATGGAATACAATGGGAGCCAGGAAGGATTTTACGAGCACAAGCTCCTATTAGCGTACGCGGCGGTCCCACATCATTCCAGCCGAGAGAGGAGTTCACCCTCCCAAGCACTGACCTAGTCGGATGCTGATTCACTTTCCGTGTTCTTACGGGAACGGAGTTCAGTGAATAGACTACTGCAGGCCACATTTTCGAATGAAGTGCGGATTGATCCAGTATCTAAAACTAAAGCGCTGAAGTTTTTTTTTTTTTTTTTTTTTAAGTGAAAACTTCTTTAAGCGCGTTGGGCACTTTTGGAATGGAGATAAATGACTGGATTCGTGTGACCATCACGCTCAGATACGTATTGGGAAAAGGGGATTGTGACGTCATAGCTACGCCGTCTTTTGCCTGCTGACATTTCTTTCTCCTTTCTTTGAATTTTAGTGCTGCCACCTGTTACTATACGTAAGAACTTCAAGGTATTTTAACTGCATCTTCTAGCTTCCACGGCAGGTATCGAACCGTAGACCCTAGGCATGGTAGGCAAGCGTTCTAACCACCAGACGGGTTCGACTGGGTATGAAGTGACTGTTGTTTCAATTTCCGAATGGCAAACTTTTATGAGTCCAAATAAATAAAATTAGACTTTGCCTATGCACTACTTGGTATTAAAATTTTTTGCGATTTCTATCCATTTTAAGTATTTGGGACTCCAGTACGATCGAAAAAAAAAGTTTGTCTGTCAGTCGTTCTGTCAGTGACGCTTCTTTTATTCGCACATCACGTAAAACTGACTGAAGCGAATGAAATAAAATTTGACACGGTAGGTGGTCACTCAACTTAAAAACTCGAATTTTTTAAAAAAATTATTAAATTTTGAGATTTTCCAAAATTTGTTTCAAACTGCGTAAATTTTTGTTCCCACATCACCTAATAACGACTAAAGCGAAAGAAATGAAATTTGGTGACATGATGGGTGATCACTCAAATTAAGCTATAGGCGTCGGATTAAAAAAAAAAATTAATTTGATTTTGAGAATTTTCTGAAAATCGTTTCAAACTGCTTAAATTTTTGTTTTAGTATGCATAAAACTGTATATAATTTGCACAAGAAGTGTACACTTTCAAAATATTCAAAAATATACACTTTTTATGTACCAATTGTGTAATATCTATATGTTTTTCCAAAAAAAGTGCAGACTTTTTCTAGATGGGTAGGTGCTATATTTTCGATTATTTATTTAAAAAACTATACTTAATTTGGATAGCTGTATAGTTATTGTGCAATAAAGTTTATCTGATAATGCGGAGAGTAATAATTATATACTGTTAATATTACTGTTAATAATTATATACTGTACATTATTTGAATTATAAGTGTTTTACTACAGTGCATTTGAAGTTGAATTACAAATCCACCTTTCATTAAAAATGAATAGGATTACTGTTTATTATAATTTTAATAATTACTGATAATTAATAAATGCACGTACATAATTATTGATTAAATCGAACACAATCCAGCACGCGGAGAAAAATGTGTATTGCTGATGCATACCGTACTCATATAACAGCTGTGTCACGTTGCGGCCTGTACGCGCACTCCCTCTCTCTTTTTCAATTCCTATTATTAGCTCATACTCTACCTTCAATCCCATTCGACTGGATAGTTTATCTACAGGGGCGCTCAAAAGATTTTCAATACATTAGGCTCTATGGGCAGAAGTTCATTAAAGCATATTTTAGAGGTATTAGGCTAGTTCAAACGACTCACAAGTGATATATATGCTGTTATGGGTTGCAAAATGAATTTTTCTTCCAAAAAAAGTGTCTGTCCTTTATAGTGCTGCTACAGGAACACTCAAAAGATTTCCAAAACTTTACGGTCAATGGCAGTTTTAGGGACATTCATCCATTTGACGTACAATATCGTCCTACCATTTAGTTAGGTAATGGTCCCACCACGGCCACGTGCCTCCCTCAAGAATTACACCAAAAGTCGCCAAGCTTGGTGACTTTTGTAAGTGTGTATGTATTTTACTCTCAAATCTCAAAAACTATTTAGTTGTAACTAGAATCTTGAAATTTCATATATAACATTGTTATAACATCTAGTTGTGCATCCGAATTTTTGGTTCCAATCTACTGGAGAGTTCATTTACAGGACGACCCAAAATAATTTCAATACATTAATATTTATGGACATCTTCAGTATATTACATCTATAATCAGTAATTGTTTTGTCCATGCCCAAAATCTCTGCCATTTCTCGTCGACCTTGGCGAGTTTTGTCGAAATATCGCCAAATTTTAGCGTAATTCTTGAGAGAGGCACAATATTTAGAGTTATCTGAAATGCGATATTATTTTTGGCGACAACAAATTTGGCGATATTTCGCCGATTTTTATTTGTTGACCTAAGTAGGAATTGACTTTAATTTTTTTTTTAAATATTACTTGTTAAATTTTAAATGTGCACACAAATCGAGAGCAAAATTTGAAATGTACTTAAATTAAAAAATAAAAAATTGCCAACGCTAATCCAGTGAAAATTGCATTAAAATGTGTACAAACGTACAAAAATATGTGGAATTGTGAGAATATCATAAATAAATGTGCGATACCTTTACAGCCTTAAAAAACATTTAAATTTTTTTTTACAAAGAATTTCAAATGCATAAAAATGTGAATAAACGTTCGTAAAAGTTTATTTTTTCTTAATAAAAATGCAATAATGTGTAAAAACTGTTTAACTGCATAAAAATAAATTTTAGAAAGCTTGACAAGAAGTTTTCACTTCTGGCGTGCAGTCCTACGACTGACTGTTTTTTTTTTTTTTTTTTTTTTTTTTTTTTTTTTTGCACCACCACTTGTATCTCCTTCCAAAGTGCGTCCAGGTTGCGTGGTTAACGTGGTACATCCTTTATACTGTTCCTCATAAGAAAGAGTTGACCGGCATAAGGTCTGGTAAACATGAAGGAAACTCGATTTTCTATAAATTTAATATTTCAGATAGGAAAATGTATTTTCAATATCAGCTCTAAGTCTGTATACATTTTTCTGACGCACCCTGTATATTAGGGTTTTTTCCGACAATACTCCCCACCTTCCTTTGAATTATTACTATCCAATATGTTGAAAAAAAAATCTTGTTATACATCAGGAAAAAAAAAGAAACTTTTGTCTTTCTCCATATAACTGGTAGAGGTTATTCTTCCGCTTTCTTTGGTATCCCATAATGCAACTTCTGCACGCAACTATGCGGCTGAAGAAAGCCCCCTGTAGATTACTTTCCCCCCAACAGCAAGCAGGCCTGCCATGAAGATTCTCTTCCCTCCCCCCACCCCCTCCCGTCATCAAACTGATCGACTCCTGTTTTTCACGAAATTCTATGAGGTTTACTTCAGATGAATGGCAACATAAAAAAAATATACTGAAGCTGAAATTAACTGCGGGGAAATTTCCCCTTTGAACGGGAACATTGAAGGATTTCAAATTGGTGCTCTTTCTATGAGGGGGAAAAAAATCGAAAATTTTTGTCGTTTCTTTTGCTGGATGTGGTTTTTGTTTGGGAGTATCTTTTGAGAAACCGAAAAAAATGATGTCAATGAAATGTCTGTTTCTAAATTCTCCGACTATATATTTTTTTCTTTTATTTAGGGCCGACTCTATATATTTGTCTAGATATAAACCTTAAGTGTTCAGTTATGATTCGGATTCTAAAATTAAAACTATGGAGAGGAAATAATTTTTTTTGCTACTCACTGAAAAGGAAAAAATATGTGTAGAAAAAAAAATCATATTTTACAGGAAGTAAGTTATTTCTGCTGCACGTAAGACTTCTTTTCCAACTTATTTCTTCTTAAATTCTTAAAACCTTTCACGACCGAATTCAGATCCAGGCATATTTTAAATTAGTTTTTTTTTGCATATTTTGTTTTCTAGTGCGTTAGTTAAATGGGGAAAAAATTATTGTAACAATTTTCACTGCGTTCTCAATTGGAAGCCTGGGTCGTTTATGACTATAATTTTACATTGGTTTTAAAAAGGAATACATTGGTTTTAAAAAGGATATTAAGAATTAATGAGATAGTTATTTTTATAAATTTAAGCGGAGATATGAATTAAGTTTGAAGGGGGTGGAAGTGTATCAAAATAGCTCTGTAAAAATTTAGGAAAAATCTATTTTTATGATTTTTTTATCCAGCTTCCCGCCAATGATAGAAATATAACTTCTGTTTCAAACAATCAAGTTACCTTTTAACTATACCTGCTAATTTTTTTTAAGTCAATATTAATAAAATTTAATTTTTGAATACATTTTTAATTTGATGTTCCCCTTTGGGAACATTGGCCTGTAAGAGGTTAAAAAGAACATTCTTAAGGGTGTATTTCGAAAAAAATGTGATTTTTGGCACGTAAATACAAACAAACTAATTATTTTAACACTTCAAAATTTTCCGAATGTCTCTTTACGAGCTGTAATATCCACTGTAATGAACGATAAACCTGTATAAGTTACAAAACTTTTTAAAAAAATTCTTGAAAACCGAAAATCTTGCAGAATGTGTCTCCTCTTGAAAAATTTTGCTGCAGAATTCCATGTTTAGCAAATTTTTCTGAAAGTTTCCCAAAAGGCACCGTTTTCTCATTTATTTAATTGTGTAGTGCAGCTTAATAAGAATTATCCTTGAATGCTGAGTTCCTCGTGGAATTAGTTTATTTTTATTTGTGAACCAAAACCGGAAGTAAATTGTATTCATCCCAACTATTCCCTTAAGCAGGGCTAAAAATCAATGGACGTCCGCTTGTCCGAAACCACTAAAATATTTAACGGAATATAATTTGTTGGTCAGTCGGACCACTAACATTTTATTCGCATTTTTCTTTCACAAACTTTCGTCATTTAGTCCCACAATGGATGCCATCTAATTTTACCAATTCATGTCACATAATTTGACCTATTTAAAATTTTATAATGCGCTGCATTTTTAATTCAGCTCTTAACGGAAATAAATATTAGGGTGTCCCAAAAAGGTGGTAACGGGCTTTAATTCTTTATCTATTAGAGATAAGTGGGTAATATGAATTGCAAGAAAATGTTCAAAATAAGGTCGGAAATAAGACTCTTAAGAAAAAATTTCTCTCGCTCATTTACAAAAAGTTACACTTTTTAAATTTGCAGACGATCCCCGTACAAAAAAAATTCCCAATTAATAAAACGTGTCCCATAAACTAATGAGATGAGTTACCAAATTTGAGCCTTTCATCGTACAACGTCCCAGAGATATCTTTAAAGAAAGATGATGGGGGACTACACAGGATTTTATTTCGTAATTTCTGTACGACCCCTTAAAAAAAATCATTCGACGTGAGTTTTTCTCTTCGAGAGCCATTGAAAAGTGGTTCAACCCTTTGAGGCACAACCCTTTCCCAATGCTGAAAAAAGGGCAGCCGTCGCCATCGCTCGACTTAACTACCAGCAAGATGGCGGACGATCGAACGTTCATCGCGTGCCACAGAACTAGAGACCCCTTTTTTTGACGCAGCTGGCTGTGCCCGCGCACAACCAGCTGTCGTCAAAAAAGGGTCTCTAGATCTCTGGCACGCGATGAACGTTTCGATCGTCCGCCATCTTGCTGGTAGTTAAGTCGAGCGATGGCAACGGCTGCCCTTTTTTCAGCATTCGGCCATCTATCCAGCTGTTCTCGCATTCTTCCATTTTTCAGCAGATGTCAGTGCTGTTAAAAATAATCATGACCATTTTTTTACGGGGAAATGACGTGCTCAAAAGTAAAGGATTCTCGTGGAGTTATGTCACCCGCAATTATTTTCATAGAAATCGAATCTATTCTTCGTGACTGGCAACAGTCAGAACGCCACAGTTTGGCGTTCCCGGAGCGGACACACTGCGCGTTAAAGGGTTAAGTCAGCGTTATAGTTGTCTTCTTATCTCTGATACTTCCTAAGGTATAATTCTCAAACTTTGTATGTCACCTCATGAGTGTATGGGGAACATTCTACTGGTTGGGAATGTTTTTGCAGGGGTTCTTATACATATTAAAAATGTCTAACCTTTTAAAACCAACGAGAGGAATTTTTTCTTATCGGAGTCTTACTTTCTATACCTTATTTTGAAAAATTTTTCAATTTACATTGGCCACTTATCTCGAATACATAAAGAATTAAAGCCCGTTACCACCTTTTGGGGACACCCTGTATATTGATCATATAATTTCCTTTGTTTTGCAATTTTTTTAAATAATGTACACAGACTAGTGATAAAAATTACGGACCAGGGAAGCCGTGAAGTATTCTATTACATGTTACATATCCGAATTACTACCCCTGCCCTTAAAGCCCATAAACTTAATTCAATTCATATTGAACACATAAAGGACAAATTGCAATCTGCATTTAATAGGCAATTGCTCTCTTTCTTTTCATTGAAATCCTCAATCCCTCCAAACAGCTCGGAGCCATCTTCGTTATAAACGATGAGCTGTTTATAAATGCGATCTAATTAGCTGTCTCCGTCTGATTGCTTGGTTACTTCTCTCCTCATTAATTAAAAGGGGCTGTCGAAACCTCGGATTAAGTAACTACAGATTTTCGTTAAATGCGTCGAAAGTGCCTGCCTCCTTCTTCGATTTTCGTTTCTTGTTTAGCGTATGGAGCGAGGATTTAACCCTTTAACGCGCAGTGTTCCCGCTCTGGGAACACCAAACTCTGACGTTTTGACTGTTGCCAGTCACGAAGAATAGATTTGATTTCTATAAAAATAGTTGCGGGTGACATAGCTCCACGAGAATCCTTAACTTTTTAGCATCTAATTTCCCGTCAAAAAACGGTCACGATTATTTTTAACAGCACTGACATCTGCTGAAAAATGGAAGAATGCCAGAACAGCCGGATAGATTGCCCAATGCTGAAAAAAGGGGAGCCGTTGCCAACGCTCGACTTAACTACCAGCAAGATGGCGGAAGATCGAAACGTTCATCGCGTGCCACAGATCTAGAGACCCTTTTTTGATGCAGCTGGCTGTGCTGGTAGTTAAGTCGAGCGATGGCAACGGCTGCACTTTCTTCAGCATTGGGAAAGGCTTGCTCCTCAAAGCGTTAAAATGATTATGATTACAGTCAAGGACCGATTTCCAGAGATGGGGGGACCAGGGCAAAAGCTTCATTGGGGGCCCCCTCTTGCGAAAACTTATACCCTACGAAGCAACTTTCATATCACACCATACAAAGAAAGATGTTATACCAGCATAAAAATGATTATTTAACCAAGATACAAAACGAAATGCAATAGTTTGATAACAATAATATTATGTAGGATAAAAACATTTCAGTTACATTATATAATTTTCAGTCGATAATTTCATTCCATTCCACACTATTTTTGTATTTGTTTTTTTAGTATTTATATCTGAATATTTATTTATAATGGGATAGTTCTCCAATTTGCTCAACTAAGGAAGCGATTCTTTCTTTTATTCATGTCGATTGAAAATCAGCTCCATGGTTTCCTCACGATCAGCATGCATCACTACATAGGCCACGCCTAAACGATGTGTGAGCTGAATAATTGCCTGAGACTATATCGTTTAGCTAACAAAAGTTTGTGGATATAATGCTAGCGATATGAAATAGTAACAGAGTTATTATTGTTACTATTACTGTTCATAGTTTCTCCGTTTCTTACTTTAAATTAAGATCGAATTTTGCAAATTTGTAAACTGAAGAGGTAATTTGGGGTCCCCTTTTTGTCCTTTTGAGGTCCCTTCACTTGCCCCGAATGGCCTGACGGAAATTAGTCCCTGTGTAGAATAGCCCCTATTGTTATATGAGGCAAGAAAAATGCGCGGTGTATCCGGGGGCTCAGTATATGTTGCGAAAGGGGGTTGATGTAAAATTTTACTTTTATGTACACACACACACTAAAATATTGTAAAATTAATACTAGGTTTGTTCGGAAAGTAAGTTTCCCACGGCCAATAAAGAGGAACAAACATTATTACCTGAAAAAATTTACTGCAAAAAATACAGCAATATTTCATCTACTTTCTCAACATAAGAATAACCTAAGTCGTAACGCTTGTTACACTGTGGGATAAGTTTTTTGTGGCCAGAGGAGTCTGCCGCCTGAGAAAGGAGCCAGAGTGTCACAGTCGTTTGTAGTCTTCGTCAGATGAAAAGTTATGTCCGGATAGGAATTTCTTCAGGTTCAATTCACTGGAAGCAAGATTGGTAACATAGGTTGGTACCATCCATACTACAGTAACATTCCTATCAAACGAAACAGTTGTCTGTGAAACTTTTGCTTTAAAATGAATATCCGCTGTTTAGGTACAACTTGTTTGTTATTAAAAACCTTTCAAATTTCATTTTGTAGTTTTTAAAAAGAAGACAAAATAACAATAATATTTTTCAGGACATCTAATATATTAATTAAGCTTTAACTTTTAACAGACCGCATTCAGATCCAGGCATATTTTAAATTAGTTTTCTCCATATTTTACCTTCTAATGCGTTAAAGTGTATTAGTCATTTAAATGGGGGAAAATTGCACACCCCCTCCCAATTTTAACTGTTACTTTTAGGGGCTATTCTTTGACTATACTTTTATGGGTAGTTTAAATAATAAGTGAAGTATTAAGATTAAATGAAAGATCAATTTTTAGATTTAAGTAAATAAATGAATTAAGTTTGAAGGGGGAGAGGGGGGGGTATCAAGATAGCTCTGTCAGAATTGATAAAAATGGCGACTTTTATGACTTTTTGACCAGATTCGCACTCATGATAGACATGCAAATTCTATTTCAAAAAATCCAGTCATCTTTTAACTATATCTGCTAATTTCAAGTCAATATTGAGGAAATTTAATTTTTCAATAAATTCGAATTTGATGTTCCCAATTGGTAAGATTCGTCTGTAAAAGGTTAAGTCAAACAAAAGCTGTACAATGTCGTTGATAATTATTCGCAGTTTGAAAAATAAATAAATAAATTACTATGTTGTGTGCGAAATAGTACTTATATATTTCACTTATTTGAATTGCTAGAATCTTTTGATCTTTTGTCACTGAAGTAAGTTATAGAACGCCACTGGCTGGTCCCACTTCCGAACAGGGCGTTGTTGAACAATTCCAGAAAATGGTGTTCTTATCCCGTCTTCTCTGGATCATGAATTTGCGCGCGCTGCTGATGGAAGGTCACGTGATAATGTCTGCGAGGTGGGGAGAGAGATAATCAATGGAAACAACCCCAGTGTCATTACATGTGGAGTAAGGTTCAGGGCCCTAAAGATCATCGAGGTAATTATCCGCGTACATTTTTGATGAAAAGGAAGACTTGTCGAGTAGAAAAACGTATTTATGCCACATGGCACCGCAAATTGCTTCTACTATATATTTTTTGAGACGTGGCTCGCGTCCTGATAATTTTCTGTGGAGATAAAATGTTGAATGAACTTTTTCTGAAAAAAGTATTTTTTTTGCGTGAGAATGCTCCACTGATCTTTTCAGAGAGTATTCACCAATTCCCTCATGACTTGTATTAATGAAGTCAGCTTATTTCCTTCACGATCACAGGCAACGTGTACATATGAGAACTAACTCCCTGCCATTGGACACGCAAATGACTCTCAGACTGACTGACACATTGGACACGCAAATGATAGCTGTGAAGTAGATAGATATGCCGTGTATGTAGGGAAAAAAACCCAGCGACCTAAGATCTTGCAACATCTACAATTAGATGTGGATAGTAGAGATGAGACGGGCTCAGCCCGAGCCCGAAAGCCCGAGCCCGAGCCCGAACCGGGCTCGGGCTCTGAAATTAACAATTGCGTTCGGGCTCGGGAAAAATTTCTATTTTATTGAACATTCCTTGAAACAGATTTTTAAAAAGTGGTTCATATGGAAAATAAAAGTACTTATAAAAAAAATTTGAAGTGACTCCACTCGGCTTTCCGAACACTTACGATTAAGATCATTAGCAAGTATTTAAATAAATTTTAATCGATGAATCATTCAAACATATATACCAAATTGAAACTCAATTGAATGCACCGTTTAAACGCTTGCGCACTTTTAAGAATTTCTCCCCATATGCCATTATGCCATAATATAAAAGAAATCTTTGTCGTAGCCCTGTAGAAAAACTATAAGTCCTATACACACCAAAATCAATACCGGTCTTAAGATGGTGATTTATAACATATATACCCAATTTGAGCTCAATCGAATGTACCGTTTAGGAGCTATCGTGTTTACTCACATACACACAAACACGCATACATACATATATCTCGTAAAAATAGCATAAATGAATTCAGAAGATCTCAAAACGTGCCAATACACCAAAATCTAGAATTCGAATTTTTTCATGATTACAATACTTTCCTTACATGGTACATGTTCGGAAAGTAAAAATAGCGGCACGGGTGCCTGGAAGGCGCGTGAAGCTCTTTGGGTATTTCAGAACGGTGGCTTTTATTGCTTAGTTAGTCATGAGATGAGATCCGACATTATTTCATAAACATAGATATAAAGAATTAGAAAGTGCATTAAAAATTTGCAACTATATTTGTCTTTAATTTGCACAAATTAATTTGCAAAATTTATTGTATTCTATCAAAGAATTACTTCTTTGAATTTTATTTATCTTTTGCTGAAATTTCGGGCTCGGGCTCCGACTTAAATAATATTGCTCGGGCTCAGGCGGGTTCGGATTAAAAGTCTTCGGGCTCGGGCTTCAAAAAATGAGCCCGAACTCATCTCTAGTGGATAGGGGACAGCGATGCAAAATTGGAGTATTAGTCAATAAATTTAGCGACTTTTCATGACATTTAGGGATTCTTTGCTAGTGGCTTTTCCTTGCGTTTCTAGGTTTATTTCTAAATTTAGCGGCTTTCCATTGCATCTGAAAACTATATATTGCATTACATTAAAAAAAAAAAAAATCAGTGTAGACTTTCGCGGAAACTCAACGAATTTTGACAAAGAGCGTCTGGTAATCCTGATTGGGGAACTTCGTGATTGGGGAAAGATATTACGATGTGACAATGGACATCGTATGGCTTTCCATGGATTTTTTGTTACATCACTTACATCCACAGATCGCTGTTTGCATTTTTGATTGTAGCTAGATTAGTAAATCGCGAAAAGAAAAACACCAGTTTTATAATTATGTTATCTTTCAAATGAGGTTCAAATCCTAATGGGGATAAGTATTTTGCTGTACTTTTTTGAAGTGTAATCTATTTTATCGAGAGAGAACGCTCTACTGAAACACACACATCTAACTCATACTGTAAGTTTAAAAGAGTTCCTATGATGGGCGCTCATACCTATGATCAAGGTGGGGAAATGGTCCTACCCCAGCTCTTCGGAAATATATATGTTACAGTGAAAACCCAAAATCAGTCAAAACCCGAATTAACTAGGCAAAACGCGTTCTGACTGACAGCGCTAGGCAAAACCCGAATTAACTAGGGAAAACCCGTTTTATTCGAGTAGCGGTAGCACGTTTTCGAGGGGCCCCTACAGCGGAGGCTTATTTTCCAGGGGGCCCCCTAAAGCGATGGCTAGACCCACTGATTTTTTTCGGGTCTCGCAAAGAGCCAGTGTTAGCATATTTTCGAAAGGAGGCCCCCCTACAGTGGTGGCCGGACCCCATGTTTTCCCATGTGAATTCAGGAATCTTAATGCTTTACCCACTGAAAATTGGATCTTACTCTCCCTTCGAAAATATGCTATTGCTGGCCCTTTGCGAGACCCAAAAGTCCTCACTGTGTCCGGCCACCGCTGTAGGGGCCCCCCTCGAAAATATGCTAACGCTGGCCCCCTGCGAGACCCATAGAAACATCAATGGGTCCGGTCATCACTTTAGGGGGCCCCTCGAAAATATGCTAACGCTGTCCCCTTGCGAGACCCAAAAAATCATCAGTGGGTCCGGCCACCGATGTAGGGGTTCCCTGGAAAATGTGCTAACACTGGCCCTCTGCGAGACCCAAAAAATATCAGTGTTTCCGGCCATCACTTCAAGGGGCCCCCTCGAAAATATGCTAACGCTGGCCCTTTGCGAGACCCAAAAAAAACATCACTGGGTCCGGCCATAGCTTTAAGGGGCCCCCTCGAAAATATGCTAACGCTGGTCCCTTGCGAGACCCAAAAACATCAGTGGGTCCGGCACCGTTGTAGGGGCACGCATAAAATGCGAAACATGGTTGGTCAAAATACTCCGTATAGCGGATAGCGTTAGCGTTAGCGTAGGAAACGGTATGCACAAACTCCCTATTACTGCGTCCGGCTATCACTTAAGGGGGCTCCCTTGAAAATATGCTAAAGCTGGCCCTTTGCGAGACCCGAAAAAAATCAGTGGGTCCGGCCATCGCTGTAGGAGGCCCCCTGGAAAATATGTCTCCGCTGTAGGGGCCCCTCGAAAACGTGCTACCGCTACTCCAATAAAACGGGATTTCCCTAGTTAATTCGGGTTTTGCCTAGCGCTGTCAGTCAGAACGCGCTTTGCCTAGTTAATTCGGGTTTTCCCTGATGCACTCAGTCAGAACGCGTTTTCCCTAGTTAATTCGGGTTTTGACTGATTTCGGGTTTTCACTGTAACATTTATACCGGGCGATTCAAAAAAGATGTTAAAGCGATTTTCTTTTAAACCGTAAGTGATCGGAACATACTTTTAATTAGAAAAGTTCGTCAAATGAAGAGTAGCTTTCAGATTTGGCAATTTTTTACTAGGGGTTGTATGCATATTAAAATATAAAATTCATTTTAAAAATCGTATGTCTTTAAGCGAGTTTAATGCTGAAAATGACAACTTTTACCCATTTTACCTGCTGTGTTGGCGTCCATTTTCTGGAAAAAATTCTTTACTTTAGGGGACCCACTATGAGTTGATAATAGTTAAATGATGATCTCTTTGTTAGAAAATGGCATTTAAACGCATTCAAACGTATGAAATTAATAGGAACAATTTTATCTGAACTCATAGATACTGCGTTTTGAAATTATCGATGATTCTTTAGGATTGTCATCCATTAATTGCGTCACTCTTCAAGAGAAGGGATTTCAAAGTGTAATAGAGAATGACAAAGTAATGGTGTTAGTTAACTTTCATTAGAAACTGCCAAACATTCATGATAAGAAAATTCTATCTAAAATAGGATTTCCAGGAATTAAGTGTAGCTGTCAAATGACCACTAACATAAATTAATGTCAGTTGAAAAGCAATTCTATTTTTCACACTTTTGAGACATCTCCTTAGTTTGCGACAAATACTCAAATGTTCAACTAGCAATAGCTTAGTAACTATTTTACTCAGAAACATGGGATATTTTTATTTACGATTTTAGATACAGAGCAATATTTCCCCAAATATAAATGATAGGAAAACAAGGATTATATAAATATTAAATTTCGTATTCTAATACGTATATAGCTTCTATAGTAAAAAATTTGCCCTATCTGAAAGCTACTGTTTATTCGACGAACTTTTGTAACTGAAAGTATGCGTCGATAACTTACGACGACTAACTTACGACGTGGATAACTTAAAAGGTAATCGCTTTAACAATTGAACCACAGTTTTGAATCACAACCACAATTTTGAATCACCCGGTTTAGTGACGTAATAATGTACGTACTAGTATAACGTAGATAACACTAAAAAATATAATATCTTACGCGGCCGTGCAGCCAGCTGTCTCAGAAAACTTCTGTAGCTCTGTGGCACCGGATGGGCTTTGCGATGGACCGCCATGTTGTTGGTAGTTAAATGGACTGATGGCAACGGCTGCACTTTTTCAGCTTCGGGCAGTCTATCCAGTTAGGATTCTATGTTGATGTGAAAATGTTCGAGCTTCAAAGGGTTAACGAGTTCCAGAAGCTTCTAATCCGATTTCAACGATCGCAGCGGACGTTTGACATTGACGCTTCGGAACACCCCATATCGAACAGACTCACGGAGTGAGTGCTATTTCCTTCAGATCCCGTCACGCACGTTAAGGCCCCTCCTCAGACAGAAATTTTTCTGATTCGCGTTTTGAGGAACAATTTCCTACCCCCCTCACAAAAGCTCCTATGGCGAAATGCGATAGCTCGCGTGTCCGTTACTGATGGGAAATTTATGACCCGTTGGCGGGTTGGGAGATTTTGACCTGTGACCTCCGTCTACATGCCCCCGCTGCCTGAGCAAAATTTATTTTCAGTTGAGTGTATTCGTTCGAACCATAGGCGCAACCACGGAGGGGGCTATGGGGGCTGAAGCCCCCCCCTAAAGGTAGAAAGTTAGAAGTGAAAAGCGTTAAAAAATGAAAACTGTCGCTAATGAAATAATTTTTTTTAGTTCTTTCTTTCTTTTTTTAACTGTCCTCAAATTATTTCTAACCAATAAAGTTTTTAAATAAATGCTCACAGTTAGTTGAAACACTCTTACACACGGTTACAACGTTGCGCAAAAGATCAGATAATTATTTATGACTCTATAATGAGTTACATTGCTTATGTTCTATGGGACAGTCAAGTAATACCGAATATTTTGACGTTATAAGAGAGTTGTAACTAACCGAGATCACTATGACTGAGTTCAGCAATATTATGTAGCCCAGCCCCCCCCCCCTAAACTAAAATCCTGGGTGCGCCACTGGTTCGAACAGATTTAAATTGCAGGATACTCAATGATAAATTACAAGTATAATAAAAATTTTATTTAATTTGCAAAGGAGACTGCAATTTGTAAAGTGTTGTTATAAAAATTAACATTTTAAAAGAAATATCGAAGCGCGAATATGAGAAATTTTACATCGTAATTATTCTACTATATAGTTACGCTGAACACTGACTGGCTGACTCAATTTGTAAAGATTCCAGGCAAACCACTTCGATGTAAATATTTTACCTCCATTACTCCAAAAAGATTAAAAACCAGAAAAAGCCTAATAACACCCACACCATTCATACGATCCGCTTGAAATTTTTCATAACTATGTATAAAAATATAAAAACAATCTCTGTTACTTTGAAAATCTGAAAACCCACCGGTTCCCTAATTTTTTAAAGAGATTTTTTGCCATTTTCAGCTCCATTTTATTTCAGAGATTCAAAAAAGCGAATAATTTGAGTGAAAAAATTAGACTTTCAAAGTGTAAAAAAATTGTCATATTCACGTCACGGTTATCTATCTGCCTTTGAAGGGAAAATTGTGATTCATTCCTTTAAAATTGTTTTTCTAGATTACATAGTTTATTTATTTATTTTTTCACAAATAAATCGTCTGCATGGATATGAGAATGACTGTGAACACAAAACGAAATCTTTCGAATGCCATAAGTTTCCGCGCGTTTCCAGAAGAGGATGAAATTCGATTTGGGTGTATAATGAAAATTGAATAGGAAGTTATTTATTTTAGATAGACGAAGACTAAATGTATTCAGTGTAGACATTTTCGTCGAATGTTTTTTCAAGCGCCCGTTGTATTTGCCTCCACAACGGGCTTTGATTTCTAGTTTGGTTAATATGATGAAAAAGTGACATAAAAATAATACATTTTTTTTAAACTTCCTTATATACATAATTGCTTAAATCTGGGCGTTGAAAAACACTTTCATTAAAAGTATGCAGTTGCGACAAATTAAAATATGCATAATAGTTTACACGATTGATTGTGTAAAATATTTTCGTGTATAATACAAATTTACCTACTTCCTAGTCCTTGACTTTGTTTTCTGATCTTTAATATGTATATAATAACTTTAAAAAGTGGCAATTTGGGGCGAAATAGGAATTTTTTTCCCTCGAAAACACAATTTTTGCGAATTTTCAAAATCGATATCAGCAGAGTACGGAAAGTTTTTTCTTGGGTTGGCTAATAACCGTGTTCTTTTTTTTTTTTTTTTTTTTTTTTTTTTAAAGAAATTAAGTTTATCAATACAAAATTATATCTCATACAACCCCCCCCTCCCCGAAAAAAAATTCTGGCTACGCTCCTTTCCTCATCGATTAGCATATAACGACTATGTTACATCATAAAACTATTAAAAGTGGCGTTTTTTCCGCTCACCGGATTTTTGAAATCTGTATCAGCCGAATGCTGGAAAGTTGTTCCTGGGTTAGTAAGTAACTGCTCAACCCCTCCCCTCCTAAAAATAAAAAAACGGACAATATCTTCAGATGGCACTGGCTCATTTAAAATCGGGTATTTTAGCGAAAGCATTTCCAAAAATAAAATTTACCGGATTTTGGAAATCTTTAATAGTTCTGCGGTAAAAATGCTTCTTATTTTTAGAGTGTATCATATAAAGAAGTTTCCGCGCTCGTCTGATATCGATTTCAAAATTCGGAAAAATTGTGTTATCGGGAAGAAAATGTTTATTTTGGCCTTAATTCCTAAATTTAAAGGCGTTGGCGCAACCGGAAGACATTGTCGAACTTCGAAATAAATTACAGGGTTATTATCCAACCCAAGTGACAACTTTTCTGACCTCGGCTGATACCGATTTCGAAATTTTGCAAACTGTGTGTTTTCTGGAAAAAAATATATCCAGAACAGATAGAATCCAGACTATATATGTACACTACTGGTCAAAAGTATTGAAAGTTTCAGAATCTAACCATCTTTTCAAGAATGATACCACAAAAAATGGACAAAAAACTTGTTAGATTTATATCTTTTTAAGAATTTTTGAATTATAATTAGCGGTACGGAATTTTCGCAAATAAAAACAGAAAATTCGCAGGAAAAAATATGAAGGTTTGAAATTTTAATAAAATTCGCATAAACTACTTACAAAACATTTAATGTGCTGATACTTGCAGCCCCAGATGTGCAAAATAATTGAACTATCTGAAAATAAACTCCATTTGTTGCATTTGATTTCATGTGCAAAAAAGTTCATACAAAGTTTTTTCAGATGTGTTTTATCATTGTGTTCAGATCTAAATTCCCTGATTGTTGTTCAAGAGTTATTTTCAACATTTCTAATTTGTTCCACAAATGGGGAGCAAATGGTTAACTTGAACCAGGCGAAATACACGAAAGATGAGAGATAAAATGACATAGTCAATTAATATCGTTTTGATATGGCAATAATGAAACAAAAAATTAGGTGGTTCGGGGGGGGGGTCTTCCCCTGACGAGGCTCAAACAGCCGAGTTTCCTATCTATCTATCTATCTATCTATCTATATATATATATATATATATATATAACTAATAAGTAAAACACAATATGTACTTCAAATAAGATATACCTCGCATTACACATACACAGTGGAACCTCCTAAAGTGACCACCTTCGTAAAGAGACCACAAGTCTATACTGACCACTTTTGTAAATTTTCCCTTTCTAATCATCGCACATTGCAACCTTTGTAAGTTGACCACTTTATAAGATGATCAATTTTGTTGATTCCGAGGGTGGTCACATAAGGCAAGTTCCACTGTATATATATATATATATATATATATATATATATATATATATATATATATATATATATATATATATATTGTGCTCAAGGTCTGGTATGTAAAATTATATTTCTAATTTTTGTTATCTTTTTGATTTCTTCTTTACTTTCTATTCTAGGGTAGGGCCCAGATGTGTGGAGTTAATATCTCTTCTGATATGCCACACAACCGAAACCCTACTATTTGGTTTGCTGTAAATTATAATCCACTGTTTGTGTCCCCTGACGATGGTGACAGTGGTTATAATTTCCGTTCCATTATATTATCACAATAATTCTTGCACTTTATTTGGCTTCAAAATCTGGTTTCTAATTCTTGCTAATAGCTGTTATATTCTTATGAGAGATATGTCTTATTTGTAGTATGTTTTGTGTTTTACTTGTTAGTTATATATATATATATATATATATATATATATATATATATATAACTCGGCTGTTCGAGCCTCGTCAGGGGGACCCCTATGACCCCCCCTAATTTTTTAGTTTCATTATTGCCATATTAAAACGATATTAATTAACTATGTCATTTTATCTCTCACCTTTCGTGCTTTTCGCCTGGTAACCCTACGTTGAAATTTTTATGATTGTAACCTATTTATAGAAAAATACATGGGATGCATATCTACACCTTACGAAATATTGTAACAATGGATTAAAGTTGTTGCGAACTAATAGTATTTAAATACATGTAAAATTATGTCGCTTTTTTGGGACAATTCAATAAAGGGGGTGAGAGATAAAATGACATATTCATTAATAAAAGGCTGCTTTAGTTATTAAGAATGTAATCAACCACACCTAGAAAACAAGTGCAAATAAGCATTTATATTTTAAAAAAAAAAGCCTCAATATGTTGAAATCAATATCGTCCAATGTAACTAAGAAACACTCGTGAAATCAGCTTTGAAACAAAATAAATTGCACTGAAATCAGCTCATCAGCTTGTGAGCCAAGATCCTGTAATCAGAGGCATCTTCACGTGTCGGGCGTTTCAGTTTTGTATCCTCCCAATTAAATTAATTAAATATCAATGAGCACAATTTGCATTGCCCAGCACGGAGTAAAATTTACACTGATATAACATTGAAGAAGTTTAAATGCACAGAAAATTTTAAATATGATCCTAAAAGCAAATTCTAATACTTTTGAGTTAGTTAAACACTTCATTTGATTGCGAAATTTCAAATCGGCTTAGAAATATTTTTGTGAGTAGTATGTTTTTGGATGTATTAATACCACAGAGAATTTTTTAAAAATGGTTAATATGAACAAATTCTTTAAATATATTCTGTTTTTTCCTCCCTTTTAGCCAACAGAATAAATAATGCCCGTTATAGCTGCGTCCGTACTTCAAAATTTCGATGCGTAAACAATGTTTTTCCTTCATTTTTGATCAGTCATCATATTTAAATCGGGATTCATTTTGAGTTATTCAAAAAGCTATACTGTGGTCCAGGGACAATATACGAAAAAGGGGTCCCATCCAGCTGACCCTGACCCGACCCACCGAGAGGGGAGGAGGGGCAATTGCCTCGAATTCCACTCCTAGAGGACGTATGTTGCGAATTTTTGGCGCACAAGTCTCACGGGGAAATAAAATAATTCTGTCTTCCAAAACCTCTTCTGGATCACACAGACGCATTCACGTACTAAAGTTTAAACATGCAATAAGAAAGGAAAAGAAAGGCGCCAATATATTTGACTGATTACTAATGAAGCTTTTGTAACGGATAAGTATAAACATACATCTGGGACCCGAAAACGTAAGATGTAGAACTGCAATCAGAGGGTAGTATGAAAAGAAGGCGGACATTGTTGGAAGTTGGAATTACAGGGAAAAAAAAAAAAAAAAAAAAAAGATGCGGATGATTAATAGCCAAGTTCGATTAAAATTTGTCAAACACTCTGGTCACTAGTGACTTTCGGATTAGATGATGTGAGTTTGCCTATTCGATTGCGCGTGCATAGATACACACACACACACACACATACAAATTAGTCCAATATGTTTTTACTTACTGGATAATACTATTTACTTATATTTCTTTTTAACCTTTACTTATATACTAAAGGTCCTTTTCTTTAGCATTTTATATAGCTGTGTGAAAAATTATATACAAGTAAAATATATATATATATATATATAGGTAATGAGCGTAATGAATAGTGCTTTAGTTGATTACCGAACATCAGAAGGAAACTTCGATATATATGGAATTACAAAAGAGAAATAAACTTTCCTACAATTTTAGGTTGAAGCTGCTTCACCTAAAAAAGTTTGTGCATTTAAACTTTTTAAATATTATATAAGTGGAAATTGTACTCCGTACTGTGTAATGTAAATTGTCCCTCCATTTACATCATCCATCCGAAACAAATCTATTCCTTTTCAATACAAACCAAGCCTTTAAACAGAGAGTTTTTCTGCGAGGAGTCGTAAATCAAGTTCCTCCTTCTCCCCGTTTCATCTCTGCGGGTGGTAACGCAACAGGTGGGCAAGTGGGGGTGGAAAACATCTGAAAATTTTTCATCAAAAATGTGTAAATAAATCGCTAAAAATCAAATTTATGGATTAGATAAAAAATACTTATGTATTTGAAAAGGCAAAGTGCACTGCAATTTTTCTATCTTTACCAAATTTCAAAAAAGTTAGTCTGGTCTGAGAAAATCGCAGTTGACTGTCAGAATTCGTGTCTTTGTAGATAGATGATTGTGTTTAATATTAAATAAAAAATACATCAAAGCAATATTTCTAAAATCTGAAAGATGGAAAAGGTGAGAAGTCTTTCAAGAAAACAACAATGAAAGAAAAATTTAAAAATATTAATTTAGTGCCGAGATATTACTTGAAAACCGAAGTAATAAAATTCCCATTGCTTAACATGGAAAGGAAACTTCTTTCGATCTGTCTGAGGAAGAGCCTTAAGTCGTTTTACATGGTGGACACGAAACGGATCAAAGACGAGGGGGATGTCTCTGTCGTATCCACCCTTCTTCCCTTTCGCGGGGGTGTCACTGAGGGATCAAGGGACAGATTAACACGTCCACTCGTCGAACGTGTTGGGTCGTCTCTAGCCGTTGGGGTTTTGCGGGTTTCGATCGTATATGGATGTCGGTACTAAGCGAATTATGCCAACACCTCCTAGACAGAGAAGGCCTGAGAACAGAACCTTTTTCGTCATCACTAGGTCTTCTAAGATGACGTCATCACAGCTTTACTTTGACAAAGTAAAACTATTTAAAATTTCTAGTGAATGATACGAATTTTAGAAATATCTTAAGTTGAAGATAAAAATTAAAATACCTTTCTGATAAAAAGTAATTTATTATGATTTTTTTCTATATCATATTATATAATTAGTGATAGTTAAAATTTCCATTTGTCGTTAAATTAAATTTTCTATCCTAAATCATTAAAATGTTTTATGGGGGAGTACATTCACCACAAAAATTGAATTGTTTTACTTAATGAAAAAAAATGTGTGATGACGTCACATTAGTGGACCTAGGTATGACGTAAATGTTTCTGTTCTCAGGCATTGTATATCTAGGAGGTGTTGATTATACTCGCGTTAAACGATTGGCATGATTATGATTGCAAAAATTAAATTAATAGGTATGATGGATTGATATCGTCCTTATAACAGTAGACAGCAACCTCAACAATTTCCTTGATTTTAAGACTGTACCTTTTATATAAACGACTAGCTGAAGTACCCGTCCTTGACGGGTTAGTGAATGCGAATTTCCAAAAAGCAAGAACTTTCGTCAGCATTGTAGGAGTACACAGAATGGATGTAGTATGTTGCCAAAGGAAAGAAAGCGAAGTTATAATTTTTATGTATTGTTAAAATATTACAGGTTAGAGAGTAACTAAGTAATATAATTTCATTCGCTTTAGTCTTAATTACGTGATGCGCGAACGAATATTTACGCATATTGAAATAATTTTCGCAAAATCTCAAAATCTAAAAAACATTTTTGAAAAATTTGAAGCCTAGAATTTAAGTTGAGTGACAACCTATCATGCCACCCAATTTCGTTCCATTCCCTGCAGTCTTTATTTCGTCATGCTGGAACAAAATTTCAGCATTTTAAAACGATTTTTGCAAAATCTAAAAATGTAATCAAAATATTTTTAAAATTCAACGCCTATAAATTAAGATTAGCGACTACCTATCATATCACTAAATTTCGTATCATTCGTATTAGTCGTTATTATGTGATGTTTGAAGAAATATAAGCGTATTTTGAGAGAATTTTCACAAAATCTCAAAATCCAATAAAAATGTTTAAAAAATTGGACACCTATAGTTTATGTTGAGCAACCATCTATCATGTGACCAAATTTCATATCATTCGCTTTAGTCGTTATTACGTAATGCGGGAACAAAGATTCACTCAGTTTTAAACGATTTTCACAAAATCTCGAAATCTGATCGATTTTTTTTAATTAGATGCTTATAGTTTAAGGTGAGTGACCACCTATCGTTTCACCAAATATTTTTTCACCTTTGCAGTTATTACTTGATGTGCGAACACAAGTTTACGCATTTTCAAACGATTTTCGCAAAATCTCAAAATGCAATTAAGATTTTTTTTAAAATTCGACGCCTATGTTTTAAGATGAGTGACCACATATCATGACACCCAATTTCATATCATTCGCTTCAGTCGTTTTTACGTGATGCTTGAACCCAAATTTACGCAATTTGAAACGATTTTCGCAAAATCTGAAAATCTAATCAAGATTTTTTTAAAAATTCGACGCCTATGTTTTAAGTTGAGTGACCCCCTATCATGATACCAAATTTTGTTTCATTCGCTTCAGTCGTTTTTACGTGACGTGCGAACACAAATTTACGCAGTTTGAAAGGATTTTCGCAAAATCTCTAAATCCAATCAAGATTTTTGCAAAATTCGACGCCTATGTTTTAAGTTGAGTGACCACCTATCATGACACCTAATTTCATATCATTCGCTTCAGTCGTTTTTACGTGATGCTTAAACAAAAAGAGCGTCACGGACAGAACGACAGAACGACAGAATGACAGACAGACAAACTTTTTTTTTGAGGGTCGCATCGGATTCCCGGGTGCTTGAAACGGATAGAAATCGCAAAATTTTTGAATTCCAAGAAATGTACAGACAAAAGTCTAATTTTATTTATATAGATAAGCATCACAGGATTAAAAGCTTTTCAAAAGTCCTGTGATGACTATAGTATAAGCCTCACCATGGCACAGTGGTTATGTCACTGAAAATGGTAGACGGCCGAAGTGTAAAGGTCCCGGGTTCGGTTCCCATTGCGCGGCTGTCGACCTAACCGTTCGGAGTTTTTCGTGGTTTTCTCCGAAACTTAGCGTAAATACGGGTTAGCACCCCTTAGAAAGACCCCAACGGAGGGCATCTCCCCCATATGTTGTCTTTCTGATAAGCGGTTCGGGCCAAGCACACAAATTCGAAATACATGTTGACAAACAAACTATAGCATAAACTGATGCCTGTCGTTGCACAAATCAGTGCCGCTAAACTTTCGATTTGTTTTAGGCTGCCATCGAGTACAGCATAAAGCTGTCTGCACAGCCAGCTTTATTCCTAGCTTATTGTACACTAGAACTCAAAGCCCGTTGTGAAGGCAATTACAGTGGGCACTTCAAAAGATTGGACGAAAATATGTCTACACTCAATATAGTTCATCTTCGTCCACCTAAAACAAATAAGTTCATATTCAATTTTTATTATAGACCCAAATCGAATTTCATGCTCTTCTGGAAACGCACGGAGACTTCTAGTCCTTCGGAAGATTTCGTTTTGTGTACACAACCATTCTTGTATCCACGCAGACGACTTATTTGTGAAAAAAAATTAAACTATGTAATCTGGAAAAACTATTTTAAAGGAATTGGAATTACAATTTCTTTTCAAAGCCTTCTGACCGTGATGAATAGGACGTCTTATCGATTGCAACAGCTCATTTTGTCACGCAAAAAAAGGTTAACTTTTTTGACTCTCGGAAATAATAGGGAGCTGAAAATAGCAAAATAAATAAATAAATAAATAAAAAATTGCCTAAATATGAGGGAACCGGTGCATTTTCAGATTTTTAAAGTAGTACAATTGTTTTTATATATTTTTTATATTTTTATAAATTATTATGAAAAATTTCAAGTGGATCGTATGAACGGTGTAGATGTTATTACGCTTTTTATGCTTTGTAATCTTTTTGAACTTTTTAATCTTCTTGGATTAATTGCGCTAAAATATTTATATTGAAGTGGTTGCCCGGATATGGTTAAAGAGTACGTCAGGGATCAGCGTAACTATATAGTAGGATTATTGTACTGTACTAGAAGCCAAAGCTCCTCGACTCGCTACGCTCGCTTTTCGCATGAGGCATTCGGCCCCTAATAAGGCTTATTCGTAAAAAAGGCATTATTGACAAAACCCAAAGATGGGATCTGATAGAATGTCACCGAGCTACACATTCATCGCCGACCTACAACATCCTTGATTCTTGCATGTTCCTTGGAACAACTTGACAGTATTTTTATTTGTGCAGAACCTATGGAACACCCTCCGTATTGTCATCTATTGCGATTTTTCATAATATGGCGACTTACGTATACGTATAGTTAATAATTATTTCTAAGAAAACAGTGCTTCATATGTTTTCTTTGATAAAAACTACGGAACAGCTAGGATAGCTTGCCATATATGGCGACTTTTTCATTATTTGGCGATTTACGCACGCCCATAACCTATAAACTTTGTTCATAAGATAGCCGTGAAAACAATTATCCATACATTCATATACATAATCCTTTGCAGATTGGCTTATTTAGCACCGCGAAATATATCATCTGGGCGCGCTGGCAAGTAACCAAGCTGTACTTGCTATAATGGCATAATTAACGCCGCCAAATATTTCTACGGGTGGCAAATACGCCAGCTGAACCTAACCGGCATTACTGTAATATGCATTTGAATTATTTTTAATTTACAAAATACTGGGTGCAACATTTTGGAACACACTCAGTATTTAGATTCACCCTACTTGAGATAGCGTTTTTCCAGATCGCACCTGATGCCAAAATGGCGCTTTTTAAATCAGTTACAATCATTATTAGAAAAAGTATTAGAAAAACGAAAATGGCGTCAATTTCGAACTACTGTTATATAAGAGAACTCACTACCTGAAAATAGTGAACTTTGTGTAACACACTTATTTCTTTCTCTTGCTTTTTAATTTGGCGTAAAAATGGTGCAATTCTACTTCACGTATGTTAATTTCACGTAGGAATTGCTTTGTTGCAAATGCATTTTATGTTGGCGAAAATTGCCAAGCCGGGCAATTATTATGCTTATTTTTTCAGTTTTTTATTAACATCTTCGGAAATAATTGGAATTTCGAAATTTAAGTCAGCTTACTGGCTTCCGCGGAATTTTTCGAATCCGTGGTCACTTTCGTCGAAACTCATATACACACGGTTTCGGAGGAGATAGCAGAACAAGCTTTTGGCAGTGGCCATTACTTTTTTTTTTTAGAATTGTGAGATTCTTAATGTGCATATAGACCTCGCCCCAACGCCTCCTCACGCAATGGTCCGATTGAGAACCTCCCCTCTGACGACCCGTGAATAAAACAATGCGGTAGCGCGCGTAGCCAATGGTCTTGAACTAAGCACGTATATACGCACCGCGGAATCAATGTACCGCATAAGAGAGCCACTACCTCTAAATCGGTGTTTCCGAAGAACTGAAAAGGCTAGTGCCCAAAATTGCACACAACTTTATCATGTGTTGTTGTTGTTGTAGTTGTTAACCCTTTAACGCGAGGTGTTCCCGCTCTGAGAACACCAAACTCTGACGTTTTGACTGTTGCCAGTCACGAAGAATTGATTTGATTTCTATGAAAATTGTTGCGGGTGGCATAGCTCCACGAGAATCCTTTATTTTTTAGCACGTCATTTCCCGTGAAAAATTTGTCACGATTATTTTTAAGAGCACTGACATCTGCTGAAAAATGGAAGAATACGAAAGCAGCTGGATAGATGGTCCAATGCTGAAAAAAGGGCAGCCGTTGCCATCGCTCGACTTAACTACCAGCAAGATGGCGGACGATCGAAACGTTCATCGCGTGCCACAGATCTGGAGACCCTTTTTAGACGCAGCTGGCTGTGCGCGCGCACAGCCAGCTGCGTCAAAAAGGGTCCGCCATCCGATCTTCCGCCATCTTGCTGGTAGTTAAGTCGAGCGATGGCAACGGCTGTCCTTTTTTCAGCATTGGAAAAGAGTTGTGCCTCAAAAAGTTAAATGGATCGATGGCAACGGCTGCAATCTTTCAGCTTCGGGCAATCTATCCAGTTGGAATTCTATGTTGATATGAAAACGTTTGAGCGCTGTGCGCGCGCACAGCCAGCTGCGTCAAAAAAAGGGTCTCTAGATCTGTGGTATGCGATGAACGTTTCGATCGTCCGCCATCTTGCTGGTAGTTAAGTCGAGCGATGGCAACGGCTGCCCCTTTTTCAGCATTGGGAAAGGATTGCGCCTCAAAGGGTTAATGCCCCCTGTCAACCGCAAATGTCGCAAAAGTGACGTCACGACCATTGGTTGTAATGTTGTAGAAAAATCGCAAATCCTAAAAATTCAGTAGCATGATGCTTTCAAATGCAGCAAAATTTGAGAAAAGTAGCGAGGTCTGGCAACACGGGGAGCGGGGTCGTATTCTCCATGTAGGAGGGTGAAAGGGTGAAAAGGAACGGCCGCCCTTTCAATTATCCCCAGTGGGAGGAAGTCCGATTTAGCTCGGGAGGTCTCCCAGTTTTGAACCAGTCTGGATGAGAGACCTAACACCTGGATTGGCACCCCCCCCCCCAGAGGTTTCGTTTAAACATGGCGAAAATTACAGACACGAAGACATTGTAAGAAATTCTTGCATAGTTCTTCATCTTTGAAGTTTGAAAGTGTTGACAAGATTAACTGTATTTATGGGAAAAATCGGTTATGAATGCTGTTTTCAAACTTTAAATTCGTCAGAGCTTTGCACTTGTGTGAAAAATAAAGTCTGAAAGCGTATTTAGCGATATTTTTTTGTACAGTTGATTTTATCCAAAGTAATTTTCTTTTTTTTTTTTAAATATAAATTGCTGCCTAAACTCTGTGCACTGGGCTGTTTCGAAGTGAAGATTTATAAGAATGCATTAAGACTAAGCTATTCAACGGCAGTTTCCTGAAGAGGGATGCCTTGGGCGGAGAACTTTTTGAGGGGTTCTAACGCATATGCCGCCAGACCGTTAGATCGATGGCCGCGCGATAGGCCCGATCCCGGAACCTTCACAGTTCAGCCATCTAGCATGTTGAGTGTCTTTTTCCACTCGACCATGGAGGGGACATTTTTAAGACTGAAACTTTGTAACGACGCAGAACACAGACAGAAATTTTCATCGCTGAGTCTTAGAACGGTGGGATAGAAAGGTTAAACCTAGGTTCAACGGCAAGTTTAAATTCGATAACCTCACCCTACTGCACATAACTTTCTGAGCTGTTTGTAAAGTGAAAATAACTTCGAATTTTGTTCTTTTACTGGGACATTTAGTAAACTAATTCTTTCTGTAGAGGTTTACACAGATTAAAACTCGGAAAACTATGAGATCTATTTTATGAAATTCAATATGCAATGAAATATTCCTGCGATCTTTGGGGTTTACAGTCAGTTAATATATGAACCTAGAATTGTTTAATAGGACAAACGAAGATCAATACTGGATAACTACATTCTATTTTAGAAAAATTTACTCTTATAACATTGGTAACTATGCATAATATTTTAAATATATAGCGCTCTTACACAATTAAGACTTCACTTTATAAATATTCACCATTTTAAGATGATAACAAGACTTACTCTTATAAAAATTTAGCATTATATAGTGGTAACTGCATAAATATTTAGTCTTGTGGGATGATAGCTACATTTACTCTTATAAATATTTAGTCGTATATGATGATAGCTAGACTTACTATGCATAATATTTTAAATATTTAGTATTATACCGTGATAACCACTTATTCTTATAAATATTTAGTTTTATGTGATGACGACTAGACTTACTCTTATAAAGTGTTATAGAGTGATAACTAGACATACTCTTATAAATATTTACTTTTATACAACGGTAATTACACTTTGTAAATATTTACTCCTAAACGATGACAGCTATATTTACACTATGGTTACTGCACTTACTCTATTAATATTTACTTTTATTCACAATGGTGACTTACAATTAATATTCACTCTATACGATATAACGATTAACGGTTATGCTATAATTATATACGATAACACAACTACATTTATTTTAATACATATTTACTCTTATACAATGATACTATAATTATAGGATAACAGCTACATTTTATCCTAATAAATATTTGCTCTTATGCAATGATATCTAGTAGGTGGATCAGAACTCATGATAAAAATATAATGCCACGAAAGCAAAACTTTATTTAAATAAAACACATTTTGATTGGACCATGGTAAGAATTTAAAACATCTCTTAAAAATAATCCGGGCAACAACATGGCACTGGATCGCTTCTGCTACTTCTGCGATCTCCTGAAAATCTCGTAATTAAAAGCTGAGGCAGCAATAAAGAATAAAGAAGATTGTTCTTTAATCGGCGCCATTACGTGACTTGGTGGTTAACGAGCTAATTAATACTGCATGGAATGCTGGGTTAGTTTGTGTCGTTGTTTCTTGGGCTTTACCCCGTAAGTTTCAGATTCTTAGCGTAATTGTCTTTGTGCTCATAAAACATCGTTTTATATATCTCTATTATATTTTATTTCTTTTGAGCGTTCTTTCACTATTGTTATTTTTAAGATAAATCCATTTAAGCACTTGTTGAAGTTCCGTAAAAGCTGTTCTTTTTTTTTTAAAAAAAAAAAAAAAGCTGCCATTTTGGAGCAGTTTTAAAAATAATTGAATTTCGTCAGAAACTCTAAATAAATAAATAAAAATTCATAATGTCTCTCTATGGGTTATTCAGGGAAAAAATATATTAAACGTATAGTGTTTTTTTTTAACCTCTGAGTGCTTGGTAATGTGCAAATAATGTAAAGTTGTTTTTACTGTAAAATATTCATGCAGCTTATAAATTATAAAAATAAATAAAATTTTAATAGGAAGATTTGTAATTATTTAAAAATGGGCTCCTAAAATATACATAAGCTTTACTATCAAAACATATGTTAAGATATCTCAGTGTTATAAATAATTTAAATTATGGATGCGTTGGAGTTAAAACTTCAATAAAGGGAACGGGATTTTACGTCGCAAACGCTTTGAGGGTTTTAAATATTCTCTTATACGAATGACGCTTTAGCTAGTTTTACAATTTCTGTGCTCTTTCTGCTTTCTTGTCGCATGCGACATAGACATATAATAAAAGTCCAAAAGACAGTTCGTGGAAAAAAGCATTCTGAAAATTTGAATTTCTTTACTTAAAAACTGTTCTAAATGAAGCTAATGGAGCTAAGCAGAGGAAGATCCATAATTTGATGGAGAGATCAAGTAGAAGCGGACTTGGGAAATCTGTGAATTAGTTACTGAAAAAAAAAGGCAACTAGTCGTGCAGAGTGACGAAAATTTTGAAACTTCTCAGGGCCTTCAGGAACACATGTTGAATTAAAGAAAATATCCTCCCTCCAATATTATTTCTTCAGTTTACGGAAATTTTATTGGCAGCAGTGCAGCCGGAATATCTCCGATATTTGACGAATATCCGTTTCATTTCGCTCCTGTGTTAATTGAAAAAATATCTCCTTCAACTCGCCTTCAATTTTCCTTCAATTCAAAATTTTCTCCGTTATTTGACGAATATTCGTTTCTTTTTTTCTCCTATTAATTGAAGAAATTTATTTCTTCTTCAGATTTTCGAGAAGAATTTAACAGAAATATAGCGTTTCGAAGGATTGCAGAAATTATTCGTTGAAAAGTGAGGAATAAATTAGTGCCTAAAGACGAGCTTTTCTCAGTGTGTTTATTAAATATTTATTATTTTCCAAAATGAAGTTCCTTAGTTCACAGTCCTGATGGAATATGATGTTCCGGATGTGACTGTTTCAGGTTGATTATCATATTGGCCAATGAATACTTGTGTTTCTTGCCACCATGTGCCTTTACAACTAACAAATCCGATTCGTCAGGCCTTTGTCCTGATGTCCTGTTACAACTAACAATTGACTTTTGTCCATTGCCATGTCTTACAGGTTCCATATTACGGTATTTTAGTGCTGTAATAACGGTTGACACCAAGGATTGTAGTTTCCGACTAGATTGTAGTTTCCGACTAAGATTGTAGATTCCGACTAACGAGCTGTCAAATAAGATGGCTAACAAAATTATCCAAAGATATCCAAATTTATGTCCATTGCCAAATTTTACAGTTCTATATTACGGTCTTTTATTGCTGTACTAACGGTTGACACCAAGGTAATTTTGCAGTTTACGCCTAACGAGCTGTCAAATAAGATGGCTAACAAAATTATTCAAACATATTTGTGTAAACATCGACCGTATTTCACATATGCAACGCAGTCGCACCGCCTGACATTGAATTATGCTACATAGTTGCCATGAAGGGAAATACATCAGCACATCGAAAGCTATTGTGTGAATAGCATGCTCCCACCGTCTGCTCTCAGAGAAGCTCCAACGTCAGACTAGCCATATAGAGAAATGTTTGTTGGAGTCAGTTTATTTGCCCCCCCCCCCCCCCCCAGGAGACGGACACAACAACCTCTTCTCCTGGGCTGTTGCTCAAGCAGCACAGCATCAACCGTTACTGGAGCATTAATGAAAGATGCTAAGATAGTATTTGAGATGCACAGCAGTGGACGTAAGTTCAAGCTGACCCATCAAAATAGATAGATGTTAAGACAGAGTGGCCTGTGAAAAAGCGAGCATTAGTTAACAGATGCAAAGTCCGACCTAAGCAGACATATTTCATTTTCAACAAGAACTGTGCGAAGGGAACTTGATACTGAGAAACAATAGTGATTTTATTGTTCTGTGCCATACCTGTATATACCTGGTGAAAATAACTGTCTAATAAATTACAGCAGTAGCAATCATGGGTATCACCAAATATGGATTTTTGTGGGCATGTTTTGAATCAGGCCCGGACTGGTTCCTTTGGGGGCCCTCGATTGGAGATTGAAAAGGAGCCCTTTACTGGGGAATTTAGAGGGAACAGAATATTAGAAAATGCAATATTTGAAAATCAGGCTTCCGTGCCTAAAAACCGCATTTCACCATTTTAAAGCTGCCGGATCCGTGATTCTTCGGGGGAGGCCCCCGCACCACGGGGTTTGTGTGTGTGTGTGTGGGGGGAAGTTTCTCCGCTACGATACTGTGTAAAAGCGTAAGATAACTGGGTAATAAATAATCAAATTACTTTGATACATATTACTCTGATGTATATCAAATTACTCTCATTATAAAGTAGTATATTCATTATTGGGGGCTTCGCTGGGGCCCTCGGCGATCGCCGACCTGGCCAGTCCGGGCCTGTTTTGAATGCATGGTGTGATTAACAAAAAATAACTTTAGTGTCGTGTTTACTTTAATCTGTTCACATTTCTTTTCTATGGAAATACGCAGTAGACCACATTCTGTGCTTATCTGTAATAGCACGGACAGTTATGTTGACGTCAGGCTCATTTCTGTCGAAATTATATGCTTTAACAAGTATCTATTTTGGTTGAGACAAAAGTAAGATTTAGTTGGGTTATTCTTTTAAAATATAGAATATGAGACATTTAATATTTTCTATTCATGGGGAAAAATTTACGGCAAAAATCTTCCCTAATCGAAAGTATCTAGCTGTAGACGGAACAGAGGGCACTCATCTATCTAGGATACCGCCTTCTCGATGGAGTCACAACTGAGGAAGACGCAGATAAGTTAGAGCTATTAGCAGAAAAATACACAAGACGAATTTTTGAGTTTAGTATCTGACCACTTCTGGCGTGGAATATTGGCAGGCTGCCAGTAAAGATGAACTCAAATGAACCAGTCAAGACGGGGGGAAAGCGGGAGGAGGAATACGCGAATGCAGTGCACGTGTGCCGTCTCCTTCAGTGATTGTCCAAACGCACGTCTGCATGAAACCCCGGACCGAAAATGGACGTATCCATTTCCGCCTGCAAACCGGATTTTTACTTTTGTTAAAAGGTGGTCGAACAGTATTTCAGTTTTCGTGCGGGAAAGGGATATACAGGGTGAGTCTGAAAAAGTGGCTAAAACTTTATGGGTGATAGTACGCATCTACAGGAGTAAATTTCGTCGAAAAATGTATGGGTGGAACTCAAACGGCGAGCCGCTAGGTGGCGTTGAACATGGAAACTTGAACGTCGAAAGGTGGCGTTAAAGTGGTATGAAAGGTCTGTTCACGCAGCATCCAAAGACATTTTCTTTCGTGGATCACCGAGAGGATGGCTGGTCCCAGGGTGAATATACAGGGTGAGTCTGAAAAAGTGGCTAAAACTTTATGGGGTGAGAGTACGCATGTACACGAGCAAATTTCGTCACAGAAAGTATGGGCGGAACGCAAACGGCGAGCCACCATGTGGTGTTGAACATGGATACTTGAACGTCGAAAGGTGGCGTTATAAATATATGAAAGGTCGGTCCTCGCATCCAAAGACATTTTCTTGCGTGGATCATCGAGAGGATGGCTGGTCCCAGGGTGAATATACAGGGTGAGTCTGGAAAAGTGGCTAAAACTTTATGGGGTGATAGTGCGCATCCACACGAGCAAATTTCGTCATAGAAAGTATGGGTGGAACGCAAAGGGCGAGCCACCATGTGGTGTTGAACATGGATACTTGAACGTCGAAAGGTCTCGTTATAAATATATGAAAGGTCGGTCCTCGCATCCAAAGACATTTTCTTGCGTGGATCATCGAGAGGATGGCTGGTACCAGGGTGAATATACAGGGTGAGTCTGAAAACGTGTCCCGCAGTGGACTGGGCGCTAAACTCCGTTCCCATAAGAACACGGCAAGTGAAGCAGCACCCGGCTTGCCCAGTGCTTGGGAGGGACTTCCCCCTCTCCGCCCGTCCGCTGTGGAACCGTGTACGCTAATGGGAGCTGGTGCACGTAAAATCCGTCGTGGCTCCAAAGTCCTCCAAGTTGTTAAACGATACCTCTGGGGGTGCCGATTTCAGGGGGTTGGTCCCTCCTCTGGAATGGGTTCAAAATTACGGGACCCCGAGCTAAGACGGACTTCCACCCACTGGGGCTCATTGAAATGGAAGCCGCTCCTTCAGCCCATCGCCTGCTTATATAGGGGGGATCTGTCACCGCAACGCGGTTGCCAGAGGGCATTAGCAACAACAAGTCTGAAAACGTAGCTAAAACTTTATGGGGTGATAGAACTCATCTACCCGAGCAAATTTCGTCATAGAGAGTATGGGCCGAACGTAAACGGCCAGCCGCTAGATGGCGTTGAACATAGAAACTTGAACTCCGAAAGGTGGCGTTATAAATGGCATGAAAGGTCGGTCCTCGTAACCAAAGAGATTTTCTTTCATGGATCACCGAGAGGATGGCTGGTTATACGAACCACGAAATGACGGATATGCACTTAGTGTCCGGTGAGGCAGACGTCAATGCCTGTCAAGCATAAGAGACTTTGCTGGGACCTGTTTCTGATGAGACGCACTCCAGGTCGTAAAACCAGCCATCTTCTCTTCGATCCTCGAAAGAAAATGCCTTTGGATGGGAGGACCGACACTTTCATACCATTAATAATACCACCTTTCGACGTTCAAGTTTTCATGCTCAATGCCACCAAGAGGCTCGCCGTTTGCGTTATGCCCATGCTTTCTATGACGAAATTTGCTAGTTTTGTAGATGAGTTCTATCATTCCATAAAGTTTTGGCCACTTCTTCAGACTCACCCTGTATTGTCACTATGGGCAAGAATGGCAGGAAATAACGCAAAATTATAAATTTGTATTGAAAATTTGAAATCTGATCTATTTTTTTGGTTGATGTTAAGCGAACCAGTAATTTTAACTTAAATTTAATCACAATCTACAAAAATACTATAACGCGGTGTGTATGTGCGCATGCGTCTTGCTGTGATATTTTGCCCATCCTTATGAAAAGTCCTAGCGGGGACCGTGCTGTATTGTTCTCTGTCACGTCTTTCTCGCACCAATAATGAGCCAGCGGTGACAGCCACGTCGATAATGAGCCTTCATCAACGACCTGCGCTCTCATTCGGATTTACCAACGAAATAAATTCTGATTACAAACACTTTCAAGACAATGCACATATTCTCGTATAAAAGGGTCGACGCACATGATGCACTGCCACACCGAAAACCACACTTCCTTCTCCAGGAAGACGATTAAAAACCGGGGCGCGGCGGCGCGCGGTTCTCTCCCGTATTTAATCCGCCCGAGCATTCTAAGAGGAAAGGTAATAATTCTCTCGTTTTCTTTACACAAGTTCGCTCAATATTGCGGGTTCTAATGGACTTTCTTCGTCTATCTAGTAGAATCACGTATCGACCAACCAACCCCTTTCCCTTTTGAGGAAAATAATCGTGTGTGTGGGTATATGTGCTCGCCCTCTTCGGAAAAGTATCATGAAGGGGGGAATAGGGGGCGGGGATAGATATCTTCGGGCGGGGGCGGGGGACGGTCCCTCCCTTAGAAAGAGAGTGTGTGTGTGTGTATATATATATCTTCAGTGCACACCCATTGTTCCGTGCTGTTGTGCGCCACGAGGTTAGCGCGGGTTGTTGATAGGTTTTGAAGCCTCTGTGATTACCGATGGTGGGAGGATGTGTTCGGGATGAGATAGTCTCCGGGATTTCGAGGGATTGGGAGGGAAATGGGGATTTTTTGGCGGAGGTTTTTGGTTTTGGGATGTCGATGAAGGAAAGCATGGCATCAATCACGGTACTAATGCTGCAACACGAAGCAGAGCACTTGAGGCATTGACAAGAACTGTTTCAATTCGTGATTCAACAGCACATATGGGCAACCTCCAGCCCGCGGGTCGAATGTAGACTGCCAAGACTGTCAGCAGAACATATCAGAACCCACATAAATCGAAATCCAATTATTCCTATATAAATCCCATGAAAATTCCATATAAATCCCAATTATACGTCCCGCGACATCTTAAAGTTTGGCTCGCAACTTTAGAAAGGTTGCCCATACCTGTTCTACAGCATATGATTTCAAGCAGCTACACTAGGCATTCCTGTAAGTTGTAGAAATTGGTTGAACTAACAATTAAAATCAATTAAATTTTTTTAAATGGGCGAAAGTAATTTAAAGTTTTACTTTCTTTCTAATGGCTGGGTCAGCTGCATACCTGGAGGCTTGACCGCTTTGAGGGCCGGAAATGTTGGTTATTTCATTATGCAGGCGCCTAGTAGTCAGACCAACGTTTCACCCTATGAACGGTCTCTTAATTTTGAAGCAATTTCAGATGAGAGACCTAATACCTGAAATCGGTATCCCCAGAAATATCGTTTAAAGATGGAGGGGATTGCAGCCGCGAACAGATTTTACGTGCACCGATAACCGTTAACGTACACTGTCCCACAGCAGTCCAGTCCAGAGAAGTGTTAGCCCTGCCAAATAATGTCCAAGCCGATGCTACTTCACTTTCCGTGTTCTTATGGGAACGGAGCTTAGTGACTAGGCTACTGCAGGACACATAATTTAAAGTAGCCCCTAGAAATATAAGCCAACGCAAGTCGTCATGTTCGAATGCAGACAGATTTCGCCAGAACCCTACCTTGGCGAAATTAACGCTCCTTTTGTCGATTTCCGAAGAAATTTACACTGGGTTCACAGCCAACTAATCTAAATGAATGTAGGTCTGGGTACAATTGGCAACTATCGGGCACAAGAACGCCAGCTTGCGTCAGCTCGTATATGTAGTAGCCTTAAGTAGTGAAAAGCAGTGCGCAATCAACCAAAGTCCTGAGTACTGACGAGACATAAAGTTTTTTTTTTTAAAGAAAACAAGTTTTAATGGTACCGGTGGCTTATGGCTTGGTCTGAGAAAAAAATTCACTTATTTACTTCTGGAGTTTTACTTTACTTTTGCTTTTTTGTCCAACTTTGGTTTCTGTCATGAGCCACAAAGAGAACATTGACGACAGGAAGAAAATATAGAGAAAAAATAGACTATGGCAACCTTAACCTGAAGCAGTTGTGCCAGCACGTGATTTGAGGTAATATATCACTCACATCATTCTTGCGCATCCAACTCGCCTTAGTTTTCTTTTGAGCATTTGCTGCAAGCCAGCTCTTTTTCCTTTTCATCGTTCTATTTTTAAGGAAAAAATGGTACATAGCTGCTCTGCATATGAATGAAATTCATGTTTTGTGTAAGATTCTGGAATAACATTTCACAGGGAAGTGGTTGCTTTCATATATTTGAAACATACATTGTAAAAAAAGAAGAATATTTCAATGTTTACACATCCACTAAGCCTTAGCGAATTTTTTTTTTTTTACGGCAAGAGGGTTTGCAATGCGTATGTTGATAGTAAATTTTGCTTGAAGTTTACACTTAACATTCGCCAAATGTATCGATAAAGCAGAAGTCTGTCCTGATGGCGCACTTCCGTGACACATGTCACACGGTTCGTCCTTGCCTCACATTTCCACCGGGTCTTGAACGGCGATGACGCTCTCTAGTAAATTTCTGGAAGCAACAATGGGAGCAAAAGAGAAAAGCTTTATCGCCGCTTCTTGCAAACGAACAGGCTAATTTTTCATTAAACACAATATAGCGTCTAATGGGAGCTGGTGCACGTAAAATCTGTCGTGGCTCCATGTTCAAAACGATACCTCTGGGAATGCCGATTTCAGGTGGTGGTTGGTCCCTCATCTGGAAATGGTTCAAAATTAGGGACCGACAAGCAAAAGTCCAACCTCCTCGGAAGCAATGGCACCTATTTTCCATGGATAGTGCAATCGTCACGAGAACAACAACACAGTAGCGCGTAAGCGTTAACCCTTTGAGGCGCAACCCTTTCCCAATGCTGAAAAAAGGTAAGCCGTTGCCATTGCTCGACTTAACTACCAGCAAAATGGCGGACGATCGAAACGTTCATCGCGTGCCACAGATCTAGAGACCCTTTTTTGACAGCTTTTTTGAAAGCCTTTTTCGACAGCTGGCTGTGCCGGCACAGCCAGCTGCCGTCAAAAAAGGGTCTCTAGCTCTGTGGCACGCGATGTCAGTGCTGTTAAAAATAATCGTGACCATTTTTTTACGGGAAATGACGTGCTAAAAAGTAAAGGGTTCTTGCGGAACTATGTCACCCGCAACTATTTTTATAGAAATCAAATCTATTCTTCGTGACTGGCAACAGTCAAAACGTCCGAGTTTGGTGTTCCCAGAGCGGGAACACTGCGCGTTAAAGTGTTAATAAGATCCTGTTGGAATGGGTTTTATTATTGATGCGTTCAGAATGATTTCTCTTTCTTGTAAAAATCTCGAACTCACACTGCCCCCTCATGTGATTTCATCCCTTTAATTTTTCGGATCGCAAGAAATTGAAAAGCACTCCGGGATCTCCAACGAATCGCCAAAGAACACAGAAAACCTTTTCGTGTTCGTTTCTTTTCGGGAAGACATCTCGAGTCCCAAGGGGGAGTCGTGCTTGTTGCCAGAAACACGGTTGCAAATATTTGGGATTTCCGGATGATAGCGTACGGCGAGAGACAATCGATTTCGTTCGAGGGGACTACACCACACCGTGTATCTCTGCTGCAGCCACTTGAAGGTTTCAACCAGAGGCCATTGTAGTAGTAGTAGTTGGGCCTGTCTCTCCCTCTCGCAATCGATTCGGATTACACAGTGGTTTAACGACCGCATTTCCAGGCTGTTGATACAGCATGCGATTCTGGGAATTTACGTCTCGGTAGATAACTCAGTGGAATGAATCAGTGTGTACATGTTAACCACTTTAGATTTTTCTGTAGCGAGATTTGTTGATGCATCAATGGCGGATTTTTCTTTTTTTTTTTTCCGAATTAAAAAAAAAAAATCGTTAACGTTTTACAGTCCAATGTTCCCAATTGGGAACGTCAAATTAAAAATTTATTGAAAAATAAAATTTCATCAAGTTCATTCACTTAAAAAGATTAGCCAAAATAGTTAAAAGATGATTTGATTTCTTGAAATGGAAGTTGCACTTCTGTCATTAGGGGAAAACTGGACAAAAATCATAGCAAGTAATCTAAAACACTTTTTAAAGTCAAATCCTAATTAGGTCAGCAAAGGAAAATTTTATTTGAGTTACTTTTTATTAAATTTAATGGATTAATTAATTAATAATTAATTAATTAATTAATGCAGGACCGTTTGTGAAGCAAGTGTCGGTACCGTTAATCCAGTTTGTTTAGTTTATTATTTTCATTCATTTTTAGTCCCACATAACAGGATCTAAAATTAATTAGTTTAATTTAATTAATGAAATAATATTTGAAAAGACTGTATTAACATCAAGTATCATCCACTTCAAGTTTAAAAATATGTATTTGAACTTGAGTGGATAAATAAAAAGCATTTTATTAACGATTGAAAATTTGAGCTATATATATAGAGAGAGAATGTGAACCAATAGTAAGAATTGAAAAAAAAAAGCCATTTTCATAAATTTCTACAGAGCTATGTTGATGCACACTCCCCCCTCCCTTCAAACGTAATTCATATCTTTACTGAAATTTAAAAATAAATCTTTTATTAATTGTTAATATATCACTTGTTATTTAAACTATCTAACACCATATTTCGTTTTTGGAAACAATGTAAAATTACAGTCAGAAATGACCTATGCTTCCAATTGGAACACTGAAAATTTTATACAATATTTCCCCCCATAAAATGACTAATATCCGTTAACTAACATTAGAAGACAAAATATGAAAAAAAAAATAATTTAAAATATTCCTGAATCTAAATTCGGTCTGTAAAATGTTAACACGGTCGGTAAAGGTTTGACAAAAATTTAGTGGGTCTTATTTAAATAGGAGTATTTTGTGGGAAAAAAAATAGTTACAACATATCAACTAAAGTTTTGTCGATTTAACAAAATTATTCGGTTAAAAAAGTGCCAGCAAAATATTTTTTAGTATAGTAAATCCTTTTAAATAAAACAATTCAACTGCCATTTGAAATCTGTTTGAAATTTCTGTAAGGGACAACAATTGTTTTAAACTCTCTGTAAATTTCTGTTTATTTACAGGCTGTAAGATAAATATAAATGTTAAGAATGCAGTTCGTATTATTATGGTCGCTGATATATAAATTTTTTTAAGTTTATTTCTTTAAATGCGATAAAGTCTCAAAACTTGAAAAAAGCCGTTTAATATATAGATATGTATATTTGAAGGAGTTTTCTTTCACAAGTCCGTTAGCGAAAAATACTTCCTTCTTTTATTTATTCTGATAAATCAAAGATATCATGTCACAGACTAGACAAATTATTATCATAAGAATATATGTCATAATAATCTGATAAGGACCACATGCAATATGTAATATCAGTTGTAGACAGAGTGATGTCAAATCCCTGGGATAAAAATAATTTGTTTTCTACCCAGCTACTTCACCAACCTTGGGCGTAAACGTCCAAAGATCATCGTAGAAGTCCATCGTAGTGTATTATCATCCTTAAAAGCATGTAGAAAATGTAGAATTCGCTGACCAACACATGATATTCGGCCCTGGTTTGCCGAATATCATGTTCTCGTTATTCATGGTTGGTTTGCCAACCAACCATGAAAAACGAGCTTCATTGAAACAAGAATATAAATAACATTGAAACAGACGAAACTGGTACAAAGATACATTTACTAATCAACTGTGCTCATAATAAGCAGACTTATTCCTTTATACATAATAACTTTTGTAAGATACTGTTTGTCCCCTGGTTACAGACATCTTTTCAATCAACATTCTTCCTATCTCATTAATAGCATTCTCTATAAGATATAAATTTTTTATCTTTTTTAAATAATGTTTTTATCTTTTTTGGATAATTTCCACAAATCTATTCCCAACATTTAATTCCTCGATATTCATGTTTTCCGTACAGAATCGTTAGGAGAAAAGCATGATGGATTATTAGAGATTATTTATGGTTGTTTTTTGTAACCTACATCAACATAAGCTTTTCTTTAGCTCTATTTGGTTCATGTTTTACTCCAGACTCTCTGATAGTCACTCTACTAACATTTTTCTGCTCTTCATTGGTAAAAGCAAACAGCTGTTCGTTCGTCTCCAGTGCTAAAAAGGATTTCATTTTACGATCCTGAATTTTAGTCTTCCACTTTAAAAACGAATTGCTTTGTGGCCTTCAACAAAATGAAGTACTTATCTATCATTTCACTGGTTGTGAAATGTTCTTAATTTCATCTGGGCGCAAAGCTGTTGGCTGACCATAAGATCCATATGCAATTTGAATGTTTGAGAATCTGGGATCATATTATCAGATCCATATGTAATTTGAATGTTTGAGAATCTGGGATCATATTATCTGGGATCATATTATCAAATCTCAGTTATATTAATAGCAAAATCATCAAATTGTTATTACAAAATAGAGCATTGCGACAATAATACGGGTGTACTTTAGATGGTAGGCACTCTTGCACTGGAAGAGAATTTAGATCCTTGCAGGTATGTCCTTGAACGGATATGGACTGGCAGCAGTTGAAAAATGAAGCAACAGAATCTGGGATCATATTATCAGATCCATATGTAATTTGAATGTTTGAGAATCTGGAATCTGGGATCATATTATCTGGGATCATATTATCAAATCTCGAGGGTTATATTAATAGCAAAATCATCAAATTGTTATTACAAAATAGAGAATTGCGACAATAATACGGGTGTACTTTAGATGGTAGGCACTCTTGCACTGGAAGAGAATTTAGATCCTTGCAGTTATGTCCTTGAACGGATATGGACTGGCAGCAGTTGAAAAATGAAGCAACAGAATCTGGGATCATATTATCAGATCCATATGTAATTTGAATGTTTGTGAATCTGGGATCATATTATCTGGGATCATATTATCAAATCTCGAGGGTTATATTAATAGCAAAATCATCAAATTGTTATTACAAAATAGAGAATTGCGACAATAATACGGGTGTACTTTAGATGGTAGGCACTCTTGCACTGGAAGAGAATTTAGATCCTTGCAGGTATGTCCTTGAACGGATATGGACTGGCAGCAGTTGAAAAATGAAGCAACAGAATCTGGGATCATATTATCAGATCCATATGTAATTTGAATGTTTGAGAATCTGGGATCATATTATCAAATCTCGAGGGTTATATTAATAGCAAAATCATCAAATTGTTATTACAATATAGAGAATTGCGACAATAATACAGGTGTACTTTAGATGGTAGGCACTCTTGCACTGGAAGAGAATTTAGATCCTTGCAGGTATGTCCTTGAACGGATATGGACTGGCAGCAGTTGAAAAATGAAGCAACACTGCCTTATAAAAAATGAAATAAGATTGCCTTACAAAACACAGGATTAATCCTAGACAAAATCATAAAAAATGCACCAGCCAAAACCTACGTTGCAGAACATCTTTAACCCATTTATGCCTAGTGTCCCTTTTTTGGGACGGCATTTTCGCTATTAGTCGAAAACGTTATTTATTTTTCCTAGCCTTTTTTCATGAGTATTGAGCCTCAACTCTACAAAATATTTTAACATGAGCAAGTAGGATGTTGATATTTCTATTTTTATGCATAATGATTTTAAAAGAAATCATCCCTTGTTCAAGAAGTTGACATCAGAAATTTATCTACTATTTCTGTTATCAGTAAAAATCGAATAAAGTCGCAAAAATATCCAGGCAAAAATGGGTTAATACTAATCAGGTCTTCATTATACACTTATTTTACTTTTCCACTGAATGATACGAACTTGTAATCTTTTTTTTAGGAATCTCAATTTTCAACTAAAAAAGTACGATTTCGTTAATTTCGAGATACGCCTTCGAGTTCAATACTCATAAAGTGAATAAAGTAAATTTTTTCATAATATCAGCGAACCAAAACTTGCCTTTGGCTCGCTTCCATTAAATTATTAATTTTACGTTTAAGAGTACGTATTTAAACAGGATAGTTTTTCTATGCACATTTATTTTTATGGACCAGAACGATAAAAACGATATAAGAGATCGAAATAAACAAGAAAAATATCTGTTTATTTTCTTGATTAAACTGATTATTTTCAAACTGTCTCTCCAGTTGTAAATATGAACGTTTTTATCATGGAGGGATAGCCTTGACTTTGGAAATTACATCTAGCCATCAAATTGTGAAGAGAGTCATACACTTATCATTATAGTATCAGCGAATACGTTGTTATCCATAAGCGTAAAGTTTTCAAAATTATTGGGGGGGGCCGGGCCCCACATGATTTTTCGGCTTAAAATATAGCAAAATTTTTGTGCTGCGCGCTCGAGCTGGTTACTATTTTGAAAAAAATAATTAAAAAATATACTGTTTACAAAAAGTGGTTAATTATATTCCGTAGTAGTTGGCAGCTATGACTTACTATGTATAAGTGTCAATTATTGGAGGCGCCCATAAAGTGGCTCTATGGGTCCATAGAATTCTACACCTATGTAAGGTAAGTATCCATGTTAGTATCTTTCTGCCATGTTATAAGTTAAAAATAGAAGCAAAGAAAAAAATCCAATAGGAAAAAAAAACATTTTCGATGAGATAGTGCATTTTAGACACATCTGAACTTTTCTTCATTACATACTTTACATTGCATAATCTGATTTTAATTAACCAGAGCCTGGCGAGGGCAGCTTATTAGTAACATTGTGTGTTACATGGCGTCACAATGAATACTAAATCATGATTGAAACCAAAAGAAGAAAATTTTTAAACGTACAAGTAAAGGTTTTTTTTAAACGTTTGTAAATGGCGTAAAATACTTTTTTTTATGTCAGTATGAATTAGTTTTCTGTATTTAGTGGTAAATTATTGGGTGGGCTCGGCCCCTATTCACAATTTATTGGGGGGGCTCGAGCCCCACGGGGCCATATAACTCTACGCCTATGTTGTTACCTCGGTATTAAACAAGTCCGAGTCGTCGAAGAATGTGACAAACATAACAGCCAAAATCTGGATGTCCAAATTCAATTTAATGTATCCATCTCGGCATTCCTAAGTCCCGACGAACGTGTGCAACAGGCTGAATGTCGACGAAAGGTCGCGTGGAGGGATTTTCCAGTTGCCATGGCTACCTGAGAGAATAAGGGTGGGGGGACTGGTAGGGAGGATTTGGTGAAGGACTTGGCTTAGCCGATGTTGGTGATGGAATTTTTGAAATGACGTATAAGATCCTTTGGAAATGATGCGTTTATCCGGAAGCGTTCAGAATTCTGTTTGTCGTTGTTCGAGGTAATTTGGAATTCAGGAATAAATTTTTAAACGAAACTCTGGAATGCAGCTGAGGGATTCTCTTTTGGCAAATACTAACTGAAAGAATTGATCGAGTTTCTCAAGTGCGATCATCAGTAGAAGATTGCTTGTAGAATAAAATTGTCTGCTGATGGATAAATGTATGGTGAATACTGAGCAAAATATTCCTGCTCCTTTGACTATTTTAAAGTTTTATCTGATATATAGAATATGTTGGAAATACTTTGCGTATAAAACCAGTAAAACAAGTATAGAGGCCATAACTGACCAGTGTTTGATATACATTGGATAAATATGAAGCTGAAGTTCTAGACATTAATATTGCGCCAATCAATTCAGTTTTGTAAACATTTTTCAAACATGCGTTTAAACGTGGATGCTAACTGGAAATATTTTCTGTAGAATATTCTTCCAACATTCCAAATAAGACCATACTCTAATGTTTATTCTAGTGCTGGAGGTAACTTTTTGAAGATGGTGGAGAATATCCTCTATTCGGAAAAAGTATTTTTATTGTATTATAAAAGGTAAATGTCTGTATATAAAGACGTTAACATAAATGGTACTGACAGGTACCAATTATGTACTGTAAGTCATTAGTAATAAAGGTACCAACGAGTGCCGAGTGATACTACTAGAGGTTTTTTTGAAGATCACGAGTTTTAGCCGTACTAAATTGCACATTAATATTTTTAAGCCACAGCGCCTGTTAATTTTGCATACTTTTCAACACTATCTGTACTTAAGACTATAGTACTCGACAAATTACTAGAACTGCCGTTGAATTTTACAAAACATTTTAATTTGTCAATATCTCGATAGTAGAATTGTACTAATTCAGGAGTGAAATGGTCTGAATTTTGATTAATAAGTTCTTTTCATCCGTTGAAGACTTTAGTAGTCTCCTTCAAGACTGGTAAGTTACAATAGAATTGAGAAATGCGTACAGAGATTCAGTTGTCGAGCAACATTGTTCCACGTTCCCAGTTTTGATGGTTGTGATGTAGATGACATATTTAAATTCAGCCATTTGTTTTTAGTTTATTAATTTAATCTATTTAAAATAAAGAATCGTAACATAGTAAAATATTACTGTTCTCATTTTTCTCTACTTCGGCTTTCAAAATTTGTATTTCGCTTTTTCACGCATTTTATTGTTTATTTACTTCCGTCTGCCCGACGCCTCCTATCCCGAAAATAAATTGCATCGTTTTGTAACTTGTAACGTGTTTCTCTCTCCCCCTCTGCTGGCTCTTACTTTGGGAAACTTTATTTTGATGCCATGCACGAGCTTTCAAAATAGAAAAAGGGGTTTCTGATCCCACATTGCAATGTGATTCTGAATCCTTATTATGTGCTCTACCTCCCCTTAAAGTTTGCCCTAATAATTATGGTATACCCTGTATAGACGACCTAACCCTTTCTTTTTCCAGCATTCCTTATGAAAATAATTCCTCGCATAATGATCTAGCATCCTCTACCGTTTGTTCAGTATCTTTTGAGCAAAGTTAATTAAATTTTTGCTTCAGGATTTCCAGTGGGCTCTATCATGGCACGTTCGTTTAAGCGAACGTTCGAATGTGTGACATCAGATTGACGTTATTCGCAACCTGCTGACGTATGTTGGTATTCAGCAAGATACGATAGAGCTTTAAGGCTGGCGTACATTGTGCGTTTACGGGATCCGTTTCCATAGCAAGTCAATGTATATTTCCCGCATCCCCTTTCCGTATTGCGAGAGCAAGTCCTCCTCAACACATCCTATGAGCTACACCGGCTTGAGAACCGCAGAATGACAAATGACAACGAATTATCCTTTGTTGGGTGACACGTGGAACGCTGAAATTTGTCTCCCAGGCGTGGTTACGATATTTTTCAGAACCATCGGCAAAAGTTTCATCCAAATTTTTGCAAAAAGTAGGATGAAGAGGGAATAGAATTTCCAAGGGGGTACAGGTCAAGGAGAGAACCTCGGGTAACCGAAATATCACGCCAAATATAGTAACCCCGCTTCCTGGTGTCTTTAAAATTTAAGCCCTGCAGGTGCCAATTGACCATTAAAAAACAACCTTCACGCCCTTGTGCGCCAGCCTTTAGGTGCAGATTCTCCTTACCGATTGTTTACATTCTAGCATACGTTTCGAATTACGTCACAAATCCGAACGTTCGCTTAAACGACCGTGGCAGAAAGAACCCTATTATCTGCCTAGTTCTGGTACATTTTCCAATCAACTGTAACCGCCACATAAGGAAAGAACGGATGAACTTCTGAAAATATGGAAAGAAACGATAGGCACCGTAGAACAATCGATTAAAAATCCACGGACATTGCTTGCCGAGCTATCTTTCGCTATTTAATGACAGAACAAAGCGCATCGTATCGAAAACATTGCTCCAGCTACACGATGCCTCCAGTCGACAATATAATCCCCTTATCTCTGAACAGAGGAAGCGTTTCTAATTTGCCCTGGGCATAAAAGGCGAGGGAAGTATCAATTCGGCTACTTATCAGAGCAATTGGGAGACTGTAATAACCGAAAGAAACAAAATATTTATAGCATTTGACAAGTTGTAGCGAGGCGCGCGTTCATTCAGAAGAGTTGTTCTGTGTCGCGCCTAGACTAGGCCTTCGTGGTTCTATTAAAACACCACCAGGACGAGCCTCCCAACTGAATCCCCTAATAAATTCCTCCCACGCGGTTGCCATGGTGACCATTGGAAATATTCCTTCGCGTGACCTTTCTCCTGGAACTATTTCCTTGCGCCCAGGTCGTTAGAGTGAGACAGCCTACGGGAGCATCAGTGTGTGGAAAGGTCTCAAGAAAACAGCCGAATGCCGAGCTCGATATTAATGGCTGGGAATGCTTGGATTGATCAGTTACGGACCTGGAAAACATCATTTTTTTTTATTTACTTTGTTACGAGAGTGGGGTGGTGTGAAAGTGGACGGTCGGGTTAAAGATGTGCATGTCACGTGATACGAGCTGAATTTTTAGTTTTTCTCAGTATGAGAAGCTGTACCTTTAATAAAAAATATAAAACTCCCTTTTTTTATATTGTGTACTTTTCAACCCTAATGATCCAGGGAAAAAAAAGAGAAATAGAAACTTTATTATTTGTATTCAAGTTTTTATTTTAGTTTCTATACCTATTGAACACTGTGTCAGCTGGAGTTTGCTCTCTGATTATCATTTTATCATTTTTAAAAACAGTAATATCACAACATTTTAAAAATCTTTTATGTGCAGGGTTCAACGAAAATCTTTCCCGGCCGCCCAAGCGACTAAAAAATAACCCTTGGTGAACAGCTTTTCTTTTTTTTAGCCCTTTCGTCAGTATTGCACAAAACGTTCTCTGGCTACTCCTGCCGCCCAATGGTGGCATCCAGCGAACGTTCTCGGGTACTACCATCGCCCGATGGCGGCATCCAAGAAGCGTTCTCTGGTACTACCGCCGTTCAATGGCGGCATCCACGAAACGTTCTCTGAGTACTAATGCCGCTCCACCTAAAGGTTATATGGGTATGATTTACGATAGCTGGCAACAATTCCGGAATATAGTTAACCAATTTTTTGTAAATAGTAATTTTTGAGAATTTTCAGAATGGCTCATTATGTGGAGAGTATACACTAATTAGTATACACTAAGGTTTGACGTATGTTAGCTACTCTGAAATATCTGAGCTAAGGGTAGACGATATGCACCAAAAATGTTAGTCTATAGTAATCACTGCACCTATCAAATGTTAGAGGCAGAGAGACACAGCGGTGACATCGTGATTCTATCGGGTGCACTCAAAAAGAAACCTACGGATGTTTCCTCATTTGTTGGATTCGGCTGTTAGATGACGTATCTAGGTGGTGGAACCAATCAGTGAGCATCCGTAGGCCTCTTTGGATGACTCTTCGGAGTGCACAAGCAGGCCCGGTAGAATCACGATGGCCCCGGACATAGACCTGGCATTTTCTGGGACTACTGATGACAAAGCTCTTCGTGTGTGTTCTTCTTCAACTGGAAAAAATTTCAACCCCTCACAAAACTCTATAAATCATCTGAACATACCCGTCAAAAGATGGAACTTCATTTACAGATGTTATTTAAAGACGTTGAAGGCATTCTTTTTGATTTCATAGAAAAACATAGCATGATAATTTGTACACACCACTTTTTTTCTTTTCTAAATTTACTCTGCGGAGGGTAAACTGCAATTATTGCGACGAATTATCGAATTATCGTTCATGAAGTTTAAAGTGTTCAAATTTACGTATCTATATTAGGTGCAAACCTAACCTGATAGCGGAGGAGAAAGATAGAGGGGCCATTTCATTATTCTCCGCATGTCGCTTCGACATCCGTGTCTCCTTCCAAGTATTTGGCTGTCAACATCACAAGACAACTCAAGCACAAGGCAAATCCGCAGTACTAAATTCCCACCAACACAAAAGAGGTCTATCATTGGTCAAGCGTCTGAGAAGGCGTCATCCCAGCAGCACACTTACGTCCCAAGTACGAACTGTGAATGTTCAGTTTAAACGTTCACGGTACGTAAACAAAAACAAACAAACAAACAAAAAAACGCTCTACTAACGTCTATGTGTCCGGACAGCCGACGTGTTTAAAACGTAGAAAACCGGTTCAAAGTATGTCCCCAACTGATCCAGAACCATTAAATGTTTTCTTCACAGAAAACAATCTGTGTTTAAATGAAAACAAACAATCTTCATATTTCTGTGTTTAAATTGTTTTCTCTCCAGACAGCACAGCAAATTTGCATCAATCTTGCAGTAAGCTTGATTTATCATGTCAATAAACTTGCATTAAGCTTGATTATTTCAAGCGTGTAAGCTTAATGCAAGCTTGAATCAAGTGTTCAAGTTTACACTTGCCCAACTTGCATTAAGCTTGACATAGCAAGCTGGATTCAAATTTACTACACTCTAAAAAATTTTCCTAAAAACATAGGACGCCGGTCGGCAAACTCGCCTCATATATTTTATCACTCATTTTCCCCCTCTACGCTGAAACCTCAAGTTATTTTAATCTGTTTCCGTCTAGCGTCGGCGACTGGGATCGATCTCGGGACCTAGGTGTGCGAAGCAAGCGTCCTAACCACCATGCAAATTTAACACGAGGAGAAATGACTAAAGTTTGAAGTGACTGTTATGGTTGTCACGCCGTTTTTTGGAGAGATTGATCAGTTATTGCCCATGCCGATCTACATCATTTATTTATCCATAGGATAATCAAAATTAAAATAATGTTATATGTGATTTATAGACTCTACTACTAGGGAAATAAGCATAATATAAACTTAAAAGCAGCACACGTTTTAAAACTTTCAATATCGCAACACTCATGTTGGGCAATATTGGCCAAAATCGAGACAAACGACTGATGTTGAAATCAATTTTGTAGTATATTTGTATTTTACTTTGAAGAATTTCAATATTTGCAAATATAGAATCTTTTTTTTTATTCTATGGTCAAGTACATTTATGACTGATGATAAATTATTTGTTATGTGGCTTTCCAAATCAAGCAGTATTCAAGCTTGACAGTTCAAATGACTTAAATTCGGCGGGAAAATATTTGCTGACTCATTTTTTGTAATCTCCAAACTTTCTGCAAGCTTAAAATGAATTGAACTGTCAAGCTTGTATTAATACGTCAAATTCAAAGAAATGTCAAGCTTGATCTAAGCTTATGTGCTGTCTGGGAGTAACACAAGTCGTAAATTATGCAAAAAAAAAAAAAAAAAAAAAAAAAAAAAAAACCGACTAACAGCAATATCACGAGGAATGCAAAATGATTTTGCCGCTTGCTTGCCTTGCGCGCAACTCAACACCGGGATGTTGCCAAACAGGCAGGGCCGGATTTACACATTTTTGCGCCTAGGCCAAAGGCCATAGTTGCACCCCCCCCCTCGAAAATTTGATCAATAGTTCCAATTTAATACGCATAATAATTCGTTTTTTCTCATCATCACTATAAGTCACGTAAAGGTGTGTTTTAAAAAGTACAGGTTTTTTTTAAAGATTGTCAGATAATTTCCATTATCTATTATCATTTCGATAGGAAGACCCTAAATTTTTACCATTTAAAGCCACGAAACAGTTCAGTTTTGTGAAACTTATGAAAAGTCATCACAAAACAGAGGATTGCACTGTAAACTTCGCGCAATTTTTGGACACGTTAACTTTTTGCAAAACTTCCGTATCAGTTTCTGTTCTCAGCATTTTTATGGGTAACATATCAGAATCAGAATGCACTTTTTCTGGCTATCTTTTAGATGCAAAAGAAACCAGAAATGCTCGTTTCATTAATTGCGCGATGTTTCACCGATATATTTTGCATGAAAGAGTTGATAATGCGTTTCAAATTTTTTAAAATTATAGACGCATTACAATCAAAGCAACAGATTTTCTCGAGAAGACATATATTTACCGTTCTGTGCGTGTGTGTGGTGTGGTTATTTTTTCGGGAACGTTGGGATATCGGAAGAGCACAGACAGTCAGACGCCTTTTCGATGATAACTTACTCTGAATAATTGTTCTTTCCGGTACCCCTCCTTTCCTCAATGTGATTGTTCTGCAGCGAAACTCTTAGTTCTGCGACACATGTCGTCGACTTGGACATGGTCTGTGCTGGGGTGCTCTGCGAGCAATTCTGTGTCTGCGAGGGGGGAGGGGGGGGGGATTAATGGATCTCCTCACATGGGTTTTCTATAGATAAGAAATTGTACTAAGGAAAAAAGGTATTTTTCGGAAGCCATAAACGTGTTTTTCTTGGGCAATAATCACTTAAAGTAAGTCCCTTCCAGTCCTTTTTCTCATCCGTGATTGTTTTGCAGGAGAGTTCTTTGTTCTGCGCCCTTTAGACCGCTGCGCCCTAGGCCATGGCCTAGGTTGGCCTTATGGGAAATCTGGCCCTGCAAACAGGTGTCTGTAAAACTTTATTAGACGCCAAGTAAACGACTCATTCCAACGTTTCAGGAATAATAAATTCAACGCGTCTAGTAGAACGTGTTATTAAACATTGCTTTTAAACTTAGTACCACTAGTATTTTAGTTATGCGTTGAGTATTTTTTATAAGCACTGCTTTTGCACTGCAACGATTTATGAGCACTGCTTTTGAGCGGTTTCACCAGCATTAATGATGCACGTCAAGTAGGACGGGTTATCAGGCATAACTTTTGAACGGTATCAACAGCTCTTCTGTTATACGTCGAAAACACGTGTTATTAGGCATAGCTTTTGAACGGTAATAGCAGCACTTCTGCTGCACGTCGAATAGAACGAGTTATTTGGCATTGCTTTAGAACGGCATCATTAAAACCCCTGTTGTACGCCCAATAGGACGTTATTTATTCACAGTTTTTAGCAAAAGTCCCTTGGTTAAGTTTTTAGCAAAAGTCCATGCTGCCTGGGTTAATTAGCAAAGGTCTGGAATTGGTTCAAAATTAGGGGACCCAGGGCTAAAGTCGGACTTCCTCCCCCTGGGTCCCTCTAAAAATGGAAGACGCCCGCCTCTGCCCAGACTACTGCGGGAATTGGAATATATTAACCCTTTGAGGCGCAACCCTTTCCCAATGATGAAAAAAGGGCAGCCGTTGCCATCGCTCGACTTAACTACCAGCAAGATGGCGGACGATCGAAACGTTCATCGCGTGCCACAGATCGAGAGACCCTTTTTTGACGACAGCCAGCTGCGTCAAAAAAGGGTCTCTCGATCTGTGGCCCGCGATGAACGTTTCGGTCGTCCGCCATCTTGCTGGTAGTTAAGTCGAGCGATGGCAACGCCTGCCCCTGTTTTCAACATTGGGCAATCTATCCAGCTTATGTCGCATTCTTCCATTTTTCAGCAGATGTCAGTGCTGTTAAAAATAATCGTGACCATTTTTTTACGGGAAATGACGTGCTAAAAAGTTAAGGATTCTCGCGGAGCTATGTCACCCGCAACTGTTTTTATAGAAATTCAATCTATTCTTCGTGACTGGCAACAGTCATAACGTCAGAGTTTGGTGATCCCAGAGCGGGAACACTGCGCGTTAAAGGGTTAACTTTATTAAACTATCTATTATTGCTTTGGACGAAGCTACAAACCTCATATTACGGGTTATCAGGCATAACTTTTGAACGGTATCAACAGCACTTCTGTTATACGTCGAAAACACGTGTTATTAGGCATAGCTTTTGAACGGTAATAGCAGCACTTCTGCTGCACGTCGAATAGAACGAGTTATTAGGCATTGCTTTAGAACGGCATCATTAAAAACCCTGTTGTACGCCCAATAGGACGTTATTTATTCACAGTTTTTAGCAACTAATCACCTGGTCTCAATAGTTTATGTTACTGTCGCCAAAATCCGTGAAGCAAACAGGAATTAGATAAATCACAGACACTATTCATATTTGCAGCAGTCAAAAGATCTCCCAAACACACCTCGTTTCCCGGAAAAAATCGGTTTTCTGCTTCCTTGATATTCGGTTATACATCTCAACCGATAAAATATCACACCACCTTAACTGACCGGAGGTTGTTTCAGAGAAACCCAGAAAAACCACCTTCTACTCTTACAGTCGAAGGATATTTGATTTATACTTTGTAGTGTCTCGCCCGTTCCCATGATGCCATTTATAAAACTCGGAGGCATCTTTACTGCTCCGATTTCTCCTTTGTGCGAAACACTGTGATTTATATAGAATCGCACAAAAAAAAGAAGAAGAAAATCCTTTTTTTCTGGTACGCACCTCACTTTTACCTTATTAATCACGAGACCAAAACTCGCTTTTTCTCCCCCCCCCCCCCCCCCAAGTTTCATTTTCTGACGGATGATCGGAACCGTAGCTGTTAGCGGTTGTCGGCTAATGGCGGCACGAAAAAAGGTTTTGTCCGTTTTGTGTGGAGGCAGGGGACACGAACAGTCACATAGGATGGACTTATCTCGCAATTACGCCGTAATTGTTTGTAAGGAGAAGTTGAGTTTTGTTGCAATGTTTTTTTTTTTTTTTTTCAGTTCCCATTTATTAGAAGTAGATTAGTAGGAAGGGGAATTACGCATATACGCATTCGCTTAACCCTTTAACGCGCAGTGTTCCCGCTCTGGGAACACCAAAGTCTGACGTTTTGACTGTTGCCAGTCACGAAGAATAGATTGGATTCCTATAAAAATAGTTGCGGGTGTCATAGCTCCACGAGAATCCTTTACTTTTTAGCACGTCATTTCCCGTAAAAAAATTGGTCACGATTATTTTTAACAGCACTGACATCTGCTGAAAAATGGAGGAATGCGAGAACAGCTAGATAGATTGCCCAATGCTGAAAAAGGGGCAACCGTTGCCATCGCTCGACTTAAACTACCAGCAAGATGGCGAACGAACGAAACGTTCATCGCGTGCCACAGATCTAGAGACCCTTTTTTTTGACGCAGGGCACAGCCAGCTGCGTCAAAAAAGGGTGAAATCTATCGGGTGAAAATGACAATTTTTTTTTTGCAGATTTTACTTGCGCATGTTCTGAAACGTGTAGGTACAAAATTTCACTGGAATATTCCCCGTAGTTTTCTCTCCAGCACCCCTTGAACACTTGCAGTTTAATTATGGCCACCCTGTATATTAATATTAGGTCGTACGAAAGGTTCCCGTCACCTCAAATATGGTCTATGCAAACAGTTCGTGTTTGCGTGTTTGCTCATATTTTGTCAAACTATTTTTGGACTCTAGAAAGAAAGAGACTTTCTTTAGAACTCTGTGTTCTGGAAGGTTAAAAAAAATACCTTTATCATTAAGTACAATGGGTCTGAAATGGAACTATCACGATACCAAATTAGAACCATCATTTACTTCCAGTTCTCTCGCAAAAAGTCAGTTACAGAATATCAGTGAGTTAAATGTACAGCTTTAAGTACTACTGTTGAATCGTATGACAATGTGAAAGTTTGATAATGAAAGTTCAAAAGCGAGGACTGTACTGTAACATCCGAGAAGTACAGCGCTCTGGCCGACCAATTGATGTTGGTGGGGGACTGTCGCCTGCGAGAATGTATGCAACCACCAAGATTAGTATGCAACCACTCGAGAGCTAGCTAAGGAGTTACACGTTTGTGTCATGCCCATTAGTCGTGCTATGCATCCCATAAACTTGACGTGCAAGTTCAGTCGCTGGGGCCGCCTGAATTGATTCAAGCAGGTTTGGTGGAAAACTTCCGTTACAGCCTAATTTTATTTACATTTTTGTGAAAATTAAATAATTCGAGAAGTCGTTAAAATAAGAAAGAAAAAAATAATTTACTTTGAGAAGGGGCGGATCCAGAAATTACTCAAGGAGGGGGCAATTTTGTACCTGAAACAGGGGGAGGGTTAGAATGCGCAAAATCATTTTATAATTAATTAATATAATGAATTTTACCAATTAAAGAAACTAATTATATTTTATTGATAAAATCTATATGAGCGATGATTAGAAAGGACAGGGATCAGTACACGCAATACACCCCTTAGAAAAAGGCTACTTAATTTTCATTATAGTTTCATAAGATATTTTAACAGATTATAACAGATTTTTGGAATTCGCCTAGGAGGGGGCGATCGCCCCCCCCCCGCCCTCCCCTTGGATCCGCGCCTGTTGAGAACGCGCGTGGCCTATAGATACTTTTTGCAATCAATCAATTAGATCATATATTTCACCATTAACGTTTCGTAATGATCATTTTTCTGGTTTCTTGAACTAAAAGCTATGACAGCTTTTTCACAGAGGCAAACAAAAGAAGTTTTCTTGATTTAGGTTCAAACGAAAATGAATAAAATAATAGCTTTAACCCTGGATGGAAATGATTCCATCGAGGGTGGGCTTTCTCATTGATGAAGTCCATTTGCAATGATAATTTTGGCGCAAGAAATTCCTAATCTATAAACATGGTATTTACTGAAGACATGATGTGGGCTTAAAAAGATCATATTGGGCCTAAAGTCGCTGCAAAAAGTTTAATAATGATTAAACCGTTTTCCACGCTTACTAATGTTCTGGTCAACGGACTAATAGGCTTGGCCACTATGAAGGTCAAAGATGACCTTCATTATGGGGGCGCATAGAAGGCGCTCCAAAGTTGTCCCTCCATGAGTGGTCTCCTAATTTTGAAACAATTCCAAATGACAGATTGAGCAATTGGACTGACATCACCAGAGGTATTGAAGATGGGAGACATTGGGCCATGACAGATTTTGCGCGCACCAACTCTGTTTAGCGTATACTGCTCACAGCAGAATCAGTCGACAGAGAGGTTCATCCTACCAAGCACTGGCCAAGCTGATGTTGCTTCATTTTTGGTGTTCTAATTGGAACCGAGTTTAACTCCTGATTGATCTACCTGCCAACATAATTAAACGTTAAATAAATAAATATTCTTTTGACTGATCCATTTCTCCATAGGTCACAGTTTAATGGGCCATAATCATTTTTCTTAAATTATTCAAACCGTATTTTAAATTTTCCTAGTGTTAATATTTTAAGTTTGCACAGATTATTAAATATGTTTTAGAATTAATATAAAACCTGTAAAAGTTAGCTATGCAAATGAATGAATTAAAAAAATCAAGAAATCAATGCGACCATCAAATGTGAAACTTTATGCAGCCAGGGCTCAGGTGCATCGCTTCTGTGGCCTATCACCTGTCATGTTAACCCTTTTTGTTTATCAGAAAACAACAAATTTAGTTACTTATCTACATTTTACTGTTTATTTTTGCTGATATTTTATTTTTCATCTACTTGATGAAAATGATCTCTAACTAACTTTAATGATCTCTAACTTGCATATTATCTTCCCCTATTTTTTCACAACCTCCCCCCCCCCCCCTAAAAGCGTGGGGTTCATAGTCGGGAAAATTCTGACAACCGTGAAGCCATTAGCAACTGCTTTTTTTTTTTCCAAACAATGCGCTGAAGGTGTTGAAAAAAAAAATTCCATCTCAAATGAAGAAAAATGGGCGCGGAAAATAACAGTTTTGTCCGTAGATAAATCTACAAACCTCTTTGGAGATGCGGCAGAGCAACATTACGCGCATTGCTGCTTAAAAAAAAAAAGAAAGAAAGAATGAAAAAACCCCTCATGTTTCTGTAATGACTTACACACCATGCACTTAATTACGAACAACCAACTTATCATACGATCAGCTGAAGTTTAAAAATAAAATAAAATAAAATTTCAGAGAAGAGATCCACATGGGCTAACCTTCGTAACGATTTGGAACTGTGCCCAAGTGTTTTTTGCAAGCAGTTAAATTGTTATCGCTATTTGGATGCGTGGAACAACGATTTTCTACACTGGAATTCATCTTGTTCTTTCGTCCTATTGTCCTAGTGATTGTAGTTTTGACTTGTTTAGACGTACTTTTCGGCTGATACATGTGGGATGTTAAAATATCCCGCTGGATTCTGTAGTCAGGAATCGAATTTCGACACGTAACTGTGTGTTGTCGTGTCAACGTTCGTTCCTTAATTATAGTAAAAGCACTTATTTTTGCGATATTTTAGATGATTTACCGGGCCCACTTTGGGTGGCCCTGTAAATAAACTATCCAGTCTATTGGGACCAAAAGGGAGGCGCACAATTAAATGTTACTACAAAAAATATATAGTTCCAAATTTTACGACCAATAGTTTTTGAGATATGCGAGTTACATACATATTACATACAGACGTCAAAACTGGTCAAGTTGGACAAGAAAAACTGGTCAAAATGGACTTGTGGTAGGTGAAAATGGGTTGTACATACATTTATATGAACATGCATACATCCGTTCGATGGGATGCATCTCAAAAATTCCTAAAAGTAAACTTAGAGGTAGTCATAATCGTTTTTTTTTCGTCAAAATCTGGCTACTGAAATTTTTCGCGATCGCATTACTTCCTTATACTTCGTAAAAGGAAGTAAAAAGTGTTTTAATCGGAAAGAAAAACAAAGTACAAATAAAGCAAGACAGTTGTTCAATTTGCATTTCACAGATGTTTAATGTTTTTTAAGCATAAAAAGTACTTTTAAACCGTTACATGAATTCAAGCATCGTTTAAAAATATTACATGTATTGGATTAACTATGCTTTTATCAGTGCAAGAAAATATTCCGAATAAGGCATAATTGAATGAAAACTAGATAAACAGTTCATGAATCTGCAGAATCTGAACAAATACAAAGTAACATTTATCATTATTAATTTTAGATCTCCATTTTTAAAGCTGAAAAATATTTATAAATAAAAAACATTATTATTTATAAATTGATATAGAAATGAACTAATAATACTGGTATGTGAAAACTGGATAAGATGTTTCAGAATACATTTAATTGTGTAACCATCTTGAATTAGATTATTATTTCTGTAAACTTAACGTTCTTATAATGCTTTTTTTCATTTATCTAACTATTTACATAATGTAAAATATTATATATTCTCAATTATCGATTCATAGACCTAGTATTATAATTCTGAAATTTAAAAAGATGTGAACATCTTTTGAATTGATTGCTGGAAGTAAGCTTGAAATCTGTAAAACTTCTATGTTGCGTTTTTTTTTTTTTTTTTTTTTTTACTATACTCATTTTAAACAGAAAGTAAGTAAAAATAAAAGGATAACAAAGCTCAACAGGATTATCAAATTAAAGAAAAAAAAATATTAAATAAAAATAATACTATTTATAACATTACTATATACTGTTTAAACTAATAATACTGGTATGTAAAAACTGAATAAAAATTTTCAGAATATTTTTAAATTTCTAAACATCTTGGATTAGTTTATTATTTCTGTAAACGTAACGTTTTTCAATACTGTTTTTCATTTATGTAATTATTAACATAATTTAAAATATTGTATACTCTTACTTATCGATTTATCGATTTAGTATTATAATTTTAAAATCTAAAAATATGTGAACATCTTTTGAATTGATTGCTGGAAATAAGTTTGAAATCTGAAAAACTTCTATGTTGCGTTTTTTTTTTTTTTTTTTTTTTTTTTACTATACTCATTTTAAACAGAAAGTAAGTAAAAATAAAAATATAAAAAAGCTCAGCAGGATTATCAAATTAAAGAAACAAATAATAATAAATAAAAATAATACTATTTATAACTTATTACTATATACTGTTTAAACTAATAATACTGGTATGTAAAAACTGAATAAAATTTTTCAGATTAGTTTTAAATTTCTAAACATCTTGGATTAGTTTATTATTTCTGTAAACGTAACGTTTTTCAATACTATTTTTCACTTATGTAATTACTTACATAATTTAAAATATTGTATACTCCTACTTATCGATTTATCGATTTAGTATTATGATTTTGAAATCTAGAAAGATGTGAACATCTTTTGAATTGATTGCTGGAAACAAGTTTAAAATTGTAAAGCTTCTGTGTTGTGTTTCTTTTACTGTATTTATTAATTTTAAACAGAAAGTAAATAAAAGCCAAAGGATAACAAAGCTCAGCAGGATTATCACAAATTGAAGAAACAAATAATAATGACTAAAAATAATACTATTTAAACTAAACATGTCTATGCAGGCGTTTAAAAACTACCAAAACATGCCAAAGAAACACTTTTTGAAAAAAGAAACTGTGGTAAACACCCTTCTTTAACAGGTCTTTGGCATGCTCGTGGAATTCCTTGACTTTGAGGAACTCAAGTTCCTTGACTTTGAGAAAATTCTTTGACCTTGAGGAGCTTTTTGGAATTGAGGCATAATATTTCTCCTTTAAGATAAGTTCATTCCTTAGGAATGTATTCATGGCTTTAGAATATGCCTCCTTAAACGTGAAGAATGTGTCAATGAGTTGAAAATATTTCTCTCTAAAAGTGCATAATACGTCCAGGAATACAGAAAATTCTTCCTCCACCTTATTGCTTACATTCTTAAAGTGTTTAGGATATTCCTTACTCAAAGTACTGAATACCTCTATGAGTTTAGAATATTCTTCCCAAAATGTGCGTAATACATCGAGAGACACAGAAAATTTTTTTTCCATCTCAGTGCTTTCAAGTTCATATTGTTCAAAATACAAGGATTTCTCCCTTAAAGTGCTTAGAAGTTGAGAGATTCCCACCTTAAAAGTGTACATTACGTCTAGGAGTACAGAAAATTGTTCCTCCACCACAGTGCTTTCACATTTAAAATTTCTAGAATTTTCCTTCTTCAGAGTGCATAATTGGTCTTGGATTATACGACATAGCTCTTTCTCAATGCTTTCATTCGTCAATCCATCATAACGCATATAATCCAAAGGCGACTTTCCCAAGTAGTCTAGTTTGTCAAAATCTAACTCAGGGAAGTTTGTCAACCGATCCAATACACCAAAATTAATAACAACATCCCCCACAACACCTTCAATTACGTAGTGCCAAATATTTCTACCGAGAGCATCCACTACATCAATTCTTTGAGGATTGGACAGTATCTTCTGAACATTATCCCACTTCCTCGCTAAAAAAGCGGCAAAGAGGTCGTCTTTAGCTAAGTGATAAGTAAGGAAACGTCTAATCACTCCATTTTTCTTACTGAAGAATTCCCTCTTTAAGAACTTTAATGCAGTCTTGTACTGCTCACAATTTTTCTTTTGACTTAATCGGTGAGCCAAGAGACTTGCAACATAATATTCTGCAAATGTCTTGTGAATGAAGACTGGTTCATCATTAGTGATCTGAGCTATCCCTATCCTATTGATATTCAGCTTGTCTTTTTCAGACAGGCATTGCTCACAGTTGAAATCATCCGAATCTTCTGGAAATAATGTTTTGAATGCTGCGATTCTGTGTATTTCTGAGAGAGCTCTCGCGAACAAATCCTCTTCTATATCGTCGTCTAGATCAATATTTTCTGCTCCTATTTTTTTAAAATACTCCCTGTACTTAGCATGCACAAAACGGTTATACAACTGAAGAATGTTGAAATTTTCAGGAAAACTGGATTTTGGGTCATCCATAAACGTTTTGTCATTTATCGCATTCCGAAACACTTCGCCAACCATCTTCATCTGTAACGGGATGCCCATGAACTTTCGCTCTTCGTCTCCGATAGATTCGGAAATATAATCCAGCACTCTGTTGATGAAACTCTGTACGCATGCTTCTTCCGTGTCAGGATCAAAATCTTCCTTCCAAAATTTTCTTAAAAATTTTTCCTGATCTTTTCGAAAGAAAGGCTTAAATGTGTACGCAAGAGTTGAGAAATTATCCTCCAGTATATCCCTAAGATATAATCTCGTAGATATAAATACTCTTTTGACTTGAGTATCTTGTAGCAGCATTTTGAGTAAGTCTACAATGTTTTCTTGACCATCCGATGAAATATCATCAAAACCGTCTAGCAGAAAAACTATGTCACCAGTTTCAAGAAGACGTGATTCCATTAAATTTTTGGTAAGTTGGGAAACATTACTAAAGAAAAAGTTTATAATATCAAGGGCGCGTTTAAACTGTTTTTTTTATTTAGTTTTGTGTTATATTGTATAAGATTTATTCGAACGAGCCACTGGGAATGACTGATATTGTTATCAAACCAAGTGCTTTCCAAATACGTGAATGTTGTGGTTTTGCCCATTCCTGGTTCAGCAGCAATAATAACCAATCTTTCTTCAAAACAGTTTATGTCATTAAAATATACCAAATTAACTGAAGAGTTTTCAACTGAATATGCACCTTCTGCCAATGCGCATTCATAACTCTCTATATGATTTCGAAGCATATGAAAAGATTTCCCATGAGATTTTTTCCAAATTAAGTTATCACCCTTCTTCTCCAACCAATGACTGTTACAGTCTATACAGTCACTACACAGACTTTCAAAATCGTTGCTTTCATCCAATATTAATATCCGATCAGTAAAATCTTCGTAAGGACCTCCTTCATCAGTTTTTCTTCCATCAGATATTAATTTAAAAATGTGTTCTTTACATGAATTGGATATTGCTATTAATGTATTCGAGATAATTAGTTCCTCATCCCATAAGATATCGTTTTTAACTTTCACTTTCTGAACAACTTGACGATTGATGTAGTGACTTCTTTCGTCTCCTAAACCAGGACATGCCTTCCCAATTTGAATAAGCTTGCTTTGATAAAGGTCAACAATTGTTTCTGGGTTGATAATATCGTTTAGATTACTACAACCCTTTACTACTTCATTAAAAGAAACCTGCTTGCCTTGTAAGAGCACCGTCGTATCTAATAGCTTTTTCTGAGATTTAGAAGTCAAATCATCGAAAGAGACATCACGGTTTTCTTCAAGATAAATAGACTCATAATCCAAGAAGTATTCTGTAACAAGCTGGCTTATACTAGTTTCTCTCTCTGTAATTAAAATTAATTTCAAGTTACATATTTTGGAATTGTCACTTCGCAGCAGCATTTCAAATAAGGCATGAAAAAATCTTTTTACTCGTACTATGCAAGATGTCACATTCAATGCACAATAAGTATTCAAAATCAATTTTTTGAAGATAACTAATAAGTACATCACTTCCCCAATGAAAAATTTGGGACAAATTCAAAAAAATATGATGATTTTCATAAGCAGGAAAATCCTTGCTTACCATTTTAAAAGTCTTGTATGTCCGTTCACACTCAAATGTTGTGCAGGATTTAGTTAAATGCAAGATTTTCTTGTCTGGATTTCCTAAGAAAGATTTCAAGTCCAACGAATCTTTATCGAATTCTAAGGAATTCCTAAACGAATTTAAGTACAACTCAGAAAGCTTGTTGTAATACTTTTTAGGTGCTTCACTAGGAAGACTTTCATAAGCATGAGTTACATTTTTTTGTATCTCAGGAAAAATATGAAGCATGTTTTTTATGCATGCGATGTGTTCTCGTACGTTCATCAGAATATATAGCTCCGTTTGCTATTCTACATTTTTTCAGTATCTCCATTACCCCACTTACAAGGTTTTCGTCTTTTTCGAATACATTGAAAACTTCTTTTAAGTTAACTATCACGTGTAAGTGGTTGTCATATTCCTCTAAAGTCTTATAATCTGCCAAGAATTTGAGTTCGCTATTCTTAAAAACTTTCAGTGTATGAGAACATTTGTACTCTTCATCCACATATTCTGTTTTATAACGAATCTCACGCCCAATGGATTCAGAACTGGAAACCTGCGTTGGATCGTAGTTGTTGGTTTCGTCGGCTACTTTAAGGAAATTGTCCAGCTCGTGGATTAGGTCTTTGTACCATTTAGCAGATTTGTACATTCCGGAAACAGATCTGTAGCCCTTCACAAACAGATCCAAACATTAAGCCTTCTAGCACTGTGGTGGCTTTTAGCATTCCAAATACTTCCGTATAAAGTTTTTGAAAAAACCCAAACGTTTTCATTCCACCTTGCATAAGCTTATTTTTGAATGTTTCTTTTTCCGAACTGGATATCAGCAGTGGCCAGTCCGTTATTTTTTGAATTCTCAAATTTCCATTATCATCCAAAACGTCACCAGTTTCAGGACAAAAGACCTTTTTAAGATTTTCCATTTTATGCATGATTAGAGTATAAACTACAGCATGCATTTCGACGCTGTGATCTTTGACGCTGTGTAGAATCTTCTGAAAAAAATTCTTATTTCTCAGACTCTCCAAGTGGTCTTTTTCTTCGTCTGTCAAAGGTATAAACAGCCGATAGACATCTCCTACCTGAAGGTTACATACGTTTATCAAGTGTGGTGCAGACAGATAATTTGTGATGTCTAAAGAAGAGATTAACGAAGAAGAACCATAGCGGCTCATCAGTCGATCTTGAATACGCTCCAGCATTTTTTTACAGCCGGGACCATCAAATATGACCGTGCTTGAATGGTATCCACTGTCTTCGAATTCGGGATTCGAAACGAAGCAACCGTCTTCGTTTCTATTAAGGAATTTCGCAGAGAAAGCTGTGACACAAGCAAGCCACGCTCCCAGCGAATGTCCCGTGAAGAACAATTGTATGTTAGACCCTCTTTCACCATTGATTTCCGAGAGAACGCTGATTATTTCGTCCGTAAACGTCACCGCCGAATCAATTTGTGGAACGTGTTCATTTCGGAAAACTCCGTAAAAGTCGTTGTACACGCCTCCTTTATTTTTGGTCCCACAGTGAGCAATAATCACTTGCTGCGCGTCCGGATTCCAATATGCTGCACCGCAGTATCCGTTTACGCTTGCCGAAATCGGTTTAGCAGAGCTTGGATCGTGGGCAACTAGAAGTAATTTCCAGTTTCCTATGCCTGGGTGCACTATCTGGCCATGTAGATCTGGACCACCTTCGCCTTTGTACAGCCTCTCATCATCTGCGTACAGTCCGTCACAAATAGTTGCAAAAACGTAATTATTAGGCAAAGAAACCGGCTGCTCCAGCATATCATGCATTCTTCTTTTTTTCCACTTTGAAAGTTTTTCTTCCAGTGTGGTGATGGATTCAACGGAATCTGCTATCATTTTTTTAATCTCTCTCTTTTTGTTGCTGAATTTCAGTTTTTTATCAACTCGAATTTCTGTTGATAAGATTGGCTGATCGCTATGTTGATGTTCAAAAAACATTCGACTGTCCGAGAATTCCATCGTTACTGGTATTGGTTGTTCAAAATTACACGGGCAAATATTTATTAACTACTTTTAAAGCATCTACGAAAAAAAAAAAAAGAATCGTTATGTTTGACTTTTTACAAAAGTTTTCTCGAGCCGTAAATAATAAACGTAACTTATGAGCCAAGAAGTGTACTCTTTTAGCCCTTGGTTACATTACACACGTAAAAGCTGATAGCTGACGTTAATTTTACAGCATAATGTTTTCAAGAAGACTTAGTTACATATTTGGTGGAACAGTTCTGCAAAGCATATTGAGAAAATGAGACTTTAGGTTTCTTCCGATGAACAAACTGTATACTCATAAGTTACATTTAAAATGATGTTAGGAAAAATATGTGGTTTTTTTATATACGAGTAAATATGCATTCATACTACTTTTTCAAGTAAATGGGATAGAGTGATTACTTTAAAAGAATATCCATAGAAAGATTATCTTTCGGTGTAATATCTCTGCAAGTTCATTGAAATAAGCTATTTTCTTGCAGAATCACACAATATACAAATAATTTGAGTGATACTCATAGCTGTTCACCATGATGTTTGCATGTATTTGTTCAGTTAGTGCATCCAATTAACCATTTCAAGTAGAACAGTACTTCTAGGCAAAAGAAAAGTATTTCATCTTCAAATAGTAACCTAAAATAAATAAGAAAACAAAAGCAAAAGTTAAAACACGAACATAAATTGTTTAAAAGCATCTATTATAAAAACTGTAGAATGCAATGTGTGTGAAATTTGTGTACTACGAGTTTTGTTGCATATCGAACTTGAAATATTTGAAAAATATGCCTTTTTTTAAAAAATGGACCAAAAATTTATGTTCCAAATTCTTGGGCTTTTGAGGTCTTAAATGTTGTATATTGTTATGAATGAGACGCATGCAAAATTTAGAAGGCCTACGGCAATGTCTACGCGCTGCGCATGGAGCTAGGAATATAGATAACAGTTATATGCCATTTTGAAAAATGGTCTGGACAGGAATCTTATTTTTTTTACTGATTTAGTCTATTTAAATACGTTTTAAAATAATCAGTGAGGTTCGTAGCTATTCGCCAGCCGCAATCGTAACTTACACTACTCAGGAGTCCTACCACGATAGTCTCGGGAAATAATCGGTAGCGGATAGTTCCCGCTATCGGATAATGAAATCATCCGATAAATAGCCGCGACCCCCAGTTTTGCCCTACCACCATGGTCACGTCTAAAGGAAGCGAGAATTTTTTCGACTGTTCCGGGAGTATCGTAATCGACAGAAATCAACCAATTAAAGTAGAGCATTCTTTCCGATATCCGATCCACGTGAGCGCGTGGATTGGCGCGTGAAATGCATGTTAAAAAAATACACCAAAACAATTATACTTTGAAACCAATTTCTGAACAATATACAGCCCAAAGATGGAATATTAATTACATACAATTTGTCAGACAAAATTTTAGGATGTTACACCTTGAAGCACAGATGCTGTTATTTGTAACTATTTAAAGAAGAAAGATTATATAAAAGAAGGTTTGCTAGCTCAGTGATAGTATAAAAATTATTCATCCTTAAGTATCTTCTATGGAGACATTAATTTGTTAAAGGTGATATAACATTTTTTTCTTTTTTATGGCATATAAAATGAACTGTGTAATAATAATAAGTGTTGCTTTGAATTAGCAATTTAAGCATATTTTCCTTAACAGTGCATGTTTAATAAATGGAAACTAAGTGAATAACCATACATTTAAAAAGTGATAATAAAAAATTTAACTTCATCATTTCAAAATTTTATTTCTGTGTTGAGAGCTGTCTTTCTTGTTGTTTTAGCCTCGAGAAAAGGCTTAAGTTCTTCAATCAGCCGAAGTGCGGATTGTTTGTTTAAGCGGAAATTTCTAATGAAATCTTCCTCGCTTAAATCAAATGATTTACATCTAGGAATCGAAATTCGATTCCTAGGAACCCTTCTTGCATCGTCTTGTTGTGCAAGCGCTAAAACCAATAATCGTGACATTTTTTTAAAAGTTAAAACGATCAAACAAAACAAAAATACCACGAGCTGCAATCCGAGATGAAGATAGTCGATAGCGGGAAACGGTTCTCACACTTGTTGATGGTGTCGTAAAACAACAGCGGATTTCTCGACAGTATTTACGGTATCGTAAACATTACGACATTATCGTGGTGGCACTTTTAAGTGCTCTGTCGAAATGTGACGTCATATGTGCGAGAAGGTTGATTTATCCGCTACCGATTATTTCCCGAGACTATCGTGGTAGGGCTCCAGGACAGGACTCACTACGCGGAGGTGGCTGCAATCCGCGTCCCAGCCGTTAGAGCACTTGTTTTAACACTTAGAAGCTCAACCATTTCCCAATGACGAAAAAGTGCAGCCATTGCCACCGCTCGATTTAACTGCCAGCAACATGGGGGTCCATCGAATCGCCCATTGAGCTAAAGAACATTTTTTGTTGAACATTGCTGCAGCCAGCTGTGTCAAAAATGCTCTTTGGATCTGTGGCACGCAGTTAGGGATGGACGCGAGACGGCTTTTTGCGAGACGAGACAGAGATTTACATCTTTTTTGCGAGACGAGACACACATTTTTAACATTACGATATAGGGATTTTTGCGAGACGAGACAAAGGTTTTAGGCTATTTTGCGAGACGCGAGACGGCTATTTTTCGTCTCGCGTCCATCCCTACACGCAGTGAGCGATTCGATTGACTGCCATTTTGTTGGTAGTAAAATCGAGCAATGGCAGCAGCTGCAGTTTTTCGGCATTCTGATTTGAGTCTAGTTTTTCTTCTATATCGATATATGTTTTCATCACATTCTCCGCAGTTCTCAGCAGATGCCGGTACGGATTAAAATAATTCTGGCATCAGTTTTACAAATAATCGATAATTTTTAAAGGAAATGTGCTAAATAGAAGAAAGAGGATTCTCATGTAACCATGTCCTCCTTAAGTATTTTATTGAAATCAAATGTATTCTTCGTGAATCAATACAGTCAAAATATTTGAGTAACGTCCTCAAGGCAAGGACAACGCGCGTTAATCCTTGCGTCAATGACCGGGTATGCGGGTACCTGTTGGGGGTAGGGTCATGGTAATTTAATCATTTCTAATTAAGCCTGCATAAAATCGATTTTAATCCTCGTTATTTACACGAAACTTAACTATACATATTATTTTAACCCTTTTGGGGAAAAATTATTGTTGAGTTTTATGAGTTATAATTTACGATATCATTACTCAAAATCCAGGTACTGAGATACCCATTATTCTGTCTTTCGTATACACAGATTGACAATGATTATCATAACAAATATAAGCAAACACAATCACAATAATAATATATTAAGAATTATTTATTTTACTTTAAATTATTTATTTCTAGCTACCTCCGGCGACTAGTTGGTTCGCCATCTTAATAAATCTCGTGTTTCTCACCGGCTTCGTTGGCACTGAAATATCTCAGTCTCTGAATGGAATTTAAAATTAAGGTGGTTACAAAGAGGGGCGGCCCTAGGGTAAGTGGCGTCCCACTAACGTAAAAAAGACGCCCCCCTCCCTTTTATGCTTTACTTAGATTTGAGTTGGAAATGACGCCCTTCGCTGGTGCCGCCCCGATGCGATGATTACCTTGCTTAACGTGTCGGGCGGCCCCTGATTACAAAAATAAGATGGTTTAGTGGTAAAAACCTACAAAAAGGTACAAATTATTTTCGTCCTATATTAATTCTGAAGAACTTCTAGATATATTGGCCGATATCAAAAAACCGAAAGGAAAAAGAAAAAGTAAGATAATCTGAAACTCTTTCAGTTTTTAAATACACACTAAAGTGTTACATATTAAAAGCGTATCATAATCCATGCGCCTTCCTTATTTTCTTTCCTTATTCCATTTAGTTCGAAAGTGTATCATTATTTATGAGTGTGATTATACAAATTTAAAACTGGTATTTCTAACATCCGTTTTTTTTTTTTATGTAATACATTAGAAATAGAAGGAAAAAAGACGCGCAGAAAAATGCATTATTCGAACTGAATGACGGTTTCAAAAACTTAATTTTTTGTTTGCATGTGTAACCTGTTTTTTTTTTTTTTGTTGTTGTTGTGCTTGGCCCGAGTCCGCTTTAAATCCGCGTCAGAAGGAAAAACTTATTCTGGTGTATTCTTTATCCTAGCGTAGCAGACGATAAAAGGATTTTTTTTAAATTAAAATTTGCGTATTCTATAAGTATCCTCCAGCTGTCGACGGCTTTCTAAAATAAAACCTCTTGTGTTCTTTTTTTTTTTTGGATAAAATATAGTTCATTTTTTATTATAGGAACAGTGTTTTTTTCGCGCTATAGAAAGTAGCCTGTTTTTCAATCCAGGACTTTAACTGTCTTTATTCCAAATTTCATCCAAATCTGTCTAACCGTTTCAGCGTAAAAGAGTAGCAAACATACATACAAACATTGGCAATTATAATATTAGTATTACTATTATTATTTATTATTAGAGTCGTGCAGTAAGTTATTACTTGATTATAAATCGGTAAGAGGTAATGAAACAAACGAAGAGCGTAGATATTTGATGTGGGTAATGTGAACCTGTTATTCAAAGAATACGGACAATATTTGGTCATTGAATCGAGGGTTAAAGTGTTAACGAGCAATGTAAAGTCCGGCTTCAATCTGAATTTTCTGCCATCGTAAACAATCTAACTCGCATGAAACCATCTCGAGATAGAAGGCCGTAGATTCCTTTGGAAGCAGTGGTAACTTCTTTTACTACTCTTTCGACAGCCTCTGAGACTGTATTTCGTATTGATACAGAACTTCAATTGCTCTTAATAAAATCACCGTGCATGGTTCCACGACAGCCGAGGCAAGAGAGGTTTTCACCCTCGCAAGCACTGCCCAAGCCGGATGTTACTTCACTTGCTGTGTTCTTATGCAAACGGGGTTTAGTTGTTCAGAACCTCCTTCTGAAGATTTTTCTAACATAAAGTTCATAAATGTTTTATTTTCAACTGAAAAAATACGCTTTTTAACCGACGAAAAACGGAGGAGGTTCTCAAGTCGACGCGTATATTTTTTTTATGTATGACCACGCATAACTTGACACAGTAATCCGATTTTGATAATTCTTTTTTCATTGGAAAGGGTATAACCCCGAAGTTGGAAATAGCCCCATATAGATCTGGAAAAAAAATTCCAACCCTAAGGGTAGGAAAACAGGGGATGATTGATTTTTCACTCACTGATTGTAATGTATGAACACGCATAAAATATGACTTTTAAATAGCTATTTTTGAAGTAAAACTTCTTTAGGCGCTACTAGGGGGTAACTCAGATTTTTTTTCTGACGGAAGTAACGCTCAGTAAAGGAAATGACGTATCTTTCCCCCCTTGCTTCTTCATTCCGCCATGACTGCAAAAACATTGCAATGTCAAGCACAAAAAGCCTGATAATTTCTACACTGTTTGTACGATCCCCTTGAAAATTTCCATAATCATGTATAAAAATACAGTAAACAATCTGCGCTACTTTAAAAATCTGAAAATCCACCCGTTCCCTCATTTTTAAGCGATTTTTCGCTATTTTCAGCAACATTTCATATCCGAGAGTCAAAAAAGTTAATCATTTGCGTGACAAAATTAGCTACTGCAAGTAATTTTTACTTCATATTGACGTCACACTTAACAAGCTTTTTCCAGATTTATAAGTTTAATTATTTGCGGAACAGCTCTCGGGCGTTCGTTCCTGAGAACGTCGACTGTGCTCCCTGCCCGTCGACACATTACTCTCTACCTGTTTTGAAGCAAGATCTTGTCTGCTGACCCTGTTCAGTGGATAAGTGGATCGGCTCTTGTCAGAGCTAGAGACCCTTATCTAGTCGTTAGAGCCACTGTGTGAAGTTTTTCGCTGAACAGGCGGCGATCTTGCTGACTGTCTCTCACTGTTGTTACAGGCGGCGGACCCAACCCGTCACTTCCGATAAACAAGGCCTACGCACCGAATACAGAAAGTGGCACTATGGTGCATTCCGTTGCTTTACTCACATGTTTTCAATGGCATTAATACAATATTTAATGGAATTATGAGTAAAAACTTGACATGATTGGTTACCATGATACATAAATATTGTTTGTCTGTACTTAAATAATATGTAATCTTTTAATATTGCTCATGTGTTTTTGAGTTATTTATAACAATGAGCCAAATGTAAATTTTTAAACAGAATAATACTTCGCGCAAAATCAGCAGAGGAAAACAAAGGTTTAAGAACACTGCCATAGAAAAACTCAATAATAGACCCAATGTGCATTGGATACCAACCGACAGAAGAAAACACCAGTTTAGGAACACAGTTAAAGAAAATACCACAACAAAGACATTCTCTCGGTTCAAACCCTACGGGGAAAATATTTTAAGAAAACGGTGAAAGAATAATACACACGGACACTTCCTGGATGCTAACCCGATATTCAGACGGAACGACGGTTTAAGAACACGGGTATGTAACACCACAAAGAAACAAAGACTGGCTGCAAAGGTTTTAAGATCAAAATAAAAGAATAACAAATGGTCACTCCGTGGATTCTAACCCAACCTCAAGACGGAGCAACGGTTTAACACGGGGATGGAACACCACAAAGAAACGGACCCTGGCTGCAATCATTCCCAAACAATAGATAGAACCTGCAGATTAAAAACACGGATACAGATAAATAATTCGAAACCTACCAGCAGACGAAATCAACGCTTAAGAATACTGTGATAGAAAAACACACACACACACACACACAAAAAATTACACTACCTGCATTCGAACCCAACAATCACAGGAAAACATCAGTTAAAGAACAGAGTTAAAGTATAATACTAGAAACTAGACTATGGACATTCCTCCCATTCAAACCCAAACTCCCGACGGAACAATGGTATAAGAAAACAGTTAAAGAATAATACTACAACATGGACACTTCCTGGATTCTAAATAATTATCATGAATTACCGGGGATTCTTACTGGAGATTTTAATGTTAATTTTCGCTACCAAGAATCTCAGCCGTCAGTTGATTTTTAAAAAGAAAAATTGGATCTAATTATGAATAATTCTCGACTTCAATCAACAACGCGTTTCGGTACAACGATAGATGCTGTATTTTCAAGAAAGTTAGCAAATTTAGAGAGTAAAATTTATGTTTCACAGTATAGTTAACACAAACCTATAATTTCATACATAAAATATTATGATGACATTCAAGTTCCTATTTCTAATGAATAATATGAATATAACATTTATATAATCTTTGTAAAGTACATGAATAATAAATACTAGCTGGATACCCGTTCTCCGCACGGTGGGAAACGAATATTTTCCTTACACATATAATTCGAATTAAACTCAGTAATGCGGAATCTCAAAACGTGAAAAAAATACTTGAATCGTGACTAAAAGTTGACGTCATGAGTGCAAATCTGAGATGATTGCAACCTGATGACACAAAAACTTCGTCAGTGTCACTGGCGATCAAAAAAGATCTTTACGGTATGCAGATGAAACTTCTCTCTTTCGAAAAATGCCTGATTTCTACATCATATAATTTTGTTTTTTAAGCTTAATTATAGCATTTAACATATACCAGATGAATAAATTACCTGATGTTGACAACTATTTTATTTTATCTTGCATTTCCTAAAGCGTGGACAATGCATTAGCGCAGTTATTTTGCAGATGACTTTATTGAATTTCACCTAAATTAACAAAACCTACATGAAATAATAGATGCACCACGTACGTTATAAGCCAAAATTGCACACAGTTTTCGTGAAAATCGTCACATTTCAAATGAAAACATTTGTGACGTAACTTCTGCGATAAAGTTTATCATCCTTACTAAACTCTTAATGCAGTATCACACTTGTTACATAAAACTGACGTTGGTCTCACACTCAACTCGCACTAAATAAATAACTAATTTCATGTTTTATTTTTAACAATTTACAGTAGACCCTTTCATAACACGGGTCTACAACACGAATTCGTAGAACACGGAGAAAAAATTGTGATCGTTTTCGTGTAACACGTTAAAATAGACTCGTACAGCACGGTAAAATGAGACATATGTTCTGATATTATGACGCTTTAGCTCCTGTAATTAACATAACTTTTGAATGGCAAAACCAAACATTATTGTATTTCTACGGAGTGCAAAAAAATTTTGCCGCGATTATTCCGCGCAATCCGCACTCCAGGTGGAGTATAGCGCTGGACCAGTACAACACGGATTCCTATAACACGGAACGTATCTACCGTCTTACAGGGAATCTACTGTAGTTGCATACTGTCAAATTCAAAAGAAAATTCTAGGTTGCCGTATTTAGTAATATTTCATCTCACCTTGGTGGCAAATATCCGAATTGTATCAAAAGAAAACTTTACAAAATTTTTAATTCTGTATAACCCTCGAAACAACTTCGGTGTTTACCATCTACGACGGTTTTTCATGACGTGACAACTTATGCTTGCGTGTAGTGGCGTAGTCAAGGAGGGGATAGGGGGTCACTACCCCCCATGAGGAGATTTTTGCCATACAAAATGTATATTCTTCACTCCCTTATCACACACGCGTATATATACATATATGTGAGCTGCAGTAGTCGTAACACTCCCATGAAAAACTTCTGGCTACGTCACTGCTAGCGCATAATTGATCATTTTTCTTTTCATGTATCAGTGATCAATATACTTCAGGATGAGAATCTCCATTAAAAAAAAAATGTTCTAAAAAGTGTGACCCCAGAAAACTCTGATTAACACAGTGGTTACCATGGGCCCTACCCAGAAAAATATTTCGGGGGGGGGGGGGAGGTATAGAAATTAAATTTATAAATTCATAAAAGATGAAAAAGACCAAAAGATGAAAAAGGGCCAATTTTTCACAAAAACGCTTCATTATTATTGTTTTGTTAATAAAATTTTAGACTTCGGGGGGGGGGACCCCCTGGTCCTCCGGGTACGGCCTGGGGGTTACACAAATACGCTCCGGACATACGCTCTTGTTTATGTCCGGAGGAGCATGTACATTAGTGCTTGTGTACAGCTCCGGATAATCTGCCAGCAAGGAAGCAAAAATTGTCATAAAAATGGCATCCACACGCGAAGGAAATAAAACTAAAGGTATATAGAATTACATGAAAACTTCGATTATTTTTAAAGTGCAAGTCTCTTACAGTTCTATTTGTTTCACATTTGATGCGTTTTCACTTTTACGAGTCTTAAAAGCTGTAGAAATGAGTGGTTTCACTTAATTGTTAAATTTAATAACTTAAGTGGCAACAATGGATTCCGTTGCTACGGAAACTATAAAAATGGAACATGAAATGAGTTATTTATGTTTACTTTGCTAGAACTGCCATATGGGTGTCATTAACGCCACCAGTCGATGCCAAATAGCTCAAATCACAAATTTTACTTGACACTAAAGGCAATTCGCAATACCCTGTTTGGCGGAATTTTAGAAAAAAATATCTATGCATACGCTAGTGACATCGGCTCATCTCAATTGTGGAATGGAATTAATAATACGAACAGAGTTGAACTACATTTGAATATTTTTCGCCTACTTTGCTAAGAAATGTACTAAAGTATGAATCAACATAGATTTCAATTCGTAAAACAAAAAATACATTAGACAGTATTAATTACGCCGTTCTATCAATTTGCAATAAAAGAAATGTAGCGCTGCTTTAACATATAAGAATCAATTATTTATTACATGTAAGTACTTCAATCGCCAAAATGCCAACATACGCCATTTTGCGAGATTTTTTGTTTTCAGGGAATCATTCGAAGGTTTGATTTAACAGCAATCAAAATGGGAAATAGTTATCTATCATTTATATAGTTCGCTCGCTAAAATTTAATCCAGACATCTAATTGATTAGCAGCAGTTATTCAAATTATTAACTATAACGTGTTTCAATCCCCATAACTACAATGTACAAGATGCGAGAGTTTTAATTTTCTGAAATTTGGCGGAATTGCTCTAACTTAAATCAGTTTACTTAATTTGGTGAAAATTCTGAAGATAGATCGTTTAAAATCGCCTTAATAACGTCATTATTTCTGTATGAAGTATAGCGTCGTATTCTAATAAAACTTATACTTGTAATTAAAAATACTGTTTCATTACGCTCTCAGTAATTTGCGCTAAGCCCAAAACTGTGCAAATCGGTAGAACCTACTACTTTCTCAAAATCGCCAAATCAGCCATTTTTTTTCGACCAACTAAAAAATACACATATAGTCTCGGAAATCTCCCAATCCCTTATTCTTTTACACATAAAAAACATTGAATTCCTGCTCTGATTTCACACGCACGCAATGCTTTAATTAAAAATTAACTTTGTAAATAATCTAAACAGAAAAAAATCATTATTCTTTTATTTTTACTGCAGGAGTTTAAATAATTTAATAAAATAGCCAAACATGGCAACCTCGATGCTTTTTTCTCACATTTTCACTACAGGGGTTACAATTAGGGAATTAAGGAGATCAAAAATTAGCGTTTCCACGGTTTTTTTTATCAATATCTCTTAAAATAATGCGAATTTCGAAATTTAAATTAGCGGAGGTTCTTTCTCGAAATTTTCCGAATTCGTGGATACCTCGTTCGAAACTCAACTCCCAGCCGTTTAGGAGGAGATGATGTTACACACAGACACACAGACACACAGACAGACGCGCACAGATTTTAATAGTATAGATAATTAAATTATAATATGATATTAATTTTAAGTTAAAGTTTAATAATTTCAGTGATATTTATCGTAAACGTCAAAGAAGTTTTACTTCAATGGCGCGTAAAGATTACACGCACACACTTTTTTTTAAATGCCAGCTCGTTTAGTGATCTTTTTCCTTTTCCTCGTGAAAATTCAATATTCCTTAAATTTTATAGTTTTCCTAAAATAAAATAGAAGCTCTAACGAGGCATATAAGCTCTTGAATCGATATTTGTTAGATGCTATTACCAGAAGAGTTGATTTTTTAAAAATGGACGGTCTTCGTGTGATGTCATTTTTCAGCCAACACGTAACCTCCAACCAATCAACTTAAAATGTAGTTTCAGTTGACACTCAATGTTTCAATCTGATTAGTTCAAATTTCTATTTTCCACCGACACGTGATTGAAATAGCATCGTATCGATATTGTCCATTGCAAGCGATATTGGCGACGTTTTTACGTCACCGTTTAAAACTGCACATCATACCACCTATACATCTTCGTTCACAGTACACAGCACATATGTGTACATTTTGTTTTCGCTTGTTAAAACGATTCTTTTAAGATTTTTTTTGTAGTTCTGAATTTACGTACATATGCGTCGATGCTTTAATTTTGAATAAATCATGTTAACGCATGCGAATGTGTAAATCCCACGCACACATTTTGTTTTTGTTTGCCGTTTCGCAAAAGAGTATTTGAATGTTATTAAAATTTCCGAAGTTCAATTTGTTAATTTTTTTTAGAAATTCATACAGCTAAAAAGAACTGGTCTATGTTCCGTATCCGGTGCTGTTTACATTTTGATGTTCATTTAGTGTTGGTTCTGGCGCCATCGTGGGCGATGTTCAGCGGGAGTGAAGTACCCTGCCGGTGGTAGTTTTGACTGGCAACCATAAAGAAATGTGTACCGCTTGGCGACGTTTTTTTTTTTTTCTTTGGAGGAATGATAATGCGTCAAATATTGTAAATAGGAAATTTCAGAACTGTTGAAAGATCCGAAATTGCTTGAATTTCCGAGCATGCGTATTAGTTATTTTTTAATTCTAGCTACTGTGTGACGTACACAGATAAATGTATAGAATTCGCTTGCTCAATTTGACGTCTTTAAGTTGTTAATTTGCGTTCATAGCCACAAAAAATTATAAAATAAAAACTTTTTAACAAAACAATTAAACCGCCGAAAAACCCAAAAGCAAAAAATAAAAACCTTTTCTTAATTAACCTTAATAACTAAGTTCTTAAACTGATGTAAGTATACCTAAGTAATTTTGAGTCGGTGCCAAACAACCAATGAACAAAGATCACTAAATTACCTTAAATTTAAAGAAATAACCAAATCAAATTGACATTGCAACGTGAAATCTCCGGTGATAAACATTAACATTCCAAAAAATGCGCTCTCCTTACGTCTCTCACGATCAACGAGCTTTCGCAGAAATGCAGAGGGGTCTACTTTGTGATACACAACTCAAAATCTGTGTGTGAACAATAAATTAGTCCTATTAATAATAGAGATTTAGGCAATTTAATTTTTGTTCATTGGTTGTTTGGCACCGACTCAAAATTACTTAGGTATACTTACATTAGTTTAAGAACTTAGTTATTAAGGTTAATTAAGAAAAGGTTTTTATTTTTTGCTTTTGAGTTTTTCGGAGGTTTAATTTTTTTGTTAAGAAGTTTTTATTAACATTACGATTACGTCCATAACGCGCTTTCCCCTTAAAAGAAATTTGTGTACACCACTCTCTGTTAGCAGCAGGCATGAAAGTACAAATCAACAAAAAAGACTGAACTTTGTATGTGATACAGAAATTAAATTGCTACACAATTAATACATTACATTTCTAGTTGCATCTTGATTAGTAAACATCTTCTTATATCATTAAACAGCGTAATAATTTTCAATATTCAGGGAAGCACCACTTATACGTTTATCAAGGGACTAGGGGAAAGAACGTATAAATGAGAAAAACGTTTAAATTAAATCCTCAAAAGTACGTACATTTTGGTAATAACTACCAATAAAAAATCAGATTTAAGATAAAATAATACATCTTGTGTCACCACATAAAAACAAAATATACCAATAGTTATGTAATGCTACAGTTTTATTCTGAATTTATTCAGAATTAAATCAATAGTTTTATTCTGAATTTAATGTACAGCTAGTACTTGTCTTCATATTCATCCCACATGTACAAAATATTTTGTAATTTTCAGCTGTTTCGGAATGCACAGAAATAAGTTCATTGCACATAGTTAAAAGAGTTTGTTTAACATTATCATTTAAATCGCCGGATATTAGATATTCTTGCATAAAACTAAAATCTGTCACATGTTGTTGAAAATTTGCATCACACAGTTTCTCTCATCTTCATTTCTAACAAAACGTATAAATGAAGTTTTCGGTATCAGAAAAACGTATAAATGAAATTATTTCACATTAAAATCCAATATATTTTGCCGGGACTATTCAGAAAATCGTCTAAATGATAAAAACGTATAAACGAGAAACGCGTAAACGGTGCTTCACTGTGTTATATTATTATGATGAAAGACAAAGTATTCTGTATTTATCTGAAAATGGAGGGGTTTCCACTAAATTTAGGTATATGTAGAATAATCTACACAGGGTGTCCCTAAAACACTGACCAAGGCTTTTATTCCTTAAATATAGATCATAAACATATACAGTGAATTACAAAGTTTCGTAAAAAAAGGTACAGAATTTTGTGGTTCAACTTTTCAAGAGATTAATTAAAATGTATATAAAAAAGCAATGTTTACACTGCCCTCTAAAAAAAAAACCTCAGATAATAAAATTTGGCCCGTGCATTAATTAGGTGATGTACAATATTTCAGTCTTTCATCATGATACGGCTTTGAGATATCTTTAAACAAAGTTGGTGAGTACTAGGTATAAAAGGTACTAAAAATACTATGTATTTATGCAATAATAGTTTTCTTTTCTAATTTGTGTACAATTCCTGAAACGTGATCTTCCGATGTGCATGCTTCTCTTCGAGACTTAGTGAAAAGTGATTTAAGTCCATATATATTTAGTTTCATATCTCTGAGCCTTTTTAGTATCAAAGGATAGTAAGTTGAAAATGAAATAAAATAAAATAATAAGATGAACAAAAATACCGAAATATATAATAATGATAATAATAAAAATACGTTGTTTCTTTTGTATCCCCTGAAACGATCGTATTCAAAGGTATGGCAAAGTTAAATCTGTTGTGCGATAAAACGGGTAAATGTTTCTTTTTGATAAAAAATATAAATACATTTTTTTTAATTATATATTTTTAAGCTTATACTTTCAGACATTAGTTGGAAAGATTGATACTAATTATAAAGTTTTGCTTATTGAATACATGTTCTTTTCTTGCGTCTCCAAAATCTTCCAAGAAATTAATACATCCCTGAAAAACTGAGAATTTCTGCTATTTTCAATTTAGAAAATATCTAAACAGCTTATTATCAGAAAAAAGGAGAGATCTTTAAAAAATGCTTTCTTTCTATTTATGCTTTAGTGTGATGGGTATACTTTTATTTAGTTAATATGATGTTTCTGAATACTCTTAATAAATCTCTTAATGAATATAAATGCTGTCTACTCATGTTTGAAAACATAGGTAAAATAAATGATTTAAAAACAAAATATTTATATTTTTGATTATAAAGAAAAAAATAACGCCTGCCCATTTTACCCAACTGTCTGTTTAATTGTGAGGTGCCAAAATCGAATATTTATCAAGAAGCTAAGTCTAACAGCCTTGAAAATGATATATTCAAATTTAAATAATTTGTGAGTGATGACAGGAAATGAATAAAATTTGATGAAGTGTAATAGTTTTCTTCTGGCATTTAACAAAAAAATTATTACCCATTAATATACCACCGTTATGGAAAAAACAACTTTTAATAAAGTTTAATAGTTCTTCCTTTAAGACTAATATAACTATGTAATTTTTCTTCAGGTTTGAAGGGGATGAATGCATTGCATAAAGTAACACAAAAAGTTTAATGCTTATCACTATGAGAAACAGAAAACAACCCATGAATGGAAAAATGACTTTTTTCATAACCATTTTACCACATTATACCCGATTTTTTCTATGCGCGTTATTTTACCAAGTTTTTAATAAATTTAAAACTTTATTAATACTTTAATTTACTAATAATTTAATTTACTAATAATACTAATAATTTAAAACTTAACTTAACCCTTAAATGCATGAATTTTTTTCTCGTTCACACGATAGCCACGAGTATAAGTTAAATTTCTTACATCAGTTTTATGAATAACTAATTCATTTCTCCAAGAACAAACAGTTTGAAAGAATTGTGTGAAACTTTTATTACTCACGATATGAATCCTATAAATCATTCCATATGATTGAATCCATATGAATCATTTATTATTAAAAAAAAAACCTGTATTTTATATATGAAACGGACGTAAGAAATTTGGCTTCTACTCTAATCCGGCACTGAAAAATACGATGCATATATGCATCGCTATGCATTTAAGGGTTAACACCTTTTTATTGGATATCGAATATATCCTTACCTGCCGTGTCCATGATTTTTGTTAAATTTTCGTCCAGATAAAACTACTCTGATTCACTACCTCCTGTCAATGCTAATTGTAACATACATACTTATAAGTGCACTCACCATATTGAAGTGACATTCTTTTTCATTCCTTTAAACAATCCATTTAGTCCGCAAAAACGTTTATCAGTTAGCAAGCAACAAGTTCCAAGTAAAAACTGTCCATTGACTTAATGAGAGTCATCTAAATATCTGAGCTACCACTGGGGAGGTAGGTCACAGCTTCCTTGTGTGATATGAACAGCTTCAATAAAACGACCCTCTGATAGATCATCCAGTTTATTTCGACCTGTATCAGCACATGCTATCACATTTTTATCGCCAAATATGAAACCCTTCCTATTGTTCAGCAATATCAATGTAGAGGTGCTTTGCTATCAGCAGCGGCGGAAGTCAAAATTCCGACTGCCTCCCAATCGCATTGGACTTTTTGCAAGATACTTTGCCCAGTCAGGACATATGAAAGCAAACTAAACAAGAAAGATAAATCACGCAGAATGAATCGACTGCAAACACTTTCCATCACAATCTTATTTTTAGCACAGATTGTGATGGAACATTATTTTTATGGATGAGTATTTTTAGCACAGATTGGATGGATTGTGATTGCACAGTGCAAAAAATTCTGATCTAGACACCATATGACTTCCTTGCTAAACTTTTGATGCACTCCTTTCAAGCCTATCTCATTTGAAAATAAGATAAATTTAAGTTTCGACGATTTCTGGCCAAATATTGGAGATATTGTCAAGCTGGTTTCAATTCCGGGAACATATTTTTTAGTACCAAAATGCGCGGTAGTTCGCAAAAAGTCACCAGGCTTGGGGGTAGTTGGCGAAGTTTTGGAGCTGATCCAAACAATGACTGTCCAAAGACTTTCATGCTTTGAAGGTTTTTCGGCTAACCCTGATCCTGTAAATAAACTACTCAATCGATTGCAATTGGAAAGCTGTACAACTTTATGTTACAGCATTTTAAATACAGAATTGTTAATTGTTTTTGAGTTTTGAGGGAAACATTTTTTCTGCACTGAGAGATGCATACTTTCAGTGTTGCAAGTATATCTCGAAATCGAGCTGAAAGCCTGCAAGTTTGGCAGCTTTTGGAGAAATATTGCCAAATTCGGTGCCGAAGCTGAACCTTAGTCCCAGATCCCCGCAAAAATTCGTAAATGTATAGTTTTGTTTTATCTTTGAGTAAAAAGCCAAAAATGTAGAATAATTTGCGCCCTTGTTCATATCCCCACTAATTTAGCAATGGATACGCAAAAAAAAAAAATAATTATGATAAATGTATCATTATGGAGTTTCTTTATCAGGATATAGTATTCAAATAAATACAGCATTAAAAAATTATTATTGGTTTTGTCGTTAAAGCATAATATTGAAAGTTTCTTAATATAGTCCATTTGCGAGTTAAGTAGTTGTATTATGTGTGCACTGTTTGGCTCCAGTACTAGTGACCGTTGTATTTATCTCCACAAAGGGCTGTAACATCTGTACAAGTTCACTTTGTGTTTAACTTCGTCATGATGCGAGAACATTAAAAATAATCTGTGGAAGACACTTAATCTTGACTAAGCCACACTTCGAAATTTTAAAGCCAGATAAACGGGTTCTCGATAATGCATTAACTAGCTGGATAATGGTTTAATACTTTAATTGCCACACTCTAGGTTCAATTCTTTTCCTAGCAGCACAATTTCTTTTTTGGTGACTTGAACAAACAAACTTGCATGCTTCAGTCCTCATTAACGACGATAGATGGCGCCACTGCAGCCTCAATCAACTAAAAAGCCCACGAAATGTGGCACGCAAAGCTAGAAATGTTTTGAAACAAGTGACCCTCAAAAGCCCACGACATAGAGCATAGGAAGAAAGTGATGTAAAGCATATCTCTCGAAAACCTTTGATTGATTCTTTAAGGGGGCATGGTGTGGCGTATGGCAAACACGTGATATCGTTTCCATGAAGCATCGTCTGAGCATTTGAATGTGAAAATGGTGTAGCAAATGAAACAGTAATTAGATGAAGAATGTTTTAAAATATATACATCTATATAAATAAAACAGTGTGTAAACTGTCCGTTTGTCTGTCTGTCTGTGTCTCGCGTAGCTCCGAAACGGGTGATCGTAGACCTATCAAATTTTGTACGGAAATTCTCCAAGACGGGTCTCGACACACCTCGAAGCGATTTTTTCGAAATTCGAATTAGAAAATGTTTTATTTTATGTTTTGTATGATTTTTAGCGATTTATTTTGCGTAATACATAATAACGCCAGTAATTGCACTCGCAAGAAAACGATATTTACATCATCGTATGGAGGAGAAAATTTTCTTTTAAAAACTGTTCGTTCGGACTGTGTAACATAATTTGCAGATTTTTGGGAATTTTTTAAATCAAATTAAATTTGACGCTGACTTTCGTAAAATATTTTTAAAACTGCTGCATCTTGAATTCTATCTGTCATAACTTTTTTATATTTAGGCAAAAGACGGAGCACACAATTCGCCCACTTTTAAAAGAAGAACGGAGGAAAAATATAAATTAGGAGAATTTTTACGAATTTTTAAGTGAAGAAGGATTTTCATTTCAATCGCAGCTGCTTAAATGCTTAAAAATTTCGGCATATCTTGCGGTTTGGTTGTCTTGGAAACAGTAACAATGATTAAAATTGCCAGCTGAAAAAAAATAAATAAAATTACTTTAAAATAACAGAGTTTTCACATGTGAAATGACGTCACGTGTCATTTTGACGTCACGAGTTTAAAACCGCTTTCGAAACTCAATCAGAATAACGAACCCACAAGCAAAACATACACCACGCATGAAATAATTCCATATTTTATTTTACGTTGCTAGAAAAAGAATTTAATGCTGTTTTTTCACCAGTGAATTATCCAGCATTATTTTCAATTGAGATTTTAAACGGGACACGTTTTCGAATCGCAAGAAATATTTTGCGGTGCTAAACAGGGCCTGATTATACCAATCAGGGACCCCGGTCATTGATGAATTTTGGGGCCTCCATCTATGAAATTTGTTTTATTTTTCATAAAATATGTTAAAAAAAGAATATTTCAGAACAACATTTGAAATTGGGGACCATTTCGAACCGGAGGCACTGGGCAAAGTCCCGATTTGCCAGTGAGATAATAGGGTCCTGGTGCTAAATAGGCCAATCTGACAATAATTAAGCATACAAATGTATGGAGAGCTGTTTTAGTGGCAACCATAAAGTGAAATGATTATCGTTTATACTAATGCGTAAATTGCAAAAGTCACCAAAGAATAAATGACTACGTGGCAAATATCTAAGCCGTTTCTTTAAATTAAGTATTAACGACTGGAAAACGAAAATATATTGTATTGGTATCAATAAAAGATAGTATAAGTAATAGTTAGTAGATATCTAGGGCAATAATTATCAAAGCACAATATAACGCATTAATAAATATTTCGTGAAACTAAGTGTTCTATTCCTCTTACAACAACCATCTTACTTCACAGCTAACTAAACATTAAGTAATTCTACGTCACGTTAATATATTCCGCGGTAGTTTCAACAGAAAAGACTGTAACTGAACTTTTTTTTCTTGGAGATTCTGTTTTGTCACAAGTAGTCATGATCACATTTTGGGAAAATGTTCTTTTCTTGCCTTGCGAAGAGCGGGTACACAACTATTTAACTATAAAATAAAACGGTTCGCCACATCATGTAGTATCTAAGGTGGTATAACTTAAATCTAAAAAAGAGTATGATGTAGAAATGAGACATTTTGAAAGTTAGGAATTTTCGCTGAAAACCGTCACGCTTTTCTTTTTCTGATCGGGAATGACACCGACATAGTTTTTGTCATAATATTAACAATGGTCTCATGTCAGTACTTATACTAACTTTACGAATAACGAATGAGAAACTTTACGCCAAGTGTCAAATCATTTTGCTTATTTTGAGATTCCAAATCACTGGAATCAATTCAAATTATATATGTAAGAAAAAGTTTCGTTCCCTACCGGGCGGAGAACGGGTACGCAGCTAGTTCTTAATAAAATCGTCTATATATAAATTTCCTATACATATACAGCAGTAATAACTCACGTGACAGCAACATTTAAGTCCAAGTTCCGTTAAAAAAAAAATGAAGAACTTTTCTACTAAAACGTGATTAATAAGGTTAAATAATTATCTATTAAACTACGAACAACTAAAGAGTAAGAAGTCTTTAATTAAGAATTCAAACGGAAAACAAAGTGTTCCGAAAGTTTTGCAAATTCAATTAATTCGTACATCAACGAATTTAAAAAAGAGAAAGATGGTAAAAAAAAAAAAGAACACGCCGGAAAACGATTTATTTCGCTTTACTACAAGTTTTATTTTATACTAGTTTTTATTTGTTTGGTCGCAAGGCAACAGCAATATTGATCGGTTGGCACACGGAAGTTTAAAAGTTTTCTGAGAGGAAAAAAAAAAATTGAAGGGTAGATTTAATATCGTGGTCATTTACCCGTAAAATTAATCAATATGTATTGCCTACTGCTGTATTAAGGTTAAATGCGTTTTGATTGGATATGCCTCCCAAGGAGCAATGAAGTGTGAGAATTTTATACGCTTTCATAATAAATACCGAAATTGAGTAGAACAATTTATTGCCTGTTAAAATTTGTGAAACTAATCAGCATAAATTATTTCCCTAAATTTCTTCGTCATTTTTTGAAATAGATAATAATAGCGTTAATTTTCATCTGAATTATGGTGTTGTTGTTATCATTATCATCATCATCATCATCAGTATTAGTTGCAGAGCAATGTTATTGTGAATCGGGCTAAACACAATCAATTTTATAAAGTGCAAACGCCTAATGGTACTTCGCAATGGTTCGACAGCTGGCCGTGCCGGGCACAGCCAGCTGTCGTCAAAAAAAGGGTCTCTATATCTGTGGCACGTGATGAACGTTTCGATCGTCCGCCATCTTGCTGGTAGTTAAGTCGAGCGATGGCAACGCCTGCCCTTTTCTCAGCATTAGGAAAGGGTTGTGCCTCAAAGGATTAACACAAAAAAGAAGCGACTAGCTGTGCTACAGAGTTACCAGCATTTACAGCAAGAGATACAATGTTATGTGGAAGACTGCTATTGCTTCTCAATTCAGAAACAACGGATGAAATTTCATGTCTAAGAGCTTCTTTTGAATCAACATTTTGCTCATTTTATTGTGAGTACGCGCACTCTGCCTCCATTGGCTGAACCTCATCATGCATATTATCATGCTCAGCATTTTCAACTACTTCAGACAACAAACTAGGAACAAAAGTTACTTTTTCGATCGCTGATAAGTGATAATTTTCGGTTTGTTTCATCAGATTAAATACATTTGTACATGCACTTTTTCACCCATCCTAACAACATTTAATCGGGAATGTTAAGCCACGTGTAAACTCATGATCGCGAAAATGTTTTTCGCGATCGAAAATGTTGGGGCCATGCCCAGGCCCTCCCAAGCGTGGATTTCACATGTTCCCGAACGATTTCACACATTCACTGTGCGTTTTGAATAATTTCTAGACAATTATTTAAGTCTGATTAGAAGTCAAAGCCCGTTGTGGAGACAATTACAACGGGCGCTAGAAAAAAAAAAAAAATTGACGAAAGCCCATCTACACTCAATGTATTCAATCTTCGTCCACTATATTCACTTTTTATTATATATACTCAAATCGAATTTCATGCTCTTCTGGGAACGTGCGGAAACTTTTCGCATTCGAACGATTTCGTTTCGCTGAGAACATTTCCAGGAAATCATTTTATTTGAGGAAAAAAAATAGTAAACTTAAAAATCTGGAAAAAGCCTGATAACTCTGACTTCAATGTGACGTCATTTTCACCTGCAGTAGCTAATTTTGGCACGCAAATAATTGCAAATAATTTACTTTTTGCAAATAATTGCAAATAATTTACTTTTTTTACCTTCGGAAATAAAATGGAGCTGAAAATAGCGAAAAATCACTTTAAAATGAGGGAACTGCAGCATGTTCCGATTTTTAAAGTAGCGCAGACTGTTGTCTATATTTTTATGCATAATGAAAAAATTCAAGCGGATCGTATAAATAGTGTAGAAGTTATTAGGCTTTTGTGCCTAACTTCGTAATCTTTTGGCAGTAATGGCGGAAAAAGTTTTATCTTGCATAATTGTTAGAGAACCGGGGATCAGCGTGACTATGTAGTAGGATGATCGGGGGATTTAGATCCAGTAAATCCCTCCGAAAATGCGGCCTAAAGCCGCGCTTGGACGAGTAAACAAACTTTCTTTTGTTTATTAGTAAAAGCAAAAAATTTTTGACTGTTAACAAAAGTTTTACATACTAGAATACATCGCTTTTTGTATGATAAGTGAAAATTTCGCATTGTGAAATAGGGTATATATACGATTTTTCGAAACACATGCACGATTTTTGTAGATACTTATAAGCACCCTTCAAACTGTTTTAAGCCATGAACTAACCATTTACTACACAAAGTAATGAATGAACAATGTATTAAAAAACAGTGTTATTCAACATAATACCGGGTGACCAAAAAGTCCGTGAAAACGTTAAAAATCCATTAAAAAAGAACAAATAATGATAGAAAATTGCGATTTGCACAAATAGGTTCAGAGGATGATGGGATTTTTTTTCAATCACTAGAAAGTTTGTAGTTCCAAATGTTACCGATAGGTGGAGCTGACATTCAGAATGGGAAAAGTTTCCAATTAAAAAAAAAAATAATAATAATCGAAATCTCTGTAATCCCCTCTATGCAAACTGAAATTTTTTTGTATCATGATTTATTGAATTTTTAAACTTTGATGCACCACAGAAGAGTGTAAAGCTCGTGAAAACTTCAAATATTCATTAAAAGAGAACAAATAACGATGAAAAATTGCGGTTTGTATGGATAAGATTAGAGAGATTTCTGATTTTTAAAACTTGAAACTTGGCTCCCATTGTGCATGTCATCGCCACCTATCGGTAACATTTGGAATTACAAACTTTCTTGTCGTTAAAAAAAATCCCACCATCCTCTAAACCTATTTGTGCAAACCGCAATTGTCTATCATATTTGTTTTTTTTTAATGAATTTTCAAAGTTTTTACGGATTCTTTGGTCAACCGGTATTGCACAACACTCTACAGCAGTGGCGTAGCCAGAAAATTTTCATGGGGGGGGTGTTTACGACTACTGCAACTCACATATATGTATACGTATATGTGATAAGGGAGTGAAGAATATGCATTTTGTATGGCATAAAAATTCCTGATGGGGGGGTTGAGTCCCCCTACTCCCCCCCCTTGGCTACACCTCTGCTGTACAGTATTGTACAAAATTTACGATCCATATATACAGGGTTTTCCAAATTAAACTTCCCCAACTCAGAGGCCTGTGCAGGATCTTGTATGGGTCATAATGTGATGAAATTTTGAAAACAGACACTTCAGATCACGCGCTCGTGATTTATTAAAAAAAAATATTAGTAAGGGAAGTTTCCGATAGGTGGCGCTGTAACACTAGTAATTTGCATATTGCACCAACGTGATTTTCAGAAATAAAGCTTCTGCGCCACGTATCCAAAAGACGAGCCCTACAAAAGTGGAAGACAGGCGCTGCACAGGCAGTTGTTTCCAGCTCGCTGATGCACAATGACGACTTTTAAAGACAAAGCTCTGTTAGTGAAACCTTTCTACCAGAATGACGAGAACTCCTGTGCTGCGATCAGAGCATTCCATCGGCTGAAGAACTTACGCCGAGGACCAATGACACCTCGCGCTTTACGAGACATGATGAAGAAGGTCGAAAGAGCCGGACAGCTGGGAATTTCACCAGGTAGAGGACGACATGTTGTGGATTCTGCACGCGTACAAGACGTGGTCTGGCGCTCGTGGACGCCACTAGCCAATCGCCACATGGTGTTGTCACTGTGCCAACTGTTTCTCGTGCTGTTGATATGCCCTATTCGACCACGGCAGACATATAGAACATCTGTAGAACGTCTTGTTGATCTGCAGCGCCACCTATTGGCAACTTCTTGTACTAATAATTTTTTTTTTAATAAATCACGAGCGCGTGATCTAAAGTGTCTGTTTTCAAAATTTCATCACATTATGGCCCATACAACATCTTGCACAGGTGTCTGAGTTGGGGAAGTTTAATTTGGACAACCCTGTAGGAGAGCGAGAGACATTAAGTAGAGTACAGTACCTACAGTATGCAGGGATAATAATAAAGTGCGGCACTTTAATAAGTACTCTATTGTGATTAGTTTACTCTATTGTGATCATTATTATCGACTGCACTGTAATAATAATAATAATTACTGTCAGTTCTTTTTTTAAATAACGGGCGCCACTTGCAGATTTGGCATTCACCAGTACAACCACCCGAAGATGTTGGGCAGTGTATTATGCGGGTACGCAATGCGCAGGCAAAGCCGTATAGAGGTGCGGACGAGTTAACACCCAAGCCAAAGCCGGGAATCGAACCCTGAACCAAGGGGTAATTGAACGGTTCTTTACCCACTACGCCACTTGAGCAGCAATCACGGTGAAATTTCTCGGCAGTGACCACCCTCCGAAAAATCGGTCGTTAAGAGAGGTGGTCGCTCAAGGAAGTATAGTACAAACATATTTTTAAAATTTAAATTTTAATAAAACTTTTCGGATTGTATCGTTCTTGTTTCTAATTCGAAGAGTGCTTCTCTCTCTATACATCTACTTCTTTATATATCTCTACTTTATACATGACAAAAGAGCATTTATCCTGACGTGCTTCATACGTTCTGAATTTGCCATACAATAAAATCTATTTGTTTTAAAACCTGCATTTTGGGTTTTCCCACAACTAATACTTTCCACAACTAATACTTCCCACAACTAATACAACCAGGTACTAATACTTTTACGTAATATGATGATATTTTGTACCTCGTTAATATTTTTATAAATTCAGTTATTGTTACATTGGTCATTGACGTTCCATCGGCACATAGAGATTAAAAAAATAAAATTCTCACCCCCCCCCAATTTCATTTTCTCCCTAAGCTATTCTCCCCCCCCCCAAAAAAAAAAATCCCCCTAAATATACGGGGAAACAGCCCATTCTGGCATCACCGTCTACGTCACAAAACGAATAATAACGCCTATTCAAAACCGAATTCAAATCTTATGCATTTGAGAACTCACGAAGGAAAAACGGATTTCCACTGTGTCTATGCACCATTTTTTTTTTATTATTATTCATTTTAATTGGATTTTTCACGTTCGAAAAAAGAGAAAAAAAAGATCTTTATTTTTTTTTTTCCCTTTTAAGTTTCTTTTATTAGTTCATCTTTGACATAGCTTTTTTTTTTTTCTTCATTTCCTGATTATGAATTCGAATATATATTTTTTACTTCTTTATGAAAGAAATTTTTCAGTCTTGAACTGTAATTACCTTTCGCAAATAGCAGTGTGCGAGGAAGAGCAGAGAGTATCGTCTGATTTCACACATGAACAATAATTGGATTTTAGGACAGGGACGATAGTTCAGTCCAATTTCTTTGTTTTTGCTGAGGATTTCGAGCAGGAGGAAAAAAAAAAGTAGGGTTGCTTTGTTTAAAAAAAAATGTTCTAGCTGACGTAATTAATTCCGTGAAGTTCCCGATTACACATTTTAATAAATTACGTTTTTTCTTTTTAATTTGTAAAAGGGTAATAAATTACCCGTGACTTGCAGCTAAATTGCTCGCTCTAATGAATATCCATTTCTTAACCCATTTATGCCTAGCGTCCCTTTTTTGGGACGGCATTATCGCTATCATTCGAAAACGTTATTCATTTTTCCTAGCCTTTATTCGCGAGTATTGAACCTCAATTTCACAAAATATTTTAATATGGCAAGTAAGATGTTGACATTTCATTTTTTATACATAACGATTTTAAATGAAATCATTCCTTGTTCAATAAGTTGACATCAGAAATTTATCAATTACTTCTGGTGTTAGCAAAAATCGAAGAAAGTCGCAAAAATATCCATGCACGAATGGGTTAAAGAGGGTTTCCAGGTAATATATTCGTCCTCAAAAAGGTTTTTCTGTTTGTTCTACGGTAATGAGACTAATCCAGTCCTGTTTATAAACAAAACGAATTCTAATGCTTGAGGAACCGGCTTTTCTTAAATTGAGATTAATCCAGTTCTGTTTATAAACAAAACGAATTCTAATGCTTGAGGAACCGGCTTTTCTTAAATTTTACTTACAGATCAGCCTCTCAATGCACCTACATGATGACACAGTTTTCATCTGGATACTCTGCCGTTTCTTATTTAATCTATTATATAAATGTGAAATTTTGTCTGTCTGTTTGTTTGTTTGTCCGGGAACTCCTCCCACACCGTCCGACCGATCGCCTTGAAATTTTGCACAAATATGTAAAACGACATAGAATAGTCCATAGTCAGGTTTAAAATTCTGAAAATCCACCTGTTCCCTAATTTTTAACGATTTCCCGCAATTTACAGGGTAGAAAGCTACTCAAATGTCCGATTTGAGCACATTAGTGAGCTTAGTTGACATAGATTTATTTATTTAGTACCTTCAATAATTCAAGTGAGATTGACGTCATTTTGATGTCACGAGTGTAAAAATGCACAAATAATCCTAACCAGGTTAACTAGCTTTTACAAAAATTACACCACGAGCGAAATAATAAACTTTCATTTTATTAGATGATGTAGAAAAGTAAAACAACGGGTATTTCTTTCTTCTTCATTCACTAATTCATGTTAGATATCGCAACTGAGAATGTCATTTTGACGTCATGAATTTAAAAATGAGTCAGAAATCTAATTAGGGCTGGGATGCAGACCTCTATTGAGCGTCTTTATAAACCAGTTTTATTGACGATTCCAGTTTTTAAACCAATAATAAAACTAGAATCGGTCAATAAACTGGTTTCTATGACGGTAAATAGAATCTGAATCCCATCCTTAGTTAAAAGGCTTTGACGTAAAAATTTACTATTATAGAAACCCAAAGTATTTTCTTTAATGCGCGAGCTACCCTTGGCGATATTTGTATACTATGATTTTTCAGCCACCGTAATAGCGAAAGTAAACTTGCGTTTTTCAAAATCTTGAGAAATTCGAATGTCATCTTTCAAATTATCTTTAATAAGTTCTGTTGCAAGTGAGAGATTTTCAAAATCGTATGATTTAATATTACTCCATTTGAAAACTACTACGAGAAATAACCAGACTCAACTACCGGGGTCAGAACGTGACGTCATAAATTAAAAGTTGCGTGTAATTTGTAAACTCTGCAGCACAGTTTAACGTTCTATTCGCAATTTGAGCTATTCTATATAGTTCTTCGAGGTTATACAGCTTTATGTTTTACACGAGACAACTATGGTGGTAAATATTTATATTGGGACAAGTTGGGTATTTTCCACCACGCCGAGATGAAGTATTTTGTGGTGCTAAATACGTCAATCTGACAAGACTTATGCTTAAAAATGTATGGAGAGCTGTTTTAATGGTAACGCATAAATTCCAAAGAATCATCAAAGAGTAGAAAGGCACCATTGGTTTAAAATATCTAATCTGTTTCTTTAGATTGAGCATTAAAGAGGGAGAAACGAAGATAGAAAATATTAATATAAGTAAAAGGCAGTAATAGTAGATTTGTTAGGTTAATATACATTAAAGCACAGTATGTCACGTTAGTAAATATTTCGTAAAATTAAAATTGTTCTATTTATCATTTTTCAACGCGCGCGATCGTTTTACAACTAATTAAACTATAATCCTACATTGCGTTAATATTTCCCGCGGTAGTTTCAACAAAGGGACTGCTCGAACTTTTTTTTTTTTTTTAGATTTTATTTTCTCACAGGTAAGATTATATTTTAGGAAAATATTCGTTTCCTACTGTTCGAAGAACAGGCACGCAGCTAGTAGTTATATAATAATAACATAATTGTCATCCAAAACAGGGACTTTGCAGAGGGTGACAGGTGAGTCTGCGCACTCTCCGCTCAATTTTGGATTTTTGTTAATTGGATGTCAATAAATTAAACATTTTTGTGAGAAGTTGCACCATTTTCCCCTTTTAGACACGCCCCCGAAATTTTTTCTCGCTACGTCCCTCATCCAAAATATCATTGCTTGAAGCAATAAGGATATTAATTAACTAAATGTTTTAAATAATAATAATTTAATAGTAATAATTATCATAATTTGAAATCAATCATTGGTTAAAGCAAGTAGGAATTTGCCTGCAGGAGATATCCTACATGCGTTGATCCATGTGGCACAGTAATAATAACAATTTCATCGATATAACTATCATCACCCAAAATAAATCATCGCTTACAAAAACGATTTATGCATGAGTCACCAAATGCTTGGTTGGTATAATCTTCTATTCATCATCACAACCGTGACTGAAAATAAATCATCGCTTAATGATTTCGTTATTAGATTGGTCTTCACACAATCCTAACTTTAATTCCAGAAAAAAACTTAGAAGGAAATAACATCGTAATGTACTAAATTATGAACCGAAAGAACCTAAATATAAAAAAAGAAAACAGGAAATTCACTATATAAAAAAAACTCTTAATGTTTTTCAGAAGAAATAAAATGCTAATGTTTAAGACGAGTTTTTGAATTTAATTTTGTTTCTGACATTTCATTAGTTTCTGAATTCCTGTACAAACATCATTAAAATACTGTTTTTACAACATAACTGCATGATTTTTTTCTCTCATTTCTTTCTTGTTTAAAACATTAATGATTTTTATGCCATGAAAGAAAATTATTTGCCGTGAAATTATCACGATGGGGAGAATTCCCACGCAGTTTAAAAAATTCTACAACTACCAAAAAGATATAATTGATATTTATCTTTAGTGGAATTTGGTACAGAATATTACATATGCTGAATTGAAATGATGCAATTTGTATTATTTTGATTACACACACTATCCCTATTATTTTGATCTACCCACTATTCCTATTATTTTCTTTTCTTCCTATGCAGATTTTAGACAATCGAAAGAAAAACAGAACTCTGTAGTTATTTGCAGCTTGTTTAAAATAATAACACAGTCCTCCGATACTGTCTATTTTTGTTTTTTAATCTGACTGTTGGCCATTAGTTGTTGCTGAGTCCTGGGGAAAAAATGAAGAAATTCTATTGCTGTGATACAGTTCAACAAACATTTTTAGTTGACGTTTACTATCCTATATAAAATTTATTAATTTAACGATTATTTAAAAGCACGTAAAGCCTTAATTCATTCTTTCACTCTGTTTGTCAAGACAAAAAAAATGTTTGTATTTCATTTTTACTTTCCGAACATGTACCATGTAAGGAAAGTATTGTAATCATGAAAAAATTTGACTTCGAGATTTTGGTGTATTGACACGTTTTGAGGTCTTCCGAATTCATTTATGCCTTTTTACGAGATGTATGTGTGTGTGTGTGTGAGTGAACACGATAGCTCCTAAACGGGACATTCGATTGAGCTGAAATTGGGTATATATGTTATAAACCACTGTCGCAAGACCTGTATTGATTTCAGTGTGAATAGGACTTATAGGTTTTCTACAGGGCTACGACAAAGATTTCTTTTAGATTATGCCTATGGGGGAAAATTCTTGAAAGTGCGCTAGCGTTTAAACAGTACATTCGATTGAGCTCAAATTCAGCATACATGTTATAAACCACCATCGTAAGACCGGTATTGAATTTGATGTGTATAGCACTTAGTGCAGGGCTACGGCAAAGATTTCTTTTACATTATTTTATATGGGGAGAAATTCTTGAAAGTGCGCTAGCGTTTAAACGGTGCATTCGATTGAGCTTCAATTTGGTATATATGTTTGAATTATTCATCGATTAAAATTTATTTAATGGTTCGTAATGATCTTAATCGTAAGTGTTCGGGAAGTCAAATGGAGTCACTCCAGATTTTTTTCAATGGCAGACAGCCATTAGCAACTGAAATGGTGGGAAGCGTTGGTCTTTGTTAAGGAGTTACCCAATAAGTGGGCCAACATCACCCATATGGGATCTCGTAATTTTAAACACATTTCAGGTAAGAGATATTCACCTGGATTGGAACCCTAGAGGTATTGTTGAGAAATGAAGGACAGACCCACAGCAGACTTTACGTGCACCAGTTCTCTATAGAGTGCACGGCGATACAGCAGTTCAGTCAAAAGAGGCTGTCGCCCTCCTAAGTGCTAGCCACATCTGCGCAGCTTGACTTTCGGTGCTCTGGAGGGAACCGAGCTTCAATCGACTGGGCCATTGCAGGCTACAAGCAATTATTGTAACTTCTCTTTACATTTTTTAAATTCACTGTTTAATTTTTTTTTCTTGTTTGGATTTTTTATCATTTAAAGAAGTAGACAGGGCATTTTTTGGAAGCAACAACGGATAATAATTGAAAATACATGATTTTTGAGCGCACAGTAAGTTTATTATTCCATTTTTTAACCCTTTGAGGAGCAACCCTTTCCCAATGCTGAAAAAAGGGCAGCAATTGCCATCGATCGACTTAACTGCCAGCAAGATGGCGGACGATCGAAACCTTCATCGCGTGCCACAGATCTAGAGACCTTTTTTTGACGCAGCTGGCTGTACGGCATAGCCAGCTGCGTCAAAAAAAGGTCTCTAGATCTGTGGCACGCGATGAACGTGTCGATCGTCCGCCATCTTGCTGGTAGTTAAGTCGAGCGATGTCAATGGCTGCCCTTTTTTCAGCATTGGGCAATCTATCCAGCTGTTCTCGCATTCTTCCATTTTTCGGCAGATGTCAGTGCTGTTAAAAATAATCGTGACCATTTTTTTACGGGAAATGACGTGCTAAAAAGTAAAGGATTCTCGTGGAACCATGTCACCTGCAACTATAGAAATCAAGTCTATTCTTCGTGACTGGCAACAGTCAAAACGTCAGAGTTAGGTGTTTCCAGAGCGGGAACACTGCGAGTTAATGGGTTAAATTATCACTTGAATTATTTTATTGCCGTGAGTGATGCAGCTACAAATCGGGCATATACACTTTATCAGTGTTCGAGAGTGTAAGAAATGTAAAATTATTCGTAATTTTGAGAGCAACTGCCGCTACAATTTAACGGATTGATTTAGCATTCTATTTTAAAGAAAAATAATAACTTCATATTTTCAGTTTCGATATTTCTTAAAACGTCTCCCCTAATCCTTTCACTCCCCCCCCCCTCTCCCCTTCCGCTCATAAAACCCAACGCCTTCGAACCTGATCAGGCATATAAGCTCAAATTAAAACTATGTTTCTAGAAACTTAACCCTGTTCCCCCCTTTTTAAAGCACGGCAAGAGACGGTGCCGGCAAAAGTCCTGTTCGCGTTGCCCTGGCAACTTCTTTTCCTCACACTTTTAACCAAGTTCAAATAAGCGTTTCTCATTATTGATTCTGTTTTAGCACTCCGCCCGAGCCAACAGAATGCCACGTGGCCGGGGCTCAAATCGGGCGTGCTGTTTGTAGAACAAACAAGGGTGAGAAAGTGATTTGGATTTTGCCCGTTTTCACTTTTGCGCTCTTGGAAATTAGTGATTTGCGAGGATTGGCGATGGAAGTTCGGCACCCTTTGATTTTGTTCAGTCGATTAACCCTCCGAACGTCTTGAGCAAGAAATATGAATCATGTCGAACGTATTAGTTAGAGAACACTTTTCAATGTAGTCTTTCTAGTAGAGTGCTCCTGTTCTTCTCGCGGAGAGGAAAGCTAACTTTTTCACTGTAAAAAAATCCAGGAACGTTCCTTGGAAATTAGTGATTTGCGAATACTGACAATGGAAGTTTGGCACCCTTTGATTTTGTTCTGTAGATTAACACCCCCGGACATCTTGAGCAAGAAATATCAATCATGTCGAACATATTAGTTAGAGAAAACTTTTCTATGTAGAACTTTTCCAGTTGAGTGTTCCCGTTCTTCGTGCGGGGAGGAGAACTAACTTTTTTACTGTAAAAAATATCCAGGAACGTTCCTTGGAAATTAGGGATTTGCAAATACAGACAATGGAAGTTTGGCACCCTTTGATTTTGTTCTGTAGATTAATACCCCCGGACGTCTTGAGCAAGGGTCTTCCATTTCAAATCAACCAGTAAATTCCAAAAATGTCACCCACCGTCTCGGATTTCTTTGAAAATTTTTATAAATGTAGCCATTAGTGTTCTAACTAACAATATAAAATTTTACTTCAATATCTCTAATACTTTTTAAGATAAAAATTATTAAAATAATGGGAAAGTGACCATAAATGGCGTTTTTGCAAACAATTATTTTAATGGTGATTTTTCAGATAAAAAATCATAACTTTCTTTATTTTCAATATATTAAATCGAAATTTATACTAAAATGTTCACAAAGGTTTGGAGATTATAGAAAAAAATAATTTGATAGTCCTGTTTAGTACCGGAACCCCCCAAAAATTCATAAACTTTGTTTTTTTCAAAAAAATTTCATAAAAACAATAATTTTGCAAAAGCTGTTTCAGACAATGGTGTAGCTCTTAACAAAGCAAACTATTTTTTTACTTACACGTAAATGCATAAAGTAAGATAATTTAAAATAAAAACGGTGGGTATTTGAGTTCTAATAGGTTAATTTAATTGAAAACCAAATATTTTGAAGATTTTTCTTAAAATGTTATGCTTCATGCAGATGTTATTATAAAATAATTTTTTATTTATTTAATTTAAAAAGGTGCTGATTTTATTTAAGAGTTAATAATGAGTTAAAGTTATTTTACTTAAAATTTAAATTATTTTAAAATTTAAAATTTTTTAACAAAATTGGAAATACATATAGTTAACATGCATCAAAATTTTTCTAACTTTTTTATTGTCACGTACAAATTGATACTTTAGTTAAAAAACAAACATTTTTCTTAAAAAATTTAGCTGTATGCAATTAAATGTGTAAAAGAAAGTATTTATTTAATTAATGCTTCCTTAATTTAAAAAATGTAGACAAAATTTGAACATTAATTAGAAAATATGTGCTGAAGATTTTTTGAACATTTCTTTGAATCACTGATGACAAATTAAATAAGAAACATACTAACTTGTTTTAGAATAAAATGAAAATATTAATTATTATGACTAATTATGACACTTATGTTCAGTATTTTACCAGAAAAAAAAAAGTAGTCCCTTCCCTGAAAATACACACATAACGTATTTAACAAAGCTTTGATAAGTTTTCTTTTTTTTCTTTAGCTATCATTCAAAGAATTTAACACAGTACATTTTAAATTACATAAAACAAAAACTGTGAAGATTTTGCAGGGGTAGGGAGCAGTGACCATAATAACATGTACATTTTGATTCATGATCAATATTTCATACACTTGAATTGATTCTACAATACATTATAACAATTTAATTGCTTTGTTTTGAATTTAACATTCTAACCAGTAAGAGTTTGAAAATGAATGAATATTTATATATTAACAGATATGAATGAAATGATATCATTTAATAGGACATGCACTTTTTTAAAAATACAAGCAACAAGTATAGTCTTACTTAGAACTCAATTTTTTCCTCTACCTTTTAACTATGATGTGTTCTTTTTTTAAATATCTTTGTGTATTGCTGTTGGATAAAGTCGAGATCGCTCTTTAAAAAATAATACACTCTCCCAGATCCTTTTGTTGTTGGAGGATTTACACAAGCTATGATGCTGCATATTGGGACAAAACAAATGTCTTCTGTAGAAGACCAGTAAAAAGATGTAGCTGGGCCAGGAGGATGTAAGAATTTGACTTTAATATCACCTTCATCTTCATGTTTAGATAGAACTAAAGCAAAAAACCATTGATTTTCATAAAAACAAGCAATATAATTTTGAATCCCAATACTTGACATTTTTACTAAGGGTTGCACGCCTGAAAAGTAAAAGATGGTGCAGAAATTTTCATCATGGCTTATTCTTTTTGTCCCTAAGGCATCTTCTGAAATGGGTACAAAATGATGAAAATTGCGTGTACCAGGGACTGTTTTTGCCCTAGAGAAACGATCTTCTAACTGCTGGCGTGCTTTTAAAAATACTTCTTTTGCAATAAACCAGAACCGAATGCTTTCAATTTTATTCTTGCAAAAAGATACTAATTTTTCTGCAGAATCAATCAAATCACCGGGACTCATTTGTAAGCTTGCTTTGGTAACTAAACGTTTAACAGTCCCACCAATACCATCGCAAGGAGACTTACCATGGCTAGTAGCAAAAAACGTCCAAGTTGCAGACAAATCGAAGTCAGTTTTATGGTGACAAAGATGAATAAATTTTTGCAGTTTTTATATTGTGCTGCACATCCATCACTGAAATAGTTAATTTTTTTTACACTTGGATATGACGTTTTCAAAAAATCTATGATCACCTTTTGTATTTCATAAACAAATGCTGTATCATGTTCTAAATCATCAGATATTATGCATAAAGAAGTTACTATAAGATCTCCAGAAAGCCCATCCCGTGTATAAATTACTACTGGATGGAGAGAACAACTATTATGTATCCAATGGTATGACTGAACTTCATCTTGTATCACATAAGAATAATTTTCACTAAAGTCTAGAAGAGCTACAGCAGTGTCACTTTTCAAATTTTCTTTAATATCTTTTAAATACTTGGCTTGTGCTTTTGTGACATATGAGTGAGGAAAAAGCATTTCTAAACTTTGCATTAATGTTGTTAAGTATTCTTCAAAACTTACTGTGAACTGTACTTGTTGTGTTCTATCAGTTGATATCCAAGCGCTGTATGTAATTTCATCCATAGGATCCCACTCTTCAAATTTTCCAATTATGAAATTTTTGAGATTTTCACTTGATGGGCACTGAGAACAGTGACGAAGCATACAGTCTCTATTATATCTAGAGCATACTAATTGATCCATTAGCTCATTATATGATTCTTCTATTGCGCATGCATGGAGCAATAGAATGGCATTCTGATGAATACTGCAGATACAAACAGAATGTGTTCCAGAAGAGCCTGCAAGTACACACCATTTTGGTCTTAATATACAAAACTTGGAAAATCCTATTTTTAGATTAGGATATTCAGATTTAAAAGCTGAGTATAACTCATTTAAATTACCTAATATTAATATTTTTTGCATATATTCATTTTTTGAAATGCTTATTTTATCTTTTGATCCTGGCATAATTCGGGAATACTCGTCACTTTGATAAAAGTTTTTAACGGTGGTAATAATATTCTCATCAAGTGGATGCCCTTTTCTAGGTTCAGGCAAAGCTATTATACCTTTGTCTCTAAGGAGTTCTCGAGCTTTTCGTACAGTGTAATCACTTACATTAAAGACATCACAATTTTTTTTTTTGCTCCATGAACCAGGAACGAGTGTTAAAACTTGTATTCTTTCTCTTTTTGTGATACATGTGTTAAGTTTCACTTTAATTAGTTCTATTAATTTATTCATATCATCAATCATCAGTGAAATATCTTTAGGAAGTTCAGGTGCATTCTTTTCAGGAATTTCCTGTTCTATTATCTTACTCATCTTCAATTTCAAAGTGCTGCACGCTGACTCAATTTTTCTTTTAGTATACACAGACTTGCTGTGTGAAGGTACTGCATGCAATTTCAATGGAGATTCACCTATGTTTTGTAATGATACATTAACATCTTCTAAAGCTTCTTGTTTTGAAATTGACGATTTCAAATTTGTGACAGTTTCATCACTGCCAGCTGATACTTTGTCACTGGTATCACTGCCGGTTGATACTTTGTCACTGGTATCACTGCCAGTTGATACTTTGTCATCAAGCTCAGAAATAAGTTTGTTTACCTTCTTCCTACAAAAACTACATATTTTTTGTCCAGGAATCGATTTTTCACAGTTTGGCAATTTGTTAATTAACTTCGATAAATTTAAATTAATAGTTCTCAAACATTTTTTATTTTTCTTTTATGACATTTAAATGGGTCAAAACATGATGTTTGGAGCTTTTCAAATTTATTCAAATAAAATAATTTGTGATGTTCACAAATATTAAGTAAAAGCTCTGATTGTACATTACTTCTCAAACTTATTAAATTCAAGTCCGAAGGGCTTAATAATGCAGTACTTGATACAGTTTCTACTTGAGTATAAGTCTTTTTATGGCATTCAGTTCCATTTTCTTTTCCAATACTACAGCATGTTTGGGAATGTTCTGCTGCCATATTAAAAGGAACTGATATTCAGTAGTAGTGCAAAAAAAAAACAACAACATTCTAATTTAAAGTCTTTCAATTAGATAAACAAAAATGAGCTTACATATCAAGCTGAATAATTTAGCTTTAGATTATTGGTTTAACTCTTTAAAATAACTTCAACAATCCCAGAGAACACCAAAAACAATTCCAAATTAATCAAAGAACATCTTCACTTAACCAAAGAAAGGCAAAACTGATTCCAATTCTCAAAGCATCTGACCAAGGAAGAGATATTCACACCTGCAAACAAGAGGATGACTCATTGGAAGAGGGAGTGGACCCCACCCCTTTACTATCCTACACTATTCAGTATCTCCCCCCTGCATCTTCTCATATTACACCAGCTCCTTACCATACAACAAACAGAAAGCATGTGATCTGATCTAGTTACAGTCCATAAGCCTGTTGACTGAAAAGAGACTGTCATAGTTTTTTTAAACTGATGTAAAAAATAAACAAAATTCCGATGAAAAAACAAAACCTTTTTTTAAATTGTTTTAATTATAAATTAATAAATTTCATTTATAAATAAATAATTGTTTTATATATGAACAATACTATACAGATATGCCTTCTTCATGTCTCAGGCAATTTACCCCCCCCCCCCCCCAAATATATATATATTACAAAATTGGCTGAGACAACATCTAAATTTGGAAATTTGCCAACCATACAGCACATGAATTTCACTATTTTTTTTTTTTTTCTGCATGTTTCATTACTGTTACTAACCTTTCTTGAAAGTGCATAGTACAGCTTCTGAAGAGACATTCTAAAAAACTTTGAATCTCTAAATTAGGATAACTTAATTGCATAAAAATAACTTAAAAAGTTGCACCATTTCTGGAGAAAAACAAAAACAGCCTGTTTCCACTTTTTCTCCCCAACCCCCATTTTTTTATTATTTGTTATTAACACACTCTTTTTCCTTTTTGCTTAAACTGATTAAAAAAAATACTGATTTAAACATTAATAAACTATTTTAACTTGATTTCCAATGACACATTAAAAAATTTTCAATTAAATATAAATAAATACCAAATTTTTACCTGACAGGTGAGGAGATTCCTATTATAAACAAAGCATTGTCTACATTAAAAAAGTAAAATTAAGTTATATTACTGCTCTAAAATAAGTCAGTATGAGGGTAATTTAACTTGAAGTTGACAATTAAAAAAAAGGAAAACTTCCATGTTTTGACACATTTACTATATGTATATATTCAGATTTTGTTTAAAAAGTTTTATATTTTAAAAATAAAAAAAATTAAATTTTAAGTAAAATAACTTTGAATCTCTAAACAACACATTAACTTTTAAATAAAATAAGCACCTTTTTAAATTAAATAAATAAAAAATTATTTTATAATAACATTTGTATGCAGCATAACATTTTAAGAAAAATCTTCAAAATACTTGGTTTTTAATTAAATTAACCTATTAGGACTTAAATACCCACCGTTTTTATTTTAAATTATCTTACTTTATGCATTTACGTGTAAGTAAAAAAATAGTTTGCTTTGTTAAGAGCTACACCATTGTCTGAAACAGCTTTTGCAAAATTATTGTTTTTATGAAATTTTTTTGAAAAAAACAAAGTTTATGAATTTTTGGGGGGTTCCGGTACTAAACAGGACTATCAAATTATTTTTTTCTATAATCTCCAAACCTTTGTGAACATTTTAGTATAAATTTCGATTTAATATATTGAAAATAAAGAAAGTTATGATTTTTTATCTGAAAAACCACCATTAAAATAATTGTTTGCAAAAACGCCATTTATGGTCACTTTCCCATTATTTTAATAATTTTTATCTTAAAAAGTATTAGAGATATTGAAGTAAAATTTTATATTGTTAGTTAGAACACTAATGGCTACATTTATAAAAATTTTCAAAGAAATCTGAGACGGTGGGTGACATGGCCTGGTTGATTTGAAATGGAATGACCCGCAAGAAATATCAATCATGTCGAACATATTAGTTAGAGAAAACTTTTCTATGTAGAACTTTTCCAGTTGAGTGTTCCATTCTTCGCACGGGGAGGAAAGCTAACTTTTTTACTGTAAAAAAATATCCAGGAACGTTCCTTGGAAATTAGTGGTTTGCGAGAACTGACGATGGAAGTTTGGCACCCTTTAATTTTGTTCAGTCGATTAACCCCCAGAACGTCTTGAGCAAGAAATATGAATCATGTCGAACGTATTAGTTAGAGAACACTCTTCAATGTAGTCTTTCTAGTAGAGTGCTCCTGTTCTTCTCGCGGAGAGGAAAGCTAACTTTTTCACTGTAAGAAAATATCCAGTAACGTTCCTTGGAAATTAGTGATTTGCGAGAACTGACGAAGGAAATTTAGCACCCTTTGATTTTGTTCAGTCGATTAACCCTCCAAACGTCTTGAGCAAGAAATGTCAATCAAGTCGAATATATTAGCTAGAGCACACTTTTCTATGTAGTCTTTCTAGTTGAGTGCTTCCGTTCTCCGCGCGGGGAGGAAAGCTAACTTTTTTACTGTAAAAAAATCCAGGAACGTTCCTTGGAAATTAGTGATTTGCGAATACAGACAATGGACGTTTGGCACCCTTTGATTTTGTTCTGTAGATTAACACCCCCGGACGTCTTGAGCAAGAAATATTTATCATGTCGAACATTTTAGTTAGAGAAAACTTTTCTATGTAGAACTTTTCCAGTTGAGTGTTCCCGTTCTTCGCGCGGGGAGGAGAGCTAACCATTTTCACTGTAAGAAAATATCCAGGAACGTTCCTTGGAAATTAGTGGTTTGCGTGAACTGACGATGGAAATTTGGCACCCTTTTATTATGTTCAGTCGATTTCCGAAGAACGTCTTGAACAAGAAATATCAATCAAGTCGAATTTATTAGTTAGTAGCACACTTTTCTATAGTAGCACCTAGTAGCACACTAGTCTTTCTAGTTGAGTGCTTCCGTTCTTCGCACGGGGAGGAAAGCTAAATTTTTTACTGTAAAAAAAATATCTAGGAACGTTCCTTGGAAATTACTCACTTGCGAGGATTGACGATGGAAGTTTGGCACCCTTTGATTTTGTTCAGTAGATTAACCCTCTGTACGTTTTGAGCAAGAAGTAGGAATCATGTCGAACATATTAGTTAGAGCACACTTTTCTATGTAGTCTTTCTAGTTGAGTGTTCCCGTTCTTCGCACAGCGAGGAAATCTAAAAAAAATATGCAGAAACGTTTCTTTGAAATAATGAGTAGCTGAGGTGCCCTAAGATTCCAAGGAAGGAACGTTACATAAAAATACCAGGAGCTTTACTGAAAAATTCCGGAAGGTTCTACTGGAATTTACAATAAAATTCCTGGTATATTCAAGTAACGTTCCTTAAAAAAGTAAGGTTTTAGAGATAAAAATAACTACGTTTTATGAATTATAAATAGTTTTTCAACATTTTAAACCCCTTATTTCATATTACCCGACTATTTCTTATTAACTTCCATTCGTAACTATTTTTAAAATATTTTTTTCTACTACATAAATACTTTTACTTTACAAGTAACATTTTTAAAAATTAATTATAGTATGTACTTATGATGGTTTTAGGATTTTACTCAAAAATCTGTAAATAATACCCTCCTCTCCTCATATCTATAAAGTATAAGTGCTTTAGTTGTCTTTAAACTATTAAAATTGGCTATTGTAGAAGATATCACAGAAATGGCTATTAGAAACGAAACCTCACACCATCCACTGAATTTGGGTTCAATGGGAATTTGGATAGAGCTGAATTTGGGTTCAGCTCTTCTTCGATTTGCTCACCTAATTTGGGTAAAGTTCATTTCACGGGTTCGCGCTTTTCAAAACACGGATGATGACTTTCAAAGAGTTCTGAACTCGCTCGCTCTCCATAAATATGCTAAAGCACGTGAACTGACGATGATGGAGTTCGCTCAAAGATTCTTCGTTTCCGTGGAGACGACTTTTCAGATAAATAGTTCCTTCATTATCGATTCCAGGTTCTTCGTTCTCCAGTCGTCGTAAGTCACGTGGTTCGCGAGAGCATTCTCTCAAGTTCGGAGGAACAGTTTTACCATTGATTAATGTCTTCCGATTCAGTGCCAGGAAAAGTCGGAATTTCGCGATTCCTGTGATTTAACAGCTTTTGAAAATGATTTAAACGAGCTCAGATTGTTCAGTTTTAATTTTCTCTTAGCAGATGCCTGTCTGTCTTCGGAAGGAGTAATTTTCTGATAATTGAAAAATTGCTTTGTTGTATATATTGCAGTACAGTGGAGCAAGTCCCCTCCCGGCCGTATTCACCGAACACTTGACAAGCGGATTAAACCGAACTCGGTTAAAGTCATCGCCAATCGGTAAAGTCATCGGTAAGATATCTTACCGATGACTATAACACTCGTTTCAGGATTAATCCACGTGCCAAGTGTTAGGTGAATACGGCCGTCAGTGGTATGGGCGCTAAGCTTCGTTCCCATACGAACAAGGCAAGTGAAGCAGCATCCGGCTTGGTCAATGCTAGGGAGGGTCAGCTCCCTCTCGGCTCGACTGCTGTGGGACCGTGTTCGCTAATGGGAGCTGGTGCACATAAAATATGTCGTGGCTCCAATACTAGGGAGTTTCTACGCTACGTTTCTTCCCACGTTAACGCTAACGCTATCCACTATTCGGAGTACTTTGACCAATCAGGTTTTGCAATTTGTTCGTCCGCGTGCGCTGTATTATCCGAACGCATTTAACGTTAGCGTTACCGTGGGAAGGAACGTAGCGCAAAAACTCTCTATTCTCCAAGTTGTTAAACGATATACCTCTGGGAGGGTTGCCGATTTCAGGGAGTTGGTCCCTCATCTGGAGTTGGTTCAAAATTATGGGGACCACGGGCTAAAGTCGGACTCCCTCCCTCTGGGGGCCCACTAAAAATGGAAGACGCCCCCTCTGCCCATTGCCTCCCTACCTGGGGGGGATCTGGTTGTCAGAGGGCATAAGGAACAACAGCAAAAACAACAGTGGAGTCGAAATTAAATTGAGCTAAATTTGAGGCCTAAATATAGAACTTTTCTTATTATCCCGATGAAAAATTTCGGGGTCGAAAATATTTGATGTCGTGTTATATTCGGGCTAATAATGTACAAACTAGGTACCATTTCTTTGTCAATATTATCTGCCAAAAACATTTTAATTTTTTCTTACAATTAATTACCTTATCATTAATTTTTTAGGAATTCATCCAGGACTATTCTTCTTTTAGATTTCTGTAAGATGGCAGATTAAATAGGCCAGATTGTGCAATTAAATTAGAAGTGCCGAGTACCGCATTTACTTATAATTTCCTTAATATGTCATCTCTTTTATCAATATACATTCTTATTCTACTAATTACAGGCACACTTATTATTTAACTTTTAGAATTTCGTTGCAAACTCCGCTTAAGAAGTAACTCCGCTTTGTAAGTCATTTTTCAGTATCCCCGGAGTGGTGCACTAAATGGGTTTGACTGTGTTACACTTTCATTATAAAACTGAACAACAGCAATTGGAGTGCCAATGTTCAAAATTTCAAACATGCCCTGCATTCATACGCAAATCTTAACTGATTTCCGGCAATAGTTAAAAGTTGTTTTTTCTCCATATAGCTGCATTGTTGTCACCCTGTATGTTTACATAAAAGGGAGTCTTGCAATGACTTACGCTAGGGATACATTCCAAAACCTCTCGCGTAAGTGAAAATTTCGTGTTGTGAAATAGGCCATATATAAGACTATTTGAAACATACGCATAGTTACTTCAGACTCTTATAAACATCCCACAAACCGTTTGAAATCATACCGTAATTATGTATTACTATTTCCCACATAAAGAAATAAATAAAACCAGGTTTAGACTGGCGCGGCTTATCAGGCTTTCACGTTAAAACTGCGATTCCAATACGTTTAAAATAGTTTTTCCAGATTACCCAGTTGAAATTTTTTTCACAAATAAAATGATTTCCTCTGCATGAAACGCTGACATAAAAAGAGCTGTTCCCACAAAACGAAATTGCGAAAAGTTTACGCACGTTTCCAGAACACCATAAAATTAGATTTCGGTACACAATAAAAATTGAATATGAAGTTATTTATTTTAAGTGAACGAATATTAAATGCATCGAATGTAGACATACTTTTGGCGAATGTTTTTTCTAGCTCGCGTTGTAATTGTCTTCACAACGGGCTTCATCTTCTAGTTGTGAAGATTTACCTTTAAAAAACGAAATTTAAAATCCTAATAAATGTTCTTAAAAACGGTAAATTTTAAACTAAAGTTTTTGTTACGAATATCTCCCTGGATAATCGAGATTCTATAGTTTATTGCAAAATGAGACTATAAAATCTAAATCTGAAGTTTTACAACATAGGGAAACTGCTATTGAATGACCCACGTAATGACGTCATAAATGAGCCGTTGAAAACTCGCTGACAAATACTTTACGAGGAAATATATGATTTTTGTCGCTATAGCTACCGATTCAGATGTTCAAATAAACGGATTTCGCTATCGATTTCAAATTTGAAAAACTGGAGTCGAAAATTCTGTCGCTCGTTGACAGTAAATGAAAAATTCAGTAGCATTTGTCATGGAGTTTAGAAACTCTGCTAAAGATTTATCGTTTTTCTAAAATAAATATAACGATCGCTTTCATTTTTCAAAATTAATAAACGGAACTGCGTTATTTATCTTTTAAAGCATGGCACGCTGTCACGAGGGCCTTATCCTTCCATTAACTAATAAACAAACATTGGAAAATAAAATCAAGGCATTACACTTGATCATTAGTTTTGAAGTTTTGTCTGCAGGAAATTTTGATAAATTTCTTTTTAAATGTCACTGAAGAAAATATAAACTATTAATTAATTTTGTTAATACGGTTAACCAAGACATAGAATACAAAGCTAAGATACAATATAAGTTTCATTGATACATATATATACTCTTTATCCATTTAATCCTTTGACTCGCAACCCTTTCCCAATGTTAAAAAAAGGGCCGCCTTTGCCATCGCTCGACTTAACTACCAGCAAGATGGTGGACGATCGAAACGTTCATCGTTTGCCACAGATCTAGAGACCCTTTTTGAAAAATCATAGTCGGAAAGTTTACTATTACTTCAACGATTCTTCTAAAGTGATTATTAACGGGTATATAGTTGGTTGGTTGGTTCGTTTTTAATGGCGCAAGGTCCAAAAAGGACATACTGCGCCAGACAATGAGTTAAAACCATATAATTATGTATTCAGGTAAAAGGTGTCATAAAACTTAGTAAAAGCTAAAATGTAAAGACTAAAAGACTTAAAGGTAGATAAAAAGTAACAAAAAAACATTGGGATGGGGGCTCCCATCCAGATACCAATCAGACAAAATTGGACACTACACACAGAATGAAGAATATTGGTACGTCTAAGAAATGCAAACTGTTTCCGATGCGGGGTTTCACCCAAAATATCGTCAAGTTTGGGCTAAGAACTGTTAAAAAGTATTTGGTAAAAACTATTAAAAGCATTGCACGCGGTAACGGGTATATAAAGACGACGTTTCCGACTCCACATTGCTATGTAATTCTGAACTGTCTTGGTGTGTACTACCCCTCCTAAAATTTTGTAATACTAATTTTGAATCACCTTGTATATACTTAATGAAACTTAAAAAATATTTGGGCGACCGAAGACTAATTTCTGTTGCTTTTTGGTACATTAATAATTCGTCTACTATCCAACATTACCAAAGCTAATAATACGAAATTTATTTTTAGCACAGGTGCTAGATTAGACAACATTTTTCAAAATTCATAAGTTGTGAAAAGCCGGGGACAAAAACGTTCTTTTACATCACCCCCCCCATGATCTCAAAGAAAAAAAGAGGTATCCACAAAATTCTTGTAGTAAAATGCAACGCTCTCGAATACCTAAAAATTAATTGTAGGACATTTTGAATATCGTCCTTCAAGGAGGGTAGATGTGAAAATAGTGGGAGGAAGGGCATATTTCAGGAGAAAAATATTATTTGTAAACATTTTGCTATCTATATTTATCTAATAATCTTCAGTATAAAAAAACATCTATTTTTATCTAATAAATTTCAATTTTATTTTCTTGGAAAACTTAAAAGTTTTCTTTTCAAAATAAGGGTATATTTATTTTTAACATTCCATAGCAAAACCCATTCATATTAGACAAAATTTAAACGAAAATAAAACCTAGTCACTATTTCTTTAAAGCATTAATATACACAAACTGTATCCATTTTCATCTAATAAATTCCAATTTTACTCTCTTTGAAAACTTAAAAGTTCTTTTTTCAAACTAAGGATACATTTATTTTTAGCATTTCATAGCAAAGCCCATTAATACTAAACAAAATTAAAAAAGAAAAACAACCTAATCACTGTTTTTTTTAAAACAGTAATATAAGCAAACTATATCATTTTCATCTAATAAATTTCAATTTTATTGTCTTTGAAAACTTAAAAGTTTTTGTAGGAACCCTTAGTAGTTATTTTTCGAAGTAAAGATATATTTGATTTGAGCTTTCTATAGAAAAACCGATTCAAAGCAATCGATAGCTTCCGGACAAGCTTTTTTTTTAATATCAGAGTGGGAAGTGTTTAGCTCCTCATTAAGACAGGAAGCTGGCCTTTTTATGGCTGCTCTGACGCTGGTCCCTTATAAGAGACCGTAGGGTCATATAAAGGCTAGTAACTCCCTCGCGCCTCTTCTGGTTGCAAGAATGGAGAAAATATGGTATGTGATTGGAAGTGTTGGAGCTGAATGAATGTTGCTATGGAGAGTATTTTCGGTATCAGGTGTTCGAATGAGAAAATAAAAATGGACAAGAAAAAATATTAGGTTCGTCAAAAAGTATTTTTATTTAAGCGGACTCAGCTCCCACACAATATCGAAATTTGATGAGAACATCGATTTTCAGATTTCTATGCTAAGAAATAGTCTATATACATTAAAGTATATCTTACTAAAATTTCTAAGTCATACTTCTATTACAACGCGATCCACAGCTCTTTATAGGAGAACATCTGTCGGCAATGAGCAATAACTAAATGAAATCTTTGAACACATTTATCTCAGATCACATTTATCTCAGATCGTATTTTTTTAAAATTTTATAACCTTTCAAGTGGTAAGGATTTGTCAAATATTGATGGAATCTTTGGAATTTTTTTCTACTTGAACCTCGCGTAACAAGCAAGAGATTTAATGAACGGATTAGCTCTAAATTGAAAAATAAAAAATTCAAATGTGGCAATATTTATAATTTTTCCCACTTCTTTGTGCATAGTTGTAGATTATTATTTTCCTCTGAAACTAATGCAGTTAAAAAATCTTAAATTTATCAAAAGATCACTTACACATAAAAATTGAAGTAATAAAAAATAATAACATAATAAATAGATAAAAATAATGAAAACGAGTAAATAAAATTACTAACAAATTGTGACTTTCAAGTTATAACCTTGCTGGAATTTTGCGACTTCTCGATTTTTACGATACAAATAATAGTAAATTTCATGTCAACTCTGAACAAGATGATTCTTAAATCATTAGCATAAAATTGAAATCAACATATACTGCATGTAAATATTGTAGAGTGAGCTCATATCATGAATTAGCTAGAAAATAAATAACGTTTCGACTACTAGCGAAATGCCGTCCAAAAGGATGCTGCTAATGGATAAAGAGAAACAAAGGAAGAAAGAAATAAGAAAATAGTTTTTTTTTCACATACTAAGTTAATTGTGTTTAATATTCACACAATAAGCAAATCGTTTTTCGAAAAATTGATAATTTAACAAAATTAAGTTCTAGGTGCCGATTCCCTCTTTTCACATTTGTGGCCAGCCTGTTACTATGACATTCCCCAATCTTTGCTTATGCCAGCACTGATTGTGACATTGACTGCATGAAAAAAAAAAAAATAATTTCTTTAAAAAAATTTATATGTGAAAAGCACAATTTTACGTCCTATTTGGTCATGTCAAAGTATTTTGAAGAATTGAGCTTTAATTCTCATGAAATAACGCTACGAAAATGAAATATCATTTACAATTTTTTGCGACTTACAGCGAAAAAATGATAAAATTTGAGTGTCCCGATAAAGGCACGCTAGGCTCAAACGGGTTAAGAAATACCTAGTGTAAATGCCTTTCAACTCTTTATTTGGATATGTTAGTGTCAGGGTATGTATATAGAAGAAGCATTGAATAGATTGCTTAAATTGCGTGTCACGTGCTAGCTGTGCCATTAAAGTTATTGGCTTTCTAGCACTTGACTGGTGATTTGTTCGACCGGGATGTTGTTGGTTATTAAATCGAGTGACGACAACGGCTACACTTTTACGGAGTTGGGCAGTCTGTCTAGAAACTCTTTATCGATGGCCATGACTATCTCGCATGCAGTGTGGCGTTCATTTATTTAACCCTTTGACGCACGGTGGTTGTGCCGTGAAACCATACAGATATGAATACAAGGAGACTGTATTAGCTATCTGATAGTGAAGCCGAAACTGTAACGGATCCACCATATTGCTTAGACCACATTGCAATATGACTGTGTTATTCTACGGTGACAGTTCCAATGAAGCCGAAACTGTTACCGATCCGCCATATTGCTTAGACCACATTGAAATATGACTGTTATTCTACGGTGACAGTTCCAATGAAGCCGAAACTGTTACCGATCCGCCATATTGATTAGACCACATTGCAATATGACTGTGTTATTCTACGGTGACAGTTCAATGAAGCCGAAACTGTTACCGATCCACCATATTGCTTAGACCACATTGAAATATGACTGTTATTCTACGGTGACAGTTCCAATGAAGCCGAAACTGTTACCGATCCGCCATATTGCTCAGACCACATTGCAATACGACAGTGTTATTCTATGGTGACAGTTCCAATGAAGCCGAAACTGTAACCGATCCGCCCTCTTGCTTACACCACATTGCAATATGACAGTATTTTTCTACGGTTACAGTTCCAATGAAGCCGAAACTGTAACCGATCCGCCATATTGCTTAGACCACATTGCAATATGACTGTGTTATTCTATGGCAACAGTTCCAATTTTAAAGAAGTAATGTCGCCAAAGTTGGCGCCAAGAATAATTACGTATTTGACATAGCTGTAAAACTTTTAACTGCAGAATGATGAGATTTTGTATTTAGAACTATCTTAACATATAATTGTGTATCTTTACTTTTTAAACCGTAAACCGTCTTTCACTGCTACTTAAATAAACCCACCAAAGGATCCGCCATATTTAGACAAACACAGTGACTTCATTTCGTCCAATGCTATATAGCTAATGCCATCTCCTTGTATTCATATCTCTATTCGAGAAACCATCTTACTTCAGTGCTTTCACTGCTATTCTAAAAAAAAAAAAAAAATGGTTAAATGGTAGAATTCGAGCAAGAGAGAAAATTCCTATTTTAGATTTGCGAATAATAATTGAGTTTTTGTAAAATGCACAACCTGACAGAAATGTGAAAATTCATATTTATACATAGCCTAATTCATATTCTATGATAAATAATTTTTAATATACGAAACCAACGTAGGAAATTTCTCTCTTGCTCAAATACTTTTTTTGGAGGGTGTACTAACGCTGAAAAGGTGCTAGTTGTATTATAAATAGCTAGTTGTTCTTTTATATTGATGTGAAATTGCTTGCCCTTCAAATGTTAAAGCTAGAACTGCTACTGCTTTAAGCTTTATTACTTTCCGAACATGTACCATGTAAGGAAAGTATTGTAATCATGAAAAAATTCGACTTCGAGATTTTGGTGTTTTTACACGTTTTGGGGGCTTCTGAATCCATTTATGCTATTTTTACGAGATGCATGTATGTATGTGTGTATGTGTGTGTGTGTGTGTATGTGTGTTTGTGTGTATGTGAGTGAACACGATAGCTCCTGAACGGAGCATTCGATTGAGCTCAAATTGGATATATATGTCATAAACCACCGTCGCAAGACCGGTATTGATTTTGGTGTGTATAGGACTTATAGTTTTTCTACAGGGCTACGACGAAGATTTCTTTTACATTATGGCCTATGGGGGGAATTTCTTGAAAGTGCGCTAGCGTTTAAATGGTAGATTCGATTGAGCTCAAATTGGGTATACATGTTATAAACCACCGTCGGAAGACCGCTATTGATTTTGGTGTGCATAGGACTTATAGTTCTCCTACAGGGCTACGACAAAACTTTCTTTTATATTATGGCATAATGGCATATGGGGAGAAATTCTTGAAAGTGCGCAAGTGTTTAAACGGTGCATTCGATTGAGTTTCAATTTGGTATATATGTTTGAATTATTCATCGATTAAAATTTATTTAAATACTTGGTAATGATCTTAATCGTAAGTGTTCGGAAAGTCGAGTGGAGTCACTCCAGATTTTTTTTAAAATGCAGCCACATTCGTCGTCTGTTCAACATTTGATTTCTAATTGTGAAAGTAACAGCCACAAGACATCTAATTTCATTAGGATGCTTGTCTCCTTATTAAAGCTGAAATATCGCCTTCATACGCTGTTCCTTTTACAAGAGATCACCCGATCATAAAAAGGGCGTATAAGATATCCAATTTGGCTTCCTTTTCCATTTGTGAACATGGAAAAGATAGGGCGTGTGGTAAGAGGTTGAATATACGTTAATAAGAAGAAGTACAATTTCGGTGTCATCTGGAATATGCAGAGAAAAAAAAATGGATACAGCATGAATTAGTATATTTTTTAAATTGTTTTGGGTATTAAAAAACACGTGGTTTAAAGGAATTTCTCACCGTTTCATGCGCAAGCTATCCAGTAAAAAAGAATGATAATAAAAAAAAAAAAAAAATCTGAAACGTTTTCATGTTTTAAATACGCACTAAACTGCTATGCTTTAAAAGCGTATCATAATCCGCGCGTCTTCCCTGTTTTTCTTCCTTATTCCATTAAGTTATAAAGTGTATCATTATTCATGAGTGTGTCGTATTTTTCCTCCTTGTTCCATAAAACACTGCTTTGGAATCAAAATTTATATTAAGTTCGGCCACTAAAGCTTTTTTGGCGTCTTCGCCAAGCATATTTTAACAATATTTCACGTTTGCAAATACTGTTTTGAATGTGCATCTTAATCCATGAGCGCACAGTGTTTGTATTGCTTGTTCCATAAAACACTTTCCAGAATTGAAATCTGTATTAAAATCACCTACTAGAACAGTTCTACAATCTTCGTCAAGCCTATACTGACTACAGTTCTCCTATGTAATAAACTGCAGCGTTTGCCAGTTTCTCGCCAAATATGGAAGATATCGCCAACTAGGTTCAGTTTTGGAGACTTTTTTTGTGCCAAAATGGTGGTAAATCACCAAAAATTGCATGCCGTGGCGACTTTCAACATTTTATTCCCAACCTCTCCCCAAGCTATCTGGCAAACCCTATTGAAAAATGCAACGAAAACGTGTAGACGCAAATCAGCCCACAAAATTAAGTTGGCATAAAAACCCGGAGTGAGCGAAATAGCACTCAACGACTCGTAGGGATCGCTCTATAATACCTACTGAAAGATCGATATCCTTTTTGGCTTTCGAGAAACAAATGAAAATCAAAAAACTGCTTAAAATGACCACAAAAAAACCCCACACACAAACCTCTGAGTGCAAAACGTTGGTAAACATTATTTGGTATCAAATAAAAAATTTAGATTTGGTAAAATAAAAATAATTCATTGAAATAATACGGAATTGATTCATTGGAAATTTTTTTTGCACTGATTAAAGCATTTCTTTTCTTTTTCTTTTATCCCATCTAGACTAATTTCATAGCCTTAAAAAGTATTTTAAAAATAAAATAATACTTTTTCTCGAATTTCTTTATTAAAATTCCCCTGAAGAAATATACATCAACCGGTCAACTTTATTCTTATCAATGTACAACGCATTTAGTTCCTTATTAAGATATTTTATGGCTGCCATGACAAAAGACCGTAAGGTCGTAAAAAAAGCACGTAACATGCTCCCCTTTTTCGTACTATTCTGGTAGTGAATGTAGACACGAAGTGCTTATACTAAGATTGGAATTCTAAGAGCTGGATAGAAGTTATTATGAAGAAGCCTTTGTTGGTGATAACATTTTAACCCCCCTTTAACGCGCGGTGTTCCCGCTCTGGGAACACCAAACTCTGACGTTTTGACTGTTGCCAGTCACGAAGAATATATTTGATTCCTATAAAAAAATTGTCACGATTAGTTTTAACAGCACTGACATCTGCTGAAAAATGGAAGAATGCGAGAACTGTTGGATAGATTGCCCGATGCTGAAAAAAGGGCAGCCGTTGCCATCGCTCGACTTAACTACTAGCAAGATGGCGGACGATCGAAACGTTCATCGCGTGTCACAGATCTAGAATATAGCATAACAATGCAGAGTTTTGCTGTATTTTCTGCGCCACATCAGAGCCATTGACGGAAAGCATATTGAATATCTCATAACAAAGCAGAGTTTATCTGTACAGTCTGCGCCACATCAGAGCCATTGACGGAAAGCATATCGAATATCTCATAACAATGCAGATTTTTGCTGTATAGTGTGCGCCACATCAGAGCCATTGACGGAAAGAATACCTAACATCTCATAACAATGCAGATTTTTGTTGTATAGTCTGTGCTACATCTTAGCCATTGACGGAAAGAATATCGAACATCTCATAACAATCCAGTCGTCTTATGTTTTTAAAAGCTTCTACAAGCACATTTTCCAAACTTTCGATAAACATCAAAAGGTATCTAGTCCTTTTACGGAATTTTTTTATCTTTACGAATAGAAAAAAAAATTGAAAGGCATACGTAAAATCGATTTCTGAAATTAATGAAAGAAAATCTATTAAGCGGGGAAGAGCTATATACGAGACATTTTAACCCTTTATCTACTGACGGTACTTAGAGGTACCGTTAAATTAAAATTGTAAAAGAAAAAGAAAAATCGATTCATTGTTATTAGAAAAATCACTACCCAATACTTCATATAATCAGCTTACATCACGATTGCACGTTCTATTAGAGTAGACAGTTTTAAATAGATAGATTTCGGCTCACTTTCTAATCATGTCGTGCCCCCTCCCCCCAAAAAAAAGCATTAGTGAATTTTCAGACGTCTGTTTTATGATTAAAGGATAAGATTTTCTAAAAGTGTTTCCATCAAAGTTTTACTTGACTCCTTCAGATGGGCGGGCCCTATACTCTTTTGAAAAAGGCTCGTTCACTGTTTATAAAACTAGTCATCGAACGTGTAGCTTATGCTTATTAACTGTTTCCTAATTTTCTTTTTTATTACATTAATCAGTATTTATCATTCACTGCCTTACTATATAACAAAAGAAAACAAATAGATTCAAGGTGATATTCTTGGCAATTCTTAACCCTTTGAGGCGCAACCCTTTCCCAATGCTGAAAAAAGGGCAGGCGTTGCCATCGCTCGACTTAACTACCAGCAAGATGGCGGACGATCGAAAAGTTCATCGCGTGCCACAGATCTAGGGACCCCTTTTTTGACGACAGCTGGCTCTGCTCGCGCACAGCTAGCCGACTTAACTACCAGCAAGTCCGCCATCTTGCTGGTAGTTAAGTCGAGCGATGGCAACGCCTGCCCTTTTTTCAGCATTGGGCAATCTATCCAGCTGTTCTCGCATTCTTCCATTTTTCAGCAGAAGTCAGTGCTGTTAAAAGTAATCATGACATTTTTTTTTTTTTTTTTTAACGGGAAATGACGTGCTCAAAAGTAAAGGATTCTCGTGGAGCAATGTCACCCGCAACTATTTTTATAGAAATCAAATATACTCTTCGTGACTGGCAAGAGTCAAAACGCCAGAGTTTGGCGTTCCCGGAGCGGACACACTGCGCGTTAAAGGGTTAATTTGGTAGAAATAGGATTAAACTGGTAATTCTAACATAGTAAGAATAGGGGAACCGAAAAATCAACTTTCTAAATTGAAAAACTAGTTCAGTGCGAACTTCTGAAATAGATTGGACTGTGTATACAAGGTGAATCTAAACTCTTGGGAAAAACTTTAAGGTGTGATAGGGCACATAATAAGGAATCAGAATCACATAGCAGTGTGGGGTCAAAAACATAGTTTTCACTTACCTGGTATTAATCACTTTGTGAAAAGTATTCAAGTGTTCGTCTAATTTCTTAACCAAGTTTCATAAACAATAGGCTCTCGTCTCCAAAAATTTCATCCGTGAAATAAAATAGAAATTTTAAACTATGAATTTTAGTCTTCTGTTTAAGGAGAAAAATGCATTAGTTTCTGACGAACAATGGTCGGAAAGTGAACTATCCTTTCAGCACTTTTTCCAAAGTGATTATTAACAGCTACACGAAGACGATGTTGTCGGCCCCACATTGCTATGTGATTCTGATTCCTTATTATGTACCCTATCACCTCTTAACCCATTTATGCAGGCCTCTCAATTTATCCTCGTTTTTTTAAATTCCTACCTCTATAAATAATAGAGTAAAATGTTCTGCTTCTTCAACAGTTGTTAAATGTTATTTTAGATGTTAAGTTTTCGTCTATCAAACCATTAAAATACTTGGCTATATAAATAAAACTTTGATGAAGGTAGGAATTTACAAAAAAGAGGACCAATTGAGAGGCCTGTTTATGCCTAGCGTCCCTTTCTTGGGACGGCATTTTCGCTATTAGTTGAAAACGTTATTTATTTTTCCTAGCCTTTATTCATGAGCATCGAGCCTCAACTCTACAAAATATTTTAACATCACCCAGTAGGATGCTGATATTTCAATTTTTATGCATAATGATTTTAAAAGAAATCATCCCTTGTTCAAGAAGTTGACGTCAGAAATTTATCTATTATTTCTGTTATCAGTAAAAATCGAAGAAAGTCGCAAAAATATCCAGGCACAAATGGGTTAAAGTCTTGTCCAAGAGTTTAGATTCATCCTATATACAAGACTAATGTATTTCGTTGTCAAAAGCTCACATAATCCATTTTCTCAAAAATTATCTTTCAAACAGCCGTATAGGTCACCTTTTGATATTAGAATCCAAGAAATAGATCGCCACTGAGAATTTTTAAAAACATATCCAAGGGTAGTCTATGTATACTCCCTTATTAAGACAGAGGGCTTTCTTTTTTTTACGACTGTTCTGGTGCCAATCCCCGACAAAAGACCGTAGAGTCATAAAAATATCTCGTAACACACCCCGCCCCCTTTCTCATCTCCACAGATCGTTAACACGAAAAAGACAAGGTACTCGATTAGAAATATAGGAGCTTGATAAGTGTTACTACTAAAAGACGCTTTTTTTAAGCTTTATTTTCTTTCGTATCATCTAGAGAACCGACCGCACCAAAATAATATATTTCTGTAGCGATATCATAAATAAAAGGCAATGTTTGTGGATTAACCCTTTAAGGCGCAACCCTTTCCCAATGCTGGAAAAAGGACAGCCGTTGCCATCGCTCGACTTAACTACCAGCAAGATGGCGGACGATCGAAACGTTCATCGCGTGCCACAGATCTAGAGACCCTTTTTTGACGTCAAAAAATGGTCTCTAGATCTGTAGCACGCGATGAACGTTTCGATCGTCCGCCATCTTGCTGGTAGTTAAGTCGAGCGATGGCAACGGCTGCCCTTTTTCCAGCATTAGGCAATCTATCCAGCTGTTCTCGCGTTATTCCATTTTTCAGCAGATGTCAGTGCTGTTGAAAAGAATCGTGACAATTTTTTGACTGAAATTGACGTGCTAAAAAGTAAAGGATTATCGTGGAGCTAGGTCACCCGCAACTATTTTTATAGCAATCAAATCTATTATTCGTGACTGGCAACAGTCAAAACGTCAGAGTTGGGTGTTCTCAGAGCGAGATCACTGCGCTTTAAAGGGTTAAGGGAACCGGGTAATCTCTCAAAAAATCAATTTTTTATTTAGTTAAATACTTTTGATTTTTATCTTTTCAACGATGTATTATGCTTTTTTATTGAAAAAAAATCAGAAGTGTTAGAAATCTCGTTAGAAGTATCTCATTAAAAGCAGATGGAATTTTTAAAGCTTTCTTTCTAAAAACTTGGATTTTACTGGTTTGTGTTCCCTTTTCTTGATATCTATAAAACAAATGAATTCAACTTTTTAATACCAGCTGCAGCATTTTATATCACATACTATAACGTGGCGGTTTGATGGTATGTCCAGAATTATTTATTTCAGTCAGCAAAATTCTACCAAAAATGCAAAATTAAAGGTAATTTTTAATAAAAAAATAATTTTAATTGTTACGTAGCGAGGTATGTAAAACATGTTATTGCAATTGCTGTAAAAAAGTATAACAATACCATTTTTGGTAAGTAAAAGGTACATGAAGTGGATGAATTTAGCATGGCGGAGATAGTTCTTAACTTGTCCCCTTAAAGAGGTGTCACGTAGTTCAACATTGTAATTAAGATTGTTCTCTTGATATATCATGCAACTTTTGAATAGTTTTTTAGAAGAATCCAAATGTGATTTTAAAAAATTTAACAAGTTGTAGTATACAAGCCAGAGAAGCTAAGATAATTCCCAAGTAGCATAGCAATATCGGCCAATATCAGTAAAAGCTAGACCGGCCAATATCGTATGTCAAACATTTTTTTCCAGTAGTGCACGATATTGGATATTTGTATTGGCCGATGTTGGTCAAGTCCGGGCTGTGCAATATCGGTCAAGCTCCTATCAAAATTTTCAATAGTGAAAACACTCAAAAATACTGAAGTAAAGGAATTAAATGAACAATAAACTTTCGTATTACTAACACAACCTTTAAAAAAGGTGCAGACGTGCTTCGGGAGCAAGAAAATGGGTTATCCCTTATGGAATTGAAAAGGTTTTTTAAACTTTCACCGGGGAAAAAAAATCAATTTTCAACTCAAAAAAATAAAAACTTCAAAAGTTTGAAACAAAGTAATACTGGGCAAAATAAAAAATTAAACGATCGGCGAAATGCACATGCCCTATACTGCCCGGTGTCGATGATTCTGAACATCGTAATAGCATTATTGGTCAATATTGGACAAAATTGGGACAAAAGGATGGATATGAGCCAATGTTGTTGGCCGATATTAAGTCGATATCGGCCAATACTTGGGTTAGCAGAGCTGTCTCCTTCACCAATAATATTAAGTCACAATAGGAGTGCGGTTTCCAGCTTCCCGAGGATAGAAGAAAATAAAATATCACTAAATTTACTAATGGGATTAGAAGTCTTGAGGAAGATCCCATCAGCAGCAAAACCTTTCGAAAGTGGGGCGAAGGCACTAAACTTAAAGGATCCTCGACTCTATAGAGCGACGACCAGACAGCAAATTGGACTTGAACATCATGCACATCTTAGAAGAACCAATTTTACGCTCTGTTGTTGTTGTTGCTTATGACCTTTGACAACCGAATGCACTGCCAGATCCCACCCAGATAGGGAGGCGATGGGCAGAGGGGCACTTTCCATTTTTAGTGGGGCCCAGTGGGAGGAAGTCCGACTTTAGCCTGGGGTCCTCTAATTTTGAACCAATTCCAGAGAAGGGACCCACCCCCTGAAATCGCCACCCCCAGAGGTAGTGTTAAACTTGGGGGACATTGGAGACATGACGGATTTTACATGCACCAGCTCCCCTAGCGTACACAATCCCACTCCCACAGCAGTCGAGCTGAGAGGGAGTTGACTCTCCCAAGCTCTGGCCAAGACGGATGCTGCTTCACTTGTCGTGTTCTTATGGGAACGGATTTCAGCGCCCAGACCACTGCGGCACTTTTACGCTCTATTTTAACAATAAATACACCAGTATTATAACGGAACTTCTTGAACTAATACCGAGAAATAATGTAGGATAGACAGAAACTAAAAGATTTCCAGCTTCAACTTCTTCAAAACTTAGTTCGCTGTTTTGAGAAATACTTTTAAAAAAACAGCCATATTTTCTTTATATGTTCTTAATATCCAATAGCAGAATTCGATTCCCGGAAACTAAAACTACTAGTTACCTCTTTTTCTTACTTGAAAACGGAACCTATTTTCTTTCTTGTATTAAAACAGCTTCCCTTTTTTATGACCATTCTGATGTCAGTCTCGTGCAAGAGATATTCGGGTCATAAAAAGGCGTATAACATCTCCCTTTCGCGACCTCTGCTCATTGTAGAGCTATAGGAGAAATGCTACATGGTATAAAAAAATGAGGAAGCCGGATAAATGTTGCTATGGAGGAGTATTTTTGGATTTTTATCGACGGTGGCTCGCTCTCATGTTTTTGCGACTATTTCTGGGACTATTATTTATTTATTATTTACGGAAATTCACCTAGTCTTCTAGGTTTTTTTTTTTAATCTAAGTGTGATTATATGGAAATATTTCTGTAAATAATGGTGAGCTAGCTGAAAGTTCACTTCGGAAAAATATTAATATAAAGAATATATGAATGATGTGTTAAATAGGTATAAGATAGTAAAATGAGACAATTTAATAAAAACTTTAAAATTAATAAAGTAAATTCATGAAATTTGCGCAAAAGTAACGAATAGAATGTTATGTAATTATAAACTGTGTATTTTTATGATTATCTAATTTATTTGTGAGTTAAACTTTTTTCTAATCTCTAACAATCGGAAAGCTCCCTCTTTTTACTTGTAAATAAATTTTCAAGCTCCCGTGCCTCATAGATAGTTTATCTGTGATGCTACAGGTAATCAATTATATTAAAAATATACAAAGTAAATTTCAGATGTAACAGTTAGTGATGTAAAAAATATGCAAAGCAAATTTCGGATGTGACAGTTAATCAATTCTATTAAAAATATATAAAGCAAATTTCAGATGTAACAGGTAATCCATCATATTAAATATATACAAAGCAAATTTCAGATGTAACAGTTAATCAATTATTTTAAATATATATAATTCTTTTTTTTCAACGGGCGGGAGCTTGCCGATTAGGCATTGTCCACTACAACTGACCAAAGGTATTATGGCCATTTTATTATGGGGGCATCCAGTGGGTGACTTCAAAAAGTAAAGTTGTTAAATTAAAGAAGGAATCATTAAAAAATATGCATTGAAATTTATAATGTGAAACTCAAATAAATAAATAAAAATAAAAATTCTGATTTTTCAATATCCGAAGTATCGTCGGATATCCGAACCACAATCTCCGGATATTTGACTTCTCAGTTCGTATAACATTTAAAACTAAGAAAAAACATTCTAAGCATTACTTTCCTAAAACTACCCTAGATGCAGTTTTTTCCATCGAAGCTATCAAATGAAGCGATTCTCAACACGCTAATGACTATGTTGAGTTATTTGGAAAAATCGGCGATTCAGTTACTTTAACCTATTGAATATATAATATCAATAACCTATAAAAATTTTAATAATATTAGTTTTCACAAAACTATAGCATAAATCAATGCTTCTTACATTATCAATTCTATACTCATCAATCGATACGTATCGTGCATTCACTGAATATTATTTCCCTGAAAATAGACATTACTAGCAGTGAAACTAGTTTTACAGGTTGAGTAAAAGTTTCGCGGGTGCTGGCATTAACGGTCAAAGATGATAAATTAATTTGAGCCTGAAAATATTGTGCTGGAAGATATGACATGTCCCCCCCCCACAATTTTTATATTTCTTGATGTGCTTTGGAAAAATTACGCATAACTAAAATATTTTACTAAAAAAAGGCACATTTGAAAATAATTTAAACCTAAGAATAGCTAGGCAATTAAGTAAGGTAGTCAGAAAATGTGCAATCGTTAATATCCAAGAAAAATATAGTATCTCAAACATATTGATTATGAATCTTTTCCTTGCAGGAATATTTTACGCACATATATTATTATACTATACATCAAATAAAGTAAAAGGTAAAACGAAGTTTATTTAGGTTTATTTTAAATAGAATATAGATACCGGTATCATACTGACTATTAATTATCAGACCTGCTAGCTTACCGGTTTAGTTATTCACCTTCCAAATTGCTGATTTTATCAGGTTGTAACGAAAGTTTTCCGCCATATCTGCCTGAAAAACTAACTTCTTAGATAACTGTATTTGAACTTTCGGTACCAAACCTGCACAGTGTCACATTATACAACAATAGTACTTAAAGCTGTACTCATAATTTGTTGATATTCTAGAGCTGACTTTTTGCAACAAAACTGGAAGTTAATGATGGTTCTAATCCTCTAGAGCTATAGTTCCATTTGGAGACACCTTGTACTTAATGATAACTATATTTTTCAGAGATTTCACAACACGGTGTTATAAAGTAAGCCTCTTTCTTTCAAATGTCAAAAATAGTTCGACAAAATATGAGCAAATACGCCAATGCGAACTGTGTTCTGACGATGTTTGCGGTGGCGGGAAACTTTCGTTACAACCTAATATTTACGATTTTCCGTTCATCATATGCATTGTTGAAGGAAAAAGTTTTAGCTGTAGTGTTTTATTTTCTTCTTCTTCCCGGTCTATTTTTAGGCCTCTCTCTCAGTGACGCGCGATAAAAAATAAATAGAGAATTTATAGAATTTTATGTTTCCCCTTCTTTATAGCATTTTATGCTCAATAATTGTTTTTACAACAATTTATAACACATCATGTACACAATACATAGTAACTACATATTCTGATCTTGAAGGTACAGTATTTAAGTATCAACAGATCATCATATGTGTATGTATAAAAGTGCTTTGATGTCTGCTTATTTACCAGTTGTCCTGGAACTTCATGTACAAACATGAAGGGGAGGTAGAGAACATCGCTAGGAACCATCATTACACAGGAAATCAGGGGTGGAAATCGATAGGTGGCGCTGTACGCGAACTTATAAAGTCGACATGTATGGCTTTCTCATTGTCATAGCTGTCGATTTTTAAGATTTTTTCGGACGGTGATCTGCAACTATTATTTTTAATAATTTGATGTTTAAATGAACAGAAACATTTAATGTAAAATAGAAGTGTTCAGAAGTAAAGGTAGCTAATCTTCCAAAAACGCGTAAAGGTTGTCAGCTCTGATAAAGAGGAAACCACTCCTGCTGACTATGAAAGCTCGTGTACAGCGCCACCTATCGATTACCGTCCATGATTTCCTATGTAATTATGATGCCTAACGATGTTCTCTATCTTCCCTCCACGAAGTTCTGGGGCACCCTTTATATACGTTTTCGTTATAGAGCCTTAGACTCTTCACTGAAACTAGAAATCTTCGGTACACTGCATAAATATGTAGTGTTTTATTTTCTTCTTCTTCCCGGTCTATTTTTAGGCCTCTCTCTCAGTGACGCGCGATAAAAAATAAATAGAAAATTTATAGAATTTTATGTTTCCCCTTCTTTATAGCATTTTATGCTCAATAATTGTTTTTACAACAATTTATAACACATCATGTACATAATACATAGTAACTACATATTCTGATCTTGAAGGTACAGTATTTAAGTATCAACAGATCATCATATATGTATGTATAAAAGTGCTTTGATGTCTGCTCATTTACCAGTTGTCCTGGAACTTCGTGTACAAACGTGAAGGGGAGGTAGAGAACATCGCTAGGAACCATCATTACACAGGAAATCAGGGGCGGAAATCGATAGGTGGCGCTGTACGCGAACTTATAAAGTCGACATGTATGGCTTTCTCATTGTCATAGCTGTCGATTTTTAAGATTTTTTCGGACGGTGATCTGCAACTATTATTTTTAATAATTTGATGTTTAAATGAACAGAAACATTTAATATAAAATAGAAGTGTTCAGAAGTAAAGGTAGCTAATCTTCCAAAAACGCGTAAAGGTTGTCAGCTCTGATAAAGAGGAAACCACTCCTGCTGACCATGAAAGCTCGTGTACAGCGCCACCTATCGATTACCGTCCATGATTTCCTATGTAATTATGATGCCTAACGATGTTCTCTATCTTCCCTCCACGAAGTTCTGGGGCACCCTTTATATACGTTTTCGCTATAGAGCCTCAGACTCTTCATTGACTCTTGAAGTCTTCGGTACACTGCATAAATAGCATAGGAGGCATGCTAAAAAATTAATACAATTATCAATTTTTCAATTACTTTTATGTTTGTCCTTTCTTTGACCATTTTCCCCGTATTTGCTGTCGTATGCTCAAATTTTATGAGTCAACCATATTTTTTTTATTATCGGAAAGTCTAGAGAATGTTTTTTTCAAATTTGTTCTGTTCGAACAACTTACCTCATTTTTTTAACGATAATTAATAATATCTCCAGAAAACTTCCATTCTTTCTGACCTAGATGATAGTTTATTTCTAAACATAAACTATTACATCGATTATTTCACATTAAGTTATCCATTTCAACCCTCTCGTCACCGAATTATGAAAAATCCGAGAAAAAAAATCTGTCTAGCATTTGATGCATCTGAAATACTATTATAAATCATGCAAAAATATTTTTTTTCTAATGTCGATTAATATTAGATTATATAATCGATTAATAATAATTTTTCTAATATTAATTACTGTATTTTCGAAGCATTTTGTTATGCTAAAATTAATTTAAAAGGATGCACATAGTAGGTAAAGGTTGAGGAATAAGAAAGAAACTATACTTACCTTAAAAAGAATAAAAACGGTAAAAAACAGCGTAAATATTTTCTTAATTTTTCTCCTGAAACAATGAAGCGAAAACTGTAAAAAACGATCTAAATGGACTAGTACTGCAATCTAGGCACGTTTTATGCATCTAGTTAAGAGCCTCATATACTTTCTACATAAATTAATGATATTGATATCACTGAAAGAAAAAAATACTAAATTCAACTGTTTTCTCTCTAAATATTGCTATTTGAAGTAGGAGCCTCATATGAGGTTCAGGGTGACGAGAGGGTTAAAACTTAATGTGAAATAATCTGAAGCTGTACTGAACGATTAGCTGTTCAGTACTTGGTTGTTCTGTAAAGTTCTTTGTCATATAACCTTTCTTGGAATTCTATAGCATCTCAGCTGCTCATTATTTCCATGGAGGGATTTTTTACAGCGTAGAAAAACAAATTATGTACATTTAGAGCAATTAGATCATGGAAGGATAGACAGACAAACCGAAATCACAAGAACTTTTCAACTTTTGATGAAAAGGTTGAAAAATACACTGTTACCCCTGAAAAACTACGTTGTTCAACCAGCTGTTGTTTGTTAGATTTACATTTTCGAAGTACAATTAACACATGTTTTTAATTTACCATTTAATTTGCAACAAAATTTTACAGGAATGCTCTCTCTTTTTTATTGCAGGACTTGTAAAACTCGGTGTTCATTGTGTAACGGGAAAAAAAGTGGCAGTCAAAATCATAAACAGGGAAAAACTGAGTGAATCCGTTCTACTCAAGGTAAGTTGCGCTTTCTCTATATTGTCATGTTTGAATTTTTTTCTAAATGAACTTTATTTAAGGAAATACATCCTGTACCTTAAACCAATGACGTATTTAAGGGGGCGTGCCAAGGTAGCCCTGTCCCTTCCCGAAAATATAAAGCAATTATTAAAAAAACTCGGCTGTTCGAGCCTCGTCAGGGGGAGACCACCTTGAACCCCCCTAATTTTCTAGTTTCATTATTTCCATATCAAACCAATATTAATTGCCTACGTCATTTTATCTCTCATTTTTCGTGTATTTCGCCTGGTAACCCTATGAAAAATCTATGTTTGTCCCGTTGAAATTTCTATGATTGTAATTTATAGAAAAATACATGTGATGCATATTCTACAAATAGATTAAAGCTGTTGTGAACTAATAGTATTTATATATATGTAAAATTATGTCGCTTTTTTTGTACACATTTTTCGGACAATTTTCAGTAAAGGGGGTGAGAGATAAAATAACATACTCATTAAAAACTGCAGTTTTAAAAAAATTATAATAACTACAGTAACAATTTAAAATAAATAAAATTTACAACACTATAATCCATATTATTATAATTTAGTTAGGATACTTTATCTAATTTTGAATGACTGCGGTAAAAATAAATGAGATTTTTTTATTATTTAACAACAGTCGAAAGGTTTTATAATTTTCAAACAGTTTTCGTCCAGAGGATATAATCTCCCCCGTATAGCGATTTCGTTTCTTATAAATGACTCATAATATTTTTGTGTTTTTAAAAATTTTTTAAACTAAGTCGTCCATGTGAAGAGCGGGCATTCAGGCAGTTAAAAATAAAAAAGTTATACACATCATCACCTATTTTACGACGAACAGAAAAAGAAGGAGGATTCCTAATATTTGTTTAAGATAATCAAAATATAAAAAACAAATATTTGAAAAATAAGCGTAAAAATGATCTCTTAAGTGTTTTCCTCTCTACCTCCAAATACTAAATAAAATAAAATAAAAATAAATGAATGAATAAACAGCCTTCACTTCACATTAATCATTTTGCTGTATCATAGGCAAGCGTACATATTCTAATTCAGCCAAACAAATATTTTTCCAGGCAAAAAGGGTGGGAGGGGGGCAAGTAAGACGAAGGTTTTCAAATTTCGGAATTAATTTCAACATATGCGCCACGGTTATTGATCATGAATAAAAGATGAGAGTTTTCGAAAACACTGCAGTCAGTCGGAATTAGGAACTTCTCGAGACGGAAAAAACAAACAAACAAGAATTTGAAGTTAGATTATAATGCTTATTAACAAGATAGAGCGAAAATAAAAAGCGCTTCTGTAAAAGCCTGAGATGAGATCCCTTCAAATACAGCCTAACTTCATTAACGCAAAACCGCTTAAGATAAAATACCGGTTTACATGAAATATGTGCTTAGTACTTCTAAAATTCAATTCTCTATACTTAAAAAGGTACATTTATTGGATAACATGAAATTAAGTTAACTGGAAGCAATTACCAAGGCCTCTCTGATTATGTCTCATAAAAAATTGTGTGCTTTTTTTAATGTTTTAATGTAAGTTCCCGTGGAAGGAATGGGCACTCAGCTAATAAAACAATAAAACTATCAATGTTCGAATGAGCTAGGAATATTCTTGCTAACTTAATTTTTTAACCGAGCGCTTTTGATTCTTATATAAAAAGTAATACTAACAACTCTCATGCCCAATTGCATAATTTTCTGTACCAGTCCGCAACGCAGATTTAAAAAATCTGGAGTGACTCCACTCGACTTTCCGAACACTTACGATTAAGATCATTATCGAGAATTTAAATAAATTTTAATCGATGAATAATTCAAATATGTATACCAAATTGAAGCTCAATCGAATGTACCGTTTAAACGCTAGCGCACTTTCAAGAATTTCTCCCCATAGGCCATAATGTAAAAGAAATCTTGGTCGTAGCCCTGTAGAAAAACTATGAGTCCTATACACACCAAAATCAATACCGGTCTTGCGATGGTGGTTTATAACATGTATACCCAATTTGAGCTCAATCGTATGTACCGTTTAAACGCTAGCGCACTTTCCAGAATTTCCCCCCATAGGCCATAATGTAAAAGAAATTTTTGTCGTAGCCCTGTAGAAAAACTATAATACCTATACACACCAAAATCAATACAGGTCTTGCGACGGTGGTTTATAACATATATACACTTTTGGAGCTCAGTCGAAAGTACCGTTTAAACGATAGCGCATTTTCAAGAATTTCTCCCTATAGGCCATAATGTAAAAGAAATCTTTGTCGTAGCCCTGTAGAAAAACTATAAGTCCTATACACACCAAAATCAATACCGGTCTTACGACGGTAGTTTATAACATATATACCCAATTTGAGCTCAACCGCATGCCCTGTTCAGGAGCTATCGTGTTCACTCACATACACACACACACACACACCACACACACACACACACACACACACACACACACACACTACACACATACATACATCTCGTAAAAATAGCATAAATGAATTCAGAAGACCTCAAAACGTGTAAATACACCAAAATCTCGAATTCGAATTTTTTCATGATTACAATACTTTCCTTACATGGTACATGTTCGGAAAGTAAAAATACAAAAATAGTCTGCAAGGTAAACTGCAGGTACGTAGAAAGTTACTCATAAAATACATATTAAACTATCACATTCATCTTAGGGTGAATCTAAACTCTTGGGAAAAACTTTAAGGGGTGATAGCGCACATAATAAGGAATCAGAATTACATAGGAATGTGGGGTCGGCAACGTCGTCTTCGTATAGCTGTTAATAATCACTTCGGAAAAAGTGCTGAAACAACAGTGCACTTGCCGACCATTGTTCGTCAGAAACTAATGTGTTTTTCTTCGGAAACGGAAGACTGAAATGGATAGTTTAAAAAGTTGATTTTATTTCATGGATGAAATTTTCGGAGACGAGCCTATTGCTTATGAAACTTGGTTAAGAAATTAGACGGACACTTCAATACTTTTCCAAAAGTGATTATTACCGGGTAAGTTAAAATTGCGTCTCACTCCAGATTGCTATGTGATTACGATTCCTCATTGTGCGCCCTATCACCCCTTAAAGTTTTGCGCAAGAGTTTAGATTCAACCTGTATGTCAAATAAGCTGCATTTGCACATTTTAGAGCATTAATTTTGCCTACAGTTTCAAGTTGTATAGAATTTTTTTTTTGTTCAGTTACATAATTTTGATAACCAATTTTATAATAACTCCGCCCCTTTTTTGTAAAATTTTCTGTGAAGTACTGCCCAACAAATCTCTTCTGCCAATTCACTTCTTCAAATAGCATTTTAATGAGTTTTATAAACACGTTTTATATTTTAGTGCAACAAAATTTCAAAACTTGGTTGAAAAATGAAAACTCACCCAAAAGATTAAGAAATATTTTATCGAAACAATCATTATTTATCAAAAATGTGTAGTAATTTTAACTCTTTATACAAAAGTTAGCATAATGGCTTGCAATGAACGAATTTATGATTAATTCACGAAAAGTACGGAGAGAGATTTTATATTAAATCACTGGATGCAGTCGGCGATATATCGTTCGATATGAACTGTTGATATAGTCTGCAGACCTTCTCAAGAATCTGCGACGGGCGTCGCTGCGTCGCATGACTTCTGCGACCGGGCTCTGATTCTAATAATAATTATTACTTTACTATCAGAGTACAAATGAGAAGGGAATATTCTTGCTCCCTAATTTGTAAACTTGCAACCCTCGAACAGCGTAATATTGATTAAACCATAACGAGTTTGATTAGTCCATCATCCTGATCGTAGGAAGTGATGCACTAACCACAATTTTCATATCTTTTACCACTGGTACCACTTCTTCATGACGTTTCAGCCATGGGTTGCTGTCCAATAGAGATGAGACGGACTCAGCCCGAGCACGAAAGCCCGAGCCCGAACCGGGCTCGGGCTCTGTAACTCCCAATTGCGTTCGGGCTCGGGCTCGTGAAAAAATTTCTCATTTATTGAACATTCTCCTCGAAACAGATTTTAAAAAGCAATTCATGTGGAAAATAAAAGTACTTATAAAAAATCTGATGTGTCCAACACATGACTTCCTTGCACGTCCATTAGATCAAAAATATTTTCGACGCACTTCCTCTAAACTTATTTGTTTGAAAGAGATAAAATATCAATAATAGTAAGGTTTAGCGATTTCTAGACAAATATTTCGATATCGCCAAGCTGAGTTCAATTTGAAATATTTCCTTCTGACACTTTATTTGGCGATATTTCACCAAAAGCCGACAAACTTGAGATAGTCTGCGAGATTTTGGGGATAGCCAAAGTAGTCATTGACCACAGACTTTCAATGAATTGAATGCATCCATACACCTCAATGTATTTAAAGTCATTTGGCTCACCCTGTAAATAAATTCTCAGTCGATTGCTGTCAAAAAAGATATGGAAAACAGTTAGATATTACAATATTTCTAAATACAAAAGTTCAAAAATCTACGGGTTAAAGTTTTAGTGTTATACAAAATATGAAATAATTTTTGGCGCCAAATTTGGCGATATTTCGGCGAAACTCGTCAATGTCGACGAAATTTGGCGAGATTTTAAGCATGAACCAAACAATGACAGATTATCGCCAAATTTGGCGATATTTCGCCAAAACTCGCCAAGAACGATGACAAATGGCGATACTTTGGGCATGGACCAAATGACTGACTATCGCCAAATTTGGCGATATTTCGCCAAAACTCGCCAAGGTCGAGGACAGACGGCGAGTTTTTGGGCATGTACCAAACAATGACTGTCTACAGTTGTATTATATTGAAGATGTCCATAGACATTAAAGTACTAAAATTCTTTTCGGTGGTCCTGTATATAAACTCTCCAGTAGATTGGAACCAAAAATCGAGATACACAACTAGATGTTACAACATTCTTATATATGAAATTTCATAATAGTTTTTGAGATTTGAGAGTTAAATATGCACACACGTACACCAAAAGTCGCCAAGCTTGGCGACTTTTGGCATAGTTCTTGAGGGAGGCACGTGACCGTGGTCGGAACATTACCTAACTTATGTGGTAGGACGGTATTGTGCTTGAAATGGATGAATGCCCCTAAAATTGCCATTGACCGTAATGTATTGGAAATCTTTTGAGTGTTCCTGTAGCAGAACTACAAATGATAAAGACACCTTTTTTAATGGAGAAATTCATTTTCTAACTCTTTACAGCATACATCACTTCTGAGTCGTTTGAAATAGCCCAATACCTCTAAAAAACGCTTTGATGAATTTCGGCCCATAGAGCGTAATGTATTTCGAATCTTTTGGGCGGTTCTGTAGATAAACTATCCAGTCGAATGGAATCGAAAGGGGAGGTGCACAACTAGATGTTACAGCAATCCAAAATATGAAGTTTCGACATTCTACGCCTAATAGTTTTTGAGATATGCGAGTTTAATGAATTTCGGCCCATAGAGCGTAATGTATTTCGAATATTTTGGGCGGTCCTGTACATAAACTATCCATTCGATTGCCACCAAAAGGGGAGGTGCACAACTAGATCATAGAACAATCCTAAATATCAAATCTCAACATTCTACGACCAATAGTTTTTGAGATATGCGAGTTACATACATACGTACGTACGTACGTACAGACGGCATGGAAAAACTGGCCACAGCAGACTCGCCGCTGGTCAAAATGAGTTGCAGACGCGTTAATATGATCGTGCATGCTAGCCTACGATAGGATGCATCGAAAAAAATTTTAAAATTAAATTTAGAGATAGTCAAAATCGGTTTTTTTGTCGAAATTTGGCCCCCAAAATTTTTCGGGATCACATTACTTCCTTATACTACGTACAAGGAAGTAAAAAAAAATTAGCGGCACGGCCGCCTAGAAGGTGCGTGAAGCTCTTTGGGTATTTCAGAAAAGCGGCTTATATTGCTTGGTTAGTCATCAGATCGGACATTATTTGATAAACATGGATATGAAGAATCAGAAAGTGCATTGAGAGTTTGCAACTATATTTGTCTTTAATTTGCACAAACAGCAAAATTTATTGTATTCTATCAATGAAGTAATTTTATTTATTTATTATTATTTTTTTATCTTTAGCTGAAATTTCGGGCTCGGGCTCCGACTTAAATAATATTGCTCGGGCTCGGGCGGGCTCGGATTAAAAGTTCTCGGGCTCGGGCTTCAAAAAATGAGCCCGAACTCATCTCTACTGTCCAATAGAGATGAGACGGGCTCAGTCCGAGCCCGAGACCGGGCTCGGGCTCTGTAATTCACAATTGTGTTCGGGCTCGGGCGGGCTCGGGCTCGTGAAAAATTTCTCCTGTATTGTACATACTGCTTGAAACAGTTTTTAAAAGGCGATTCATGAGGAAAATAAAACTACTTATTAAAAAAAAAAAAATAGAGGCACGGGCGCCTAGAAGATGCGTGAAGTTCTTTGGGTATTTTAGAACGGCGGTTTATATTCCTTAGTTAGTCATGAGATCCGACATTTTTTGATAAAGAATGGATACAAAGAATTAGAAAGTGCATTGGGAGTTTGCAACTGCATTTGTCTTTAATTTGCACAAACGGCAAAATTTATTGTATTCTATCAATGAAGTAATTGAGTTTTTTTTTCATCTTTAGTTAAACTTTCGGGCTCGGGCTCCGACATAAATAATATTGCTCGGGTTCGGGCGGGCTCGGGCTTCAAAAAATGAGCCCGAACTCATCTCTACTGTCCAACTCTCAATCCTCATGATGAATCAGCCTCACCTCCTCCTAATATTTTGTCTCAATATTACTGATATACCCTGTATATCACATCCTATTCAGCGATATATTGTTACAAAATCGTAATATTGTGTTCCCACACCAATGTATGGTACTGGAAAGATAGTTGCATAGACATTCTTGCAAGCGAAATGAGTATCCGATTCCCTTGACATTGGCGATAAACTTAGTGACCGTTTTGGCAATTTGGCGACAAACTTGGTGAGTTTGGCGACCAAAAGAAAGTTCCCTGAAGTAGTGGAATTTTGGCTGTATCTTAAAAGTTTTAATTGTACTGTTCAAAAATATTGGGAGGCCAGAAGGCTAATGACTTGATTGTTAAAGCCTAGCATTTGCCATAAATAAATCAATTAACCCATTGAAGCGCAACCATTTCCCAATGCTGGAAAAAAGCCAGCCGTTGCCATCGCTCGATTTAACTATCAGCAAGATGGCGGTTGATCATATGCAACAGATCTAGAGATCATTTTTTGACACAGACTGACGCGATGAACGATTCGATCGACGGCCATCTTGCTGATAGTTAAATTGAGCGATGGTAACGGCTTCCCCTTTTTCAGCATTGGTCTGTCTATCCAGTTGTTTTTCTATATCAATGTATTTTCATCGTATTCGCCATTTTTTTTAGCAAATGCCAGTGCTGTTAAAATTAATCCTGACAATTTTTATGGGAAATGATATGCTAAAAAGCAAAGGATTCTCGTGCACCTATGTCACCCTCAAGTACTTTTATAGAAATCAAATTTATTCTTCGTGACTGGCAACAGTGAAAACGTCAGAGTTTTGTGTTCTCGCGGCGTGGACAATGCGAGTTAAAGGGTTAAGAAAGAAGTTACCAGAAAAATCCCAAAATATGATGTCACGTCCTATATGACCCCATTTCCTGCTTAAAAATTCATAAATAGAAAGTCTCTTTTGGTGTCGAGTTAGTTGATAAAGACCGAGGGTATAGAGAGCAAAGCTATGCGATTAACATTGCTATTTAAATAGTGTCATTGTTGTGGTAATTTAATTATCTGCTGTTGCATGTGCTATTGATTTCTGTACTCTTTGTGCAATATTATTACATCGACCCATCAAATAAAGCGTAATATTCGTTTCTTGAGTTTGTTGGACTGCTTTAATGTATACCCACTACCATATCTTTGTAACAGTACCTTGTTATAGTTAGGAAAATTATGTTTAGAAACTCAAAGGGAATTCAACTTCAAACCGCTCAAACGGAATTCCCTAATTAAGAAACACATAAAATAAGCACCCTTCCCGGCAAGAGCGATTTCTAATAAGAAAAAAAAAACCCAAACCCTTCCCGCAATTTAATTGTCTCTCGCCTGGTGTAGAATAGAGTTTCACCTAAGAAAAGGAATTTTTTTCTCTTTATTTACCTGAGAGGAGATGGGGGAGATGAGCTCTCTCTCTCACTCTGATGTCAATTAGCTTTGCAAATATTGATCTCATTCTGCCAATTAGGGTCAAAGCTTATTCAGTTTCATTGTTGTCAACAGATAAACAAACTGCACGTCTGGATTCTGAAAAGTCGGGCGGATTTGTTTGAGCAGCTCTTATTAGCTATTCAATCTGGACAATTAAAATTAGGAATATTCGAGAGAAATTTTAGATGGAGTAGATTTATATTGGTTGGGAATTTAACTTTTTACAGACCGAATTGAGATCCAGCGATATTTTAAATTAGTTTTCAGCATATTTTGTCTGCTAATCCGTTAGTTAGGATATTAGTCATTTAAATAAGGAAAAGAAAATGTTGTACACTGTTTTCTCTCTGTCTCCAATTGGGAGCATAGGTCATTTCCAACTATCGTTTTGCATTGGTTTCAAAAACGGAATATTCTGATGCGTAGTTTAAATAATAAGCAAAATATTAAGAATTAAAAAAAGATTAATTTTTAAATTTAAATAAAGATATGAAATAAGTTTGAAGGGGGCGGGGGTGTCAAGATAGATTTGTAAAAATTTATGAAAATGTCTATTTCCATGATTTTTTATCCAGTTTTCCACTAATGGAAGAAATGCAACTTCTGTTTCAAAAAAATCAAGTCATCTTTTAACTATTTCTGCTAATTATTTTCAAGTCAGTATTGATGAAATTTAATTTTTCAATACATTTTTAATTTGACGTTCCCATTTGGGAACATTGGCTTGGAACGATTTTATAAGTATTGTTTTCGTATTCAATTGAAACTATTTCATTTCTTTATGTGAACTTAGGGAATTTTTCTGTGTTGTTGCTGTCGTTACTAATGCCCTCTGGCACCCGTGCAGTAGTGGCAGATCCTCCATATAGGACAGCGATAGGCCAAAGGGCTTCCATTTAAAGAAACCCACTGGGAGGAAGACCAACTTAGCTCGGGGGTCTCCTAATTTTAAACCCATTCCACATGAGAGACCTAGCACCTGGAATCAGCACTCCCAGAGATATAGTTTAAACATATGGAGGACATTGAAGCCACGACAGATTTTACGTGCACCATCTCCTTTTAGTGTGCACAGTTCAATAGCAACCCATCCGAGAGAGGAGTTCACCCTTCGAAGCCCTGGCCAAGCCAGTGCAGCTTAGACGTATTTAACCCTTTGAGGCGCAACCCTTTCCCAATGCTGAAAAAAGGGCAGCCGTTGCCATCGCTCGACTTAACTACCAGCAAGATGGCGGACGATCGAAACGTTCATCGCGTGCCACAGATCTAGAGACCCCTTTTTTGACGACAGATGGCTGTGCCGCATAGCCAGCTGTCGTCAAAAAAGGGTCTCTAGATCTGTGGCACGCGATGAACGTTTCGATCGTCCGCCATCTTGCTGGTAGTTAAGTCGAGCGATGGCAACGGCTTCCCTTTTTTCAGCATTGGGCAATCTATCCAGCTGTTCTCGCATTCTTCCAATTTTCTGCAGATGTCAGTGGTGTTAAAAGTATTCGTGACCATTTTTTTACGGGAAATGACGTGCTAAAAAGTAAAGGATACTCGTGGAGCTATGTCACCCGCAACTATTTTTATCGAAATCAAATCTATTCTCCGTGACTGGCAACAGTCAAAACGTCAGAATTTGGTGTTCCCAGACCGGGAACACTGCGCGTTAAAGGGTTAATGACTAGGCCACTACGGGACAATTCTTTTGTTTTCACTTTGCTGGTTCAAAAGTTTTAGAGTGGTTTATTTGTGTAGAAGCTTTTGCATTCTTATGGTTATTTTAGGCGTTAACATAGTGTTGCAGATACTTTGCTCAATTATCAAGTTCGTAGTGCAAGAACGTTCTCGATCAGTTACAGGGGCGTAGCCAGAGGGTGGCTGATGGGGCTGTAGCCACCCTCGAAATGAATAAACAAGATATTGATAAAACTGAGTATTTGGGTAATTTGAAAGATTCCCTTGAGAAATATGAGGTTAAGCTAAGGGCGTAAATCGAACTTTTTAAAAAATCTTTATGCATTTCGTACTGCAAATATTTTAACTCGATTTATGGTTTTCTTTTACTGTCATTCTAGGTGTTGAATTTTCAGCCATCTCAGTAAAAAAAAAAAGATAGCTACGCTAGTGATTAGTTAGGTTAGTGTTTGTTAAATCAAAGAAACTTGACATGAGACGGGCTCAGCCTGAGCTCGAGCCCGCGACCGAACGGGGCTCGGGATCTTGAGAAATTTCTCCCTTATTGAACATACTCCTTGTAAACAGATTTTAAAAATTGATTCATGGGAGAAATAAACTAATTATTAATATTTGATGAACATGAATATAAAGAATTAGAAAGTGAATTAAGAGTTTATTGTTATATTTGTCTTTAATTTGCACAAACGGCAAAATTTATGACATTCTATCAATGAAGTCATTGACTTTTATTTATCTGCTAGCTGAAATACCCGTCGTTGACGGGTTAGTATTGAATGCAAATTTCCAAAAAAAAAGAACTTTCGTCAGAATTGTAGGAGTACACAGAATGGATGTAGTATGTTGCCAAAGTAAAGAAAGCGAAGTTATAATTTTTATGTATTGTTAAAATATTACTGGTTAGAGAGTAACTAAGTAATATCATTTCATTCACTTTAGCCGTAATTATGGGATGCGCGAACGAATATTTAAGCATAGTGAAATAATTTTCGCAAAATCTCTAAATCTAATCAATATTTTTGAAAAATTGGTAGCCTAGAATTTAAGTTGAGTGACAACCTATCATGTCACCCAATTTCGTTTCATTCCCTGTAGTCTTTATTTCGTGATGCTGGAAAAATTTTAAAACGATTTTCGCAAAATCTCAAAATGTAATCAGAATATTTTTAAAATTCAACGCCTATAAATTAAGATTAGCAACTACCTATCATATTACCAAATTTCGTATTAGTCATTATTACGCGATGCTTGAAGAAATATAACCTCATTTTGGGAGAATATTCACAAAATCTAATAAAAATGTTTTAAAAATTGGACACTTATAGTTTATATTGAGCAACCATCTATCCTGTGGCCAAATTTCACATCATTCGCTTTAGTCGTTATTACGTATGTGTGAACAAAGATTCACTCAGTTTTAAACGATTTTCGCAAAATCTCGAAATCTGCTTTTTTTTTTTAATTAGATGCTTATGTTTTAAGTTGAGTGGCCACCAATCATGATACCAAATTTCATTCCAATTGTTCAATCGTTTTTACATGATGCTCGAACACGAATTTACGCAGTTTAAAACGATTTTCGCAAAATCTCAAAATCTAATCAAGATTTTTTTTTTAATCGGCGCCTATGTTTTAAGTTGAGTGACCACAAATAATGATACCCAATTTCATTTCAATTGCTTCAGTCGTTTATACGTGATGCTCGAACACGAATTTACGCAGTTTAAAACGATTTTCGCAAAATCTCAAAATCTAATCAAGATTTTTTTTTTAATCGGCGCCTATGTTTTAAGTTGAGTGACCACAAATAATGATACCCAATTTCATTTCAATTGCTTCAGTCGTTTATACGTGATGCTCGAACACGAATTTACGCAGTTTAAAACGATTTTCGCAAAATCTCAAAATCTAATCAAGATTTTTTTTTTAATCGGCGCCTATGTTTTAAGTTGAGTGACCACCTATAATGACACCCAATTTCATATCATTCGCTTCAGTCGTTTTTGCGTGATGCTTGAACAAAAAAAGCGTCACGGACAGAATGACAGAAGGACAGAAAAACTTTTTTTTTTGAGGGTCGCACCGGGTTCCCAGGAGCTTGAAACGGATAGAAATCGCAAAATTTTTGAATTCCAAGAAATGAACAGACAAAAGTCTAATTTTATTTATATAGATTAGCTGAAATTTCGGGTTCGGGCTCGGAAAACGACTTAATAATATCGTTCGCACTCGGGCTTTAAAAAATGATCCCGAACTCATCTCTAAAAGCCATGGTTCTCCAGCAGCTCAGTCAAAATGGGGCCGTCGTGAATCTTCTACCGGGCCTGCTTGTGCACTCCGACGAGTCATCCAAAGAGGCTTGCAGATGCTCACTTATTGGTTCCAGCTCTTAGATACGTCTTCTAACGGCCTGCTTGTGCACTCCGACGAGTCATCCAAAGAGGCCTGCAGATGCTCACTTGTTGGTTCCAGCTCTTGGATACGTCATCTAACGGCCTGCTTGTGCACTCCGAGGAGTCATCCAAAGAGGCCTGCATATGCTCACTTATTGGTTCCAGCTCTTAGATATGTCATCTAACGGCCTGCTTGTGCACTCCGACGAGTCATCCAAAGAGGCCTGCAGATGCTCACTTATTGGTTCCAGCTCTTAGATACGTCATCTAACGGCCTGCTTGTGCACTCCGACGAGTCATCCAATGCGGCCTGCAGATGCTCTTTTATTGGTTCGAGCTCTTAGATATGTCATCTAACGGCCTGCTTGTGCACTCCGACGAGTCATCCAATGCGGCCTGCAGATGCTCTTTTATTGGTTCGAGCTCTTAGATATGTCATCTAACGGCCTGCTTGTGCACTCCGACGAGTCATCCAAGGAGGCCAACAGCGTGTCGACTCTGCTAATTTCTTCCTAATCAGATATGATGAAGATAGCAGGTGGCCGCTGCGGATATTACGGACGGTTGAGGCCCATTTCACCCTGACAGAGAACGTAAACTTCAAGAACAGCGTTCATTGAACAGAAGGAAATCCTCACGGTGTGACACCAGTGCCTTTATATGACAGACACGTGACTGTGTGGTGCGACGTTGCAGGGACATTCATTCTGGGTCCTTACTTCTTCGAAGAATCCACATCCAGTGGTATGCAAACGTGATCCGTCTCAGGTACTCGGTATAATGCAATGTTAGAGAATTACGTAATATCAGAATCGCAGCAGCGAAATGTCATTAATGACATTGTATGGATGCAAGATGGTGCTCCTCCACACATTGCCAGAAGTGTTCGACAAGTGCTGCAACAGCACTTTGGTGATAGAGTCATCGCGCGTGCTTTTGCAGTTTCGTGGGCACCTCGTTCCCCCGACCTCACTCCGATGGAGTTCTGATTCTGGGGTTATCTGAAATCAAAGGTGTACACATCAAATCCCCGGAGTTTGTCGAACTTGAAAGATGCCATAAAACGGGAAGTTCTACAAATTCCTCCTGCCATGATACGCTCGTCATTGTTATCGACAATCTCCCGCATGCAGTGCGTTATTGTCTGCGAAGGTGGCCACGTTGAAAACTTGTAATTCGAATAAAAGTCTTTTCCCCCTCTCCTCTCTTTTGTTATCATTAATTCTTTACGATGCTCTTCTTTGCAAATGTTTTACGCAGCTAATTTACGTCATACGTGTCTCGTTCCAACGCCATTTAAGGTCTTTCCATACTCTGGTTAATTTACGCACGAAAAAAGTGGGTGTTGCCATTCGAAAATTTCGAAATTTTAGTCACTGTAACCGTAACTGTGAGAGGTTAATTGTTTTAAATCCTCACAATCTGGACCCCATACATTCAAATAACTAAATCTAAAACAAATCATTTCGATTGGTTGAACGGTTCGGACCCTAGGTACTCATATATAAGGGAAGTTTCTTTTAGACTACCCTGTGTATATATATAAGAGAGAGAGAGGGAAAATCGAACAAACTAATTTATTCGCACTCAAAATAAATTCCTTACAAACCCATAATTTTCCCCGTCGCGCGCTTGGGTTTTTTTCCCTATTCTACCTCTCCTTTACTCTAATAATAATCACAAAGTGACGTTTCAGAATTCAAATCCGGGGAACTAAGGATGCGATGTTAGTTCGCGGAGGCAATCTGTGCTTTTCTAAGGGTGGGGGCGCCTCGCAATCTTTTGTTCTTTGTTTCGCATCACGTTCAGAAAACATGGCGGAAGAGGGAAGTAAGTCCCCCCCCCCATCCCTTCCCCACGCACGCACACGTCTTCGCAGCATTTATCCTTGCTTCTCTCTGTCTGCTTCTGATCATCATCTTAACAAAAGATGGGAGGGGGTAGAGGAGGTCTCTTTCTTTTCTCAAGATCCCCTGTTGCCATGGTGACGCGTCTTGGGGAGATGTAGGGTCGAGACAGTGAGGGCGGAGGGGAAAAGTCCCAAGGAGGAAGGAATTTGTAAGATGGTGAAGAGAGATTCAGAGAGGGGGGAGAGTCTCGAATCTTTGAATTGAAGATTTCACTCTGAACTTCAGCCAAGGAGATCTGTGACTCCAACATGCTATGTATTTTTTGTGAACGTACTAGGTGATGCCAGTTCCCGCCAGGTGTCGCGGTTCTACAGCATACAGAGAAGACTAGCAAAAATCAGAAAATTTATTATAAATCAGCTTATCCATAAAATGGGATCACAAACAAATTTAAAAACTTGTAAAATATTCTAAAAGATATTTTAGTAATTCTCAGGGAAGAGCTGTTCTTAAACATTTGTACGAATCTACCAGTAATAGAAGATTTTGCACTAAGAGGTCATAGGAAGATTAAAGTTGGAAAAAAAATCGATTTTCCAATTTTAATTGTATTTAAAAGTTATTTCTGAGCATTTTGATCCCAGTTTCATGTAGTTATTCCAAATAGAACTGGGTATACAAATAAAGACATTACATGAAAGTCTTATACTTGAACACAGAAAAGTAACTTTAAACTGCGTTTACTCAAAACGCATTTTTTATGAAATATCCGTAAGATAAAAAAAAAAAAATTCCTATAATTCGTTTCTTTGCGAAACTTTCTATAGCTATAACTGGTATCAGTATCTATAGAATGAATTAATATGAAAAAATTTTGAAATTTTTAACAGAAATATAAGGGGGAAAGTAAGATTTTCTTCAAATTGCAGTTTTAAAGTTCTAAATTTAAAACTTTTTCCCTAAATATTAATTCATTCTATGAAATATATATTTTACTTTAATCTGCAACAAAAATTTTGTTTATATGTGTCTTTAAAATCGACATATATCTTACAGATAGTGGTACCCACTGTTGAAAAAATATATATATATATATATGTAGTAAAAATTAAAAAAAAATTAAAGCATCTGCGAAAGGTAATGGAGTTTTATTTTAGTTTTGTGGTGTGCTACACTGTATTATTATGCATAAAAGAATTCATTATACTGTGACTCTTATTTTGATCATAAAATGTAAAACTGCAAGGGTCGAAAATACGTTTGTATTTGCTTTTCAATCCTCCTAAGACCCCTTAAGTAATATCACAGCAGCAAAATCCTGTAATTTATTCTATATTTTCCCAATAAAACATTAAAATGCTCATCATATAACAAACATTATAAGCTAGAGGTGACATAAAAGTATGGACCTGTATTACAAATAGTTAAAAACTTAAAAGATCCTATATGCTATTTTTTAAATGATTTTAACTTTAACTTTTTAAAAAGTTAAAATTATTTAAAAACTAGAAATTTCAACCGTTTACCGCCGTCGTAATCAGGTCTTCACATGTCGACTCTCTTCTCATCAGTAGCTTCCTCCATCCTACATCAAGACCAGAAGGCGTCATGCCGTTCACACTGCCCTCCATATCAATAATTTCAATAGTTTCAAGTTCTATTCCATAGTGTACTACGGCTAATTTGTGATAATCATCTATCCAACAGTGACAATAAATTGATACATTCAATTATCAAATTAGTGGCCTCAGAATCTACCTCTAATGGCATCGTTTTCATCCGATAGTGATCCGGGCAGTGAACAGAGATTTACATACAAACCTGATACTTGAATTTCCCCTACTTTTCTTGTTCAATAAAATTTTCAAAGTTTCGGCATTTAGCAACATTACCGGCTAGTTCTTGAAAATCGTCTCTTTAACCGTTGCAATAAATTCACGCAACATCTTCATTATATGAGTAATATTTTTCGAATGTCAGATTAATGGCATCAAAATCTACCTGTGAGGCAATGAACAGATTTCTAAGCAAACCTGAACCTTGAATCTTCCATTTTTTATCAATAATTATTCAAGAATTTTCAGAATTTAGAAAAATTACCAACTATTTCTTGATAATCACCTGTTTAATAGTTACGATAAATTCGCGCAACATCTTCATTGTATCAATAAAAAAAATTTCGAATATCATATGAATGGCATCAGAATCTACCTTTAATAGAACTACCTTTACCTGCCTTAACCTAATCTACCTTTAATAGTGGATCTCAGGTAGAGTTTTCACCCGAGCATGATCAAGGCAGTGAACAGAGATTTACAGGCAAACCTGTAACTTGAATCCCCTATTAAAAAAAATGGGGGCTTCAATTAATTATTCAACAATTTCAATTAATTATTCAACCATTTTCGGCATTTAGCAAAATTACACACTAATTCTTGATAATCACCTGTTAAACCGTTACAATAAATTCACGCAACACATTCAATATGATATCAATAACATTTTTCGAATGCCAGATTAATGGCATCAGAATCTGCCTTTAATGGTAGCGTTTTCATCTGAGCATGATCAATAAAGTGAACAGATTTACAGGCAAACCTGAAATTTGAGTCTCTCCGCACTCAACATTTCAACATTTAGCAACATTTACAGCTAATTCATATTAATCATTCCTTTAATCGTTACAATAAATTCACGCAACAGCTTCAAAATAATATCAACATTTTTAGAATGTCTCAACTACTGCATCAGAATCTACTTGTAATGGTAGCATTTCCACCGGAGTGTGATCAAGGCAGTGAACAGAGATTTACAGGCAAACTTGAAAATTTTATCTTCGTTTTTAACTTGATAAAATATTCTACATTTCAGCTTTTAGCAATGTTAATGTAAGATCATCTCAATAATCAAATATTTAACAGTGACAGTAAATGCAAACAAATCCTTGGATATCGCACTTTTTTGAAAGCCAGAAGAATAGTAACAGAATCGTGGCACAGCCATCTGTCGTCAAAAATGGGGTCTCTAGATCTGTAGCACGCGATGAACGTTTCGATCGTCCGCCATCTTGCTGGTTGTTAAGTCGAGCGATGGCAACAGCTGCTCTTTTTTCAGCATTGGGCAATCTATCCAGCTGTTCTCGCATTCTTCCATTTTTCACCAGATGTCAGGGCTGTTAAAAATAATCGTGCCAATTTTTTTACGGGAAATGACGTGCTAAAAAGTAAGGGATTCTCGTGGAGCTATGTCACCCGCAACTATTTTTATAGAAATCAGATCTATTCTTTTGACTGGCAACAATCAAAACGTCAGTTTGGTGTTCCCACAGCGGGAACACTGCGCGTTAAAGGGTTAACGCGCGGTGTCCTCGACGTGAGGACACAAAAATGTAACGTTTTGACTGTTGTCAGTCTCGTAGAATAAATATTATTTCTATAAAAATACTTGAGTGTGACATAGTTACACGAGAATCCTTTACTTTTTAGCACATCATTTCCCGTAAAAATTGCCAGGATTATTTTTAACATCACTGGCATCTGCTGAAAACTGGAAAAAATACGATGGAAATACATTGAAGATGGAAATACATAGAAGAACAACTGCCCAATGCTGAAAAATATGCAGCCATTGCCGACGCTCGATTTAACTACCAGCAATATGGTGGTCGATCGAATCCTTTATCGCGAGCCACAGATCTAAGATACAGATCTAGAGATCACAAATCTGGTCTGTAGATCTGTGGCACGTGATGAAGTATTCGATCGATCGCCATGCTGCTGGTAGTTAAATCGAGCAATGGCAACGTCTACCCTTTATTCAACATTGGGAAATTATTGCGCTTCAAAGGGTTAATACAGTACCCGGGGGGGGATGACGAATTTGTCAGGTATTTTTAGTTTTAATTGTTACAGAAACAACATGCTTAGTTGCCTAGTGGCCTAGCTGCTAAACTCCGTTCCCATAAGCACACGGAAAATCAAGCGGCGCTGCACTTGGTCAGCGATTGAGATGGTGTCGACTTCTCTTTGCTGGACTGCTGTGGTACCGTGTACGCTAACGGGAGGTGGTTCACGTAAACTCTGTTCGTGGCTCCAATGTATATATGTATGTGTGTATATATGGGTCAACACGATAGCTTCTAGATGGAGCACTGGATTGTGCTCAAATTCGATATATATACTATGGACCACCACTGCACGACCAGTATTGATTTTGGTGTATATGGGACGTACACTCTTTTACAGTGCTACGAAAAAGAATTCGTATGCATAACGGCTTATGGACGGAAAATATTCAAATTGCGCTAGCGTCGAAATGGTGCATTAGATTGAGCGCAAATTCGGAGGGTACATTATAGGTCTCGGTCACATGAATTGCGCAGAGATTAGATTATAGTTTTTTTTTTAATTTTTTTTACAGGGTTGCAATAGAGTTTTTGTACATTACGGTCTATCGTCACAAAATCATTTAATTAATGCGTACTAGTGTCTAAATATTGTATGTGTACTAGTGTCTAAAGAGTATGCTAATTATAAATTCCCGTCACAAAACTTACATAGTTTCGATATGTGTAGGACTTGTAGTTTTTGTACACAGCTGCTAAAAAAAGAAAAGAAACAAAAGAAAAAAGAAAGAAATTTTATGTATTACGGTCCATAGACGCAAATTCTTGAAGTGTTACATGGCGCATTCGATTCAGATGAAATTAGATACGCATATTATGCGTTACTGTTTTGCATATTATATACACTTTTGTGTGTATAATACTTACTGTTATTACAGGGCTACAAAAATGTATTCTTACACATTGCAGTATATCCACTCAAATTACTTGAAGAGCACTGGCGTCTGAACACTGCATTCCATTGTGCTTAGTTATACTTTTTTTAACGCTTCGTAAAGATTAAATGTAGGGAAAGATGGGAACAGTCACAAAAGATTTTCGCTATATTTTGTGGCCCACGTGTGGCTGTCGGCAACTTTTCATGTGGCTCGTTTTATCAACTCGGGTATGAAATTTGTAAAAGATTATTTTCTCTATAAAATACAATACCGCTGTTAAAATACAATACCTCAATGATTTACAGGCAAACTTGAAGTATCTTCGTGTTTTTTATTTCAAAAAACTACTTTTTTTAACCAGAATTTTGTAATGTCAGCTGTTCACCTTAAAAATAAACTCCTCAACAGGGACACTAAATTTATTTATACAATTTTTTTTTTACATTATACATGTTACATTTTTAAAAAAATCTTGCAGTATCTGTAATGATAACATTTTGCACCTATGAACAAACAAGGTCGTGAACAAATATTTACATGCAAACTTGAAATATCTCTTTGTTTTTTATTTCAATAAAATATTCATTTTCAAAATTTTATAATGTTATAAGCTATTCTCCTTAAAAATTATTTACTCAACAGCCACATTAAATTTATTTTGACAACGATTTTTACATTATACTTGTTATTTTTTTTTAACCTATGTTACTTTCTGGTGATATCTGTAATGGTAACATTTCCGACTATGAACAAACAAGGCAGTGAACAGAGATTTACAGGCAAACTTTAAATATATTCTCTTTTATTTCAATAACCCATTGATTTTCAGAATTTTGTAATGCTATCAGCTATTCACCTCAAAAATCAGCTATTCAACAGCGACATTAAATTTATTTATGCATATTTTTTTGTATGATACTTGTCACATTTTTTTAATAAAACCTATGTCAATAGTTTCTGGTGATATCTGTAATGGTATCATTTCCACCTATGAACAAACAAGGCAGTGAACAGAGATTTACAGGCAAACTTTAAATATATTCTCTTTTATTTCAATAACCCATTGATTTTCAGAATTTTGTAACGTTATCAGCTGTTCACCTTAAAAATCACCTATTCAGCAGAGACGGTAAATTTATTTGCACAATGTTTTTATGTTATACTTTTTACATAAAAAAAGGAAAAAATTCTATCTCGGTAGTTTCTTCAGATATCTGTAATGTTATCATTTCCACCTAAGAACAAACAAGGCAGTGAACAGAGATTTACAGGCAAACCTTAAATAATCTTTTTTTAAATTTCGATAAACAATTCATTTTCAGAATTTTGTAACGTTATTAGCTGTTGTTCACTATAAAAACCTGCTACTCAACAGTGACATTAAATTTATTTACACAACGTTTTTATATTGTACTTGTTACATATTTTTAAATCCTAAAATACATGATTGTTTAAAATAGGCTGAAAATTAACCCTTTGAGGCGCAACACTTTCCCAATGCTGAAAAAAGGGCAGCCGTTGCCATCGCTCGACTTAACTACCAGCAAGATGGCGGACGATCGAAACGTTCATCGCGTGCCACATATCTAGAGACGCGATATGTAGCACGCGAGCAAATATCGCGTGCCACATATCGCGCAGGCACAGCCAGCTGCGTCAAAAAAGGGTCTCTAGATCTGTGGCACGCGATGAACGTTTCGATCGTCCGCCATCTTGCTGGTAGTTAAGTCGAGCGATGTCAACGGCTGCCCTTTTTTCAGCATTGGACAATTTATCTAGCTGTTCTCGTATTCTTCCATTTTTCAGCAGATGCCAGTGCTGTTTAAAATAATCATGACCATTTTTTTACGGGAAATGACGTGTTAAAAAATAAAGGATTCTCGTGGAGCTATGTCACCCGCAACTATTTTTATAGAAATCAAATCTATTCTTTGGTGACTGGCAACAGTCAAAACGTCAGAGTTTGGTGTTCCCAGAGCGGGAACACTGCGCGTTAAAGGGTTAAATTGTAACTTTATTTAGGCTTACTTATGCTAAGAACATTATTTTTTTAATGTCAGCATATAGTTTCCTAAAACACTCTTGAAAAAAAAGTTCAAATTCGAATATCCACCCCATAGCTCTCATAGAAACAAAAAAAGTAGTATAGCCTAGTTCTACTTTATTTAATCCTAAAACTACTGCTTTTAATAGTTTTGTATTTATTTTCATTGAGCAATAAAATTAGAAGTAATCTAAAATTCGGTCAAAAATGGATTTCATTTTTCAAAATCTATGTCAGTAGTTTGTGACGATATCTGTAATAGAAACATCTCCACCTATGAACAATCAAAACTGTGATCAAAGATTTACAGGCAAACCTGAAACATATTCTGCGTTTTTATTCGAATAAAATATTCCATATTTCAGATTTTAGTAAAGTTATTAGCAGCTCATCGTAGATATGGATTTAATTGAAAGTTCTCATATTACTACTGCCATAAAAAAATATCTGGAACGCTTCATTTAAAATAAATCTTTAATAGATATCGCCCGCAAACTTTTATCAGAGATTTATTTACAAATTTTATAAACATCTGGCAACAGCCAGGAGTTCATTACATTTTATCGTCTGAAAAAAACATTTCATTTCGATGAAATAAGAATTTTTCCTGCGTCTATTTTCCAGAATGGCGGATGGTGTGGAGCAGAGATCATGCAATCAAGTTTATTTCCGAAATTGAATTTCTGCTACAAAAGAATTCAAAATGTTGTAATTTTTTTAAAAAGACGGCTGTTTGTGTTAACCAAAACAACAGCATTTTAAAGTTGCTTGAAAGATTAAGGGAGCTCGGGAAGGTCACGTATAATAGCTCAAATTTCAAGGCGCTGTAGACTCTTTTGTTTAATTTTCGAATTGTTGTGTTGAAGAGTTCCTAAAAACTAGACAGTTAAAAAAAGATTATTGTTTGTGTATTTTTGGCTGTTTTGTGTGAAGGAATTCATCTAAAACTATCTATGGCGAAAAAACTCATTAATTTTGCACCCCGATAATATTCTTTCTTACAATGTAATTGATTTTTACTAAACAATTAATTATGAACAACTCATTAATCAAATATGAGTAACAATAATGAGTTATAATCTTTCTTTGGGGTTATTATGAACTGGCGCATGAATATAACACTTGCTTCCCTACATCGTCGTGTGATTTTAAGTTTTCTTGGTTTTCTCAACCGCATTTTACAGTTTTACCAGGCGTTTTCAGAGCCTTCTGCGTAAAAAAAAAACAATTATTTTAAGAAACCTCTTTATTCTATAAAGCTATACAGACAGATAGCACGTAAACTAATTTACCTTACAATCCAAAATATAGCGTAATAATTTCTCAAAATCATGAAACATTCAAACCTATCGAAATGTCTCCGTTCTGTATTGGTTTGTCGACAAGCTAAAAATCCTTTCAAATCAGAGTATAAATGATACTTTCTATTTTTTTTTTTTGCCCTAAAAGATGGCAGACGATCATTTTTGGAGAAAGGCAATTAGTAGGAAGCGGGTTCATGACTGCTTAATGAAATTTCCGAGTTCGCTTTTTTCCCTCTCTGCGTTAAACGCTCATTAGCTGTTTCTAGAATTTTACCCTCTCAAAACTAAAATCTTTCGGAAGCTTTTTAAGATTTATCATCGAGGGGGGGCCCCCGGGAAAATTGGGAAATCTCTTACGAGGTTTCTGATAAACAGGGCAGTGAATCAGCCATTTTCTTGCTTATTGAATTTCGCATAGACGTAGCGCTCACGAATTTTTGTTGTTTATTTTCAAGTTTGCGACAGAAAGTCACAATTGGTGACTATCCAAAATTGGTGTCTTTCAGATGCCGTTTCGATGTAAAACTGCAATCGATTTCTTTCAGATACCGTTACGATGCAAAGTCATAATCGGTGTTTTTATATGCAGTTGAGATGCGAAATTATAATCGATGTCTTTTAGATACTGTTGCGGAGAAAAGTCTTAGTCGATATCTAAAAGAACTGCTTAAGTTTTGATAATTTTTTTGAAAATTACGTTGCATATGCAATGTGTGTTGTGCATGAAGATTGAATGTATCATTAAAAATTATACTTTCAGTACAATTTGCAATTATCAGTTATCAATTGCATTACAAAAACGTGGAAGCGACAGTTGCTGTCAATTTAGCATTACTTAGGTTAAAATGTTTTGAAACAATTGTGAAAGTGCAGAAAAATATAAAGCAGTCAAGTAAAATCAAAAATTAGAAACAATCTCCCTAAAACAATATAAAAGAATCTGTATAAATTTGAATTTTTCTTTAAAAAATACAGGACTATACAATGAAACTTAATAGTGTTCTCAAAGACACAACATGGCGTCCAACTTATCCTGGATTCCAGAAGCTGGCATCTCTCGGTATGCAGCGCCAAGAAACATCATTAATCAAGTCTACCGAATCAAGCTACTGCCACCTCTAAACTCTACATTTTAAACCGCTCACTTAAAAAAGGGCATTTATAAATGAAAAAGCCCAGTGTATATATATATATATTTCTAAAACGAAATTTCAATGCCGAGAAATAATGCGGGACCACTCCATCAACTAGAACTGTTTTTAAAAAAAAATCTGAGAAGTTAAAAATGCCTGGAGGCATTATCTTTCCTAATTGATTATCCTGTGAGCTCAGTTTTGGGCGGTGATATCTTATTCAGCTATGGAATGTGTGTTTAGAAATCACAATTTCTGATTATGAGACGGGTGTTTGGTTTCATTTGAATATCAGAAAACGGGTTAGTAAAACGACTTTTTTTTTTAAGTTAATTTAATTTACATTTCCGAGTTCGTGGCGTAATCAACAAGTTACGTAAACGCATAGCTTCGCTGAGTTCTAGGTTGCGTTTCAAAAAGAATCTAAAACTTTACTCTTCGGAGACAGTAATTTTCATTGCGTTCGATAAATTTTCTGGATGTCAGTTACAGAAAAATATAATCGCACATAGATTTTGTGAATTATTAGTGAATTTCCTATTAAATATCAATAAAAAAGAGAAACATTATTTCTCACATTTTTTAATTTTGCAGAAATGGAATAGATTAATGGAATAAAAACTCTCGGTGCAATTCTTGAAACTTATTTATATTTACATTGAGATATGACACTTCGATTAAATTAAGGATTCACGATTTCTCGCCAAATATAAGAGGTATTATGAAGCTTGGTTCAGTTTCAGAAAGTTATCTTTGACGCCAAAATTGGCGACAGAATTTATCTTTGACGCCAAATTAAGCTGACCACAAACATTAATGTATTGAAAGTATTTTCGGTGATTTTTGTAAATGAATTGCACAGCCGATCGGGTAAAAGGGATCAAAAAAGGAAGTGCAACACTAGCTGTTACAGAAATCCTAAATAATAAATTTCAGTATTGTACGACTAATTGTTTCTGAGTTATGCGAGTTACATACAGGCGTTCATACGTACGTTCATTCGATAGAAGTTACTGAAAAACTAGTCAAAATGGATTCATAGTCGGCCAAGTAAGATGGCACATGCATCAGGACGTAACATGGATTGCAGGTGGAGAGTTTTTATTCCATAAAAAATTCGGGCATAGATTTTCTGAATATTGAATTTCCTATCAAATATCAATTTAAAAAAGAAACATTATTTTTCACGTCTTTGTATTTTGTGAAAATTGAATAGATTAATCGTGAAACAAAAATAGGAAAGCGACAGTGAAAATGTTAAAATTCGGTAGGATTTACTGAACTTTTCGCATTTAAAAGCAAGTATCTATTCCGAAAATTGTACGGTTCTTAAAGGAACCAAGTAAGACCTTTTTTAAATTTACGCTTATTAATGTTGTATAAAGGCCGGCGTTCAGTTAGTGCGTTTCAGTACGCTATAATGGGAACCCAATGTATTTTTCAGAATCTTGAAGACGCACTGCGGAGAAAAGTGCCCCCACTGAGCGGTGGGCGTGCTTTTGTGATTTCACGCGTTATCCTTTGGCGGTGGTCATTAAAAGTCAATAAATTCTTCGACCCTGCACTGTATCCGCCCCTAGTACAATGCCTTGACCATTAAAAAAATAACCCCGCTGCGTCCGGAAAAAAACGCAACTGAACGCCGGGCTTAACAGCTCAGAATAGCCTTCCCTTCGAAACCGGAGCCATTGTGATGCTACCGGGCCTGCTTGTGCACTCCGATGAGTCATCCAAAGAGGCCTACGGATGCTCGCTTATTGGTTCCAGCTCTAAGATACGTCATCTAACGGCCGAATGTAGCCAATGAGGAAACGTCCATAGGCCTTTTTCGGAGCGCACAAGCAGTCCCGGTAGAATCACGATGGCCCCGTCGAAACTTGCTTCTCTTGGAATGCAGTGACAAGAAACATCATTTATTAAACCTACCAGATCAAAGCATCTACTTATACTGCAACAGATTTTTGTCGGATGTCTAAGGCGATGCGTATGTGGGTCATTCTACAAAATGCTACAGTTTCCCCGTCGAAAGTTTGTTGAAAAAGACAGAGAAGAAAGTCAGTGATATTTTTTTGCCATCCAATTCCTACACTGAAAAAAATGTCTATCAAATTTACAGAAAAAAACTATCAGCCAGGATGCCAGTTTATTTTCGTTTTTTTTTTAAACACAGAAGTCTTCCGTAATACCGTAATATTTACTGATTCTCAGTAAATTTTACAGAAATTTTCCCAACACGGAAAAAAATACGGAAGATTTCTGTAAAATATACGGAAATAAACTGGTGTCCTGGCTGACAGTTTTTTTTTTTCTGTCAGTTTAACAGACTTTTTTTTTGCAGTGTAGCTATGTTTAAAATTTCAAGTCTCTAGTTCATCGAGAAGTTAGGTAAAGTCGATTGCAAAATTTACACAGAGCAAACAAACAGACGAGAAAGCGAGTTAAAAAAAAAATTGTTAAATGAATTAAAATAAACATATTTTTTTTCTTCAAAGGGCAGTCACTTGCTCATCAAGCATTCGCCACTACTAAGGGCTGAATTACTTTCTATTTTATTATGGGAGCACACAATGGGCGGCTAACGTTACTCTCTATGAAGGGGCGGACATGTTAACACCTATGCCCAAGATGGGATTGAAACCCGAACCCAACACGCGCTAGAATGGTTCTTTAGGCACTATATCACCAGGGCGGCAATAAACAAATTATAACTTACACCACAAAACCTGAAAATGAATAATTAAAAAAATTAGGATAAATTCCTAGTATTTGCTAAGTAAGATTTCATACTTTTTATTCAACCAGAAGTACTATTTTAATGAGTATTTTTAACAATGAATGCTTCCAATATTTATTTTATTTGTTAATAATATCGTCTGTCTTCTTGTTTATTAAATACAGAGATTCTGAGACAAATTAACAAATATTTCTTGAAATTCGTATATTTCTTTCATAAAAAACATCTCATTGTAATTAAACCCGTAACACCTTATTTTCCTCTTTCAATATTTCCCCCTGTTTCCCCCCCCTTTCATTAGTTTTGCCGCGCGTTGGAAGCTTTATAAGGCTTATGGGTGAAACCCTATTTATATCTATTTATTCTACACCCGCGTTCTTTATATCCACAGTCATTATAATATCCATTACGAAATACTTTTTTTCAAGATAATAGAGTATTGGAGTACATTTTCATCCGTAATTTTTCTTGTCGGAATAAATATAGTGGAAGCAAAACCATGGTTTTAAATGTTCATTAATTTATTTGGTTTTATTTTACTTGACCAATTATGTTAACATAAAATAATTTTATTCAGCAAAATTATATGAATGGCACATTCCAAATGTAAAAAGAGATCTAATGGCACAAAAATAATTTTTATTTGTATCAATAAAAATTACACTAATTACATTTCATTGGCCACCTCTTAAAATAAATAATCAATTTCATATTCTTTTTTTAACATTATTGTTTCTGTAGTAACGGAATCCACTGTTTCCACTTAAGTTGCTAAGTTCAACAATAAACCAAAACTGAATTAATTTTCTTCAGTTTTTAGACTGAAAATGATAATGCGTAAATATAAAACAAACAGAACATTGACTTGTTGGTTATTTAAAAATACTTGTAATTTTTATGTACTTTAGTATTTTTCATTTTATTTCCATCGCAAGTGCGACGCAATTTCCAGGAAACACATTACTTTGCTTTGAATGCGTGTCTCCTGCGGATTATCTGGAGTAGCACATGCGCACTTGTGTTTTTCGCCTACGTTGATCAGATTCATCTGGTGTCGGATTTTTTTAGACCTTTTTACTTTCCGAACATGTACCATGTAAGGAAAGTATTGTAATCATGAGAAAAATTCGACTTCGATATTTCAGTGTATTTACACGTTTTGAGGTCTTCTAAATTCATTTATGCTGTTTTTACGAGATGTATGTATGTATGTGTGTGTGTGTGTGTGTGTGTGTGTGTGTGTGTTTGTGTGTATGTGAGTGAACACGATAGCTCCGAAATGGGGCATTCGATTCAGCTCAAATTGGGTATATATGTTATAAACCACCGTCGCGAGACTGGTATTGATTTTGGTGTGTATAGGACTTATAGTTTTTCTACAGGGCAACGACAAAGATTTCTTTTACATTATGCCCTATGAGAGGAAATTCTTGAAAGTGCGCCAGCGTTTAAACGGTACATTTCATTGAGCTCAAATTGGATATATATGTTATAAACCAAGATCGCAAGACCTGTATTGATTTTTATGTGTATAGGACTTATAGTTTTTCTACAGGGCTGCGACAAAGATTTCTTTTATATTATGGCCTATGGGGGAAAATTTTTGAAAGTGCGCTAGCGTTTAAACGGCGCATTCGATTGAGCTCAAATTAGGTATATATGTTATAAACTACCATTTTAAGACCGGTATTGATTTTGATGTGTATAGGACATATAGTTTTTCCTGGGCTACGACGAAGATTTCTTTTACATTATGGCATATGGGGAGAAATTCTTGAAAGTGCGCTAGCGTTTAAACAGCGAATTCGATTGAGCTTCAATTTGGTATATATGTTTGAATTATTCATTGATTAAAATTTATTTAAATGTTTGGCAATGATCTTGGTACTTACGTATTATCCCGGCGGTCATTCGCGCCAAACTGTTTTTCGTCAAATGAGTTGCCAAACTGTTGCCAATCGTATTCAAAACCATTAATAATTTCATGTGCCCGGCATTTATTTCGGCAAGAAATCGCTTGTGTTGGCGGACCGCCGGGATAATACGTAAGTACCATGATCTTAATCGTAAGTGTTCGAAACGTCGAGTGAAGTCACTCCAGATTTTTTTTTTTATTATGGTGATTTCTATCCTAAGTCCATAGTACGTACATCCTTTAATCCATATTACGTACTTATGCATGTGCCATCTTACTTGACCGACCATGAATCCATTTTGACTAGTTTTTTAGTGACGTATATCGAATGAACGTACGCATGCATGTATGTATGTAACTCGCATAACTCAGTTGTAGAATATTATTATTTAGGATTGCTGTAACAGCTAGTTTGGCATTTCCTTTTTTGATCCCTTTTACCCGGTAGTTCATTTGCAAATTCACCGAAAAGACTTTCAAATCATTAATGCTTGTGGTCAGCTTAATTTGGCGTCAAAGATAAGTTTATAAATTGGCTTCAAGATAAATTCTGACGCCAATTTTGGCGTCACAAATAACTTTCCAAAACTGAACCAAGCTTCGTGATACCTCTTATATTTGGCAGAAATCGTAAATCCTTAATTTAATTGAAGTGTCATATTTTAATGTAAATTTAAATAAGTTTTAAGAATTGCACCGAGATATTTTATAATTAAATAGAGGGACTAGGAATTCAAGTGCTGTTAAAATCAACTTTTTAAAATCTGTTTATTAGATCAATGTTTCCTTGCCTGTTTACATCTGCTTACCGGCCAGTAAATATATATATATATATATATATATATATATATAACTAATGATCACAGATATGATCTAAATATAAATGCTGTTCTTTTAATTAATATAATCTCTGAAATATCTCTAGGCATATAATGCGAATAGTGAGCTATTTAAGTAGTTAGATGTCTTCCTTTAAAATATCATAACCCTAATATATATCATGCCAATATTTCTTCTTATTAATAATAATATTTTATTTTAATTTTTTTTAAAATATTATTTTTTAATTTACGCTACATTATTCCTTTATTTTATTATTATTATTATTCTACTAACTGTTACATTTTACTTATTGTTCAACTTTTCTCCAATTCTTTCTGGCAACGTTTATTTTTTCCTCTTCAATTGGCAACAGCTCCATGGTTGAGCCATGTTTTCAGGCTTAATGCTTTTGGTCTCTTCATCTCCATTTTTTCTTCATAATTACTTTTTTCTGGGTATGTCATATTTAGCTTTCTTTGTGCTAAGTAACTGCATTAAAATCTTGTTATTTTGTTTTTTATCTTGGTAGTATGTAGGTTTGTGGGGCCTGACGAGTTTAGCGGATGCTTGCTACCCATTGTTTTACTCCATCCAATTCCGTTTTCTTTTTCTGATTTACCATTGTTTGGATTTCTATCTGCTGGATGTGTCTGTTCATTCCTGTTTTTACATAAGATTTTAAGTTCATTGTTTTGCTCATCTATCATTCCATGGATATTTAGAATTTTGTATTTGCCAAGAGGATGCTACGTTGATTCGTAAGTTATGCCTTTTACTATATATATATATATATATATATATATATATATATATATAATATAAAATAGCTTAACTTACGTAAAATGGATTCCCAAGTGAAATATTAATTGAAAGCACATTATAACAGATATAATACGTAATATATATATATATTTATATCCGTGTATGCGTATGTATATATATCAATATGCGTGAATCCCCATTCATTATTTAATTTATATCTGCTTTTATTATAGGCCATAATTTTTTAAATTACTAGGGGCCAAGGCCCCCAGACTCGCTACGCTCGCTTTTCGTATGAGCCATTCGGCCCCTAATCAGGCTTATTCGTAAAAAAGACATAATTTCAACAGACAAAACCCGAAGATTGGATCAGATAGAATGTTACTGAGCTGCGCATTGCTTGGTTCTTGCATGTTCATTGGTACATAAAAATTTAAACTTCACACTACAGTAGACCCCTTACCCCTCATAACACGGAAGATATTTGTTATGGGAATCCGTGTTGTACGGGTCCTGAGCTATACACCTGGAGTGCGGACTCCGCTTATAATCGCTGGAAAAATTATTTGCACTCCTCAGAAACACAATGATATTTAATGTTGCCATTCAAAAGTTATATTAATTAGGAGCTAAAGCGTAATAAAATCAGAACATATGTTTCAGCTGTATTTTTAATAATGTAAATTGCAATTCAGAAAAAGCACACCTTGCGAATTTGCCACCCATCGCGATTTTTCATTATTTGGCGACTTGCGTACATGTAAAGTTAATAAAAGCTACGAAATAGATAGGATAGCTTGCCACCAATGGCTACTTTTCATTATTTGGCGATTTACACATGCTCACAACCTATAATTACTTTCATTTAAGGTTACCGGAAAACCGTTATCCATATGCCCTATCAGAGGCACCCAAAAATAATAAATATCATATAAATATGAATTTCATTTATTAAATCAAGTGTTATTAAATTATATAAATTTCAAGTAGAACAAAATTCGTTTCTGATTTATTTTCGCTTACAAATTTGATATGTATGGGCTGGTAGTAAAATCTCACAGATCGAGACCGGTTTTGAAACCAGTGGTTGGAAAACACTGTATTAGATGATTAACAATTTCTGACTAACATTATCTTATCATCTAAGCTAAACGTTAAAAAGAATTAGATAATTTTGTTAGAAAAATCACTGACGTTTATAAAATTAATAAATAAAATCTAACTTTAATAATGAGGAAAAAAACTCTCACAAATTAATAAAAACGAATTATTATCATGAATTTTCATTTTCCTTTAATAGAATTTGGCGTCAAAACAATTATACACATAAATATATACTTACATTTAGCTATTTCAACTAATGTTTTCATATTGGTACTAAATCTTGTTTCTTTTACTAAAGACTTTCTTTTATGGAGATTTTCAGAAAAACTAACAAAGCTCTCTTTTCCAAAAAAAGATATTTTTCTCTTACTAAAAATATGCAATTGTGATTAATAATTTAATACCTTGTTGTTCTCTTTTAAGATTTTTTTTCCTTGTTTCATTATATTCTCCTTGAGTTGTCAACTTTATGAGACTTATGGGAAAAACCTTACGTAGATATTTTTATTCTTTGTTCAAGCTCTTTATTAAAATGCCCATTAGGAAGTTTTTTTATGGGGACAAAACAAATTAAAGAGTGTTCCTCTGTCTAGTGTTTTTTTTTAAGAACGTACATTATATAAGAAATAAATTAACAGTCGATGTGTGATTCCTTTTCCTTTTTTATTTCACCGAGCAAATAAAACCAAAATAATTTCACTCGACAAACTCTATGAAATCGGTCATAATTACGTATTTGCTTTGAACCTAAAACTTCTAGAGCGTAATAAATGATTAATTAACTATTTCTCTGCATCCATCAAATTTTACTAATAAAATTATCTGACTAGTAAAAATAAATGAATTTTTATTTAAGCCAGATACATAGATACGCATAAATGCCGCGCAGAAAAAATTTCAAAATAAATTGAATTGTCAAAGTAGGTTGAATAGTCAAAATGGATGCTTTGATGCCCAATGAGGCTATTTTGAAAAATAATCTGCACGAAAAGAATTTCTATGTCTGTACTTCTTTGGATTTCGTAAATAAATTTTTAGTAAAAGGACATGGTATATCTAACTTTTTGATCTACCCTCATAGGTACTTAAGAGGCCTCTGTAGTCGGCTTGCGGAGATTCAAGTCCCAATGCTTTGCTATGGAGAAAAGTGCCTTAACGCCTAATCATTTTTCTCAGAAAGTATTAGGTATTTTTAGTGAAATTTTCCTGTGTGAATCTTGAGAACTATTCGCAAGGATTGCGTGAATCAGATTTGATTTAATTTATCCGAAAGAGATTTTATTGCAGTCTAGAATTTATGTTACTTTTCAGACTGCAATAAAATCTCTTTTGGCTAAATTAAATCAAATATGATTCACGCAATCCTTGCGAATAGTTCTCAAGATTCACACAGGAAAATTTCACTAAAAATACCTAATACTTTCTGAGAAAAATGATTAGGCGTTAAGGCACTTTTCTCCACAGCAAAGCATTGGGACTTGAATCTCCGCAAGCCGACTACAAAGGACTCTTAAGCACGCGTTCTTCCCAGCTTGTGACAGGAGTCAAGCAGAAACCTGTCAAAGTGAATTAAAGGATGGTCAAAATCGTTTTTCAGGCAAAAATCTGAATACAGAAACATTTCCTGACAGTAATCCTTTCATTTCACTTAGTCCAATTAAGTTAAAACATCTCATAGTAAATAAAAATGTAATACCTTGTTTTCCTTTCAAGGATAGATCCTTTGTTTTAATAATTTTCGTACCGTAATGGCAGCTTTATAAAGCTCGTGGGTGAGCTGTTTTTATTCCCCGGTTTCTCTTTTCACTTTATATTCACAGTCATTATAATATCCCTTAAGCAGGTTTTATTTTTCAGGATGAATGGATACTGTTGAGTGTTTTTCTTTGTAGCCTTTTTGGTTTCGGTAAATACGGGGTAATCAATTTAAAAGTATCCGTTGGTTTTTCTTATTACCTTTAAATCTTCCGGATGTGGCAACTGTTCTAACACTGAAATATAATTGTTTTAACCTTATTTAAGTGTGGGAGATAATTTCCAACATTGCTGAATGTTACAACTTTATTTGTGAAGTGTAAAGAGGACGCGCATAAAGTTCTTAACCCTGTGATAATTTTATTTTACACATACACAATATAATTCAAATTTTTTACGCTATCATTCCCTTATTAATTTTTCATCACCTGATTAGATTTTTATATGTGGGGTTTTCTTAGTGTTTTCCAGAGAATTATTGTAAACATTGATGAATTAAAACAAATCGTAACTGAAGGAATCTCGTCCAATAGCATCGACAATGTTGAGTGTCAGAAAACTTGGCTCGACGTGTTCATGTTTGCATTCAAAATGGTAGAAAACATTTTTAACATTTGTTGCGAGGAATGATAATGTAAAAAATTTTATTAAATAATGTTTTTTAAAAGCAAAATTATCACAGGAGTTTTTCAGTAACAGCGTGCATCTCCTTTCTGTTTTACCCAACAAAGAAAAAATTTCAATGATCAAAATTGTCTCCCACACTTAAATAAAGTTCAAACAATTATACTTCACAGTGTTAGAATAGTTGCCATATCCGGCAGACTTAAGGGTAAAAAGAAAAAACAACGGGTACTCTTTTGAATCATCTTATATAATGGATAACTCGGGTATTAATGTTTGGTATCGTTTTTCCTGCATTATTTGTAGGTCACTGCAATGAATTCGACATCCGACGAATTATATGAACTGCGGGTCATTTAGAATTTGGTATATGTGCTTTTAAAAATACTGACTTATAAGTATTTGTGAGCTCTATAAATACTTAAGGAAATTTTAATCTATATAGAGGGGGATTATAATTAAACTTCCCTTATAAACAGCATTCACCAGCTTAAATGATTCAGAAGATTGCCATCAAACTTTCCATATGGACTGTACATGAGATTGCCATCAAACTTTTCATATGGCCTGTACATGAGATTGCCATCAAACTTTTTGAAAAAAGTAGTTTAAAAAATGTTCACTGTTGTAGCGTTTTGTATTGTAGAATCAGCTCAAAAAAGACCCAAATTAGTTAATAAATGCTCAAAAATAAATGAATAAATGTTGAAATTGTTTGTACATTTTGAATTCCCCTTTTCCATTATTAAATTTTCTGTTTTTCATGCAAAACGGACATTTGTTGAACTAAATTCTTCTTTTGAAATCCCTCGATCGCATTTCATGTATAATCTATGTATCAAATTTAGCTACAACCTGTTTACCCGGTTACCTGTAGAACCCTGCTTATAGGGAAAATAACCCTGTATATTAATCTTGACAATTTTGCTTCCGTATTTCTTTTAATAGTAATCGATGTTTTACATCGATTGCTGTTAGATGAGCCTGTACATGTATGAAATAAAGAATATTTTAATTGACTAAATCTTTTATTATTAGGGTACGACTTTCCTTTCGCGTCCCTCCCCCCCCCCCCCCCAAAAAAAAAGAAAATTGATGTTTTATTGTAAAAACTGTTAATACATTTATAATGCGAATAGGGCATCCACCGCTTAAAGGGAAGAAAACATGAACTCACCAGCTTTTGAGGTTCCCGAGGTGTAAAATAACGTGTGAACATGATTTTTTAGGGATTTTACCTAATAATGTGTAAACGCCATTATAAATGAATTATACTAAATAGCATACAAGCAGCATTTTTAGTGATTTTCATAAAATAAACTCTTGAAGCACTTCTAAATGGTAGGAAGTGGAATGGAGTGCCGGAAGTTCAGTAATCTTAAAATAAACAAAACCGAGAAATTCCGTAGAAAACTCCCATGAATGAGAAATTTTAAGAGATAATTTTTTAAAACAAATATGGTCTGTAATTTTATTAAAATAAAAAAAATTCAAAATTTACTAACAAATAAATGGGATTTCACATAAAATTGCAAAAAATCTGTAAAAAAATATGAAAAACCCATAAGTTTTAACCTGAAAGCGTAAAAGTTGGCAAGAATGCATCGATACTTGTAAAGCACATAACAATAATCAGACAAATTGATAGGTTTTACTTATTTTCCGTAACGGCTGCTCGCAGCTGTTTCTGAACCTTGAAATGTAAAACTCCTTAATAAAACTGGCCTCTGATCAAAAAAGTTGCATTTTTTCCCTTTTTTTTTCAAAATATAGTTGCTTTTAGGCCTTTTTTCGGAGAAAATACTTGCCATAGTTGCCTTTCACTGAAAATAGTAGCAAATAGTCGCCTTTTAGTTGCCGGTGGTAACCCTGTAACGAAGGGGATGTTGTTTGTTGAATCACTCCCAATAATCTTGACAATTCTTCTTGACATTGACACGAGTTTTATCTCTTTACTATCTATCTATTTTAACTCTTCGGAAATCTTCTCGCTTCCACCCCTATGCCGGTCTTCGAAATGCAAAATTACAGTTCATGAAGCGTTGGAACCCTTCACGACACGTTCTTTCACTAATAGTGGTCTAGCCACAAGAAAATGAAGGGGTGGGACAGTGGGAGGGATGGGACACCGTCAATTGTTACTGAAGAAAACATTTTTTTTTTTTCTGATTTTTACACTTATGGAACTGCTGAGGTAAAATTATAAAATTAAATTACTTCTGTGATCAAATTAGCGGTTAAATACAAAAGCGTTCCAATAAATTCAGGCACGGAGCAATACATGAAGCAAAATATGACTTTAAGACCTTTTATTTTAATAAAAGAATGATTTATTGATTATTGGTAAGTAATGGTGACTTCGCATTGGCGAGAACAAAAACTTCGCCGAGATAAGCAATTCCAGAGCAACTAAAAATTTAAACTAATAAAATTAAAGTATTGAAATCACGAACAAATAGTTTTGAAAGATGGTGCGTGGCATCCAAATAATTCCTGCCAAAAGTGCGCCAGTACAGGGGTGTAGTGAAAAAGGGGAGCCCACACACGAAGAAGATTTACAAGATGCAGACATAGTGGAGCCAGGTGTGTCACTAGGGCAAAGTCAAAATTGCCCCATAATAAATTAAAGAAATTTATAGTGGGCAGCTGATTTACGATATTCAGACATAGTGGTGCCAATTGTGTCACGAGGGGACAGTCAAAATTGCCCCATAATAAATTAGAGAAATTTATAGTAGATGGCCAATATTACGCAGAAAAGACGTAGGTCAGGAGGCGTATAAAATAAGGAAAGAACCAATCACAGAAATGGAGAAACAGAAAATTATGCACGTAAAGGGGGCGTAAACAAAATGAATCCCGGAATCAGACAATGAAAATAAACGATTTAAAGAATATTGCATAACGAAATGCGAATTTAAAAGCCGAAGTTAAGGAAAAATGGGAACACAGAAATATACTTTCGAATGCTTGATTTTGAGTAGATTAAATTTAAAACACATAAAGTAAATGAAAATTAATATTAAATAAATGATCTGCATCACATCACCGGGTTTAGTATACATAGTATAATAGTTATTGCTCTACATCATTTCAGTTACAAATTTCTGTTACGATGCATTATCTAACATAGCATGCTTTGAAAAGGTGTTTTTTTTTTGCGGTTTTAAACTATAATTTGTATATTTTACTATTTAACATTCGTGTTTTTTTTTTTGTTGAATGTTCTTGTTACAATATTATATTATCCATTTAACTTTCATTATTTAAACAAACATCTCCGAAAATAAATGTGGAAAATTATTATCTGCCTATTTGTCAGAGATATTTATTCTAGCACTGTTTATTAAACGCAGGCATGTTTACAATCACAAATCTCTATTTTCCTCAAGAAGCATTTTCACCTTTTATTTTCCTTTAAAGAAACACCCCATTATTATTAATAATGCAATACCTTATTTTCCTCTTTCAAGGATGAATCTTCAGTGCTTTATATGGCTTATGGGCGAAACCTTATTTAGCTAATTTTATTCTTATTTTGCTCTTTTTATATCCGCAGTCATTATAATACCCATTAGGAGGTTTCACTTTTTGATGGAGGGGGGTGTGTGGAGTATTAGAGTAAATTTTCTCTTATTTTTCCGGTAGGAGCAAATAGAATGCAAGCAGAACCCTTTGGTATTATATGTTCTGCTTATTCTTTTGTTTTTTCTACCCATACAAAATGTTATACACATCCCATACACATGTTATTTTTACATTCTTGTATGAAATATAAATATACATTGAAACCTCTGCGAGCTGCCACCTCTATTAAGCGACCCCCTCCTCCAACGACCAACTATTTAACCCTTTGAGGCGCAACCCTTTCCCAATGCTGAAAAAAGGGCAGTCGTTGCCATCGCTCGACTTAACTACCAGCAAGATGGCGGACGATCGAAACGTTCATCGCGTGCCACAGATCTAGAGACCCCTTTTTTGACGACAGCTGGCTGTGCCCATCGCTCGACTTAACTACCAGCAAGATGGCGGACGATCGAAACGTTCATCGCGTGCCACAGATATCCCTTTTGTGAGGACCCTTTTGTGAGGATCCCCTTTTGTAGAGACCCCTTTTGTGACGACAGCTGGCTGTGCCGGCACAGCCAGCTGTCGTCAAAAAAGGGGTCTCTAGATCTGCGGCACGCGATGAACGTTTCGATCGTCCGCCATCTTGCTGGTAGTTAAGTCGAGCGATGGCAACGGCTGCCCTTTTTTCAGCATTGGGCAAGCTATGCAGCTGGTCTCGCATTCTTCCATTTTTCAGCAGATGTCAGTGCTGTTAAAAATAATCCTGACAATTCTTTTACGGGAAATGACGTGCTAAAAAGTAAAGGATTCTCGTGGAGCTATGTCACCCGCAACTATTTTTATAGAAATCCAATCTATTTTTCGTGACTGGCAACAGTCAGAACGTCAGAGTTTGGTGTTCCCAGAGCGGGAACACTGAGCGTTAAAGGGTTAAGAGGTCATAGGAGGATTAAAAATTCAAAAAATCGATTTTTCAATTTTAATTTCATTTGAAACCTTAGTTACTTCTGAGTGTTTTGACCCCAATTTCATGCAATAAATCCAACTAGAACCGGAGATACACATAAAAACGTTTTATAAAAGCTTTATATTCGAACGCAATAAGGTAACTTTGCGTTTTCTCAAAACGCATTTTTATGAACTATCCGCAAGATAACAAAATTTCTATGATTCGTATCTTCACGAAATTTTGTATAGCTATAACTGGTATAATTATCTGTAGAATGAATTAATATTTAAGAAAAAAATTTTAAATTAAGAATTTTAAAATTGGATTTTAAATTGAAATTTGAAAAAAATCGTACCTTTCCCCTCATATTTCTGTTAAAAATTTCAAAAGTTTTTCTCTCTCACCTTTAATATTAATTCATTCTATAGATACTCATACCAGTTATAACTATACAAAATTTCGCGAAGATACGAATCGTAGAAATTTTGTTATCTTACGGGTAGTTCATAAAAATGCGTTTTGAGAAAACGCAATTTAAAGTTACCTTATTGCGTTCAAGCTTTCCTAAAACGTTTTTATGTGTATCTCCGGTTCTAATCGGATTTATTGCATGAAATTGGGGTCAAAATGCTCAGAAGTAACTAAGGTTTCAAAGGAAATTAAAATTGAAAAATCGAATTTTACTTTCCGAACATGTACCATGTAAGGAAAGTACTGTAATCATGAAAAAATTCGACTTCGAGATTTTAGTGTATTGACACGTTTTGAGGTCTTCTGAATTCATTTATGCTATTTTTACGAGATGTATGTATGTATGTGTGTATGTGAGTGAACACGATAGCTACTAAACGGAGCATTCGATTGAGCTCAAATTAGGTATATATGTTACAAACTACAGCCGCAAGACCGTTATTGATTTTGGTGTGTATAGGACTTATAGTTTTTCTACAGGGCTCCGACAAACATTTCTTTTAGATTATGGCTTATGGGAGTAAATTCTTGAAAGTGCGCTACCGTTTAAACGCTACATTGGATTGAGCTCAAATTGGGTATATATGTTATAAACCACCATCGTAAGACCGATCTTGATTTTGATGTGTATAGGACTTATAGTTTTTCCACAGGGCTACGATAAAGATTTCTTTTACATTATGGCCTATGGGAGAAATTCTTGAAAGTGCGCTAGCGTTTAAACGGCGCATTCGATTGAGCTTCAATTTGGTATATATGTTTGAATTATTCATCGATTAAAATCGATTTAAATGCTTGGTAATGATCTTTATCGTAATTGTTCGGAAAGTCGAGTGGAGTCACTCAAGATTTTTTAAATTATTAATCCTCCTATGACCCCTTCAGGCACCGAATTTTTACCCTATCTACTTAATGATAAAAAATCCTCTAGAAGAGACCACACAAACCAGCTGCCGCATCTGGTTTCCTATCCGGACATTTTATTGCATTTTTCTGAAAGTAAATGTTAAAAAAAAAAAAAAAAAAAAAAAAAAAAATTCCTAACCAGTCACGCTACTGGAAATCTGCAAAAAGGTGCAAGTACACGTGTACATCACGCACAAACCTTGTAGGTTACAGAAGAGACATGTCTAAGAAACTAGCGCTTTTACTTGTTAAGCTGCGCATTGATATGATCGAGTCACATAGAAAAGGAAAATCGAAGAGAAAGTGCGGGTGCTTTTGGTTGCGGGAAAAACCCAAAAAGTAAATTTTAAAGCAAAGATTTTGTGATGTCGAATTCAGACTGCATGAAGAATATCATGATAAATGCTTTCATATCAGATTTAAAAAATAAAGTAAAAAGAGAAGTACTCTCTAAGACACAGAAATAAAGATGAAACAGTTTGTAATTTCTAAATATTTTAATGAAATTTAAATTTAAACACATTTTTGTGTAATTACTTATGCATTAGTCCACAGTTTCATAACCGACAAAACAAACAATATTTGGTAGCATTTTCTTTTCCTGGCTGTCGAATTTTCATACTTCTTTCATCAACCACCTCTTTTAACGATCGATTTTCCGCGGAACGGAGGGTGGTCGCTCTCAAGAAGCTTCACTGTATTATAATAATGAAAAAAAAATTGTGTAGTGCGATTTTGAATGAATGATCTTTTTTAACCACATGCCGAAAACCATTTATATACGTAAAATGTCTAAAAATTTCATTTGCCCTTTAACTCTTTATCTACTGAATTAGGAATTGCCAAGAATATCACCTTGAACCCATTTGTTTTCTCTTATTATAATTAGGCAATGAATGATGAATACTAATTAATGTAATAAAAAGGAAAATTACGAAAAAATCAATAAGCATTAGCTACACGTTGGATGGCTGGTTTTATAAACAGTTAATGAGTCTTTTTCAAAAGAGTATAGGACCCACCCATCTGAAGGAGTCAAGCTGGACACGCTTTTAGAAAATCTAATCCTTTAATCATAAAACAAGCGTCTGAAAATTCACTAATGCTCTTTTTGGGGAGGAGAGGACTCGACATGATTAGAAAGTGAGCGGAAAGCTGTCTATTTAAAACAACCTACTCTAATAGAGCACGCAATCGTGATGTAAGCTGATTCAATGAAGTATTGGGTTGTGATTTTTCTAAGGAATGGTTAGAAAGAATAGATTTTTTTAAACAATTTTAATTTAACGGTACATCTAACTACCATCAGTAGATAAAGGGTTAAAAAGGGCCAATCTGGTACCTCTGGTAGAAGTAGTGAACCATCAAATTACAAAAATGATTCAGTCAGTGCACCACTCAAAATTATTTCTTGTGTCACTTCTGAAACTTACTGATTGTACCGCATCAAATGTTCTCGGTATTTATGACGGAGCACTTTCTGGAAAAAGATAGAAAGAAAAATTAAGCAATGCTTTTAAAGACATTGTAATAGATAGAACGGAATCCCATATTAGTGTGAACATATAATGATCTCCCATTCCATGGGGAGAGGAGTAATTGATGCACATAGCTCATGAGAGATAAACCCATCAAATTCACAAGTAAAAAAAAATACACCCAAGCACACACATGTATATAAAAACTCACGCGACATATTCCACGGTTTTTTAAAAAAAGAACAAGAAAATGAAAGACTATTAGAACACGTGGCAAGAAATCCCAGTCTTCATCTCGACGTCAGATAGATGGGAATCTTGGATCCATAAGCGGGGCCCCGAAATTACGCAAACTGTCAATCAATCCTCCTTTTCCCGCACTTTTTTTTCCCCTTATCCCCGCGTTTTCATGAACTTGACGGTTGTCATAGCGACACAACAAGACGGCCACGGTTACAGCGAAGGAAATACTTGCGCCAGCAAAAATTTTCAAGTGCTGGAGGATGCCGTCGTGATTTATGAATCGAGCAATTTCTGCGGAGTGAGATTTTCTGAGAATGTGTAGAGGTATTTTATTATATTATTTTGTCGAACTTTTATTTTTTTATTTTTTCATTGACTACTTCTTCTGTTTTCATCTTTGTTGCTCGAGTTTACCGAAAATGAAGATGGATTTTTGAGAAAGGCTGGAATAGGGATATTTGAGATTCTTGTCGTGGTTTTTTTAGGTTCGAATGGATACTTATTGCAGACGAGAATAAATCGTTCCTAATGTAGAATCGATATTTACTCGAAATGGCGGAAATCGAATAAGTGTAGACGCAAGTTCGACGAGCAAGATGTTATAATGCAACGCTTCTACAATCTATATGGTTTTACAATAAATTAATTTTTCGTATGGAAATTATCGTATTGGTGTGATAGAAGATCTTCTACAATCTATTTTACACATTTTTATTAGTATTTATTTATCTAATATTCATAAATATTTTTGGATAATGTGCAGGGTTAGCACAAAAAGTTACCAGATTTTAAATAATTATATTTTCCGAATATTACACGTATGAAGAGATAGACGGAATTAAAGAAAAATATACCAATGTATAAATATTCCAACCAACCCACGGATTTTAATGTGTTTTTACCTGTTTTTAAAATACCAATGTGTTTTTTGAGTTGCAAATATTCGATGTGTGAAGCTTTTATTACACGACAAATATATAATCTGTAAAGAAATTCGCTCCACACATTGTCTAGTATTCCAGTGCCAAGGATTCCTAAAGCTGCACAAACACGTTCTTTCAGTTCTCGCAGTGTTTTCGACATCGGTGGTTCATAAATAGCAATAGTGCAGCATTAGAAACCATTAACTGTGTGATACTACAAAATTTGCGATATTACAATCTGTTTGGAAATGAATGCCTGCCAGATGCTTCTTCAAAGGCTTAAAGAGATGGAAATCCGTGGGTGTGAGATCCGGGCTATAGGGAGGATGATTTATTGCATTCTCTCAGAAGCGATGTAGTAAATCACAAGTAGCCGAGGCTGTATTGATTGCTCATTTGATTGATGTGATCGTCAGTTGTGCCAAGACATAGGATTGCATTCACTGGGATAATTTGTTTTCTTTTTACCTTAATTTTGAACTACTTATGCCAGGTGCACTTCGTCATGTACTTAACACGTGTATGAAACATGGAGAAGAAATAAGTGAAGATGGAAAGGCAACCCTTAAGTGAAGCATTCATACCCGTCACGTTACGAGTGGACGGTAGGGCTGGATTTCGACGAGGTTCAAAATAATTTTCAATAAGCGTGAAGTAAGTTATTTATTTGTTTGCCAGGAGAAGAGAGCTCACGGCACTGAACGCGTCGTTTAGAGGTACATACGTCCTTCCTGCGGTTTACCCGCCATCATTTTGATCCTCATCAGAAGGTGGAGGACTTCTGAATATTGGCACCCCTCGGAAACTGCTATCGACCGCTGAAAGGACTTTCGGAACCATGGATTTAACATGCACGTACACGGCATGTACACGGTGGTCTTTAGTGATAAGTCGGTATCGAACTCGCAACCTTTCGGTTTCGAGTTCAGCGCTTAACCACTGGACTACCACGGCCCTACAGTTAGTTATTGTACAGCTGCGGAAAAAAAAAAGTCCCACTTGTACATTTTTCGGCCGTCGTCGTCGCACAGCAAAGTTACAGATACCAATCGTTTGCGATTGACGCACACTTTAATTTGCTATGCATAAAAATTGCATAAGGGGCCATCTACATATTAAAACTCGCACCAACTTTTTTTTTTCTCAATAGAAACCCCTAGATTTCACTTCATATTTCAAAAATTTAGCTCATTTTAACCCCGGACACCCATTTTCAATAAATTTGGACAGAAAATGAGTGAGTTATGAGCACCCAAAATCCCCCTCCCCCTATGTTAAAATATTTTTTCATACTTCAATTCATATCTCATATAATATCGGTAGTAAGAAGCTAATTTTTATTCGTACTATTAGAACTAAACGACCCAAACATAATTTAATGTTATTATGATTTTTAATAAATTATTAATTTGAATTATGAATTATTAAATTAATATTCAAAAAATTATGAATAGCGACCTAGCCAAATTTCGATGGAAATAGATGCAGAAATTAATATTACATGGCTGTGCAAAATTTCAAATTTTTACGTTCAGTAGTTTAATTTATATTAAATAAAATGTGTTATTTTCATGAGTTAAGGGACCATATATAAATTTATTAAGTGAAAATTTTTTAAAAATTGCATAAAATAAATGTAAATTAGATTTATTTTGTGCAAAAACACAGTAAAAGATACCAGTATTAAAAATATCAAGTTTTGAAGCAAATAAATTAGAGGCTTTTACAGTTTGTTGGGGATTCTATAAAGCGTGTATTGTTGCGTCCGCTACCATATTCCCCCAAATAAAATATTTTCCAGCTATAGAATTAGATGCAGTAGATGTATGTCTTCTAATACAACGTCCTATTTATGAAAAACCAACATCCTCAACTTTCCAGGCATGAATGTGACCTTTTTTAATATCGGAAACATTAGGTCTTTGGAATTCCCCATACTTTATCAAACATTCAAAATCACGTTTTTCTGTAAAAAAAATTTCATCTCACTATAAATTAAAATACCGCCAAAAATCTTAAGAATATTGCACATTGCAGGCGATAATATTAAATGAAGAAAGTGAAATGACAAACACGGTGATAATATTGGGTCGGCAAAAAAGTAATTACGTTTTTTACATGAAATTCAAACAAATAAATTTTCAATCATGAAACCATTCTTTAAGTTCGACCATAGCTGAGTCGAGCAATATTCATGCTTGTAGTCAGAAGAGCAGGGAGCAGCCTCTAACTCCTGCCAACATTTCAGCTGTCTAAGAGAAACATCAAGGGAAACACTGAATAACAATTTCAAAATTACAAAGATTTTCAAAATCCTTAGCAGTCATTTTGCATTTTCCCCTTAAATCATGTGTACGAACCAAGGAAGTTATGAACTCACGGGTCATTTGGAATACAGACTAAATATTCTATTCTACCCTTGATATTCTCAGTACAAAAAACTTTAAGAGAGATGGGAACAATATTTTCCTTGAAAATAATATTAATTTCTTTTAGTTCTTGCGAGCGAAAGAAATGAAAGGCGAAAAGTTCGGAACCTACAAATAGCGTTTTTCAATTTGCAGAAAGTCCCTTAAAACCGTGCAAAAATGAATTCGCAATATCTCCTGAAATTATCGTAGGAAATTGGTGAAAATTAATATTTAGGGTAATTTGAAGGTTTTTTTTTTTCGTTTAATAAAGTCAAAATATGGGGTTGCCATTGAGAAAAACGAAGTTGATGCAGAATTAAATATGAAGACGGCCCCTTTTGTAAATTAAATTAATAGTAAATTAAAGTACGCGTTATTTGCAAACGAATGGTATATATAACTTTGCTATACGACGAACGATGGCGAAATAAAGAGCAAGTGGGACTTTTTTTTTCGCAGCTGTACATTTTTCTCACTTTGCAGCGCCAGGAGGTTTGACGACAGTTTACGTTATTAAAAAAGTGTTTTATACAATACCGCTGGGCTCTTTTCGGCGTTTTAAAAATTGCATAAATAATAATGCGCAGTGCAAAATTCATTTTTAAAATTAGGTATGACTAATAATAAATATAAACTTAGTTATAAATTTTTGATTCCTTACTGCATCTAACTTCGTTAATTTCATATTTAATGTCAAAACTAAATTAATATCCCAGTGGTAATATAACGATAATCAAAACTATAGAATCAACTCAAGGGAAAACGGGGGACATTTGATATTTGCATTACAAAATGTAGTACAAGGATAAAACCAGCCAAATACGACATTTTTTGTCCCCCTTACTGCTATGGAGAGTCTTTGCTTCAAATTTCTCCCTCAAATAACGGAACCATACTCACTACAGCTATTTCTTCTCTATGGTATGAAACAGGCATTCATAATTCGAATACAACGCGGGTGAAATTAGGAGGACACGGCTAATCATAAAATAAATTAAAAGTTTTGCAGCAGGAAAAGGAAAAAAAAACCTTTTAAGGAAAGATATGAATTACACTTTTGGGAAAAACTGTAGAATGAACCTTTGCTTTTGCTTATTATAGCTTATTTTTCAGCTAATTTTTCTAACTGAAGTATAATGCTGAAGAAGACTTCATTTGAATAAGTGCTTTTAGACTCCCCCCCCCCCCTCCGCGCTCACTTTGTACATTGATCGTTAGGAAGTTTTAGCAGTTTCAGCTTTCCAAGTCAGATAATGCTTTTTTTCTTCTTTATTAAATATACAGTTGCTGCAAAAATATCTGGAATGATTGTAAAGGGTGGTTCGTCTGATTTTTTAACAGAATTTCATAAAAAATGTTTGTCTTGGATAACTTTAATAATGATTATTATATAGGATGATCCTAAAATATATATCAAAAATGTAAAGAGTGGTAGAGGAGACCAAGACGATTCAAAATGACTCAGAAACGATGGGTCGGAAATGTAATCTTCATGTCCTTGTAAATAACCACTGTAGAAAAACTGTTGGTCTAAACTCTTAATCAAGTTTCATAAAAAATGAGCTTTTCTCCGAGACTTTCATCAATTAAGTAAAATAGAATTTGTAAATTATCAGTTTTATTGTAAGCGCTTTCTGTAAAAAAAATGAGTTTGTTTTTGAGAAACAATGGTCGGAAAGTTCACTGTTACTTCAACAGTTCTTCAATTTTCAAGTGATTATTTCAGGTATTACTAGACGACATTTCCGACCCTGTTTTGCTATGTGATTCTAAACCGTCTTGGTCACCTCAATCAACCATTACATTTTTGACAAATAGTTTAGGACCACCCTGTATATTTGACTTGTAACCTAAATATTACTTGTAGCCTATAACACTTCATTTCTCATTGTCTCCTATTCATTCTCATGATGTCAATTTTAGTCACTTGCTTTCTGCGAAAAAAACCCATTAGTATTTTTCCGAACCATATTAGGAAAGTTCCCTATTACTTCAATACGTCCTCCAATGTGATTATTTTCAGTTATTACTGGACAATATTTCCGACCCCACATTACTATCTGATTCTAAATTTCCTTGTTTCACTCTGCAACTGTGTCTGAGGTATTTTTGAACCATCTTGCGCATGCCCACAGACTTGGATATAGGATGATCGCCGACAAGCATCAGACGGGCGAAATAGCGTCAGCCTCTTAAACCCCCTCTTAATGATTAACCACATGAGCGTCCTCTAGAGACGCATAGTGATGAATCATGTTGCAATCTACTGCTAGCACACGCATGCGCACAACATAAAGTTAATGATTATAACTCACTGCGCCATCTTACTGGCAAATTTCCTTTAGAATACGTTAGTGCTCGCCAGACCGCGGATTATATGCAATCGCATATTTGCATATGCAATTGCATATTTCAGCTGTTTTTGAAGATTTTGCATAAAATGACGCATTTTCTCTGTTGGATGCATATTTCAATCTCTTTAGCTTTGAATTTGTAACGTGTTTTACCATCCTTTCAGTTTTTTTTTCTTTAACTCTTTAACCCATTTATGCCTAGCGTCCCTTTTTTGGGACGGCATTTTCGCTATCATTCGAAAACGTTATTTATTTTTCCGAGCCTTTATTCGCGAGTATTGAACCTCAATTCCACAAAACATTTTAATATGGCCAAGTGGGATGTTGACATTTCAATTTTTATACATAATGATTTTAAATGAAATCATCCCTTGTTCAAAAAGCTGACATCAGAAATTTATCAATTACTGCTGGTGTTAGCAAAAATCGAAGAAAGTCGCAAAAATATCCAGGCACGAATAGGTTAAGTCCCACGCTTTGAAAAATTTATACAACCTCAGGTTCCCAGCAAAATAGCATATATGCTTTCAATTTTTTTTGTCGTGTGTATTTGCAACAATTTAAATTAAGTCAGCCTATGTATTAAAATTTCAAAAATGGCTAGAATGAAAGCAAGCATACCATTCCTGATGAAAACGTGCATTTCGGATAATGGACAAGACCTAACTCCATAAAAGATGTAGTTAATGCTTTGGACAGCGTCGATTCCTCTTCTTTTTTCATTGCGGTAGAAATGCTTAGTGATATGTCCATTCGAAAAGGTCTATCGATAATCGAAACACATTTTTCCTTCTTAACACCAGACATCGCAAAATTAGAATATCAAAATCTGCTTCTGAGTGATGTAATGAGTCAAGTTCTAAAAGTACAGGAATGCGTTGGTAAGATTCCAGGATCATTAAGAAAAGAAATCAGTGAGAAACTGAATTTTATTTTAAATAAAAATTCAGGAATGTTGGCAGTGAGTAAAATAAATAATTTTATTAATGGTGGTACCGGAAAAAAGTAGACCCATCCAAAGCGAAATATTATAAAGAGCATTTTTAGCATATAAAATGTTTTTAGATGATAAAAGACAAGCCTTACTATTGAAAATTTAGAAAAACACTTAGCTGTGTATTCCAACAAAAATTATTGAAACAGTTTTCATTCATATTTCATATCACTAAGATTGTGAGTAAAATTTTCTCATTCTGTCTTTCATGATGTTTTGAAGTTTCAAAGGGAAAAAAAAATGTGTCATAATTGCAAGGTATGTTATAGAAAATACTTTTACAAGTAAATACGTTTTTATTTTCTGTTAATATGTGAATACTTTTTTAGGTATTTGGTGCTTAGATTTTTAGTGCATATTTTTAGACTTTTAGTGCATATTTTTAGATTTTTTGATGCATATTTTGATGCATTTTGATGCATCACTTTTTAAGTGCATATAATCCGCGGTCTAGTGATCGCCCTATATCTAAGTGCTTGCGCATGTCAAACTTATAACAAGATCCCCTGACCATCCCATCTACTTATACAATACGCTAACGTATACGGCACCAAAATGGACGATATTTCCACGCTACGAACGGCAATAGTTAGCCGAAAACATTAGTGCAATAACAATAACGCATGTGGAAAAATCCAGTTTAAAAGTTCAATGACGTCAAATGGAGCAAGGATCTACTTATATAATACGGCAACGTATGCGTTACCGAAATCGGCGATATTTCCACGCTGCGAACGGCAACCGCTAGATAGAATCATTGGTGCAATAAAAATAATGCATGTGCAAAAATCCAAATGAACAGTTCAGTGACGTCACATGGAGCAAGCCTATGTCACGCAGTAGCTACATTACAAAAAATCTGGAGTGACTCCACTCGACTTTCCGAACACTTACGATTAAGATCATTACCAAGCATTTAAATATATTTTAATCGATGAATAATTCAAACATATATACCAAATTGAAGCTCGATCGAATGTACCGTTTAAACGCTAGCGCACTTTCCAAAATTTTCCTCCATAGGCCATAATGTAAAAGAAATCTTTGTCGTAGCCCTGTAGAAAAACTGTAAGTCCTATACACATCAAAATCAATACCGGTCTTGCGAAGGTGGTTTATAACATGTATACCCAATTTGAGCTCAATCGAATGTACCGTTTAAACGCTAGCGCACTTTCAAGAATTTCTCCCCATAGGCCATAATGTAAAAGAAATCTTTATTTTATCCCTGTAGAAAAACTGTAAGTCCTATACACATCAAAATCAATACAGGTCTGGCGACGGTGGTTTATAACATGTATACCCAATTTGAGCTCAATCGAATGTACCGTTTAAACGCTAGCGCACTTTCCAGAATTTTCCTCCATAGGCCATAATGTAAAAGAAATCTTTGTCGTAGCCCTGTAGAAAAACTGTAAGTCCTATACACACCAAAATCAATACCGGTCTTGCGACGGTGGTTTATAACATATATACCCAATTTGAGCTCAATCGCATGCCCTGTTCAGGAGCTATCGTGTTCACTCACATACACACAAACACACATACACACACACACACATACACACATACATACATACATCTCGTAAAAATAGCATAAATGAATTCAGAAGACCTCAAAACGTGTAAATACACCAAAATCTCGAAGTCGAATTTTTTCATGATTACAATACTTTCCTTACATGGTACATGTTCGGAAAGTAATAATGCATGTGCAAAAATCCAAATGAATAGTTCAGTGACGTCACATGGAGCAAGCCTATGTCACGCAATAGCTACATTACAAAATAGCAATAATGGGATTCACAAAAATGATCGTATCTTTCGGACTTTTTCCCAACTTTAAAATATCGAATAGACAATACTTGGCGCATTCATCGCCCATCTAAAAAATGTCACCCTGCGTTGGGCTCAAGCACATTTTAGCCGTTTGCTGTTTCAACATCGGCTTTTAGGATGACACCCAAAATGTGTAACAACCCTAACCTAAAAAATATTAATAACAAATACTGTTAAAACAAACACGATTTTCGTTGAAAGGAGTTCAGAAATTGAGTCAGCACTGCCCTGAGTACAAAGAACAGTAAGTTATGGGGCGGCGTAGCCGGCTGCCTTGGTCCCTAGTATTACAGAAAGTTTAATTCACAGGCAATTAACACTGCTGATATTGACACGCAAAACACCGCTTACATGTTTTCAAAAAACATGAGATTTGGAATGAAATAGACAAAATTTAGCCTTTAGAAGTGACAGAATTGCCATTCTTACTGTCTACAACATTTTTTAACCTTTAAATAAAGTATTATATGCACTTTATGACAGTAAATTTTCCCTTTTTTTTCCCCCCACACAGGTTGAAAGGGAAATCGCCATCATGAAGCTCATAGAACATCCTCACGTTTTAGCTTTGTACGATGTTTATGAGAATAAAAAGTACCTGTAAGTATTTCCTTCTTTTCTATAAGTCTTAGAAAAATATTGTAGTAGTTAGATTTAGCTTTAACCCTTTATCTACTGCATTGAGAATTGTTGTTGCTGTGGGATTAAGGCCAATTATCTGCAGGAGGGATCTAAGCCTGTGGATGGTGTTCCCGCGTGTAAAAAATCCAATTAGTAAAATGTGCCCCATACGTTAGTGGCGTGAAGAACAAAATTTGAGAATTATATCCTAAAAAGTGCCGGAGATATGAAGATAAATATATGCTCGCTTAAACCAATTTTCAATGGCTCTCAAAGGAAAAAAAAATCTTGTACAGAAGTCGTATAGAAATTACAAAGGGAAATAATTTTTTAAACTCTAACAATAAACGTTCACATTCAAATTCATGTATATCCTGATTATATTTGTTTAAAGATATCTTTGAGAGCTGAAATTTTGTACATTATCTTATTAGTGCATGAGGCACATTTTACTAACTGAGAATTTTTTGCTCGCATGGTCGTATACAAATTTTTAAAATGCCACTTTTTGAAAACTATCGAAAGAAGTTTTTTCTTATATAATCTATTCTTTTTTTCTTACCTTATTTTATGAAACAGTTGTAATTCTACTCTGAAGAAAAGTTAATCCCCAGTAAGTATTACATAAGTTAAGCATAAGTAAATAGCAATCCGCAAAAAATAAAATGTACTCACATTTATTTGTATATTCAGTTTAAAATTTAATCTGCGTTATAACAATTTTCTAAAATCTTTATTTTGATTTCAAGAAAAAAAAAACTATCTCAAAAACCTCAGCAGTCGTAAAATTTCGCTATAATAGTACTTTTCAAAATAAATATTTGAGTTTCAGCCTCCTAAAATAGCAGTAAACTATAATTTCACAAATATCCACAGATGTCTTTATGTGGCTGACTTATTGCACTTACTTGCTGTCACTGTATATTAGCTTTCCCGTGCATACAGTCTCAAAGCGGTGAACAGAGATTTACAGTCAAAGTAACGGCTGCAAAAAGCTTACGAGTTAGAATGAATGAAATAACTAATTAAGATTTCCCAGAAAAGTTGAAAAGTGTTTATGGTTTTGGTTAATCTAGAACAAAGAAAATTTATTCTTAATCAGTGCTGTTAAAATCTACAGAGTATCCCAAAAAGATGGCAACAAGCTTTAATTCTTAATCCATTAGAGGTAAGTAATGCATTGCAAATCAGAGTTGGGCAAAAACTAACATTACACTAACAACTAACAACTAAAACTGATTTAGTCAGTTGACAGGTAAATGACAAATAGCTAATAGTTTTAGTTGTAACGTCCAACTTACTCGGCTCAACTAAATTAGTTTTACTTGAACAGAAAACTAATTTAGTTAAGCCGGGGAAAAAAAAAAAAAAAAAAAAAAAATAGACAATCGTGTGCAGAATTCGTATAGAAATTACAAAAGGAAATAATTAGTAGTTAGTTAGACCTTCAACTAACAACTAATTTAGTTGAACACGTAGTTGTGTTCAATTAAAAATAACTTAGTTTTTAGTTGAATATTTAGTTGAACTAATATTTTAGTTAGTGATGCGCAACTCTGATGCAAATTGAAAATTTACTGTCATTGTATGTTAGCTTTCCCTTGCTGATAGTCTCGAAGCAGTGAACAGAGATTTACAGTCAAAGTATCGTTTGCAAAAAGTCTTGAGTTACAATGAATGAAATGATTTTTTTATTAGTTAACGATTTTCAGCAAAGTTGAAAAGTGTTTATGGTTTCGTTTATCGGGAACAAAGTAATAATTATTTTTAACGAGTCCTATATCTACAGGGTAACAAAGAAATATGGCCACTCACTTTAATTCTTTATTCAGTAGAGATAATTAGGCAATTTCAATTTAAAATTTCCTGTCACTCTGCGTTAGCTTTCCCGTACTGACAGTCTCGAAGCAGTGAACAGAGATTTACAGTCAAAGTATCGTTGATGTAAAAAGCTTACGAGCTAGAATCGATGATATGGCATAATTTATAGATTTTTCTTTAGCAAAGTTGAAAATTATGGGTCTGGTTTATTGGGGACAATGGTAAAAATTACCATTTTCCCCAATAAACCAGAATACCCCAATAATAATAATTCCCCCAATAATAATAATTTTTACAATGGTAAAAATTATTCTTAACCAGTACTAATAAAATCTACTGTCACAGAAAATGGCAACACGCTTTAATTCTTTATCCATTAGGGATAAGTAGGCAATGTAAATTAAAAAAAATATTCAGAATTAAGTACGAGAAAAGACTACGTTATAAGGAAAACATTTCTCTCGTGAATTTCCAAAAAGTGAAAGTTTTTCAATTTTTACACATACCCCATGCAGCGTCTTGCATTCTTACGCTTAAAAATATTTTTGTCCGCCTAAAAAAGTCGATTATTCCAGTCTGCAACGATACTGAGTTTATTTTACGTACATCTTTGGCTGTTGAACTATTCTGTCTAAGTCCCAGCTGATAAACCCACAAAGCCATATAAAATTAAAAAAATATATTCATGCTGATGTAATTTAATGCACATTTAAAATTTTATAATTTCTCCTATAAAAATGAGTTTCTTCGAATAAAATATTGCTTTAACCCTAAAAGTCATTGCATGATGTGCATGTTCTGAACTCTCATGAATATAACATTCTTAAAAACTGTACTGATCTTTATATAAATCGTGCACACATAAACACACTACATCGATATTTTTAAGAGTATTTTTAGAGATCAATGACATTTCTGGCTGACCTCCAACTGGCGCCAAAATATCTCGAATAAAATATTTTTCATGCTGTGGCCTATCAATTTAATCGTAAAGCTGTTTGCCAGATTCCAGACGTATAACTCTCTGAACGAAAATAAAACTTACAGAAAAAGCATCTTGAAATATTATACATTTATCTTAAATTTGTTACGTTTTTTTTTTCCACTGTGAGGATTTTGATCGATAAATTTTAGAGGAAATGCTACACGTTGAATGAACACGTTATTTCTTCAATTATTTAAAGTATGTTTTCGAGCCTGCATAATGTATGTGCCACTTTTAAATTTTTTAACCATTTTTTTTTACATACATATTTTTTTTAAATGGGAAACCATGTTTAGACAGAAATAGAACTTCGGCATGAAATGTACTTAAAGAAAAAAGTTTTTTTATTTAATAGTTAACTTCTGAAGGGTTTTTTTTTTCGATGGCAAAGGCAATACAAGGAAAAGAGGTAAAACAGGAAGAAAAAAATAAACAGATGACAAATAAAATACAAAGATGACAGATGATACAAAGACTGACCGGAGTCATTGCCTCAAAAGTTCTCTCGCTTTCCATAACAACGCCGTCTCCGAGTCGCCATGGAGTGACATGCGACGATGAAGGTCGTCTCGATTCATTGGCTCGTCAGTACCACAAAGAGGGCAGTTTGGATGGTCCAAAATCCCTAAACGATGGAAATGCTCTCCAAGGCAGTCGTGACCAGTCAAAAGACGAAACTGTGCGACAGCTTCACGACGCGTTGTTGGGAATGGCCAGGAGATCATCAATTTTACACTGCTTTGATTGCAGTCGGTCAAGTAGCTGCATTTTTAAATTTTTAGACATAATTTGTTTAATATACAGCTTAATGGAGTGATAAGAAATTGTTGAGCATTTTGACTGAAGCAACCTCGAGCCCCTTCTTGCAAGGAAATCCACCTGTTCGTTGCCGTTTACTTCACAATACCTGGATTGCTGCTTGGGAATCGGAGAACAGAACCACTCTTGTAAATTTAAATTCAAGGACCAATAGCTGCTTTAGAGCAATCCTGATGGCCTCCACTTCTCCGTCAAAAGTTGTTCTAAATTTCTCCGCATAGGCATAAAAGGAGAACAGGCTCGAAAAAATTACTGAACGGAAAAAACCCATCTGAAGCGGAAAACAAAGATTGTTTTTCCGTTTCAGAAAAACAAAATTGTTCATGCAAGGTCAGAACTAGAGACGATCTAACGTATGGAAGCCCCGTAATGCATCAGATTACAATGGGTCCTCCTGCAATTCAGTTCATAACGAATTTTTAATTAATTTGCATTTCACTTTTTTATTTAATATTTAATATCTTTTACCCTTTATAATTTTCTTTTCTCTTGCATTAGCTTTGTTTTTGTTAAAATAAAGTACTTTTGATGAGTTGGTACAGTAATTTATTTAATCGTACGAGCGTCTCTGTCTGCAGTATGTTATAAAAATAATTCTATCACCCCCCAAACACATGCTTCGCTACATGGCAATCTTTTGGCGTTAAATATTTCTTTTTCCTACCATTTGGCGAGTCTGATTTTAGTCAGTAATCACGATGAACGAAAACTTAAGTCGTGATTACTGACTAAACATTTTGAATCGTCAATCGTTAATTACGATTAAATTTTAATTTTTACTCTTTATTCATTAATCTTAATACTTTTTTATCGACACAATAAAACGGTGGACCTGACGGCTGAGTGGGTCTGCACGTCTGTCGCTACTGGTCACTGTGCGAACGGTTTGGTCTCGAGTTCAAATTCCGTTAGTTTATGGATAAATAAATTTTCCAAATTTTGTGATGTAAAGTATTCTTTGAAAATAAAGGTGATATTATACTTAGAAACATCTGAGATGAAGGTATAAAAGATCTATAGATCTTGATAAACCCTCTTTCCGAAATCCCAAACTAAAGGGGTACCGAACCCATATTTAAGGATCTGTCCTCCTCCACGCCAATCATCCACGCGTGAAGTCGTGGGTTCGATTACCACTGATCCCCTGACTGTTTGTTCCTTTCTCTCAGCGCTACTCTAAACTATGATTGTGTTGTTCACTTTACTCGACGAGGATTTATATGCGAATTATTGAAACCTCTGCTCTATTCGAAAATAAATGTACCAAATGCAACAACAACAGCACCCCAAACCAAAAAGTGATGCACAAATTAAAAATGTCGGCTCATTTTGAAACAGATTTGTTTTTCTTGTTGCCGTATTTTGGACATTCCTTTTCAGATTTCTTCGGTTTCAAGAATCCCAATTAGTAAATTCCAAAATGCATGTTTTAGTGCTGAGATTGAAGTTGATTTAAACCGATATTAGAAAAATTCGAACTTCGCTTGCTAAATACTTTTGAAAAAATGAAGCTTAAGTTGAAATTTCTAAATTTTCATCTGTACACTTCAATTATGGCCACTCTTTCTTTTAAAAATCCAGTTGATTTTATATTGAGTATGTACTAAAAACTCTCCTCAGCAAAATTAACGCATTCGCGAATTGTAAACAAACACGTCTCCTAGGCGGCGAAACTAAATAAACTGAGGTGTTCGTTAAGTCCAAAGAAACTGATAACCACTGACAGCACTAAACACACGCATTCCAGTTTTCTTACGAAAACTCGTGCAACGAGTTTGTCGTATACGAATGCACCCAACGAAACCAAATAGACTGAAGCCGTTCTTAAACTGGAATGAAACTGGGACCACTAATCAAGCCAGTTTTTGCACGAAAACCAGCGGCACGAGGTGATGCGTTTACAAAAACAAGGAGTGTTTTCGCTTCTGCGTTCACGCGAAAAGTCAGACCATGGAGTCAAGACATTAAGTCCTCCACCAGACCTTCTCCACATTATCTGGAAACGGACCCATTAATTTAATGACTCTGTAGAAGGGGGGAGTGTTATTCCTTAATCCCTCCCGGGAACGATGGCGGGAAGAGGGGGGGTACGAAGCTGAATAAATTAGAGTAAAGTTGAAGGATTTAGTTTGCTCATTTGGTGCGAGTGCCAAGTGCTCCTGTTACACACTGACACTGCGAAGTGACATCCGACTTATTCTGCGTTTTAACAATGCTCTCGAGTTCGTGCTCATTAGGTTAATTCGATTCTGGATACAGGGGGTGCGTTGCTTATTCAATTGGAGTTATGATGTCGTTTCCAAGACGGAGGTTGCGCTCGGTGTTTTAACCCCCCTAATCATGATAAGTTTCAGAAAAATCTGATGTGGACATTTGAGCCTAGTTTACATTTGAACCTAAATCTATGAAAGTCCCCCCCCCCTCCACTTCTTAAAATATACCTTAATACTGCGTACTTTTTGGTTTGTCAAGTATGGCCATAAAAAATTAGAATTTATAGATAAGATCATATTCTTCCATATATTTTGGATTACTGTGGACAGACTGTGTCGGGGACCGGTCGCTTGGAGGTTAAGGGCCTTCTCCACGCTATTCGCCTAAGAGGACGGTCGTGGGTTTGATACCACTCAGTCTGTCTCCTGGCTGTCTAAATTTCCTGTGTTGTGTGTGTGCGTTGGAACAAGCATTCGGATTTGTGTGCTTGTTCACGAGGAACCGCTTATAAATCTACGTCAGAGAAGGGACAAACACAAAGGGAGGGGGGCAAATGCCTTGGGGAGGACTTTTCTGGGTATCTAGCGCGTATTGACTTTACATCTGGAGAAAACTGTCCCAAACTCCAGGCCGCTAGACCGACGGTCCCGCGAGAGAACAGAACCCTGTTCCTCCACTTGAGCCATCTTCCAATGTCAGTGACTTTAAACACTGTGCTACACATTGGTCCTAAATTTCCTTTCTATGTGATAATAAAACCTATATTTGTATTACCCAGTTTATTCGACAAAGATTTATAAGTGGACCTCTAAACCAAGCACACAAATCCGAAAATAAGGGCTCTATTCTGCCACGTTCGTTTAAGCGAACGTTCGGATTCGTGACGTAATTCGAAACGCATTCTAGAATGTAAATATTCGGTAGGGATAATCTGCACCTAAAGCTCTACTATACCTTGCAGAATACCGACATACGTTAGCAGGTTGCGAATGGCGTCAATTTGATGTCACACATCCGAACGTTCGCTTCTTAAACGAACGTGACAGAATAGAACCGTAAATGTTCGAAATACAAAAGCAACAACAACAACAAGGCTGTGTTGTTTTGTCAAACCTTCAGTGCACGAGCCTCTCCATTGCACAGTGGTTATGTTCCTGGAAATGGTGGACGGGCGAAGTGGGAAGGTCGTGGGTTCGGATCCCATCGCGGGTCCGTCGACCTAACCGTTCTGTGTTTTCCGTGGTTTTCTCCGAAACTTAGCGTAAATACGGGTTATGACCCCTTAGAAAGGCCACCCACGGAGGGCCCCCCCTTATGTGTTGGCCTTTTGACGAGGCTTTATAAGCGGGCTTCGGTCCAAGCTCACAGATCCGGACCAGCAGCCATGTCTGCACGTGGCTTTCCTTCCTTCTTTTCCTTTTCCAGTTTAGTTATACTTCATTAACCCTTTGGGTACGGATTTATTTGAGAAAATATTTGCATGTGGAACGGACATAATTTTTGATTTCTTGGAGTAGTATGTAAAAGCAGTACATTTTACGTAAGAATTTATTTATTTCTAAAAGATTGGTGACATATGTAGTATTAAGATGTCTTCAAGTAATTAGAATTGCAAAACAAAAATAAATTAAACTAAATGAAATAAATGCAAGCTATAACAAAAAACCAATTACTGATAATTATGCAAAGTGTGATATTTTTCAAAGCAAGTTTCGTACCAGGCGTGGTAATCCGCTCCTAGGGAAAACAAGTGAATGACGTCTCTCAGACGTCAAATGTACCCAAGTGGTTAATGTCTTAAGCTTCATTATCCTTTTTCTATCTTTTCCTTCTTTAGTCTTTCTTTCCCCATGTTATTATTTTGTACCATTAGGGTACTGGAACGACTGAAACAGCCACTTGTGGTAAAAGTCTCGAGAGTCCCGCAGTGGACTGGGCGCTAAACTCCGTTCCCATAAGAACACGGCAAGTGAAGCAGCATCTGGCTTGGCCAGTGCTTGGGAGGGACTTCCCCTTCTCGGCCCGTCCGCTGTGGAACCGTGTACGCTAATGGGAGCTGGTGCACGTAAAATCCGTCGTGGCTCCAAAGTCCTCCAAGTTGTTAAACGATACCTCTGGGGGTGCCGATTTCAGGGGGTTGGTCCCTCCTCTGGAATGGGTTCAAAATTACGGGACCCCGAGCTAAGACGGACTTCCTCCCACTGCGGCTCATTGAAATGGAAGCCGCTCCTTCGGCCCATCGCCTGCCTATTTAGGGGGATCTGTCACCGCAACGCGGTTGCCAGAGGGCATTAGCAACAACAACAACAACAAAGTCTCGAGAATCATTGGAGGTATATGCACATGCAGGTCTCGTTTGCCAAGCGAAAACTTCAAGAACATTTAAAAACCACTTTTGTTGTTTACGATGCAATCTCAAAACTTTTTGGGGAAATAAAAAAATCCAATACATGGTGAGGTACTGGCATGTAAGTGATAAAAACAGGTACAAAACTCTTCGTTTTTTATTTCCTAGACATTTTACAAAATTCAGATAAGCTATGTTTAAGATCCGCTGAAAAATAGAAGGGTTTTATTGGTTTGAACCACATCCGGCATACCATGCATTGAAGGTTTAAGACACTAGGGATATCCGTCAAAGGAAGGAGCATCTAGGTCGGAGGACTTTTTTTGGGTGGTGGTGGGGGGATTTAACTCGCGTTCACGTAACATTTATAGAAAACCGCCCAAAACTCCAGACCTTTAGATCAACAACCTCAGGACAGGCCAAACCCCTGGATTGACCCACTTCAGGCCATCTACTAATTTTCAGCGTTTTATACACTCGGCTATTGGTCAGTTGGCTATAGGCAGGCAAATGCGCGGCAATGAAGGGTACTAGGGTATTAGACGTAACAGTGTCCCATTTAGTAGTAAAAGTTTTTGCCTGAAACGTGCGTCCTGATTGATAAGTACATTTTGTATGTTTTATTTTACTAAGTTTTAATTATTTTGTCTTCTGAAACAGCAGTGTTTTATTTAAACGTTTTTTGCTACATGTTCGACATACTTGCCGTTTATGGGTATGATTGGATCGCAAACGAAGAGCGAAATTCTGTGAAACCCGCTAAAGTGTCGAGAGTTCTCAAATACTAGTTCTCTCGAAATTTTGAACCAAATTGTTGACTGTTGTAACACTTGAACCCATTATCTTCAGCTTGTACTCGGTGTCGAATTTCTTTTGAGCCACAATCGGTCTATTATGGCTCGAATAGTAGGCCTCGGTGATAGATATACGTTCAAAAATGTTATCACTTGGAAAGTGAACGACAACAATTAATGGAGTTTCGCATTTTTGATTAAAATCCCAGCGTTAAACCCCAAGTTTTAACTGAATCTACCGTCAATGGTTCAAAAGTTACCAAGGTTTTTTTCCCTAATCGTTCACTAATTGTCACCCTATATAATCTTGCTTTTTTAAAAGTTAATATTTTATTCAAATATAAATGTACGTTATTTTTTACCAGGTACCTGATTTTGGAACACGTGTCTGGAGGAGAGTTATTCGACTACCTAGTCAAAAAAGGTCGACTGACGCCCAAGGAGGCTCGAAAATTCTTCCGACAGATCATATCTGCTCTAGACTTCTGTCACAGCCACTGTATATGGTAAGGAAACTATGTTGCACACCATATTCAACGGCACATTTCAAGTATCTATGCAATTAAAAGAGAAAACATTTGCAGCTTCATGTTTATTTCATGATTTAAATCGCACTAAAATCTGTACTGCTAAACTGACAGACTAAGCAATAATTAAATAAATTAAATCAGGTCGGAAAATCCTGTTTCTAGAAATTTAGTGACTTTTCGTAATTTTTGACTCAAGTAATGTCTCATTCATTTACGGCCGTACTCATCAAGCATTGCACCCGTGAGTAAATTATGCAAAGAGAATTCCTTCATACATTAGAGAAGTAAAATGGTATATACCATGCCAAATAGAAAGGAGACCAATGGACCAAATCGATGTCAATGTGATAATGAAACCGGACATCCAGTTTACCTGACTCACGGAGTCATGGATTTTGATAAATATCAGGTTGTAACGAAAGCTTTCCGCCATATCTGCCTGAAAAACTAACTTCTAACTCCTTAGATAACTGTTTTTGAACTTCCGGTACCAAACCTGCACAGTGTCACATGATACAACAATAGCACTTAAAGCTGTACTCATAATTCGTTGATATTATGTAGCTGACTTTTTACAACACAACTGAAAGTAAATGATGGTTCTAATCCTCTAGAGTGATAGTTCCATTTGAGACACCTTATACTTAATGATAACTATATTTTTTACAGATTTCACAACACAGTGTTATAAAGTAAGCCTCTTTCTTTCCAATGCCAAAAATCGTTTGACAAAATAGGAGCAAATACGCCAACGAGAACTGTGTGCTGACGATGTTTGCAGTGGCGGGAAACTTTCGTTACAACCTAATACTAAGTGTTGAAGTCATCAGTTTGAAGTTTTGCACATATGCGATATATATATATATATATATATATATATATATACAGAAAACTTTTAACTTGTTTGAAATGTACGTATACAGGGTGCCCGACCTAAGATTTTGTTCCTTAACCGATTTGTGCCTAGATTATTTTTGCGGCTTTCTCCGATATTTGCTAGTTCCAGCAATAATAGATAAATGTCTGATGTCAGCTTCTTGAACAAGGAATGATTTCTTTTAAAATCATTCTGTATAAAAATTGAAATGTCAACATCCTACCGGGTCATGTTAAAATATTTTGTGAAGTTGAGATTCAATGCTCGTGAATACAGGCTAGGAAAAATAAATAACGTTTTCGACTGATAGCGAAAATGCCGTCTCAATAAAAGGGGCGCTAGGCATAAAGGTTTAACACTTTTATGCCTGGTGTCCCTTATCGCGTATCGATCGTAAACATATACATTATGCAATAACTGGCATTGTCGTATTTGTACTGTTTGTCTGTTCAGCCTAACTAAAATGTATTCATGTCCTTTTTTTTCCCCTATCCTCTACTTAGCCATCGTGATTTGAAGCCAGAAAACCTTCTGTTGGACGAGAAGAATAACATCCGGATAGCGGACTTCGGCATGGCGTCGCTGCAAATGGAGGGCGCCATGCTCGAGACGTCGTGCGGATCCCCGCACTACGCATGCCCGGAAGTTATCAGGGTGAGACGCCATTTTTAATTTAATTATAAGTTAACGTTTTTCACCCTTTGAAGCGCGGTATTTTTGCCGTGAAACCACCTTATTTCAGTGCTTTCACTTGCCAGTCGCAAAAAAGTATGGTTAAATGGTGACAACGCTGGCAAATTACAGCCGTTGCCATGGATCCATTTAACCCTTTAACGCGCAGTGATCCCGCTCTGGGAACACCAAACTCTGACGTTTTGACTGTTGCCAGTCACGAAGAATAGATTGGATTTCTATAAAAAAATAGTAGCTCCACGAGAATCCTTTACTTTTTAACACGTCATTTCCCGTAAAAGAATTGTCACGATTACTCTTAACAGCACTGACATCTGCTAAAAAAGGGAAGAAAGCGAGAACAGCCGGAGAGATTGCCCAATGCTGAAAAAAGGCAGCCGTTGCCATCGCTCGACTTAACTACCAGCAAGATGGCGGACGATCGAAACGTTCAACGCGTGCCGCAGATCTAGAGACCCTTTTTTTGACGCATCTGGCTGTGCGCGAGCATAGCCAGCATAGAATTCGAATAGAAATCACAAATACTATTCGTATAGTAAAAACAGCGAACATTAAGTATTCCATTATTTGATTATTAATTTCATTCGAATAGTAGAAATCGATTATACACTGCTGGCCATCGTAAATGCAACACCCTGAAGGAAGCATGCAAATAATATGAAATTTACAACATGCATTAGCTGAGGTGAGATATGCAAATGATTAGAATTTCAGCGCAGACGCACATCAAGCGCGCCTGTGGCGCCACCTCAAAGCGCTATTTAAGGCTTGGAGATTTCGACGGTTTCAAGTACAGCAATTGTGTTTTTCTTGCTTTTTTTTCAAAAAAACGATAAATTATGCCTCGTAGGAAACAACGATCATCTTTTGATCAAGTATCCGAGTTTGACAGAGGAAGGATAGTGGCATACCGAGATTGTGGGTTATCTTTCAGGGAAATCGGTCGTCGTATTGGACGAAACCAAACAACTGTGATGCGGATATGTGATCGTTGGGTGCAGGAGGGTACGACGGACAGACGTGATCGACCGCATCGACCTCAGTGCACCACGTCACGTGATGACAGGCAGATTGTACGCATGGCAGTGACGGACCGCTCAGTCACATCACGAACCATATCACAGCAGATTCAGTCTGTAACGCATCATCCAGTGTCTGCGCGTACCATTCGACGTCGTTTACAGCAGAATGGTCTGTCCGCAAGACGTCCGTTGCTTTGTCTACCTCTGACGCGGAACCACAGACGTCTCCGCCGCCAATGGTGCGATGAAAGAAGGATGTGGACGACAGAATGGAATGAAATTCTCTTTACTGACGAGTCACGCTTCTGTATGCAACACCACGACGGTCGGATTCGAGTCTGGAGACACCGTGGAGAGAGGATGCTGAACAGCTGCATTATGCACCGTCACACTGGTCCTGCACCGGGTATTATGGTATGGGGCGGTATCGGATATCTCTCTCGCACTCCTCTAGTACGCATTGCCGGTACTTTAACCAGCCAGCGCTACATCTCCGAGGTGTTGGAGCCAGTTGTCCTTTCTTACCTTCAGGGCTTGCCAACAGCCATATTTCAGCAGGATAATGCACGGCCACACGTGGCACGCATTGTCCAAGGGTTCTTCGTCAATCACCAGATTGAATTGCTTCCCTGGCCGGCGCGCTCTCCGGATCTTTCGCCGATAGAAAACATGTGGTCCATGGTTGCTCAACGACTGACCCAGAGTTCATCCCCAGCTGTCACACCAGATCAACTTTGGCAACGTGTGGAAGCTGCTTGGTCTGCTGTACCCCAAGAACACATTCAAAGTCTCTTTGAATCAATGCCGAGGCGTGTGGCAGCTGTGATCTCCAACAACGGCGGCTACTCTGGGTACTGATTTTGGCAGGAACCACGCTTCATAGAATGCTGTAAATTTAATCATTTGTTACTTGGTCAACATGTTATCTACACAATAAATTTTGTTGTGATATCTCTTGTTTTTCTTGGTGTTGCAATTTGGGTGGCCAGCAGTGTATAAATGATTCGAATGGCACATCACAAACTTGTTAAAAGGTTTACTAAATAAACAAATAAATAAATGTAAATTTTGGAGGGAAAGTATTAAGAGTATTTAAACTGTCTTTTATAGAACTTTTAAAATGTATTTAATAAAATTTTGCTAAAACTTATTATTACTTTTTTTAACAGGGCGAAAAATACGATGGCCGCCGTGCAGACGTTTGGAGCTGTGGCGTTATTTTGTATGCTTTACTTGTGGTGAGTAATTCAGCACTCTATAGGGTTACTGAGTAATAAATCAACTACAATAATTTCAATTTAACATTTAACCAAGAACATAAATAAATGAAATCAGCATTATAAAAATCTGTGTTATCTGGATTTGCAGGTGTAGATAAAAGAAATATTTTGTTTAGAATTCGCCAAGAAATTATAAATTTGTAAAAGAACAAAAAATAGTAATTTGTGGCTACTCCTGTCGTTCCACAATACTATTCTAATAACTAACATTTCTTCTAAAGTAATTAATAATCAATATTTAACCAAGAACATAGGTAAATGAATTAAGGCATTAAAAAATATACGTATGTATTACCTGGATTCTCAGATGTTAAAAAACAGCGAACATGTTATTATTAAATTAACCAGGTATTTATATAAAATTTTTCATGTATACTGTAAAAACGTGTAATCTGCTATTTTTCCTGTAAATGCACTACTTTTTATTTTTAAGAATATAGTATGGGGATTTCCACTTTAACTTGGTAAAACTACTCTATATCATGAATAAATAAAAACTTTGTGTAAAAGACACACATAAATTGATATTTATAACAAGATACGATCATTTCGACTGAAAATTTATTGAATCATCATTAGTCATATCCGTTCGTCTCACTAAACAGTGGGAACTGAAAAGATAAACCTATGTCTTTTCCATCTTAAAAGATAAACCTATACCTTGTTTATCTTTTTCAGTTACCACTATTTAGTGAGACGAAGGAATATGACTGATGAAGACTGAATAAATTTTCAGTCGATAAGATCGTATCTTGTTATAAGTATCAATTTATGTGTGCTTTTTATACAAAGTTTTTATTTATTTAATCTTTTAACACCAGTATTTTGAGTGTTTTTTCTCTACGCTATATCTTATCAGAGGAAAACTATTTAGTGGTCTGAGAAAAATTGGTTCCCAGCAACTTAGTCGTAAGCCCAAATAGGGTTGGCAGGTTGTTCATACTGAATCCGAATCTCAATTCATAGGTCTATAGAATCAATCTATAGCGTAAAATATAGGATCTTTTTCTCAACGTGTCCTATTATAGCAACCATTTTCAAAGTTTTAATTAGTTCATATGGTAATTGATGGTTAAACTTTTAAAGTTTAGGTTATGTTTTTCCATAACGGACCCATGCAAGGAAAAAAAAAATTTCAACATCGTCGCAAGTTTCAGTATTGCTCTGTTTGAAAACTAATTGTGAGACATAACCCTAAGAACTGACTCAAATAAACGGTATTTCTTTTACGGCAGTCGAAAATGTGACGCCGTAAATTAAAAATTGCCGGACATTCATAAACTCTGCCACAGACTTTAAGTCCTATTCTCAATTTGTGCGATTCTAAATATCTCCTCGAGATGACAACAATCTGATGTTTTTCATGACATTGAACCATGGAGGATTTGAATATTTAAATGTAACATATAACACTGATCATATACATGAACAATAAATTACAAAGTTACGTCAAAAAAAGGTAAATTAATGTATGGTATGATTAAAATTTTAATGTGGTAAAGTCTTCGTAAATATAAAATTTAAATTTTCATACGATTAAGATCATTACCAAGCATTTAAATAAATTTTAATCGATGAATAATTCAAAAATATATACCAAATTGAAGCTCAGTCGAATTCGCTGTTTAAACGCTAGCGCACTTTCAAGAATTTCTCCCCATAGGCGATAATGTAAAAGAAATCTTTGTCGTAGCCCTGTAGAAAAACTATTAAGTCCTATACACACCAAAATCAATACCGGTCTTGCGACGGTGGTTTATAACATATATACCCAATTTGAGCTCAATCGAATGCGCCGTTTAGGAGCTATCGTGTTCACTCTCATACACACACACATACATACATACATCTCGTAAAAATAGCATACATGAATTCAGAAGACCTCAGAACGTGTAAATACACCCAAATCTCGAAGTCGAATTTTTTCGTGATTACAATACTTTCCTTACATGGTACATGTTCGGAAAGTAAAAATTTGTATTAAATTATATTTTAAAATAATAAAATTATCGGAGGATTAAGTAGCATTGTGCATCTCTATTTCAGTTTTCCCTCATAAATAAAGCTGTAACAGTCCAACACTATTGGAAATTGTCTCCACACTTCAACAAGGTTTAAACAATTATACTTTAGTTTTAGAATAGTTGCCACAGCTGTCATATTTAATATTTAAGGATAATAATAAAAATCATCGGGTACTCTTTTAAATTGATTATCCTGTACATGAAAAATGTTCAGTAGGGTGGAACGAAAAAAACTTTATTTCAAAATTCACACTGACTGAGTCATTAAATAGTGCGAAACTGATAAGAACAAATGGTTTCCAAATTTCAGCTCAAAATAGTGTCATCTTCAGGTTCCACAACTCAAGCGAATATATTTCTAGCTTATATTTAGTAAAATATTAGGTTGTAACGAAAGTTTCCCGCCACTGCAAATATGATCTGCGCAAACAGTTCGCGTTGGGGTGTTTGCTCATATCTTTCCACACTTTTTGGGATTGGGAAAAAAGAGATTTACTTTAGAACACTGTGCAGTGAAATCTGTAAAAAATATATCGTTATCATTAAGTACAGGGTGTCTCAAATGAAACTAACCAGGTTAAAAACATTATTTACATCCAATTCAAATGCAAAAAGTCAGCTACGGAACGTCAACGAATTATGTGTACAGCTTTAGGTACTACTGTTGTATCATATGATACTGTGAAGGTTTGGTACCTCAAGTTCTAAAACAAGGACTATTATGTACAAGTTCAATCGCTGGGTGCCGCATGAGCTGCGGCAAGCAGATTTGGCGGAAAACTTCCGTTACAACCTGATAATAATGCTTAATTAATTAATTGAATAATTGGTTATGCTTTCGTTATTAAATTGTTTTATTAATACGCTATTATCCCATGTCAGTGCTGGAAATCGTAGATTTAGAAGCAAACGTCGACTTAGGATGGGATTCAGAAATGGAATATACCCCAGAAAATGATGACGATTTCGTGAGTCAGGAAGCCAAATGTCGGAAAACGACTGACGATGAGGTTCCTAAATCTCTAAGACAGACCCAATACCCGAATTATCCGTTGTTCTTGATAGAGCAGGTGTCTACCGGAATGTTAATTATTCAATTAATTAATTAAACGTAATTATTTCAATAGAAATTCATAAAAGACTAAAAAAGACACTGGGAATATATTTGCTCTAGGTGGGGAACCTGAAGATGGCAATATTTTGAGCTGAAATTTGGAGACAATTTGTTCTTATTAGTTTCGCACCATTTAGTGACTCAGGCAATATGAATTTCGTGAAAAAGTGTTTTTTGTTCCACCCTAATATTCAGGTCGTCTCTTCTGTTGAAACTGTTGTGGGATAGATTAACTTAAGATTACTTACCGTTTAGGTCGTTCGATCATACAACAACAACAACAAAAGTTTTTAATATCACAAACCATTTATTAACACGATAAATTGCACTTTAACCCATATTATTGTAAGAAATCTGCTGATACTATCTATTACTATACAAATACTGCCTATCTTCGTTTCTGTGCGTCCTTTAAACGCTCATTTAAAATATTTAAATCTTCCGTTGTTCAGTCTCGTGATATCAAACTGTGCCATCTCGAGAAGGAGTTATTTAGGATCGCACACCGATCGCGAATAGAGGAAGTAAAGTTTGAGGCAGAGTTCATAAATTTCGCTCAATTTTTAATCCGTGAGGTCACGTTCTTGACTGCCGTTAAAGAAACCTCAGTTAGTTGAGTCACTTCACCTGGTTGTTTCACATAGTTTTTAAACAGAATAATGCATTGAAACTTACGACGACGTTGAAAAAAGAAAATCTCCTTACATAGAACCTAATGTAATTCTTCGTTAAAACACGTACGTTTAAAACGCTCGTATCTCAAGTTACCACTGTATGCTGCATTTTCTCTTTCCCAGCCAAATACAGTACAATGTTGACATATATGGAATAATCCGAGATAAATGGATATCCGACAACTTCCAGATTATCGGAAGTATAGAAAATTTACAGATATAATGCACATTTTTTTTTTTTTCAGGAAAAAATAAGACGTATTATTTGGCTATGAAAAATCATCATTAATTGTTTTTTCTTCCTTTAATTTATGAATTGTATAAAAACAGACTCTTGTAAACGTTTAATCACTGGCCTTTGCTATCTGGACCGACGGTGCTACTAGCCCACAAGCTAATCAGACCGTTGTTTCATTTTTCCAATTAAAATGTTTTGAGTAAAAGAAAAAAAAATTAGAAGCATAATTCTGAGAAAAACTATAAAACACTTTTTTAATCATAAACTAAAGCAATGCTGAAACATTTCTAAGCAAGATAGAAGCAAATTTTCAAACTGATTTTAAAAGTTAAAATAAAACACCTTTAATAAAAATTTTAACAATAGTTGTTCCAGACAAAATGCGCTTTCTTTTAGCCTTAAATATATACACAATTTTAAGGGCATCATTAGTACATTATTAGTTTAAAATTTAAACATACGCTATAACAAAGGGCTGAAGCGCCTAGCGTGTCGCCTAGTGGCATCGTTGCTCTGAATAGTCCTTGGAGTAACGAATAGTAAACATCGAGTAGGCCGGGGCCATCGTGATTCTACCGGGCCTGCTTGTGCACTCCGATGAGTCATCCAAAGAGGCCTACGGGTGATCACTTATTGGTTCCAGCACTCAGATACGTCATCTAACGGCCGAATCTAACCAATGAGGAAACGTCCGTAGGCCTCTTTCCGAGTGCACAAGCAGGCCCGCTAGAATCACGATGGCCCCGAGTAGGCACCCGCTAGTTCTTCTATGGGGAGAAAATGAAGTAACTGTACACGTAGCCTTTGGTGGCTTGGCTCGATAGTGAGCTCCAAACGGCTCTTTAACTTGTCACGCCCACCAACGCTACGCGTAGAGTTGCTTCATTTTGCTCCGCACAGAAGAACTAGCGCACGGTTGAAAAACCGGTTACAGTCGTGGCTTCACTTTTCCCCCCTCATGCCTTCTCCATATTATTCTCTCCTCCAAGGAATAGTCACTCCGTTAATCACTAGGGTCCCGTTAGATAATTCACCGTTAGGTTATGTACCGGTGCTACCGATTGTGGTCATTCCTTGGTAAAATGACGTCACGGTCATCAGCCGGTTTCGGTTTTCCTCACCACATCCGATGTCAAGCCAAGGAAACATAAATAAACATTGGCAACACTTCTCTAATAACTTGAATAATCCACCTCACTAGCAGGGTCATTCTGGTTGAGCTCTGGTCACGCCGAGCAGACAGCCGCTACATGACCGAAACGTTTCAGAACACGGTTATTTTTAGAACTCCGCCTTTTCGAACGCTCTGGTCATGCACCGGTGTCTCCGGTGCACAACCACTGAATTATCGAGCTCGCCCTAGAACATCGTCCATTGCGATGCCATCGTGAGCGGAGAATAAAATCAGAGCACCTTTCCAGCGGGCGCTAGATTACCCAAACGTGCCGGACTACAACCAACCGACGGATTATCAAGAGTCTACTGTATTGTGCTGTTTTGTGTACATATTCCCGTGACGTTTTTTGTTACTGATTGTGTCCTTCTCTCTGTGTATGTGTGATTTCAGGGTGCCTTACCTTTCGACGATGACAACCTGCGGCAGTTGCTGGAAAAGGTGAAACGTGGGGTCTTCCACATACCACACTTTGTACCGCCAGAGTGCCAGGAACTGCTGCGCGCCATGATCCAAGTCTCGCCTAATAAACGCATTTCCGTGAGTATCCGTGTATTCCCAGATAGCATTCGCTCAGGCTCTCCGAGCGTCGACCCTTTGAGGCGCAACCATTTCACTGCAGGGACAAAACCTCTCAAGGGTTGCATGCGGGGAACAGGAAAGAGTTCGGATCCCTGCACGAGTTCCTCGTGATAACTACCAAACACCGGGAAGTGGAATCGCCACATACCACGTATAATACCATTCCAACATACTTCCCGCTAAAAATTGGTCTTAAAAAATCAAATTAATTTTAGGTAATATGAGCTGAATGAATTTCTTTTCATAAATCAATCTCAATCCTAAAAATACTTTAACATAACCTTACTAGAAAAAAAATGGTCAAAAAAAGGGTCATTCTGTATTTAATACTTATAATAATGGCATAATTATCATCCAAAATATTATTACTTAAAGCAATAAGGATATCGATTCACTCTATATTCAAATAATAATAATTTAATGGTAATAATTTTCATCATTTAAAATAAAATGAATCATTGCTTAAAACAACCAGGTTTTGCGTTATGGCAAGCCTACTCGGAAGGTATCAGCCTAAGGAGGAGGAAGTGCCTTGGATCGATAACTTTTTAAGGCCTTCTAATGCGTATTCATGTTACATCTGGAGAAAACTCCATTAGAATCGAATATTCCATTAGATCGATAGCCACGCGGTAGGCCCAAACGCGGGGCCTTCACACTTAAGCCGTCTACAATGTGCTACCCTAAGCGGCGGCCGCACAGCCAGCTGTGTCAAGAATGCTCTTGAGCTCGGTGGCACGCGATTGGGAATTCGATCGACCGCCATGTTGCTGGTAGTTAAATCGGTAGATGGCAACGGCTACAGTTTTTGCCATTCAGCAGGCTATCTAATTTTTCTTCTACATTATGTATCATCATCGCACTCTCGAGTTCTCAGCAGATGCCGGTACTGATAAGAAATAGTTTTGACATCAATTTTACAAATAATTGATCATTTTTACGGGAAATTATGGGCTAAATAGAAAACGATTCTCTTGTAGCTGCGTCCTCCTTAAGTATTTTATAGAAATCAAATCTATTCTTCGTGACTGGCAACAGTCAAAACGTCAGAGTTTGGTGTTCCCAGAGCGGGAACACTACGCGTTAAAGGGTTAATAGACGCTTAGAGAACCTGCGTACTATAGACTGAGTTTGATCCTAAGCTCATTTTTCTTTTAATAATTTTTCAATGCATGTTAATGTTTCTATGTTACGTTATCAAATTCATTTTCTTTTTTTGCAGTTAGCTGAAGTTACAAAACATCCCTGGGTTACTGCGTAAGTTACAACTTCATATTTATCCTCTTATTGATACTTCTATGTTGAGAGTTTTATTCAGTTCATGCTAAATTTAGTGCTGCTTACATGATTGTGTTATGAATATTTTCTACCATGAATTTTTTGTTGTTTGTGTGCGTGCATATGAATATTCAGGGTTGTGATGTAGATCATATATTTATTACTCACAATTTCGTACTCAGTGCCTTAATTTAATCTATTTAAAGTCAAGCATTTTAACTTTTATTCTTATTCTTCATTACTTCGGATTTCAAAATTTGTACTTCATTTTGACGCCATTCGCCACTTTTTTAAAGTATCCAATCGCTGGCTTGATTACTTTAATTTCATTGGTCTAAATTTACTGTAACTCTGTAATTGACGTTCGTTAATACTGCCAAGTATATTCTTTCGCCAAAGATAAGTTCTGTGTTGGCATCTTTTTTTTTTTTTTTTTTTTTTTTTTTTTTGTGTCACTCCACATCTATTTTTGACTGCTCTTGAAGTAAGTATTTTTATTCGCTGGTCATCGCCAGATCGTAATTTTTATATGTTCATTTTAAATAGTTTTTTTTAATAAGTAGTTTTAAAATATCATCATTTATTGCAACTGGAGTGTTTAACTTAAAGAGCTGGTTATTTCAAGTAGATTAAATTTAAGGAAAAGAAAACTAATGACAGTTAATATTAAATATGTGTTCTGCGTAACAGTCACACCAGAGTGATTCATTGGAAATGCTACAATGGTATAGTACTAATTCGATTTCGCGACATTTTATTGCATTTGCAGTCAGGAACGTTTTAAAAGAAATCAGAGGTTGTCTAAACGGTGGAGAAGGCAGAATTGAATATTTAAAAAAGAATACTTCTGCGTGATTTTTTTATTGAAAGGATCTGAATTTTGGTGGGAGGGCGAAATCCGGATCCCCTCTTTCAAAATACGTACTTGCTTGCAGTTATTCCTTTAGTTTTTACGTCTTCGTATTTATTTCGTTAATTTTTGAGGTTTTAAAATTGCTTGTTTATGTTTTTTTCAATAATCTCAAAAATCTTGTAAGGTATTATTCTTTTTATTTATCCTTTTAAAGTTTATTCCTTCAATTTTTAAAATACAGATTTACTAGGTAGTTGTGGAATTTAGATTTAAAATAAAACATCCTTCAATTTAACTTAATTTTTATATTTAAAATAAAAATTATAGCTTCATGGAAATTTGTCATAAGTTATTTTTAATTTTATTGTAATATAAACTTTGTTAATAGTATCTCAATGAACATTTTAATATCAAGTTTATTTATATTTTTCCTTACTTGTTTAATGCTACAAGCCGTTTTTCGGGAATTCATTTAAACTTTTTTTTGTTTGCTTGTTTCTAGAGGCAGTAAAACAGAATTAGAGCTAGAATTACCAATGAAAGAGGTCGTTCAGGTAAGATTTAGCTATTCTATTATAATAAAATTATAGAAAAGAGTCGCAATTCAAAAGCAGGCCACAAACTTTTCATGATGTTTGAAAGAACAAGCAAAGTTTAAAAAAAAATTTGTGATCTGCAACGTATGTAATGTTTTTCAAGTAAAAATGAGAGTTATAAAACACTATGTAAAATAACTTATTTATAAAAATTAATTATGTATAAATTAAACTGTGTCTATAATTCGAGAAACTAAAATAAGAACATAAATTAATGCTTATGTAATTTTGTGAGCTACAAATTTAAAATCGCCCTGAAGAAAGGACACTGGACATTAATGAATCTTAATAAATCTTTTCATTATTCACATTTGATGACTTTTGAGATACACTTTGTACATTCTGATTTTTTTTTTGAGTGTGTATGTCATAAGTTTATTGTTTTTCAAATAGTCTATAAGCTTCGAAAGCTTTTACAGTCGTGAGGCAGTTTCACAGTTGCTTTCTTGCATCAAAATGAGAGCATCGATGAAGTCTCGACAGTAAATTCGATTCTATTTCTTGAGTAACTCGATTGCTTTTCTTCTGTAATTCGATTGTTTCATACGATATCGTATTTTCTTGCAAGCCTTCCTCCACTAATGGCGGTTACATTTGTTGTTGTGTTTTTTTTTTCTCTCCTAGACCCATGTGATCCCTTCTTCGGACGCTATCGATCCAGACGTTCTATCGAATATGACGTCACTGGGCTGCTTCAAAGATAAGGAGAAATTAATAGAGGAGCTCTTGAAATCCGAGTAAGTTATTGATTGAACATTGAAATTAGTTTGCGGAGTGGATTTTGATTGATTAAATATTAAATGCGCAGGTGAATTCATAGCGCAATACTCTCAGATACCCTCAGAATGTTTGTATTTTCTGAATGAGAGACCATGCCTATCTCTGAAGCGTTCTAGACGGCTTAGCACGTATACACTGTAAACAAAAAAAAGAATTAGATAAAAATACGAAAATACTGCGCTTGCAAATGGGGCTCCAGTGTTATTTCCGTACATACAAAAGTTCTCGCTGTCATTTGTCACCTCATTAACTTCAGATCGTCCAGAGCTATAGTCAAAGGGATGTCAGTGTGTAGCGCGGTGTAAAGTAGCTATGAGCTACACACTGAAATCGCTTACAGCGGCACCTGGTGGCTGAATTAGGAGTTAACTATTTTTATCTCAAAAACGGTTCGCGATATTGCAAGAAAGTCAGTTACAGAGTTGTTCAGCATCAACTAAAATTAAGGCGTGTTTCTTATTAAATCGATAACACTGAAAAAAATTTTGTTACTGAATTTTTTCCCGTATCTCGTGCTATGTTTGATATAAGAACGCTAACTCCGTATTTCCCTGCCAGGTGGCGTTGCAAACCAATTTATTGTATAGCAAATAGATACTTTACTATACCTAGATTCTATTTTTATGAGTAATAGCTCTTGTCGTTCCGAAGTTAATTTGGTGACCAAGGACTTTAGCGAACACACTGCATTCTCAAAATGTATTGCTTCACTTCACGGAAATTGTTCTGGCAAGAGTGATGCCGGTATATCTATGTTATTTGAAGAAAATCCTTTCTTTCCTATCTTGTCAAATGAAAAAAACTCCTTGAGATTCAACAATTTTTTTTTTCACTCTTCAGATTTTCAGGAAGAATTCACGGAAATATAGCGTTTCCTAGATATACGGAAATTATTCGTTGAAAAATGTGGAATAAACTATTGTATAAAGGAGCACTTTCAAAAATTATTTTTCCAATTCACGGAAATTCGGAATATTTCTAGCTTCAGAATATGTTATCGAAAAAAAAAAATTAAAGAATCTTTCATTTCCTTGAAATTGGCTACGGTGTTTACTGAATCTTTTGCAGCAGATATTAATTTATGTTAATTAACCGAAAACATAGCTTCGTGCAGAAGGTAAATAAACATTGCTAATCATTGTTGGGATGCTAATCATACTATCGACTTTAGTTAAGCAAACCTTTTCCCCAGTGAACTCGATTTTCTTGATGCTACCAATATCCAAAAAATACATAAATAATCTTGTTAATGTTGATTTCACTCCCCCCCCCCTCTTCTGAATATTGTAAATCCCTCTGTTCTTGGTTACCTTAATTTCCTGTTTCCCTATTGGCCCACATAAGACTCTCTTCTGAATCCCTGCTTTCTTATTGACTCGCGTAAACATTATCCCGAATCCCCACTTTTTTTATATAAAGAGACCTAATTTTTGCCTTCTCACTTTAGCACTGACGACGGTACGTCATACATGCCGAAAACAGTCTGCTATTTTAATTTTCTGATTGTTCCTCTCATACGTTGTTTTTTATGCTTATTCATTCGTTTCTGTTGTTTATTCGCATTCCCAGTCACAATACAGAAAAGGTGATATATTTTTTACTCTTGGACCGAAAGAGGAGGAAGCCTTCTTACGAGGACGAAACGGAAGTCATCCTGAGGAGTCGCTCCGAATCAGGTGAGTGATTGTCCCATTCTCCCCTTTCATTCGTTCTCTTTTGCAATACTTTCTTGCTAGGGGTTAACTCAAAATGACACGATATTTAGCACTTAAACGAGCGGTGGTCTTCCCCCCGTGAAACCGCCTAATTTCAGCCTTTCACTGCTAGTCACAATAAATAAATATATGGGGTGGTTATAATTAGACTCCCCCTACAAACAGCATTCTGCACCTGTAACCGGTGAGCAGATTGCTACCAAATTTGGCATATGGACTGTACACGAGATGCTCTCAAGGGAATTTTTCAGAACGTTTAGTTCAAGAAATGTCCACTAGGTGACTTTTGCATGAAAAACGGCAAATTCGCTAATTTGGATAATATTTGACAGAATTTCTCCATGCAAAGTGCCATCTAGTGGGCATTTTTTTAACTATTTTTTTTTCGAAATTCCTTGCGCATAGAGCTGTTTCACCTACGTCATTATCACTACGTCACACCTTAGCAAGCAACTTTTTTTGGTCAAACAATCGTCCATTTGAGAATAGTCATTGGCCGAAAACGTGGCTTTGTATCCCTAAATATCCGAGTTGACCTAAAAAAAATTTCAGTGACATCACGTGAAAATACTCTATATCATGTATAGCCTATACCAATTGGTTTCAATCCATTCGCCCGTTTTAGCTATAGGGCACTATCCATAGGGGAAGTTTCCTTAGAAAGACCCCCACGGAGGAACCCCCGTTCGGCCTAGAGCCCACGCGTAGCTAATCGGCCGTAATCCCGCAAACAAACCATAGGGGAAGTTTAATTATAATCATCCTGTATATATACATATATAAGCACTAGTAATTTTTCCTACCTCAGTTTCAAAAATACCATTTACAGTTTTCACGGAACAACTAAATGACCGCAAAGCTAGGGATAAAACTTTAAATGTTTTACCAACAATCTTTTAGAAAAAACTTGTACATTATTCATGAAACTGGGGTCGGAAGTATGACAATCTCTCCTGTCTTCAGTAAAAATTGAATCGGTGCTGTGAAATTTCTTGTCCTTTTCAAAGGGTTAATTTATCAATGAAACGTATTTATTTATTTAAAAGCGCGAATGTCCTTAGTTTTAATATAAAGTACAAACATGGAGGTAATGTGTGGAATCATCGATATAGAACAGGGGTGGATAAATCGTGGCGCATGCGCAAAATTGGCGCATTGGATGATTTCAAATGGGGCATCTCTTCCCTGTGCCTACTTATCGTTTTGAGGCAGACTGAAGACGTTCGAAATTAATTTCATGCCCAAGAATATTTTATTTGTTATAATATATTATGCTACATCAAAAGGAGGCATTTCTACAAGCCAAAATACAGTACGAAAGCAAACAACTGGCTTTCGTTTTGATTACCTTTCAGTCCCCACTATTCTGTGAGACTATGTGATGACAGATGACGAAAGCTGGAGAGTTTTTCAGCTGAAACGATCGATAAGTAACCTGTTTTGCGTGTTATTTTACAAAAGTTCACTTCATGAAATTTTTGAGATGCACGAATCATTTCACGAAGGGTGCATCTTATTTCTCCCTTGGATTATTAAATGATCATTGGCGTACACTTTCCTTCTCAGAAAACCCCAAAGAAAGAATTCTAATGGCGTCAAATTACACTCTCTATAACGGACCATTCACATTGCCGCGGTGCGAGATAACACAATCTTGGAATAATCTACATTGCAAATTTTCATAATTTCTGCGCACTTTATGCTCCATTCTTTGCAAGATTAAACCTCAATGATTTCTGATGCCAATTGTAAAAAATTCGTACATGCCATACAGCATGTTTGACACACACACATAACAAAAAAAAAAGCGTTTAAATGTCAGGAAATGTTGAGACACCCTTTGTCCTTAGAGTTTGCTGTACAATTACTGATCTACTGATGTATGTGTTCTCTTGTTTTCTTCACTAGTGGATCCTCCTCGAAAAAGAATAGATACATGTCAAGTGAATGGAAACTCCGGTCCTAGGTAAGTTTGAACTGTTAATTCGACTACGTATTCATCGTTATTGTCTATAAGTGTCGTATCTATCGCCAATAACAAAGTTTAAGCTAAGAAATTAAATTGAGGAAAGAAGGAATAGAAGAAATTTACTCAATTTAATGCAAAATGGTAAATAAAAGTGATTTTTGTTGCTAGTGCTGCCATCTATCAATTATATTTAAAGCTAAAATATACTAAATATTTGAAGTATTTAAATTATGTATCTGGAGATCTAAAAAAAAATAGATACAAACGTATCAGACTAGATAATCCTGAGTGAGGAATAAGTAAATAAATATGTAAAGGAAATAAAAATAACGTTGCATGCTATCATCATAGAAACGCGGATAGAGATAATGATCATGGGATTAATTCAGGATGCTCGAAGATAATATGAAATGAATTTTTTCCGCGCATACTGAGCTGGCGTTGCCATCAGTCAAATTAAACTTGAAACACAATGAATAGTCAAGAATTTTTTTTGTTTTGTCAAAAATAAAAAAAAAGTTTGGTGGTGGGGTGGGGTGGGGTGAGACAGAAAGTCTTGAAAATTTTAAAATTTCGGCTGAAAATCTGAAAAATCTGTAACTGTTCCTTGGAAAATCACACACAATACTAAGCCACTCTTCGGTAGTACTTTGTGTGTGGACTCCTGCTGATGAAAGTCGAACATTTTTCCGCCCGAAACATACGCTCATCTTAATAAGTACCTTTTATGTGTGTTACTTTACAATAGCTCTAACGGTTGCCCGAAATTAAACGATCCTATTTTAATATTGTCTACAGACGAAACTATTGTTGAGAAAGTCGTGAAATTTTGTGTAGGACATAATGAAGGTTTGGGATATTGTTTGAGCGAATAAAAAAAAAAATGAAGAAAATCTGAAACCGTTTCAGATTTTAAATACGCACCAAACTGCTATACATTAAAAGAGTATCATAGTTTATGCGTCGTCCCTATTTTCTTCCTTATTCCATAAGGTTGGAAAGTGTATCATTATTCATGAGTGAGCAGTATTTTTCTTCCTTGTTTTATAAAACCCATCTATGGAATCGAAATATATCTTAAAATCGCCTACTAAAACTATTTTACAATCTTCGCCAAGTATTTTACATTTATACTTCACCGTTTTAAATATTGTTTCGAATGTCCATCATAATCCATGAGTGTGCCGTGTTTGTCTTTCTTGGGTTGATTTCTACTTTAACGCCCCAACTCTCGCCAAGGTGGCGATCCTTAAACATATACAGTAACCATTTATGTAGCAATCGTAATTTAGAATTAAAATGGCGATTTGGAACAACCTGTAAGTACAGCATTCCGAAACATTTTTATTTATTTTGGGTTGCCAATTAATGTAGTTTTAATAATTAAGTGTCTTCAAAATCCTTATCTTTTGCGTTTATCACTAATTTGATCACTTTAGTTTTCATGTAGTTGTTCAGGGAGCGTTGAAACTTGTGCATAACTCCTAGAGACCCGTGACTTCAAAGCTCGCCAAAGTGCGGGGAATTTTTAGGTTGGCGAAAGTAGGGGCGTTAAAATGGGAATCAACTCTTTCTTGAACCATAAAGCACATCTTAGGAATCCAAATCTATCTTAAAATCGCCTACTGATACTGTTTTAAAATCTTCACCAGGCATATTCGAACTATAGGCATATTCCAACTATATCTCTTAGACATTTTAAATACTGTTTGGAATGAGCATCATAATCCATGAGTGTATCGTGTTTTCCTTCTTGGTTCCATAAAACACTTCTTCGGAATAGAAATCGCCTACCAAAACTGTTTAACAATTTTCGCCAGGCATAGTCAAACTACACTTCACCTTTATAAATACCATTTGGAAAGTGTCTCATAATCTATGATGTGCACCGTATTTGTCTTCACTGTTCTATAAAACACTTCTTCGGAATTAAAATCTATATTTAAATCGCCTACTAAAACTATTTTACAATATTCGCAAGGCGTTTTGTAACTATACTCAAAATATATTTATAATAAATCGTCGCGTTTTGGCACCCGGTTTAGCGATCCATTATCAAAAATTGCAAACCTTGTGCGACTTTCAACATTTTATTAACGCCTCCCCCCCCCCTCCACATTATCTTGCAAACCTATTTGAAAAGTGACTCGACGCAAAAATTGTACTAAAATCGTGTCTACACAAAAAGCAAGGTTGAAATTAATAGCACTCTGGTGCTAAAAATTAATTCAAATATTTGCCATATGGGTCGTTCCATATCCTCCGCTGTCCCCAGACCTTAATCTATGAGATTTTGGCTTTGGGGGAGTTTGAAACATTTGGTAAATCGTAATAAACCAAGAACTTTTCCTGATCTTAAGGACAGCATACAGCATACAGCATTTCACAACGTGTTCGTAACATTTCCCCAAACACACTGCGGTCAGCTGTGGAACATGCTCTCTTACCAGATGGTAGCTGACAATGATGGCCGTCATGTTGAATATGTTTTGTTGTAATAATATTTGTAAGCTATCATATATGTATGCAAAATGTGTAATTCATCAAAACACGCCCCCTGGTGGCGAATATTTGAACTTTTTTTTTTTTTTTTTAATTCGCTCAAACTAATTCCCATACCTTCATTATGTCCTACACAAATTTCATAACTTTCTCAACAATAGTTTCGTCTGTAGACAACTTTACAACACAGTCGTTTAATTTCTGACAACCGGTATATAAAGTTTTTTTTTCCCCGCCCTTCCATGTGTTAAACAATTGTTTACTTTAACAGGTATACATTCGAAATGTTGAGTGACGGTTCACCACTACAGCCCAGGCGGTATCCGTACGGGTAAGTCTGCATTTAACAGTTCAATTTCGAATGCTAAAATTCACTCATGCTTTAAATCACAATTCGAAGGGAGAACAGAACGAGAGACAAATGCTTGTCACCTTTCCCCTGATGACACACACTACTGATTTCATGTGTTACCAGTTCGTTTTAACCGTGGAAAGCATCGAGATTTGAATACAAGGAGACGGCATTAGCTATCTGATAGTGAAGCCGAAACTGTAACCGATCCGCCATATTGCTTAGACCACATTGCAATATGACTGTGTTATTCTATGGTGACAGTTCCAATTTTAAAGAAGTAATGTCGCCAAAGTTGGCGCCAAGAATAATGACGTATTTGGCATAACTGTAAAACTTTTAACTGCAGAATGCTGAGATTTTGTATTTAGAACTATTGCAACATATAATTGTGCATCTTTACTTTTTAATCCGTAAAATCGTGCATCTTTCACTGTCATTTAAAAAGAAACCAACTAAATGTTCCGCCATACTTAGACCAACACAGTTACTTCATTTCGTTCAATGCTGAAGATAGCTAATGTCATCTCCTTGTATTCATATCTCTAAGGTTGAAAGACCCCATGGAAAAGACACTCCTTGTTTGACCAGTATCCTCCGCCAGAACCCAACGATTGCACAAGCTGCCGCCCAGGTGGTATAGTGGCTAAAGAACCATTTCTATCACACCTTGTGTCCGGGTTTGATTCCTGGCATGAGCCGGGCCACGCCATCGTGTATTTTCTATCGGGCCTGCTTGTGTATTTCGAGGAGTCATCCAAAGAGACCTATGCCCGTTTCTCATAGGTTAGATTTGGTCATTAGATGTCGTATATAAGTGCTGAAACCAATAAGCGAGCATCCGTAGGCCTCTTTGGATGATTCATTCAAGTACACAAGCAGGCCCGGTATAAGATTCATGAGCCTAGTGAATAACTAACGTTGGCCACCCACTGAGTGCCCCCATGATAAAATGGCCAATGTAACAACGTAATTTTTCCAGAAGTGGAATTTTTTTAAGCTTATTTTACCTAGTCAAAATGTTCTGATACTGTGGTGTCTTTTATTTTTTATTTTAGAGGTGTAGAGACTGATTCCCCCTAACTCTTTCCCTGTATCCACCACTTAATGTATGGCCCATCTCTGATAAATTACTTCGTAATACTGATTGGCCCTCCCTTTAAACTTTTCTGAAACCGCCGCTGACGAAACATAAAGTTTTAATGAGTGATACAGATGCTGCCATCTATTATTCGAAATGTCAACTACTATTTCTTTTTCTTTCCAGACGAAGCCGGCGCAGTACGAGCAATCTCCACCCGGGCAGCCCTTCCATATCCCCTATGACATCCCCCAAGCCAACGCCCAAGACCATATCCGACGACAACAGCCCCCTCAATACACCACCAGGGTCGCCATGTCAACAGCCCTACTGGAAATCCCGCCTCAACACCATCAAAAACAGCTTCCTTGGCAGCCCTAGGTTCCACAGGAGAAAACTGCAAGGTGAGTGGAAAGTAGTATTCCAGCTTTTATTTCCATCGGTTAGCCATTACCTGGTTACACTACCTCCCGGGTATTCTTGGGGTTACCGTTACCGAGTTATGCTTGAATTTTCGAACTCGCTGATTAGCCGTAACCATTTATAGAAACTCGAGAGATATTCTTTCTGAAGAAGAATTCTTCCCACATTTCTTTCTTAGCATGTCGGGTGTTACAGTTTCAAAGACTGTAATTATTTTCTTTTTCATTTGAACAATGTCAGATGGTAGAAGCGAAAATAACACTTTTTTTTTTTTTTTAATGTAGCCCGAAAGAAAATAATCGCTGAGGGTTAAGCTGGAGCTTCTTGCTGGACACTGATAAAGATCAACTTCGCATCTCTCAAAAAATTAAATTAAATTAATTTAATTTAAATTAAAAGAGAGAGAGAGAAGGAAAGAAACTTTAAAGGAAACTTTATTACTTCTTACTCAAAACGATTAATGAAATGGAATACTAGAACATTTCGACGTGACGTTTCAGTGACGTCATATGAGTGACAGCATACTTCACATCCTTTCTGTAGAAATGGGGACCTGTCGCAGAGAGGTAGTCTTGTTGAAACGCTGTCATTTTTAGAAGATGGAGATATTCATTTACAATTACCCTGTACACTTCTTTTTGATGATTTTCATATTTTTGGGAAACGCATAGCGGAATCAAAAATAACCGCTGAATAGCCGCCCTTTTCATTTGGTCATTGAAGTGACGGAAATTAGGTAACGCAAAATAACCGAAACGGTTGTTACGCCTTTTACAATAGCCGGTTTAAATTTCGAAAGCTCGTGGTCACAGCTAGTTATGAACCAGGGAATTTTCGAACATAGCTATCAGGACATGAACCGAAAAACCTCCCGCCCCCCCTATTCTCTCCCTTTTCCATTTCAATTAATTAAAGTGTTTGTACTTTATATATAAAAATAAAAACATCAGTAAAGTATAGTCTTGATAATCTGGCTGCTAGTTATTCCGGCACGTTCGATAATTCGCTGCTCTTGGTAAACACATGCCATATTGTCTTCCGACCCGCCGAATACCGCGGATGTAAACAGGTATGCCCGCTCTTGTGCTTCCCTCTTTCGTCGTATTTTTCTAGTGTACTACAATATCGACCAAACGACAGCCCATGACTTTAAGTCTGTGTCAAAAATAAGACTTCTTGATAAATCAGAATTTGTAGGCGCTACTAGTAGCGCATATTTCTTTGAACTGCCAAAATGCGTAAATACGGGTTAGGACCTCTTAGAAAGTTATCCACGGAGGGCACCCCACCCATCGGTCCAGATCCCACATGTAGATAATTGGCCGTAAACCTACAACACACACTGAACTGGGAAACGGAAGGTACCTGGTTTAAAACTAGGTCGCTTCCGCCGACCTAACCATGTGGAGTTTTCCGTGGTTGCCTCCGAAACTTAGCTTAAATACAGGTTAGGCTCCCTTAGAAAGACCCCCACGAGGGCACCCACACCCACCGGCCTAGATCCCACATGTGGATAATTGGCCGTAATCCCACAACACAACACACACTGAACTGGGAGACGGAAGATGCCTGGTTCAAAACCAGGTCGCTTCCGCCGACCTAACCGATCGGAGTTTTCCGTGGTTTCCTCCGAAACTTAGCGTAAATACGGATTAGGCTCACTTAGAAAGACCCCCCCACGAGGGCAACCCACTCATCGACCTAGATCCCACGTGTCGATAATTGGCCGTAATCCCACAACACAACACCAGAATCCAGCGGTTGTCTGGTCCCATATGTGCCGGATTCTCAAGATTGTACCGTACTTTTAAAATAAATACAGTGAAACCTGCTAAGTTGACTACATAGTGATTCCTCGTTTTCTTGGTCAACTTAGACAGGTGGTCAACTTATCAAGGGTACAATACTTACTTTTTCATTTTCAAATTTTATCATCTACGTGCTCATACATTACATAATACCTGTAGTTTCTCTCTATTCTAAAAAAAAAGTGAAGGCCGCTGTCAGAGCTTGTTGACCTATCATTATCCTAAACCGTGGGGATTTGAATTTCGAGAAACATGTACCCGAATGCGGAAAACTCCGAGGAACAGGGCCTGATTACTGAAAAGGCTCGGGAAGCTTGAGCTTCCCCTCAGAATTTGAAGGGGGGGGCCTGAAAATGACTGAAAAAGTGCGATAAAAATTCAAAATTTTGTTTTTAAATTATCTTTTAAGTTATTGTAAATATTTTTAATGAAGAGAAGTGGTGCTTTTCAGAAGTCATGATATTTCATGTCGCAACATTTCTAAATTGGTTTTTTGCGATGTCTTTGCCTGGGACATCTACTGAAGTTGAGAGTTTTTTTTCTGTTATGGGGAATATTTGGCCGGCAGAAAGGGGTAGACTTTTAATATGTAATGTTAAACATCTTCTAAATGTCAAAATTTATTCTCAACTTCTGTGTTGTGATTTTTATGATGTCATCAAAACAAACAAAGAATTCCTGAAAAAAGCCATGCCTAATGAAAAATAGGTTTAATGTTCCAGTAAGGTAATGAAATGTTCTTAGTTATTTGTTAATGTTTAAAGTAATTTCAAAAATACTGTAAAATCTCGTTACAATAAACTAAACTATTATGAAGTTTATGAATAAAATATTTTTATCAAAGGAAATTTTCAAATTAATGAATAAAATGCTTTTTTCAAAGGAAGTCAATGTAACGATGCTTTCCGACTTGTAGCTTTTTTGTTGACTATTAAATGTTTTGTTAATATATCTCAGTTTTATTTCCGCTCCTATAATTTTATTGTTCTTAGCGGGACACGAGAACCCGTAAAATCAATGAAATTTCTTTTTTATGAATAAAATATTTTTATGAAAGAAAATCTTTAAAACTTTACTTTTCCCAACTAAACAGGGGATAGGGGGCCCGAAATGAGACTGAGCTTCCCCCGGGCCCTGCCGAGGAACCTGATAAGGTGACTTAAATTTCGAAATTCGAATTATTTTAGAAGATATTAATAAAAAACGGAAAAAATAAAACATAATGGTTGCCAGATTTGGCATAAAATCATTCATTCCTTTGCAACTAAGCAATTCCAATTATGTAGAATCACGTGAAATTGTCAAACATGAATTACATCCATTTTACGACAAATTAAAAAGTATATGAAATAAGTAACTCAAAATGTGTTACGCAAAGTTGACAATTTTCAAATAGTAAGTTCGCTTAGACAACAGGAGTTTAGAATAAGCGATTATTCGTTTTTCCAAAACAGAATAACTAATATCTTGAAAATGAAAAATAATTAAAATGCAGATTATTTTAAAGCCGGTTCGGTCCAGCTGGATTATTTGCTACCAGTAGAAATATTTGGCGGCGTTAACTATGCCATTCTAGCAGTTATAGTACACTTTGGATATTTGCCAGCGCGACGAGATGGTATAATTCGTGGTGCTAAGTACGCCAATCTGCGAAGAATTATGTAAATGAAAATATGGATAACGGTTTTCCGGAAACCTTAAATGAACAGTCATTATAGGTTGCGAGCATGTGTAAATCGCCAAATAATGAAAAGTCGCGATTGGGTGGCAAGCTATCCTACCTGTTCCGTAGTTTTTATCAAAGAAAACATATGAATTACTGTTTTCTTAGAGCTAATTATTAACTATACATATTCGCAAGTCGCCAAATTTTGAAAATTCTCCATAATTGGCTAATACGCAAGGCGTACCATGGGTTTCACATAATTACAAATAGTGCGAGGTTTAAATTTTTATGCTCCAAGCAACATGCAAGAACCAAGCAATGTGTAGCTCGGTAACATTTTATCTTATCCAACGTTTGGGTTTTGTTTGTTGAAATTATGTCTTTTTTACGAATAAGTCTTTTTAGGGGCCAAATGCCTCATACGAAATGCGAGCGTAGCGAGTATAGGGGTCTTGGCCCCTAGTATTACAAAATTATATAAAATATGAAATCAAAATGATACACAATAGGAATAATGTTGCTTTTTAGGGTTTAACATTAATTATACATATTAATTATACATATTATTTAATACATATTACTTACATTATAACATTAATTATACATATTACTCTGTTATGTATCAATTGTTGGAAATTGTCTTAGTACTTACAGCTACTATGTGCACTACATACAGTAGTAAGTTGAACAGAAACAAGCTGGTTAGTATTAAACTCAATTTATTACTCTATTGATAGATTTTGCATAGTGTACGTATGTAGAAAGGGCCTACTGTACATACTCATGCTCTTACAAAAAAAACTCTACTTTTACATAAGAAATAAAGATGATACATTAAGAATCTGGACTGAAAGAGCCATTAAAATCTTGCTTTGTCGGCAATTTTTATGGACTTAAGACACACGGAAAAAATAATATATAAATTATTAGAAGAAAGACAGAGAAACAATTCTGAAAATGGTCAACTTACAAAGGTTTTGAGCAATGCTTTGGGACAAATTCTACCTGATTACCTGGTCAACATACAAGTTAGAGAGGTGGTCAACTTACAAAGGATTCACTCAAGGTTAAAGTACAGTCCTTGAGTTCCAGGTAATTCTACTTAACCTTTTAGCCCCGGCTCACACATGAGGATTTTTGTCCCAGAAAACGGCGGAATCTATAAGATTTCATTCCCCTACTTCACAGCTGAAGAGCACGCCTTGCCTTTTGTTTGGTAGTTGGGGGCAAATATCACTGACCACAACAGTCCGCAAACAAAATACAAATCTGTATGCTCAATGCCGGTCAATGAGGTTTATCGGTGTGACGTCATTTTTCCACCAACACGTGACCTTTCGGCTGTGTTGATGAGTAGCCCTGTAATCTGATTGGCTGAAGTGAATATTTTCCATCCGCACGTGGCTGAAATAGCCTCGTCTCAGTATAAGTTTTAATATGTTAGCACTTTTTAATGGGAATCTTTGGAGAGATATCTTTTTGCAGTCATGTACAGGTTCCAGAGATTTATTGAAACATTCGTAGGCAGCACAATACAGAGGCATAATTATTATTTTTTTTATTTTGCGCTTATTACCAGGAGTCCAGCACATAAGCCTATGGAGAAATGGTTGTTTGTTTTCCACCGTCACGTGACTTTTATAGCCTTGAACCCAAGGAGGCGATATCCTCCATTGACTACCACTTTCTCCCCAGTCAATTATCTATTAACACGCCTGACTCATCCACAGCATAAGAAAAGGAATTTCTAGAGGCGGGAATATCTTATCCATCTTCTATGAAGGGTGAATTGATTCCCTGTCAAAAGAGGGGAAAGAAGTCCTTGGTAAGGCATTTGTAGCAGCGCCATTTTTCAGTCAGATTTATTTTTTGGTACAACTGTTGTACCGCCGGAGTGAGAAGGTTAATTACCTGGTCAACATACAAGTTAGACAGGTGGTCAACTTACAAAGGGTTCACTCAAGGTTAAAGTAACTAAGCCATTCCGTTCTAGGTGAATTAGGTCAACTAATAGAGGTGGTCAACTTCACAGGTTTCACTGTAATACATTTTACTAATAAAATTAAAGTGCGAGGTCGTTTGAGGCAACCTTTTCTTCTTGTTATGTGTCTTTCAACATTCACATATGTTTTGTTATTTATCTTTCAGCTGATGAAGTTGGTCTTACGCCTGAGTCTTCTCCAGAGTAAGTTGATCATTCCTTATCAAGTTCAGACTGAATAGATCATTGAATATCATGCTCAGAGAATATCTTCTTTGTACAGGGGCGTAGCCAAAGAGGGGGGGGTTAGGGGGGTCATAACCCGCCCCCCCATGAGAAATTTTTTGCCATGCAAAGTGTATATTCTTCACTACATTATCACACATATGTATACATATATATGAGCTGCAGGAGTCGTAAAACCACCCCATGAAAAATTTCTGGCTACGCCCCTGACTCTGTATGATCCTTATAATTATAGTGCGACTTTACTTTCAAAGGCCACGCCAATCGTTTCGATTATATAGCATTTTCGAGAACAAACATTTATTTGTTCAAACATTGGGTCCTGTGTGATGAACACTTAAAGAAAATTAAGCAATGTCACATGAAAAAATTGCTTTTACGTCAGTGAGTGCCTTTGTGTAAAAGGGCATTAACGTTTTGAACGCAATTTTAGGTGTGTTTATGGAACACTTGTTCTGGAAATAGAATATCATACAGAAAATGTATCTAATTAATTAAAGATAGTATCGGCCAGGGTTTACTTTAAAACGGAAACAAAAAGAAATTAAGGATCCCTAATTTGTTATATTGTAAATACAATATAAATTATCGAAATTTATTTTAAAACTAAATAAATTTTTGGTTTACGTTGTAATTGTATTAATAGAAACGATTGTCAAGGATAATTTAACGATAACATAAATTTAATCTACAAATTCACTGAAAGCAAAAAAGAGCAAGAGCTAAATTCCTGTTAACTAACGTGTAAATTTAATTTAGTTCTGGTTTTCGTTTAATGATATAAAATATATATGAAAACTTTTTGTAAATTTTTCGGCTTAGCTTCGATATACCCCCTACCTTTTTTTCGCACCAAGGATTGCGTTTTTTGCGCCAAGCTTGGCGATAAAAGGGATTTTCTGGTTTCTCAAACGAATTTCGTTGGCAAGAATGGGGGGAGGCTATTTATGGCAACCTAGGCCGGCCGGCCGGCCAATGACAGAGCGCCGTGATGCAATAGCTCCTGCACGTGGAAGCTTGTGAGAACTTTTTTTTCACATTTTTAGAGAGAGGTAGTAAGTTGACCGAAAGCACTTCTGCAAAGGTACTGTGATCTTTTGATATTTTACTGTACTTTTTTTATATTTTTGGTTAGGATTTTATGATTTTTTAAGAACCTCCGTAGCTAATGTAATTGAAAATTAGCAGGGTATTTTTGAACAAAATTTAACGTTAAAGTGGTCTGATAAAAATCCCACGTGTGGGAAGAAAGGTGTAGCTAATATAATTTTTGTTATGAGCTATTTGTTAGTGGACCAGGAGAAGTTTTTGGATTTTTTGAGGGAGACATCCTTTCGGAGTGTGAGCTTAACCTTTCCGAGATATTTTTGCTAACGTATAATATTGTTTCGCGTTATACATCGTGGTAACTGCACTATTTGTACAGGCGAATGGCTTCACAGTTTTTGGCTTTTTTCTTAAAACGCTCTACTCGATTTCTTATTTTTCCAGTTTCCCCAACTACCTTTTTCGTAAAAAAAAAAAAAAACGGGGGGGGTTGAGGGGGAAAAATCCCATTATTTGTGAAATTTAGGTTTTCTTCAAATTTTTAACCCTAAATTCTTGCTAGAAAACACGATTTCTGTGTCCATCAATTGTTAAATTTCCTTGAATTTATTCGTGTTTAGATTCCTAACCCTTAATTATTTCTGCAATTTTTCTATTTCTAATTTCTTGTTCGAAAACGCGAATTCTACGTTCATGAATTCTTAAATTTTCTTGATTTTATTGTTGTTTACATTCTTAACCCTAAATTTTTTGTAGAATTTTTCTAATTCTCATAGTTTTTTTCGGTTCTGAAAACGTTGCTACTAGCCAAGATTTCTAGACATTTTTACATTTTAACCCTAAATTTTTTTGTGGAAATCTTCTAATTCTTATAGTTTTTCCGCTTTCGGAAGTGGTTTCACGGCCATTTTTTTATTTTTCGCGCCGTCGAAAACGGCATTTTTGGCCACTTCTCTTTCGTTTTTGGCGCCGTCGAAAACGGCCTTGGCGCCAAAAAAAAAAGTCGCCAAAAATCAAGGTAGGGGGTATATCGAAGGTGCTCCAATTTTTCTTCATAATTTCAAGAAATGTACTAAAATGTGACTTTTATAATTTTAGATTTGTTGCTCGATTGCTAAAAAATATGTCCAAAGACAATGACTAAAGAAACAAAATTTAGTGCTGCCATCTGTGAGGAACATTTAGAACTAAGTGAAACCATAATGATCCTTAAGGGGGAAAATTGTATGCATGTAATGTTGAGTAGTGCGTATTATAAGAATAAAAGGAGATAGCAACTACTTCGCAAAATAACTGGAAACTTTAAAATCTTTATAAAAGCGACATACAAAACTAGAAAAAAGAAAAAGAAATTGTGATTTCTATTGCAGAATTTTCATTTCTTAACAGTAATACTAAAAATGGGTGTCATTGTAACTTTTTTTATTTAATTTATTTTTATTTAATTCATTTTTTACTGTCTTTCAGGCTAACGAAGCGTTCGTGGTTTGGCAGCTTGATGACTTCAGAGCGGGACGAGAGTCACGTGATTCTGGTGAAAGATCGACCTCTAAGTTCCGTCAAAGCCGACCTAATTCACGCCTTCCTCTCGGTATGTATGAGAGCCCTTTCCGAAAGACGTCTTTCGGAGGCAGTAGTACATGCAAAGGTATTTGCTCCATCTAGATCTAAAGGGTACCCTCCTACCCTACTCTTATTTCTGCAAACTCGCGAAGGTGAAACTTCCCCTTTCATTCCCCAGTTTACAGCCCGCCCCAAGACGTTAAAAGATAAGGGTGACCGAGCAAAGATGAACACATAATGGCAATCTTCCATAATCGCGTCTTTGGAGCGGTGGGAACTAGTGAATTAAGCCTAGGCGCATTGAAGTTGAGCGGTGAAATAGAAATTTGAAGAGACAATGGAGATCGTATAGATGACATTTTGTTGCCAATAACCTTGGCTCGATACACCCCAAAAAATGAAGAAAAAAGAGAATACACCTAACGTTGTTTATTTAAAATAATACGAACAAATACAATGGTGGTTGGTACCTTATCCAAAAAGATTCGTGCCTTCAAGAAGGGAAGTAAAAGTGTTAAGTGGCGCAAAAACATAATGTGTGAAGAGTAAGCCAACTTGGCGATAGCGCCAGGAGCAGGAAAAACTAGTCGTCAATTAAATCACCAAATCGTAAAAATTCTAGTTCGCATTTAAAGATAACTCAATAGTAATAAAATTTAAATGTAAGTTCACGAACAGGGATAACTAGAAAAGCTTGCAACTCGAGAAATTGCAAGAATCAGTTTTATTGAAGCAATGTGGGAAAGACTGGGGAGCGTGAAATACACGCCACATGGGGAAAAAAAAACCTTTAACGCTCAAATTTAAAGTAATTTGCAGAACGGAATTAGGATAGCATAGCAGCCAGACAGAATTTTTAAAAAATTAAAAATGGAAAGAGTATTAAATTTAGAATAGAGAAATTAAAATCAGAACTATTTAAAAATATGAAATGAAGTGCATCACACCATAACACCTCATCCTTGCGTAAGGCAGTGACTAAACTTCGGTGCGTTGCAGTGGCATAACAGTAAGGTGGTAGGACGGGCAAGATGCTGTGATGCAGTTAATCAAAAAATTATAATTAGTCCCAATTTTAATATTCCCTATTCTAAATATAATACTCTTTGCCTTTATTTTTTCTTTTTTTAATTCACATCTTTCTAGCCTATGCTATCTTAATTTCGTTTTGTATATGCTACTTTGTATTTCTCCTTTAAAGAGTTATTTAGTTTTCTTAGGCACCTAAGTGGGTGTTTGCTTTTCTAGTTTGGTCTCAGAGTTTTCCCTCAGGGCTTAACTCTGAGTTCGGCTTAACAAGTCGGGGTTAACTCTGACTTCGGCTTAACAATAAATTTTCTTGGTTTTCAAGCTCTCCTAATAATCCCTGTTCGCGAGTCTGTATTTGAAACTTATTAAAATTAATTATATCTAACTGCCAAATGGAGTTTTTGCAATTTGGCGATTTAACTGTCGACCTTTTTTTTTTTTTTTTTTTTTTTTTTTTTTTTTTTTTTTTTGCTCCTTGCACTATCGCCAAGCTAGCTTACATGTGTTGTTCCGTGTGTTTTTCGTTTCTTAACACTTTTTAATCCTATGTGAAGCCGTGTTCATTTTTCTTATGCTGCCAACCATCTCACTATAGCCTATTATTCAATTCAGAAAATTTTATGTTAATCGAGAAAAAAAAAAAAAAAAGATTTTTAATACTTTTTTCTAGGCGTGGTGTTCTTGCGTTATTTTCTGCGTTTTGTACTCCATTACAGAATCTGAACTGCAACTTTTCCCAGTTTTTTAAGAAGGCCTATCACTCTATGACACAGATGCCACGGGCCCCCTGTCGAGAGGATCACGAACGCAGGGGATCCTAACATTTATTATTACAACATTTAGTAAATTTTACAGTTTTGTATTCAATGAATTCTCTTTATTGTATCCAATTATTTTAAAATACATACACGAATTAAACAAAAAAAAAAGTATCAAGATTCAAGATTCGGACTTATTTGTAAGAAAACGATATTTCAATGTTTTAGTGTTATGGCAAGCCTACACAAGGTGCATTTGCCTAAGGTGAGGGGGGGGAGGGTTGCTTTGAGCAGAGGGGTTCTTAAGGTGTTCTAACGCATATTCGAATTACATCTGGGGAAAACCAGCCACAACTCCAAATCGCTAGATCGACAGCGGCGCGGTAGATCAAAACCTTGAACTTTCACACTTCAGCCATCATGTTCAATGTCTTATCCATTAGGCCATTGTGGGAACGATACCTGCAACGTCCGTGAAATCGAAATGGCTACTTGTAGTTATTAGCGTGAATATTAATTTTCTCTCTTCGTGTTAAAGATTTATCGCCAAAACAAAATGAACGATTTCTTTTTTATACATATGATACGGTTAGGATGCTCCCAAAATACGATTTATTTCTCAGTTTCTGCCAGCAACTGCAACAGAAATAGGTTTATCAAAACTTGAAACTGGGAATTGCCTGATAATTTTTCGGTTATTAGCACTAAATCGCTATGTTTGTAAAAAAAACTTGTCGGCGAGAATGCTCAACGGATCAATATGGAACAGCGTACGTAAAGGATGCGGATGTAGGGTTGCAAAACCAAAGCTAGAAAATCTGGAAATGACGTAATATTGGGTTGTTTTAAGAGTAATTTCGTTTTTAATTGTATTTTTCCGTATCACTTCACACTTAAGCCACACAATATGGATTAAATATGAATATGATGTATGAATATGAATTAAAAGAAAAAATAGTATTTACTTATCGATGTGAGCAACTTTCGATTAAGATATAACTTAGTTGCTTGGCCCTACAGCCTCAATTCGTAATTATTTGTACTGCGGGGGATAGGCTAGTTATAATAAATTCTCCTCTGTGACGAAATGAAAATTCTCCTTTGTAACAGCTTTCTCATTTCTTAACTACTAACAGATATAAGGTTTACACTATGTACGCAAATTTTGTTTTTCAAACAATTAAATATGTTTTTTAGATATATAAAAGAATTTTTATGTTGTAGCGAGAATTTTAATTTAGTTTTTCATTTATATACATTTATGTTTTAGTATATATATTTTGTTATTTCTATTTTTATAATTTCTTTTGAAGTAAAAAAAAAAATCATATACATATTTGTTTTTAATAATTTATACAAATGAATTGAGTATCATATTTTTGTTTTCAAGTTAGCCTTTTTTTTCAAATGCATGACTTTTTCAACAGATTCCGAGTGCGTACTCATTACCTGATATATGTCGAATTGCATGTAAGTTTATAAGCCTATATTTTTGTTTCTTTTTACAGATGTAAACCGTCTTGTAAATTCTTATGATTTTCACATAAAGTTCATCAAATTCAACGATTTCCTTTGACTCTTTGACTAACGTTCGTGAGAAGAAATAAATAAATAAAATAAAGAACGAGAGATTTTAAAAATTCATAATTTTGATAACTTTTTGGAGCTTCCATCGAAAAAAAAGTTTTTAATTTAACTCTAAACTTAATAAATATACAAAAATGATCATTGATTTTTGTTTTTTCAATAATAGTTGAAAGTATGATTAGATTAACTACGCCCGTTATCTATACTAATATACAGGGTGCTTCATAAAATATAGACGAAATTTAAGAATTTATAGTACTGCGGTTAGTACGATATCGCCTTCTAGCTCGCTACACCTCGGCAAGGCAGGGACAATAGGTACCTTTTATTAGGTCGCATAACGCCTCAATCTACAACGCAGATTTTGCAGAATCAAAACCAGCTTCCGCCACCCACTATCTCTTCATTGGTGACCGGACAACGAACACGCATTCTCCGCAATTGTGAGCTCAAATGTTTGTAATCATTCTCCGATGTATCTAGGCCACCGCCAGTTTGTTGAAAGACACATGTCGTTAATGCTCACATGCTCGCAATTGCATGTGAGCATGTCCAATGCTCACAATATGCTCTACTTCATGAGGATCCATATACAAGGTGGTCATAATTAAACTTCCCCTATGAACAACATTCTGTAGCTGAAATGGGTGAGCACATTGCCACCGAATTTGTCATATGGGCTGTGCAGGAGATGCGCACAGTAAAGTTTTTTAAAAGTTCAGCTCCGGCAGGTGGCGTTTTCCATTAAAATTCAATGCAAGAAATGACTAAAGTGAATAATTTAAGGTTCGAAATTATTAAATAAATAGTGAAATTGTCTTCAAATTTCGACTTAGTCATTTCCATTCTTAAATTTGTTATTTTTTCATACAAAATGCCACCTAGTAGCCACTTTTTTACTATTTTTTATCACCCTGCGCATATGCTTACGCAGCTCCCTCCTCCCCTCCCCCCCAAAAAAGTTGAAGTGCTAAAAAGCACTGCTTGAGGGGAGGGCGAGGAACAGTTGTTTCGCCTCCTCGCACGCTACACCTCGGTAAGGCTGGGATAATAGGTACCTTTTATTAGGTCGGATAACGCCCCAATCTACCGAGAATTGTCCATACAAAAGTAAAAAGCAGCGTTTACTAACTCCAATTCCATACGATTACTTTTTTAAGAAACGAACGTAACACCGTTGGATGTCAGCGCTATCTGCATCTTCTATTCGTAACTAATTGTACTGTCATTGTATTATTATGTTTTCCGAGGAATACGCTAGTTGTCAACATTTGCCTGTAAAGAAATTTTAGATCAAAATTTTTGATTGTTGTAACGCTTGACCCAGTTGTCTTTAGCTCGTAATCGGTCGTAAGCTGAAGGATTTGCTGAAAAAAAAAAAGAGGTGGCTCCCATTTATTGAAGTTTGCGGAAAGCTATGAAAAACGTCTGGGAATTTAACACAAACTAACGAAACAAGCAGCTCCTTTCCTGAGTAACACAAGAACTACGATTGCAGTCAGATTCTTTTGGTACCAAACGAAAGATATATATATTTTACTGCAAGCAGGGCCGTATCTAGGGGAGGGCAACCGGGGCTGCAGCCCCGGAACCTCCACAAGACAGGAGCTCCCACAATAGATATTTTTACGTAAAATTCCCTAAGGAATACCGAAATGATGTGCAAAATAATTTTTTTAAAAATAAAATTCTGACAATGGAAGATCAGTTCTCTTACTTTTTCCACTCGGTTTTACTTTTGAGCATTCCAAAGCGCGTTTCGAATTCTTGTCAAAATGGTTAATATTAATCGTCAATCCGATAAATCATGTGTATATTTGCGAGAAACAAACACAAAGTAAGTCATCATATTATTATTATATATTCAAGAAATGAATTCATCCACATCGAAAAATGTGGGCCATATGCCACATGCAAGCCACATCGACGTTACTTTAAGAGTGAAACACCATACAAGAAGTAGACGTTATTTTTATGTAAATAAAATCTATTTCCACGGAAATCGAAGCCTGGACCTCTAGGATATGAGTTAACGGTGAACAGACTTCGCCACACTGGTCACCGAAAAAATTAACTTATTTGAGAAATAATTAGGGTCACCACTCCTTCGTTGTCCCAGGGTTCTCCACACCTCTAAATCCGGCACTGGCTGCAGCACGCAACGTAATGGACGTAACTCCATTGGATGTCAGCGCCATCTGCATCCTCCATTCGTAGCTAGTTATTGTATTATGTTTTGCGAGGCTTGACCTAGTGGTCTTTAGCTCGTAATCGGTCGCAAATTGAAGGGCTTGCTGAAAAAATGAAGTTGCTCCAACTTACTCAAGTTTGCATTCAATACAAACTAACGAGACAGGCAGTGTGATGCAGTTCATCACATATTTATAAGTACTTTTAATTTCCTTTCCTTATTCTAAATTTAATATTTGTGGCCATCTTTAAATTCCCATCTTTATCCGTTACGGTATTTTAATTCTGCTTCTTAAACTATTTTGGTTTTAACTTTTGCAGTGTATTTAAAAGGCGTCCTTCTGTACGAGGATTCTTCTATTTTCATCCTGTTCCCACGGGGTTTCAATAATTTTTATGTTACAACACAGCTTCTCTTTGACTAGATTTTTTTAACTGCAAGACAGTAAATGTAACTTCAAAGTACCGTGGAATGGAACTACCCTTTTCCCCCAGCAAACCCTTCAATTTCCTTTAAGCCTCAATTGTGCTGTCATTGCTCGATTGCTATCATTGCTGATGATGGATATGATATACCCTGAGAAACACTGTATTTTAAACATTTTCATTAGAAAAATGAACAACGACAAAAATTAGAGTACGCATGCTCAAAACATACACCAACATGCCTCGAATTCAACCGCCAAATTTTAACCCGTCAATGAATACCCCTTAGAATTTTAAAGACGTTCGATCGATATCAATAGCCACGAGTGTAAGCTAAATTTCCTACATCAATATATTTTTTGAATCACTAAATAATTTTTCCAAAAACACGCAGTTCTAAAGAAATATGTGAAATTCTTATTCACGATATGAACCATTTATTATTAAAAACTATATTTTGTATGTGAATTTGACGCAAGAAATTTGTCTTCTTCTCTAATCCGACAGTGAAAAACACGAAGCAGATATGCATTTAAGGGTTAATTGAATCTTCGCCAACGGTTCAAAAGTGCCGAGGTCTTTTTTTCAATAAATAACTGTCGCCCTGTATGTATAGTATAAACACTTGGGGTCATTTCTCTCTCTGTCTTGCAGATCGCGGACTTGAGCCACAGCGTGCTGACGCCGATGTCGTTCCGTGTGGAGTACCGGCGTCCGGGCAGCACGAGCGTGTTCCAGCGGAACGTCCGGTTCCACGTGGAGATTGCGTCCGCCGCAGGACCCCATGACGGCATCACCGCCGTCGGGAGCCCCGGGGTCTACTGCATCAGCTTCACGCTCATCTCAGGTACGTAACGTTCAGAATTTCCGGTCTATTCTGCCTTCCAGAGGTTTAAAATCAGTCTTAAATTTGTATTCAACTCGTCAAATAATTAATTTTTGCATTTTCTTGCATCAAAATCGATTAAATTGAACCGGGACCATCGCGATTCTTTCGGGCCTGCTTCTGCACTCCGAAAGAGGCCTACGGATGCTTCCTCATTGGTTAGATGACGTGTCTAAGTGCTGGAACCAATAAGTGAGCATCCGTAGGCCTCTTTGGATGACTCATTGGAATGCACAAGCACGCCCGATAGAATCACGATGGCCCCGCTAGGACGCAAGATATGGAGATTTATGTATGTCCCCATTATAAGATATGTGTGTCCCCAATGTTTAACGGTTTTCTCTCGAAATCTCGAGAAATATTTGTGCTAGAACTTAGATGATATCAATTTTGGACACTTACTTTCGGCTTCAATCTTGGCGACATTTTGGACGTTTGGCGCGATTTTTTCAATGGGGATCGTAAGGTTACTTCCCACACATCGGCACGCCAAGAGATCGCCAACAATTTCACCCCCTTTTCAAGAACGATCAGTGCGTGACCCTGCAGATCTAGACTCACGGAAAATATCACGAGGATGGCCCCCGTTCTAAAGTGGGGTTGGCAAAAGCGGGAAGATAGCAACCCATAAATTACTCCAGCCAGTGTCATTCGGAGATGTCTAGCAAGGGTATAAGAGTTCCTTTATCAGCAGCAATAATTAAAACTTGTCTGTAGAAAAATATTTTAAAACGCTAGAAGCGTCGCACTTACTATTGCTTATTTTGAAAAAAAAATTAATATTTTATTCTTTTTTTTTTCTCGATTTTAAAATACGCTAATTTTAATTTAAAATGCGTGCGCTCACTGTCTCAGGAAGGAAGGAAAAAAAGAAAAGAAGGGAAATTTGAAGGAAGAAAATTGCGTTAACTGTTTACATATATTTACCTCAAAATTTACTTATTCGTTTTAGTTGTGGACGCAGGATCTTATTTTAGGCTGGGTATTCGGAGCACGTGACATGGCGCTTCCATTTTATAGTTGTCCTAGAAACTGCACAGATAGTATCAAAACACGTACTAAAATAATCTTTCACACATTATGAAGGTTTAATTTCTACCTGAAAATCAAAGTAAATTATCTGAATATTTTAATTGAATCCAACAAATTATTCGAAGAGTTTAGTTTCATAAATTGACATTTATTTTCCTATTTTATAAAGATAGTTGCAAGTTATGCATAAATGTATAAATTTAATAATATCTGATGCTAATAACTAATAAGTAGTTCGACAAAATCCTCTAAAGTTTTAGACATTCTAAAATTTAAACTTTTGGTCCGAGAAAAGAGAAAATTAGATTTTTTTTTTTTTTTCGGAAACATATATCGTAATTTAATGTGTTCTCTTGAGTATTTGTAGAGCCTGAAATATTTGACCCATTAACAGTATATAGAACATTGTAAAAGTGTAAAAAAACAAAAAAAAAACCTGTTAAATTCTTTTTAAAAGCATTTTCTTAAATTCATGTTAAATATTTTTTGCAATTCCTCTAAAGAACTCTTGAGCAATGTGACAGAGGCGTTTAAAAGTTTAATGTTAAGAAAATCGTCATGCACGGGTGATTTGTGAAACGTAAATTAATTTCGTTTAAGTAATTTTCCACAACAATTTTTTTTTCGGGTTTTCCCGCAAGTACCCTACAGAGGGTGTTCACACATTTTTGTAACGATTTTGCAAAGATATATATAGAAATAAATATAAGAATTTTATTTTCTAATGTGTTCAGTCTGATAGCCCTTTCTTTGAACCATCATATTGCATCTTGATTTCAAAGATGAAAGTCCTTTTCTTAAAACATCAAGGCTGATATTGTTCCACTCCTCCATCACAATCTTGTAGTAATATAATCTTTTGTAGTAATATATGAATGTATCTTGTGTTTGCGTGATTATGGCAACGCTATACTAGGGCAATCTGCCAAGGATGGGAAGGTGCCTAGGTAGGAGAACTTTCTAAGGGGTTCTAAAGCGTATTCACGTTACATCTGGAAAAAACCTACCAAAAAACCAGACTGTTAGATCGACAGCTGCTCGATGGGACCCGATCCCGGGACCTTCACTCTTCGGCAGTCTACCATTTTCAGTGACATAACTACTGTGCGATGGTAAGGCTATAAATATAACTTAAAGTAGAAATAAAATTCAACTCATCTTCGTTTAGAAATATATTTAATTTTATATTTCAATTCCATTCATTATCACTGAAAAATAACGTTCAATAAATACTTGTCACACATTTTTGCTTTCATGCCTTTTAAGATGCAATTTATTCCAGGAAAAACTCATGTATATGTAAAAAAAAAAGTTACTATTACATTTGTTTGTTCATCTTAAAATACACTGGAATAAAATAAACTAGAAGTTTCTGTAGAAAATTTTACTTAATTGAAATTTTAGACGTATTTCGTATTTTGTATGTATTAAGAAAATAAATGTATTTTGTATTTTTTCAGTTTAGAAAGCATTTTGTATTTTGTAATTTTTGTGTTTGAATAAATGTAATTTGTATTTTGCATCGAAAATACATTTTTTTATGTATTTTGCCCAACTCTGCTTCTGTAGCTGCTTTCAAAGACCATTGCCGAGCAAGCAGTAATTATTTTTATTTCCAACGGAGGGGAGAGTATGAAGGAGCGTCCTCTAAGTGAAACTGTACTCCCCCTCTCTAAACAACGGGGGATGAGGGGGAGAAAAGCAATAAACTTTACCATTGGTTTACCATTGCCGATCTCTGGGAAGATAGGGGATCGTAAAGTTCCTTATCCTGCAGTAGCATTACGCAATAACCTATATTACTCATTAGCATTTCTACGTTGCAGTCAAAACGCGATTGTTCGGGATCTTTCTGGAGATCCCGAAACGTACAGGAATAATTAATTCCTCTACGTTTTTTCTATTTTAGATTTGCGAATAATAATTGAGTTTTTGAAAAACGCACAACCTGACAGAAATATGGAAATTCATATTTATACATAGATTAATTCATATTCTATGATAAATAATTTTTAATATACGAAACGAACGTAGGAAATTTCTCTCTTGCTCGAATACTTTTTTTGGAGGGTGTACGATGAAAGATATAAAAAGGCGGAAGGGCCGGGGAAGTTCAGTTAGTCAGCTGACTGCCACGAGAAACAGACTTCTGTTCTGCTAAGAGCATAAGCCTCTGTATTGGCTCTTACAGAAGCAATACTTTGCTTGTTTTGAGAAGCTTGTTTTTGAATGCTTTTTGTGAATTCTTCGTTGCTGAATCCTGAGGGACTGTTTATGTTTACCCTCGTGAATTTCCACTGAATTTTAGCCTGTGGAATTATTTTGCTGTGAGTGAAATACAGCATCTATCAAAGCTTCTGTACTAAGTGGACTGTTATAAGCAAATTACTGCCTGTGAATTTTGCACACCAGACTGTTCGACAAAGTTCTAGAAGCAATAACATTTGTGTTCCATTCCAAAAAGTGGACTATTTACGAGAACTTTCTACTTACATTGGACTTAACAACGACGAACCTGAAAACTAAGGAGAGTTATCGGCAACAATATAAACGTGTTCCCGCCCTGTCATGTAGTACCCATTTGGCATTGTGACGTACTAATTCTGCATTATGTATCCATAATGGAAATCTTACATAAAATACGTAACTTTTTTTCATAAACGTGGACTGCTTCCTTATCCTAAAACAGCTTTACAGTCAATAATGAGGTTAGTGAAAATTTTGCCGCTCAAGCGAAGGAAATATAATGCAAAATAGCTAGAATTGCAATAAAAATTCTGATTATTTTTAAAACGGCTGCACGTTAATGTTCTTTTTTTTTTTCACAATTGTGTGTTTCCTTTATCCGAGTCAAGGAATGACTTTTTTATCTTTGAAGTGTTGAATGTGGGAACTTAAGCAACAGCAATGGATTCTTTTATTACGGTAACTGTTAAGAATAGATTATGAAATTAATTTATTTTAAGCGAGCAAAGAGTAATTGTATTGAGTAGATATTATTATTTAACCCTACAAGGCACCTGGTACCATATGTGGAACAACCATTTTAATTATTCCTCTACGTCGATAAAATACTAGTATAGGCATCTATTGACTTTTCAGAGTATTTATTCATAGATAAAAAAAATGAATAATTTAGACTATTGCCTGTAGATGTCATTACTGTTCCCATTAGAGTCAAAATTAATTGAAACTTAATTCGTAATCTTTCGTATATCGTTTTGCTTATTTTACAAAATTAACAAACAAACAACAAAAAAAAAATAGTTAGCAAAGAGTTTTGACTAGGAAAAAATTATTGGGTGTTGGAGTTCGTCATAGTAAGAAATAATTTGAATGCTGCAATTTCAAAATAAATGTCAAAAATGTATAGTTACGGCTACACATGCGGAACTGAAATAAAAAAGTGATATTCTTATAAAATATTTGGTTATTATATTTTAATTATTTTCTCCCAAATACTAATCACTAACATCATCACTTTTCAGATACAAAAAAAAAAAATCGAACATTGCAGGGTTAACCCTTTGAGGCGCAACCCTTTCCCAATGCTGAAAAAAGGACAGCCGTTGCCATCGCTCGACTTAACTACCAGCAAGATGGCTGACGATCGAAACCTTCATCGCGTGCCACAGATCTAGAGACCCTTTTTTGACGACAGCTGACTGTGCCGCACAGCCAGCTGCGTCAAAAAAAGGGTCTCTAGATCTGTGGCACGCGATGAACGTTTCGATCGTCCGCCATCTTGCTGGTAGTTAAGTCGAGTGATGGCAACGGCTGCCCTTTTTTCAGCATTGGGCAATCTATCTAGCTGTGTCTCGCATTCTTCCATTTTTCAGCATATGTCAGTGCCGTTAAAAATAATCATGACCATTTTTTTACGGGAAATGACGTGCTAAAAAGTAAAGGATTCTCGTGGAGCTATTTCACCTGCAACTATTTTTATAGAAATCCAATCTATTCTACGTGACTGGCAACAGTGAAAACGTCAGAGTTTGGTGTTCCCAGAGCGGGAACATTGCGCATTAAAGGGTTAAAATAGGAATTATGTTTCAACTAAACGATTAGCTTTTTACATTCGCAGATCGTGAAAAGTCTTAGCGTAGACAGCGCCCTCTAATGTCAAATATTTTTAGAGAATTTTCGTTACTATTTTGGATACCTGTCCTTGTATTTCAATCCATGCTTTTTCTTTGCCAGGTCCTCTGCGCCGCTTCAAGCGCATCATCGAGCACATCCAGTCTCAGATCCTGGGGCGGCGCCCTCACAATTCCTCTCCGCGTATCACCCGCCGCCCCACGAACGAGCTCAGCGACAGCTCCTCGTGCGGATCGGAGTCCCTGTCGCCCACGCCGCCCACGCGGGCGTCCGACGACACGGCGCTGTGCGGGAGGGTGCCCCCGCCCGCCCACCTCGCCCGCTGCAAGTCCGACCAGGAGAGAGCCGAGGACAGCAACACCTTCCATCTGCCGCCCACTACCAACATCAAGAGCTCCGTGGTGGTCAGCAACGGCAGGCGGTCGAACTGTGAGAACGCCACCGTGGACAGGGTGTGACGGACATTTTCGGAACTTCGTTTTTGAAGTGTTCTTCATTTCATTTCTTTTTTTTTTTCCACTTCTTTCCTCGATGGACGTTCGCCGTCGGTCAAACAACGGGGTCGTCAGGACATGTGTATTCCAGTATCCTCGCGCCAGACTGTCGTACGACAAACCACCAGCTGCATGTTTGTCTTGCCCGGAAAGGACGGCTCACGTCAATGACTATTCTGTCGTGACTGACGAGAAAGACAGGCTGCGGTGCTGCCATTTGGGTCACGCCCCTTTTGCCCTGGAAGAGTCATGTGACTCAAGAAGTGTGGTGTGGCCATCTTGGTCCGAGATAGCTTCAGTAAAAATGGCCACATTCCCTAAGTCACATGACTCTTAGTTGGCTAAAGGGTATGACCAAAATAGCAGCACCGCAGCCTGTCTCTCGTTAACTACGATGTGTTGTTTAGAGCTACATACTTCCTTCCTGGAATTTCCGGCCACAATTTGGATCTTCATCAGAAGATGGGGGACTTCTGGATATTGGCACCCCTCGGAAACTGCTAGCGACCGCCGAGAAGACTTTCGGAAGCACGGATTGAACGTGCACGTACACCGCGTATACACGGTGGTCTTTAGTGGTACTTCGGTATCGAACCCGCAACCTCCCGGTTACGAGCTCAACGCCTTAACCACTGGGCTACCATGGCCCGCCAGCTGCATACTTGGAATGTTTCGAACATAGGTATAGAACTACTGGATACACTGCCCAAATGGCTCCAACGCTGAAAAAAATGCACCCGTTTCCGTCGCGCGATTTAACTACCAGCAGTATGGCGGTTAGTGGAATCGCCAAACGCTTACCACACACGACAAAATACATTTTTGGCACTGCTGGCTCTGTGTGCGCGCCATTGGCGATTCGATCGATCGCCATGGTAGTTAAATGGAGCGATAGCAATGGCTGTATTTTTCTGTCAAATCAAAATTCACTAAATTTAGTGAGAAATACCCTAAATTTGCAAAACAGGATAAAAACAAGAAACGCGTATTTTTCCGTAATGTTTTTCTTCTGAGGCGATTCGATTTTGACCCACAAAAAATGTGTCAAATCTAGAATGCTAATTGTAATTGATAGCTTGAGTTTGCTATAGTTAACATTGAATTTAGATTTTCTATTCGACGCTTTCAGATTTTTGATTTCGTGTTTTAATAAGATTAAAAGACCCTTTTTCTTGGTTATTCAAATGCTGTTGACCTGAATCAAGTATGGGGGAAGTTATCGCCTGCGCAGATCCAGAATTTGTGCATTCTCCTGTAGAATTATCGCACATTCCAATATTTCGATTTGATGTCACTTGAAGAACAGACGTCTGCACATTATTTAGCGCAAAAGCTATAAATATCTGCACAGACGATGGCTTCCATTGCATTTAACCCAGAATAACAAGTAGAGTATCAATCAAAATTAACACCTTACGCATAGTAAAACATAAACCGGTGCTAGTTAGCAAGACCAATCTCATACAATTTAACAGCGTATCTTGCTGTTAAAAATCACATTTTTTTTTCTCTGGTAGAAATAAGACATACTTGCTTAACATTGTAGTTTTCGTTTCTTGAATAGTCGCCAAGTTTGTGCAACAGCTCCTGATACTTTAATCAGATCATTCGGCGATCCATCATATGCAAAAATAAGAGAGGTAGAATTATAGAGGAGGGACAATCCTTCCCAGAATATTCTCTGTCTATTACAATAAATCTGGTTTTTATGTCAGTTCTATATTTTGAAGCCCGGTGCAGAAAATTTCTGCAAAACGTATTCGGAAAGAGAACTTAAACGCTCTCATAAAGCGTATTCCAATATCAGAATCAGGTTCTCCCTTTTTAGTTCGAATTTGTTTTCTTCTCTCATTGTAGTACCTTAGATAAGCCGAGAGCATATGTAACTTCCTATTTTAGGGTCTAAATCTAAGAACTAAGACTGGAAATGCATCAAAATGCGTATTCTCAAATACACAATAAAAAAATGTTATCCATAAATTCTACAGCAAAATATTTTATATTTCTTTAAAGGAAAAAAATATCCTGCTGTCTATTTTTCAGAAAGTGACCCATTATTTGTGCAAAATACAGCAAAATAAAGATTTGATCATGTTAAGAAACAGCGATTTTAACCTTGTTGGGGTTAATATTGCCAGCAATAAAAATGCTTCTGCGTAATGAAATCTTACAATTTTTATCATAAACCAGAAAAAATATATCTATATATATTTCTGTTCTATGAATGGAAACCATGGATATAGAACTAAGAACATAAATCTCTTGTAATCAACCGCCATTTTTCCGTCGAAAACTAGATATAGTTACCTACATTCCGATTCAAACTGTGAACCACTATTGACCGTCCTGCGAAGGGTATTAATTGTTTGTTGGAAGCATGGATCGCCTCCCGTCGATCGCAGAGACATCTCAATTTCGGCCAAAAGGGGTGACGTTTTCCAAACTGCTGCTTCATTAAGGATTTATGACCGTGTGTTATTAAACACACGCTGAAGTGTGTATAAACTGAAAAAAGCTCTATCGCTGTTCACACAGTTCTTTAAGGAAGACGGAAAGCTTCGGACGTTCCTTTTGACTCTTATTTTAAAATCTGTTTCACATATTTTTTTCTTATTTATAACTAGAATGGATTCTGTTTTTGTGCATACGCAGAAAGAGTATCAAAGATTCATATGATACATTCTTAAATGGATCAAACTTATAGAATGTTTAATATTTTGATTACGTATGCTTGGAGGAGATATGACATCTAGTAAGCGAATTTCGTATTTTATTGAAATATTATATGTTAACAATTTTTGATAGGTTTAAGATAGTGCTGTTTGAATCTTTGATACTTTTTCTGCGTATGCACAAAAACATTATCAAAATAGGAGTTGTATAAGTAAGAAAAAATTATGTAAAACAGATTTTAACATGGGAGTCAAATCGGAGCCTCCAAAGGTATCCGTCTCTCCTAAAAAAATATTTTTTCGATAGTTTTAGATGAGATCCAGTTTTTAAAAAATTCTGTTCACCGATCAAGCTTTTTGTACGCTATCTATTTCGCATGACCTGACGACCTCGTCTTGACTGACATAGCTGGAAGCAAAGCTTTGTGATGTAAAATATGTACTGTCGAGAAATGAAACTTTGCTGTGTGTTTTTTATTCCTTGTGGTCCAAAGAAGCACACACTATCTCTAACTTCCATACAAAGAGTCTCACGTCACGAGATCGGGCACTTTGGAGCGTCGGGCACTGTCTTGGAAGTTTATTTTACAACACAGGTAACAAATATCGAAAACGTATCTCAAATAAGTCACTTTTGAAGAAATGGGTGATTTCGAAATTAACTGACTAGGAAGTTGTCCTCTGCCCATATCTTTACATTGCGCATCCAAACACATCAACTTATAATCATCTCTTCTATTTCCTAGAAAGCTTTTTTTCAAAAGCACCCAAGTACTGATATATTATACTCGTGTCCTACACGGAAAAAAATGTTTTGTTAAATTTAACAAAATTTAGTGGATTTCAAGTAAAATTTCGTTGGCGCTATTTCAACAGAATAATTTTGTTGATTTTAACAAATAATTTTGTTGAATTATAGAACATTTCGATGATTCAACAAAAATATTTCTTTGAAATAAGTAAACAAAAATTTTGTTAAATCAACAAACATTTTTTTCAGCTCTTGTTTCAAGAGCATAACTATGTTAATTACTTTTAAGGGATAGCTTCCTATAATCCCTTACTCTTGAATTCAACTATATTCATTGTCTGCAAATTTAATCACGATTGGAATAATATATTTTTGGGTTTTAGATGAAAATATTTTATTTTACTTTTCAAGCACCACGTCTTTAGAAGATTTTATTAACTTGGCAAAAATTGTCCATCTGCATCTGGTGCTCCTATTTTGAAATTTCGCAATTGCTCACTGGTATTTGGATAAATTTTCCGAATGTGTACGTTTTCAACATTGTCACAAAGGATTTTTCAATCATTTTGTGAGCATTGGCTTACTTAGAAATAGGGTCAAGGAAGATTTCATGGGACTGATCTTTATCTCTTTACGCTTATCATAAAAATTGCTTGTTTTTATAGAGACAGCAAAAATTAATCTAGATTAGACAAGTCCCTTTTAACCTCTTATTTAGGCCAATGTCCATGAAACGATTTTTATAGAATCAGGATAGCGTATATTTTAAATTAATTACCGAAAGTTTAATTTAGTTAGCATTTAAACGGCCGAAAAGAAAGTTCTGGCTTTACGATAATTTTTTATCGAAAATTTTATAAATCATTTTCTTAATAAGTGGTCTAGCTATTTGAATTATGTTGAAAAATATGCTGGATATAGTAGTAAAATACACAAAAATATTTAAAATAGTCAAAACGATATTCGAGCGGCGGATATAAAGCCATAAATAGAATACATTTATTATAAATAAGTATTAAATTATTTTATTTACAGCAGCCCCATTAATAACTACTGCAATTTTGTGAATTTCAAGCAGCCTGAAAAAAAAATTATTTTTTGTCACCCTTTAGCAAGTTTCTGTACATAGTTACGTTCGTTAGCACATCATCAACGTTGTCATGAAAGACAAATTGCCCCATGCTCCAATGTGAACCGATCTGTTCTTCTTGTATATGGTACATAATGTATGATATTTATTTACGGATACTTATAACTGTGTTCATTTCTATGTTGTTTTGTTCAGCGAATGGCATTTTTTTTTTTCAGACCATTCGCAACAAAATACCAAAACATGTTCACTGTTGATAGAAAAAAAATAAATGTTTCACCAAAAAAAAGTTTGTTGTTATTGCGTCTATACCTTTCATTTACATTTTAAATTGCCAAGGCTATAAAACAGTCAGAGTCAGCTAATTTACAAAGTTGGAGCTGTAACCGGGTGAGGGGGGTCATCGAGTTGTTTATTTGCCCACCCCCCATTTTTTTAAAACTTTGATTCCACATTAGCGATTGATCATTGGCAATCTTCAGACGTAATTATTGGCCATGTTGTTCATAAACCTTAAGAGTCCATATTGATTCGGTTTGTGGTAGCAGCATTTCCTTTCAATGCAAATAGTCTGAATAATGTAAATTTTATAGAACAATAAAATGTAGTAATATTTTTCGGGCATGTATTATTTTAGGTTGCATGCTCGACCAGGCACGTACATTTTTGCAGATTTTTCTGCGCCTATTGGCACTAAGTAAGATTTAATACTCGTGAATCGATTTGTTTCTTTGTGTTGGTTAAGGCAAAGCTAGTCGAGGTCTATCTGCCTAACGGGAGGAAGGATGCCTTGGGCGGTACACTTCTTAAAAGGTTCTAAGGTGTACAGATGTCGCATCTGGAGAAAACCACCCAAAGCTCCAGACTATCAGATTGGTAGCTGCGCGGCAGTCCAGAAACCGGGACCTTCATACTTCAGCCATCTACCATGTTTAGTGTCTTGAAGGAAAATGAAATGACACTTATGAATTGTCGTAAGCAGAAGCAAAAATGTATAGCTGACTCATTTATATTTAGGACATTCAGGGGCGTAGCCAGAAATTTTTCATGGGGGGGGGTTATGACTAGAGATGAGACGGGCTCAGCCCGAGCCCGGGCTCGGGCTCTGTAATTCACAATTGCGTTCGGGCTCGGGCTCGTGAAAAATTTCTCCTTTATTGAACATACTCCTTGAAACAGATTTTAAAAAGTGATTCATGAGGAAAATAAAAGTACAGTCAACTCCAGTTATAGTGAACCTCTGCGGACCATCCAATTTCGTCCACTATATCCGAAGTTCACTAAAACCCAAGTGTCTTCATGATGGATAGAGATACTGTGTGTGAATCGGGACTCGTGGTTTGTGTTCACTATATCCTATGGTTCTCTATATCCGGGTTCACTATAACCGGAGTTGGCTGTACTTATAAAAAAAATAGCGACACTGGCGCCTAGAAGGTGTGTTAAGCTCTTTGGATATTTCAGAACAGCGGCTTATATTCATTAGTTAGTCAAGAGATCCGACATTATTTGATAAACATATGGATAAATAAAGAATTAGAAAGTGCATTGAGAGTTTGCAACTCTATTTGTCTTTAATTTGCACAAACGGCAAAATTCATTGTATTCTATCAATGAAGTAATTGGATTTTTTTCACCTTTAACTGAAATTTCGGGCTCGGGCTCCGACTTAAATAATATTGCTCGGGCTCGGATTATAAGTCCTCGGGCTCGGGCTTCAAAAAATGAGCCCGAACTCATCTCTAGACGACTACTACAACTCATATAGTATATATATATACGTGTGCGTAATAATGCAGTGAAGAATATACATTTTGTATGGCAAAAAATTCCTCATGGGGGGGTTATGACACCCCTAAACCCCCCCCCCAGGGGTGGCTTCAATGGGGGGTCCGGGGGGGCGCGTGCCCCCCGTCGGGGAACTTGTGACCCCCCATCGGGGCTATTTGATTAATTCGTCGGGGAATTTTCATAAGAAGAAATCTATCTTTTAACGGAGCTTTAATTTTGATTTTGCGATTAAAAAAGTTAATTTTGTACTTTTTAAATACACATGAAAGGCAAATGAGTATTGGAGATTGAAGCGGAAATGTTTACATTTCTAGGATATAGCTCATTGGGGGGAGGGGGGGGTATATTCCTCAGAACTTCTGAATAATGGCTAAAACTACTTTCCGTTTTCATTCATCTCTTATCTCTGCGATCCTTTTCATGTCGAAAAACAGCCACTTCCTGCATCTTCCAATACTGTGACGTGTTGACGACGGCGGGGGAGACTTCAAATTCGAATAGTGTATACTTGAAATCTGTGATCCCAACTCTCAGGAGGCATTTAACTGGATTGACAGCATATCTTGACAATCATCTTAAGGTAACAAAAGTGCCAGTCTATTCTTCAAACGACAAATTTATGAGACCACATGTGCAACCACTTTCTATTCGAGGCTCTTTTAATTGCTTAAACGATTGTGCATTTTGTCGCCGACACCGTAGAAAAGTACAATATGGATGTGTGTGGTCGGGATGGGGGAGATAGTGACCGTTAATTAGACCAGTCGGGTAGATAAAAAATTTCGAGGGAAGGTAAGTATGGCTTTGCTTACACAAGCAAATGGGGGATGTTCTTTGTTCCAGAAATACGGTTTTTGTACTTTTATTGGTCCTCAATGACAGAATGATGAGAAAGAAATGGTTCGTCGAAATATCCCGTGTATTTTAATTTTTCTCTCTCTTCGTAAACCCATAGTACATCACTTTTCCAACACTTGTTATTGTGCATTGTGCCAGTGAGTTAGACAAAGTTTAGAATAGTGGGCATTTTTTTTTTCTTGTTACGGCTGCATAGCATATTATTGTGAAGTGTATAAAAGTTTAATTTCACTTTTGGCTTTATGTTTCCTAAAAAGAACATCGGTGGTGCCAAAAGCACAAGATATAAAGTACAGTGTGATTTATGTCGTGATATTTTTTATAATGATTATGTAAAAAAAAAAAAAAAAAAAAAAACCATAGGATAACTAAGCATTCAGATCTTCATAAACAAAATCGACTGGGGCCTGTTCAATTACCAAATGGAATTAAGAGAAAGAATCCTTGGGATATTTCTTCTTGCTCTTCGAATGTATGTTTATCAACTGAATTAGAGAAAGAAAACCCTTCAAGTTCATCAGATCCACAAGCTTCAAGTAAGTTATATGTAAATTACATTCATATATATATTTTAAATGTGTTTAAAAGCTTTAATTAATATACGTTATTATTAAAAATATGGTCAGTTTATTTCTCTAAAGCAATGAATTATATATTCTAAGCACTTGCTTTTTGTTATGTATTTGTACAAATATACTATGCCCAAGGGCGGATCCAGAAATATTTTTCAGGAAGGGTGCAAAACTTGAATACCAATTCAGAATTGCATGAACATGCAATTTTATTTGAAGTGTATTTTTACTAGCGTAAATATTTTCCTCTCGGGGAATTCGCGCCCCTGTGCCCTCGTCCTTAAACCACCCTTGCCCCTCACCCCCCCCCTTATAAAAAAGAATTGAAACTATTTTGAGCACAAATTTTGAATGACCACATTCTGCGTTACTTAAAAATAAAAATAATTTTAAAATAAGGCACATATTTAAAAAACTGAGTCACCTGTTCTGTCACAGAAATTTTAAAATACTTGTGAAACTTACGTTTGTTTCACAGGTGGTTCGTGGGTAGAGAGACTCCGGCACTTTTCAGAAAAGTAAATATGAAATTTATTTAAGACAGAAAATCTTGGTTAGCTGGCTATGTACAAATATATATAATCATGTAGAAAAAAATAATCGAAAATACATCCGTAGCGGGACCCGAGGAAAACGACAACCTCCTCACTCGCCGGTCCCCATCCAAGCAAGTCCCAGTCAGTCCCCTCTCTTCCTCCCACGTCCAGGAGCAGAGAGAGAAACTATCAGTTATAGAGTACTCAGTATCAATTGGTCATAGAGTATCAAATCGTCTTTTAAACACTATGAGTACTTTTAAATGTGCTCTTGCTTTTAAACCATTGATAAGTAACATGTTGTTCACCCCATTATATACAAAATTACAGGACAAGGGTATACCGCTAAATTACAGGACTGGACATACATTTTTAAAATATATTCTTTCGTTGCAATTTCGATTTTTTTGGCATATTTATCAAATACGATTTAGTAATTGGAGTGAGGACGAAAGGTATGTCTTTATAAACTTTCAAATTGCATTAATGCAAATTTAAATTGAACACAGATTTAATGTAATTGTATGTAAATTAACAGTATTTTAATTCACGAGTCAAAAGCTTTTGTGTCATAAATGTAAAATAAAATTTCCCATTGTATTACTTTTATTCATAGAGCTACAAAATTTATAAGTCTTAATTGATATTTTTTAAAGATATTTACGACTCGGGTGATAAGAAATTTCGAATTTTGTTTACTACGGAAACTTTTTAAAATGTATATTTAATTGTGTAATAATTTGACATGACAAAATATTTATAAAATTATTTTACAGTTAATCATCTCTGGCATTCAAAACCTATGAATATTTAAACGCTTTAACTAAAAATTTTCATTTTAATTAGAAATATTTTAAACTGGTCGTATTTGATTTATTTATAAGTTAGTCTGTTATGCAATTTATAAAATAAGTATTCTATGTCTTTAAAATTATTTTATCACAGTAATCCTTACTTGAACTCTTATAACTGTTGAGAAAAAAAGTAAAAAGATATTCTTATAACTAAGTGGTTAATTAGATAATTTAACTTCATCCGAATAAAATAAAAAAAAGTTAGTACTTTTCTGTTTCTTAGATGGCAAATTTGAATAAATTCTAAATATACTTTTTATTTATAAATAGATTCAATCGAACACAATATGCACGATTTAATCTTTAATTTTATAAAAATTTAGCAGTAAGATTTGTTTTTATTTTTATTTATTTTTTTTTGTAATTTAAGAATTAGTCAAATACATAGTTTGTTTATTTGGTAACATACTTATACATATACAACGAGTGAGAATTCGCACTATATAGAGAAATCTAACTGGATTAACCGGCCCTCTTTAGCTAAGAGTTCATAGCTACTCACACCAAGAAGATTAACAGCTGCAAGGGAATTAGAATTTATTACATTTTGCTTGGGGTAAAAAAAAGAAAAAAATTAAATAATAATAATAACCAGCCCCCCCTGATAGACCAAAGCTCTCTCCAGTCCAGTATGAAGATGGCTGTGGATAGATCTAAAAATGGAATATAAGTTAAAGGAAACTGATTAATCTTGACTGACAATTTAATTTTTATATCGTTCTGGAAAAAATAACTAACTTTTGTGAATTTTAATTCAGTTATTTTACTGCAAAGTAAATAAAAATTATGGTATACAGCGTCTATATCGTCTCTCCGAAAATTTCACTTTTATCCTGTAAAGTAAATAAAATAAATACAATAAAAGTTTTATATTTGCGTGTAGATTTGTATGTTATATACAGTGGCGTATCGTAAGCCACCGCAACTTCCCTTATTTTGAATATTTATACAAATCGCTATTGAATCCATGGATGGCACCAGCATTAATATAAACTATTAAAATAAACTAATAGTATGTGTTCTAAACTGATTTTTGAGTTACAGAATTATATCGATCAGAATTCAACTCTTTAACTTTTAAACAGATTAATATTATGTTTGTTATTCGCCTTATTAATTTAACTCTTTTTTGTTAATGTTGAAATTTTAAAAGAGACACTTTCACTATGAATTATTAGTAAATGAGCTTGCTTTATAAAATTATTCATCACGTTTGTGGAAACCTCGTTCAAAACTATCTTGGAGTATTAAAAAAAAGTGAATTTTTATCAAGGTTAGTTTCGCTAAAAATAATTACTTTTTTGTGTGTCTTGGCAAATTATAAGCTGACCGATTATATTTTTCTGACGATATTTTTTATTTTATTTTATTTTAGATTTTAAAAGAAAGTGGTTAATTTTCTTCATGAGTGCTTGACTTTATAAAAAAATTTAATAGCGCATATATTTACGTTCTCTTTCGGAGATTTTTATAATTTATTATTATTATTATTATTATTATTATTATTATTATTAACTGAAGCTTCCAGGGGTACACTTCACAACAATTCTTTTCGAAATTGAGACACGGTGCCATCTTTTAGCTTTCAATAAGTATTATCACCATATGAATTATTATTGAAGTAGAACCATTTTAAAGCCGTAGAAACAAGCGATAAAGTTTCGGTATGCCACTTTACTGCGCGCCTTCAACATCGTTTTTCTCAAAAGAAAATTTTTGTTGCAAAGTGGTTCTCTACCTATAAACACTTCAATTGCATTTTTCTCATTTTATTGTGATTTAAAATATTAATATTGCATAAATTAACAATTCGATTAATATTTTTACAGAAAAACATGTTGGCCAGAAACACTAGACATTTTGAGATGAGTTGAAATTAAAGGGAATCAGTTTGTAAATGGAAATGTAGATTACGGCCAACTGTCTACACTAGGGATCTAAGCCGGGTGTGGGTTTGCCCTCCGTGGGGGACTTTCTAAAAGGTCCTAACCCGTATTTATGCAAAGTTTCCGTAAACTCCGAATGGTTAGGTCGGCGGACGGACCAAGTTTCGAACCAGGCATCTTCCGTCTCCCAGATTCCACTGGTGGGGCGGGATATAATTTGTAAGGGAAAACACATTTATTGAGATATCAAGAATTTCGATGTTCGAGATATCGAAGTTAAACTGTAACTAAACTTACATATATCTCTTAATTTTATAAAAAATAACTGCAATTTGTGAAAAAGCGTGCAAATTTAGTTATGCTTAATTTATAAAATAAAATTTCAGTGAATTTACAGCAATATTCTTGCACAAAAAACTTTTGTTTCTGATATTTTTTCTGTGAGAAAAAAAAAAAAAATGCGTAGAACTTTCTTCGCTGAACTTTTTTCAAAGAATTTCATTCATATGAAATATTTTAAGCGTTAACCTGAAGAACTCTTAAAAGTAGCTTTCGAGATTTTACAGAAACGTGCAAGGCCGTTACCAGGGGGGAGGATCATATGGGTTTGACCCCCGCCTCCCTCCAAAATTTCAGTAAATGCATTATCAGTTTATTTGCGTTGATTCTAGAGATCAGTTAAATTTAATTTTAGCACTCAGATCCCCTCCACCAACCGAAAGTTTTTGCTTGCTGAGGCCTTGGGGAAATAATTGTGTAATGTAAAAGGATTTTGAGATACGCTAATTAGGGTCAGTTTAAATAATAATCTACCAAGAAAGATTGTGCTGTGGTTTTTGAAAATATCCGGGGCTGGGTGTCCGATTATGTATGTCGATCCGATTCCTGGAAATATTTCACAATACAAAACATTATATTGTCCTCCATCTCCTCTAAACTTATCTGGATCCTGGATATTTTAGTTTAGGAAATGATTTATCGTGAACAAATCACTTTCTAAAGTAAAATATTTTCAAATGGTGCGAATAGTTGCAAATTTTCATATCATCCTTGGTGACAAAAATGTCATCCAAGCGGGAGGTCAAAGCCCCCTCTTGGATACGCCACTTAGCATATGTACATGTATATTTGTGCCCTCTCGTCGGGGAGTGGTGACCCCCCGTCGGGGAAAGTCTAGCGCCACCACTGCCCCCCCCCCCCCCCCCCCCCCACGGCTACGCCTGTGAGGACATTAGTTGGAAATGGGTTAATTATGCGGCTGGACTAGCAATCACAGGGTTGCGAGTTCGATCGTCAGCCAAGGGTGCTCATAAGAAAAGAAAGACTATAGGTTAGGTAGACTCTACGATTTAAAGAGGAGCTTACCTCGGGCTGTCAAACATTTTAGTACTAGAATAACACTTAAAGTTTCAATATTCTATAACAAGCTCATTATACAGTCACCTCTGAATAAGGTACGGAACAAAACTAAGAAGAATCGCTTGTCGCAGAAGGGAAATCTTGGATCGTTGCGGTTTTACAATGAAGCAAGAGAAGGGAATATACTTTTCAATTTTAGAACGAAAAATTTTTAAAAAGTACAAATGGACGTAAACAATTTCACATATAAAATACAGTTCTTAATAAACGATTCATATGTCGTGAATGATAAAAATTCCCCATATTTCTTTCAAACTGCGATTAATAAAAAAAAAATTGATTAATTATTAACAAAACTAATTTAAAAAAAAATTTGCTTTGACAGGTCACACAATTAATATTTCAAAACTGTTATACTTTTGTTTCTATGATAATTAGAAGACAGGTCATACAAGAAATAACAAACCGGAAGGATGGTGTTTTGTTCAGTATTAAAATCTTTAAACGCGTTTTCTGAAAAAGTGTGTTTTTCGTAAATTTTATTTAGGATGACTGTCATATCTGCTCATAACGAGCAGATTGAAATATTGACTGGAAAATTTTCCAGGATTTTCGATTATTATTATCTGCGCTATGAAACAGAATATAATATTTCCATATTTATTCATTGGTTTTATGACCTTTTTTTCTTTAAAAAATGTCCATTTTTTCTTTAAAAAATATTCTTTTTTTAAAGAAAAAATACTGAATTTCCACATAAAAAATTAAGTATTTTCATTACAATCGGAACTTTTGGTTCATGAGACAGATAAATTTGTTAGTTGTGTACTGTATAAGTACTATTAAAAAATATTTATTAGAATTGCTTACAGGAGGTGTGACATAAATGCAATTTTTTACCAAAGTTTAATTTAAATCTTATTTAAGTTTACATTTCCATTTAAACTGCATTTAAATTTTTAGTTTCCTACCCCATTTTAATTGAAAACGTGGATTTTTCAATAAAATATTACTTAATTGAAGAATTTAACCTCCGTAGTATAAAATTCCCAGCAGGAAAGCGTATACGCTACATGGTATAGTCTTCAATTGCTAGGAAGGATTGCCACACCTGTGCCAGCGGCGAAGAACTTCGACCCGATAGTTGTTTCCCAGCTTCTTGAATGGTGTCACCTGTTGGAAAGTTTGTTTATGTTGATTCATTGTTGATAACCTACTGTGGGGGGCGTAGCTCAGATGGTAGAGCGCTCGCTTAGCATGCGAGAGGTACCGGGATCGATACCCGGCGCCTCCAAATAACTTTTAATTCATTTTCTGCTACTCGATAATTTTACTGCACGAAAGACAAAGTTACGGAGCGACGAAATCTGTCTTTATCACTTATCGGGAGGGGATTCAGGAGTGTGTCCCCCTTCCATGAAGGCAGCTATAGCTTTCTCATGGCACGGGTCCAGTTATGAGGGGGTTCATTCTTACTATAAAATTTGATAGACAGTCGATTTTACCATAAATATCTGGTAAAAATTTTCTAACACTAAACATTTTAAATTTTTTATAGCAATTTGTGTTTGTTACGCACTGAATTATAAAATGTACACAATTCATATAATTTTTTAAACTTATTTAATTAAATTATTATTTTTAAAAAATTTCAAAATTTATATAAAATTTAAATCTTCTTTACTGAATACTATTTTGAGGATAGATTCAAACAGTGGATATTCGGCTATAATTATCGTTTGTGCGAAGACAAAGGGAGGAGGGGGTGTCCAGACCCTCTAAACTCCCCCTTATATACGCCCATGCCCCCTCCAATATTTCTTGAATAATTGAAAATGAAATACCTTGGAGCAGAGGTTCTCAAACTTTTCCTATGATGGAGCACTTTGAGGGTCCGAATTTAACGGGAGTTAAACATTAATAGACCATCTTGTTTGAATTAGAGTCTAGTACACGCTAAGGCAGCGATACATTTTTTTGAAGCACTCCTATCTTCGCACTAAGTATCTAGTGCTCTGCACGGCGCAGTTTGAGAAATTTGACAGCATCAGCGCACCCAGGGACTAAAGCCCCTTCCCCTCCTGAAAGTGTAAAGAAATAAAAGTGAAAAACTTCTCAAAAGAGTAAACTTTCCCCTAGACGAATGATTAAACAACTTTACCGTCAAAGTTTTCTGTAAAATATTTAGGAAAAAGCTTCCACATAAAAAAAGGTTTAAAAAAATACTCACTGACAACACGTTATACTGTGGTCGATTTTAATGTTATTGGGCAATTGGTGATTTTGGCAAAGCTATACACGGGTTATCTGCCTAGGATTGGGGTACCTTGGTCAGAGGACTTTCTAAGGGGTTCTACGCATATTCACATTACGTCTGGAGAAAACCGACCAAAACTCCAGACCATTAGATGGACAGCCGCTCGACGGGCCCGAACCCGGAACCTTTACACTTTAGCCGTCTACCATTTGCATGATGAGACCTTTTCAGTGTCTCATCCACTCACTCGTGGTGGGGCCTTTAATGCCATTGGAAAGAGCAGAACAATTAGGACTTCAACTTGTGCTCTGTAGGTGAGTTAGTAAAAGGTACAATTAGTTAGCTATGTAGTTATGGCAAAGCTACACGAGGGTTATCTACCAAGGGCGGAAAACTTTAAAATGAACAGTATAGAATACTCTGACGTTATAAGAAAGAGCGGTCACTGTAACTATGATCAAGTGTATTTGTAATTCCAACTAAACTAAAATCTTGTGCGCGTAACTGCTTTTAGTATTATTTACTAAACCTGTTCATTTTTCCATTACATCATATAGATGCAATGACAGCAGTGGTGTAGGAAAAAAACAGGGGTAAGCTCGCTTTTGAAGAACGTATCAGGCCCTGATTTTCTGTTAGGGACAGGGGGATCGGATCTAAGCCCCGACACCGAAATTTTTATTTTAAAGGGAAAAATTTCCACTTTTTTAAAGTTTACATTTTAAAATAGCATTACAGTTAATATGACATACTATTATTATATGCTTTACTGCTTTTTTCACGATTCACACTTCTAAAAGACAATTTTGGTAAAATGGTACTTTTACGATATGATTCATAATTTATTCTTGTGGTGTCAATTTTGTAAATTACACGATTTGCTGGCATAGGCGAAATTAGCGGCCCCCCATCTGGAGTTGTGCCCCTAGTAGCAATAACCCATCGGTTGATGAGAGGCGGGCGAGTTTAATCTGAGGAGAAGGAGCAATGGCCGATCACGGCTTTTCATCCAAAAAAGAGGAAATTTCATCGGCATCTGGTACAAAATGTCCACTCGGGAGGCAATAAAGCCGATATGCAATGGCACATGTAAATTACGCAAATATTTATAGGAATTTAGGTAAAATGTAAACCACTGGGACACCTACAAGGCCCAATGATTATAGAGCTGCAGTTTCAGATAAAAAATTGATTGTTGGTTTCCCATCGGCAAAATTGCTGGTCTAGATCACCTCTATGCATGAATAAAAATTCATTTATTGCAGAAAATGAAAAGTGCTCTTGCCGATGTCTTAATTTGATGAGTTATTGAACGCCCATGCAGAAAACGAGCAGTCATTGCTACTAGGGACATATAGTGAAGAATTTCTTAAATATGGCCTTGACTTAAATGGGGTAGTTTTGTGTAATTATTCCCGAAAACACTAAATTAAATCATTAGTTTTTAATTATTTATTGAGTGATTAATATTAGAGATGAGTTCGGGCTCATTTTTTAAAGCCCAAGCCCAAAATTTCAGCTAACAGATCAATAAAAGTCAATGACTTCATTGACAAAATATCATAAATTTTGCCGCTTGAGCAAATTAAAGACAAATATAATAGCAAACTCTTAATGCACTTTCTAAGTCTTTATATACAAGTTTATCAAATAATAATTAGTTTATTTCTCCCATGAACCAATTTTTAAGTTCTGTTTACAAGGAGTATGTTCAATAAAGGAGAAATTTCTCATGAGGCCGAGCCCGAACACAATCGTGAATATCGGAGCTTCAGCCCAGGCTCGGTCTAAGCCCGTCTCATCTCTAATTAATATTAGTTACTTTTGGGTATACATTAATCGCTGATTTTAAAAGCAAAGCTATTTTCATCAACAATGGCTTAAGGAAAAACTATTTTTTAATCTATGATCATTACCGATCAGTATTAAATTGACTGGAATTTCTCTTGTATTTATACTGGACCCCTCGACATTCTTCTATCTTGACCCTTTGGCCCAGACTGCGTTTATCAAAACAACACAGTTCTCCTAGGAATATCTTACTTAGCACTACAAAAGGATAGAGTCTTTCAGTTAAATAGTGTATATTCAATTTCCATTCCATCGTAAAATACAAATTTAAATGTACAGAGTGTTTCATTAAAGATGGGGAAAACTTACAGTACAGACATTGCAAGTACACATCGATTTAAAAAAAAAAAAACTATCACATATAAGAACGCAAGGTCGGAATTCAAACGCAAAGGTGCTCTACACGGATGAACATTATCTTATCCACAATCAACATGTAAGGGCAGATAAAATCAGTGATGCTTTTCTATCAATGTTTCGACAGGAATAATCGGCAACCTGCTCTTCGGACATTATCATCTGTCAAATTGCCTTCAGGAGAAAAGCTATCTCATTTTGCATCAGGAACTTCCTAATATTGAACAATATTCTCAATACTATCAGCAGGTAATGCGGTTCTAGCAGGACGGAGCACCATCCCATTATGCATGACAGATGCAAAACTATCTAGATGTTAGTCTTTGAAAACAATAAATTGGTTGAGGTGAACATACAGCTTGGTCACCAGATCTTTTTAAATCTGGATTTCTTTTTGTGGGGACAACTGAAGGCTCTCTCTTATGTATGAGACTCTCCTTGAATCTGGAAATTTTCTTGCCTAACTTTTGGCTACTGCAGAAGTGCATGGAATGCCCGCCAATTCTCTCTTCGCCGTTGTATCCCGTGCAAAGCTTTTGGCAGTCACTGTTTTGAACCTTTATTTTAATTAAATCTCATTAAACTTGCTTTTGTAATTTCAAGGTTCTTTGTATGTTTGCCCCACACAACAACATCACCTTCGGGGCCCTCCCGAGGCTTTGCGTTTAAATTCTGACCATGCATTCTTTGATCAAAGTTGGTTGTTTGGATTTGCAGAATTACCACCTAAAGTTTTTGTGGTAATATTACAAATCCAAGTCATAAAAAATTGCCCATTTTTTTATGAAACAAAAAATTTGTATTATAAACATTTCTGAGCACCTGCTTTGAAAATAAAGAGGGGGGTACAAACTGACATGAAAAAATCCGGATCCACAATTATAGGAATGGGATACAGTGATCCTGTAGTTTCATCCCAACAGTGGTTGCTGAACATAGCAGGCTTGAGTCTAAGCACCAGCACCCAAATTTTCCAAATGCAACCTTACTTGGGGATATAGTGCATTTAGATGAGCTCCTGCTGTGTGACAAGCAAACAGTTTTCGTAAGGCAGTTTCACATTGTCACTCACAATCAGACTTTGTGCCGATTACAGTCGACTGTAATCAATGACTAAAATAACATTATACAAAAATGCTACGATAAAATTGCATTATTATCAAATTCTTTTGATATTTGGTTTCATTAACATCAAGATTACTGTTATTTTACTAAATTACCATTCACTAGTCAATCTTTTTGGAAATTGTTTGCCATCGATTACAGATGATCATGTAATCGCACAGAGTCTGCTCCCAATCCATTCTTGGAGAACAGACATATGAAAATGTGGTTTCTAATGATTAAGGTCATGTTCTAGGAGTGGAGACAGTATTTGGAAAATGACAGTGGTGTGAAAAGAAAGGGGCTCCAGCCCTCTTCCACTACATCTTTAGAAGAGGTGAGAAAATAGCCTAAGATCAATATATATATGAAGCTATTTACACCTCTCTTTCCATTTTTTAAAAATAATTTCTAGAACCAATGGAAACATACAGAGTTCCACCAAATTCATTAATTACTATGCGCTTGGGGAAAAACTTTTTTTCTGGCAGAAACTTGCCAGTCAAGTGGTTGAAACTCAATTTTGAATATCAAAAATTAATGATTCTATATCTAACGGTATTCAATCCAAGCTGTTCTGTGAATGGTAAAGAATTGAATCTGTAAGAAATTTTTGAGTTTGATATTTTAAATGACTTTTTCTGAGTTTAATACATAGGAATACAGAGTAAGTTGATTGCCATTCAGAGGACAGACAAATATGAAACCATAGCTGCAACTAGAGTGACATCACTAGGCAAACCTCAATTAGGGCATTCCCCACCCATAGAACCATAGCTGATTTTGATGGCAACCTCAGAACAGTGTACAGGGCATGTGTCTTTTGTAACAGTCTAGTTACATCTATTTGAAATGCTCTATACCTCTCTTGCTAGCTTTGTCACATAAACCGGACAATAAATACTTCATGTACCCATTGCTGCTTATTCCACTCCCTGCAGTAGATCAGCCATCGTGTAAAAGCAGGATTATGCTGTCATGTCAGTTTGTCACAAATAATCTTTAAATAGAGACTATTCATGACGAATATTTTCCAGGGCTTCAAAATAGAAGCATTTACAAAAATTAAATGAACAATATTAGCGATTTTTAATTGATACTTTAACCACATTGATAATACAATCAACTCTTAAGAAAAAAAAACTTAAAACATTCTTTTAAACTTAGATTTAACTTATACAGGGTGCCTTAAATAAGTGGTAACATGCATTAATTTTTTATCTATTAGAGATAAGTGGGCAATGTAAGTTGAGAAAAATGTTAAGTACGAAAAACTATTTTAAGGAAACATTTTCTCTTATGAATTTCTTTATTTTTATATGACCCCTAACAAAAAAAATTCTAATTATAAAATGTGCCCTTCATTCTAATGAAGCCATTTATAAAATTTCAGAGTAGTAGAAATATGAAGATAAGTATATGCTGACTGAAACCACTTTTCAATAGTTGTCCAAGGGGAAAAAAGTCACATACGGCGATGACATGTTAGGAGTCATGCAGAAATTAAAAATTTTTTTTTTTTATTTAAATACTAGCATTAAACTTATACATTCAAATTTATCTATAGCCCCTGATCACCACTGTTTAAAGATATCTCTGAAACATTTTCAGATCAAAAGGCTGAAATTTTGTATGTCATCTCATTAGTGCATGGGGGCACATTCTACTAACGGGGAAATTTTTTGTTCAAGGGCTGTATACAAATTTAAAAAGTGTAATTTTTACCTTTGTACATAAACCTCTGTATACAACTAACAACATGGTCTTTTTTCCTACCTTATTTTGAACATTTTTCAATTTACATTGCCCACTTATCTAATGAGAGAAAAAGAATAGAAAAAAAAAATTAAAGTGTTTTACCACCTTTTTGGGACACCCTGAATAAAGGGACACCCTGTATAAATGACTTATGCATAGTTACATTACCCTACATAGTACTTAGTACTATGAAATAACTCCAAAACTTCCAATTTTAAGGATTCTTAATGATTGGAAAAAAAAAAAAACACTCAAAATACTGGTGTCAAAAGGTAAAATAAATTAAAAATTTGTGTAAGAAACACACACACACACAAAAAAGATACATATAACAAGATAAGATTGTTTCGACTGAAAATTTATCCAGTCTTCATTAGTCAAAGCCCTTGTTTCACTAACAGTGAGAACTGAAAAGGGTAAACAAACAAGCATGTTGCCATTTGGAAAAATAAAAAGCAAGAAACCACGAAGATTAAAGGAAGGGGGGAAAAGGGGTAGGATTAAAAGAAAGTAGAAAAGAATAAAATAAGGAAAAATTAATAATATAAAAATCTGGAGTGACTCCACTCGACTTTCCGAACATTTACGATTAAGATCATTACCAAGCATTTAAATAAATTTTAGTTGATGTATAATTCAAGCATATAAACCAAATTGAAACTCAATCGAATGCACCATTTAAACGCTAGCGCACTTTCAAGACTTTCTCCCCATATGCTATAATGTAAAAGAAATCTTTGTCGTAGCCCTGTAGAAAAACTATAAGTCCTATACACATCAAAATCAATACCGGTCTTACGATGGTGGTTTATAACAAATATACCGAATTTGAGCTCAATTGAATTTACCTTTAAAACGCTAGCGCACTTTCAAGAATTTCCCCTCATAGGCCACAATGCAAAAGAAATCTTTGTTGTAGCCCTGTAGAAAAACTATAAGTCCTATATACACCCAAATCAATACTGGTCTTGCGACGGTGGTTTATAACATATATGTCCAATTTGAGCTCAATCGAATGATCCTTTTAGGAGCTATCGTGTTCACTCACACAGACACACATACATACATCTCGTAAAAACAGCATAAATGAATTCAGAAGACCTCAAAATGTGTAAATACATCAGAATCTTGAGGTCGAATTTTTTCATGATTACAATACTTTCTTTACATGGTACATGTTCGGAAAGTAAAAAGAACACACAAACACAAACATGCACAAAAGAAAACATAAAAGCACAAATAATAGTACGTAAGGAACCTTTTCTCCGCAAACCAGTTATACAGAATCATTTTTCAATCTATTAAATTCCTATTTTTTCCGAAAGAAAAGCAAAAAGGAGTTTTATTTATATTTCTTATGCTTTTGTTTTTTTATTTTGAGTACTACAGCTAGATTTTATAAAGTAAGCAATCTGGTAAGGTATTTTGTCTAATTTTTTAGTGTGTGAGAAGTTTTCAAGAAGTTATCATATTTACTACTTCCTCTCTAAATGATTATTATTTACCTTGATCATATTAGTTTTTTTAATATTATTTTGCTAGTACATTAACAATTAATGTTCAATTCTAATCAAAAATAGAGAGTAACATTTATGCTACTGATCAAATCAGTAGATGTCATGTTAATCCCCAACCAGTTATCCAGAATACACCTGGTCCCAACCATTCCGGTTAACAGGTTCCATATTGTATAATTAATATATATTTTTTAAATATACATACAGGAAAACATTTTTATACTTAAAAAAAAATAAATATAACAAAACAATAATAAACATAAAGGAAAGACAGAAAAACACACAAAAACCAAAATAATAGATTAAAAAAAAAGGGGGGGGGAAGAAGAAAGAAAGAAAAAGAAAACTGGCAACAGAAAAAGAAAGTAAATACAACTTACAACAGCTTTCAAGCAGAATGAACAAAAGGAACGGAAGAACCATTGTTCACAATACGTTCCAAGTGCTGGGTACTGGAAAAACCTTCCAAAAAATCAAGATGGGACAAAGACCGAGGAGTGCACAAGATCTTAGCTTTAGAAAACTGAAAATGATGATTAGAATTCCAACAATGTGAGGGAATAGAAGATTTAGAAAGCTTGTGTTTGGAAACATATCTCTCATGCTCTTTGAGCCTAAGTTTGAGAGGTCTTCTGGTCTGGCCAATATAGTCCAAATCACAAGATAAACAAAGAATATAATAAACACCCCAACGGTTCTCAGTAGGAATAGGATCTTTAAGGGAAGAAAATTTAACTTCATTCACAGGTTTAAAAATGACTTTGAAACCAGAACTTTAGAAATTTTGTAGCATAAAGGTAAAAAGAAAAGTAGTACAATTCATTGGTTATGAAAATTAATAGTAGAAGTATTAGGCTTATTAAATTTAGAGATAGCTTTATCGATAATAGAGGGGCTAAAACCACGAGAGGCAGCTAAGGATTATAAGTAATTAATCTCATTATTAATAGATGAAGAGCCAGAGCAAACTTTGATAGCACAAAATACATAAGTGTAAAAAGCAGAAAGTTTTTGCTGGTAAGAATGATTAGACACAGCATGAGGAGGTAAAAAAATAGGAAAGGATTTGCAGGAAAACAGAAGTAGAGAAGCCGTCGGGATTTCTAGAAACAAGAACATCCAAAAAGGGTAAAGAATTATTGCACTCCTCTTCTAGAGTAAACTGGATACACAGATCAACAGAATTAACAATCAAAAGTACATTAGAAATATCACAATTGAAATCCACTAAAACGAACATATCATCAACATATCTGACCCAGAGAGGAAAATTAAAGACCATGAAGAGCTTCTCTTCAAAATAATGCATATGAATATCACACAAAAGGAGAGAGAAGATTACTCATAGCAAGACCCTCAGTTTGCTTACAGAGTGAAACATTGAAAATGAAAGCAGTTTGTTTAAAACACAATCACTTTCTAAAGATATAAACTCCTTAATAGAAGAATAATGAAACTCATGTAAATGCTTTTCCAAACACTCAATCACACACCTTGGATAGGCAGGGCCTCCGAGAGAAATTTTATTAAGCATGGCGAAAATCTTCTTGGTGCCTTTTGTAAAGTACAAATGTTTCAAAAAAAACACAACAGAAGGAAGGAATTTTTTTTTGTAAAACTGCTCTTTTTTTATTGATTTTCATATAAAATGCTGTATGGAAAGAGCTGGGAGGGAAGTTTTTCTGATATGTAATGGTACTTTTAATTCATTTAATTCAAGTAATTTTAATTATAATTGTAATTTTAATTCAAAGGCTGAAAAAAAAACTAATATTTAAATGACAGAATTAATATTTCTGCCATCTAAATCATTCTAGAATTATGTACAGTGAAACCTCTCTGAGCGGCCAACCCACCGTACCGAGAATATTTGGCCACTCAGAAGGGGCGGCCGCTTTTAAGGGTTTTATTTATTATTATAAGATAATTGCTATAATGCGTAATATAAACAAGTCTGGCACATACTCCTTATTTAAAATGAAATATAAAACTTATCTAAATAGAAAATAGTATTTTATTTAATGCTTTCTTACATTTTTTTGAAAAAATGATACAATTTGTGTCTGTTTTTAGTTTTTACTTTTCTCTGAAGCAACCATTTCTTCTAGTTTATTTTTTACTTTAAAAAGCAGATCTCTAAGCGGTTAGTTTGTAAACACTTCAGAACTTTCGATAATTTAATGGATTTCCCTAAAGTCACTTGTGTTGAAAGTTTAGCTTGCTTAGACGCTAATTAGCCATTATAAACATCGGGAAATTCCTCGTCAGGATGGAATAAGTGCCTGAAAGGGACAGAAATTCATTTGTAGGACAACTTCAACACCTGATTGTCCAAGGGATTCCCCTTTCCCATCTTAAGGGTGTAGGGAGAATACAAAAAGATAGCAGATTCAATTCCAGTTATTCCTGGAACTTATATTCGACCACAAACCTGACCTGGAGTTCTTCCGCTCAAAATTACAGCATGGAGTGAGTAGAATTTCCCGAAAAATGAGATTGGCGATCCCACTCGCTGGCCGCTTAGAGGGGGTCGGGTGGCCGCTGATAGAGGCTATTTTAATATTAGGTCTATGAGCCAAAAAAATTAGTGCCATGAAAAATTGGCCATTTAGAGGGGTGACTGCTATACAGGGGTGGCCACTCGGAGAGGTTTCACTGTATTCAAAATTTAGTCTATTTAAAGATTTTAATTATAGATCTATAAATGAAATTCGTAACACATGCTGAAAAATTCATGGACGCACTTTAGCTGAACACTACAGAAGGGATTATATACAATGATTACAAAGATAGATTATTAAAGCGATAATTAATAGGTAAATGAAAACAACATTTCCGACCTCACACCTATGATTTTAAACTGTCTCGTTTTCCTCTACCACCCCTTAAAATTTTCGAAACACCCTGTATACAACAGGAGTAGAAAAAATTTCTAAGCATTGATAAAACAATGTGTTACAATGCATTATTTTAAAACCAGAGAGAGTGAAAAAAAAATAATAATTTAAATAGATAATCCAGTGTACACCTTTAATACATTTTATTTGGCCTCAAGCTTGTTAGTTAAAATACTCTTGTTTAAAATCCATTTTTACCATTGAAATTAAAGGGTACTAGAACCAAATAACCATTCTGATTTTTATGTTATGATAATGTTTGCATCTATAAAATGTCTTTATAGTACAAACTAAATATATAATGTCAAACAAAAATTCAAACACACATATGCTGGCAGAACCATTTGTAGTATCACAAAAGATAATTTGTATTTCAAGTCATTCAGCACCTTTTTATTTATTTATTAAGGACTTTGGTGACCAAATAAGAAAATTTCTCATGACAGACTCTAAAAGCAACTGCAGAAAAAAATGGAGCAATGAAATAGTAAAAAAAAGGAAGAAAAGTTCAAGGTCATTGAATAGGATAGTCCGATACACTGAAATTTACACATCAATGCACAAGCGCGTCAAAAGGTTTTTGACAAACAATAAATTTTTTAATGAATTTAGAAAGACCCTATTGATAAAAATAAACATGTAAAAAAATGTAATTAATATGTGTAACAATCGTAAAATGACGTCAAAGCATCGTCATCCTTTTTAGTTACAATCCACCCAACTAACTCCATGGCGCGAGCTCGCGATTTTCATTTATCCAGTAATTCGCCTAATTTTGGTATTCTAAAGTTTTAGAAAAAGATGTTTTGCAAGAAATTATTGTAAGATGATTTTATAATAGTTGTGAATAATAAATGATGTTTACAGCTAAATATGTAAAAAATTACTATCTTTCAGTTTTTATTCTTTTTTATTAACAAAAGTACAAAAGTTACACTGTAACCACACAAAACTGCTACATATAAACAAACAAGTTAAAAAAAAATAATATCAAGCTAAAAAGATCTGAAGAAACAGCAGATCTGAAAAGAAGAAGGAAAAACGCATTTTGACATGAATGAAGATGAAATGAATGAGCCCATATCACATATTTTTTAATGAAATACACAAAAATAAAATATGAAAAATACAGTGCTGTAAATGCAAAACAGAAATAAAATTTCACATAAGCACACAGAACAACTGAAGTCTTCCAAGAAGTAAATCAGACTCGATTCTTGCACAAACTTTAAAAACACAAGAATGTCAGAACACTGACATAAGATCTAGTCATATTCCAGATTGAAAAAATAATATCACAAAAGAATTGTATTTTTAAATCCACTAAAGCTAGCAGTTTCCCATATTTTTATACAGTTAAATTAAAAATTTTAATAAGGCAGCATTTGTATTTGAAACTCTGTTTCTTCACCGGGAGAAAAAAGTCAGGGTACTTTTGGAAAACACCTACAAAAGAAAAGAATATTTAAGTCTATAGGAACAGCATAATTAATATTTATCAAACATTTTATTAGTGAAAACAATTTTCAATAAGCTACAATTATTACATACAAAATATGCAAAATAAAAATCTAAATATGATTTATGTAAATCTCAAAAGAAAGGTACAGTTCTCAAAAAGGAGGGTTCATAAGACTATTAACAAATTTCAAAATATTTCTCTGCATCTCCTGACAGAACGCATGGTATCTACTAGACTGACATTTATTAGTGCATACATAAATCTCTCCCTCCCCCCCAGATCTATTTTCATTTTTTAGCTTGTATAAAAAAATTACTTTTGATTAAAGAAATTTAATGCATAACCTTAAAAATTCTGTTCCATACACGTATAAAACTACAATAAATAAATAAAAAATATAATTTCACTATACATATTTAAAAAGGGATTTACTTTTTATTTATCAATCTCTAAAAGTAATTTAACTTCAAAATAAAACTAAAAATGTCTTAATGTAAATTAATATTAAATGATTAAAACAGAAAACAAGGTATTAAACCTATGTTTGGAAAAGAAAACTGACCTATCATAGGTATCTTATCAAAAGTCATGGTTAAAATTTATTTGCTTCTGCCAAGTAGTGTACACATAAAAAGAATATTTTAGCTGTTTATATTTTAAGTAACAATTTTTATGTGCATATATGTAAAGCTATTTAGTTTTTGTAAATTATAAGTCAATTATTAAAAACTTATAATTTACATAGTGTATTTCATTAAAAAATACTTTAATGATGTGTGAAACACATTTGCATTTTATTGTTCTGATGTCATTATATTAAAAAGTGAAAAAACACACTTAATAACTAAATACATGTTTAGTGTCAGATATCTAGCTGGATATCCATATCTGGCAACCAAAGGAGCTTCAGTTATCCGATATCTGGCAAAATCAATATCCGTTACATCCCAGGTTAATATAAATGCATTTAGTATTTGATGAAGCATAGTTAGTTTTTTCAAGTGTTTAGGATCCTTAGTTCACTTTTAAAATTGTTCAAAAATTCTGCGACACCTAGCATTTTATAAAAGCCTTATGGATTGGGCGTTTTTTGAAGACCCTCTTTGTAAAACTTAATAAGAATTTTCATTGTTTTCTGATGTTATTAGGAAAGATTCCTAAGTCTTAGCAAGGGACACCAAAAAATTAAACTTAACATCTTGGGGGCAATGCAAACCCTTACATTGGCTCAAGTTAACATTTTACACAAACTAGGAATAACTTAACAAAGAATTTAATGAGGATTCCATGTTCTTTAGTTTTTATTGGTTGGTTGGTTCTTTTCATGCTGAAGTTGCGCGAGAGTAAGTTCTATGTTATTTTGTTTTACATGAAATGAATTTATCACACAATCAGAGAATGACACTCCATATTATATAATTTTAATTTAACATAAACTGTATGAAAAATGCAAAAATGTTTAGCTAAATAAATATCAAAATGATTTGTATGTCATGTATGAGAAATTTTATGATACTCTGTATAACTCAACTTATTTTGCAAAGTGAATATACATTATTAAAGATTATTGAATTAATACTATTTAAGAAAATGTAAAAATTAAGTGTAGTAATAAAATTGAATGAGGGAAAGAAACACACAATTATACATTTTAAAATCTGAAAAATACAAGAAGGTATTAGTTACAAAATTTCTAGAAAAAAATCTTAAAGTTCTAAATTTCAGAAAGTTTCACAAAAGATATTGTTCCATTTATTACAGTGTGCAGAACTGCTTATGAAGAATTCCCAAAATTTTTTTTAGTCCTGAAACAATTAAGTTTATTTTAATTTGTGGACAAAGACAGCGAGGAGATTTTTTTTCATCAAACTACAACCTAAATACATTGCAGTTTGGCCAAATTAATCTTAGTAGAGAATTCATTTCCTTGGACATAATATAATTATTGGAGTATTAGCTAATTACATAGTAGGAAATTTCAAATTCTATAAATGCTCCATTTTTTAGCTTTTATGATACAGTAAGCATAGCAATGTTTAAAAGTCAAAAATTCTGAATTACACATGTAATAAAGAACAATGGCAGGCTGGTTTTCAAAAATTATAAAGGCTTCCTTTCATCATCAACCTAATCTTTTTTATATAATTCATGTTTCTCTGTATTCTAAAAAAAAGTAATGGCCGCTGTCAGAGCTTGTTGGGCTATCTTCTCCTAAAATGTAGGGGTTTGAATTTCGAGAAGCATGTTCCTGAATGCAGAAAATTCCGAGGAACCTGATAATGTAACTTAAACTTCGAAAATCGAATTATTTTAGAAGATATTAATAAAAAACTGAAAAAATAAAACATAATGGTTGCCAGATTTGGCATAAAATCATTCATTCCATTGCAAAAAAGCAATTCCAAGTATGTAGAATCACGTGAAATTGTCAAACATGAAGCAGAATTATACCCATTTTACGCCAAATTAAAAAGTATATGAAATAAGTAACTAAAATGTGTTACACAAAGTTGACAATTTTCAAATAGTAAGTTTGCTTAGACAACAGGAGTTTAGAATTACCGATTATTCGTTTTTCCAAAACAGAATAACTAATATCTTGAAAATGAAAAATAATTAAAATGCAGATTATTTTAAAGCTGATTCGGTCCAGCTAGATTATTTGCTACCAGTAGAAATATTTGGCAGCGTTAACTATGACATTATAGCAGTTATAGTACTTTGTTATTGGATATTTGCCAGCACGATGAGATAGTATAATTCGTGGTGCTAAGTACGCCAATCTGCAAAGGATTATGTAAATGAAAATATGGATAACGGTTTTCCGGTAACCTTAAATGAACAATAATTATAGGTTGTGAACATGTGTAAATCGCCAAATAATCCGTAGTTTGTAGCAAAGAAAAAATATTAATTACTGTTTTTTTAGAGCTAATTATTAACTATACTTATACGCAAGTCGCCAAATTATGAAAATTCTCCATTATTGGCTAATATGCAAGGCGTCCCATGGGTTCACTGGCGTAGCCAGGGGGGGGCCCACCGGGCCCGTGCCCCCCCCGAAATTTTTTCAGTTGTTATATATATATATTGCAATTTGTAAAAATGGATCGTCTCAGAATCCTTGTTGTGTGATATTTGTCTAATCTTTCTGATAAACGTTTTCTAGATCCTTTCACATTGAGAACGAAGAAAAAAACAAGTCAATAAAAAGGTTAAAAAGTGCCTTTAATCACTAACCCGAGGTGACTTTCGACACGCCTACACACCAGAAAAATATACATATGGGCAATATCCTACTCCCGGGATACTAAAAATTTCCCTCACCCTATAACCTCAGCTCGTTACCATTGTACCCCGTGAAGTAAGTATCCCCAAGTGTTATCAGCTTTCATGGCTACCTGTGGTATTTTTAAACTATGGTGTATACAAAAATAATTCTTTCTACTAAGGATAAAATTTCAAGGAGGGGCACAAGCTGACCCTTTCCCCACCATTCCCAAGGTCCAGATGCTCGTGTTTTTGAATAGTGTGCTGTTCTGTCCAGTTGGTGGGTTCGAATAGAGATTATGGCCTCAAGAAAGTGCCCGTTGAGTAGGAGAAATTTTAAATAAAATTCCAAAAATTATACATAGTTTGCCTGCTAACAATGAAGACTCAAATCTACAGGAAGCGGAAAAAGCCATAGATGAACAGATATTTCCAGAAAACTTCAGAAAGCACATCAGGAAAAGAAACTAAAGTAAATACTCAATATTTCATTGTGTGTTTTTAAATGATAATATAAACGATGACATAATACATGCGACATAATATCTTCTTAAGTATGTTGAAAAATTTGTATTATATATATTTTCATTAATATGTAATTTAAGAAATGTTTCCTTTATACCCACCCTTTCAACTGACAAGAGGGTAAATCTGTAATTTGTTTTTCTGTTCTAAAGTTTTATAAAACTTTATAAATACTATTTTCTATGCTCTGGTAAAGAATAAATGAATATTTGAAATATCTAGGGATGCACTTGATATCCGTCTGATTTATCAATATCCGAAGTATCATCGGATATCCGAATCACAATCACCGGATATCCGACTTCACTTTCGGATATCCGGCTCACGACTAAATATAAGGTCTATCTACAGTCCACTAAGTCTGTATTTTTTAAATAAAAATACTCTCAGTAATTTTTTCTTCTTAATATTTTTACTACTCACAGTCAGTGGCGGATCCAGAAAATTTTTTGGGAGGGGCTAAATTTTTAATAAAGCTTATCTCACCCAATTAAAATGTAATATGAATCAAAATTTCAGTCTAAACCAATGTGCATGCTTTTGGGAGGGGCTAAGTTTTAAAATTTGATCATTTTAGCTATTTAAAGTGTATAATAAAGCAGAATGTCACTCTTTAGCAATCTCTTTTGGGGGGGGGGGCTGAAGCCCCATAGCCCCTCCCCTGGATCCGCTACTGCTCACAGTTTAAAAAAAAAAATTAAATATTCTTAAGTGCTTTCCTTTGTAATTTAAAACCGCAACCAATGAGAACAGCAGTTTTGCTTTGAAATTAATCTGAAAAATCGGAGCTTAATACCTTTATATTCTGATTCTAAAATAAGACATTAAGTTGTTCATTAAAATGTAACTTTCTATTAAATATATTTTTCTTCTAAGTTAAACAATTAAATAGACCTATTTTCATTTTTGTTTTTTAAATTGTACGTTAAAACTTCGTACTTATGCAGGGTGCCGAAGTCCGAGCCCGAAATTTCAGCTAATAGGTATATAAAAGTCAATGACTTCATTAGTAGAATATCATAAATTTTGCCGTTTGGGCAAATTAAAGACAAATATAACAGCAAACTATTAATGCACTACCTAATTCGTTATATTAAAGTTTATCAAATAATATTAATTAGTTTAATTCTCCAAAGAATCACTTTTTAAAATCTGTTTATAAGGAATACGTTTAACAAAAGAGAAATTTCTCACAAGCCCGAGCCTGGTTTGGGCTCGGGCTGAGTCCATCTCATCTCTAGTGCCCACCCCCCTGACTTATGGCTCACCAACTTGCGATGAGTGCAACCCCTCCCCCCTCAATAATTTTAAGAACTTATCCGTTCTGGAAAGTTTTGTACGTCTGTTTTTTCTTTTTTTATTAAGAAATCAAATCCGGTGTATTTTTACCATTTAATCTTCCCAATATTATGTAAGATGTTCTTAAATCTAGATGTTAATTAAATTATAAAGTACAACTCAGCACTTATTCAAGTCGAAAATTTGCAATTAATTATATTTTTTCAGACTGCTTAAGTAGAAAAAGTCTATATATTTTGAACCAACTTTATTCCAAAAACCAGAATTTTCGAAGATTTTCTTCTAGTGACGTCTGTGTTATTTTAATACGTACTTTGTTAGCAATGTGCAGAAAATTTTAATCTTGTGATCAACCTTATTCCAAAGAGCAGAGTTTCGGAATTTTTTTTCAAGTGATGTCTGGGGTTATTTCAATATTGTGCCTGCATTGTATACGTATAATATTCTAATCCTGTCAGCAACCTTATACAGAAGGGCAAAGTTTTGGAAGATTCTCCTTAAGTCATATCTTTGTTATTTTAATATTGTATTTGAATTGTGTAGGGTATTTTAATCTAGTGATCACACACACACACACACAACTTTATTGCAGAAACCAGAGTTTTGGATGATTTTCTTCAAGCTATACCTTTCTTAAAATTAGCGTCGCTGTTCTGTGGCTGTTAATTATAAAAATAATGATAGGTTTGTGTTTGCGTGATCTTCATTATAAAATACAGGTTGATTCAAAAATAACGTGACCAATTTCAGAGCATCATAAAATTTTATTAAAGTTATTTAAACGAAATTTTCAATGTGGTTTCCTTTAGCATAGTACACTTTAAGTGAACGTTTAGGTCAAGACAAAAGAGCTTTTTAGACCATTTTTGGAGGTATTTTTCCAACTTCCTCTTTGATTGCTTTTTAAAGCCCTTAAAGTGTTCTTACCTTGCGTCTATTTAAGGATCATAGGCTTCATTGTTCTTTTAAGTATCCCATAAAAAAATAATCGCAATTAGCACAGTCAAGGGATGATAGTAGCCATTTTTCAGGAGAAATAAAGTCAATTTTTTTTTAAATCTTTCAGCCATTTGACAGTTGACCTTCCAGTATGACTTGGTGCAGAATCTTGGTGTAAAACAAAGTTTTCTTGGGGGACGTTTACTTTCTTTGATCATGTGCTTCAGAACTTTATTCTGATAGTATTTAGCATCAATTTTAACCTTTGGTTCTACAAAAAATGATTTTATTAAGCCTTGAGAGGACATTCCCATCCATACCACAGTACCTAACGTCCAACTTGCCTTCTGCAAAACAGCTGCGTCTTTGCGACGCTGTTCGCGTGAAATATATTGAACCTCCTTTTGCCAGTTGTGAATTACAGACGAAACAACGCTTCATCAAAAGTTATCCATGTTATTGTATCTACCTTTGCTTAACATTAAATACAGAGGCCAAGAACGTCTTCTCCGTTTTTCTACAGTGTTTGCAGATATTTGATGACAAACTGGTTTCTTCAATTTTTATAGGCAATTTTCTTTATCTGACGGCAAATTGTCGATTGGGATACCTGTAGTTTCTTTTCTAAAGTTCTTAGGAAGAGGATTTTCTACAACGATAAGTCTTTTCAGCTTCTTTTTTTCTTTTTCACCAATGACTTCCTTTCGTCCACATTTCCCCCCTGGAGCTCTTGATTGCCAGCCATATTTCATTTCTTTTCAAAGTTTAGATAGTTATACAAAGTTTAGAAAAATGGCTTTTCTGAATTTTAAATGCTTTATTTATGACAGAATTTCAGCAACCATCCTACGAAAGCTTAAAAATTTCGTTTCGGGTTTGAGAATCTAATTTCGGAGCCAAATTTACTCCCACTAATAAAAATAATTCGATTGGTAAATTAAAATTTACCATAAATAATTATACGCTTTTAAAATTGGTCACACTAATTTTGAATCAACCTGTATGTATTAGTTATATGCAGCTGCAAATGAGCTGATTGAAAATCCGGGATAGATTGATATATTTCCTGTTTATAACTAGAAAATTTTACATAGAAATATTTTTTACTATGGACGTTTATTGAGATTTAAAAGTCATTTATTTAGTTTTCTTTTCAGTATCTTCCTTAAGATATATTTATTGTAGAATAAGACTTATTGTAGTAGCAGATACGGGCCTGGATTTAAAAAAAAAATCTTATCTGGTTGAGATAATCGCCAGACAAACCGGTACATAAGCATCTATCTACAGAGATAATTATATTGAAGAATTATTAATTAACTCGGGAAATTAATACTGAATAGCATCTTTACACATATATTTAAGGATATTTTTGTGAAATTACTAATTAAGTAATATTATAATTAGAATCTTATTTTTAGTAATAATTAGTACTTAGAATATTATTTCTAATTATAATTAATAATTATAAAATTTTTAAATTTAAGATTAATTAATAATTAAAATATTTCTAATTACAATTAATAATTAGAATATTAATTAGTTGGACAAAACTCTCTGTGCCCCTCCCGAAACAAAATCCTGGCTACGCCAGTGCCATGGGTTTCACATTATTAAAAATTTAAACCTCGCACTATTTGTATGTTCCAAGCAGCATGCAAGAACCAAGCAATGTGTAGCTCGGTAACATTCTATCTTATCCAACCTTTGGGTTTTGTTTGTTGAAATTATGTCTTTTTAGGGGCCGAATGCCTCATACGAAATGCGAACGTAGCGAGTCTAGGGACTTTGGCCCCTAGTATATTAAAACAGTGATAAGTTGAAATTTTTGAATCTAAAATATTTGTTTTGATGTTAGTAGCATTAGTAATTATGTAACAGAGATAAACTTTTACTTTAATTACATTTTCATTCATCTAGATCCATGGGTTCATCAGCAGTTATGACTTCTTTGAGGATAGACATGATGTTTTCAAGTGAACATTCTGAAAAATAGATAAAAATGAAAATCTGTTTGTTTGAATTGCAAAGAAAATCACACCATCTGACCAATCATTTTGAAACTTTACTCAAATATGTAAAAAAGAAGAAAGACAAATTTGAGAACTAACACATTACAAATTTTTAAGCGGTATTTCACAATTTTCACCTCTATACAGTTCTCTCAATATCCCAATTTGTATGTTAACTAAACCAACTCACTCCAACGGGCAAACTATTAATATTAAAGCAGCCAAAGTACTTTTTTGACAATTTTCAAAATTTCACTTTGTATCACTTTGTTTCAATTTAGTGCACGACTTTCAGTAGCCTTGACTTTTCCTAAAATATAATGAATTATTATATTCTGGTGATAAATTTTTTCGTTTAGGCAAAATTTATGAAGTATGGCACTACTGTACATAGAATAGTCAGAGCAGTCAAAATAACGACAGTCATTTTTAATGCACATTTCACCTAGTAGATATTTCCACAGTCCCCCCCCTCAAAAATGAAAATCCCAATTTTCCCTTCAAAGTCCGATAATTGTGACACTAATATCACTTGCAATACCAAATTTCTATACCTTTTCAGGAGGGCACCAAAACTGTAAGAAATTAAATCTATGTCTGGTTGCAGAGCTAATAATTGAATTAGTCAGCAACAAACTATTGGCATTATTAAATTTGTATATACTTAACCCATTCTTAGGTATTTCATTTAGAATCAACGCTTTAACCTGAAAATTGTAAAATATGGACTTACGTTTGTCCGGTTCTGGGGTACAGATTTTGTCACTCAGTTGGTAAACATTTTTACTATTGGATACAGAAGGAAACAAAAAATTATGGAAAATCACGTAAAAATTGGGAAATGGTGGATTTTCAGATTTTTAAAGTAGTGCAGATTGTTTATATATATATACATACACACACACACACATACAGAAATACAAGGGGAAGTCAGGAAAATACGTTTCCCTGTTGACTGTGGTCAGAGTTGTGTATGAAAGTCAAAAAATAGAATGAGACATTAGTCATACTGCTTGATAAGCTTCAAAAAGCCCTCCAGGTAAAACTCACGGTTTTGCATACGGTAAAAGGGTTTAATGGCTTGTTTGACTTCAGCATTGTTTTCAAAGTGCCTTCCACCAAGATTCTTCTTCAAAGCCGGAAACAGATGGAAGTCACTTGGTGCGAGATCAGGACTGTACGGTGGATGGTGTAGGCACTTCCAACCAAGAGTTGCAATATGGTTTTGCATTGTTGTGCTGAGTGTGGTCTTGCATTGTCATCCAACATCAGAATGCCAGATCTGAGAAGGCCAGGCTGCTTTTTCCGAATCATCTCTTTCAATTTTGGCAGGGTGTCACAGTACCGCACAGCACTGATGGATCCAATCTCCAAAAAGTCCAGCAACAAAACTCCTTGGGCGTCCCAGAAAACTGTGAGGAGTACTTCACTTGCAGAGAGAGTTGTTTTGAACTTCCTTTAGACAGGTGATGATGGATGTTTCCACTCCATACATGCAGCCTTCGTTTCGGACGTGAAATGGTGGACCCACATTTCATCCTGTCATAATCCAAAACAGAAAGTCATTGCCATATCTTCATGGTAATGCACGAAAAGTTCCAGGCTGATTGCCATACGTTGTTCCATGTGTGTCGGGGTCAGCTAATGGGGCACCCATTGTGCTGACACTTTCCTGTATCGAAGAATGTTGTGGATAATCTTGTGAGCTCAATCATGGTTGATTACAAGTTCTTCTGCTACTCCATCAATGGTGATATGCCGATTCGCTTTAATCATGTTATCGACCTTCCTGACATTTGCCAGGAAGGTCGACAGCTGTGGCCATGCACGTCCATCCAAATCTCGGTATGTCCTGAATTTGGGGCACCATTTGCTTCGACATCACACCTGGCCAGTAGACTCCCACGAGGCAGTTATGAATTTCATAGTGGATAATTGCTCTAACTTCCTCCTTTGACCATGAATTCTAAACCCACTTTCTCTCCAGACTGAGAGGCTGATCTCCGCTTTGCGGAGGCACTGCAACAGTGCTATCTTCACGATTGTGGCCGACCTCTACCCAATAGTGTACTTACGTCATGTGCGTTCACCTGCTGTGTTGTCTTTTGTCCAGACCTGTTCGCTGCTTCATCCATTAGGAAAGCCCTGATGTTTTGGAGGGCTTTTTGCAGCTTATCAAGTGGTATGACAAATGTCTCAATGTTCTTAGTACTTATGTTGATAAATAAAGTTGTGACATATATTTTATATCTTACTGTTTGACTTTCATACACACCTCTGTCCCCAGTCCCTAGGGAAAACTTATTTTCCGACTCACCCTTGTGTAATTTTCATAAAAGGCATTGAGGAATGCTGTGTGGTTCTCAAAAGGATAGTGTTTTACATTATTTAAATTTGTAAATAGTGTAAATATAATTTTAAAATATTAATTAGTGTTTATTTAATACTTGGATCACTGTGCTAGCTGTCCACATTGAATATACAATAAAGTCTCAATTGTTTGAATTTCCCATAAATCTGAATTAGAAAAAAAAAATCAGTTTTCCCAAATAATTACCAACATATCCAAAACATGTGAAAGAATTTTTTCATACTACAAAATTCAAATAGTTGGTGCACCCGGAAGCCACATCAGAAATTCCCTCCTAAATAAAATTAGCGAATCCTTCCTATAGATGCCCTCACAGACATTTCTATGCAGTGTTGACAAGCGATGGCACGATATTGCTGTATTGAAACTGTAAATGTGCTAATACAAAAAACATTTGACAATTATTTTCCAATATAATTAATGTTCTAATCATCAGTACTGTAATAAATAATATGTAAGTACATTTTTCATTTAAATATGCACACAAATCACAAATATAGCTTTAATTCCATTTATTTGTGTATTAATTTTAATACTAGCAAGGTACCCCCACTAGCAAGCGGGGACATGCTACCAAAGTTATCATATATACCAGTCTCAAATAACATCCAGTTTCAAATCCAAGACTCGCCAAAGTGCCAACATACACCGCTTTGCAAGATTTTTTTCAGGGAATCATTCAAAGCATTGACTTAACAGCAATCAAAGTGGGAAATATCTGCCACTTAAATGGTTCAATCGCACGAAAGTTAAGAAGGCATTTATTACCAAAGTTGCAGTGTTTTTTAAATTATCAACAATGTATAATGTGTTTTATTCATCCTTAACTCCGATGTACTAAATGCGAAGAATTCAATTTTCTGAAATTTGGCAGAATTCCCCCAACTTAAACCAATTTACTAAATTTGGCGAGAATTCTGAAGATAGATCACTAAATCCCTTAATAACTGCATTATTTCTGTACGGATAATTAAAATTTAACACTGTATTCTAGTAAAACCTATATACTTGTTTTCAAAAATGTTATTTCCTTAAGCTCTCACTAAATCTGTGTGAACCACTAGAACTCACTTTTTCAAAAACAGCATATAAGCCATTTTATTTTTTGCCAAACTAAAAAATTTTACATATTAGCCTTGGAAACATTCAATCCTTAATGTTTTAAGTATAAAATATTTCATTCCTGCTCTGATTTCCCATGCACACGATATTATACTTATATATATATTAAAAAAAAAAAAAAAAAAAAAAAAACCTTACAAATATAAACTAACAACAAAAAAAAAAAAAAAAAAAATCATTCTTATTCTTTTATTTTTACTTTAAGAATTTAAAACATTTTTTTGGTTAAAATTGGCACACATGGCAACCACGATGCTTATTTCACACCTTTTTCACTACAGGGGTTACAATTATAGAAAGTTTTCTGCGTGGAAAACATTAAAAAATCTCTTAAACTTGTGGAATGGGTGGACTTTCAAAGTTTTAAAGTGGACTATAATTTTGTGGATTTGTATACTAAACAAATCCACAAATGAACTGACAAACAGAATTTCCTTTTTATTTAAAGGATTTCTAGTTTTTGATAGTTTGAGGAAAAAACAGTCGCATAGACCTTGAATTATCGAGACTCTATTGCAGCAGTTCCCAACTTTCAACATTGCCCCCCCTCCACCAACAAAGTCTATCTTATGGTGGTGCTCCCTCTCCCTCACAATTTTAAGCATACATTCAGTTTTTCATTCTTCAGCAAGGAACATGTAGTTGCTTTTTCTACAAAATAATTTTATCAGTAAAGTTTGAGTAAACATTTTAAGCGAAAAAAGATAGGTTTTGGAGTAAAAATAAGAATAAGTAGGATGATCTTTTAAAAAACGTATTAGCGCACTGCCCTAGGGGGTACACCCTATCAGTTGGAGAATGCTCCTCTACTGTATATATACATATTTACAGAATTATGAGAAACTTCAAACCAATCATATGAAAGGTGAAGATATTCATTTTTTTTTTTTTTTTTTGTGCATAACTTTTTGAAAAAATCTTTTTGGTGTCATGTCTGTAAAAGTTTTTTTCTGCTGTGGCTGAACTAAAATTGTGATAGAATCAGTTAAACTATACACTAATTTGTCCCACTGCTATATCCCTAGAAATGAGACTGAAGACAATTTGGCTAAAAAGTGGATATACCAAGCAACAGACTCCTTCTAGGGAAGCCTGCAACAGACTTGTAACTTCAATAATTAAATCGACCCTAAGAAATCATACACATCCAAGATGAAAGAAAGAACAAGAGATAAACTTTGGAATACAACCATCGTTAATCTTCCGCACTATCCAGATACAGAGCTGCTGTTACTTTTGATATGACAGCTATGCACAACTGTCTTTATGCACATCTGTATTTAATCAAGATTGTTAATAGCCTGGTTGCTCCTTGTGTTGTGGGGAGTTTGTGATGACTGTGGACCACTACCCTTTCTGTCCAGCTTTGAAGGATGAATCCATTTTTTACTCCTGCTACTGAGAGGCTAGAATTTTTATTTAGTTTAAGACTTTGATTTTAGTTCTTCTGTTTTCTGTTTATTGCTCCATTGTTAATATGTTTGTGTTTGTTCATTTGTGCTTTATATCCTTTTTTGTTGATATAACTGTGTTCCTTTTAGCTTGCTGCAGTGGAAATAAAATGTAAAATATATTAAGATAATTTTATTCTTATTTGGTAGAAAAAATATAACTTTATAAGTACTTTTCTAATTTCTTAAAAGAATGCTTTTTCCTAACATGTCTAAATAGCTAAAAGTCAAAAATTTAACTATTTCTGGCAGCGTTGCAAACATAGCATTCAATACCTATGTGAACACAAAAAATACAGCTTAAAAATCTCAAACTATATTCAGCTTTTTATATCAGTTGTATACAATTAAAACATATGCTTATAGGAAGTACAATTTCAACAGATTTGCATGATTTTAAACAAAGGCGGAAGTATTAATGTGGCATCTTACCACGAGGAGGTTCTCGAAAGTAGGAGCTTTTTAAGGCACTGTTTGCAGTCCACCTAAAATGTGATAAAAAAGTTTTAATATAAAATAGAATAATTAAAACAAGATAATTTGCATTCTTTCAATTATGCAACCCCTAATAGCACAGACGGTCAAAAGAGTAGCTGTGACATCACAGAGGGTCACAATTGTCACACTGCGACTTGTGAGTGATGTTACTCCACTGTGAAGTTTATTTGTAATCAGTCACCAGGTGACATTGCTGTGAAGTCACCTTGTGACTAGCATGCGATCGATCATTTAGTGACTCTACTGTGAAGCCACTGGTTGACTTTTTTGGGACTACTGATGGTTTAGGCCTTCAAAATGACATCACACCGGCTGTTTGATCCAACTTTGGAAACAAACTTATTTTTACTAACATTTTATAGTAATTTCTTTCATCAAACATTTAATGAATAAATGAAAAGGATAGCGAGTAATGGAGTAAAACCTCGCAGTTATGAAGTAATGGAATTTAGTTAAATTTGTTAATTTAAAAAAGAAATTATTTCGTCAAACCAAAGTATGGCTTCCTTCGGCTACAATGTAAACATGCACCCATGTAGAAAACTCTTCCTGTACATTGCATAGCATTTTAGGTGTTACCAAATCATATATATATATATATACATATGTGTGTGTGTGTGTGTGTGTGTAGCATGCAGATGTGTAAGTTTGATCCCGTACAGATTTTTAGAGTCATTTTAGATTCAACTATAATCCTTTGCTTAACAATTAGTATTCTAAAATTACCGTAATTTATGGAAGAAAAGCTGCGGCGTTTATGAGTTTAAAAGTTCAAAAATAGTAAGGGCGGCATTTACTATATTTTTAATTTTTTGTAGCCGATCTTCAACGAAAAATCGAAAAATTCGTTTAGTGATAATTTTCTCAAAAGATGGCACCACCACCGACACGTACTCTTTAGCGTGCACAGATCACAGCGTAGCGAACCTACCCCCATAGAAAAGAAGTTTAATCTTTAATTCAGTTTTGGAGAAAGTCAGAGCGCCCTGAGATGGGTCCATGTCCGGTGCTCTGAAGTGGATGGCTTCATACATCCAACCGATGTCTCCTCAATTAAGTAAAAAGGAAAAAAAAAATAGAAGTAAGTCTTTTACATCTACATTTTAGAACATAATTAAATTTTAATGAAGTTTCGAATATATATTTTGAAGGGTTAAAGTTCTGTAAAATACCGCAAAAGTGCACTACCCTCTATTAAATGCACCCGTTTTTCACATGAACCTCTATTGTTCTTAAAATACTAAATTTCAGCCAAAATTAGTCTATGTTGTGCCGGTGCGAGTTTAACCCTTCCCTCACCCCCCCCAAAATAAATAAAGTTAATCTAAAAGTTATTTTTTTTAATCGTCGTTCAAAAATAATGAATAAATAGAACGATCAAGTGTTGTTACACAACATTCAGTTTAAAACAACAATTTGCTGAAGCAAGCTCATTACGTAATGAACAGCTGGCCATCCGCGGGGGGAAAAATGTTTACTTTTAACTGGAGCCTCTTCTCACACATCAATTGCTGTTTTCATTTTAATGGTGCCTGGTAGTCTGTCCGAACTTTGTGCCGATGCAAGAAGGTTTTTAGAACTTATTTTTTTATTTCTATAAATTCGCCTTTGTGAATATGAACATTGATATCTGATTATTTGAAAATAGAAATCATAAGCTTCATAAAATAACAGTAAATACTTGAATTAAACATTCTATGGGAAGGGGGAGAAAAAAGGAGATTTTTTTTTTAACCGTTTATCCAATTTCTCCCGAAATATATCCGATCAACTTAATAGCTTTTCTAATAAATTAGGTCTAATAAGTAATGTAACATATTTTTTATTTATTTATTTTTTGTTAATTAAGAAATTATTTTAGAAATCTAATTTTATCTGGCACTGACTTCTGACCACGATCACCCCTCCCCCACCCCACCATCAACGATCGCGGCTGCGGCGTTTATGCCGGGTGCGGCGTTTCTGATGATTTTCTAGCTAACTAAGCTCATTTTTGTGGGTGCGGCGTTTCTTCCATAAATTACGGTAGTTTTGCTTCTTTCTCCGCATTATGCCAGAAAATGAATTTATAACCTGTAATTTAAAATTTTACTATTTACATGGTCTTTGACAGTTTACTGTAACGGGACATTTTTAAACACGGAAAAGTGACTTAAATAAAAATGTTTGCTGCTCAATAACTCTGTAAATTTTTGTCGTAGAAGGGCCAATTTTTTTTTTTTTTTTTAAATTGTGCATGACATTGAATAAAGAATATTTTTCTAAATATAAATGATAGGACCAGGGGTCCGTATAAAAATTTAAGTTTTGTAATTTTTATAGGAATTGCTTTATTGAGTTCGACTGTTTCTGATATAATAGATTATATCAGAATTATACAATTTAGAGCATTTTTGCAACTGGAACTATGTGTCTCTGACTAACAGTTTAGGAAATAGCCCTTGGGCATTGTTAGGCACTGTTTGCAGTCCACCTAAAATGTGATAAAGCAATTAATATAAAATAGAATAATTAAAACAAGATAATTTGCATTCTTTCAATTACAGAACCCCTAATAGCACAGGCGGTCACAAAAGAGTAGCTGTGATGTCACAGAGGGTCACAATTGTCACATTGTGACTTGTGAGTGATGTTACTCCACCATGCGATCACTGATGTTTATTAGAGATGAGATGGGCTCGGGCTCTGTGATTTCCAATTGCGTTCGGGCTCGGGCTCGTGAAAAATTTCTTATTTATTGAACATACTCCTTGAAATAGATTTTAAAAAGCGATTTATGAGGAAAATAAAAGTACTTAAAAAAAAAAATTAGCGACACGGGCGCCTAGAAGGTGCATGAAGCTCTTTGGGTATTTCAGAAAGGCGGCTTATATTGCTTAGTTAGTCATCAGATCGAACATTATTTGATAAACATGGATATAAAGAATTAGAAAGTGCATCCAGTGTTTGCAATTAAATTTGTCGTTAATTTGCCCAAACGGCAAAATTTATTGTATTCTATCAATGAAGTAATAATTCTTTTAATCTTTAGTTGAAATTTAGGGCTCGGGCTCCGACTTAAATAATATTTCTCGGGCTCGGATTAAAAGTTCTTGGGCTCGGGCTTCAAAAAATGAGCCGGCACTCATCTCTAATGTTTATTTGTGATCAGTCACCAGGTGACATCGCTGTGAAGTTACCTTGTGACTAGTATGTGATCGATCGCTTAGTGACTCTACTGTGAAGTAAGTCACTGTGTGACATTTTTGGGACTACTGATTTTTAGGCCTTCAAAATGACGTCGCACCGGCTGTTTGATCCGCCTTTGGAAAAACTTATTTTTACTAACATTTTATAGTAATTTCTTTCATCAAACATTTAATGAATAAATCCAAAAATGATAGCGAGTAATAGAGTAAAATCTCGCAGTTATAAAATAATGGAATTTAGTTGAATTTGTTAATTTTAAAAAGAAATTATTTCGTTTGTACAACACAATATTATTTATAAAAATATTAGTTGAGAGTTCTAATCACAATGGAGAAAACTAAGTATCTGTGCATAAAGTTGAAAATTTCCTTTCATATCCCTGTGGTATGTATGTTTCTCTAGCGTATATGAGTTTCCATTCCATGGGGGAGGCGATCTGGTAGGAATGACTATGTCATTTTATCTCCCACCCCCTTTATTGAAACTTGTCAAAAAAAAAAAAAAAAAAAAAAAAAAAAAAGCAACATAAAAGTATGCGACATAATTTTACATATATTTAAATACTATTAGTTCACAACAGCTTTAATCTATTGTTAGAATATTTCATAAGCTGTAGAATATGCATAGCATGTATTTTTCTGTAAATAGGTTACAATCATAAAAATTTCAATATAGGGTTACCAGGCAAAATACACAAAAGATGAGTGATAAAATAACATAGTCAATTAATATCATTTTAATATGGCAATAATGAAGCTAAAAAATTAGAGGGGTTCAGGGGAGTCTCCCCTGACGAGGCTCGAACAGCTGAGTTGTTTTAAAACCTTATTGTTACTAGAGTTAATATAAATGTCTTAGACTGTAGCTGTTTTTTATAATTGCTTTAAATTTTCACAGAGGGGCCAGGCTCCCTCGAACCCCTCCCCTTCAAATACATCCGTGTTAAGTTTGAAAGTTCCCCTGGGGAAAAACTGAGGTTAAGCTACGGGTCTAAGCCAAAAATATTTTATTTACTTTATCTAATGCATGTTTTCCAAATAATTTAATTCATTTTTATATGCGAACACTTTTAGGTAAAGTATTTAAAAAAAAAAAAAAAAACACCTTACCCCTATACCTTTATATTGACTACACTACTGATGATTCAAACTTTAGTTGAAAACAAAATATGTATGCAATATATCAAACCCCGTAAATATGTAGCACTTTATAAATTTATTTTATAACAGAAGAAAAAAATTTTAGACTCTCCGAATGAAAAATTAAATAAAACAGCGCATTATCTCCTAAAAACAACTTATTGACAAAAAAAAATCCAAGATCTTTAATTTATATTTATTAATCATAGTATCTTTCCTGCATTTAAAAATTCTCCAGAAATATTTTTGTTTTCAAAACTAACTGTTGTAGTCAGTTTACTTTTTAAAGCAATCAGAGCGAGATGATCACGGCCTATACGATAACGTGTTGGGGGTAGTAACCAGTTCTTCGAGGGTTCGTACCAGGACGTTTCCTTCAGTTAAAGGTTTGGTGCTGCCATCTGGTGCATGTTTTAGGAAATTCTTTTCCCCTGAATTTTTCCTTTGTTACACTATTGTCGCACTCTGACTAGACTGAAGGGTCACATAGTGGTAGTCATCGCAGGCAGACATAGGGACCCTATGGTGACCCTGCTGTGGAGTCGCTGCGCCTGTTTGTAACTATATTTAACTGTATTGAGTGGTCGCATTTCAGTCACAGGGGACGGTCGTGTTATTAGGGATATATACATGTATTTATCAACAAAAAAAAAATTATTTTGTATTATATTTTAATAAAAAGGACATAAACTCCTATAAAACATGATGGCACAGTGGTTATGCCACTGAAAATGATAGATGGTCGAAGTGTGAAGGTCCCGGGTTCGGGTCCCATCGCGTGGCTATTGATCTAACGGTCTGGAGTTTTGGTAGGTTTTCTCCAGATGTAATGTGAATACGCGTTAGAACCCCTTAGAAAGTCCTCCTACCAAGGCACCTCCCCCTTGGCAGATCGCCCTAGTGTAGTGTTGCCGTAATCACACACAGACAACAACCAACCTATAAAACATGACAGTTTCTTCCAAAGTCTTTCACAAATTGCCACAATTTACTGTTTTAGATTTAAAAAAAAATATATTTTTAGATTTTAAATACACATTAAAGTGGCAAGAATATAGGGGGGTAAAAAAAAAAATTCTAAATATGTTGTCAAATAATTCAAATAATATCAATTAGTCTAGCCAAAATAAACTATCTAAAATACTGGTAGATACTTTTTAGATTTAAAACCAAATAAAATGTCAAAATGATATTTTAGTACAATTGATCCTATGAAGAAAAATTACGAAAATGAATATCAATTGAAAAAATTTGTTTGAATTGTAAATGATTCTGAGAAGTGCCAACATGCAATGTTGTTGATACATTTTGGAGGGATATGTTTAACAAAATTCAAGTACTAAAATAAAGATAAATACACAGCTTTCTAAATTATAAATAAGGAATCTCAATAAAACTTAAAGATTACAATATTCAAGATCTTACCTTGCTTTAGGGTAGTATACAAGAATATCCTGGATAAGCTCTTTACTAGCAATAGATAAATCAGCAATAATACAATTTATAAGTGCATTCCTAAACACAATAAAAGTTTTTGAGCAATTTAAAGAGAAAAAAAAATCCAATCAATATATATGTTTCCAGATATATTACTCATCAAAATTTATACTTATGAGATTTAATTTTTATTCTGTTTACACACAATAAATAAAGTGAGATGAAAAGTATTGTTTTCTCCAGAAGCAGCCCGAGGATGAACAGTTCTCCCTTTTTATGCTCTAGATCATAGGTTCCCAATGTGGGCGATAACGCCCCCCTGTGGGTGTTTGAGGCTTTCAGGGGGGCGGTAAAAGACCCAGAGAAAATTAGGAGGCGTTGATATGGTACGGAGGGGCGTGGGAAGATTAACCAAATATAGTCTAAAAAAGACTTAAAAATTGCTCTGATAATTCATTCTATCACATGTGCGAAAATTCACATATTTCGATATGAGACTTCGCTGTTGAGAGAAAGAGATACCTCCCTAAAACTTTTATTCCTCTTTTTTAAATGAAGAACAAATTCAGTAGAGTTTCAATTCCAACAATATTCTATCTATTAGTAATTTTTAAAAGTGAATTCTTGTTTTCACCATGTATTATGTACGCTCTTATTTCTCTAGAGTGGGAGGGGGGCGTATTGAAATATTCACCAGAAAAGGGGGCGCCAGTTCAAAAAAGGTTGGGAAACTATGCTCTAGATGGGGGGGGGGGGGATTGGGGATGGGATGGGATTGGGAACCTATGCTCCCCTGCTAAAAATTTTTCTCAGTTTTTGAGTTCAAAATGGCAACCTGATGCGATGCTTTACCATGTTGGGCCACCCCTGGTTTTCTCCAAATACCGTGTAACTAACATATATATATATATTTGGGGGGGGGGGGGAGGAGTGAGAGAGAGATGCAATACAGGGGTAGTAAAGTCTATTAATCAAATTTCAGGACAATATCAAGGCATTTCTAATGGATACAGACATCTTTCAAGGTCATTTCATATTACATGAGGGGGCAGAAATTAATTTTTTAATGCATTACCATTTTTTTTCCAACATGCTATCTTTTTCAGCTAAAATCAACATGCTCATAGGAAAATACATGGTTTCCCCCCTTATTTTCAGTATATAATTTAGGATGTTGTATATATAAGTAAAATTACTATTAAAATACATGAAAATGTACTTTCAGGGGACATCACTTCAACCCCATCTCAGTTCATCATGCTGTATTTCCATAAGGAAATACAGCAAAAAAATATAACGAAAAATATACGTGTAAATATTTTCAGGCATATATATCTATACCATGGATGAGAATGCAAAAATATGGAAAAAAGGAAAACTTTGAGAGCTTAAATTTAACGATTGATAAATTACATGGTGTACCAAACAATTTTTACCATTTAAATTTCAATCACAAACAAATTGATTTTTGACAGTCAAATCATAAATCTTGTATCTAAATTTCAGGCTTATTTTTTTATTATTATATATAAATAAAAATTGATTATGAAAAAAATTATTTTTGAAGTCTAATCTTTCTTTTTTCTTCTTTTTAAAAAAATCTTGGTAAGAAAGGGAATGAAAATTATATGTATGGCATTGGTGATTTTTCAATCCCATATTCAGCTTTAAAAGGAAGTGTTGGTATTTAAAGGTAAATTTCCTCCTCCCAGTGTGTTCGAATACACAAACCAGCTTCCGGTCAAAATGCCAACAGTATGCAAATTTTCCTGGTTGTTAACGCTAAGTCATCATTGCTCCGCCCACATAATGATGTCATTATCTTTTTTTTCTCTGCTTATATGCACACCTGTTCTTTTTAGCTGTGTATAAATGTTCATGTGTGAAGTCACTTGAATTGAATGTTATGTATCTACCTGTGTTGGATGACATGGAATTTGTATAAGTATCTTGTTAGTAAATGTATATATTCCTGTCATGATATGCGAGTATGGTCTTAGTTATTTCATAGCTGCTAGTTATTGCTTCCACCTATTGCCTGGACAATAGTAAGCATTCAAGAAGGGAAAAGTTTTCTTGTTAAATGAACAATTCTTTAATAAATGTCTAAATATTTCTACAGGTAAAATTTTAGATTCTATTCAGTCTTGGAGCACCTTAACACAAAACCTACTCATTAGAATAAAATAAAATATTAATTCTCCCGATTTTTAAATTTTCAGAAAAAATTATAAACAAACCAATAAACATATGAGGAAAAACACTTTCTGTTCAGTTGAATTACCAAAAATATCTTATTTAATTTAACTATATAATTTAAAAAACTGCATTAAAAAATGTAAAATAAAAGCAGACAGAATTTAAGTAAGTTAATTTCTGGAAAACAAAAATTTATGCAGTTATCAAAAAAATGTTTAACATTCACAATTTTGTTTCTCTTTTTAGAAGTACTTTGTCAAGTGTTTAACATTTAAGTATACTTGGTTGCACTTTGGACAATTGAAACCATTTTCAGGTAAGCAATTATTTGTAATGAAAAAGGACTTCAATTTTTTGTATTTCTCTGCTCCCTGTAGTGGACCCTCAAGATATTACCTGACAACTCAAAAATTTTGCATAGCCTTTAAAAAGCATTTAACCCAACATTTTTTTTTTTTTTTTTTTTTTTTTTTGTGTGTGTGTGTGTGTGTGTAATTGGATATTAGTGAGCATTTATTTTTATATTACAAATAATATTGAAATACTCAAATTTTTCTTATTGAATACAAAACACAACTTTTGGTCGCATGCATTAAAATTGAAAAGCCCAGAAAATTATAAAAATATGCATTTGTTTCGTTTGTAATTGCATTAGCAATATAAATAAAAAAAATACTCCAGGCAAAATATTCATCTACTAAAAGGATGTAAAAAGAGTAAAATTCAGTTGGCAGCGATGGAACATGGCGATAGCAAGAGTTATATATTTTAAATGTGGTCTGCGTATTTGTTTAAAAAAGAAAATGCTGAAAATAATTAAAATGCACAATTCCTCAAGGTTTTTGTGCTTGCAAAAACACTGCCAGAGCTTTATTTTTCTGATGGATTTTTGAAGATTTACTCATAATATATATATATACACACATACATACAGGATGTCAAGTGCTAACAGTGCCCAATGGCTATTTCCTAAACGGTTAGAGACACATAGTTCCAATTACAAAAATGCTATAATCTATTATATCAGAAACAATCAAAGACAATAAATCAATTCCTATAAAAATAACGAAATTTAAATTTTTATACAGTCCCTGGTCCTATCATATTTAGAAAAATTTTCCTTAAACAATTTCATGCACAATAAAAAGAAAATTCGTCCTACAACCAAAATTCACTGAGTTACAGTTAGGGCCTATTTTGAGATGCGAAAAAGGGGTTCTATACAAAATGAATTTGAGAAAAATTAATGTGCATGGTTTTGAGCCTTGTAAAATTTATTAGCAATTTTATCAACTATTTTATGATTGTAGATTGCAATAAAGAAGATTAACGTTTAACTATATGTATCCAATAAATTAACATTAAAATAAAGCTTACACTGAAAACAGAATTTTTTAAATAAACTGATGTTAAACAACTTAAAATACTAAAACAAAAGGATAAAGCACTTCATTAAACATTAAATTAGAAAATGGAACATTTTAAAGTACGAATACATGCATTTTAAAAACTTAAAATAACATTACAATCCTATTAGCGTAACATTTGATCAAAGTATGGCTTCCTTCCGCTACAAAGCAAACATGCACCCATTTAGTAAACTCTTCCTGTACATTGCGTAGCATATTAGGTGTTACTAAATCATATATATATATATATATATATATATATATATATATATATATATGTGTGTAAGTCTGATCCCGGATAGATTTTTAGAGTCCGACTATAATCCTTTGCTTAACAATTCTAAAATTAGTTTTGCTTCTTTTGCCGCATTATACCAGAAAATGAATTCATAACCTGTAATTTAAATTTTCAATAGTTATATGGTCCTTGACAGTTTACCGTAATGGAACATTTTTAAACATGGAAAAGTGACTTAAATCAAAATAATTGTGCATAAATCAAAATGTTTGCTGCTCAATAACTCAGTAAATTTTTATCGAAGATGGGCTAATTTTTTTTTTTTTTTAAATTGTGCATAAATCGTATAAAGAATATTTTTCTAAATGTAAATGATAGGACCAGGGACCTTATAAAAATTTAAGTTTCATATAGGAATTGCTTTATTGACTTCGATTGTTTCTGACTAACAGTTTAGGAAATAGCTATTTGGCATTGTTTTATACATATATACAGGGTGTCCAGTGCTAACAAAGGGAAAAAGCATAATTCTTTTATTCAGCAGAAAATAAAGATGTGCAAGTGTCAACAGGTATAAATAAGGATTTATTTAGTTTATTTCTGGTACCGATACACTATCCTGAAAATTTTTAAGAAATAAAATAATTTAAAGTAGTTTAAATATACTTACTTCCTTTGTATATGTTGAAAGCATAAAAAAAAATACAAGATTTATATTTTAAATAACAAATAGTGCCCATTACAAAAAGCTACACTTTTATACAAATCATGCAGATTGTCAGTTTGTTTTATTTAAACAAAAATTAAGTTTTGCATTTAGAAAATATCATGCATTTCTCGTTTTATCAACGAGTTTTCCAAAACCAAACACATTTTTGGATCTGAAAATGACCACAAACATTTAGTTTTTGACATTTTTAAATATATTGTTCACAGGGTTGCCACTCAATTTCTGGAAAAAAAATTCCTTGACTTTTCCAGACCATCATGTGATAAAAATCCCTTTTTTATGCTTATGACATCAACTTTGCATATGTTCTTTGATATTTTTAGCTCCCCAAAGTAAGGTTAAACGTTGTTTGTTTACAAACACTGATTTTCCAGTCCAAATTATATGATTTGCCAGGTTTTGGGCCAAAATTTCCAATCTTCCCTGACTTTTTTTTGCCAAAATGAAATTCCCCGACTTTTACAGGTTTTCCCCGACCAGTGGCAACCCTCATTCAGTATCATCAGCAGCTTTCTCAATATATATGCATAATACTTCCGTATTGAGGACAATATGCAAGTATTACGCATACACTTATAATGGATTGTAAAATAATACATAATAGGATGGCCAGTTAAACAGATGTGTCCAGGGGAAATACATATATATCAGGGTTCGAGGTGGGTCAAAAAATTGCTGTAGCAAAAAGCTAAAGAAAGCTGCTTATAAATTAATGTAACACCAATTAATATTAAATTGCTTGTACTTATATTTCGGATGCAAATAAAAACTTATTCATTTAAAAATATTAAAATAATTGAAAAAACTTTTCAGGACACACAAAGTGATCACAAGCAGAAATGACAGAAAAGAAAAATGTTATTAACAATTTATTAAAAATTATTTCTTAGAATGGGGCACTTGTGCTTTGAGATTCTACGGAATTCTTTCTGATAATAAATTTATCCATAACAGTAAAAGATTCAAAGATACTGTTATTGACATAGAACAAGAGTAAGTAATCTACAAGTACCAATTTTTCTGAGTCTATTTTTAGTCCACGAGGGAAGGGTGTGTGTATGTGTGTGTGCAAGGGATAAGTACAGGTTGGATGAGGAAGGGGTAACCCCACCTTCAAGGGGATTGGGTGTTCCAAAAGGTGCTCTTAAAAATTTTGAGAAGGGGGAAAAAAAAAGATCGCTAAAATGAGTAACTGATATTTCAGGAACCGGGAAATTCTGTTTTCAGAGAAAATGGATCTAAAAATGGCCGTTGCATTTTTGCGAGGGGTAATATACAGGGTGGCCATAATTAAACTGCAAGTGTTCAAGGGGTGCTGGAGAGAAAACTAGAAGGAATATTTCAGTGAAACTTGGTATCTACACGTTTCAGAACATGCGCAAGTCAAATATGCAATAAAAAAATCGCCATTTTTCAACCGATAGATGGCACTATACCGTGTTTCAATGCTTATGGACGTCATATATGCAAATTTTAAGCCCATGGTACAGTGTAAAAACAATACCCCATTGAGTAATGGTCAAGCATGACTCTGAATATGAAGGAACATGCATTGTTAGTGAAGATATTCTATCAGAATGGTAGCAATTATTCAGCTACTCTGAAAGAATACCGGCGTATGAAACGATTAAGAAGAGGTCCAATGAGTGTCAATCAGAATAAATAATGGTTTAATTCTTTTCCAACACGTCTTTATGAATTGTTTAATTTGGAATCTTAATTTACGTTAATTTTTGATTACATGTTCCTGTAAAAATTTAATTACTGAAGCGAATTGTATGGAATTTTGATGAACTGTAAATGATGTTTTATATTGTTTATATGCCTCTTAGAATGTCACTATGCTCTGTCTATCGGTTTTAGAAGTTGTATATGCCACTAGTGAGCTTTGAAATACGGTACAACACCATCTATCGGGCGAAAATGAAGATTTTTTTTAATTGCATATTTGACTTGCGCATGTTCTGAAACGTGTAGATACCAAATTTCACTGGAATATTCCCGGTAGTTTTCTCTCCAGCACCCCTTGAACACTTGCAGTTTAATTATCGCCACCCTGTACATCCCCCCCACCCCACCCCCCGCATTTCCAAGCAACTTGTCGCAATCTGCAAGAAATGATACTACAGCTTGATCCCTGATATACACTGCTCAAAACAATTAAAGGATATTGCGGTTTTAGGTGGATCTTGTGGCTGGGAAACTTTTTAGCTGATTGATACATGGTCAACAGACGTAGTAGGTTATATGAGAATAAATTACACATGTTTGGCAGAAAAAAATGCATTTTATTGCGCATTTGTGTAGAAAAGGAAAAAAAAAAAAAAAACACAATTCGAGCATATGAGAAAAAAGGAATAAGAAAAGGTGTTTTCTTCAATGGAAATCATTTTCAGTAGGGGGTATGGTTTCCACGGACGGCCAGCAACGTTGAACACCTTTGAGGCATGGAGTCAATGAGGCTGTTAATCACGAGTTGGGGTATTCTATCCCACTCTTCCAGAAGAGCTCTTTCCAGTTCTTGGAGAGTTTGTGATGCAGATAATCACATATCTTATTTTTAATTATCAATTACTTAACTGTTAATTATTTCTAAATTTAATCTGTGTTCAAAATTTATTCTTTGCACTTTCGATTTGGATTTCTCTTCCCTTCACCTGTAAAGTTTTTATTTCTGCACCTACCGTATAAAAAAAAGAAATCTTCCGTTTTCATTTATTTTTCACTTTTGCATTAACTAAAGCCTAGCATTTCTGTTCCCATGGTCTGTTTATGACCATATATGGTATCAAATCTATAAATAACATTGGCTTTAATTTTGGGTTACAATTTAGCTGCTAGATTGTTTGTTTTATCCTGTTGGCGAGACTGGGATTCAAAAATAATTATATAGAAATGTTCTTAACGTCTACTGGCGTCAAGTTAATTTTGCATTTTGTTTGGCATGCCCTTGTGGCGTGTTTTGGTTCTATACTAACCTCTTGGCTTGAGTTTCTCATCATGATTCACGCCTTAGCAGTTGTCAAGTGAACCTGCGTTTTTCAAGGGGTCTGCTCAGCCACCGTAGGACTTTATAATTTTAACATTATGTGTTGATATTAAATAAAATGTAATTGCCACTATAAAGTCTTCTTCTTTCTTCACGACCTGGGTTTCGCCTTCATAAAAAAATATGGGATGTGAACCTGGGGAACGCTTCCCCATAGTGGTTGGCGGAAAGCAACGTTTTCCTAGAGCGTCCCAAACATGCTCTATTGGTTTCATGTCTGGGGAACATGCTGGCCATTCCATTCGTACGATTCTTTCCTCGAAAAGGAAATCCTCCAGCAGGTCAGCACGATGTGGCCTGCAGTTATCGCCCATTAAAATGAAGTCATCTCCGATTGCTGCAGCGTAAGGGACTACAATAGGTCTGAGGATCTCATCCCTATATCGGCGACCAGTCAGAGGTCCATCTCGAATGATGTAGAGGTCTGTGCGCCCGTCAATGGAGATGCCGCCATACACCAACACCCCCCCACCGCCAAAGCTGACACTTTTGTGCACGAACGCAGGATTATTCCTACTGCCACGGTCCCTCCAGATGAAAATACGCCTATTATCAGGATGAACTGAAAAACGGGACTCGTCAGAAAAAAGAACATTGCTCCATTCATTTCTCCTCCAGTTCACATGCTCAGTTGCCGACTCCCTGCGGTCGCGACGATGCCTTGATGTTAGTCTAACACATACCATCGGTCGGCAAGCATACAGACCTACACCATGGAGCCAGGTTTCGGACAGTGCGAGTTGAAACCGTGGTGTCAGTAGCCGAGCGAAGGTGTTGTTGGAGAAGAGTAGCGTTCATATTCCGGTGTCTCCGAGCCGTTAACACTAAATAACGATCTTCATTGGGCGTTGCTGCCTGTCTACGGACCTTGCCCTGGTCTTTGGCCTGCACTTCCAGTCGCCAAAAACCGGTTCCAAATCCTGGAAGTCACACTATGTGACACTCTAATGGCTTGAGTTTGGCCCACTTCTAACCTACCGACAACTCTCCAAGCTTCTGAATCGGTTAAATGACTTCGCTGAGACATCGTACTCATCGAAACAAAGCAGTCACTGAATGCCGATCATCTCTGTCTTCATTGTCTTTTATTCAGTTGAAAGTCCAATTTCATTCGCTGCCGCTGAAGCGACGTGTTTGACGTCGAACTCAAAATTAGCATACTCCACAGTTTGAAAATCAGAAAAATTTGCATTTTTGATTATGTTCTTCCATTTTCGGCAAAACACAAATTCGCTTATATCTTTATTTTATATAAAACTTACAATATCCTTTAATTGTTTTGAGCAGTGTATATATATCAAGTGTGCAAAATAACAAAAAAGTGTCAGGAGCAAAATAGATTGCAAATGCATGCCTACAGCGGCTTTTATAAAGTGACAAAAAGTCTTGATAATTATTGTTGTGTAGAAGTTCATCAAGTATGATGATCACATATGACTTATAAAACTCTGAGAATTTAAAATAAGAATTTGCCCCTCTTGACTAAGTTTTGAATTCACTGATGAAATCTGGTATCTTAACTCATCAGGGAGCATTAAAGACATTATCTGACTACTGAAATCTGGGTAATGCTATGAAAATGGAAGCTCTTCAAATCATAACAGATATTGCTGTTAATGATACCACACATGCTCTAATAGATCAGAGATGAAAAACGATTATAAATGAAAGAAGATCAGAGTACAATGTAAGAACTGAGGATAGCGGTGAGGTGGCTACCAAAAGTGCTATTTAAAAAGGACTTTAAGGTACTTTAACATTTTAATAAATGCAAAATTTTATTTCTATATATTTGAAATACGGTACAAAAAACACAAAATGAGTTTTAAGCACACGTAGAAGAAGTCTGGTGTTTGAGTAACTTTTAAATAGCTGTAACTTCAGTTCTAAGATAGATAGGTATAGTATTTAAATGGTTTTGGAAAGCTAAAATATGTTATTTTAATATTTTAGGAAAATTGAAAAACCAATATTTTTATCCAATATAACATTTTAACATGTAAGTTAAAGAAAATTACAAACTTTTTTAAGCATAGATGTCAAGGGGTGCAAAAGCTCCTCTCATTTTTTTTTACAAATTAGTTTTAAAAGTCATCTGCTCAGTTTCAGTTTTTACTAAATTCTCTGCTTTCTGATAATTCCAGGTCAGTGGTTATCCTAAATTAATTTGCAAGTAGAAATATAACACAAGTGCATTAATAACATTTAACTGAAATTCTAGTTCCAATAACTCTTTTTAACCCTTCAGTAGTTTTGATGTAAAACAAGTATTCTGATTCTTAAATTATTAATCAGAAATACAGAGTTCTCTCAATTTACACATTTGAAGGGGCTGATTTAAAATAGGTTTAAGTGAGACTTTCAGGTGTTTTAAAATTCTTTATATGAGAGACAAATCTTGTTAATATCATACTTAATTATATTTTATTAAGATAAATACCGTATATCTTGGCATATAACACACATTTTCAACTTCAAAAAATTACTTCATTTTTTTCATGTGTGTATTATACACAGAATATAAGGCCATAATATAAATTTCTTGACATATCCTAAATTTACCGATGCCTGTTATACACCGGGATATAAGGTACTTAAAAAATTTTGATGATCCATTGCATTTTCAATATTTATACAACATAAATACTTTAATAGTGTTATGGACATTTAAATATATATTAATTTATTACAAGAGAAAAAAAAAAACTTACGAGTCCATTCCATTTATTAGCTGCATATGATCATCTCTCATTTGCATAATTTTGTTAAATTCCTGTAGAAAAATAATCTATAATTAATAAACACGAAAGAATGAAAAAAGACAAATCATGGTCAATGTAGCAATTACGAAATATTTTTCAAAACACTGTTATTTGCACATACATTATTGTATAATGAATAGTTAACTTATTTGCTGTCATTTTTTCAAAGACCTCCCTTTATGTCCCTATCCTCAGCCAGGAAATCTCTTTCATTATGCTCTCAAGCGTCCGTAATATCTCCCTAGAATGTAATCTGGCATAGCTTTCCTTGCACTGTAGCCCAGAAAAGTATTGCACAAAGGAGTTTACAACTCTAGAATCAGAGGTGATGGTTCTGTCTTTATAATGAAAGGTTTGCTTAAGACTGGATGCTTGCTTATTATTAATGTTCGCAAGAAAGTCATAAGCTTTCCTACCATTTTTATGAAAGCCGATTGTTGTTATAAAACCAAGGAAAGAGGCTCGTTTCTCCTGTAGGATTGCTCCCTTAAACATTGCAGCCTGTCTTCTCCAGGCCGCGACATTGCTAGAGTGGCCAGTAATTTTGGCCTTTAGTCTGCACCTATCGCATTTATGCTTTATATTCTGCTATTCTAGCGACCAGAAACATTTATATTTTCTCACTCGTCCCCATTGGAATGCTTTTTTGAGCAGACAAAACGATTCTGTCTCATATAGACGTGTACAGATATTCAATATTTTGACAGAAATTGATAGTTTCAGGGTTCAAAAATTCGTTGGAAAGATATTCAAAAAGTTTCAAGTTGGCACTTTTAAAATTCCAAGACATCTTAGATTTTAATCTGCCGGTGTGAGGAGCCAGGGGCTTTACAATTGGATACCCAGCCTCCCCTGAAGTAAAATCCTGGCTACTGTGGGGAGCAGAAATAATAAACTCTGCCATAACTAGACGGTGGCCAGAGCCAGGGTCTTCAAGAATTTTTCGTTTACAGGAGTGTGCAGGAGTGATTTTGTTTGTTGTTTGCATTGAAATTTGACCAAGTATTCTAACTGCACACATCTGGGAATTTTCCGTTCCGAGTTTTATGCTGGAAATTTCGATGTCTCAAGCAGCTTAAAATTCAATGATTTAAATATTTTAAAATATAAATTAACACACTGAAATACAAACTAAACAACATTCATTGTTAAATACATTTAAAATTGCATGTTAAAAATATTTTGTTCTGAAATTATCCGACTGAATATGTAGCAATATTTGGCCCACAACTATTCAGCTGAATACCTGTTCAATATTCGGCCTACTGAATGTTCGACTAACTGAATATTTGGCAAGCCGAATATTAGTTAGATCTCTAGTAGCATAGATATAAAAAAGCTCACAAGTTACAATGTATTAAGAAAAGTAACAAGATATCTTATGACATAAACATTTAAAAAAGGTAAGACTTTCTCCCCAATATCATGAACTTTTTACATTGCTGAGAGCTTCATGTAATTTATATAACAATGAGATAAAGACTATTGTGAAGGCAATTTAGTCATTTGGGCAGGGGTAAAAAAAAGTTGTAAAATCTTAGGAGCCATCAAAAATTTTTAGCAGCCACTTGTTCATTGACGACTTATACAGGGTGTCTACCACAAAAAGTAAGCTTGATTTCTTGACCTTTTCTTGACCATAACAAATACGAAACACTAATATCAAAAATACATTCGTGCCAGGGATGCAGAATATGTACGATCCGGCAATCTAGGATAGGGGGAAATTTTGCAGAAAATATACAACTGATTTCGATTTTAACAATGAATTACAAAATTCTTCGAGTTATTCTTTCCCATTCCTATTTTTAAAGCGAATTTTTTTCAACTTTTTCACCGATCAGCAGTTTGCTTTCTCTTAACTTGGACCAATTGCTATTTAGTAAACATGTATGCAGGCAAATATTTTTACACTTATGGTAATACAGAACTTATGCAAGTCTATAAACATATCATAAAATTTTGGGGAAATTTGCATATGGATTGAGAGAAATGTTGAGAGTAAAAACAGTTTCTGCACCCCTGCATCATACTGATAGAATGAAGAAAAATTATACTTTTAAATTTAACACTATTAATATACAGGGTGATCAGCGAATAAGCCCTGATTTCAAAATTAAATATCTCTACAACAAAGATCAATAGAATTATGCGGTAAACTATACGTTTATTAGCAAAACTGTAAGAATGGTGTACAAAAGTTTATTAAATTTAGTTACGAAAATTTCATTCAACTAAGAATTTGAATGAAATGGAAAAAGGGAGTTGAGTCGCTAATCATGACCTAGTGCTTCATTTCTTGACTTTCCTGACCTTTTTTCCAATTTTTGACTTTTCCGTGACTTTCGTGACCTTTGCATGATGGTAGACACCCTGTTATAGTATTAATTAAAAAAGCTAGTCGCCAAGGGATACTTTTTAGTCATTTGGGCAGACCGGGTTTTTCCGAAACCTGCTTTTGACAAACACTGTAAATAAATTACCCAGTTAACTGCAATAAAGAGATGCATAACCAGTTCTTACAGTTCGCAGTACAAAATAAATTCTATGGCAAAAAGTTTTAGAGCTATGCAAGATACATAATTATTTTTTTGCATGGTCCGCTTAATAAACTAAATAGGAGATTAGAACCTAAACAGGAGGTTACAATACTTCGTGTTACAAGATTCCTAAAAATAAAATTTCTTTCGAATATTCAGCGACTAGTAAGTTTTGTGAGTTACATGTATATGTACAGACAGATATCACAAAAAATACTAGTCAAAATGGACTTAGTCTATTAAAATGAATTGTACATGCATACATACATGAGATGTCATGTAAAATCTTGTCTAAGTAAATTTAGAGATAGCCAAGATAGATTTTTCCATAAAAATCAGAGTATCAAGTTTTTTCAAAATGACATTCTCTTACTTCGTACAAGGAAATAAAAAAAGGTACTCTTAATAGCCTTTAAATATAAGAGCGAAATGCAAAAAAAAAATTAAAAGGAAACTAAACATTCATAGGAATTTTGTCAACAATTAAAAAATGAAAATTTTGAAAACTATAAAGTGAAACATTAAAGTGATTTTATGTGAACTTCCATACATATGATGCTATAACTTACTGGCCATATTTTTTCAGAGGGTTTCCCAAGGACTTCTACAATAGATTTTAAGAGTTGTAGTTCAGTATTTCCGGTAAAAATAGGTTTCTTAAGAAGCAATCTAGCAAATACACATCCAGCAGACCTAAAAGGATTTAAATGTGTTTAAAAGAAAACATTTACAACCAAACACACAAAAAATTAATCAGTTGGAAGTAATGGTTTATTTAAATATAAAATAACAGCATTACAGATCTGAACGAGCTGAAAATATCAAACCTGGCTGACGTTATCTAGAACTGGTCCATAACTAAAATAAATCAAGAGGCTTGTGATTTTACAAACTAGCCGATGTTACTAATTACATTTACATATAAACTTTTACAAACTATTTGAGTGGCTCCCTACGGTTTCACAAAAATAAGCATAAAATGCATCATGGGTATTCCGAGGATGAGTCTAACAAAGCTGTGTTGTAGTGTTTAATAGCTTAAACACTGCAAAATAGTTTCAGAATTTTAAGAATTTTTTTTTTAATTATTAGAGAACTGTGCATATGCACAGTTAATGTTACAGTCGAATTCATAACTATATCATTCATCATGATAATTATTTCAAGCTTGCACTTCCAAGTCTTTAACACCACAGTTTTAATGAAAAGGATCTCAATTTATCTTAACACCAAAAAATTTCCTTTTGAAATAAGGATCTTTTGCATTTACAATGTATATCATGATAAAGCACAACTATTAATATGAAATGAAATTGTGATATTGGTTTGGGAATAACATCCAAAGAGTCCATACTGTCACAACAAATGTCATGACAAAACTAGAAAAAAAAAAAATTACTAAGGAAATTCTTTTGAGGCACAGAACAAATTTGTTGGTTTATGAATTGGCTTATATTCATAAAAAACATTTTTTATTTTATTGAATGCTTAAGAGCCACATGGCTCAATTTCCTTCCTTTTTGTTGAGTGTTTAAAAAGTTAATTAATAATTTTTGGTTAAAAAAATCAAAATGAAGTTGAAAGAATTACAAAACACAACAAACACATTTAATAAAAGTTTAAACTCATTATTTTATAGATGCACAACAAAGTAAATTTATAAAGTACATACCACATATCTGCAGGTGTGCCATAACGCCTTGCACGAAAAATGAATTCAGGGGCTCTGTATCTAAAATAATAATGACAACAATGAATAGCAAAACCCAATCAGATTAAGGTGACTTAAAATTCAAAAAACAAAATACAGTCATCTCCAGTTATAGTGAACACCTGGGGACCGACAAATTTTGTTCACTATATCCTAAGTTTACTAAAACTGAAGTTTTCCCATGTTGAACAATAAAACTTAATACAAAACTAGAAAAAAATATCTCTCTGTTCTAAAAAAAAGTAACAGCCGCTGTTAACAGCTTGTTGGGCTATCTTCTAAACCGCACGGATATTTGAATTTCGAGAAACATGTCCACGGATTCGGAAAATTCCGAGGAACCTGATAAGCTGACTTAAATTTCAAAAATCGAATTATTTTAGAAGATATTAATAAAAACTGAAAAAAATAAAACATAATGGCTGCCAGATTTGGCATAAAATCATCCATTCCTTTGCAACAAAGCAATTCCAAGTATGTAGAATTGCGTGAAATTGACAAACATGAAGTAGAATTACACCCATTTTACGCCAAATTAAAAAGTATGAAATAAATAACTGAAGGTGTGTTACACAAAGTTGACGATTTTCAAATAATAAGTTCGCTTAGACAGAGTTTAGAATTGGAGATTATTCATTTTTCCAAAACAGAATAACTATTTGTAACTGATTTTAAAAGTGTCATCTTGACATTCGGTAGGATCTGACAAAATGGCATCTTTCCAAGCAGGGTCAGGGTTTTCCTTACAGAAAAAAAAAAAAAACTGGGTGAGAATTTCTCACCCTTTCCCCTAAACTGAGTGAGATTTTTATAAAATGGGTGAGAATTTTTTGCTAATAGATTTGGGTTGGGTAAATATCCAAAATCAAGCACAGGTACATGCAATAAAAATAACCCAGTTTAAGATCCCCCCAGGATCAGAATGTTCCCAGGAGCTCCCAGACCCCCTTTTTTTTTTCTTTCAAAGACTTTAGTTCTTGAGAATCCACTTTTGCACTCAGTGTTCTTTATTATTTTTTTTTCTTTGAGAAACCGATTTGTAGGGTGCGCGAATTTCTCCCAGTAATAATTTTTTAATGCAAGAAAAACAAAAAATGCGAGATTCTCGCGCTTTAGTGAAAACATTGAGGGTGAATCTAAACCGTGAGTTCAAAAATGTTAGAACCCAATATCTTGAAAAATGAAAAATAATTAAAATCAGATAATTTTAAAGCCGGTTTGGTCCAGTTGGAGTATTTGCTACCAGTAGAAATATTTGGTAGCATTAACTATGTCATTATAGCAGTTATAGTACACTTTGGATATTTGCCAGTGTGGCGAGATAATATAATTCGTGGTGCTAAATATGCCAATCTGCAAAGGATTATGTATTTGAAAATATGGATAACGGTTTTCGGGAACCTTAAATGAGTAGTCATTATAGGTTGTGAGCATGTGTAAATCGTCAAACAATGAAAAGTCGCCATTGATGGCATCTTAGTTATTCCGTAGTTTTTTTCAAAGAAAACATATGAAGTACTGTTCTGTTAGAGCTAATTATTAACTATACATATATGCAAGTCGCCAAATTATGAAAATTCACCATAATTGGCTAATACACAAGGTGCCCCATGGGTTTCACATAATTAAAAATAGTGCGAAGTTTAAATTTTCATGTTCTAAGCAACATGCAAGAACCAAGCAATGTGTAGCTCAGTAACATTCTATCGGATCCAACCTTTGGGTTTTGTTTGTTGAAATTATGTCTTTTTTTATGAATAAGCCTTATTAGGAGTTGAATGCCTCATATGAAAATTGAGCGTAGCGAGTCTAGGGGCCTTGGCCCTTAGTTTTATACAAATTCTGAATGTTTAGTATATAAACCAGGGGTTCCCAAACTTTTTTTACCCGCGGCACCCTTGTTAGGCTAAAAGCATTTCGCGGCACCCTTGTCGGGCTAAAAACTTTCGCGGCAGATTTCCTTAAAGCAATATAAATATGAAGGTTAGAATGAAGCAGTTTGGATGCATTTTACGTTATTTTTTGTTTGTTTGTTTATAGAGCTAATTATCAAGAAAGTACTCTCTTGGGAAAGGGATATAGAATTTTGACAATATCCCCATTTCAGGGAGTTCCTATAAAAGAGAGGCTACAGCATACCCTCCAACTGCTACGGATTATCTGTAGTTTATATGGATAAATAACATGAACTACGGAGCTACGGATGGTACGAAAAAACTACGGAATTGAGCAAATGTTTACTTTTTTTAGGGCATTATGCCTGCACGGAGGTGCGGTTTGCAACCCTAGCTGCTTTGTTGCGAGTCTACACTCCTGTGTGTCGGCGCAAATCGTGAAAGAAGGGAATTCAACATTCTCCCTCGGCGCCGGCAGCCGTGAGCGAACTTGTGTCGGCGAAAGTGTGGTGTACGTGGGAGGGGGGGGGGATGCCGTTAGCTGCTCCTTCTCTTGTTACGTCACGTCTCCTCTCGCATTTCCCGCCACCCTATCTTGCTCCGTCCTGTGTTTGGATGTAAGCTTAGCTCTTTTGTGGAAGGAAAGTGCAGCTCACGTTGTTTTCTTTGTTCACATGGATCGTTTTTTAAAACGTGATAGGACTACTGATATTTTAAAAAACCTCTAATAATGATGTTGCAGGGTGTCTACCGCTCTTGAAAGTCTGGTAAAAGCCGGGAAATCGGAAAATGGGTCCGGAAAATTTACCAAAAGAATCAATTTTTTTCATGTCTTTGTTTTTTCTACACTTTCTCTCTAATTGTCAGACTGGAAACCGAAAGCAACTGTGACACATTTTTCGGACCGCAAAAGCATCAAGCGATGTGTTTGTATAAGGAGGAGAAAATGGGGGACTCATCTATCGTGGCGTGAGGGTAAAAGACAGATTAGCTTACTTGGTAACTTATATATTAGGACTGTATTTCCAAGAACAGTTAGTTAATTTTATCAGAAAGTGCAACTACTTCTGTTTCTCAATTGATGAAAGCTTAATCCTGTATACTTTAGTCAAAATTGATTTAAAGAAGTTGTACAAAATATGCAAATATAAAGACAAGCATTGTACAATTTCCCTAAGTAAAATGCATTGGTCAGGAGTTTTTTTCCTGGGACCTCCCAAAAGTCAGGAAATTGACTTTCAGAAATTTGGTAGACACCCAGTGTTGAGAAAACCTCTAAAAAGCGGGGGGGTTATGACTACTTCAACTCATATATATGTATAGGTGTTTGTGACAAGGGAGTGAAGAATATACATTTTGTACGGCAAAAAATTCCTCATGGGGGGGGTTATGACTCTCCCCTAACAGCCCCCCCCCCCGGCGATATCGCGTAAGTGCTACTGATGAGGTGAAAGCCAATGTTGGAGGGTATGCTACAGGACAGTCTTGAACTTGACTGAAATATTTTTGTTTGAGCCCACTTAGTAATCGGCTTGGCTCACTTTCTTGCGGATACCGGTTCAGAGGAAGTTATTTGATTATACTCCACCAAAACACTTTTCTTGATTATCTCCACGGCACCCCTGGCATACGCTCGTGGCACCCAGTTTGGGAACCTCTGATATAAACCAAGCATAGTTCTCTGAATTTATGGTTATAGAAATATTTATTAAGGAGAGCAGACATAATTAATCCCATTTATGGAAATTATGTACATTCCACTCAGTTCGCAAGAGGTGCTGTTGCCTTTAACCTATGATACTGCATTGGTAATGGAAAATAAAATCATCCAAGGTCAAGAGTGAAACTTCTGCTTTTGGCTTGCTGTTAACCCTGCTTTTGTTAGCGCTTTTAAAGATTAGAATGCATTACAAACGGAAAAAATTATTTCCCTTTGTTTAGCATAAGTATGTTAGCCTAGACACTGACAATTCACCCGTATTTTAGAACAGGTGCTTGATAATCTCTTTCTCTCTACTCGAATACAAAAGAGACACTTTTCATAGGAATCCAACAACACCTCTCTGGCCCAGAATTTTTTAAGTTCACTATAACCAAAGTCATGTTTCATTGAAACTGGAAAATGTTATGAACATTTCTAACGTATGTGAATTGGGGATAGTGAAAAGCATTCACTATATCTGGAGTTGACTGTACTTGTTCCTATGCAGACAATTAACCCTAATCAACATTTGGCGACATAATAAACTGAGAGTTTTGGCACAGGTTGTTGATATTTTGGCATAGGTTGTTAGGTTCAATATTTTAGACATAAAAAAAAGCATCTAAAATGAGTTAAGTCTAGCACTTTCTTTAATAAATCGAAATCGTCAAAGACGAGATAACCGAGCTTCAAAAAAGTTTGAAGAATCGATTTTAAGATTATTGCATAATGTACAGTCCCCCAAAAAAGTATCCGAGTACCGTACCCCGTTCAGATTTTTTTAAAATACGCTATTCATTACTATCCTTCTCGTAATTACAATCATGTCGTCTAAAAAAAAAAAAAAAAAAAAAAATATATCCTCCCAAAATGAAGGAACCGAACTTTTTTTTTTTTAATTTCTGACACAATTAAGAAAATAGCAACTTTTCAATGAGTATTCTATAACTAAGCATGCACAAGTGAGTAAAATCTTACTGTTGTAGAAGGAAGCATACCTTTTCTACAATGGTTCTTAATATATTTTTTACAATGGCAATACTAGTTATACACCAATAACATCACATAATTACACATGTTTTGTCATCCTTGGAATTAGCAAAATCTGAAAACGGTTGAAAAAATGTATTAAATAGCACATTTTGAAGATACTTCATATAGTCTTCAATGAAAATGTTTGAAAAAAATTCTTCGTCATAATGACAAGTACATTTGTTCTCGCATATCTCTCTTGCAATATACGGCATGTCGACCATGAACCATGCTATACTACTTATAAGAACCTCTCTCTCATCAGCATGTGTTCTATTCGAGCAAGCATGTATGTTCTTAAAAATTTCCTGATGTACTATATCCATTAATTGTTGTTTCGCCTCATCATAAATACAATGGGGTTCACGGTTACATTTTTGCGGCTTTAATTTTAAAATTAAATGGGGTAGGGTCGTCGTATATAGCGTTCTTAAAATGCATTCCAATATTTCATTTCTCATTTCGCAAAGTTTTTTTACTTGATCATTTAAAAGTGTTAAGGAAATTGGATTTAACGAGAATGAATCTCCGGTTCTGTAAATTTGTTGTAAGATGCATTTTCCATCATCATGAAATACAGATAATTGATTATTACAAATAAAAGAGCTATTGTTATGACCTATATTAAAATCTAATAGTTTTACAATAAATTCGATCCATGTGGAAGGGTTCATCACGACTCCCTGACCGGTTGGTATATAGTCTAATTGGGCATTCTGAATAAATTGTCTAATATGGATCTTCAAGTCAGTTCTTTCATCGTGAAGTGAAACGTAGATAAGTCTTTCCAAGTGCCATGTACTATTTACAGAAGCATATAAGCTATGGTAAAGATCGTCCGTCCAATCGTCCAACTTTGCCCTTTTCGGGGAAGGCTCATAAATGTACATTTTGGCAAATGTTAGGTGAATATGCGGGTCCGTCACATAAGGCTCAGAAGGAATACCATGCGTTAAAAGTTTGTTGGTTGGGGGATATATCTTACACATTGAGCCATGTTCTAATTTAATGGTAGTGGTTCCACAGTTCGCTGGTTTAAAATCCAAAGTTCGTTTAGATCCAAAACTTAGAATGCATACACCTGATGATAGGTCCAGATTAAAATCTTCGTAGTTACCGTCTTCAATTTTAGGTTGTTCTTCAGAGCCAAAGTTCACTTGTACCATATTAAATTCATAATTTGTCACTTTCTGTAGATCTTCACGTATTTTTTGCAAAATGGGTATCCAAGAGTAAACAGTGACTGTTGCTCCAGGTAAACTGTAATTGATTCCTTCATCAGCAAAAGTAATTACTTTACGGGTCGAGGAAATTTTCTTTTCACTACTTTGCAGAGGCTTTACATCTAAAGGCAATTGTATTATTTCTTGCAGCAACACATCAGCATCACTTTGAGTATAGAACTCGGGAGTGTATTCAATGTTAAAGTTATTTTCGATCGATTCAAGCAAAGACATTTTTTGAAACTCGGCGAAAAATCAATTAAAAACACACGTCTTAAGTATAGGCGCACACAGTGTAAAGGGAGTCTCGCAACACACACTTCCCTACTTTATCTAACTAAAATATCTTCCTATTGGTTTTTTTTTTTAAAAATAAAAATAAAATAATAAATAAATAACAATCTTATTTAATCACACTCATGATATACTTTCCAACTTAATGAGATAAGTAACGAAAATAGGGAGAACCCATGGAACGCTTTTAATTTAGGTTACAGAACAAAAGCGAGAATATTGAGTTCGAAAAAAAAAAATATTGCTATCATGTGATTGTTCTTTTATTTTTTTATATTTTTATATATATATATTTTTTTTTAATATTCACAAACATATATAAATGAATTTCTGTGTCGCTGCTTCATTATTCATCATGGAACGAGTGAGCTGGACATGCTCTATAGATTTCGGAAAAGGGAACGCAGTTACGGAACCGGACTGTGTATATTTTAATAACGTACAAGAGAAAAATCTACATAAATCAATACATAACTGGGATACGGAAAGATTAACAAATTTTAAATATGATGTATATGAATATTACTCCAGATACGTGCATAAAGACGGAACGGTGGTTGGTGCATCTACACCAGAAGAATATTTATTCATGTTGGAATGTGGAATACCGTGTATTTTTGTCAAAGAGAATAAGTTGCAGTACCATGAAGGTTATAAAATTCCAGACTTGGAAGAAAAGGTGGACTGGGTAGGAAATGGTTACTATCGGTCCTGGCGTCTTGCCCGCAAGATCGAAGAACATGTAAAACTGCGAAGACTGCGTTCTTAAAAAAAAAAAATGTATATTGTCTGTACATTGAAATAAACTGATATTCTTTCAAATTGTATTTATTGTGTTCTTTTTTTTTTTTTTTTCATTCCTATACCATGGTACTACCTGTAATAACAATTCCTCTGCAGTAGAAAAAAAAAGATTACTCAAGAACTATATAAGATTTTTTTTCACCCTCAATACAATATATAATATATATATACAATATATATATATATATATATATATATATATATATATATATATACAATATATATATATATATATATATACTATATATACAATATATATATATATATATATATATATATATATATATATATATATATATATATTTAAGAATACTTGCAAGATTGGTGTGTGAGAACAATTTAATAAATCTCTATGAATTGTTCTTGAAATTATTATTCCACTCCGTTATAAATTCTTGACAAAATTCTACTAGTGGTGGTTGATTGATAACTGTGTAATAGCCGCGTTCTAGCCATTTTCTAAAACATTCATTTATTTTTTCTATTTCCTCCGATGTAAATTGTGATATTTGGAACGCAGGTTTTTCAAAAACAATTTTTCCTTCAACTTTTTTCATGAACGATTCAACGAACGCAAACAGATCTTCATCTATTCTAAGATTCTTCAAACTATTTATTGGATCATTTCTAATTCTTTGGTTCAGGGGAGAGGATAAGTACCACGTTGGTGGTTCGGTTATAAAAAGAGGTCCTAGGTTCTCATAACATTCTCCCGACAGACAAACGTAAATTTCGACTTGCCCAACACAGTTCTCGGGGAAACGAAAAGTAAATTTTTTATTTGGTTCTAAATAGTTAAATTCCTGAATGTTACCGGTCAGAACATCTCTAATATAAACATCCATATAATAAGCACCATAACCCTCGTTATACCAATATTCTAATTCGATACTTTTCTTATGATTGGTATCTATTAAACCTCTCCATGCTTTACTACATTTGGAAGCATCTATTTCTTCTCCATCAACAATTATACCTGCATTCATTTCTTTTTTTTGGGGGGGGTGGACTAAGATAGTTCGCACTAGTTATGAGAATTTTTTTTAACTCACACCTCCTTATATAATCGATTATTATTTTATTTTTATTTTTTATTTTATATATATATATATATATATATATATATATATATATATATATATATATATATATCTTATCTTAAAAAAAAGAAAAAAAAGAAAAAAAAATTCGAGAGAGAGAGAGTATAAAAATACGTCGTCCTGAGAACGATCATTCAATAACAATGTCTCTTCAAAATGAAATCATTTCTATGGTTAAATATGTTGCTGCTGTCGATTTTGGTTTTTTCAGGGATCCCGATGTACCGCATTATGTAAATTTCTTTTCTGTACGGGATCCCGAAAGACATGAACATGCTAGTAATTGGGGAAGAAGCGATTCTGTCGGACGTGTCGACTCTAAAGACTTTAAGGAATCTGTCAAACAAATATATCGGGATTTTATAGAAAATTTTGAAAATGGATATTTCGGACCAATAGCAGTTGCAAGTCAAGAAGAATATAAGTTCTTCATGTACGAATTGGGAATTCCAGCTGTAATTATTCCGATTGAAGATGTTAAAGATCCTTGGTATACTGTTCCAATACTACCTAGAGCTCAAATCAACGAATCCAATGCGTATTTCAGAGGATGGAAACTAGCCAGGTATATTGAAAATTATGTCGAAAAACGAAAACGAAGAAGACGTCATAGATAATGTATTTTTTTTTTTTTCTCTCTTTAGAATCAAATAAAATATATGTTCAACGTTCTTTTATATTGTCTTTTTTTCTTTCTTTCTTTTTTACCCCTCCCCCATATGTGAAGTAATTCTTTTCAACCACTTTGTCTTAAATTACTGCAAAGTATGCTTCTTCCGAAAAAATGAAAAAAAGAAGTATTTAAAACTATCCAATTACATATTATCTATATGTTAAGTAACCATGGCTGGATGAGAATAAAAAGTTACATATTATCTGTATGTTAAGTAACCATGGCTGGATGAGAATAAAAAGTTACATATTATCTGTATGTTAAGTAACCATGGCTGGATGAGAATAAAAAGTTACATATTATCTGTATGTTAAGTAAAAAAAAAAAAAAAAATTAATCATGGTGGATGAGAATAAAAAGTTACATGTTATCTACTTCAAGTCTTGTACAAATAATTACAATAGTATGTCTCTATTTATACTATAAAAAAATTAAACATAAATCAATATTTTTTTTTTTTCTACAAGGAACCGTAAAAAAAAATTGTACTTGTTAAGTTCCATTCTTTGCATGAACACTTATTCATTTTTTTTTTTATTTTCGTTGTTGTTGTTCTTTCAATTCCCATTGTCAGATGTTAAATAGATAACGTCCCCATCTTTATCCTTTGGAAAAATGATTTGACCGTCCTTGGTACGAGCGTACTTAGGTTCTAATTTGACCGCTACTACTTGTTCATTTTCATTTTTCAATTTTTCCTTCATGATGATAGAGAATTCTTTATCGAATATACTGAACGGTGAACCCAGATATTCAATTGACATATTGTCATTTTCAAAACCTGGGTCACGTCTAAAAGCTTTTATGATTGCTCCTTGTATGGTGTGTGGAGTCGCATTGTGAAATTTTTGATAAAGGTTCCTGACATTCATCACGTGACGTTCTAATGGAGCACCTACCCAACCTGACGTTGTTTCTGTTAAAGGGTACTGTAAATTTTCGATGTAATATTTTAAACTTGTACCAGCTCCGAAACCATCGACTGCAAAAATTATATTCAGTTTTCGTGCAATATCAGAATTACAACTGGCGATACTGTCTAAAAATTCTGAAAAATCAGTAATAAATTCACGATCCACGTAATCGGAAGATAGAACAGTTTTCAAAAGTTTATGTTGATCTTTTGAAATGTTCACTTCTTTGTTCGACAGAATGTTCGCAATTTCTTTAGAACAGAGAGGATGAATATATATTTTATCTTGTAAAGGGAAAATATCCTTTTCGAAAGACATTTTAAAGATTTCCAAAATTTCCCTAAGACATCTAATTTTCAAAGTCCCAATGGAAGTGTGCTGTGTAGTGTTCCGTTCGTCTTTTTGCATAAAGCTCACTCGTGAAAGTACATTTTCTTTCCAAGAATGCTGTTGTGCGAAATGTGATGAGGTCATCTTTATTATTATTAAAAAAAAAATTAATATTTATATATAAAGTAAAAAAATAAATAATGGATAGCGGAACAGATACAAATGCACTGTTCGACTACATGACTAGAAGTAAAGATGGTCTTGAAAAAGCAGGGGTTAGATTTGATTTAACATTGGACCAATTGCGAACTCATCCGTCACACGATAAGATACATGCATCACATCTTAAAAAATTTTCAGTCAAGCAAATACGCGATGCACAAATTAACAGAAAACTTAGTCCACAGGAATTGGATAACGATGCCCACCCATCTCACTATTTACAATATCCAATATCAGTTGTTGGAGTTCAGGATTACAATAAAATGGAACTCAGTACCCTTACACAAGAAGACATACAGCTCATTGATGCGTCACATATTACTGCAATGCAAGAAGCAACCCGTCCTTCAATAATAACAAAATTGGGACAGGAGGAGGATGACGACGACGAACGCTACTATGACGTATATATGGAAGAATTACCTCTATCAAATTTGGACGACTTAGAGAGTACTTTAAGGAAAAAACTACACACTAATTTAAAAAGTTACTTAAATTTAATCAATTATTGTAAAAATCAGCAACGGCTCTATTCTTTTATCAATTTGGTAAAGAAACGACCTAGTAGAAATTCCTATGTCTTAGAACTTCAAGGAAATGAACTTACAGTAGTGCACCCTTTACACGACGAACCACAATGGATTGCTGATGTTCTATTTCAAGTTCATGCACCATTGAACCCAAAATACTACAACGTTACAGAAGAATTTTCATTCTTCTTAAAAGGTTATTTCCCTTACTACTACAGCAGGGGAACCTACATTCCAGACGTAAAGAATGAACACAATCAAAAGGATCCTCTTCCATTTAAAAATACTATTGGAAAAATTGAACCAACAAAAAGGAAAATGACGGTGGCACCTTATCCTACTAAAAAAAAAGTAAATAAAGATGTATAGTATCCATAATTGGCTTCTATCAATTAAAAATATAAGAACGAAGCATTTTATAATGTGTAGATTAGCTAAGAAAAATGCGCTTGGTTCGAACTGGGGAATTATACTCAATCAGGGTAAAATAAAAAAAGTTCGCATATATTGAAAGAAAAATAAAAAATAAAAAAATGATATTATGTTGGTTAATACTTATTTATTATTTTTACATAATAATTATATACTGGCTTAAAAATAAAACTTATGATCTCAAAATTGAACAACGACGATACAGCAGCAGCACGAGGGAATATGCAGTAGTTTTTCAATCTTGTAGCTCTGACAAGGAATGCGAGACAGATCACCTTTGTTACCAATCAAAATGTGTACCGAAATTAAAAAGAGGCGACCTATGTGATCCGGCCACTGGAGAGTGGATAATTGTTTATAAAAATGGAACTAACTATGTCGCCTGTCAATGCAAATATCCAAATTTAGTAACTCAAAAGTTCGTTGGAAGTAACTGCGATGTCGATCTAGTTTGTAAACCAGTCGGACAAATAAAAATTAAATCAAATGGAGAAATTTCTTGTAAATGCCCATACGGTTTTAAATCGGTCGTTAAAAATGGTGGTATACCGTACTGTAAAAAAATGAGTGTGGTGGAATTGGGTGAAAATCACGTAGGACCTTGCAAGGATGATGAAATCGATACATCCTTCGAAAAGGTTCCATTTGAACATATTTTTAATATAAAATGTATTAAAAAACCTTGTACTTTCGATGCATTAACCGGGCGACCATTGAAATACGCTCGTTTTGAAAAAGATTGGGGTTGTGTCTGCGATCCACGAAAAGGAAATATCGGAATAATCGTTCCAAATTATCTGAATGGCGTTCCAGGTTACAATGCATGTATTAGCATTTTTAAAACTGAACCTTTACACGACATCGAGAACGTTGCGTTATATACTTATTTTTACGTTCTTGATAAAGAACCCATATCTTTCATCCAATATACCAATCTAGATCCCGAACTGTTGGCTTATCCATTTCCTCCGTCTAAAAATCTTCAAGTTGAAGAGATTTGGCCTTACAATTACACGCAATATGTGTTCAAGAACTATGATTTTGAAGTAAGCACCCGTTACTGTAGAGGTACGCAATTTGAAGTCTGGTTCGGGGATCATACGTCATGTTACAACGATATACGCAAGGAACGTCAAATGGAAAAATGTGAAAATATTCATTCTCATTTAGTGTATTCGTACACACCATGGAAGAATCATTATTTATTATTACATGAATATCCAGCATGTCTGATAGAGAAGAACTCGCCACCGTCGTCGATATATAACGGTTGGGTTGTATCGAATCCTTTCCACATTACATTTGAGAAAGATGTGGATCATAAATCGAACGGTCTAGTCTTACGACCTTACCTATCCAAGAATAATAAATGGCATGTTCGGCAAGTTAGAACCGTTCCCGAGTTCATAAATGGATCAGATTTAGCAGTCGTGCCGAATTTTAATCACCTTATAAAAGAAATTTTACCCGACTAAATACTGTTGAGCTTACTAAATATGAAAAAAAAAAAAAAAAGAACGAAGAACTTTTATAAATGTGGTTGTAAATAGATTCCATGTAATTTTTTTTTTTTTTTTTACATTTCTTTCCGTGGAAGATATCATTGTATATATAATTAATAATTTTATTTATTTATTTTATTTTTAATTTTTTGTAGTATAAATAGAGGTGCATCATAAAAAAATGGCCACTCAGAGTCGAAGATTCTGAGTTCTTTTATAGGGGGGAGATTACAGATTTAAATAAGAAATATAGTATATATTTCAATTTCACAAGATCTGTGAAGAGTTCCAGAGATTTTCAAAGCTCGAATCCTACAGAAAAAGCAGTTGTTTTGTAAAAAAAATGTATAACTCTTCTATGACGTCACAAGGGATAATTTAAGGGATTTTTTTTTAAAAAAGGGAATATTATCGATTCAAATATACCAGATCTACGAGAGGTTTAGAAATTTTGAAAAGACTCGGTCCCAGACAAAAATGGATTTGTTCCCATACTCTTCAATGACGTCACAAATGATAATTTAATATATATATATATATATATATATATATATATATATATATGTGTAAAAGTATTAAATAAATGTATAATTACTAATACCACTCTTCTAATGTTATCTATCAATTCATAGGTATAAAGTATTCTAGGTTAATCATGAAGCGTTCTATAGAAACCGAAGAAAACTCCTCCACTGAGAAACGACCCAAGTTAGAATCACAACAACAGCAGGAAAATATAGACTTAGAGATGTTGAATACTCTTAAGGAAAAGTACGATGGTGACCGCATTAATGAAGAGTCTGAACAGATTAAACAAAAATATCTCATAGAATATATGAAAAATGTAATCGAAAAACTTAAGCTCAGTCAACCAATGATTGAAACAATTCAAGGTATCGGTGACGAAGGCGATGCCTATTTAAAAATGTTCAGTATGGCTAAAACTTGCGTACATACTGACATGCATTTGAAAAAATTAATAGCCTTCAATTCAGTATTCGACATAATTGTTCACCTGATTGCGAGAGGAATTCACGACCGTATCGTTGGACCGACGTTGGAGAGTGTCGTTCCTCGAACGAATATGGATTTAGCTTATGATTCTTTCTTAGAATCCATGGAACCAGGTGATGAAAGCCTGACGAACGAACTTCACTGTATTACGTACATGCTTCAAAATGAAATGGACAAAAAACAAAGTTTAAAAATTTCAAATCCACTGTATAATCGTTTTACAAAATATTTGAGTGCAACAAGTAAATATGTTACTGGTATTTTGACAGCACTAGCAGGTAAATCGATCATTTTACCACGAGATCGTGAATACGAAACATTTGATGTAAAGGAGAGATGAGTAGGTTATTTTTTAAAAGTGAAAAAAAAAAAAAAAAAAAAAACATATATAACTATTTCGTGATGTCACAAGGTTGTAAAATATGTTCTACATTTCTTATTGACTCTTGATCGAGGTCTCAATAAAACTTCTCAGCCCTCGACAGAGAAGAAACAGTGTAAAAAATATAATATTTTTTATAATAAGTACTATACTCCCCCCTTGTAAATTTAAGCTGTCACCACAGGTGATCAGCTGCCATGTTTGATATTTGATTAGCTATTTTATATGATAAAAAATTAAAAAGAAAAATAAATAAATAAATAAAATAATAAATATATTGACCAATAGGAACGGACTTAGGTTAATTGAGCACTAGAAATATTTATCCTCCTTGAAAAAAGTAATAATTTTTTTTTTTTTACTTTCAAGGAGGTTAATATTTAATCTTGGTAACTCACATTATTTAGTCACTATATAGTACAATCACAACACTGGTTGAAAGGAACTTTGATCTATACACTGTTGCATTAAAAAAAGAACAAATGGGGAAAAAAAAATTACCCGCTCGGTTCTTTTAAAGTAAGCAAGCTATAAGGAAAAAAAAAAAAAATATCCAATGTCGCTTTGCAATCAGCTGTGGCTCGTGACGTCACAAGGTTGTAAAATATACTTTCTACGTCAGATGGTGGGGAATTCGCTTTTTTTCCCAATCAGCTGATCATTCTTGCTTGTGACGTCACAAGGTCGTAAAAATACACTTTCGCTTTCTGAGTTGAGGGAAAGAGAAAAAGTGTTCTTTTTTCTCTATCCCGAACTTGAACGTAAGATCTCAATCGCTATTTAAAAAAACAAACGAACATATATTATTCGAACTGTCTAGTTGCTAATTTATAAAAATATTTGAAAAGAGATGGTGGATAACAACGTAAATCTATTATTGCCAGAGATTCTAGAATCTTTTTATAGTTGGGAACGCGATGAAAACAAATTAACTTAATTTCAGTTATCTCCAGATACATTTTTAATAATTCAACTCCCTCTTTACAACATATATTTTTACGACTACCACACCTAAGATAACTTGCTCTGAATGGATATAATGGGAAGATTGAAATTTTATCAGTTCTAGAATAAAATTTATAGGACTCTTTGAACGGGACAACTAGAACTGCTCTTGCTTGAGGATACAGTCGATCAATCACTGGAATTTTCGTATCAAAACATTCGAAATTTTTAATTTGACTATACGCCGACAAAATTTGTAACCACCTATGAATAAATTGATCTGTGAGTTGCGATTTGTTATAGTACCTGAACAATTTAAAAAAGTGTTCGGCTATCAAAAATTTTATCTGTTCTAAATCGAACATGTCCAAAATAATGAAGAGACATAATAGGTGTTCTATAAATGATTATTCTATTTTATTTATTTTTTTTTATTTTATTATTTTTTTCAATTATGAAAATAAAATAAACATAAAATATAAATGAATAATAAAAAGAGTTATCATAATTACTTTCATACGTGATTTATACATATTGAAATGCTCATATAAAATCGTCAATTGTGCAATAAGTAAAGCACAATTGTTACAATTATGTGTCTTTCTGAACCATTGCTCTAGACATTTTTCGTGTATAACTTTATAATTATCTGTACTGTTCTTAAAACAATACAGACAACAATTAATATTTTCAATATCTAGCATTTGCCTGCAAGTAGGGCAATTATAATTTATTACTGCCCAACACTGTAAACATTCTACATGAAAACTATGTCCACATTTAAGGTGGACACTGCTTGTTGTGTTCTTGTTCAAACATATTACACACACCATTTTCTTTCTTTCCCCCCTTAAATAATTTACAGTAGATCTCCTATAACATATAAAGTACTTTGACTTTTTTTTTTCATTCAATTTTACTATACTGTTAAAAAAATCTAAATTAAAAGTTAAGTTAAAATCATGCGTTGTGTCATGCTAAGTAGTAAAAAAAAAAAAAAAAAAAAAAAAGAGATAACCCAATGGTAAGAAAAATAAAGAACAGAGACATAAGGATTGATCACCAAACTAAATTTATTTTAACACATCATATTAACAACAAAAGGAATACATCAAGGTATTTAATGTTGCTTTAGCATTTGTGGCATTAGTATCTTAATAACATGGGTATCCAATTTTAAGTAGGACATAGAATAATAATAATAATAATAATAATAATAATAATAATAATTTCTACACTTTATGTTCAAGAGACTTAAATAAAATATATAAGTTTTGTCATTTTTGAACTGATCGGGGTACCAACCTTGGCTTAACACTTTTCGTAAAAAAAAAATCAGTTGGAAAAAAAAATCCCACGAGCCGTTCTCTAGAAATAAGAGAACAAAAGGGGATTTTTTTCCCAACTGATAATTTTTTTACCTCGGAAAAAAAAAATTTTTTTCCGAGTGAACAAACAATTCATCTTTCTCCAGTGCCATTTTCCAACGAGTAAAAGAAGGCTGCTTGTCGGTACCTTCTACGTTCTGTTGTAGAAGGTTGAGTGCAGCGTGTACAGTACTGCACTCTAGCAGCAAATTCGGCCATCTCCTGTAAATTTAGCGAATGTATTTGTGGGACACAAGTTAGATGTAAAATATGTCCACACGCGAACACAAAGAGATCGGTTGATTCTCTGATTCGCCCCAAGCACATTCGACATCTTAAAACGCCGAATGGAATTGCTTGCCTGTACAGCGAGACGGTTCGATTTCTTCTTGTTCTCGTTGGTATCACCCTGCTGAACATAGATGGTCGATGTGTGTCCGATAATAACTGAACATCTTCGGCTTCCGAAAGAATTTCATCACTACTTGACGACCCGAATGGGTTCCAAAAAGCCTCTGGAACTGGACGTCTACATTCTGGACACGTCTTCTGTTCAGATACTAACAACCACGGATGTATACATCCAAAGCAATAAGTATGCCCACATGGTAATGTTGAAGGCGATGTGATTTCGTTTAAGCAGATAGAACAGGGCATGTTGAATCTGATAAAAAAGAATCAGAAAAGAAATATAATTTGTGAGGAGCCGGTCTGCCATTTATATATGTTTTCATGACATCCGGCGGCTTACGTCACCGGAAGGAAATGTGTATTTTTAGAAATGGACATAACAATAATTTCCTCCCCTCTTATCTCACGTGGGTGTGAACCCGATTGCGTGACCATTAAAAATAGACTTCTAAGAAGATTTCAAAAAAAGTACAACAACAAAAAAAAAAAATAGATTAATATATCAATACCGGGAGGGGGGATGAACTATACTTTAGCATTTGTTCCCTAACACATATTGCAAGGTTAAGTTACTACAGTTAAAAAAAAAAAAAAAAATATAGAATAATCAATAGATTTCTTAAACAGGGACTCTCAAATACAAGATCCATTAGAAAAAAAAAAAAAAAGAATTTTTTTTATCCGTTATGTAAAATACATAGTAACTGTTCCATTTATTTCAAAATTCCCTTATCATATTATTAATATTAACATCTTCAAATTCCTTTTTAGAGTAATATCGCCTCAACATTAGAGAATCTATTTTTCCTGTTCTATATTCATCAATAGCAGTTGCGATTGGATTTTTGTCTTGCGGTGACTTTAATGAAATTTCTAATGCTCTTAAAGCCACTAACCTGGAAGCTTCGTATCTAGTAATTATATTAGCGGTGATTTGAGGAGACATTATCATTTGAATATTCTTTTTTTTTTTATAAAATTCGAAAAAAGGATGAGATATTTATGTACTATATTATTTTAATAAAACATATTAAAAAAAAAAAAATAAATAAAAATATTAGCATTTTTTTAGATTGCATTTTTATTTATATTTATTAATGCAAGTCCAATTCCTCTGGGACAATCGAACTTTTTTGAACATGAACATGTTCCATCGATACAATCGGATATGTGCCAAGTTTCGATGGCTCCATTCAACCAAAATTTGGAATTATTTAAAGACAATGTATAGAGTAAATGTCTCAACCTAATGGCTGTTTGATCTCTTACAATCTGTATATCTAAACGGCCTTCCTCAATCTCTTTCGAGAATTCTCTTTCGTCATCTGCTCCAAAGTATCGATTGCGGTCCAAAGTGTCTTGTAAACCAGTTGCCATCCAAGATTTGTAAGAGTTGAGCCTAACGTAACTAAAAATTTTATGTTGGTGATCGAAATCATCATAATAACAATTATCTAAACTCAACGGATTCACTATTCTTTTAGAACATTTACACTTGGAATCGCTACAATCTTTAAAATGCCATTGTCCATCATTGCTACGATATAGTGGGATATTTTCGGTGGTTGCATTAGATAAATATTTTAAAATGAAATGCGTATTAATAATTATGAATCGTTTGAGGAGTTGTCGAAAATATTTTATTAGAACTTCCCGTGGTTTTCGTTTAATTACATTTTTAAAAAAGTGTATATCATCGGATAAATCACTTAAAAGAATCATCATTGTGTACTTCTTAAGAATGGTTCAAAAAAAAAATCTATTTTTTCGTTCTCTGTATATATACACAAAAGTTCATTTATTTATTTATTTATTTATTTATTTATTTATTTATTTTAAGAATATATTAGATTTTTTTTTTTTTCATATATTAGATAACTGATATAAAGTTACTCTTCGAAGAACAAACAAAAAAAAATCAATCTTTATTATTCGAGACATTCACGTACCTTTTAATTAGAACCTTTTTGTTGTTGCTGTTCAAAGGTAAGATTTTGAGAAAGAACAGCGTGATGTTAAAAAAAAAAAAAAATGGTATTTTCTTAATGATGAGTACACCAATGATCGTACCATATAGTGAAATGTGAGTTATCAAGATGTTGTAAAATTTGTTACTTTCAAGGAGAACTAACTATATTATAGTGACACAACAATAATCTTTAAAAGAGTAGCTCAACTAGAATTACCTTCAATCTACATTTAAATATTTCTAGTGCTCAATTAACCTTTATTTTATTTTATTTAAGTCCGTTCCTATTAGTCAATATATTAATTATTTTTATTTATTTATTTTTTCTTTTAATTTTTTATCATATAAATAGCTAATCAACTTCAAAAAAATGGCAGCTGATCACCCGTGGTGACAGCTTAAATTTACAGGGGGGAGTATAGTACTTATTAATAAAATATTATATATTTTATACTGTTTCTTCTCTGTCGAGGGCTCAGAGGTTGGGTTGAGTGTTTTGATCAAGAGACCCAGAATGAATACGATTACATTTATCCTATGACGTAATTGATTACGTCAGTCAAAAAAAACTTCATTTTTGAGAGAACGTTATGAACAATCATATACACTTTGTTAAGCTTAGAGCTACTCAATAAATAATATTATAAAATGAACAAACAAACAAATAAAAAAAAAGACTTACCAACCTAGTGTAATATTGGATCGCTGAGGTAAAAAAAATGTACCTAGCATTGCAAAGTTACTCTATTTATAGGGGAATATATCAGTTAAAAAAAAAAATGGTAAGGTTTAACCACAAATCTTAATTAAGAACACCTGCAAGTCAAATAAAAGTTGACCTTGTTTATTGTATAAATGAAAATTTAAATATGTATGTAACAAGAATGGTAAATCCCCCCGAAGGTCAATTCAATGCTGATCTTGCATAAATGAATGTGTTAATTACGGGTATTACCACCTGTTCCGTTATTGTATAAATGAAAATTTAAATATGTATGTAACAACAAATGGCAAAATCCCCAAAGGTCACGTTAAAGCTGTTCTTGCATAAAAGAAAGTGCAAATTACGGGTATTACCACCTGTCACGTTAAATGGAGACAAGGAAATGAACCCACATGATTTCATACGGGTAAACCCTCATAAAATTATGTGGTTTTTTTTTTTTTAATGAAATTATGTTGTTTTTTTTGTTCTTTAAAAAGTATATATAAAAAGGGATGAACTGAAATCTTCCATACATAATTGGTAGTGTTCTAGAAGTCGACATCAGCAAATCTGTGAGTAAATTTTTTATCTGTTATGTAGTTCCTAAGTTCTTTTTTTTTTTTTTTTCAAATTGGGTATATATGTTATAAACCACTATCGGTATTTGATTTAAGTGGATGTATAAGTTCAAGTTACGAACAAAGATTTCTTTTTTTTTTTTTTAATATTTTATGGAAATTCTTGAAAGAACGCTAGCGATACATTTGATTAAGTCGTGACTTTCCAATAATTTTGTTAATCAAGATTGGTTAATAAGTTCTCTAAAAAAAAAAAAACAAGACATAAATTTTGAGCAAATATTTTTTTTTATTATCATTAAGTACAAATTTGGATATTTACATTACAACAATATACATAAACTAAAGTCAGGATGGCCGAGTGGTCAAAGGCGCCGGATTTAAGTTCAGGTTCTCGTAAATGAGAGCGTGGGTTCGAATCCCACTCCTGACATTACTTTACTTTTTTTTTTTCTTCTTTAAAGTCTTCACACTATAGACTTCATTAATTTCATCTTCATCAGGATGGAGGATTAAAATATCTCGATCGTTCTCTATGAATTGTACTAAATTATCGTATGATAATTTTAATGCAACCAAGTTCTTGAAACAAATACTTTTCGTATGTTCTTTGTTGTTACTATTAGCTTTTGGAATTTTCCTCTTTTTTTTAATCTTGATTAATCTTTTCTTTTCGATGGGTTCGATCTTATTATTGCTGAGTAGTAGTTCACTCGGTCCAACATCTTCTAAAATCGAAAAATCCATTTCTGCAATTGGGAGTTCGAACGGATTAGCCATTTTGACTGAATGTAGCTTTCTCTCTCTCACACACACATATATATATGTGTGTGTGTGTGTATATATAGTAAATATTTTTTTTTTTTTTTTTTTTTACGAACGAACCAATAAGAGCAAAAGTTATTTTTGGAGCATGTTAGTATAATTCACGATTTTTAAATTATTCTTATTTAGCAGTTCAAGCACTTGATCCTTGAGAAAATAGTTATATTTTTCGCTAAGATACTTGCGGGGATCCTTCAATGCGTTCCAACAGTGGCAAGTATGTGGTCCTTCATCCACAGAAACGCTCCTTATGCAGTCCGTCAAATGATGTTCTTTTGTTATTGTATTGAAGTGAATATTTAATTCACCGTCCACATTCATTGATTTAATAATAACTAAGAATTCCATTATGTTCGTGTTTTCTTGGTACAATTCGTACCATTTTAATATATTATCTCTATCCAAAAGTCGGGACTTGTAGAATGTCTCATCGTCTTCATACAGTTCAAAAGTTTTTGGTTCAGATTTATCCTTGATAGGATTGATGGGGTAATACGAAGAATTTTCCAATTGAGTTTGGAGATAAGCTTCCGGATCACGAAGGGCACAGTGACAGTGACATGTATCTGGACCTGAAGTAACTTGAGGATAACTCCAGACGCAATTATTTAAGTGGAATTCTTTAGTATTGTAGACCAAATTCAATATGAATCGAAGTCGACTATTCCATTTCTTAGATGTTACTTCGAACCGTAAAAGAGACGTTCGATAACGAGCTATGGACAATTTTTCTTTCAACTGCGACAAGGTTCTCGGGTGGGACATGTTAACCGGAGTTCTTTCTGAGGTGATGATCGAGTCGATTTTTTTAATATATATATACACGATCGTTCAAAAAAAAAAAAAAAAAAAATCTTTTTTTTTTTTTTTCTTTTTCTCTTCAGACTAAGATTAAAAATAATAATAATAATAATAATAATAATAATAGAACAGATTGAGTATAAATACGGGTAACTTGCTATGACCCTTTAGTTATTCCTCTACTGCGATACTGTTCGTACGTCTGCTACGTCATTTTATTATTATTATTTTTTTTTTTTTTTTTTAATATGGACCGTTCTAAAATCCATATTACAACTGCTTGAATTGTTCGACATAAGTCAATTTAAATAATTTCTCCGCAATGGGGGATAAAAAAAAAAATAAGAAAAACAACCTCTAATGAGGTTGTCTATTTTTTTACATTCCTATTTATGCCAACGTTGGATTTCTGGTACAGCAAATTGTACAAAATTGATATAATATTTCGACATTCTTCTAAATTTTGATTTTGTTGGTGTATCAGAGAGCTCGTCCGCTTATCTTTTTCAACTGTACTATTGTAAAATTCGTCTATTGTTCGATACGTGTCGAATAATTGCGCTTGATATTCTGCATTTTCAAGCTCGAGTTTAGTTATTTTTTCCTTGTATTCTTGAATTCGTTCATCAGTTATCTGTGATAATTTTTGCCGAAGTTCTTGTACATCAGACGTCAGTTGATTTATTAGCATTTCCCTATCTTTGAGTAAACAATCTTTTGAAGACATCGTTCGTTCGTGACATGAGCAGTTGGAATAACTATATATATACTATATATAGATAGATATTTTATATATATTTTATTTATATATATATATATATATATTTTCATATACTATATATATTCACCCTTTTTTTTTCTTTTGAACGATTGAGAAATGTCTCCAGCTATCGGTATCGATTTGGGCACTACGTATGCAAGCGTCGGTGTTTTCCGGCACGGTGAAGTGGAAATTATCGCGAACGGTTTCGGGAATCAAAGGACTCCGAGTTATGTTACATTCACGGGAATCAACCACCAGTTCGTAGGAGATGCTGCTAAATCTGTAGCCACTCTCAATCCCGAGAACAACATATTTTATATAAAAAGACTTATCGGTAGAAAATACGACGAGGCTAGAATCCAACATAACTACTGGCCTTTTAAAGTGGTAGATAGCTGTGGAGAACTAAAAATAAACATTGAAGGGCAAAAGCTCTTCAGTCCCGAAGAAATCAGTGCCATGATTTTGAAGAAATTGAAGGAAAATGCAGAATTGTATTTGGGTGAATCCGTCACGGACGCAGTCATCGCAGTTCCAGCGCATTTCAATAATTTTCAACGACAAGCGACAAAAGATGCTGGAAAACTTGCCGGTTTGAACGTCCTGAGAATCATTAATGAACCGACAGCTGCTGCTTTAGCTTACGGATTGGATATGAAAGATAGAAAAACTATTCTAATATTCGATTTGGGAGGGGGTTCTTTAGACGTGAGCGTTGTGACGATCGATAACAACAACCGTTTCGAAGTGAAAGCAACGGCCGGGAACCCTCACCTTGGCGGGATTGATTTTGACAACAGAATGATAGATTATTTTGTGGAAGAGTTCAATAAGGAACATCAAAAAGACTTGCGTTCCTGCAAAAGGTCTTTGATGAAATTGAGAACTGCTTGCGAAACAGCCAAACGCACATTATCTAGCGTCGATGAAGCGAGCATAGAAATCGACAATCTCCTCTTGGAAGGTATCGACTTTAGATCAAAAATTAGCAGAGCTAAATTCGAAGAACTGTGCGCGGATCTGTTCTGGTGGACTTTGGAACCTGTCGAGAGAGTCCTGAACGATTTGAATAAATTAAAAATCGACGAAGTGGTGCTCGTGGGTGGGAGTACGCGTATTCCGAAGATTCAAAAATTACTGAAAAATTATTTCTCCCTCAAAGATCGACTATGCATTCATTCGGACAAGGCTGTCACAGTTGGAGCGACGATACAATCTGCAATTTTGACGGGTGAGTTGAGTGTTTCGTTAGTGGATGTTGCTTCTTTGTCTATTGGAATCGAGACCGACGGAGGTGTTATGACTAAAATCGTCGAAAGGAATTCTCGTATTCCCTGTACGAATTCACAAGTGTTAACGACATATTCAGACAATCAAATCACCATGGACATTTTGGTGTTCGAGGGTGAACAGGTAATGACGAAAGACAATCATCTCTTAGGAAAATTTCAAATATCCGGAATTTCTCCTGCTCCAAAAGGGGTTCCCCAGATCGAAGTCACGTTCGAATTGGATTTGGATAACATATTACATGTGTCGGTCGAAGACACAGGAATCGAGGAGGAACAATTTTTCGAACTAGAAATCGAAAGAATACTACAACAGAATGAAGGCGAGAAGAGAATTGGTGAACTGAAGCAGTTATTTTTTGGAATAGTAGAAAGAATGTTCAACGGAGCAGAAGAGTTTGCGAACAAGGATGGTGACGGATTAAAACAATATATCTTGCGTACAATAAATGAGCTCTACATTGAAGAGGACGTATTAAAAGAGTTTGTGAGATTTCTAGGAATGGTTCGGGATCTACTTCGCGGAACAATAATTAACGAACGGCGTGCAATAAAAAATGAAATGGAATGTAAATTGGAAGTTTTGAAAGTTGATGAACAGTAGACTTGTTCAAAAAAATTTTTTTTTCTTGTATGTGTGTAATAATAATAATAATAATAATAATAATAATAATAATAATAAAAAGAACCTTTTTTTTTGCCTTTTTAAAAGTGAGTAATTTTATTTTTATTTTTCTCTCACGAACTCAATTTCTGGAGAAACTCGACCTTACCTTTGATAACGAGCCTAATATTGGAACATAACAAAAGATGAGTGTCGAACCGAACGAAATTTTCAGACCAGTATGTGTGAGAAAAAAAAAGGGAGGAAATTTAGCGAATTAGGTTAGGTTAAGTAGAGAACACAAAATAGACTTAGTTGATAAATACCGTTGGAACAGATTGTCTATAAAATTTACACAATGGGAGCGAAGTTAGATTAAGTAGAGAACACAACATAGACTAAGTTGATAAATACAGTTGGAACAGATTGTCTATAAAATTTACACAATGGGAGCGAAGTTAGCATGATTTGGTAAAGTTTTTTTTTTTTTTTTTTTTAATCAAGTGAACGCCTCAACAACAATTTCAACATTTAAAATGATTATTTATTCTTTTAATTTTTTATACTATAAATAGCTATCCAACTTCAGAAAAAAAATGGTAGTTGATCGCTTGTAGTGGTAGCTTAATTTGTACAGAGATCGATATTAAAAAAAATATAAAAAAAAAAAAAAAAAAAAAAATAGGACTAGTAGTATAAATACGAGTTCGTTGGAGTGAGAAAAAAAAAAGAAGAGGTGAAAAAAAATGCAACCCAATATATTACGCAAAGCCGCTTTTCTAAGAGGAGAAGACTGTAAGAGAAGGGACTTGTATTCTTCTTTAGAGTTCGTAAGGACAAAATGCATTCTTCAAAATATATATTCATATCTACTGAGAACCCGATATCATTTTAATGCTATTAATACCATCAACCAACGAGAAAAAGATATTTTGGAGGGTATGAAATTGACAATTGATTGTTTCCTAGAGAATTATGCCAGTACTGTAAAAAGCCTTTGTTTGCAAATAGAGGAAATTACCGAAGACACTGTTGAATCCGTTCTATTAGGTGTTTATAATGAACTTTTTTCCGAAGGGATTACTTGTAGCCGTATTATAGCATTTTTTGTGTTCGTTGGTGAATTGACTCTCAATTGTCTTTCAAGAAATTTACCAGAATCTATTGTCGGTGTGATTTACCAGTGTTTTTCAAGACTAGTCGAAGAGAAATTGGAATCGTGGATTGATGATCATGACGGTTGGGAAAGTATAACATCGTTATCGGTAATCCGACAACAAGAACAGTTGATAATAATATTAAATCATCCATGTTGGGTGAAGAGAATTTTATATGGAACGGTACGAATGATTGGTACGTTCGCATATATGGCAAATTTTATAAGTAACGATAACCTATTTCTCTGATCCTGTTAATATATACATATTTTTTTTTTCTTTGGTAGTAAGTACCATTATTGTGTGTGTGTATATAATACATTTTTATTTTTTCTTAATAAAGACAATGAATCAACTATAGCAGTGTAATGTAATTTTTTTTTTTTAATATACGTAACAAAATTTTACATCCTCTGTACGACGATTATTTAAAAGAAAAGGTACGTACCTATATAATGTGTACACAACAACAATACTTTTTTTTTGTTTTGCATTAAGATAATGTTCAAATATACTGATTCGATAAAATTTTGAACAGGGTACGGCACTCGGATACTTTTTTGGGAGACTGTAGAGTATTTTCACGTGACGTAACTGAATTTTTTTTAGGTTAACTCGGATATTTAGGCACATAAAGCCACGTTTACGGCCATTGACCATTCTCAAATGAACGGATGTTTGACCAAAAGACGTTGGTTGCTCAGATGTGACGTAGTGAGAGACGTAGGACGTAGATAATGACGTAGTGAGAGACGTAGGACGTAGATAATGACGTAGGTGAGAGAACTCTATAGCATGCATGTGAGTGCAACATTCATCTGAGGCAGAATCAAAAATTTACATGCTATGTTAAAATTTGAAAATGAAGTACAGAATTATATTTTTCATAAGGAACACACTCAATCCTTGCACGAGATATAAAATATTTATTTATTTTATGTATGTACTAGCTGAAGTACCCGTTCTTCGCACGGGAATGAATGGACTTTTTGATATTACGATTTGTGGTGATTACTATTCATCGTAATAAACAGATATAGCAAAATGGATATCGCGTTATATTGTGTCCAATAATCATGCATGCCGAATTGCAAGGCAATCGTTTGTACGGTGCAGAAGGCCATGCGGCGTAGCGCAATCTAGTGGCGAGTTTTAGCAAAACGGATACGGCGAAAATATTCTTCGCATTCAGATATCGATGATTATGAAATTTCAGGACGATCGGCTGGACAGCCCTGAAGTTCATGTGTTGACGCGACATCTAGTGGCAAATTATATAGGAAAATGGATAGCGCCAAACTCTTCCCGGTGTTCAAATATCTATGTATACCTATTTTCATAGCGTACAGTTGCACAGTCAAGAAGTGATGCACTGAAGCGCGATCTAGTGGTTAATTAAAGTAATGATTTGCTACAGTGCCGTCAAGTGGCGAGTTATAGCAAAATGGATAACGCCAAAATATTCTCATTGTTCAAATAGCTATGTATACTGATTTTCATAGCGACCGTGTTCACATACCCATGTATACCAATTTTCATAACGATCATTTGCACAGTCAAGAAGTGATACACTGCAGGGCCATCTAGTAGTTAATTAAAGTAATGATTTGCTACAGTGCCGTCAAGTGGCGAGTTATAGCAAAATGGATAACGCCAAAATATTCTCATTGTTCAAATAGCTATGTATACTGATTTTTATAGCGACCGTTTGAATGGTCAAGAATTTGGCCTGCTGCAGCGTCATCTAGTGGTGAGTAACATCAAAAGGAACACAGTTAGAATATATTCTTCGTGGTCAAATGTGTAAGTATAAAAAATTTTATGCCGACCGGTCGAACGGTATAGAAGTTGATGTGTTGCAGCGACATTTAGCGGCACGTTACAGCAAAATGGATACTGAAAAATATTCTCCGTGTTCTAATATTCGCGTGTAACAAATTTCATCGAAATCGGTTGGATGATATTCGCATAGCAAACGGCTAAACGGAATAGAATTCAACGTTGTGCTGCGGCACCAAGTGGCAAGTTAAGGAAAACGGATAGCATAAAAACCTTCTCCATCATAAAAGACTTAGGTGAACCAAATTTCATCGTGCAACGGTGCTCAACGGTGCTGGAGTTTTTCAACCTCATAAACACATACCAACATACATTTTTATCTATAACCAGTGTTATTATATATACCAGTCTCAAATAAAATCCAGTTTCAAATCTAAGCCTCGCCAAAGTGCCAACGACGCCGTTGCCATTTTGCAAGAGTTTTTTCAGGGAATCATTCGAAGGATTGACCTAGCAGCAATCAATATGGGAAATGGTTCGACACGAATTTATTTGAAAATTGGAATCCCTTAATACAGCCGATTTTTTTTTAAATTATCAACTATAATGTGTTTTATTCATCGTTACTCCGATGTACTAAATGAGAAGATTTCAATTTTCTGAAATTTGGCGGAATTCCCCCAACTTAAATCAATGTACTCAATTGGCGAGAATTCTGAAGTTAGATCGCTTGAAATCCCTTAATAACTGCATTATTTCTTCACGGATCATTAAAATTTAACGCTGTATTCTAATAAAACCTTTGCACTTGTTTTCAAAAATCTATTTCCTTAAGCTCTCAATAAATTGCGCCAAGCCGAAAACTGTGCAAACCGCTAGAACTCACTTACTCAAAATCCATATTTCAGCCATTTTATTTTTTCGCCAAACTAAAAAAATTTACACATTAGCCTCGGAAATCTTCAATTCTTATTGTTTTGCGTGTAAAGCATTACATTCCTGCTCTGATTTCCCATGCACACGATATTATAATTTAAAAAAAAATAACCTTACGAATATAAACTAACAAAAAAAAATCATTATTATTCTTTTATTTTTACTTTGAGAATTTAAAACATTTTATTCGGGAAAATCGCCACACATGGCAACCACGATCCTTATTTCACACTTTTTTCACTACAGGGGTTACAATTACGGAAAGCTTTTTGCGTGAAGAGCATAAAAAATCTCTTATATTCCGGGAACGGGTGGACTTTCAAAGTTTTAAAGTGGACTACGATTTATTCTATATTATTTTACATATCTGTGCTAAATTTCAGGTCGATAGGTCCATTTTTGTGGATTTGTATACGAACGACATTTTATTCGGCAAAATCGCCTCACATGGCAACCACGATCCTTATTTCACACTTTTTTCACTACAGGGGTTACAATTACGGAAAGATTTTGCGTGAAGAGCATAAAAAATCTCTTAAATTCCGGGAACGGGTGGACTTTCAAAGTTTTAAAGTGGACTATGATTTATTCTATATTATTTTACATATCTGTGCTAAATTTCAGGCCGATAGGTCCATTTTTGTGGATTTGTATACGAATCAAATCCACAAACAAACAAACAAACAAACAGAATTTCATTTTTATTTATATGATGATGTACACCATTTCAGAAGAGTACTTCGAGGGTACTCGAAGTCAAATTTCCTGCGTTTGTTTTATGTATATGTATTCTTCACCTAAATTGAACGTAAACTCCTGATAAGTGAAATTGCAACACCAAAAAATAATGCAAGTACCGGGATGCAAATTTCAGCAGTGATAGTGGTGATATGGAATTGCAAATGAATACATTTTCGCACGCAACCGATCACGTGATAACCATATTCGGGCTATAAAGGCCAGAAACTTTTTTTTCTCATAAATAGCACCTGAGGTTTTGCACAGCATTTGTGAGTTTCGAAGAAGCGTAGAAAATGCCTCTCAGACATCGATGAGTTCATTAACGCCAGTTAACGACCGGGAAACGTGATTGCATATTATCGAGCTCCATGAACTTGGTTTGTCTCTGTGCACAATAGCAACTCATGTGAGGCACAACGTGAGTGTCACGCAGCGTTGTGTCACAGGACAAATTCAGGAAGGCCTACGTACATGCCAGTGTGAAGTGGTAACACAGGTGTACGTCAGAGCGCACAGACCGGCGTATTCGCCAGTCGACTATTAGAGATCCTTTCTCCACGGCACATGACATCCGAAAACGGTCGCCTCCAGAAGCAGGTGGATCTGTGTCCAACTAAACCATACGCAAAAATATAAAGTTCACAAATACCAACAACAGGGGTACCGTTGACCGCTCAGCATAGGGATAAACGCCAAACGTGGTGTCATCGTCATTGTGCCTCGACCATTGGGTATTGTTCACAAATGTTTTGTTTGTTTGTGTGTGATTAAGGCAAACCTGCGCGAGGGGTATCTGCCTAAGATGAGTGATGCCTTGGTAGGAGGACTTTCTAAGGGGTTCTAACGCATTTTCACGTTACATCTGGGGAAAACCTACCAAAGCTCCAGACCGTTCGATTGACGACCGCGCGTTGGGACCCGAACCCGGGACCTTCACACTTCGGCCGTCTACCATTTTCAGTGATATAACCACTGTGCCATGGTGAGGCACTGTTCACAAATGAATCTCGTTTCTGTCTGTGGAGGAATGACGGCTGTCGACAGGTATGGCGTCAACCCGGAGAATTCTACGAACGAGCCCCTTTTGCCAAACCTCATACTGGTCCTACACTGGTATCATGGTTTCGGATGGCATAATGTTTGATCATAGGACGCCCCTGGTACGGTAGTTTGACCTCGGACTGCTACCTCACACAAGTTGTGGAGCCTGTTGCTCTACCCTTGTTGCAGGGCTCATCCAACACGATATTCCAGCAAGAGAATGCCGGACCGCATCTCGCACTGCGAGCTCTTAGCCGCCTGACCGATTGACATCCTATCCTGGCCGGCAGCCTCTCCAGATCTGAATGTGTGGTGATCCCACAGGTTTTCCACAAAACCTGGGGGATCTCATTGGACGTGCCATGATCCTAGGACCACTAGCGCAAACCATGGGTGATCTGCTCACATCTGTGGATGGTGGGAAAGGTTACCTTAGCCAACCATGAACGTACTCATTGATAACATGCGGATTGAGGAATGCATAGTTTCCAGAGGTGGAAACAATAGATACTAAATAAATTGGTTTATAATGATTTTATTTTACTGTTTCTTTTGAATTGCATTTCCATCTCATCACTGTCACTTCTAAAATTTACATAAAGCTACGAGCATTATTTCTCGGCCTTACAATTTCACTTTTGAGGAGTATAATATGAATTAATACGTTCTTTTGATTTTTGCATTTTTCCAAAAACTAATTAGTTTTTGACAAAAATAAAGTAAGAGGCTTATACTCGAAAAAAATAATAATATTGCCACAATGTTAATGAAAATATTTCGTATAATCACCGTCATTTAAATATGTTGAACATCGTTTAACATCTAAATGTTTCCACAATCATATACAGTTCTTTAGACCCTATTTATGAAATTAATTAACTGAACGAAAACGTCGTGTCTTGTCCTGAATATATTTTTGAGATCCAATACTAATTCACTCTGTTGTTTTGCTATCAAGAACTGTACGCATTTAGAGTATCCACTAGGACTCCCACACAAAATAATGTAAACTTGAATATAAAAAGAAAATATTAAGTGAAAGCTTAAAGGATAAAGAATAAAGAAAGAAAAAAAACGATAAGCGTTTCGGTGGATTTAACTTGTCAAGGAAAGCCAAAACAGCATCGCAGCCATTTTTTTTCATGCTGCTAAAACGTACTAATGATTACATTTTGTTTTTTTTTAACATGTAAAGGGAAAAAAAATCTGACACTTTTTGCTTAAAGTTTTTACTTTTAAAGATTAAGTAATTTAGTGTGCTTTTGATTTTGCATGTTGTTTTAATGATGCAATATTGTTAAATACAGCACTATGTATATATGCCTTTGGTAAATTATTGGTTGACTCAATAACTATTTTTAACACAAGTAAGGTTGTTTAAGATTAATTATTTTCCACAAACACATATGCTAGACAGCTTTGAAATAGTTGCCTCTGTTTTTTGTTTCTGGGATAGGTTATCAAAGGACTTCTGAAAGGGTATTTTAGAATGGGACCTCGTAGCCTTTGTCGCATGAAATATTCCATTTTAGGTTGTTAAAGGCCCAGTGGTAACGGAATGTGCAGGAGTACAGCCGTAGTGGACAGAGCCACAGACATTTGATCTATTAGGTTTGATTTACGGAAATGAAAAGGGTAAGGAGAAAAGCAGAGAAATCTCAGGTAACTACACTCATTGTTGCGGAAAAGAGTGAAATGTCATCCTGAGGGAACATACAATTTGATACTTTTCATTTCTAACAACATATTGCTATGCAAAAGATGCTTCTTTATATGTATTTTATCTACCATAAGAGTTTGATTGACATTGTTGAAATTTGAATGAGTTCGAGGGTCTCCCGAATCTCGGAAACTGTGTCGTCCAGTTTATTTGGTTGACGATCAGTTTATTTGCTTGACTATCGTGAGCCACAAACGCTGCTGGAGCACGATAGTCAGACGCCACAAGTTACATATTTAATATACAGGGTTGTCCAAATTAAACTTCCCCAACTCAGAGGCCTGTGCAGGATGCTGTATGGATCATAATGTGATGAAATTTAAAAAAAAAACAGACACTTCAGATCACGCGCTCGTGATTTATTAAAAAAAATTATTAGTACAAGAAGTTGCCAATAGGTGGCGCTGCAGATCAACAAGACGTTCTTCAGATGTCCTATATGTGTGCCGTGGTTGAATAGGGCATATCAACATCACGAGAAACAGTTGATACACTATAACTGAAAAATATATTCAGGACCACATCACTATAACTGACAACACCAGGTGGCGATTAGCTAGTGGCATCCACGACCGCCAAAGCAACGTCTTGTACGCGTGCAGAATCCACAACATGTCGTCCTCTACCTGGTAAAATTCCAAGCTGTCCGGTTCTTCCGAACTTCTTCATCATATCTCGTAAAGCGCGTGGTATCATTGGTCCTCGGCGTAAGTTCTTCAGCTGACGGAATGCTCTTATCGCAGCACAGGAGTTCTCGTCATTCTGGTAGAAAAGTTTCAGTAAGAGGGCTTGTCTTTCAAAGTCACCACTGTGCATCAGCGAGCTGGAAACAACTGCCTGTGCAGCGAATGTCTTCCACTTTTGTAGGTCTCGTCCTTTGGATACGTTGCGCAGAAGGTTTATTTCTGCAAATCACGTTGTTGCAATATGCAAATTACAAGTGTTAACGCGCCACCTATCGGCAACTTCTTGTACTAATATTTTTTTTTAATAAATCACGAGCGTGTGATCTGAAGTGTCTGTTTCCAAAATTTCATCTCATTATGACCCATACAACATCCTGCACAGGCCTCTGAGTTGGGGAAGTTTAATTTGGACAACCCTGTACTTAAAAAAGCCACAATTACATATTTAAAATCTGTTATACTTTTTTTTGAAAAAAATTTAAAAAATGATATAGAATGATTTTCTAAAAATAAAATTTATATTTAGTACAGAATTTTTATTTATATCATTCACAAAACTTTTCTATGATTAAAAAAATAATAATAAAGTAATAAGAATATTTAGAATAATTAATTAAAGAAAATCTTTTAAAAATATTAATACTGCATTTTTTTTCTTCTTTTAGTTTTAAAATAAAAATGGCATTTATAATAAATAACATAATTTGTTTATATGCAAATAGGTAACATTTTCAATAGTAAAGAAATGACTCAAAAAAAATGATTTTTACATTTTTTTTTCTTTTCAGTAAGTTCTGAATAGAAATATTGCATTATCCGATAAATATGTTAAAAGTGATTACATTATTAGCGTATGACATAAAATGAACAACTCAACGTGCATACAGCTTGGAAGGTAAATTCTTTTCTTACGTTTTCGATTGTGTGAAGGAAGCTGGTGCACGTATAATCTGTTCGTTGCTTCAGTGTTCCCGATGCAGAAATTATAGACTGCACTTTGTGGTGCCAATCCAAGTGGATGTCTCTCATCTGTATTTTGTTCAAATAAAGAATACCCCAATCTAAGTCTGTTTCATAGGCGGAAATGTAAGCCATATGGTTAGGTCGCCCACCCTTGGGGTGCGCCCGTAATAAAATGGTTGACATCCGTCCTTTGTGGTGCCCTATGCCTTGAAAGAAGCTGGAAAAAAATACTTATTTCTTTTTTTAGTATTCTTCAAATAACTTATACTTACCTAGTACATTCCAGTATCTTTTATAGAAACTAGTCGAATATTCTTTTTTTTTCCACCAAAACAATTTCTGTCCTCCAAGGTGGGCACTATTTTGTTTGATTAAGAGTCGTAAAACTATGCGATAACAACATTCCTAAATACAGGTGTAAGTAGCCTTTTAATTTACGGTGTTTTCCTATAAGAATGAATGGTGATAAAGAAATCCACAGTGTAGAGTATTTTACCAAAAACGACATTTCTGCCCGTAGGCATTTTACGAGATTTTCTATCGATTATATACCAAACCACAAACGCAACCAGTGATTCCCTAAGGGAAGGATACTGTTTCGCTTTCAAGTTTATTTCTTCTGGTTTATTTGGATTATAATAATATAGATGAAATCACGATACAAGCTCAATATACAAAAAATGTATTTGTTTTCTTAATTATTAATCTTATTCTATAATTATTAATCTAGACCAAAAGGTTTTCTGATCTAGACAGTGAAGAATACAAGTTTTGAAACACAAAGACGGAATAAAAGTTATTTGTTATTAAAAAAAAAAAGATAGTTATGGTGAAGATGAATCTGTATCTATACATACTAAACGTCTGTTTTCATAATTATGTACCTTATTGAAAATTGCTATTGCTTTAAACAGCTCAATTATTATTCATAATAGAAGCTATTTGTACTGAAGAAAATTCATCAAGCTGTTTTAATTTTCTTAGTTAATTAGCAATCGTGAATATTACTCATATTGAAGAATAACCTCAGGTTCATTCAATAAAATACTCCACTAGCAATACATCAAGAAGATACATATTAAAATTTCGGTCTGGTGATGGCCAGAGATAAAAGTAATGTTTTCTGAACAGTCGAAAAAGGTGGGGAGACTTAAAAAATGCCAACACAGAAATTGTCTGTCGCAAACGAATACAGTTGGCAATACTAATAAGGGCCAGTTGCAAAGTTACACTAAATTTAGACCAATGAAGTTAATGGAATCAAGCAGTGATTGCATAATTTGAAAGCAGTTGCTTGTCATAAAAAAAAATCGAATTAAGAACGAACAGTGGCGGGTAAGGAACACGTTACAACCGGCAAACTATCATAAGAAAATTTTAAATAATTAAAACTTTTAAAATAATACAAATAAGAGGTACTTATCAACCTGTACACGAGTTTTGATCGAAAAAATTCCAATCTTCGTCAGCAGCTGAAGTCCATATCCAGACTCAGTACTCACAGTGTCTGTGTATGGACTTCTTTTGCTGCTGGCGGAGATCGAAAATTTTTTCAAATAAGACGCGCTTATAAGCACCTTTTATACATATTATTTTGCAAAGTTTTCATTATTTTAGATTTTAAACACCGTTGGGTGTTTTCCTTAGGGTGTTTTAGTTGTTGTAAGAAAACGTATTTTTAAATCAAGTATCGCCACCCACACTGTTAAAAAAGGGTTTATAGTCTAGACAGAGAGGAATATAAATTTTGAAACACAATGACGCGGAATAAAAATGAAAACTGAAACAGAAATGCTAAAATGCTTGAATTTATACAGAATAAATTTGAAAGCAAGTTATAGAGAACATTAAATATGCGATGTGTTGGTTTAAATAGCTCAATTATTATTGCATAAAAGGGCTATTGACACACTAATGTAAATTTATTGCTCTTTTAGTTTTTTAGACATAAAATGCATAATTTTTTTTTTAATTCGCTAAAATTCCGATGAACATTTTAAAATTTCTTCTATCGATTCGTATTTTATGTCATAATACACAAATCTATTAATAACAAAATAAATTTTTAAAAATCAATAATTTTATTTTTTTTATAAATTTGAAGAAATAATATATTTAAAAACATTTCTACAAATTTCTTTTTCTTAAAAAAAAAAAAAAAAAGTAAAATAAATATGATTCGTGTGGAGTTTTATACATCACAAATAAATCTAGGTACTTACATGATATCTTGTGTAAGCTTTTATTTTCAAATATGAAATTGATTTCATATACTCTAAATTTGTTTGCTTGTAAATTTTTATTTCAACGTTGTGAAAAGTCATTTGAGATCATAAATAAAATTGCCGCACCAGTGTTCGAGCGCATAGCTCTCTGAACTGAGAGACGGAATGCGCTTTGTTCAAAACCAGGTCGCGTCCGCCAGTCTAACCATTTGGAGTTTCCCGTGTTTTTTTCGGAAACTTAGCGTAAATAACGTTTAGGACCCATTAATCCATTTTGTTAATGAAAATATTAAAAATGAGAATCTAAGCCAATTTAAAATGAAACAATTAGTAATATTTATATAAAGTTCTGCCAAATATTTATAAATAGCATATAACATCATTTTAATGAAGGATTATTAATTATTAAGATCAATTAAGTAACCATTACTGAGAAGGAGACATACATTACAAGTTATATACAAGAATGCTGATAAATCAAACCATTTTTTGTGATCCAATCCCCAAAAATATACTATTTAGTATGTAACCACAGCCATGAATTATTCGTTGTTAACTTTAAAAGTGCGAGAATTTCTAGTGAATCACAAGTCACACGTATCATGGAATGAACAGTGTTTTAACCTATTAGAAGTTTTGCAGATTCTTCCCTTAAAAATATTTTACATTTGGTACTCTTCCAAAATAGCTCCAAGAGGAAAAAGATTCAATATAACTTAAATCTTTGCAAATATTTTTTTTTTTATATGGGTGTAATATTCGAACAAAAAGAGAAGCTGTTAGTAACCAAATTACATTTTTTTAAATAATAAAAGGAATCGCTGAGACAAAGTAGAAAAACAAATAACTAAATAATTGAACATTATTTATAAACATGCTATTTTTCTTGTTGATATTGATAAAAGCAAACAACTAGTGCAATTTATCGATAAAATCGACTTAAAGTACTTGTGAAATCCGTTTATAGTTTGAAACCTTTACAAAAATGCAGTAAAATTAAAGATAATGACACAAAACCAATTGGAAAATGTTGAAACATTTTTAAGGATGGACACCTTTATTTTAATTTCTACTATTAATTAGTTCACCCGGTCCCTATATATCTTTATATATCTTGTTCAAATTTTTAATCGCTAATAAAATAATTTTTATTCATCCACTCAAGTTCAAATACATTTTTTTTAAACTTGCAGTGGATGACACTTGATGTTAATACAGTTTTTTTTATATATATATAAAAAGTAACATAAATTTTTCTTTGTTAACCTTAGTAGAAATTGACTCTTTTTGTGTTTTGATCGTTGCTAATCATGTAACGAAATTCCATTCATTGTTTTGAGCTACTTTTTACGGATGTAAAAACAAACATATACGCACTTTTCACGGAACCACAAAATCTATGCATCGTATTATGATGCTAAAATTCATGCGTATTGCCTTGGATTCCCCTTAACCACTGGATGTTTGTGTTTGTCCAAATATTGTGTCTGTAAAAAAACTGTACTTTGGCATAAAATGAACTTGTATTTAAGAGAAACTGAGATGGACGCCAAAAGATGCATAAATGTCAACTTTGCTTCTCAAATAAAATCAAATAACAAATGACTATATTTTTTTTATTTATTCGCTTTAGTTATTTCTAGATGATGCGATAGCAAACATTTACACAATTTGAAATAATTTTTGGAATTTTTTTTTAATTCCACTCGAAATTTTGAAAAAAATATCAACGCCTGTAGGTTAAATGACCATAGTGTACGATAATAATTTGCATTTGATTCTTTCCAGCAGCTTTTAAATGACTAACAAACAAAAATGTATACATTCTTGAAGGATTTTCGAAAATTCTCAGAATTCGATAACATTTAAAAAAAAACTCGACTCCTACAATTTAAGTTGTGTGACCACCTGCCCTGCAACCACATCGCATTACATTCGTATCGGCCACTTTTGCAGGATGCGGGAACCAATAAAACGTCACGGACAGAAGACAGGTATGACAGACATACACATCTTTCATTTGACGGTCTTTTTGGGTTCCAGGTACTTAAAACGGGCGAAACTTGGAACAATTTTTTATTCTAAATTAGGTACAGACAAAAAATACTTTTATTTATACTTATACACTGCTCAAAAAAAGATTAGTTAAGCAAGCATAGAAGTTAAGAAAACCCTGCGAGACAGCCACGTATTGGCATAAAATAGTACACACATATCAATGCGCAATACAGAAAAAAAGAAAAAAAATTGTAATTAAGCTTTAATTCTCTGAACTTATGTAAAAAACATGAAAATATGATTTAGGTCAACAATTTGGTTACATGTAAACGATAAAAAAGTATTGTTTAGAAACGATGCGAGATTTTTAATAGGGCGTGTGGTTTCCTCGAACAGCTAAGATTGCTGCATACCTGTTTTCCATGCATGCGATGATGTTATCGATAAGACTTTGGGGAATACTGTTCCACTTCTCAAGAAATGCAATCTCCAAGTCTCTGAAAGCAGAAGGAAGCCTTGGTCTCGCAGCAATGCGTCGTCCGAGCATGCCCCAAACATGTTCAATTGGATTCAGGTCAGGAGAGCACGCTGACCTTTCCATACACTGTTGTTTCAGCTTCAAGCATGCTCTCTGTTGTGTTGAAAACACAACTATCGCTTAACAACCCTTTCAATGTTGACAAACAGAACGTTTCCGTAACAGCGGAGAAGGATCCGGCGCTTCAGTCAGTTGACTGGGCAGCCGCCGCAATGTGTAACGATCCCTTTTCTAGCAGTCCAGCCGGTCAACTGGATAGCTGCTCAAGCTTGAGCTAATTTGTTTCAATGAACTCTCGTCTCTCTTTTTGTCAAGGCAACAGTCGGATGAGCGGGAGAGGCGGCAGCCAGCGAACGTGGGGACCTTCTTCTGGAAGTTTTCTCCCCCACGTTTTGCTGTGCTGCAGCCATTCTTTACAATTAAACATGTGAATCTAATATCAAAAAAAGGAAAGAAGAAAAGAATTGTTCGCGTATTAGCTGAAGGAAGAAATTTTTAACTCATTTTCATGATTCCAAAGACCGATGTAAAAAGATTGAGCCAAGATGATGTTGTGTGTGAATAACAGAATTCGGTGATCTCCGTTTTTTCCCTCATCCAATTTGCATCTGATGTTGTGTGTGAATAATAATGAATCTGTAATTGGGAAGTGTCTTCGTGCTAGTGAGATAACATGAACATGAGCGTTTCACGTATGTGATTTCTCAGGTTTTTTTTTTTTTCTACGAAGCTGATTAAATGCTGCAATCTGGTATGTGTCAGTGAATTCTGCTAAATGTTTTTTTTTTTTTTTTTGTATCAAGGCATCTGCACTTCTGTTGTGATTTCAAATATGTCATATCCCTTTTATCATAAATTTTAACGTGTTCAAGTATATTTTGTCTTAGCAATAATCAATTTTAATCAGTCTCTAACATAGAGATTTAACAATAATGTTTGTTGGTCGAGGTGAGAAAGGCTTTGATTCCATGTGCCATTTTAAGTATTTTAATGTATTGTGCACACTCCTAATCTCTTATTAACCCTTTCAGACCCCACTTTAATGCTGTGAGTAAAAAAAATAATTACCATTCTAAAATATCATAATATGATACTAATAAGCATGTTAAAGTAAAAAATTAAGGAAAATGTAATTATTTAAGAAAATATGCAAATGTCCATTGGAATGGACAACCGGTCTACGAGGTTGCAAAAGTCAAATATTCAATGCTTGAACTTCCCTTACGATTTTTGTTCTAAATATCAATTTTTTAAAGTAACAAATCTACATAAAAATGTTACATCACTCAATAAGTTTAAAACTGTTAATAGTGTAGTAATTTTACTACACATGAGGAGGTACATAGCAATAATACCTAGTTTTACAGAGAATTTTGACACAGTCCTGCTTTTATATATACCAAAATAGATAAACTTTAAATTTTTTGACATGGATATAAAAAAAACCAATTTCTCCCCATAGTAAAGCATAAATGCACTGTACATTTATTGCAGTAGATATGGGTTTTACCTTTGCAACCGTAATTTTTACACCGGGTTGCTCCATGCTTATCATCAACTTTTGATCTACAGAGTCATTGATAATCTCAGGATGAGGTCGAGTTTCAACTGCTCTTTGGCATATCCTTTTATTTTGTACAATAGGTGATAATGATGGCCTTCCCATTTTTTAATTATTTTTTGCTAAACCAACCGTACATAGATCTGAAGCTGATCTCATTTTGAAATGTAACAAATCTAATATGTTCTTTTTTGAAACTCCTAAAAAAATTTCCAAGAATTTTAACAAAATTTACCTTTTGCAACAGTTTGATTACCACTATCAACAAAGCAATCATCATCAGATTCTAATTCTTCAGTATCTGATATTTCAGCACTAGTTATATAATCTAAAACTTCCTTTAGATCTTTCGAATTTTTCAAATTATATTTTTCTAAAATAAAAAATGAATATTTGATCCTCCTAATAAACTGTTGGTTGTTTTAAAAACAATTCAATTGCCTAAAATAAATTCGACAGCAAAAATATCAATAATTCAACTACCTAAAGAATCACAACCACGTGTACCGAATGTCCATTGTAATGGACATGTGATTACGCTCCATTTTTTCCCAAATTATAACCAGTAATACAATAAAACTATTTCTAATGCTAAGATTAACTTATAAACATTGTTTAAAAAAAATACTAACACATTAGAAGAAATTATTCATATAAATCAAAATAAAAGAAAATACTCGCGTTTTTGCAGACTAGAACCTTACGCCATTTTCAAACAAAGCAAGCTGTAAACATCTGCGCACTGTTGCCAACCCAAAAATCGCAAACATGTGAAAAAGATTGATCTTTTATCTATTCATGGAGCAAGTTTCAACGCTCTGAAGTCAATGGGTTAAAAGAGATAAGGTTTAAAAATGTATGTCCATTGTAATGGACATTGGGTTTGAAAGGGTTAAATATTTTAACCCAGAATGCTAAACTCAATTTACTTGTTTATTTGCATGTATAATTTCCAGATTAGAGTCCACTTAGTTAGTTAGTACAATTACTAGCTTTACCAGCAAAACCACTATACTTTCACTCCCCCAACACTCTCCAAAAGACGAGATATATGCAGTCTGGCATTATCATGCTGGAAAACAAAGGAGTCTCCAATGGCTGCAGCGTAAGGTATCACATGAGGTCTCAGTATTTTGTCTGCATATTTTCGGGCCGTTAAAGTACCATTACATATGATATGCAGGTCCATACGTCCCCCTATGCTGATTCCACCACATACCACCCAACCAGCTTCACGAAAGAATGAGGGGTTATTTCGAGTGCCCCATTCCCTCCATACCAAAACACGTCGGGTGTCGCACTCCAGACTGAATCGGGACTCGTCTGTAAACAGCACTTGGCTCCAATCATGTTACTCCCAATCTCGATATTCAGCAGCCCATCTTCTTCGGGCCGTACGGTGGCGTGAGTTCAACGGAATGCAAACTATTGGCCTATGTGCATAGAAACCTACCTGATGAAGCCTATTACGAACTGTTTGGGTGGACACCCTTCGACCTGTTGCCAAGAGCAGCTGTCTTTGCAGCTCAGTAGCATCGTCTGTACTTTTTGGACGAGCTGTTAACAGTATATACCGGTCATCAGTTGCTGCAGTGGCGAGTGGCCGACCTAGCCCAGGTCTACGTCCAGCATTCCCTGTTTCTTAGAATCGATTCCACAGCCTTGCAACGACACTTCTGGCGACTCCAACAGCGTTCGCGACACTACGTTGTGTTTGCGAGAAATACATTCTTCGGACCTCACAAATGTCGGAAAAATCTTTATCACTTCTGGCAACAACATAAATTGGAGAACTTTATGTAAAAAGTCAAGCGCTAATGGGTTAAAGAACAGTGCGTGATAACATCATACTGAGCTGGAGCTGCTTCTTCCCCTAGCTTTGCCAATCTTCCAGTCCCCACATCTATGGCAAATACAAAATACGAACATTAGTTTTCTCAAATGCATCTTCTAAAAAAACTTATTAATTAATTCAAAACACTTATAAATTATTCGCAGAGTTAAACTAGGAAATTTTGTTTTTCACACGAATACTTTCTTAAGATGGTCTACATTAATATATTCTATTGAAAATCATGTTCAATTTTTTCATTCAAATTTCATATAAAAAGGAATTTAACACTTTTTTTTATTTTCTATAGTCATATGCTTTATATGACTTTTAATTTTTTAACACTTTCTAACAAGTTTAAGAAGTGTTCATGATTTTGGTTTGTCTGTCTGTCCGTCCGTCCGTGCTCTAACTCCCGAAAATATTCATCGATTTCTAAGAAATTGCTGTATGTTATTCTTATCTAATGTATCATGTACCCTATTGAAAATGGTCTATGTAGCATTTATAGTTTTTCTACAGGAGCCCTCAAAATATTCCCAGTACATTGCGCTCTATGGGAAGTCATATTCTTTAAAGCGTTTCATTCTACTATATGCTTACGCTGATCCCTGACTCCAAAATAAAACTTTTTTCTACTATTCCTTAAAAAGGATTACAAAGTTGAGCAGAAAAAGCCTAGTGACATGTAAACCGTTTGTACGATCCTCTTGAAAATTTTCATAAATGTGTATAAATATATAGAAAGCAATCTGCGCTAATTTAATAATCTGAAAATTCACCAGTTCCCTCATTTTAAAGCGATTTTTCTCTAACTTAAGCTCCATTTTATTCCCGGGATTAAAAAAGTTAATCATTTTAGTAACAAAATTAGCTATTGCAAGAGAGAATAACTTCATATTTACGTCATAGTTATCGGGCTTTTTCCAGATTTATAAGTTTAATTCTTTTTTTCACAAATGAAATGATTTCCTCGGGATGTACTCAGCGAAATGAAATCTTTCGAATGCGAAAAGTTTCCGAACGTTTCCAGAAGAGTATAAATTCGATTTGAGAATATATAATAAAAATTTAACATGAAGTTATTTATTTTCGGTGGACGTAGACTACATAGATTGAGTGTAGACATAATTTCGTCAAATGTTTTTTCTATCGCCCGTTGGAATTGCCCCCACAGCGGGCTTTGACTTCTTAGTTCTGCTATTTGAAATTAAACAAAATTCATATATGTTCTTAAGGATTACAAAATGAAGCTTTCCGTCGAAAACCGTGTCTGTATTATTAATAGTTCTTCTACAGGGGCGCTCAAAATAATTCCAATGCATTACAATCTGCGGCATTTGACAGGCACTAATACATTTCTAGCACGAGACAATGGGTATAAAATTCTTATGTTCTTCAGTTAAACGATGGAACAAAAATTAAAGGAATTTTACAGAGTCTCATAAAATTGCGTCCATATTGATAACAAAACTTTACCTTATCTCCAAAATCTTGGAAGATTTAAGAAACATGCATCGCCAAATTCGGTACAAAAATAATTTTGTGTTGGAAACTGTTTTATAATCGATGCGTTTAACATGGTGTATCGTTCTTGTTTATTATCCATGCGCTTTACTTAAGATTAAGATCTCTTTTTTTTCAAGTATGGGAAAAGGAAGTTATTTTGAAAAGTGCAAACAATATGTTTTAATGTTGTTGTTGTCAGTTACACCTTCTGATAACCACACGCGGTACCAGATAGATAATAGTACACCCTCCAAAAAGTATTCAAGTAAAAGATTTACTACGTTGGTTTCGTATATTAAAAATTATTTGTCATAGACTATGAATTAGGCTAGGTATAAATATGTCTTTCCATATTACTGCCAATTGTACGTTTTTCAAAAACTTAATTATTATTCGCAAATCTAAAATAGGAAATGTATCTCTTATATAACCTAAAATAGGAAATTTATCTATACACTTTTTAAATAAAAATACAAAAATAAAAGTTACGTTACTAAATATTCCATTTACTTTAAACGTTGAGCAACAAGTATGTTTCTAAAATACACACTATGCACAAGCTCCCATCAAACTTATAATAAATCTCACGGTATCTTAAATAATAAATAATTAATTACAAGTCACAAATAATATTAATCCACTTGGCTATCATGTTAATAAGAATAAAAAATACTTCTTAGATCCTCTTTGAAGAACCTCAAAACAAGGTAAACATATTGGATGAGAAAAATTACGCCACAGCTTAAAGTATAATAAGAAGGAAAAAAAAATTCCATGAAATTTTTGGTAGATTTAACTTGTCAGAAAGAACGAGAACAGCATCACAGTTAATTATTTTTAAAGCTGTCGTTAAAACGAATTAATGACTGCTTTTTTCACTTTTCCATGGGAAATAAATCGGGTGTTATTTTTTATTAGGCTTCCCTTTTGAAAAAAAGTGCTTTTTTTTTTCTTCTAATTTTGTGCGTGTGAATATTTAGCATCGATCGCAGAACTTGATCAAGATGTAATTCCCTGTAATAAATAAAAAAAAATAAATCAAAATATTTACATGGCATCTCAAATTATGTAATTCAAGCCACCTTCTGTCTTTTCACATAAACAATATATGATTTTGATAGTACTCTGAATAATGTGTTAAAGTGTGATCAAATTCACTATTTTAAGCGAAAGAGAATTCATAATTAAGTAATTGCTTTTCTAGAAAGCGCATAATTTTTTGTGCATTACTAAGCTTCCACAAATTTCTTCCAAGATGAAGCTTTTAATCTATGCAATCTGTTAACATAAAAAAACATGTTGTTTGATTAACTTATTTACCCTACTGCTGAGGGCTTCTTTATATAAAAGGAGAAGACAGCTCACCTCACCGAACGTGTAGTTTAGAGCTGCTTATGCCCTTCTCTCTCTCTCTCTCTCTCTCTCTTTTTTTTTTGTTTACGTGCCAATTTGGAGTTTCATCAGAAGAAGAATATCTAAATATTGATACCACCTGGAAAATTGCTAACGGCAACCAAGAGGATTTTCGGATTCAAAGTGCACGTACAACACATGTGCGCGTTATATTCATGACTTAGGCGGGATTCGAACCAGCGATCTTCCGGCTTGCAAGTCCTTTATCCAAATCACTGGGCTACCACGGCCACCTAAGTGTACAGAGCTTCAAAATCATTAGTAGTAAAGACTTATTAGGAGATTTAAGCAAGACAACTAAGTAAAATTTCTTCAGAATTAGATTAGCTAAGGGTTAAGGCGCCAGACTACTGGATGGTTCTGTAAAGCCACCTGGAAGTTGTTCCTTTTCTAAGAATTCCATTTTTCAGTCTACCCATTATTTCTTGAGCTCCTGATTTCTCACAGAATATTTTCGGGGAGTTCAAGTAGCTCGAAACCATACACTTGATGACGCACATTCCGTTCTCTTGGACTGGCGGCAAAAAAATAAATAAATAAATAAAATAGCGAATTACTCTCTAGTTCATTCGCATTTTCCTCCTGTTTGAAATTTGACCATCAGAACGCAGCGATATGTAAGTAGATATACCATTTCATGTTTGAGTAATCTTGCAGACTGCCTGGCATCAAATATAACTTAACCCTTTAACCCTCATTTGCAGAAATTTTAAACACGTTCGCTGCCCATCCTGTGATATTTACGAGTGTAAGCTAAATTCCGTATGCCAATTTTGTGACTAACAAATTAATCTTTCGAGAAACACGCTGTTCGAAATAAAAATCTGATATTATTATTATTCACAACATAAATCATTGATTATCAAAAACTATATTTTATAGGTAAGCTCGACGTAAGAAATTTGGCTCGTACTCTAATCCGGCATAGAACGTGTTTTAAAAACATACGATGTAATAATCCAGGGCAATGCAATTAAGGGTTAACACGTCGTGGGGACATTTGTAAAATACATGTCCGATTTATTTTTATCAGAGTCGGCATCTGCTGAGAACTGAAGACTATGACGAGAATACATCGATATAGAAGAACAACTGGAAAAACTGCCCACGGCTGAAAAAGTACATCCGTTGCCAACCATCCCTCGATTTAACTACCAGCAACGAGGCAGTAGACAGAATCGCCCATCGATACCACAGAGCTAAAGAGCTTGCTCTGCGGCTCAGCCACCTGTGTCACGCGATGGGTGATTCTATCGACCGCCATGTTGCTGGCATTTACGAGGGATGGCAGGCAGCGGATGCATCGAGGGATGGCAGGCAGCGGATGCACTGTTTCAGCATTGCGAAATGGTTGCATTTTAAGTGGTTAATACTGCTGCAACACGGGATTTTGTAGGATGTCACAGTTTTTTTTTTTACTTTAAGATTGCATTTATAGCTAGTCTTTGATTTGAAAATTGAAAATTCCAGATCGAGAGAAAATCTAGAAGTTTGTATTTTTTCTTACTGTACTTAAAATCTTATCTTATCGTACTGTACTTATCTTATCGTACTGTAACCATTTTTCCCATTCATTTGATTTTCAAAGGGCATTTTAATTACACCCTCTCCAAAAAGTATCCGAGTGCGATTCAAATTTGCTACGTCGGTAATACAAATTAATTTTTTTCATAAAGTATTAATTGGTATATATGCATATACGCTTTAATATTAAAGTTGTACGTTTAAAAAACAAAAAACTAATTGATTATTTCCAGAGTTAAACTAGGAAATTTTGCTTTTACTGGAATACCGTTTTTGGGAGAGAGTACATAAATTATATGATTTTGATTAAAAAAATCATAATTTGTCATTTAAAAAGTTCTATTTTTAACATGCTATTCAGAACCAATATATTTTTCTTCAGTTAAAACATTTCATTCCTCCAAAAGTACGCTTTATTTCTAAAAATCGTTCTTAATTGATTTCTGTGCACCAAACTGTTAAACCATAGAAACATAAATAAAACTTTAAAATTATTCCAATTCCCATGCATTAAATATTATACTTTCACATTAATTGATTCATGTTGCGCTGACCCATTTAAAAATCGCCCTACTCATGAACAGTTTTAGCATTCCGTTTGTATGCTAAGTCAGTTTATGTTCCTTGTAGAGTTAAATTGCATTACAAATCCATGTGCATGGAAAAATAAAACAGTGCAATATGCAACATACTTAATTTCTTGCGATGCATAAAAAATGAATTAATAAAATACATAAGAGTAGTTTTGTAACTTTTTAATCTCAGAAGACACGGTCGTATACTTTTCAGCCTTATGTCAAATATTTTTCTAAGTTAATTGACTTTTTTATGCACATGATGGCTTTATCTTCCTTTTTTAATATTACCAAAACCATTTTTCCATACGTAATCACAACGTGGATTTTTCAGATAGCTGATTTTCATCGTTCATTTCTTTTAGAAGTCTTGTTATTTTTTGTTATTTTTATTTTTTATCTTCCAAGTATCTCATTGATTTTTAACTATCGACTGTATTAGAATATGCTTTGTGAATGACCTTCAAGATGGAAATTGATATTCGATCAGTTAAAATTTTCTTTTAAAAACAAATTATAGGAGGTTTATTATGTTGTTTATATGAAAATGCTTTCCCCAAGTACTTACACGACGTTCCGAAAATGCCTGAGGTATTTTTAAAATCAATTGTAAGCGAAAGAGAACACAGCATAAAACTATCATGCATAATACGCACGACTTATATGCGTTTAAGCTTGCAATACCAAAAAATTTTATCTCGCCAATTTCCAAATTTAGTTAATATTTTCTTCATAAGATATCACTGCAGAAAGGAAAAGTGAACCACGGTATGAAACTGTTGAAAGGACAGTTGCAAAACGTTAAACTACAATATTTTCAAAATAACTACCATTTGTAACTACAACATGTTGCACTATGCGACAAAAAATTCCATACCCCTGCTAGCACGTTGGTTGAAACTGTCTCACATGCAACATACAGTTGCTTCGTATCGGTTAATCAATTGTTTGAGGAATTTAACGGTATACCGAGTTTGTCATCTAGTGTGAAACTGAACAAAAAAGGAGACCATCCCTGGCATAGATGTGGTAAAAAATCTGAACAGACTACTCAATGCTGAAAGAGTGCAGCCACTGTCATCGCACAGTTTCTCTACCTGAAACAGGGCGGTCGAACTTCCAGCCAACGAACACCGCAGCCAAAGAACTTCTTTGACACAGCTGGCTTTGTAGCAATTGGTGATTCGTAGGGTGATTTGATGGCAACGCCTACACTTTTTCAGCGTTTCGGCCCTTGAAAAAGCCTATCCAGCCTCACCATGGCACAGTGATTATGCCACTGAAAATGGTAGATGGCGGAAGTGTGAAGGTCCCGGGTTCGGGTCCCATCGCGCGGATGTCGATCTAACGGTCTGGAGTTTCAGTAGGTTTTCTCCAGATGCAACGTAAATACGCGTTGGAACCCCTTAGAAAGTCCTCCTACCAAGGCACCCTTCCTTAGCAGATCGCCCTAGTGTAGCGTTGCCATAATCACACGCAACCAACAACCAACCAACAGCCTATCCAATTATCCTTTTATGAGGATTCCAGGCCACCTACTATGTAAGGCGATCGCAAATGATCGATCACTCAGGAAATCAAATACTCCAAACGTTCAGTGTTCAGCACCATCTAGTATGAACTTAGGCATTTGTACGGTCTTCCAAACCATTAGGAATAGCATAATTGTACAGAATCCAAAGATATTCTGCAGCATTTCTTTTTCGATCAAGATAAAATAAGTAAACTTTTTCCTTTGGTGGAAATCGCGTCCTGGTCAGTAGTTTTACAGGAAGGCGAGATAAAGGTACATATCATGAGAATTTTCGGTTCTTCAATTGGATCGCTTACTGACAGAATAATTGAAGTGGAAATATGCCTCGTTATAGATTTATACATGTTTCAACATCAATTTTACCCTCATGCTTAAGGTGCAGCGCTGTGTTCATGATATTATAGCGTGCATGATGGCATTCTCACTGAGGGGTTGGCAAACCTGAATCTTGTAAGGGAGCACGTGAAGTCCCTGGAATATAACATGACGCTTGGCCATTCTAAAAAAGAGTCCAGCACTGCATGGCAAGCACAAATACAGTGCCGTTGAAGAGTGAAATTTTGCACGGCCTCAGCTGTAATTGCAACGCATGTGTGGCCCACATTTCGGTTACTGCCATAGTTGACATTAACCATTAGTTCCAGTTTTTTGAAAATAACCCTTACCAACATGTCAGAATGTCTTTTTGTGACATTAAATTTCCTTTTGAAACTGTGCCTCGTTCAAACGCAACTTTCCAGACAGTGATGTTACAAATCTATAGAAATAGGCTGTAGCAAGCAATTTTTTTTTCAATGGTTATACTCTTTTACAAGCACTCACTAACTGACTGCGCAGAAAAATATCAAATGATGAAAAATGAATTAATAAAATGCATAAGAGTAATTTTGTAACTTTTTAATCTCAGAAGACACGGTCGTATACTTTTCAGTCGGTGGACCATCTGTCAAATATTTTTCGAATAATAATAAAATTCATTTTAATTATTAAAGATGGTTCTATTAGAAGGATAAGAAATCTTGATATACACAAGAACAGATTAATTTTTCGAATAATAATAAAATTCATTTTAATTATTAAAGATGGTTCTATTAGAAGGATAAGAAATCTTGATATACACAAGAACAGATTACTATCATTTTTAAACGTAATTTCACAAGGTATATAAATAACCATTAGGATTTATTTTTTGTTTTTTTTTCTCAAAAAGTATACTTTTAACTTAAAAGCCTTTGACGTATTTCGAACTACCTTTATACATTTTAATTTCTCCAGAATCAAGTTTCCCCAAACCGGGGATTGTATAAACATTGTCCACATTTTAGACAGATACTAATACGAAATATATTTAAATTAAAATATTCTATATAATTCCCATTACTATTTATACAAAAAAAATGAAACAGTACCAAATTAAGAAAACGTATTAGTTTAATTTCCATTCTCCTACTAGCAATAATGGATCCCCGAAACAAATGCGCTGAGACTTTGTGCTGGTGCATGAATATTAACGAGCTACACAACTGGTACCATCTTTGTGATATTATTTCTAAAGTGTCTAATTTACATACTAAAGCGATCTTTCCTTCCCATTTGATTACAAGTTGAAACAACAGCTTCGAATAATTATAGTCCCTTTAGTACTATTAAGAACCTAATGTTGTTTATAATACTATTTAAAGTTGACAGAATTATAAAACTGTGTATAAAAAGTTAAGATATTTGCGGACAAATGGAATATTTAATTTTAGTGCACGGAATTTTTAATATCATTGCAAAATAGTGTAGTGGTGTCTTTAAATTGACTTATATTTCCAAAAAAAAGTTAATCATGAGTTATTCTTTAATATCTATTGCACATCTCTTCTTTACAGGTATGCAGAAATAGGAATTTTTATTGCTATAACTATAAGAAATAGGATTTTTAACTGTAAACTTTCGATGCGCAAGTGAGTAAAGAAACAGGCTCGTGCATCTGAATTTGCGTCTGAAATTGTAGATCAGTTAACACTCAAATGTAGCATAAAAATATTACAAAATTATCAGGAAGCTCTCTACGCTTGTTAGTAAAAATTTCTTAAGTGATGCAAATTGTTTTAACAGAGATGAAAAGTGCCATGTGTTTGCTCATGTCAGTTATCGGAACGGTATTTTTGTGCAACTAATGCATGGGAAATTTACACTTATTTGACTGGTTCAAAGGAAGATGTATATTAATAATACGTATAAGAGAGTGATGTATTTCCGATTATTCTATCATAAATTAAATTCACAAATATAAATATTTGAATTTTGTATCATTAAGTACACAATCAAAAGTTTGGTACTGATAAAAATCATTTAAAATTTCTTCACTCAATATTGCAATTAATAGATACTTTTCCCTCCTGTTGGATGAGTTAATAAATTTAAAAAAATGCAGCTTAAGAGAACCGCCCCGTTACATAAGATTTCACAGAATAGAACATTGGAAGCACATTCTCTATATAAACAACGATTCGAATTGTCACCTTATAAATCATTTACGCAAGTACACTGTACACAAACACACACTGTCTATTTTACTGTCGTTTTATTTCCTCTGAATCCTCTTTTTGTCAAGTCCAGCAGGAAATCGGTCGATTAAAATCAGTTCCCATTAGTACACCGAAAGTTAAGCAGTATCAGCTTGGCCGGAGCAAAGGTGGGTGAACTGTCCTCCTCATCCAGTCTGCTATGGACTGTATACGCTTAAGAGAGCTAGCTGATGCACGTAAAATCTATCCGGACTCCTGTCGTCTATGTTCAAATAAAAGCTCTGGAGGTGCCAATCTAGTTGATAGGTCTCTTATCTAGAATCGGTTCCAAAATAGGAGTCCACTCATAGTGGGCAACATTGGTCTGCTTATACTGGGTGCCCCCATAATGAAATGACCACTATCTCTGGCCATCGTAGCGGTCAAGCCTACAAGTAGTCTGCTGAGCCTGTAACGTACAAAGAAAAAAAAACTATCATCTGTCAATTGAGGTACTTGTGTCAGACGTTTATAGAATTTAGCACAGTGCACGTCTACTGATAGTTAAAAATATTATTTTTCCAGTAAAGCTTCAACACTAAGCGTATGCTGCTTCATAAAATAAACATAACTGAGATCAAAACTTACAGAACTTTAACACTAAAGTACCAACTTCTGCTAATGCCAATTTAAATGCCATGAAACAAAATAAATGATCAAAAGTTCAAAAAAGCTTTTTGAATATTATAAAAGTAAAAACAGATTCCTAAGTCAATTTGTGATTTAAAAATTATACAACGAAATATAGCAGTAAAACCACCAAAAACGAAACATTAAATACGGCCGCCATATTTCAGAAAGAATAAATTGTGCTCTGAATGCGTGCCAAGCTGCGTTTAGTATAACTGGAAGATAGAGAACATACTTAAGTTAAACGTTTAAAATAAAGATCTCTCGAAATTTAAGAAGTAAATGCAACTGAAAATGTATGTATTTTAAGTAAAATGCATGCATGCATTCACTACAAAACATTTGAGTAGTATGCTAAGTTTATTAGATGAATTTTGCTTTTTATTCATCCAAGCGCGAAAATATAGTTGGAGAAGCATACTTTAAGTATTTTTTAAAAGTTTTTCGTAAGTCTGTTCGTTGAAACACTTTCGTAATTTTATTAGTAGTTAGTATATTTTCTTCTACTGAGATGTGTTAGGGTAGTGATAGCAGTATGTGATATTTAATGCAAACGGATAGTTTCTAGATGTAATTGGCATATAATAATAATAATGATAATGATTTTTTAATAAATATCGGATAATATTAGGAATAACTTTCTTTCCTGGGGAAATTTTAACAATATACAATAAAAATGTTGCGCTACTTTACTAACAATTTGAGCTGCAGCTACCATCAATTACATTAAAAATTTTGGTTAAGTTTACAGCGTTGTGCTGTAGTTGAAGGTATGCACATCAGAACTCGGGTATAAAAGTAGTTGAGCTATTTCAGTGAATGTTGTATGGATTTTTACGAATTTTTCTGAATACTCCTTTTTTTCCATAAAGGAAGCAGGATCGACCACGACGCTCTAAAAAACCCCTTTAAAATTTTAGTGCTATTCTGTTATTTATCTCCATCGCTCACTTCAAGTTAAATTTTCAAGACAAGACTCGAGCTAAGTGCACGAGCAAATTTCGCATACTTGATCAAGACATTTTTTGTCCTTGGATTCCGCTAGAGTGAACTCAACACCATAAAGGAGCATTATTTCGCTAGCGGTACAATCTGTGCCATGTGCTGTTCACGGTGTTTCAAAATTCTCACTACCATCTGTAAGAAAAAATCACAAGATTGGGAATAAAGATTGTGTCAAATTATTGAAAGATTTGGATTCGAACTGTTATATGGTTGATCAGTGAGGCCGGAATTGTACTTCAATAAATTGGAAGATTTTTGCCTGTAGTTATAAGCGTAAGTGAGCCATTATGTAAGAGTCATTCGGATTGTCCAATCTCAAAGGTAGGGCCATAGTTACACTCACGAAAAAATAGAATCTACGTGAACAAGTTAAGGCCATTTGTTTCAACACTGCAGCAAATGACACGTATCAATGTTAGTGTCTTTCTCAAAATTGAAGAATTTCTTAAGAGGAACTCTTAAATCTAGCGTGCAGGCATCTTGTATTAAAAATCGTCTTTACTATATCTTTTTTTAATGCATTTGGCCCCTATCTATCTAATTCACGAGAGTTCATGAAAAATAAATGATAAAAATTCACATAAATTGCACCAGCACGTAATAGCTGATTCATAATTTCAAACACGTCCCGGAAAGTTGAGAAACAATCACTTCACTTTATTGAAGGTTTTGGTAAGTACTCGTACTGTCACCTATGACCTAAGCAGGTTTTTATCTTTTTTCTGTTCTTCATGAAACTAACTTTGCAAGTAACTATTATTACAAAGAAGAACAACACCCAAAACTCTAGTACAAGGAGTTTTTGGAGCAAGCTTTATTCTTTTTTTGCAGGTACTCCAATGCAAAGTGCACTCTTTCTGGTTCTGGAAGCTGTAATTTTCGTGAGATCCGTCCACTGAGTTAAAAAAAAATGTCTACTTAGATCTCTCCTGTAAAAGTAAAGAACATAATTGCTAGAGAAGTATTTTGCTACGTATTCTGCAGTAATTTTGAAGGATACAGTATTAAAGTGATACTTTTTGACGTGAAAATTTCTGTAGGCGCGTTGGAAACTTTTGGGATGGAGAAAAATCTCCGAATTCGTGTGACCATCACGTTTGAGCGTGACCGTCACTCTCAGCTACGCATGGGGGAAAAGTGGATTGTGGCGTCATAGCTACGTCTTCTCCTTCCATCTAGGAATTCTTCTTCCTTACTTTGAATTTTAGTGCTTCCACCTGTTATCATTCTTAAAAACTTCAAGTTACTTCAAACCACATAGTTCTGACATCGAACCGTAGACCCAAGGCGAGGTAGGCGAGCGTTCCAACCACCAGACGTATTCGACTAAGGATTATATGACTAAAATCTGAAGTGATTGTTGTTTCACTTTGGAATGGAAACTTTTATGTTATCGAAATAAATAAAATCAGACTTTGTATACTACTTGGTATTAAAACTATTAAGCATTTGGAACCCTGGTACGACCAAAAAAAAAGGTTTGTCTGGCTGTCGTTCAGTCAGTGACGATTTTTTTCTTCGCACATCACGTAAAATTTACTGAAACGAATGAAATAAAAATTTGGTGATATGATAGGTGGTCACTTAACTTCAGCTATAGGTGTCGAATTTTTAAAAACATTCATTAGATTTTTAGATTTTCTGAAAATTGTTTCAAATTGCCTAAATTTTTGTTCGCACATCACGTAATAACGACTGTAGCGAAAGAAACGAAATTTGGTGGCATGATGGCGATCATTCAATTTAAGTTATAGGCTTCGGATTTAAAAGAAAAAATTAATTAGATTTTGAGATTTTTCTGAAAATCGTTTTAAAATGCGTAAGTTTCTGTTTTAGTATGCATAAAAACTGCATATAATTTGCAAAACAAGTGCATACTTTCCAAATATTCAAAAATATCAACTTTTTATGTTTAACATATACAATCTATATTGTTGCGGAATTACTCTGCTACTCCTGGGGTTCGTCGTTCTAAAGTCCAGTTGGTGTAAAAAGTTCAAGTAAAAAGTCACTTGTCAGGATGGAACTCAAACTTTATTTCTTTTAGAACTTCGTAGAACAATCAGCTGCACACAATTCACAAGCACAATCTAGCAGTAACGTGCTTTTAACAATCCGCTTGGATCAGAAGCTCTCACAAATGCTGTATTTCTCACACAAAATAAGTCACTTTTACAGGCTAAAATTCCGTGGAAATATTCAAGGGATATAGTACACTATCCCTTAAGACACAGCAATGAAGAATTTACACACAGCACTTTAAAAACAGCTTCACAAAGCAAGCTAAAACACAGCTTCTATAGCACTATCAGTTCACACAAAACAAGCGTACTGAGAGCTCTTCACACATTGAATGTTCAACTCGCACACTGACTCTTCGGGGCGATGCACGCTTCTATAAATAGCCGACGCAGGAGGTACAAGAGGTTTCCAGAAAAGTCAATTTCTCGAGGGTTCTACATAAAGCGTGAATTTTGATTACGTCATAGAAGAGAAATGTTAGGTTATTATGCGTTTTAATGCAGGAAAAACAACTTCCAGGCCCCATTGGGAAAATCGCGCCAAATGACCAAAAAGTCGCCAAGCTTGGAGACTTTTGGCGAAATATCGCCAAATTTGGCGCCAAAAATAAGTCCTCAAAAGTGAAGAGATCTAAGCTCTAGGACTAATATTTCTCGAGATTTCTAGAAGCCCATAGAAAAACATATGGGAAAGCAAAACCTCCGTATCTCCGGTTCTAATTGGCCAATTTTGATGCAACACAAAGCAAAATTTATCTATTTGAAGCGTAGAATACGAATTTTAAACCATTTTAAGCCCCAGAGCAGCGGGTTGCCCCGAAAATTCGTAACATTATATACTTTTGCAAAAAAACATGCAAAATATATCTAGCTGGGCAAGTGCTATAATTTTCGATTATTTATTTAAAAAACTGTACTTAATTTGGATAGCTATATAGTTCTCGGAGCTTTTTCACACTTTCTCTTAATGTTTTTTCTCAGCCCAAGCGCCACGCAGTTTTTTCTATGCTACCAGCCACCGTTTATTTAATCCTTGTTAATATGTCTCAATAAAACAACAGTGAACTTTATAACAATTTCACTTCGTTTCAAAGTGCGACGATCCAAGGCTATTGTATACGTATTGTTTAACAGCTATACAATTCACGCTGGTTATAAAACGCTTTAATCTTCTCCGTCCTATGACGCTCTATAGCATTGTTTCAGCATGTTTCAAAATTGAACCACGACAAATTTGACGAGTGCCAGCTTCTTTTAAAGTGCACTGTCCCACAACAGCCCAGTCGACAGAGGTATCACTATCGCAGCACTGACGAAAAGATTGGATCGAAGCTGATCGGAGCAGATTCAATTTCAGTGTTTATATAAGAATCGAGCTCCAACCGACTTGGCCACTGTGGTACATAAATTAGTTATTCGTGCTGAAAACATAATCGAAATCGAAAGTAAAAATAGTTCTCAAATTTGAATAAGAACCTTTGCAAGTGTGTTTACGTTTAATTTTTGATTAAACTATGACATGTTCTGAGAGAGAAAATTATTACTGCGTCATAGAGCGCAAATGAGTCATTAAGGGCTACAGAATCTTCTAAACTGCATTATTTTTCCTCTTTCCAAAAAAAGTGTAAAGTTCTTATATTTGAGGTACAAGCGTTTGTTTTGGAAAAGGACTGTTTTATTAGTATGAAACTAGAGGCAGTAAAAATGTAGGTAATTTAGGTAAGAGGTAAACTGATACCTCTCTTGAACTAACTTGCTATCATTGTAGTAACTTACTTCTGAAATAATTTTAATGTTTAATCTTATACAAATTATAGGAGTAATTATAATTAATAGCTGTAAAGGTTTTTATCTAGAAAACTAAACAGCATTTACTTTAGTTACAACAGCTAGTATACATAAATATATGAATATCACATGATATACATACTATAATGTATATTTACTTGCAGTTTTAAATTGAAGATTAGAAGGCATTATGAATTAGGGAAAAAAAAGGTTTTAATACTTCACTTGCAAAAGAACAAAGACATTAGAATACTTAAAAATTATTTATTTAAAAGAACTATTGAAAAATAAGCATTGTTACGTCCTAAAATGCACCTGCTTGGGCGATAACACGCCAAGACTAGAACGCCTCCTGTGTTTACATACTTTCTCCCTATATTTTCTCTTCGCTTTGGCTTTCGTGCTGTATGGTCAGCAGATTTGTAGGGACAATAGAAGCCCAGTTAATTCGTTAAATTGATTAGCTATTGTGCTAAATTAAATGTAAATATGTTTTGATATGTACATACTGTAAATAAAGTTCACTTTAAATATCGACGGACTATTGTAGCACTTTCCATTATGGTCCGTAGCGACCGGAGTGCTAACCAGCTTCCTACGGATATTTAGTTCATATATTGCGAATTATAGTTATTATCGTAGTTATAGGTATTTGTAATTGATCCTGGTTGTAGCTGCAAATCTATATAAATAAAATTAGACTTTTGTCTGTACATTTCTTGGAATTCAAAAATTTTACAATTTCTATCCGTTTCAAGCACCCGGGAATCCGATGCGACCCTCAAAAAAAAGTTTGTCTGTCTGTCATTCTGTCATTCTGTCATTCTGTCCGTGACGCTTTTTTTGTTTAAGCATCACGTAAAAACGACTGAAGCGAATGATATGAAATTTGGTGTCATGATAGGTGGACACTCAACTTAAAACATAGGCGTCGAATTTTCAAAAAATCTTGATTAGAATTTCAGATTTTCCGAAAATCGTTTCAAACTGCGTAAATTTGTGTTCAAGCATCACGCAAAAACGACTGAAGCGAATGATATGAAATTGGGTGTCATGATAGGTGGTCACTCAACTTAAAACATAGGCGTCCAATTTAAAAAAAATCTTGATTGGATTTTGAGATTTTGCGAAAATCTTTTCAAACTGCGTCAATTTGTGTTCAAGCATCACGCAAAAACGACTGAAGCGAATGATATGAAATTGGGTGTCATGATAGGTGGTCACTCAACTTAAAACATAGGCGTCCAATTTTTAAAAAATCTTGATTGGATTTTGAGATTTTGCGAAAATCCTTTCAAACTGCGTAAATTTGTGTTCAAGCATCACGCAAAAACGACTGAAGCGAATGATATGAAATTGGGTGTCATGATAGGTGGTCACTCAACTTAAAACATAGGCGTCCAATTTTTAAAAAATCTTGATTGGATTTTCCGATTTTGCGAAAATCGTTTCAAACTGCGTAAATTTGTGCTCAAGCATCACGCAAAAACGACTGAAGCGAATTATATGAAATTGGGTGTCATGATAGGTGGTCACTCAACTTAAACTATAAGAATCTAATTAAAAAAAAATCGATCAGATTTCGAGATTTTGTGAAAATCGTTTAAAACTGAGTGAATCTTTGTTCCCGCATTACGTAATAACGACTAAAGCGAATGATATGAAATTTGGTCACACAATAGATGGTTGCTCAACATAAACTATAGGAGTCCAATTTTTTAAACATTTTTATTAGATTTTGAGATTTTGTGAAAATTCTCTCAAAATGCGTTTATATTTCTTCAAACATCACGTAATAACGACTATTACGAATGATACGAAATTTAGTGATATGATAGGTAGTTGCTAATCTTAATTTATAGGCGTTGAATTTTTAAAATATTTTGATTACATTTTGAGATTTTGCGAAAATCGTTTTAAAATGCTGAAAATTTGTTCCAGCATCACGAAATAAAGATTGCAGGAAATGAAACGAATTTGGTTGACAGGATAGGTTGTCACTCAACTTAAATTCTAGGCTTCCATTTTTTCAAAAATGTTGATTGAATTTTTAGATTTTGCGAAAATTATTTCAATATGCGTAAATATTCGTTCGCGCATCACATAATTACGACTAATGCGAATGAAATGATATTACTTAGTTACTCTCTAACCTGTAATATTTTAACAATACATAAAAATTATAACTTCGCTTTCTTTACTTTGGCAACATACTACATCCATTCTGTGTACTCATACAATGCTGACGAAAGATCTTGCTTTTTTGGAAATTTGCATTCACTAACCCGTCGAGGACGGGTACTTCAGCTAGTATTGGAATATAATCGGTCACCTATGGCTAATAAAGCTCTCGTCGCTTTAAATAGAAAAAAGGACAGTTTACAAGCGAAATCGACTCGCTTAAAAACTTTCATCGACTCTTATAGACCCTCCTTGGATGTTAACAAAAATGAAATCAAATTGAAATCGAAGTTGGATACAATTCGTGAAATTAAAGACAGCCTTAAAGAATTACAAGATAGTTACTTTCAACTTCCGGAAGCAGTTGACCCTTCGAAGGACTTAGCCGACGTCGAAACAATAGAAATAGAGAACGAAGATTTAGAGGTAAGTCTGAAAATACTTATCTCTAATCATAAAGTATCTAGTATTGGAAACCATGAAAATAAACTTACTAGTTCAAATGAAATTAAGTATCGTTTGCCTGAAATTCCTCTCCCGACCTTTTCAGGAAAGGTACAGGAATTTCAAAGCTTTAAGGATCAATTTATGTCTATTATTGGAAAAAATGAGCAATTAACCGACGTTCAGAAGCTATTCTACTTAAAAGCTTCACTCAAAGGTGATGTAAAATTAATAGAAACTCTTGAAGATACATTTGAATCTCTCATTTCTGCTCTCGAAGATAGATATCAAAATAAAAGGGTTGTCGTAGATGCACGTACGATCCAGCTCAATTACGACTATTGCTAGATAATATAAGAGGAAATCTCCGCGCATTAAAACTGCTAAATTTTGAAAGGAATGATTTGGCTGATGTTTTGTTACTTAATATTTTGTTGCAAAAAATTGATCAGAACACCAGAAAGGAATTTGAATTTACTCTTAAAACAAATTATGTGCCAAATTTCGAAACGTTCTTAAATTTTCTGGAAGAACGAACACGTATATTAGAAGGTTTACAGAAAACAAATTATTTTAATTCTAAAGTCTCACAACCTAAATTATCTAATAGTAATTCAAATCAGAAATTTCGTGCTAAAACATTGTTAATGCATAATTCTAATGTGTCACATGCATGTGTGGTTTGCAATCAAACCCACCCAATCTATCGTTGCGACAGATTCAAAGAATTACCAGTAGCTGAGAGATTTTCTGTAGTAAAAAAGCATTCCTTGTGTATAAAATGTTTAACCCCCTCACATAAAGTGATAGAATGCAAATTTAAATATAACTGTAATCTATGTGGCAACCCCCATAATTCACTCTTGCATTACGCATCCAATACAGAAAAAAAGAAAAGCGAATTTTCGGAATCACGCGAAAATGACTGCAAGCGTTCCGGCGCTTTGGAGGATCAGCCCCTTGAAGAGCCCCCACTATCTGTCTGTGCTAGCACAAGCTGCTCTCCTGATAACCCTCAGACTGTTGTTTTGGCCACAGCTGTGATTTATGTGAAGAATGCAGCTGGAAAGAGACAACCCTTACGGTTTTTGCTAGACTCTGGTAGTATGGTGAATGTTTTATGCAGAGACACCGCCAATCTTCTGAGTTTGAAACAAGAAAAAATAAATATGCCAATCGCAGGATTAAATGGAACTGTCATTCCGATTAAATCGAAGGTACGCGTTGAAATTTCTAACTCGCCTTACGATTTCGTTAGGGTTTCAGACTTTCTCATTGTACCAAAAATCACAAACATAACGCCCGCAAGGCATTTAAATATTGATTTTAGAAAATTGCCTAGTGGTGTAAATTTAACAGATCCGGTATTTTATAAACCCGGAAAAATCGATGGTTTACTTGGGGCACAATTATTTTTTGATATATTGAAATCAGAAAAATTGAAACTTAGGGACTCTATCTTAATTCTTCAAGACAGTGTTTTCGGTTTTATCGTTAGCGGCTCAAATGACATTTCAACCGAGACCAGCGATTATTATTGTGGGTTATTACAGGAATCTGATAGCATTGACGACTCACTTAAAAGTTTTTTTGAAATTGAAACAATTGATGAGTCTATACCTATTTTAAGTGATGAAGAGAAGGAATGCGAAAGGCATTTTATGGGAACGCATTGCAGAATGACAGATGGACGATATATGGTTCAAATGCCCTTGAAAACGGACGAGGTTTGGGGGGATTCAAGAGAAATAGCGGCTGCTCGATTAGAATCGCTATGGAAAAGGTTAAATCGAGATCCTAACTTGCAGTCCCTATACACAGAATTTATGAAAGAATATCGGGAATTGGGGCATATGGTGGAAGCTCCCAACGATCGAGAACCAGATGTTAGCTACTATTTTCCTCATCACGGAATCTATCGTCCGAATAATACATCAACGAAGTTAAGAGTAGTGTTTAACGGTTCTGCTAAACATCTACTGGTGTTTCTTTGAATCAGCTCCAGAAAAATGGGAAAATACCCCAGCAAGATCTGTTTTCAATAATGCTTCGTTTCAGAAAACATGCGTATGCCTTTACAGCAGATATTAGAATGATGTACCGCCAAATTCTAATTCATCTATCGCAAAGAGATTTAATTCGAATTTTATGGAAGGAAGGCGAATCCCAACCAGTTAAAGCATACCAACTTTGCACTATTACTTATGGCACAACAAGAAAATTGAAACAGCTGTTTCATGATGAAGAAGAATCATTTCCTGAAGCAGCGGCTGTTGGACGAGAAGATTTCTACATAGACGATATCCTTAAGGGATCTAGTGATTTAGATGGTGCAAAGAATTTACAAGACCAGTTAGTTCAGTTACTAGAGCGCGGAAAAATGTATCTTCATAAATTTAGTTCAAATAATGTCGATCTCCTCCGCAGTATTTCAAGTAATGAAAATTATGCTTTCGATGACTCGAACCAAGTGAAATCTGTTAAGGCTTTAGGAGTGCTGTGGAACCCTCAAGACGACTGTTTTACCTTTAAGATAAAGATTCAACAACAAGGGACATACACTAAAAGAACTGTTCTCTCGGACATTTCGAAGATCTTTGACCCCTTAGGTTTGATTGGTCCAGTTGTGACTAGAGCTAAGGTGTTCATGCAATGCCTCTGGCTTCTACATTTGAATTGGGATTCACCTCTACCGGAAGACGTTAAAGGAAAATGGTTAGAATTCGTGTCTCAACTTAAGAGTATTGAAAATCTTAGCATACCAAGATATTTCCTAATAATGAAAGTATTATTTTACACGGATTTGCGGATGCATCAAGCATAGCCTTTGGAGCTGCTGATTATGCTCAGTGGAAGCAAGCAAATGGAACAAGTTTTTTTCACCTTCTTTGCAGCAAATCAAGAGTTGTACCAATTAAGCCGGTTTCAATTCCTCCTCTTGAGCTTCTTGCGGCACATCTACTGTCGCATCTTACTCGAAAGGTAGTTAAAGCCTTAAATATTAAGGTCTGTACGACAGTTCTATGGACAGATTCAACTATCGTTCTCGCATGGTTGAAAAGGTCGCCTCATGAGTTGAAAACATTTGTCGGCAATCGAGTTTCGACGATTCAAGAACTGACAAAGGACTATCAGTGGAGACAGGTGCCTTCAGCTGACAATCCTGCCGATCTCGTTTCGCGAGGCCTTGCTCCTGATCAGATGCAGACCCAAGACTTGTGGTGGAAAGGTCCAGCCTTTCTCTCAAACTTCACGGATTCGCAAGAAGATTATAATTTAGAATGCGTCACAGACACTAGTGAATATAACTGTGAACTTAAAAAACCAATGAACATTAGCTTAGCTTCTACTGTGGATAATCCAGTGTTATCAGATCTTATTTCTTTTACTAATAACTATATGAAATTAATAAGAATTATTAGTTTTCTTTATAGGTTCATCGGAAATTGTAGAAAAGGATATATTACAGGTCCCATTTCCAGTAAGGAGCTGTTAAGGGCAGAACAGACTGTTCTGAGATGGGTCCAAAAGGGCAGTTTTAATAAAGAGTATAACGTAATAAAAGAAGGGAAACCTCTTCCAGGTAAAAGTTCTTTGAAAACCTTAAATCCTTTTATTGACGAGAACGGGTTACTTCGAGTCGGTGGTCGACTTCAAAATTCAAGGGTTAGTTTTGGGGTTAGTAACTTGTTTAATCTTAGAATTTTATCACAAAAAATATCTTCATTCTGGCCCACAATCCCTTTTGTTCTACACTAGACAAAAATTTTGGCCTATTAATGGAAGGAATTTGACTCGAAAAATTGTTCATAATTGTGTCATATGCGTTAAAAACAGACCAGTTACTGTAGATCAGTTAATGGGAAACCTACTCCTCCTAGTCCTGCTAGTCCTCCCTTTACAAACACTGGGGTTGATTTTGCAGGCCCATTCTATATTAAATATAGAAACCAAAGAAAGGGGATTCTTCATAAAGTTTACGTCGCAATTTTTGTTTGCATGGTCACAAAGGCTATTCACATAGAAATGGTAAGTGACCTCTCATCTGAGGCATTTATATCAACATTGAAAAGATTTTTCGCTAGAAGAGGTAAATGCCACACCTTATTCTCTGATAATGCTACCAATTTTATGGGAGCCCACTCGGAGCTTAAGCGCCTTCACGGCTTGATAATCCATCCTGATGTGTTGTTAGGAAATTTCCTTGCGTCAGATGGAATCAATTGGAAGTTTATTCCTCCTGGAGCTCCAAATTTTGGCGGGCTGTGGGAAGCAGGCGTTAAGTCGTTTAAACATTATTTGAGGAGGGCCGTGGGAAATGCTAAATTGAACTATGAAGAATTTAATACGGTAATTGCAGAAATTGAAGGGATTCTAAATTCTAGACCGCTGACACCAATGTCATCGGATGTTAATGATCTGGAGGTTTTAACCCCCGGACATTTTCTAATAGGACGACCCATAAATACGGTATCAGAACCAGACATTGTAAATGTACCTTTTAGTAAACCTATTAAATATCGTCTTTCTAGGTGGAAACGTATAGAAAAATTAACTCAAATCATTTGGAAAAGATGGAGTTTAGATTACTTGAGTCACTTCCAACAACGTCAAAAGTGGCAAGTGTTAAAAAAGAATGTAAAAACGGGTATGATGGTTATTTTAAAGTGAATATAACTAATTGGAAGACAATCTTCCAAAATGTAAATGGGTTCTTGGCAGAATTACAGATGCAATTCAGGGGCCTGACGGATGTGTAAGAGTAGTTAAGGTACGTACTCCATGTGGTGTATTAACAAGGCCAATATCCAAGATATGTATTCTTCCTGTCAACACAGATAATTAAGGACTGTAATTTTCATGTTATTCATTTCATTATACTTTGGTACTTATTCATTATTATTTTTCACTGCTTGTACTTTTCTTATTTTGTATTTCTGATTATTTTATTCATTATATTTTAATTGTGGTAATTGTTTTATATTATAAAATTGTTGAATGAAAAAATTCAACGGAGGCCGGGATGTTACGTCCTAAAATGCACCTGCTTGGGCGATAACACGCAAAGACTAGAACGCCTCCTGTGTTTACATACTTTCTCCCTATATTTTCTCTTCGCTTTGGATTTCGTGCTGTATGGTCAGCAGATTTGTAGGGGCAATAGAAGCCCAGTTAATTCGTTAAATTGATTAGCTATTGTGCTAAATTAAATGTAAATATGTTTTGATATGTACATACTGTAAATAAAGTTCACTTTAAATATCGACGGACTATTGTAGCACTTTCCAAGCATATTAAAATAACGGCAGGTGGTGTCTCGGCAAAATAAAAATACGCTATCCCTTGACAAGTGATAAAGAGTGGAGTGCCTTAAAAATTATGCGAACACCAAACTCCACATTGACGAGAACAAAAACTTGGCTGAGATAAGCAACGCATATTACAGAGCAACCATTAAATTTCAACCAATAAAATTAAAGTAATGAAACCTCTAACAAGTGATTCTAAAGATGCTGCATGACATCAAAAATAAAATACTATATAAGAAAAAGCGCCAAGAGAGGGGAATCAAAAATTCGTTATGATTGCAAATCTGACACAACCGAATCCATTTTTAGCCCAGAACGGCTCCAAATGGACTGCGATTCAAACATAATGAAACTATTGCATGCAGGATAAACGGAATGCGTACTTCAAATTCAAAGTAATAAAAAATGAGAACAGAAATATAAGCTAGAATGCTTAATTTCGCATAGATTAAATTTAAGAAAATTAAACAGCTTAATAAAACTAATAACTGAGCTTAAATAAAAGCCCTTTCGTTAAAGGTGATGCTTCTTAAAATTGCAATTTCCGGTTTCTAATATATATGTATGAATATGTAAATCGGGTGCGCCAAAAGTTCTTGCAAAGTTTTAAAAAATCAATAAAAAAGAACAAATGATGATAAAAAAAGTGCGGTTAAACGAATGGTATCAGAAAGAGGGTGGATTTTGTTAAAGAAAAAAAAAATAGTTCAAAAAATGACCGATAGGTGGCGCTGATGTTGAATATGTGAAGGGGCTTAATGCAAATGAGGTATGCATTAAAATAAACTGAGCAGAAACACAGTACCAACACAATTCTATATTTTTAAAGATTTATTTAAGCTGAATATGCTCTACATGTCCTCCACTATATTCGATGGAACCATTTAGACGAGTCACAACACCTGTGACTGCTGAGTGCAGCATGTCTGGATGAATAGCAGACACAGTCTGCTTAATGGCATCTTTAAGTTTCGTCAGTTTGGAAAGGGCGGACCAGAAAACCAGCGACTTTAAATAATCCCACAGCCCAAAATCCGCAGGAGTCTATTGACCGTGGGGGGGGGGCACATTGGATCTTACAGCCTCAACTTATTACTCGGTCTTCACCAAACGTTTTCAAAAGAATGTCTTTACGGAAGAGGCAGGGTGGGGCGGGGCACCATCTTGCACGAAATTTACTGTAGAAAGCACACCTCTTGCCTGTAATACTGGCACAACCGTTCACGCAAAAGACTGAGATACAGCTCAGCTGTCACAGTGCATATCTTCCAGCCAGATTTCGGGCGACGCTCTTCAAAAAAGGAAAGGACCGCCAACAAAACATGCTGTAAAACCACACCAAACTGTTACATGAGGAGAATGAAACGACTTCGTCTCGTATTCAAGAGGATTTGATGTCGCTCAAATGATACTATTGCGAATATTGACGTCCCCATGTAGTGCAAAGTGGGCTTCGTCTGTCCACAAGATGTTAAACAACCAATGTGATTCGTGTTCCACTTTTGTTAGATCCCATTTAGCAAATGATGTACCTTCAGCGATTTCTGCTGGTATGATCTGATGCAGTGACTGAAATTTGTACGGATACAACTGCAGTGTCCCGTGAAGGATACGTCGAATCGATGATTCAGGCATACACAAAACCGTACCAGCTTCACAAGCACTGCTACTTCCCATGGATGATTCTGCTGCCATAGTCGTCATTATGCTCTGCACATCTGCACCACGCCCTTCTCTCAAGGAAGGACTACCACTTCGTGGAGGATCTCCCAAATGACCGGTTTCTTCCAAGCGCTAGACAAGTTTCCATGTGCCTGAAAGTGAAATGGTTTTTCTTTTTTTTCCTTCAGTCCTTTTGAAGTGCGAAATTTCCCCAGTGCGTCTGTTGCTGATTCGTCATTCTTATTTAAGAGCTTGATAATCAATACTTTATCCTTCAACGGTGGCATGATGTCGACATCGAATGAAGAGTCCACGTGCATTTAAGTGTTTTATTGACAACCTGATTTACATAAATCTTCTTGGTGTATGCATAGCAGCGCCACTTATCGATAATTTATATATATATATATATATATATTCATGTATCATTTTATAATTACTTCCGACGATATGTTGAAGTAATAGCGATAGGTCCGACAATAAGTTTTCAAAAACCAATGCATCTTTTACAGAAAGCTCTTAACTTAAATTTACAAATCGCAAATTCTACTTAGATGAAGAAAGGCTCATTGTTTGTTAAACTATATTAGGAATTTACACGAATGCTTAAACTTTTCTTCCAGAATGTTTATCAATAGATACGTGAAGATTCCGTTTCTGACCCCACATTTCTCTATGACTGTGAACCGTCTTGCTTCTATCTTCCACGTCTCATATTTATTTTCCAAGAGTTACAATTCACCCAGTACATCGTCTGTTTGTGTGTGAGGGCTGCTAGGTATGATAGTATGCAGTACAATTTGGACTTTCATCATGCGGCGACTGACGATTCCTCAACTTTTAGAAATCATTAAAAAAATTACTGAAGTAGCAGCTAAGTCAAAGGGACTAACTAAATACGCGGATTTGTGAAAATACCAAATGTCGTGTGATTTATTTCTTTGGGGTTGCATCAAAGAAGTCAACATGTGTGCTGAAAAATCACAAACCCATCGTGTATTCAAAGCCGGGGTGGGCATTCTAAGAATATTTTATTCAGATTATAACTGTAATGTTTAAGCTCCAAAATAACACACAATTTATTTTAATGCGTTGAAGTTTTCATTTATATATATACAGCTAGTTTGGCTTTGGCCAAAGTGTAATTTCTAACAGGTTTTGAACTTAATATTTGAAGAATAATTGTACCACTGAGTATGTTTTAAATCTATCTGCTACTTAAGCATAATTGAGGCTAAAGATCGGAAAATTAGTAATACTAAATGTAAACCTTTAATTTTTAATGAAAGCCCCTTTATATAAGAGGTGTTTTATTTTATTTTATTTACTTACTTTTGTTCGTGTGTGTTTGTTGAAAATTTGCTCTTTTTCTCCTCCTGTAAAAGATCAAAATTTACAGTAAAATATTAAAAATAAATATTAACTCTTTAAACAGTACTGCTGCACCTTTAAATTAGACCAAATTTCTCATATTGACAGAATTTAAATGACAAAGGAAACAGCGAATTGATTTTGAAATATGTCGACAAAATTAAAATGCAAATTTTGACATTCTTATTCTTGGTTTCTCTTTTAGCAAATGACTTTAGGCGTAGTTTCAATGCATTTGAATTTTCAATATGTAATGAGTTAATGATATATATATATATATATATATATATATATATATAATATAATAGCTTACTTACGTAAAGTGAAATCCCAAGATAATCCATTGATAATGTGAAAAAATATAAAAATTAAAAAGTAGATAGCACATGGTGCCAATTAACGAGGTTATACCGGATAAGTGTTTAAATATAGCCTTTTAAGGCAATGAAAGAGTGGATAAATTGGATATAAAGCGCCAAATTAGAACTGGTGGGCTTTTTAAGCCTAATCACATGTAACCGCAAATAGACGGAAAATGGAATGGGTTTTGAAATGGTGTGCTCTATCATCAGGCGCCACCGCACACACATTTCAATTTAATCGAAAAAAACAATAATAGCTAGGTTTCTGCAAGTTACCTGACCAAAATTAGGGTCCTTTTGTAACTTGGGGGCACGACCGTAGCTATTATATATATACATATATATATACATATATATATATATATATATATATATATATATATATATATATATATATATATATATATATATATATATATATACATATATATATATATATATATACATATATATATATATATATATATATATATATATATATATATATATATATATATATATATATATATATATATATATATATATGTATATATAATTCACATTAAAGAAAAATCTAACAATCTCAAAGTACCTCAAACGTAACTACATCCTCTCAGGAAAGTTTTCGAGTATAAGTGAAATTTCCTATTTTAGATTTTTCAATACTTAGTTTTTCGAAAATAGCGCAACTCAACAGAAACATGAACAGTTATAATTATATATAACCTAATTCATATTTTACGATAACTAATATTTAATCCAATCAGCCAAAGTAGGAAGTTCCACTTTTAACCGAATATTTTTTAAGAGGGTGCAGAGTGATCCCTGGATAATAGTTTGGGCAACGTGTAGTTTCTAACAGGTCTTGAACTTAATATTTCAAGAATAATAATATCACAGAGTATGTTTTAAAGCTATCCGTTACTTAAACATAATTCAGGCTAAAGATAGCAAAATTCGAGATACTCAAAAATTATTTTCAATTAGAAAGTACAAATGTGTCATATTATCCTTACAACGCATGGTAAATTTCTGAATATTAGTTTAAACAGCATAAATGGGAGAGAGGTTAGTCACTGATTCCAGCATAAACTCAATTACTTTTATTTCAAACATGGCATTTTATTATTAGAAACTATATTGCACAAGTTGCATGCGAAAAATTAACTGTGTGATAAAATATGAAAAATATGTTTTTCTGTAGATTTTGGCTGTCTATTAGCAGCATAACTTCTAAATGAACCCAAATGGCTTACTTATTAACTAAAAAGTATTTCATTATTTTTTAACAGTTTGCTCATTTGCATCAAGTTAGTGATCTGCTTCCTACATAAATATGCTGTCAATACAGCCGAGCGTGCCTAATGGAATACAAAGTTTTGACACGAAAATTTTTCTAATATGTGGTTATCCGGGAATATATTGACAAATTACTATGGCTTGGTGCATTGGACATTTATTACATTAATCGGGATATTATTTTAACCGTTAATCTATTCAGTGGATTCAACTGTAATTAATTTTTATTACATAATACCTTTTATTCAAATCTATACAGGGTGTCCCGAAATTCACGCAATACTTGAATTAAGTAGAAAATTAATTAATTTAGTGTTGGCAACTAAAAAAGGAAGACAGTTCGACAGCTGTAGGTTTTGGGTTTGGAACAGAGAGTAATATGGAGTGGGCATGAGGGGAGAAAAGTGAAGCCACAACTCTAACCGTTTTTTCCTCCGTCCGCTATGTGCTTCTATGGGGAGAAAAATAAAGTAACCCTACGCGCAGCCTTGAGTGGCGTGGCTCGGAGTTAAAGATCCGTTTGGAGATCATACGATTTATCGAGCCACTTTCCCCAAGGCTACGCTTGCAGTTACTTCATTTTCTCCCCATTGGAGGACTAGCGCGTACCCACTCCATATTATTAGTTCCGACAAGCTTTTAGGTTAGTAAAAATCTACCACAATACAAAAGAACAACGTGTTTTCGTTGTTGAACGACATTTCAAAAACAATGAAAGTTTGATTCATGATGTTTTTAACAATGAATGATGAGAAAAATCGTGTGATTTAATAGCACTGGATATCTTTCTCTGGGTTTATTTGAAGTCAAAAGTTTATATCAACAAGTTCACATTAACTTGTGCATTGAAGGAGGATGCGCAAGCGACTCAATGCTGCAAATTTCAGCCACATGTATTCTAAGTGGTCCTGGAAAATTTGGACAAAAAAGTGCGTATGTGCCAGCAAAGCCGTGAAGGCCATTTTTCTGATGCGCTATTCCATATATGAACCTATCCTAAGTAAATTATGCTTTAATTAAAAAATACAATAATAAACTGTGTTTTCTATTTAATTCAAATTTTGCGTAAATTTTGGTACATCCTTTGGAACACACTACGAAAAGATTATATATAGCAAAATTAACTACGACATATTATAGAGTAAATTTTATTGCTGAGTATATAATCTTGTTGCAATTGCTGAGTATATCCTAATTCTGTTTTTAAATATATAACTCAATGTTTCTGTTTATCAATATTAATTTGCATTAATTAAACCATACATACATATATTGAATTTTGCAAATATATATATATATATATATATAGAAAAACCATATATATATATATATATATATATATATATATATATATATATACTAGCTGAAGTACCCGTACTTCGCACGGGAATGAATGGACTTTTTCATATTACGATTTGTGGGGATTACTATGTATTGTAATAAAGAGATATAGCAAAATGGATATCACTTTATATTGTGTTCAATAACCATGCATAATGAATTTCAAGGCAATCGTTTGTACGGTGCAGAAGGCCATGCGGCGTAGCTAAATCTAGTGGAGAGTTTTAGCAAAACGGATATGGCGGAAATATTCTTCGCATTCAGATATCGATGAATACGAAATTTCAGGACGATCGGCTGGACAGCCCTGACGACGCGACATCTAGTGGAAAATTATATAGGAAAATGGATAGCGCCAAACTCTTCCCCGTGTTCAAATATCTATGTATACCTATTTTCATAGCGATCAGTTGCACAGTCAAGAAGTGACACACTGCAGCGCGATCTAGTGGTTAATTAAAGTAATGAATTGCTACAGTGCCGTCAAGTGGCGAGTTATAGCAAAATGGATAACGCCAAAATATTCTCATTGTTCAAATAGCTATGTATACTGATTTTTATAGCGACCGTTTGAATGGTCAAGAATTTGGCCTGCTGCAGCGTCATCTAGTGGCAAGTTAAAATAATAATGCATTGCAGTGCCATCTAGTGGTGAGTAACATCAAAAGGAACACAGTTAGAATATATTCTCCGTGCTGAAATGTGTAAGTATAAGAAATTTTATGCCGATCGGTCGAACGGTATAGAAGTTGATGTGTTGCAGCGACATTTAGCGGCACGTTACAGCAAAATGGATAGTGAAAAATATTCTCCGTGTTCTAATATCCGCGTGTACCAAATTTCATCGAAATCGGTTGGACGATATTCGCATTAAAAACGGCTAAACGGAATAGAATTCGACGTTCTGCTGCGCCACCTAGTGGCAAGTTAGAGGAAAACAGATAGCTTAAAAAGCTTCTCAATGATAAAAGACTTAGGTGAACCAAATTTCATAGTGCAACGGTGCTGGAGTTTTTCAACCTCATACACACATACCAACATTCATTTTTATCTATAACCAGTATCATTATATATCCCAGTCTCAAATAAAATCCAGTTTCAAATCTAAGCCTCGCCAAAGTGCCAACATACGCCATTTTGCAAGAGTTTTTTCAGGAAATCATTCGAAGCATTGACTTAGCAGTAATCAATATGGAAATGGTTCGGCCGCCAAAAAGTAAAGCGCACATTTATTTGAAAAGGGAAATCCCTAAATACAACCGATTTTTTTTTAATTATCAACTATAACGTGTTTTATTCATCGTTACTCCGATGTACTAAATGAGAAGATTTCAATTTTCTGAAATTTTGCGGAATTCCCCCAACTTAAATCAATGTACTCAATTGGCGAGAATTCTGAAGATAGATCGCTTGAAATCCCTTAATAACTGCATTATTTCTTCTCGGATCATTAAAATTTAACGCTGCATTCTAATAAAACCTTTGCACTTGCTTTCAAAAATCTATTTCCTTAAGCTCTCAATAAATTGCGCCAAGCCGAAAACTGTGCAAACCGCTAGAACTCACTTTCTCAAAATCGGCATTTGAGCCATTTTATTTTTTCGCCAAACTAAAAAAAATTACGTATTAGCCTCGGAAATCTTCAATTCTTATTGTTTTGCGTATAAAACATTTCAATCCTGCTCCTATTTCCCATGCACACGATATTATAATAAAAAATTAATAATCTTACAAATATAAACTAACCAAAAAAAATCATTATTATTCTTTTATTTTTACTTTGAGAATTTAAAACATCTTATTCGGCAAAATCGCCACACATGGCGACCACGATCCTTATTTCACACTTTTTTCACTACAGGGGTTACAATTACGGAAAGGTTTTTGCATAGAGAACATAAAAAATCTCTTAAATTCCGGGAACGGGTGGACTTTCAAGGTTTTAAAGTGGACTATGATTTATTCTATATTATTTTACATATCTGTGCAAAATTTCAGGCTGATAGGTCCATTTTTGTGGATTTGTATAAAACTCAAATCCACAAACAAACAAACAAACAAACAGAATTTCATTTTTATTTATAAGATTGAATTTCTTAAAATTCTAAACAAAAATATGTGCATACAATTTATCTCACAAGAAAAGGCCTTAGTAGAAAATCCCCTTTCACCAATTGGAACACTTGTTTTTATTACAGTGACTTATCGCTTTTTCAAAAAGCAGTCCCAGTGATCAAATTAGAAAAAATAGCATAAGAAAAAGTCATTTTACTGAACAAAGAACTGTCGAGTGAGAAAATATTTTTAAAAACTACACGCGAGAGGCGAGGGGAATTTTGTAGGAATGAAATAATAAATTACTTTTATCGGAAAACTTAAATATTAAAGTTTTCCACTAAATTTTATTATTATTATTGATCTTTGTCAGAATATTATGCTACGTGCGTTATGGTAGAGCCACGTACAGGAGGTTAATCTTTTATTTTATGATCAGATTTATTTTTAGAAATCTCTTACAATATTTTAGAACAAAGAATGTAAAAACGTTATGTATAGCTTTTTAAAGGTAAATGCTTTTACTAAATCTTCAGAAAAAAATACAGTATCACAATCAGGAGTATGTTATAAAACTACATTTTTTACGAAAAGCTGATCACGTCTAACGTTATACATGTGCAACGTGGGCACATATATGTTGTCCAAAGAGGACAACATAGAGAGAGGTCGTTCCTGTCTCTATGAGAGGAACAACCTCATATCAACCAACATAGAGTTTCAAGCAACATAGCGGCTCAACCAACATAGAGGTTGCACCTCTCCAAGAGTTGTCCAAAGGATAATCTGCTATTCATAGTGTATGTATTATAAGGGCTAGATTTTTGTTCATTTTATTTGGTTTAAAATATATTGTAGAATCTAATGTTTTACATATAGTGTATTGCTGGAAAGTATACTTCACAATAATAAATTTTACCTGAGTTAAAACAATCTAAATGATCATATTACTTGAAAAAAATTATAGCAGAGCCCGAAATGTAGTTGATAGTACACTAGAATAATCCTTACATTATGACTAACGTTCATGCATAGAAAAATGTTCAACTCGAGACAATGCACGTGACTGATGGTAGAATACATAAAACGCCCTTACACTGTCTTTCTATATGTACTGAATAAGATAAAGAGGAAACCAACAGATTTATGACAACTTTAATAAAAATGAAATTGATATGGCTCGGCTTTTAGGGAACATTTATTTAGAAACAGTCTGTTTGATGATTTGCTCATCGTAAACCTTTGTATGTACCTATTTACGAAGTGGTGCATGGATGGCAAAACAGCAAAACGCGAATCAACATTTGATCGGCTACTGTCAATTTATTCCTGAAGAGAGTGGAGCCTCTTACAATTTTGATCGCCATGATAGAAGAGCTGAAACAGCAACAATCACCAACAATTTCTACACCGAAAATCAATATTGTGTGCCTAAACAGAGGAGCACAAATGTACTAGAGAGTGCATCGCCGTTCAAGGAACCTATTGAGAAAACGCTGGGAAAGAATGAGCCGTATGAGTTCCTGCAGGAAATGATCAGTGAGTCTAGAGTTTGTATTTCAGAGGATCTTAAAAAAGAAAACCAAAAATGTAGTTTCAAAACAGCCACCACTCCAATCTTATAGCACTGGCTATTGGCCCAATAATAAAAAACTAGACAATAACTAATAGACTAATATGTAATAATAATATAATAATAGAATAATAATAAAACAAATAGACTAAAAAAATAATGCACAAAGTGCAAACCACTTCTTAATAAGGTTCACCATCACTGCTCTACATATTGCCTTGCTAATAATCAGATCGATGTACAGGGTGTATAAAATCCCCTCCCGGGTTTGGAAGGCTTATAAAATTATAATATATATATATATCTTATAAATAAAAATGAAATTTTGTTTGTTTGTTTGTTTGTGGATTTGAGTTGTATACAAATCCACAAAAATGGACATATCAGCCTGAAATTTTGCACAGATATGTAAAATAATATAGAATAAATCATAGTCCACTTTGAAAGTCCACCCCTTCCCAAAATTTAAGAGATTTTTTATGTTCTCCACGCAAAAAGCTTTCCGTAATTGTAACCCCTGTAGTGAAAAAAGTGTGAAATAAGGAGCGTGGTTGCCATGTGTGGCGATTTTGCCGAATAAGATGTTTTAAATTCTCAAAGTAAAAATAAAAGAATAATAATGATTTTTTTTGTTAGTTTACATTTGTAAGATTATTAATTTTTTATTATAATATCGTGTACATGGGAAATCGGAGTAGGAATGAAATGTTTTATACGCAAAACAAAAAGAATTGAAGATTTCCGAGGCTAATACGTAATTTTTTTTAGTTTGGCGAAAAAATAAAATGGCTCAAATGCCGATTTTGAGAAAGTGAGTTCTAGCGGTTTGCACAGTTTTCGGCTTGGAGCAATTTATTGAAAGCTTAAGGAAATAGATTTTTGAGAACAAGTGCAAAGGTTTTATTAGAAAACAGCGTTAAATTTTAATGATCCGTGAAGAAATAATGCAGTTATTAAGGGATTTCAAGCGATCTATCTTCAGAATTCTCGCCGATTGAGTACATTGATTTAAGTTGGGAGAATTCCGCCAAATTTCAGAAAATTGAAATCTTCTCATTTAGTACGTCGGAGTAACGATGAATAAAACACGTTATAGTTGACAATTTAAAAAAAATCGGCTGTATTAAGGGATTCCATTTTTCAAATAAAAGCTTGCTTTACTTTCTGGCGGCCGAACCATTTCCCATATTGATTGCTGCTAAGTCAATGCTTCGAATGATTTCCTGAAAAAACTCTTGCAAAATGGCGTATGTTGGCACTTTGGCGAGGCTTAGATTTGAAACTGGATTTTCTTTGAGACTGGGATATATAATGAGACTGGTTATATAAAAATGAATGTTGGTAAGTGTGTATGAGGTTGAAAAACTCCAGCACCGTTGCACCATGAAATTTGGTTCACCTAAGTCTTTATCATTGAGAAGCTTTTATGCTATCCCTTTTCCTCTAACTTGCCACTAGGTGGCGCAGCAGAACGTCGAATTCTATTCCGTTTAGCCGTTTACTATGCGAATATCGTCCAACCAATTTCGATGAAATTTGGTACACGCGGATATTAGAAAACGGAGAATATTTTTCACTATCCATTTTGCTGTAACTTGCCGCTAAATAGCGCTGCAACGCATAAACTTCTATACCGTTCGACCGATGGGCATAAAATTTATTATAGTTACACATTTCGTCACGAAGAATATATTCTAACTGTGTTCCTTTTGATGTTACTCACCACTAGATGGCACTTCAATGCATTATTATTTTAACTCGCCACTAGATGACGCTGCAGCAGGCCAAATTCTTCACCATTCAAACGGTCGCTATGAAAATCAGTATACATAGCTATTTGAACAATGAGAATATTTTGGCGTTATCCATTTTGCTATAACTCGCCACTGGACGGCACTGTAGCAAATCATTACTTTAATTAACCACTAGATCGCGCTGCAGTGCATCACTTCTTTACTGTGCAACTGCTCGCTATGAAAATAGGTATACATAGATATTTGAACACGGGGAAGAGTTTGGCGCTATCCATTTTCCTATATAATTTGCCACTAGATGTCGCGTCAACACATGAACTTCAGGGCTGTCCAGGCGATCGTCCTGAAATTTCATAATCATCGATATCTGAATGCGAAGAATATTTCCGCCGTATACGTTTTGCTAAAACTCGCCACTAGATTGCGCTACGCCGCATGAGCTTCTGCACCGTACAAACGATTTCCTTGAAATTCGGTATGCATGGTTATTGAACACAATATAAAGCGATATCCATTTTGCTATATCTCTTTATTACAATAAATAGTAATCACCACAAATCGTAATATCAAAAAGTCCATTCATTCCCGTGCGAAAAACGGGTACTTCAGCTAGTATTTTATAAGACTTCCAAACACGGGAGGGAATTTTTCGAGGTATGTCTTATTTGCAGTATGTTCTGTGTTTTACTTATTAGTTATGTATATATATATGTATGTATGCATGTATGTATATATATTGGAACACAAGCTTTATTGCTTCTAGAACTTCGTGGAACAATCAGCTGTACAAAATTCACAAGCACAATTAAACAGTAATGTGCTTTTAACAGCTCTGTTAGATCAGAAGCTCTTACAAATGCTGTATTTCTCACACAAAATAAGTCACTTTTACAGGCAAAAATTCAGTGAAAATATTCAAGAGATCGACTCCAGTACTTGACTGCGGACGTCTTTTCGGGATCGGTTCGGACTCCGTGGGCGGATATTATGTGCCCGAGGTAACGTACTTCCCGACGAAACAAATTGCACTTCGATGGACTTAGTTTCAAGTTTGCCTCTTTTAGTTTCTGCAGTACCTTTCGAATGTTCTCCAGATGCTCTTCGAAAGTCTTTCCGACGATGATGATATCGTCCAAATAAACGAGACATGCTTCGTAGGAAAGTCCTCTCAACACTGTCTCCATCAGACGCTCGAATGTAGCCGGTGCGTTGCTGAGTCCAAAATGCATAACTATGAACTGCCACAATCCTTGTCCCGTGGTGAACGCAGTCTTTTCACGGTCATCGGGATGGATTTCTACTTCCAGAGTGGAGTCCACTACTTTCCAGAGATCCAGAGTGGAGAACCATTCATTTCCCGATAAAGTGTCCAAAGTGTCGTCAATCCTGGGAAGAGGGTAACTGTCTTCCTTGGTAATGTTATTCAGACGTCGGTAGTCAACGCAGAACCGGGTGGAACCATCTTTCTTTCGGACCAAAACAATCGGCGAGGTCCACGGACTAGTCGATGGCTGGATGACGTTATCGTGCTGCATCTCCTCTAAAAGTCTGTTCACCTCTTCTTGCTTAGCAAACGGCAGCCGCCTAGGATGTTGCTTGATGGGAGAATGGCTGCTCGTACGGCCAAAGTCACCGGAAGTACGAGAGAAGAGGTCTTCAAATTCAGCTATTACTTTCTCCGCAACGCTTCTCTGTTCTGCCGTTAACTCCACGTCTTGTAATAATTCCTTCGTCAGGCACTCGGAAGATTTAGCTGTCGTTTGGCTGATGTTCTTATTAATGCAGATAACAGGAGTGCATGTCGCCAACACTTCATTTTTCTTTATCACCTTCGACTTGTCCGTCACATTTGCTACTCTAACTGGAATTTCTGTTCTCGACAAGTACACAAGTGTTGTTCCCACAAGTACTCCTCTGACGGAATCACTATTGTTCGGATGTCCGATTAATCCAAAACGGAATTTATTGCTTTCTTTTACTGTTCCAGAAATTATTGAATCAGTTCTGGGAGGTAGAGTGATATCAGTCTGGGCTGTTATTTGCTGAACAGGTAAAATAGTTTCATTTTTAACATTGAACGCAACTATTTCTTCTGAGTCTGAACGAAGCTCATTATTCTTAAAGTCCAAGTTAAATTTGCGTGATTTTAAAAAGTCCAGTCCGAGAATAAAAGCTTCCGTAATATTGGCGACATATACCACATGGTCATATCTGGTATTTCCAAAAGCGATTTCCACTCTTGCTTTTTCGCCCACTTCGATCTTGTCACCTGTCACAGTCTGGAGGGTCAGCGAGGGCTAAGTCCAGATAATCTTCAAGTTTAATTTCTTGGCCAGATCTGTCCTTATAATGGTTACATTCGCTCCAGTATCAATCACCATGTGGCATGGAGAACCATTAACGTATCCGAGTACAAATAGTCCATCACTGCCGCCATTCACTTATGAAATCTGTAAGGCTTTCAAACAAGGCTTTTGAATATCCATCAGCCTCTGTTCCTGAAAGTAATCTCTTTTCTGTCTTCCTTAATGGGCTTCTCTGGTGCATTGATAACTGCAATCTTTACGACGAGAGTTCTTTTGTGCGTCACAGTATTTTCGTAAATGCCCCTCGCTGTTGCACCTCCAACATTTCAATTTTTTTGGCTCTGACTGTTGTTGTCATTCCACCAGTTTTTTCAGGGTCTTTAATTTTTTTATTCTCTAATCTCTCCATTTCTCCATCCGTAGGCTCCTGGAGCGACACATCTCTAACATTATGCTGCTCTTTTCTTACGGCCAGCTGAGCTGCTTCCAACTTTATAGCGAATACGAGGGTGGACCTAAGATCTTTATTATCCGCCAAGATTTATGCTTTCTGAATTTCAGAGACCAAGAGGGCGTCAATAAAATGTTGCACTGCAACTTCTTCTCGAACGTTATCAGATAACTGCCATAGGCTAGATGGCACAGCCTATCTATGTCCGAAGCAAGCTCTTGAAGGGTCTCGCCAGATTTCTGCATCCTTGACTTAAGTTAGATTCCACTATATTCTTTCTGGCACTTCTCTCCAAATGTCATCTCCAAGGCACTTGCGATGGCATCAAAATCTCCTATCTTCGTTGCTCTAATAGTTTGCAATACATTAATTGCATCTCCGCTAAGGGAAGCGGCCAGTTGGTTCGCTTTTTCGGACTCGCTCCAACCATTGGCTTTCGCGACGATTAAAAATTGGGTCTTGTAGGCTTCCCGGAGAGTCTTTCCGTCATAGGTAGTAAGTTTCACTGCTGGGCGGTGTGAAGATAACCTGATCTTTTCAGGAAACTTTCACAGCTTTACGAGAGATTCCAATTTCTCTTCAATTTTAGCTTCATATTCATGTATTTTCGAAACTATATTTTTTTCCAGTCTAGTTTCTCCTCAATTTTATTCTTGAATTCTTCCCGCATTCTGCAAATATCTTGCTGCAATTCTTTAACATTTCCTTCAATTCTTTGTTCATATTTCGTTTGAGTTTCTTCTATGAGCGACATTCTTTTCTCCATTATCTCTTGATTTTTCTGCACACTCTTTTCGAATTTCTCTAATTTTCCCAAAGCAGTCTCCATTTTCTCCAATCCCAATATCATTCCTTCTTGTCCGGCTTCAATTTTCTTCTCTAAATCCGCCTTCATCTGTTCTTGTCCGGCCTTCATCTCGTCTTGTGCGGATTTCATTTCCTGAATCATATTCATAAGCTTTTGAAGTTGTTCTTCCATTGTTCATCTAGTCAAAGCCCTAAACTGGAAAATTAAAGTCTCTCTTTTGAATCCCGATTTTGACACCAAATGTTGCGAAATTACTCTGCTACTCCTGCGGTTCGTCGTTCTAAAGTCCAGTTGGTGTAAAAAGTTCAAGTAAAAAGTCACTTGTCATGATGGAACACAAACTTTATTGCTTCTAGAACTTTGTGGAACAATCAGCTGTACAAAATTCACAAGCACAATTAAACAGTAATGTGCTTTTAACAGCTCTCTTAGATCAGAAGCTCTCACAAATGCTGTATTTCTCACACAAAATAAGTCACTTACACAGGCAAAAATTCAGTGAAAATATTCAAGAGATATCGTACACAATCCCTTCAGACACCGCAATGAAGAATTTACACACAGCACTTTGAAAACAGCTTCGTAAAGCAAGCTAAATATCGGCTTCTATAGCACTATCAATTCACAAAGCAAGCGTACTCTCACTGACAGCTCTACACACATTGAGCGTGCAACTCGCACTGAACTGTCGGGGCAGCGCGCTGGTGGAATTAATAGAGGAGGCAGAAGCTGCGAGCAGTTTCTAGAAAAGTATATTCCTCGACGATTCCAGATAAAGCGGGACTTCTGATTACGTGATAGAAGAGAAATGTTAGGTTATTATGCGTTTTTAATGCAGGAAAAACAACTTCCAGGCCCCATTGGAAAAAAATCGCGCTAAATGACCAAAAAGTCGCCAAGCTTGGCGACTGTCGGCGAAATATCGCCAAATTTGGCGCCAAAAATAAGTCCCCAAATGTGAAGAGATCGAAGCCCTAGGACTAATATTTCTCGATATTTCTAGAAGCCCCATAGAAAAACATATGGGAAAGCGAAATCTCCGTATCTCCGGTTCTAATTGGCCGATTTTTATGCAACAAAAAGCAAAATGTATGTATTTGAAGCGTAGGATACGAATTTTAAACCATTTTAAGCCCCAGAGCTAGGGATGGACGCGAGACGACTTTTTGCGTGACGAGACAGAGATTTACAGTTTTTTTGCGAGACGAGACAAACATTTTTAACATTATGATATAGGGATTTTTGCGAGACGAGACAAGCTTTTCGGCTGTTTTGCGGGACGCGAGACGCCAATTTTTCGTCTCGCGTCCATCCCTACCCAGAGCAGCGGGTTGCCCCGAAAATTCGTAACAATATATATATATATATATATATATATATATATACAAAGTACTTTATTGGAGAAAGAAATTTTTTCAAGTTTTGTTTAACAAAATGTAATATGTGAACCGTTCGTGACCGCGACGGATTAATGAAATTTTGTCGGGGAGGTAGAGACGGCAGTTACTTTGTTGAATCATCAGCATCACGAAGAAAAGAGGGATTATATGGGCAAAGGGACTACCGCCCCAAGTTAGAAAAAGAAATATCAAAAGAAGATCCTATTTTACTTCCATAAAAGGCATGTATATGTCAATGTTCTAAGTAACCAACCCACAGACAAACTAATTTCCCTCCCCCACCCCACCCCTACTACATTGCATTAATCCATGGCTGTCACGAAAGGATAGCATATTGGACTGTTGTGAAATAAAACTTGAAACATTCCTCTTTCCAATAAAATCAACATTGTTGCTGTATTAGTGATATATATATTATAAGCAAATCTTCTTTCTTCATCCAAACCCGGGACTCTCAAACTATCTTTTCCTTCCTGATATTGCCCATGATAGGAACTTGAGTATTATTTGTGTTCAATCGACAGGTTATAGTACATTTTTTGAGCTATTACAATTTATTCATTAGAGATTCTTCCTGTGTTTGATATCTCTATTATATTCTACATCTTATCTTCAGCAAAACTAGTAAAGAATGTTTTTATACTAACTGCAAAACTACTTTTTCTTTCCTTACAGTGCCCTTGCTGGAAACTTTTACACTTGATTCTGTTTCACAAGATTTTTTTCTTTTATTTTCTTCTTTATTTTACTTTATCTAATTTTTCTTCATTTATTTTTTTCACGGTTTGAAAATAATCCGTTGTAAAAATAATGGCGATACACATGTTTTTTCTATTTTTATTTTACCAATGCGTAACAGTATAACTTATTCTTTGGGAATTTTTACACCTGTTATATATAATTACTACTCTGCATTTGCAAAGTGGTATTTGGGAGAGTTTATACAGCATAATCTCTCCGCCATTATTTTAATTTAAGCATGCATTTATTTTTCAAGGTGCTCTGCGGAACGTGTCCACCGTGTAAAAAGAGATTCCAGTATATTACTGTTTTTCTGCATATTTTATACTGCCTGTAAAACTTTTTCCCCTCCTTACTTATAATGAGCATGCTGGAAACTTAAATTACTGACTGCGTTCCTTCAGATTTACATTGCCTGTAAAACTACTTTTTCCTTCCTTCTAGTACCCGTGCTGGAACCTTGTATTACTGAATTCCTACAGATTTGCATTGCCTGTAAAACTACTTTTTCCTTCCTTCTCGTGCCAGTGCTAGAAACTTGTATTATTGAGTTCCTCACGATATTCATTGCCTGTAAAACTACTTTTTCCTTTCTTCTAGTGCCCGCATTGGAAACTTGTATTACTGTGTCCCTTCAGATTTACATTGCCTGTAAAACTACTTTTTCCTTCTTTCTAGTGCCCGTGCTGGAAACTTGTATTACTGAGCTCCTCAGATTTACATTGCCTGTAAAACTTCTTTTTCCTTCAGGATAGTGCTGGTGCTGGAAACTTGCATTACTCTGTTTGTATATCGAGTTACCGAACCGTAACTTTTTAACTATGTCTGTCACGAAAAAAAATTGTACATCAATACCCTTACTTTTTTCACGCATTGAAAAACATAGATGATTTGTAGCTTGAAAAAGTTTCAGATATATACACTCTCAAGACATTTAAATTAAAAAATTCTCAAGGCAAAATAAACATTTCAGGTTTTACACAAATTATTTGACATATAACAAATATTATAACTGACCCATAACATTTAGAATACAGTTGTTAAATTAACTGGATTTTTACTAATAAGTAAATGCCCACTTTGTTATCAGACGATATACATATTATCTTGATTAAAAAGAAGGATTTTATTTCTTTATTTTTATCTTATTTCTTTATGTATTTTTTTACAAATAATAAATCATTGTACTCACTAATGCAAGATCTTATGAATAAACACCAATGTTTATCAATGTATCAATGAGAAACGAAAAAAAAAATAACTATTTTCTAGAAAATAGGGGAGTTGATTTTGTAACATTTCGTAACATTCATACACTCATATATGTATGTAATCTTGAATTTAGTTAAAGAGGTGGGCATAGCAATGCATACATATATCAATACCTATATCTTGATAAAAATATTTTATAATTTATGTGTGTTTTTTCTTACTTTTACTTCCTCTGAAATACTCAGTACAGGGACAACAGTCAGCTGGGCATTGGCACGGTTGCCAAATCAGCATTTTTTTTTATGGTCAAATGAAATTTTTCCTATGTTCATTATTTTAATATTGCATGAATGCTATCGAATTTGGTATTAATGAAAGCCTATATGGCAACCCTGCTTTGACGCCTTACCGCTGTAACGTATTTAATGTAAGATTAAAACAATAAACATCGGACAAATTTCATCTGAACTTAAAAAATGCCGATCTGGAAACCCTAGGCATCGGGTTACCTGATGCGGCAGTTCATATTTTTACTCCATTTGCATCATTTGTTTATGCTGAAGTTCATTTTTCGCTTCTCACTTATAAAAGTGAAAGTTGTAAAACAAAATGGATACGTTAACGTTTTATTTTTGATAGGAGAATAAAAAAATGAAGCTTTTAAACAGCCTTACCTTCCCCTGTTTAAGTGATGCCACCGACATACAGACTCACAAGTTAGTACTTTTTTTTCCGAATGGCGGTCTTCTGCCTTGGAGACATTGGCCACTAGTAATCCCGGAGTTGTTGGTCTCTTTATTTATTATGGGAGCACCTAGTTGGCGGAACAACGTCTCCCCCTATGCAAGGACGGACACAATGACTGCTACGCCCAGTCGGTGATCGAATCCCGACCGCCTGGAGCTCAACCTGAAACCGTAGTACTGGACGTTACCCACTGTACATTCTGGCCGACACTAGCTACTACTAAAGCAAACAATATACAAAATTTGACATGCTATAAAAAAAGTTTCGCCGTCACTAGTCTATTGTAAATATTGTGCAATTCCATAATATATATGCCAAGAATTAAAACAGTATAGCAAGATATTTCTCAATTTAATAGCAAAAAATACTCGAAATTCAATCTTAGTATACATATCATGTAAATTTTTTCAAAACCCATGAAAAGAAGAATTTAATATTTAAGCCCGATCTTATTAATGCCCGATCTTAATGCTTTTCCCACCATGGAGGTGTGGATAAAGATGCTCAAACTTGTTGACTACTGAAGTGTGAAGGTGCAGATTTCTGAGCTATCGTACGGGACTTTCAATCTAACGGTCCAGTGTTTTGGTCAGTTTTCTCCAGATGTAACGAAAATACGCGTTAAAAACCCCTTAAAATGTTCCCCGACCGAGGCACATAATTCTTTGGCAGATATTTCAAGCGTAGCTTTACCATAACACAACGCAAAACACTGATTTAACACATTCATTTTATGCTTCTAAAATTTTTCTTATTGGAAAAAATAAATGAATAAATAAAAATAAGCGTGTATGCATCTATATATATCCTAAAAGAATCTCGTTTCTTCGTTAATAATGAAAATACAATTTGTATTATTAGATTCCAAAACTGTTAAATAGTAAATTCAGGATAAAATTTTGTTTACTAGATTACTCCAAAAACAGTGAAACTGTGATAAATATCCTTTCAAATTCACTTTTTCGGCGTTGATGTGCAAAGTAGCTAAACTTTGGAAATTTTTCTACTTTATCTTGATGCAAGAGAAACAGGAAATAAATTTTCTTAACACTAATAAAGAATCATCTGTTTAAGAGTAATACATGGCAATTCAGGGTACTCAAGAAATTTTAAAATGATGCAGTGCTACTGTTGAGTAATATGTATAAAATAAGATTTACCTGTTAAATAGGTTTTTTTTTTACTCCCTTGAGAAAATTCCCTTTTAGAATGGGATATATTGTGTTCTATTAGTATAAGTGAATTAAAAGGAAAAAGAAATAGATTAAAATTACATCATTTGATTTCTAGTAAATATTAATGAATACTACAATACTTGATTTAAAGCAAATGCAGTATATAAGTTTAGTATTAATTATGATATTAATTATTATTATTATAGTTAATGCTAATGTAATTAATAAATTATATGTCTATAATTAATACTAATATTAATTATTATTATTATTATTAATATTAGTATTAATTATAATAACAATAAGATTATTATTTATGAGGTTTGTTCATACGTGTAGTATTTATTGATAGAAATATTAATTAATACTACTATACTTATTTTCAATGTATGCAATATATAATAGAGTTCATACTTTTATTTAATTTATGCGTCGGAATGAACATTTATCCATACCCGCGTAAGCAGAATTAAGACTTCTAGTTAGAACTTTTTTTCATGTTTATTTTATTTTATTCCGTGTTCCACTGTGTATTATACCAAAAATTAATACATGCGAAATTAGTACGCATTTATATTAACTGTTGAACCTGAAACAAAATGTAAGTTAAATAAAATATATTAAAAGGCTATTCTGCCCTGAAGTGACCCAAACCTTTGAAGCTCGGTTTCCATTAGGATACCGAAATTGAAGCAGCACGTACCTCGGTCAGAACTTGGGAGGGGTACACTTCTGCGGACGGGACGGAAGCTGGAATGATGCTGGCTTTCACTAAATCTGGTGTGGCTCCAGATTTTCTCTGCTCGAATGATACCACTGGGGATGATGCCCGTACAACGGCTGGCCTTTCATCTTAAATTCGTTCAAAATTAGGAAACCTCTAGTGAAGTGTGTCTTTCTTCCATTTGTTCACTATAAAAAAGAAGCTGCTTATTTTCGCCCCTCGCCGTTCTATATGCAGGATTTGGTATCCTAACGTGGTAATCTAGACGTAACTAGAAACAACAACAACTAAAAAATATACAAAATATACAAATATATTCTCAATATCTTTTTATTTCGTCAGAGGGAGATCTAACATTGACGCTTCCAAGTACTTAAATAAAAAAATATAAATAAATAAATAAAAATAAAAGAATGATAGAAAATAAATAAAAATAAATTTTAAAAAATATCTTATTGGTTCACAGTTTATCTGGTTGCGAAGCAAAATGTACTCTACTTAAGAAATAGGAACTTCCCAATGTATGCAGTAGATTGAAGTTGGAGTACCCCAGCAAACACACTACTGCCCGCAAAATGCCGGCCGGGTACCCGTCGTGCTGGCAAAGTGCCGTCTACCGGGAGCATGGTAGATTGCCATCGTCTGGAAGTCACTGGAGTGCCAGTGTCTGAAAAGTGCATATTCGCCAGTACATAACGGGTAACGGCGAACTGCCATGTGTCTATGACATGCACAGAAAAGTTACGGCGTGGTACTGCTTACAATGTACCGGACCAGCACTATTTGGCAGTAATGGGCCTGTATATATTTCGTAGTGTTGGCATAAAATTTCGTTATTTTAATTAAATAATATTGTTTCACATTCATACTGTGTAGAAGTGTTAGGGAATATAAGTTCCGGGCACCCAAAGGGAAGGGTTACTGCTAAGATGATTTTTTTTATTATTATTATTTTTTTTGAGGAGGGGTGTAAGGGGAGAAGTTCATATTGTGCCTTCAAATATTTTATTACTAAAAACTAAAATAATACAAACGAGTTCAGTATGCTATAAAAATGTTTACTACAGCGACAGTGAAACCCCCACTATGTACAGAATTATGAATTTTATTCTTAAAATTTTTGTAATTTATATTAATTTTTTACAATTTTGCTAAACTTTTCCTGAAAAACATATTTGGAGACTTTTTTCTACGTTAAGCTCCTGTAGTTATTTTGTTAGAAATTAAGCCAGTATTTTCATGTAATAGTCAAAAATAGAAACGCAATGGGGTTCATTTAGGAATTATATTTTCTTTATTCCATGTTTCGATTTCCCTTACGGGGCCTCATAAGCCGTCTCTCTCTCTGCCGAGGAATCCTAAACGGTCTCCAATGAAGGCAGCAAAAATCGAACTGTTATCTTTTTATTTGGCAGAAAGTGTTTGTGAAACGCGGAGTTAATATTAGTGGTGTGGTGGGGGGTCTGTCGCCAAGCTATTTACTGCTTCAGTCATGTTTTGAAAATTGGCGAATTACATTCCAACGGAAATGGCAACCCCTCTCGAATGAAATTTCGTGAATTGAAAAGTGCTCTTTTTTCGGATCTCAAGGCTTTAAAGTTTTTATTTGTTTCATCGATTTACAGCTTTCCAAAGTGTTTAATTGGTATTTTTAAACTGTTCCAGACTAACAAGATCTCATAGTTAGGAATAGTTACTTTAATAACACTATTTCAACGGTGAGGTTCTTGTTAGTTCACATTTGCATGCCTTGGATTTAACAGGATAATACCTTGGATTAATTAGAAAATAACAGGTAAATTTTTAATTACACTGTTTATAATATACAAAATCTCATTGCATATTATAGTGTATAAAAGTATTTTCCTTCAAAAAATTTGAGTCATGTAGGTACAACAGAAATATAGAAATTTGTTTTCAGAATAGCTAACATCAAAAAAATCATTTGATCAAAACAAAATGTACAATAAAGCAAAATGTTACTCTAAAGTTATGTGTAACCATATATATATATATATATATATATATATATATATATGTAGTGCAACTTTATTTATTATATCCTATATGATTTTGACTAATATATACATATATATATATATATATATATTATATATACATACATATATCAACCGTAAAGTATTATAACTCATTTATAAAATGTCTCTAATTATGATATAATGCAATTAAACTGTTTACAAATGATTTTATGTAGTTTTTGAAATGTGTTACCGCCTCTTTCATAAAAAAGTATCTTTTGCAACTGAAAATTCGCAAGAAAATTGCAGTTTTTGAAAACTGCACACAATTCACTAATTTTGGGCGAGCATAATTTGCAAACGATAAACTTTTTTGTTGTTTTTTATCTTTTATGTATGTAGTTTTTTATCTTAAAATGTTACCCTTAAGCAATGCCTTTTTTTTTTTTGAAATGGGTTGATGAATAAGCCCCCCTACCCCGGATCCGCCACTGGCTCATATTTTAATTATAGCAGCGTTACTGTAAATAGGCACTAATCCGGTACCGTGCCATTATATTGTAGTCACTGTTAAGGTACCAGGCCAGTGCCTTTATTTTTAATAATAGCCGGCATCCGGCCGATTCATTTTGGGTATTATAAACTCCATGGGCCAGTGCCTTTATTGTGAGTAACGGCCGGCACATGCAGTATGCCAGCAGAGTGCCGTTGCCTTCCCGGGCTTCTGGCTTTCTGGGCGACCACTTTTGGTACGATTCAGTTACTTTTTGCAGTGCCGGGCCAGTGCTGCACGTAAAGGCAGAAAGGCACTGGCAAGGTACTCCGTCAGCAGGTGTGTGTTTGCTGGGACAATGATACACGGGGTACAATGAAACATGCTACCTAAATTCAATAGGATTTGCCGCAAAAATTTGAAACTCTGAAATATATTATACAAATATATGTTCCAGTTGCTGATGGGATCTGGAGACAATCGCATTTTTACAATAAGAAATAAATAAAGTTAAAGGATTTTCATCATCGAAATTAAATTTCGATAGTAAGAGTAATTTTGTTTTATCTCCACGTTCTCTTATGTAAAATTATTTATTTTTGAAATATCGTAATCACTGTGGTGTGGCATTCATACTTCAAAGCCAGAATTTCAAAAATATAAATATTAGGAATTAGTAAAAATTTGTTTAATTTGTAGCCTCATTTGTGGTACAATGAAATATATTTCATTGCACCCAGATGTATGCATTCATTTAAATTAAAGATGATACTATTAAATATTTAGATTTAGATCTCCATAGAGCTCATAATGTTAGCAAAGAATTTTTAAAAATCATTCCCCATTTTCTTCAGACTCTGAAGATGGTGACAATCCAGATTGTCTTTCAACTAAAATTCAACTAGATTTCAACCATACAGAACAGATTATAAGAGAGTCCCACATAACATGTATGACACAAGCAGTATAGCTCTAAATGATTATATTTGAATTAAGGAAGTTTCATTTAAATGTAAGGAAATGCATTCTGTGTGGGATATAATAAACTTAAATCAAATGGGAAACCAAGCTTCAAATTCTGCATTCTTTGGAAATATATACTTTTGAAAAAACTCTAATTGTATCAAAACACCCAGTTTCGGTTCCTTCAGGTGGTACAGAAAGGGAAGAATAAATATTGAGTTTGAGTTTGATTTAAGTAAATTTAATATAAAATGGAAAACTATAGACTTACCTCTAATAACAGTATTATGTATCGATCTCAAGCTATAACAGTTTAATTAAATTTGTTTTTCACATTTAAATTTCATAGTTATGTCTAATAATGCTTATTATAATTATACATAAAACATACATGGTGAAATATGAATTTTGACTCATATTATTTCAGTGTTTGTGAAGTGTTATTAAGTGTTTCATTGTATCCCGAGTATATGGACCAATGGTATATGGACCTCCGAGTATATGGACAATGAAACACTGTTGACTTTCACCTTTTGCAATTTTTTAACAGGAAAAAGGTATTTACAAAGTCACAAAGTTAGATGGCGAAAGGAGTAGGTTAAAATTGTGCATTAATTTTATTTTTGTACATGCAAATTCGTGAACAGGGAAAAAAAATGGAAATTTTGTTTCATTGCACCCCAACTTCCCTTATACAGTGAACACAGTCTGTTAGCCTAATGGACTGCTTTCAGTACAAATTATTGTACCTCAAAATAAAACTGAATATTATACCTAAATTAATTATTAGACTGAGCATTTATTTTATACAACAATTCAAATAAGAATTAATTAAATTAGTTTTTATCTTTGGTTTTTTGACAATTTTGATTAAGTTGAAACTTACTATTGTTTGCACTACACATTGTGTCGCGGTGGGGTTTTACAATTTGAAACTATTAAAATTTAATGAATCCTATGGCCAAAAATGATCCAAAAGTGGAGTTGTGCCGCGAATAAACTACCCGGAAAGTGGTCATGGAATAGCTCCGAAAAGAAGTAAATAATGGAATACATCCAAACACTGAAATAATCTAAAAGTTATATGAGCTGTAAATGACGTTTATTTATTCTTAGATAATCCAATAACATTAATCAAAATGCAATATTCAAATATCTCAATAGAAAATTAAAGTCTGGATTAACAAAGTATCTGGGGAGATGTGGTTTTGCAGAATAACCTATATGCAGATATACCCAATTGTGCCTTAGGGGAACGATCACGTGAAGTAAAGAAAACAATTTGCATAGTCACCATTATGATGATGTGGTCACTGCTCTTTTCCATTAACACAACGAGCTTTCAGGTGGGACTTTCGTAGCCAGCACTCAGCCGCTAACGCTCTGGATTCATAAGTTTTTTTTTCTTTTTACTTACCCTGTTGCCCTGTTGGTACTCTGGCCTAGTCATCACCAAGCGTATTCACGTTTCTCTCTACATTACTGAAACTCAGACTCTCTCAACTCTCTACTTTCTGGGTCTCTTTCCTGGGTCCTGCACCCTCTTTATCTCATTGGCTGGAGTTTTCGATTTGCTAGCATCAGGGGATAATCGCTTGCTCTCTGCCTAATCACAGTCGTAGATGGGGCACTGGGGCGATGTACCCTTCCAAATTTGCATACCATTTTCGGGACCGCCATAAATATTTTAACATTGACAGTTCATTGTGCTTATGGTGCAAGGGTCGTCCAACTGGCGCCCTTTGTAATTTTTTGTCCACCTGTGTGGCCTTCCCATGAGAACAGCATCAGAATTCACTTTTTAAAAATCACATTGTCACGACTGCCCATTTTACTCCACCACACATTGCTTCTCTCAATATTCTGTATGTAAATATATTTTTTTCTTGTAGTTTAAATATTTTATTAAAATTCTCCCGGGTTAAAGTACATATTCATAAATTTTGGCATTATTTAATTTCTTCTATTTAAAATACAGATATATTTCTTTTATAAAAAATAAAAAAATATTTTAAATACATATTTAGAAATTGCAGGTAATTTACTTGTATTGCTATCTCTCAAATTGCATCTCTGAACGATACAAGCTATTAAACTACTAGCACAGTAATTTCATTCATCAGCATGATTAAATGCGAAGATATTAAAGGAATATGATGATGGTAAAAATAAAAATACTGTAGGAATAGCATATATATTTATAATTATTTGTAAATGATAACTTTAACTGTGAACGACCTTCATCATTTGCATAAAAATTTTATCAATCCATAATAACATGTAAATTTGAAAAATATTAAAAATAACAATAATTATATGACTCCAAGATATATATGTAAAATATTGTTTAAAAAAATCTGAAACCAATAATCGACGGAACACTTAAAATCTGTTACAATAACACAGAAATTATAGAATATTTCTGTTAATGTTAGTAAAAAGGCCACCCAATTTATTTTTCCGCAACTTGAATAAAACAAATGCCCTTGTCGTTAAAATGGGAAGCACTAGCGTGAAGCGTGTAGAATAAATCTTTGCAGCCAAATTAATTTCGATTCCGGTGTTGTTCTGTGGCTGAAGCTTTTATCTTCAAACAAGAAGCTATAATTCTTGGAGACGAGCATCTTTAAAATGTTTTATAGAGCTTCAAATTAAAAGGTTTTATTTCGTTTTCAGTTAAATTAATTCTCGAGGATTGATGGCCCTACGGAAAATTTCAGGTGAAGTATAGCCTTAAAGCTTTTAATGTATGGCTTAAGTACATACATTTTAGTTATTTACTTTAAAAATAAAGCAAAAACATGGGACAATGACAACTTACGAAAGATTTTCTAAAACATCGAATCATGCTATCGATAACATTTTTTGAAGGTTAAAATTCAGATATACTGGACAGATTGATTAAATGGGAGTAACTATTGTTATAGTTTACTTAAATTATGAATATTTAATGATTTCCTATAATTTCCTTTATATAAATCTCTAATAAAAAATTCGGCTTTAAAAATACGTTTGTATTATTGTTTACGTTGAATAGTCTCAAAACTTACAAAAACGTTTACTTTTGTTTACATACTAATTAAAAGTAATGTTTCACTTAAAAAAATTAATGCAAAGTAAAATATTCTGAAGGCCACTAGTAGAGCTGAAAATGACAAAGAAAATCTAACTCATGGTTTCTTTTCGGGCAAAGTAAATACTCAATGGTATTTAATAAAAATACGCTCTCATTAATTAATTTAATACATATTGATCTCGCATGCGACCAGTCAAACTTTCATTAGCGTCTTTTATTTCTCTGGAATATAACGTATCATGTATTTTAAAAATATTCAAGAACTGTGTGAATAACATTTCATCACAACAGTCTATACACTTGTGGATACGCGATGATAGAGAAAGTTATCCGTATACAAATTCTTATCATTTTAAAATTATCTCTAATTACTATATATGAAAGCACTTTCAACTCTAGTTACAGATCATAACAAAGAGCTTATTTTTTTAAAATTAACTGGCAAGCTGATTATAAAAATGAGTGCAACAAAGGCATTGTTCATTGTCGTATGCAAATATTTGGAGAAACAAAATAAAATCAAGAATATTTGGGGAAATAAAACTGTATGCGTTACTGCTCGATGTCGGCTCTCATTGGAGAATCTTCGAAAGGTCATTGTAAATGTCTAATTGTCATGCTTATACAATCATCTCGACAAAAGGAAGAAACACGACGTTTTACGACAGTGTGGGTCTTACACAGGTACAATGATACGATAGAAAATCAGCTAACCAGTGTGCATTTCCACATGCATTTTACACATTCGACATTAATTATATGCTACGTAATACATAGATAATTTCGATTGTGTTCTATCTTTTATAATATAAAAAAGTATGTAAAGTTCTATATGTAGGCCATTTAGAAAACCTCCGAGAGCCAGTCTCTGGTTCACGGGCCATAGGTTCGTCACGGATGCTGTACGCTTGTGGATAGTTACGTCACGAAATACCATTGACACCCTCAAAACACCGCGAGGTGAAAAAACAGGCCATATTATATTCCATACGACGGAGTTATGAGGGTATCCAAATTCCTTCCGTGACGTCATCACTCCACAAGTGCACTACAAAGTTGAGCGGTAGGCAGCCAAAACTACCAATTCAAGATTCTTTGTTCGTGCGAGAGAGCGTGAAGTAACCACGATCTGTAAGTGTATTTGGAGCTCTTTTAATTCATGCTGAATTATACCCACCACGGATTTTTTCTTTTCACATTTCTATCATTCCGCGAGAAGGACTTCAAGATGTTTCGGTTTCCATTGACGAAAGAAAGAAGACTGAAATCGGTAAAAAACAGAGAAAGAATAGATCGTGAACCGAAATTGAAAGAATTGATTCTATAAGCTCAGTTATGTATGGCAAGTAGTTATTGTTGTTCCTTATTTTTCTTTTTAGATCTTTGCAAGTGAAGGTCTTCTAATACTTGATATATAATTGTAATTAGATATATTTTATCCAGTGTGATATTGCTATGCATTTAAATCGTATTTTGTTTTACATATCAGGTACATATAAGGGTTTGCGGATACTGTAGCGTAATGTCACAAGCTCTGCTAAAATTTGTGAAGTGAAAGGGCACCAAACATATCTTAAGTGGGCCCCAGAAATTGTCTGGGAGGAAAAAAACAAAACTCCGCGCCAACTGCTGTGCAGGTACAAATATCGACGAAACCAATTTACTAGCCAGAATACAGACGATGACCGCGCTAAGTATTAACCGCCTCATAGCCTCTTAGCGTTTTGAACACGTGGCTAAGACACAAAGAATGTGGGAATAAGTCATATCGTTTTTTAGTAGCCCTAAGCGTAGTGCATATGTTACCGGTAAAGTATGAAAAGCTAGTATTCTTTAGAATGCCTAGGCATTCTATATACGTAATGCCGGACTATTTTAGACAAACTATGAAATTTGAGAAATATTACATACTTTCCCTAGGCATTGTATATAATACCTACGAATTCAATAGAATGGCAAATGCTATTCAGGCAAAGTATAAAAAAAAGATTGTGATAAGGCTATTATATAAATGACACGCATTCCTCAAAAATGCACATGCTTTAAAAAGAATTTCTAGCCCATATAAAGAGGAAAGAAATAATGATTTTTGTTTTATCTGATAGAGAAAACAATAATAATTTAGATTATTGGAAGTTTTTACTCAAAATTAATTTATTTTACCTGTTTTGTTTGTTATATCTTTTATGTAACTGTTAGAACAAGCTGTCCTGATGGACCTGAGAACAACTTTGAACCCTATTTCCTTTAATGTTTTATTATTTTCCAAGTTTTTCGCTGTTTATATATGACTAGCTGAAGTACCCGTTCTTCGCACGGGAATGAATGGACTTTTTGATATTACGATTTGTGGGGATTACTATTTATTGTAATAAAGAGATACAGCAAAATGGATATCGCTTTATATTGTGTTCAATAACCATGCATACCGCATTTCAAGGCAATCGTTTGTACGGTGCAGAAGGCCATGCGGCGTAGCGCAATCTAGTGGAGAGTTTTAGGAAAACGGATACGGCGGAAATGTTCTTCGCATTGAGATATCGATGAATACGAAATTTCAGGATGATCGGCTGGACAGCCCTGACGACGCGACATCTAGTGGCAAATTATATAGGAAAATGGATAGCGCCAAACTCTTCCCCGTGTTCAAATACTATGTAGGCCTGCTGCAGCGTCATCTAGTGGCGAGTTAAAATAATAATGCATTGCATTGCCATCTAGTGGTGAGTAACATCAAAAAGAACACAGTTAGAATATATTCTTCGTGCTGAAATGTGTAAGTATAAGAAATTTTATGCCAATTGGTCGAACGGTATAGAAGTTGATGTGTTTAGCGCCATTTAGCGGCAAGTTACAGCAAAATGGATACTGAAAAATATTCTCCGTGTTCTAATATCCACGTGTACCAAATTTCATCGAAATCGGTTGGACTATATTCGCATAGTAAACGGCTAAACGGAATAGAATTCGACGTTCTGCTGCGCCACCTAGTGGCAAGTTAGAGGAAAACGGATATCATAAAAAGCTTCTCAATTATAAAAGACTTAGGTGAACTAAATTTCATGGTGCAACGGTGCTGGAGTTTTTCAACCTCATACACACATACCAACATTCATTTTTATCTATAACCAGTATCATTATATATCCCAGTCCCAAATAAAATCCAGTTTCAAATCTAAGTCTCGCCAAAGTGCCAGCATACGGCATTTTGCAAGAGTTTTTTCAGGAAATCATTCGAAGCATTGACTTAGCAGCAATCAATATGGGAAATGGTTCGGCCGCCAAAAAGTAAAGCACACATTTATTTGAGAAGGGGAATCCCTAAATACAACCGAATTTTTTTAAATTATCAACTAAACGTGTTTTTTATTCATCGTTACTCCGATGTACTAAATGAGAAGATTTCAATTTTCTGAAATTTGGCGGAATTCCCCCAACTTAAATCAATGTACTCAATTATCGAGAATTCTGAAGATATATCGCTTGAAATCCCTTAACAACTGCATTATTTCTTCATGGATCATTAAAATTTAACGCTGTATTCTAATAAAACCTTTGCACTTGCTTTCAAAAATCTATTTCCTTAAGCTCTCAATAAATTTCGCCAAGCCGAAAACTGTGCAAACCGCTAGAACTCACTTACTCAAAATCAGCATTTGAGCCATTTTATTTTTTCGCCAAACTAAAAAAAAATTACATATTAGCCTCGGAAATCTTCAATTCTTATTGTTTTGCGTATAAAACATTTCATTCCTGCTCCGATTTCCCATGCACACTATTATAATGCACGATATTATAATAAAAAATTAATAATCTTACAAATATAAACTAACAAAAAAAATCATTATTATTCTTTTATTTTTACTTTGAGAATTTAAAACATCTTATTCGGCAAAATTGCCACACATGGCATCCACGACCCTTATTTCACACTTTTTTCACTACAGGGTTACAATTACGGAAAGGTTTTTGCATGGAGAACATAAAAAATCTCTTAAATTCCGGGAACGGGTGGACTTTCAAAGTTTTAAAGTGGACTATGATTTATTCTATATTATTTTACATATCTGTGCAAAATTTCAGGCTGATGGTCCATTTTTGTGGATTTGTATACAACTCAAATCCACAAACAAACAAACAAACAAACAAACAGAATTTCATTTTTATTTATAAGATTAATAACTTAAGTAATTTTATAAATTTTCCCTGATTCATTGAAATATTTATTTCATAAACTACTTTTAAAAATTTTATTTTTGTCCCATGGTTACTGTAACCTCTGTTATTAAATCTTACTCCATGAAATTAAACAACTTCCAAATCCTCCACCAGCGCCACCTACCAGCTTATATTTCAGGCAAAGGTAATTACAAGAGAACCTAGGTGCCATTTTCAATTTGTTCTTCACATGTGTTGGTTCAAAGGCAAAAGATTTTGATTTTCAGGTGAGTGTGTTTTCTCTATGTAACCTCTGTTATTATAGTTTTATATTTATTTATTGCTTTAAAAGGTAAAATTTCTTATTTAATGTATTAAATAAGATAAATTCTATATTTCCCAAAATTATTTTCTTTGCTTTTGTAGAATAACTGAAAGCAGTGTTCTTTTTTCTTTTTTAATGTAACTTCTGTTACTGGTAACCTCTGTTACACTTAGTTTGTAACAGAGGTTACACACAAGTAACAGAAGTTACACTTTTCAGTAGTAATTGATTTATATTATTCTGAAATAGTTTAGAAGTTGAATTTTAGGTATGTACATATTGAATATATTACTAAGATGTGTAATACATTGCATTTTACTTCTGAAATTATAAAATTTTATTCTATCTTGGCATAGAAAATTAATTTCAGGTGCGTTATAACATAAAAAAATAACTATGTTAGTTGTGTTCTAATGTAAATATTAAATGTACAAATATTAGTATAAAATATTGGTCTAATGATAGCTTATAGTTAATTATATTATGTTACATAAATAATACTTTCAGGTATCAAAATGCCTCCTAAGAAGAAAGGTGAGAGACTAACAAATGCTGAGAAACAGCGGTCATATCGTGAACGTAGACGTTTGATGCAACCAGAAAAAGAAGATGAGAATAAATTAAAAGACAGAGAAAGGTGAGAATAAATTAAAAATCATTTGGAAAATTTGTATATAATTTAAATAAAAAAATAAATGGTAATTGCCACAAATTTGTCAAAATATCATTTTAAAATTCAAATTTTCTCCCGCAGGTATCATTCTAAGATAAAGCTCATTAATGATCTTTCAGAGAGAGACAAAAGATCTAGAAGAAAAAACACCAGAGAAAGAGTTAAGTGATTCCGAGAAAAGCAAAAGAAAACAGCAGAAGATTCAGTTCTAGTACCTTCAAAAATTTCCAAAAAGGCTGAACTTGGTCGGAAAAAGTGCGATGTGATAGGTCCAAGCTATATAGAGAAAATCAGATGTTAAAGAAACAATTAGAGGCAGCAAAAAGAAAGGCAGATATGTATCGGAAGAGAGTACAGCGCAAGGAAGCAAGAGTTTCAGAGAAGATTCTTAAAACACCTGATATTCAACTTGCACCTAAATCACTGACTCAAAAGACGGTTCACGAATGTTTTCGCAACGGTTTCAAAGATGCAAAAAATAAAGTTGCCAAGAAACTTTTTTTACATAATGCTATGAGTGCAGCTATAAAGAAGAAGTATAGTGCCAAATCTTCGACAATCGAAAAGAAACACTTTAAGCAAATAGTTTCACAAACATTGTTGAAATATCATATTATGAGACCTTCATTAGCAATGTATTTAGGTTTGAAAAGAGGATTTCAAAAAACTTCAGCCAAGAAAGAAAAAAGAAAGTCTTAGAAGAAAAAAAGCTGTTGAGGCTTTCTTTGCTCGAGATGAGAACAGCCGTGCAACATCTGGCAAAAAAGAAACGAAAACCAGAAACAAGGAGAAAAGGCAAAAAAGATTTTTGAATGACTCAATTAAAGGTCTTCACCAAAAATTTATTGCTGAGGGAGGGAAAATTTCTTATGAGACTTTTAGAAATTGTCGTCCTTTTCATATAGTGAATCCTACAAATAGTGACAGAGATTCGTGTCTATGTGAACTTCACTCAAATTTAGATATGAAAATCAAGAAATTAACAAGTTTAAATGTTTGCTGTGATTCTGACATTGATAATCTTGTATCTTTGATTGTATGTGATAAAACAAAGAAAGATTGTATGTTCAGGGAATGTAACAACTGTGTTTCAAAAGAAATACAACTGAACAAGAAAAATGATTGCAGTATTATCACTTGGTTTGAATGGACCAGGGTTTTGGAGGAGATAAAAAGTAGCACAGGAGAGAAAAAAATAATTAAAAAAGTGATAAAAGAGAAAAAAAGTGGATCTGAAGAAGAATTATGCAAAAAATTTCAGTTGGAATGAAAAAAATTTTGCAAACACGATTTTAACATTAAACACCAATATGCTGCCTACAGACAGTGTCGTGACAACCTGAAAACTGATGAAGCTATGATTCTTATAGATTTTTCAGAGAATTATGCGTGTAAAATGGGAGAAGAGATTCAAAGTTATCATTTTGGAGGATCACGAAATCAAGTAGCGCTGCACACAGGCGTTCTCTATATTTGTAGTCAGTCTGTACACATATCTTTTTGCAGCATTTCATCAGACCGAAGGCATAATCCTGCTGCAATATGGGCTCATTTGGAACCAGTTTTTAAAATGATAAGAAAAATATCACCATTAATCAAAACGCTTCATTTTTTTTCAGATGGTCCAACTACCCAGTACCGCCAAAAGCAAAATTTTTATCTTCTAAATAATCAATTATATTATTATGGTTTTAAGCAAGCTACATGGAATTTTTTTGAGGCTGGCCACGGTAAAGGAGCAGCTGATGGTGTAGGTGCTGCACTAAAGAGAAAGGCAGATAAATATGTTTCTTTTGGCCGAGATATTACAGATGCAAAACAGTTTTATGCAGCTGTGAAAGAATCAAAGATTAAGATATTTTTTGTGGAAGAACAAGATATCGATTTCATTGAGCAATCCATACCCACAAATCTGAAAACACTAAAAGGCACAATGAAAATTCATCAGATACGTACAGTTGTTAAAGGTGGTACCCTATCATATAGAGACGTGAGCTGTTTTTGTGGTGAGCAACGTGGCTTTTGTTCCTGCTTCGAATGCCAAAAATTCGAAATGCGAACTTCGCATGCAATGAAAGTAGAAGATAAAACCAGTCAGTGGATTGACAATTTAGAACAGCCTGGACCTGCCTTTATAGACAATGATAATGAAGTCAGTGTAAACAAAATACAAAAAGGAACATTTTTGCTTATTGAATTTACATCTCAAAAAAAGAAATCTATGAAATTTCGTTATGTTGCAGTAGCACAGGATGATCTAGAACATGATGGTGAAGTACGGGTGATGTTTCTGAAAGTCTGTGATGAAACAGGAACCTTATTTAAACCAGATGATACAGACATTGCCTATGTTCAATTTGAACAAATAAAAAATGTTTTACCAATGCCAACAATATCCCAAAAGGGAGATAGATTCTTTTACAAGTTTCCCTATTCAATTGCAGTGCTTGAAAAATAAATAAGTTACTTTATTTGATGTGTATTTATATGTGATTATTTGAAATGCATTAAATTTCTCTTACTGCACGTAACCCGCGTTACTCAGTGTAACTTCTGTTACTTAGTAATAACTAATTACTTTTTCGTAATAACACTTGCAATTTGTCCAGACTTGCTTGCAAACAATCAGACCATTGTTTTTTTACAAATATATTATAAAATTGATCCTATCTAATGGTATTATAAGGAGAGATTGAAATATGAATTTTGTTATATGTTACAGAAATTACAAAGTTATCTCAATAATTATTTATAATTAATATTTTTTTATTCACAAAACAATATTTTGGACAAAGGACCTTAAAGGTAAGTTAATATATAAAAAATTATATATTGATCAAAACATAATTACACTAAATTAAGTAGATTTTGTCCAGTAACAGCGGTTACAATTTTTAGATCCAAGTCTATTTTGAAATCCCATATTTCTGTTTTTACCATTGATTTTTCTATGCTGGACATGATTTTGTATATATTACATACATATAAATATAATAATTTCAGAAACTGGTAAAGACTGCATCATAAAATTTTAAATTGCATTTTTTTTTAAAAGCACCTGTTTTTTCTGTTTCACCCATACACATAAAAAAAAAATTAACCTACTTGCTGCAACTTGGTATGCTTTAATGACATTTTGAATTACGTTTCATTACATTTTTCATAAATTTCCCATACAATCGGAGATTTATTGCATACATTGCCGGTTTCTCATTCGGCAGGCTACAGAATGCCTTGGAAACGTGTGAAGTATGAATCGTTCCATACATTACCGGATATATTCAGCCATTATATACAATGCCGAGGCATTATCTAGAATGTCGGATTTAAAACGTTACCAGTAATACATACACATAAATGCAGCAATGTGCATTCATCGTGCGTGCCAGTTTCAGCTGAAGTCCTAACTGCGCAAGAAGGGCACCTCGCCTCAAATTAACGTCTTAGTGTCTTCACGTCTTTTACATTATCAACGTGTTTTGTAGAAAGTTAGGTATTGATATTTAATAGTTGAGTATTTTTATGATGTAAATGTTTTAACTGGAGTAATTGAAATTAGCAAGTTTCAAGCTGTACAGTCAAACTTTTAGAGTGAATAGTTTAGTTTTATGATAAATATAACTAAAAAAAAATTAATTCACAGGAACTTAAGTACTGCTATTTATACTGTAAAAAAAGTAAACTAAGGTAAGGGAAATCGTCAATTTTTTAATGACTCTGCTCAGGATAAGCTGAGCAGTAAAAGCTGCCATAACGATTACATTTTATACACTACCATATAAATAAAACCGGAGCACGTTTTGATAGATATCGTTAAATAAATACTCGAAAACACTAAAAAATATCTCTACGGAGATAAAATAAAAGCTTTTACGTAAGTGAAAAAGAAATTTCTTAAATAAAATGGTTTTTAATGTACGGCAGCAAAGCAGAAAAAATATTCTTAATCCAAAGAAAGCAAATACTTTATTCGTTAAAGAGAAAGCTGAAGAACAATGCGAGTAAGATAAATTTCCGGGGGAAGAAATTAATTCCGAATTCGCTGTTGTTTGTGGTTAATTTTTTATTTCCGTAAACAGAGAGAAGATATATATATATATTTGTTTTCTTGTGGAACAACTACTTTTAAAATATTTCAAACTTTGTAAATTAGATTCAATTTAGCTTTCAGTGAAATTAGATTTTTAAAAAAAATATACGGTGTCTTAAAGATTAAATGAGAATTTATAAAAGTAATATGTAAAAAAGCGATAAAATAAGTTTCGCATTAGAATAAACTGAAAGAGATTCAAAACTATATATATGTATTCTTTCTTGAGAGATGGTTGAATAGAACGTGCTTAGGGAATAAAAATATAAATGGAATTACTAGCAAATCGTATACATAAAATATTAAATTTGTACTTAATGTAATTAAAACTAAGTGTAATCGATAACTTATACTAGGCATTGATTGAAATAAGCATTGTGTTTTAGAAATATGCTTTTCGAAATATTAAAGCTTATTGTCACGAAGTTTGAATGCTTTATGACAAAAGCTCAGATATCAATAAAAGTACAATAATTTATTAACCCATTTTTGACATTATTATCATAAATGTTATTAAAACTTTTACTATATTCAATGTTATTTAAAAATTTTTGGGCAGTAAAATTTCAGTAATGCTAATATTACAAAAGGTTTCTGTAATGCATATATTTACTGAAAATATGAATAATAATTTTCTCGAGTTCTGACTTCTTGACTTTCTCATACGTCAAAGAAACAACCTGCAAATCATATCTTGAAACAACTAAATTAATAGGGGTATTTGTTCAACTGTGGCATTTGTTCATTTGTTCAATGTATGGCATCGAATAAAACATTCTTTTGAAATTCATGTAAAATCATAAAGCACAGCGCTTATATATCCATGTCTATAAATGTAATAAAAATATCCAACACCAGTTTTTTTTAAATCGAAGTTAAGTAACAAAAATGTCTTACTGTCCCAGCCCTTTAGAATCTAATGAAACAACAAAGATAAAATGTTTTAAGTACATCTTTCAGTTTAGGACAATTCCATATTGGCATGTAGCAGAGTTACCATACACTTGATTCAATAAACAATTTTATAAAATATCTTATACAAAACTGAAAGATATTTTATGATAAGAAATGCACTTACAAACTATTTATAAAGATTATAGCACTTAAGAAGAAGAATTTTTGAATACAACTAAAAATTGCTTGGTAACTCATGCTACCAAGTACAGACATTGATGTACAGGCAGAAAGGTCATAGTTTTATGCTAAAATTCTACTTCTTAAGTGCTTTATGTGCAGTTTGTATGTACCTTTATTATCACAAAACATCCTTCAGTTTTGTATGAGATATTTTATAAAATTGGTTATTGAATCAAGTGCATGGTAACTCATGCTACACGTTTATATGGAAGTGCCCTTTAATGTTTTTTCTATAATTTTAGTACTATCTAATTCAGTTTATTCGAAAGGATAAAAAAAATGTGACCATTCAGTCTCGTTTAGAGAGTGACTTCACCATCAAAAGTTTGCGTCAATGGTAGAGAGTTGCGAGAGGTTTCCGGATAACACAGGTATTATTTGAAAAAAAAATGCACCATTAATAGAAGTAGTTCAACGTTTCACCATACAATGGAGCTAAATTAGCTGCATCCTTTCTATGGAGAAACATTTCACCATGATTTGGATCCATTTATTGTTTAAGCACATAAATCATGGTTCAGCCTCCCTTCATAAAAAATTGCAGCTGTTCAGTGCCATTTTACAGTGAGATGTTAGCTAATTTTATTAACAGTGTACGTCTATTCAATATCGTTCACAGAAATAACCACTACCAAACGCTTTAGTGAAACGTGGAATTTTTCATCAGGCACAAAGCTAGGAGATTTGCTAACCTCCCTCCTACTTACTATGATTTAATGGCTATTTTCCCCACAGGAAAAGAAGTATCAATGCGTTATAGTAAAAACTCGATTTCCGTGCTATGAGTTTTCACAACTTGTATAATGTCTAATACTTCAATCTACTAATTATTAGGTCGATATCAGCCTACTTCAACTTTAATTTAAGCAGCTAAGCCGCACTCGGAAGATTCTGTAGAGAGAGGGATAGTACTCAATCTAAAAGAAATTCACAAAACTCTTTATAAATGGTGTACGTAATTATAGAGGGTGTCCCATAATGATTGGGACAAACTTTAAACGAAAGATACATAGTAAGGATTCAGAATGATAAAGCAATAGGGGGATGGAAATTTCTTCATCATTCAGCTGTTAATAATCACTTTGAACAAGAGCTAAAATAGTAGAGAATGTTTCGACCATTGTTGGTCAAAAATAAAGTACTTTCAACGGCAAACACGTAATTAGAATTCATAGTTAAAAAATTATATTTCATTTCACTGATGAAATTTTGAAAAAAAGTCCATTAGTTATGAAACTTGGTTAAGGAACTAGGTGGATATTGCAATGCTTTTCCAAAAATGATTATTATTAGGTAAGTGAAATCGACGTTTTTGCCCCATTGCTATGTGATTCTGATTTCTTATTATGTGAACTACATATACTTAAAGTTTGTCCCAATCATTATGTGACAACATCTATGATCAACAGTCGAAGGGTTTCCTGCAAAAAGGAGGTTGCTCCAACAATTCAAATGTTCGAAAGACTCTAAAATTACATTTTGAGTTTCAAAATGAATTATCGAGAGAGAAAGATTTGCATCTTAAGTAGCTCAAGAACTGACAATTGGAGCTACATCGTTTTGGCATTAAGATAAATAGTTTCTTTTTACTCCACGATAATACATGCAACTCCAAATTTCTGTAGGATGGAGCCACCTCCTCTTTTCAGCTTTCCCTTCAATTTCGTTCGTAGCTATGTGATGAACAATTTGATCAGTTCCTTTCTTAGCGACATTTGATTCGTTTATTTAATAAGAATGTTTGGTTTTTTAAAGTATACTTTAAAGATTAAAAAACACGCTTTAGTGATAAATTGAACAAACAAAAAAGCGAAAAATAATTCTTAATATAGAAATAAATTAATGAACGAAAAATAGTATTATTGTGAAAAAAGCGTGGGGCGCTTTGTGCTATATTTTTTCTATCAATTTTGTGCTAATCGTACCGATTGAATATTCTCAAGAACTGATATATGGAGCACCGCACGCTTTTTTCACAATAATAATATTTTTCGTTCATTAATGTATTTCTATATTAAGAATTATTTTTCGCTTTTTAGTTTGTACAATTTATCACTAAAGCGTGTTTTTTTGGTTTTTTAAATTATATTTTTATTTTTCACTTTTTAGTTCGTTTGCAATAAAAGTGTGTTTTTTTAGTTTTTTTTAAACTCTATGTATTTAAAATTTATTTTTAATTTTCGATATCTCTCATAAGACACTAAGGATCCCTAAGTTGGAAAATACAAACTGTGAGATAATTTATTTTCACTGTGTACCAGTGGCGTAGCCAGGATTTTATTTCAGGGTGGGCTGGGTATCAAATTTAAAGCTAAAGTTCAATTGTAAGCTAAATATCAAATTGTAAGCTAAGTAAAGGGTGGAATTTCGGGGGGGGATGAGCACCCTGAGCCCCCTCTTGCTACGCCCCTGCTGTGCACCAAAGTATCCATCAAACTGCAGTTAAATGCTACCTTTCTCACTAAAAAGGAAAAATAGGTCTCTAATCAACAAATAAAAGCGTGTTAAAAAGAATGGCCTTAACATGTTCTTGTACTCAACTCTTCCATAATGTGATGGATCACGATATTTTGTAAAAAAAATATAAACTTCCGTGCCCAGGATTCGAACCTGGCTTATTGTGGCCACAATGTAATGTACTAACCACTATACGATCACGGCCATAGTAAAAAAAGTTTTCTTAAGATTGTAATCTTTGGAAGTGTTCTACTTTCCATCAGGATAAGAAATGATGAAATTATTTAATCCTGGCGACCCTGATCAGGATAATGAGATAAACTTATAAAATTATTGTATTGTCATCGGTTCTTCATAAATGTACAAAGTTTAAATTAAATCTGACCGTTTAAAGTGTGCCAAATGTGAGTTCAAAGGAGTCGGTTACAAACATACACACAGGTGAAGCTAATAAATAAAAGCGTGTTAAAATCAGGATAATGGTATAAACTTATCAAATTATTGTATTGTCATCGATCCTTAATGTATCTACAAAGCTTAAATTAAATCTGACCGTTTAAAGTGGGTCAAAATCGAGTTCAAATGAGTCGGTTACAAACATACAAGCATACAAACATACATACAGGTGAAGCTAATAAAAGCGTGTTAAATAGTCACTAAAATGCTGCGGAAAGGAACATGGCAGTGTCATGTCTCTTATATGGACATGACACTGCCAATTGGAGCTACATCGTATTGGTATTAAGCTAAATAGTTTCTTTTTACTCCAAGATAATACCTGTAACTCCAAATTTCTGTAGGTTGGAGCCACCTCCTCTCTTCAGCTATATTCATCCATAAATCATCAGAATTATTTTAAATTTTTAATATTATATTTTTAAATTCTTACAAAATTGTAATGCTGTTTTCCCGCGGCAGTGTGTATTTGGGGGAAAATGCGTTGCACACACTAATGTTATGTTGTAGTTGGTTGTAAATACTAATGCTAGTTTTAATTTTCTTAATATGTACAAAAAGGGGGGAAATGTAATATAAAACATAAACTATTCTCATTGGTTTCCTGAGACAGTGCTTGTGGTTGGAGTTTCTCTGAAGAGTGGTTTGATTCAGGAGCATTAGAAATATCAGGCTGTGTAAATAGGCTGCTCAAGTTACGTTTTTGTACTTCTAATGCTCCTTCTGAACTTCTGTACTTCTAATGCTGCTTGTTTTACTTTGTAATTGTAAAGTTAATTATAATTATAGTCATAAAATGCATTTAATTATCTCGTTCTGAAAATGGGAACTTTTTGCTTCAGGTTAAATCATCTCCGCTATGCGTTAATGATTTTTTTAAAATTAAAATTGTTTTAAATGTTTGTTTTCGGTTAGGTATTGCTTTTTTAATGTAGCAAATGCTTACTTCAGTAATAGTATTTCAGTAGTTTGTATGTTTTAGAAAACGATGGGGAACGGCGATTTTTCTTAAGCAGCTTTAATATACTTTATTGTGTGTGATGTGAAAGATTTTCAAGAAATCCTTTGTCTACGCAAGATTAGGCAGATTAAATAATATCCGGACTTCCAGAAAATTTTATTATTTCCTATATATATATATATATGTGTGTGTGTGTGTGTGTGTGTGTGTGTTTTCTCCATGCTCATTAATGGTGAGTCAAAATTTTTAATTAAAATTGCTGCAAAATGTTGTTCCAATTTTATAAAAAATAAAGGAAATTTTCGTAATACATTTAAAGCTACCTGCTAAGCTGCACTCAGTACTATTCTTAACAGACTTCATTAAAATTTTGAAATAAAATAACGAGCAGATTAAAAGACCGATCATAATAAATTGTTTAAAATTTATTCCGTAGTTGGAACTGAGCATTGATTAATATTTTGAAATATATATTCTTCTAATATTCCAAATTATTTCAAACTTTACCATTTTACTAAAATCATCGTTCAATTCATCCTTTTTTAATCCTACATGTTCTTAAATTAATTTAATTTTAATGGATGCATAAATTCTTTTAAGGTATATATTTTAATATGTTGAATATTTTGTTGAATCATGCACATTTAATTTTTAATAGATTAGGAAATGCACTTGGAAGTACCTTTTCCTGTCTTTTATGTTTGAAGTCACGATTTGATCCCGGGTTTGAATCCCTGGTTGGGCAAAGATTTAGCTTGTCCGTCCCCTCATAGGGGGTAACGCTGGCCACCCACTGATAGCTCTCATAATAAAATGGTCTGAATTTCTGCTCTTAGTAGTGTCAAAATGTCTGATGAGCAAATGTTCTTCCATTGGAAAAATGATAATAATTCAGAAATGTGACAAATTTCATTCGTTTACTTATTTACTCGGATTTTAGAAGAAAACAAAATTGCATAGCATCAGAGTATTAAAAGACTAAGATGAAATACAAGCTTTCTTAAAAAAATTCTGTTTTAGAATTATAAGAACATTAATTACTCTAAGGTCACGGGAAAACTCTGTATTCGTTGTATGTCTTTTCCTCATGTGCTTATTGGTGCTTGTAACCATCAAGGTATTTCCACTTGGGACCGTCCTGTTTCGAGCCAAAAGTCTGTTCTCAGTTCTCTAGATTCGTCAGAAAATTATGACATATCATTCTCACGCCAAGCACTCAAGATTTTTAGGCTTACCGCAATATTCAAAACAAATTGAAACATGGAAAAATTCCAAATAGGAAAGCCGTAGAGAAATTACACTATTCCTAATTCTAAATTTGATTCAAACTCGAAGCTAACAACTTACTTCAAGTCCTTCAAAAATCTATATAATACGAAATTTTTCAATTTTACTAGTGACAGTTTTGAGATAGCGTGCATAACGTGTTTCTGGCCTTAGTGTTGGACGCCAGTGTTCTTTATTAAAATTTTCTGCTAGAAACAGAAGGAAAAACGATGAAAATATGTGTAATAAGCAATTTGTCTACCTGGAAAGTAGTCCGAATCAGGACATGCAAATGCGTTTACATCAAAATATAAAATCTAAGGGTTAATGGCAATGAGACTGCAGGTACGTTGGCAAAAAAAGGATGTACCATCCAACAGACCTTTTCTTAGGAAGTCTGCTACAGGTCTTCTCGGGAGTGAAATTGACGCTAAAAAACTATACACATCCAAATTGAAAGAAAGAACAAGAGAAAACTTTTAATACAACCTAGATACATTTAAAGTAATTAAAAAACTTTGTAAAAAGCACACATAACATGTTATAGGTAAGAGGATACGCACGTTTAGCCAAAAATTGTTTTGGCCTTCATCAGTCCAAGCCCTTCGTCGCAAGCAACACAGTCTCAACAACAATCTCTTTTCAGTTCCCTGTGTTGCTTGCGACGAAGGGCTTGGACTGATGAAGGCCAAAACAATTTTTGGCTGAAACGTGCGTATCCTCTTACCTGTAACATCTTAAGTGTGTTTTTTACAAAGTTTTTTAATTACTTTATTGTTTAACACCAGTATTTTGAGTGTTTTTTCACTAGATACATTTATTCCGTTTAACACATTGATATGAGTTATTTTGTTCCATATTCTGTTTCATATTCTGTTCCATATTCTGTTGCCTTTAGTGTTTGTTAAACATCCACAAGCCAATAGGTTATGTTGCTTATTCGTGCCCTGTATCCTTTTCTGGTGATAAAACTGTCTTCCTTCGCGTGTGTTGCACTGGAAATAAAAAAAAGTGATAATGCCGCCTGCTTTTACAAATTCATCATAAGTTTATGCAATTTAAAAATCTAAGTACAAATAATGTAAAATTACCATACATAAAATGAAAGACTATGTTTTAATATCTACGATTTTACGTACATTAAAATAACCGAAAATCAATATCTACAGATTGATTCAAAATATCTTGGTCGAAATAAAGCTGTTAACTTGCCATATAATATAAAAATCCTTACATGATGTCATTTATACAGTGTGTGTGTGTGTGTGTGCGTGTGTGTGTGTGTGTGTGTGTGTGTGTGTGTGTGCGTGTGTGTGTGTGTGTGTGTGTGTGTGTGTGTGTGTGTGTGTGTGTGTGTGTGTGTGTGTGTGTGTGCGTGTCTGTATGTACAATTTACACAATCCATTGATCGATTGTAATAAACAGTCTGATGTCGACACCACATAATTTCTTGTACGTCTGTTAAATCATAAACATTTTCGATGAACTTTATCTAAACATATTTCATTCGAAATTGTGATGCAGTACTTCAATGATTAAATTTTAGCGATTTATCGCCGGATCCAAGCTAGCTTAGTTTTAAGGATATATTTTTCGCATTTAATTTGAGGATATTTCGCCAAAAGCCGCCAGTCTTAGTGATAGTTTGCTTAATCTAGGGATAGCTAAAGCGTTGATTCACCAACAGACTTTTAATGAATTGAAGGTATTCATAGATCTAAATGTATTGTAATTCTCTTGGGTGACCCTGTAAATAATTTACCCACTATATTCTAATCCAAAAAGACGATGTGCAACTATATGTTACAACTGATCTAAGTATGAAATTTAAGCAGTATATGGCTAGAAGTTTTGAGTTAGCAATACACGTAATGACTTTTGACAGTTGAAGAAATTTCGGACACGGCCCAACCAATGGCTGACTACAGACGCAATGGATTAAATATGTCCTATGGACCGACCTTAATCTATACTAATATAGATTTTGGGTGGCATTGCTAATAAATTATCCAGTGGATTGGAACCGAAGGAAAATGGTTTCGCGACTATGTTACAACAGTAATAGTGCAAAATTTCAACCGTCTACGGCCAATATTTTTTGATATATGCGAGATACTTACATACATGCGTGCATACGTACGTATAGACATGCGTAGGGAAAAAACTAGTCAAAATGGACTTGCTGTTGCTCAAAATATATTATACATGCATATAAGCGAACATTCGTACATGCGTACTTTTTGGTGTCACTAAAAAACTCTTCAAAGTAAATTTAGAGACTGTTAAAATTTGTTTTTTCATTAATATCCGAAGTTTCTTTAGGATATCTATACTTCTTTTTACTTCGTACAAGGATTTATGGCCCATTAAAATAGATTGACGTGCATACTTCCTTATATAAATACATATTTACCATTTAGAATCTCGTCTGACTAAATTTAGGAAAGATTAAAATAATTTTTCCTTCCCGTCTTAAAACTAAAATTTTTCGTTTTTACAATACCCGTTTACTTTACAAGTAACTAAAAAATGATTTTCAATACACTTCGAAGCTAGAGAAACTCCAGTATTTTGTAAATATAACATCATCACTTTAAAATATATTAGCTCAAATGCGATAAATCTTAAATTAATATAGAATTTCACTTGCCCATTTCAAGATATTCAAATCACGTTGTTTTTATCCAATAAATGACTTTTCCGAATTGAAACATAATGTATTACTCATTAGGTTAACGAAAATATTTAAAATCGGGTAAAAAAAATAATATTTTTCTTGTGTACACAACTTTAGAAAGGAATGAATAGGGTTTAAATTAATGCTTTAAAAGTATGCTAAAACTTCAGCCTCATAGTCAATTTATCAAGTAAACGGCAGCTAAAGTTTGAAGGGAGATGTATGGAGTTAGCGTAAAATTTAATCGAGTGATTTGTTGGAAAAGTTAAATGTCTTAACTAATTTGTACTTTCTAAAACATAAAATAATAATAAAATAAAATACTTTTAATCCTGTAAATAAGGAAATGATGCCATTTTGCTAAAACAAACCATTGGATAATAGTAAGAGTAACAGAATATTTTTTTTAACTTTAAATGCGATTCAGTTTATGTTAAAAATCAAGTATTTTCTCTATTCCTTTTCTAATAACAAACACATTATACTAGTTCGAACATGTATTAATGTCCATTCAAAGGCATGTAATTCATAAAGAAGGGTGAGTTTTACTTGGCGCAGATAAAAACGCCAAAGGATGCACCTCGGTTCATTCTGTAGAATAGTTGGCCAACCAATCAAGTTGACATCGCTTTTGCTTTTTTTTTTTTTTTTTTTAGAGCTGGACTTCAAAATTTTAATTCAAACGGTTTAGATTTTTGCTTGTTTGTTTGTTATTGTTGTTCCTTTACATTTTCCTTTCAAAAGATGCTATCTATTTCAAAAAATACTATGCCAACAAGCATACAAATTACAAACAAAATTTCTCCCATTAATCCTTGGAGAAGATAATATGGAAGAGGCATGAGAGGGAAGAGTGAAGCCACAATTGTAACCGATTTTTCCTGTGTCCACTAGCTCTTCTGTGGGGAGAAAATGAAGTAACCCTTCGCATGGCCTTGGGGGGGGGCGTGTCTTTGAGTTAAAGAGCCATAAGATGGCATGCCAGATTTATCGTGAAATCCTGAATGTATCCTGAAAGAATGCATTCCTTAAAACCTATCACACATCTTCACAGCAGGGAAGTTTTCAGGTCGACACGTTAATACATCAAATGGACGGCGGATAAGTAGAGGCGATTTCTTTTCATGGGTAAGTTCCGATTTAGCCCCCAACACGATAGAAGATTTGGAGAGAAATAAGAAGCATGCTACAATTTATGACAGTTCATGCACTCATAAAAATTGTTCATACCGAGGTTGGTATTACACTGTGGAAACATGACAGACTTCCATGACTTGTAACCGTGAATGTCCTCGTCTGTCCATATGGCATACTTCAATGCTTCAGGTGCTCCCTTATGCGTGTGTAAGATTTTAAAATTTCATCTTACAGAACACTAAAGCTAATCAGCAATGGACTCTGATTTTCGAATATTATATACAGGGTTGTCCAAATTAAACTTCCCCAACTCAGAGGCCTGTGCAGGATGCTGTATGGCTCATAATTTGATGAAATTTTGAAAACAGACACTTCAATCAGACGCGCTCGTGATTTATTTTTAAAAGATATTAGTACAAGAAGTTACCGATAGGTGGCGCTGTAAAACAAGTAATTTGCATATTGCAACAACGTGATTTGCGGAAATAAAGCTTCTGCGCAACGTATCCAAAAGACGAGCCTTACAAAAGTGGAAGACAAGCGCTGAACTAAGGCAGTTGTTTCCAGCTCGCTGATGCACAATGACGACTTTGAAACACAAAGCTCTGTTATTGAAACTTTTCTATCAGAATGACGAGAACTCCTGTGCTGCGATAAGAGCATTCCATCGGCTGAAGAACTTACGCCGAGGACCAATAACACCACGCGCTCTACGAGACATGATGAAGTTCGAAAGAACCGGACAGCTGGGAATTTTACCAGATAGAGGATGACATGTTGTGGATTCTGCACGCGTACAAGACGTTGATTTGGCGGTCGTGGACGCCACTAGCCAATCGCGACATTGTGTTGTCAGAGTGCCAACTGTTTCTCGTAAAGTTGATATGTCCTATTCGACCACGGCACCCATATAGAGCATCTGTAGAACGTCTTGTTGATCTGCAGCGCCACCTATCGGCAACTTCATGTACTAATATATTTTTTTAATAAATCACGAGCGCGTGATCTGAAGTGTCTGTTTTCAAAATTTCATCACATTATGACCCATACAGCATCCTGCACAGGCCTCTGAGTTGGAGAAGTATAATTTGGACAACCCTGTACATCTTTATAATTGTTCAATGGACGAAATGAATAGGGACCAGCTCGCAATGGTGTACTTGAGTAAGGTCAAATGTTATCGAGTTCTTTTTTGAGTATATCAAATGTTATCGAGGTTATCAAATGTTATCGAGTCGACGTCTTTTGTTTTGAGAATGGTTTAAATCAAATAAGGATTCTATTAAATTTCTTATAACTTCAATATACTATATATATTGTACAGAACTTCTAAAATTTTACACTATCAATCTACGGTAACAATACAAATTCCAACTGAAATGATCAAAAACGTGTAAATATTGGAGGGCAGAGGCGACAAAAGTTTGGATGGGCGCGAGCGCAACGTGTACAAAGAATTCAGTGTGACTTCCCACTCGATCACCAACATTGAGTCACATCGAATACATATTGGATGCTTTAGTGAAACACGTTCTTAATACTCTTCCTCAGATCATTGCCACAATGGCAATTGCTTTGTAGAGGTCGTGGTTCGTACTTCCCAGAGAACTCTTGTATTCCATAATTGACGGAATAACGCATAGCTTTGTATATGTTCAAATGGTGATCATACTCCGTGTAAAAGGTACTTTACATGTTTCAAAGTGACGCTTTGTTAGATTTTATCTCCACTGACTCCTCTTTATAATCATTTCTAAAAAATAGCTATGTTGTTTCTTTTCTTTCAACTTATTTTATACTTTACTATGTTTCATATACTCCCTAATATCACCTTGACCTAACTGTGAAGTCACTGCGACCTTCAAGACCGTCACGGGACGTCGCGAATGAGTCACAATTAAGTCGCCTTGGCTGTCTAATTTCCTTCTGCGGCAACGTCACAACGTCACCATGAAGTCACACTTTGGCTTGTGCACGATATTGTGACTTGCATTCAACGTTACAGCGCCGTAACATTCACAGCACTGTGATTTAAATGTTCCATGATTTAAAACTGAAAAAAAAATTTTTTTTTTTAGAAATTCGCAAAATCACTTAAAACTCACAAAATCATAAAAAAGTTACAAGAAAGTAGCAGTATCGTAAAATCATAAAATTGAGTCGCATGTTGCTTTCAAAAGCAACAAAAATTGTGAAAAGCCACAAGATTCGGCAAGGCGTCACAAACGATCCGTCATGTTGACGTCACAAAGAAGCCACAAGCAATTGCCACTGGCATGTCACACTGTGACTTCCACATGACGTCACTTTTGGTCACCAGTTTGACTGCGACCTATGTGACTCACAAGGACGGCACGGCAACATCATTGTGACGTTCCGTGCTATTAGGGCTGGGACTCGGTTTTATTGAGCTTTATAAGACACTTTTTGAGTAATCGCTAAATTTTTGTATTTTCTCTTACATTTTCTTTAAACAGTGAAATACGTCTCGTGACTATTGCAACAAGATAGATTTGAACTGCCGTTGGCTGTTAAAACTTTAGAAATTGCTTACTCTGTTAATGTTCTGTAATCGTGAGCATGTGTAGTATTCCTGGAGCTGTCTTTGGAGGAAACCGTTTAAGTTAACGTTCGATGAAGTGGTGTGGAAACGCCCATTTAACATTATCTCCGTTGCAGATGTAGAATATTTGTTGTTAAATTTCACTGACTCATATGTGTAAAAATAATCGATTTTTCTTTCAATACCGTTATAGCGCTTTTGCAGCGTTTGAATATTAAATAAACATGATTTTTACAAAACATGATTATTTTAATTATGAAATTTACTCAATGGAATTGTCTCTGCTCAAAATTTTATGCATCCACAATTTAAAGAAAAGTAAGCCTCAATACACAAAATATTGTAACTGGCTATTACTGAGAAACAAAAATAGGACAATGACAGAACAATACTATGAAATACGAGGTAAGAATGTATTGATTTATTTCATACGAATGGAGAAAAATCAGAAAATGTGTTATCAATTACCAAGATTAGAATATCGCGTGCGAAATATCTTCTACGGTTTCAGAAGCATATTGATTGCCTAGCTCCCGTGAAGCATAAATGATTAATGGGCATTTCTTAAACACGAATTGAAATGAATGAGTTTCAACCACAATCAAAATTAGTTGGACCTTTGTTTGACGTATTATTTCGTTTGACCTATTCAAGTCATTCCCACGATATAAATTGCCATTTGAAAAAGAGTTAACCTTTGGAAAAATTAAATTACCCGGCTATCCCACAACTGTCAATCTCCGTGTTAGCAAATATTTAGGAAACAGAACGTGTGCTGAAGAAAATTGGTGGTAATTGGTGAAATAAAATATTTTAACAATATTGTTAGAACTGTACCACGAACGATATTTAAATGGAAATACAACAAACACATTACATTTGAGTGTAATCAATATATCTTTTGTTTGAAAATAATGCAAGGCATTAGTTTTTATCTTAAACTTTTAGAGTTGTTGCTTCTTTTATTCTATAGATTTTGCAGCAAATGCATGCCTGTGAAGTCTTAGTGGAATCAGTACACATACCTATTTCAAAAATATTGTGCAATCGTGACACTTGTAGTCATTATTATCGATGCTACTGCAGCCACCGAGCTTGCTTTTAGATGTTAGTATAGCTCCTATATCGCAGCTGCAATTTCGGAGAACCCGGGAAGCGTGAAAGTGAAAAAAAAATTAAAAACGAATAGAATTTATCAATTATTAAACGGGCACTGGCAGCATACTCGTTCTTTGTACGGAAGGAATCAAATGTTTTTCTTATTCATGTAATTTCATCTTTACGAAACTTCAAAATATGAGAAATTCTTTGACTAGCGGTATAAACTTTGTCGTACAGATACTTACTTGAGATGATATATAGCGTAACTGCAAAATGATAACCCAAAAACTGTGCCAGCGTTATTTGAAATCAAAATGAATGTAAAAAGGGTTTTGCAAATAAATCTGTTTACTTTCAAACTGCTTCTGGAGGATAAACTTTTTTTTTTCTGGTTTAGGTTCTAAATACCCCCACAGAGTGTGGACAACTGTTTTATTTTGTCTTCTAATTCCTAAAGCGTGAATAATGTTTAATATTAGTCATTCTAAAGAATTCCTTGGTAAAACTTTACTATACAAAATGCCTTAAAATAATGTTATTAGAATGGGTATGGAAATATCCACATGAAACATTCATCTTTTCCTGCTCTGTATATCTAACATGGCTGTCGTAAAAGTGAGCTCTAATAAAATAACTTTTGCGTAGAGTATTACCCTCACTAAGTTTGTGATGCAATTTAAATTTTGCGACATTAAAATGATGACAAATTCACAAATGATTATATTGCTCACAAATGATTATAAGTTATTTGTGTAACAAATGATTATAAGTTAAAATTAAAAACTAATTTCTTATTTATTATTACTGTTATAGTAATAGAACCCATTATCATGGACATATTTAAGGAGGGACAGTCTCCCTCCTCCTACGGAAATTTAAATTTTTGTTCACAAAATGATAATGATGAAGACTTTCTGTGAGCATTGTGCCTTTCCCGCTGTTTGGATTACTCGGATCTTTTTCTGAGTACAGCCCTGTTCATTACTGCCACTTAAGCTTTCAAATTCAACATTAAATGAAAAGTAAGCTAAAAGTTCTAGTTTAGAAAAATTAAAATACATATTACGAAAGAAATAGGTATAATTTTGTAGGTGTTTTAAAAATTTTCAGACTTTTAATGCTACTGTTTCCCATAGTATGCCTGGCAACAGACTTTTCAATTCACCCATAGTAAGTGCTACGAACTTTTAACCTCTTACATTATACTTGTCCTTTAATTTTAATTCATGCTTTTACTGCTCAATTAACAATCCTTTCGTTGCTTAGAAAACGAATAAGAAAAACAACATTTTTAAGAATTCAAAATCCTTTTTTACATCACAATTTGTAAAAGATCTCCTAATTAATATTTTTTGCCCTTTACCTTTAAACTATTATTAAAAAAAATCATTCTGACTAATAGAATTCAGGATGCGAAAGTGAAAATTCTATGATGATACAGCGCAGTTAAACGTTCAGGAGGTTAAAATTCCGTCAGAACATTGGATAAAAGAATTTATGCATACAGATTGCTCAATACCTCGCTCGCTAACTACTGGTGTTGCCATCGAAGAGAAGACGATAATCACAAAATGTTTATTTACAATGACGATGACAGTCAAACAAACAGTTTTTACATTTATTTCATCCGGCGGCAAATTTTAACATTGTTTTAATTTCCCGCTAAACACTTAGTAAATCTCAAACGCATGTTAAAATATTAAAATTACATTACATAAAAAAGCTCAAAAATGAACTCAAAGCCATTTTCTACCGTAAATATGCATACTCGTACGAAATATAAACTCAGTATTGTAATCATCTCAAGATAGAACATCATTTACTTATTCGTTTTTCACTAAGGTAGCTAAGTAAACTGCACCGTCGAAAAGTGAATGAAATACTTAAAATTTACTGCTTGCATTCTTAATTTGGTTCACATGCTAGGTTTTGAAATCAAAAGAGTAAAAATTAGGTAGCAGTCAGCACGGGAAATGCTTCATTCTTTAATAGCTAGGATTGCATCACGTCATATGATTTTCAACTTTACATACAGGGTGCGCAAAAAAAAGTAAGAAAATTTTCAACACTTTCAGATCATAATACACGAGTGTGCCGTGTTTTCTTTCCCTGTTCCATAAAACACCTCTTCGGAATTGAAATCTGTATAAAATTGTCTACCAAAACTGTTTAACAATTTTTGCCAGGTATAGTCAAACTATACTTCACCTTTATAAATACAATTTGGAAAGTGTATCATAATGTATATGTGTATTGTATTTGTCTTCTCTGTTTCATAAAACCCATTTTCTAGATTGAAATCTATATTGAAATTGCCTATTAAAGTTATTTTATAATATTCGCCAGGCGTTTTCAAACTATACTCGTAATATATTTATAATAAATTGTCGCGTTTTGGCACAAAATTTAGCCGTGAATTACCGAAAATTGCAACCTTTTGCGACTTTCGACATTTTATTAACGCCTCCCCCTTTCCCTCTACGTTATCTGGCAAACACATTTGAAAAGCTCTTCAACGTGACAGTTCATATCTACCAAACCTGTCTGCAAGATCGCGTAGACAAAGTTCTGGGTTTGAACAAAATAGCACCCAGTGCTAAGAAAAAAAAGGAACTCGGACAAAGTTAATGCATCATAGAATAAAAGTTAACTATTTTTTTTTTGTGCGCTTTCTTTTTATCCACACTATTATTACAAAATATTTCATGCTGTCAAAATAAAGTGCTTTCACGCTGTCAAGATAAAGATCTGCTATTTTAAGGTGTTATAGCCAGGAAAACGGCAGTCTTGGAATCTTTCGTTGGCTTAACATGCCTGGGCAAACAGTTTCTGATGCAATATTCAGTTTCAAACACCTTGGCAATGATGTTTGGCATCCAAGAAGTACTATCAACACTGAATCTTAAGTCCTTCAAAAAGAGAATTCAACGAAATCCGATGATTTTCATTATTACGATTGCTCATGACATGAGAACAAATGACCGATCGGTGCGCGAATACCGAAAACAGAGCTTGGACTGAACATATTCTTTCCTTACAAGTTCCAAAATTTCAGCTTCTCACCGAAGAAAAGAAACTCGTGCTGCTGCAAACATGCGGAACACTTTTGAGACGAGCAGGAGGTCAATGTTGAGAGAGATTCCTTTTCACTGATGAGAAGCTCCTTACCTTCGAACGAATTCATAACTCCAAAAACGATAGGATTCATAACTCCAAGAACGATAGGATCTGGTCTGTAGACGCTCCAATCACTTCAGTAATTGTTGAGCATATCCAGTATCCAATGTCGGTCATGGTCTGGAGCGGACTTTGCATAAGCAACGAAACACTTCAGGCTTTTGTAGATAGGGACGTTAAAATAAATCAAAAAGTCTGCCACTGGGACATTTTAAATGCTGTTGCTTTGCGTGGACCAAAAAGCACTTGGGAAACTGGACGTTTCCACCTCTGTTTGATGATGTAAATATCGTTTTACTTCAAGTGAAATTACCCGCGTTATTACGAGATAGACGAGATAAAAAGATAGATTGGCATATATATATATTCCAAAAATCACATATAATATAAAATAGAAATTTGTTTGATTTGAATTTAATTTCGAAATAATCGGTTCGAGTTGTGTCAGGATCTGTCCTAGAGAAGCCGTATACAAAATTTTGTAGGTCTCCGACCAACCGTCTCTGCGCTATATGATCGAAAGACACACATAAGAAGATCAAAAGTTACAAACCTAAATACATAGCCAGCCAGCCAGCGGGCTACAAACTTTGTTTGATCCCTGATTTATTATATAAGATACTAACGAAATCACCACCTCCATCTTTCCGATTTCTCTCGGCTTGCTTGGAAACAGAGCTTTAATGGCTGCTCTCACATACAACTACGATAACGAATTCTAAGTCGACTTCACAGTTAGTTGAATTACGGTCGTCGTTATACAAACTCCTGTGACAATGAACCTACTGTCATGCAAATCTTATAAAGTGAGACTTAATGACGTCTTTGATATTTCCATAAAAATTAATCGGAATGGCTTTCAATTTACATAGATACATTTTTCCTCCCACCTTTCCTTTGTTTATATTTTCTTGTACCAGCAGACAACTAGCCTTAACACAAAACAAACAAAATCTTATATCGTGAGATTTGCTGATTGCACAGATATTTGGTTATTCCATAAAACGTAGTCGCAATGTTTTTCACTTCTACAAGAAACCAAGCCACCACGCTTACCGTTTTTTCTTCAAGTAGACAAGTGGCCTTTAACACAAAAACAAAATCTTATAAAGTGAGATTTGATGACACTGTGGAGTTTTAATTATTAGCGAGATATGCATAATAGTATTATATTGTATACAAAATAAATTATTCTTTAGGCCTTTTATGTATCTGTTGCGTTTTTTTATATACATTAATCTCCAGAACAGAGAAATCACCTGCTGCATTTTTTCCCCTAAAATCGAAATTACTGCATTACATGTATAATGTATTTCTTGTAATGCTTTATTAGTACAAAGCTGTATATACTATAAAGATAGCCGTGATGGAATGTGCGTAATGTACAGGTATGAAATCAATAATACTGTTGTTCTCGGGAAAAGAAATAGAAACTTAACATTAAGCGCAGATTTACTCTGCGTCTCATAAGGAACATAAAGAAAAACGGATGCTCATATTCCTTTAGATCCACCCCAATAATGACTTGTCTTGTATGAGTGTCACTTTTTCACTAAGGGTAGTGTCATATAATAGATTGCCAATAAATGTTATTTTCTTTGTTCTTGAGACGACAGAAGAATCCGGAAAAAATCCTCGATAAAAATAATTACTTGGGGGGTGAAAATATCTGGTAAACTGTTACCTGTGAATATGAACTTTTCTAAATGATTACTTATTCCCTTTCGCACTACAAATGACTATTCGGTAGCTCCAGAGAAAGTTTGATACCTTACGACTAGTAAGTAATTTCTGAAATAAAGTGTCACAGTAAGAAGAACTAAAAAGCGATGTAACTTAAGGGATTTTGTAGCCTTTAAGAGTGATGAAAATCGAAAGAGTGCTTTTGAGTGAATAAAATATATAAATAATTTATTAAGAAATTTTGTATATCAATACAATGGACTTTTATTTTTACATTAATGTATTTCAAAGTGTTCAAAGTTTACCTTTTAATGTTTTTAAAAGTTTTTCAACTTATATAAAATATTTTATTTAATTAAGAAATTGAAACAGCTATTTTTAATATGTGGTTTACTGCGTGAAGTCTATCACGCACAGAAATCATTTTACAATTCTTTTGCCTGCTTACACTTCAAAAATACATAGTTATAATGATCTATTTTTATAATCGACATTAAAAATTAATTTAAATTTACAAATAATTCGTTTTGATAATTAAGGAAATTTTATTATACACTATGTCCGAAAAATCCTTGACACATTTCATAAATTCACAGAAAAGTTACAAATTGTTGCATGGATATCCAGTTCGCGCAGTAATGATTCAAAGAATCAAGAATTTATTTTTCCATCTTAAAACAAATTACTTCCAAAATGTGTTCATAGATGGCACTGCATCTCCAGCTTTCAGCAGTTAGAGCCATTAAGGATTTTTTTTTCCGGGGGGGGGGGGGGGTTTAAACAGCATTGAAGGTGCGGGAATTCTAGCTGAGGCTACTGCGAATGAGAAAGCGCATTGAGTAGGCTGGTATTTCGAATCAAAATCCATAACTACATTTCAGAGAAAGTTTCGTAATATGTTTAAAAAAAAACCCTCCGAGTCGAAACAGCAGTTTGGCCTGACATGAAAAGTTTTTAGAGACTGGAAGTGCTTTAGAAAGGGAAAGAAGTGGTCGGCCACGAAGTTCGCATGAGACTGTACAAGACATTCAGGAAGCTTTGTGTGACGGTACAGCGCCACCTATGAACACAATTTGGAAGGGTTTTTTTTTTTTTTTTTTTTTTTTTTTTTACGATGTGAAAAAAAAAAATCGTGAACCTGTGAGGTGTTATTGTGCAAGCCGCATATTCATACGATAATTTTTTCGCTTTTCTATGAATTTTTTAAACGTGTCAAGGACTTTTCGGACACCCTGTGTAGTTAAATTAACTTGTGCATAGTAATAGGCACTGCTATGTTTATAGTAATAGGTGATCATAATTTTTTTCTTTCCTGATGTGTTAAGAATCTTAGCTATATACTTTATTCGAGCCCTGCGAAATGCAATGTTTCGGCTCGATACACGCTACGAACATTGATTTGCAAAGACCCAATATCACATTAATCTTGATTCATTGAGTTTTTTCAGTATAGAAAATTTGTCTGTCACATTTGAACGTTCGTTTTAGAAGCTAATTATAAGTCTTAATAATTTAAGATAATTTAGCAGTAAATATCTTATTCATAGTTGATCTTAATTAATGCATATAAAAATAAAAATTTTTATAAGTAATAATTATTTATAAACACATATAAATTACTTATTTTCCAAAATATTATGTTTATGGCACTATCTTAAATTTTCATTATTTTCAGTCCGAGTCACTCACTTAAAACACGAGACTTAATCTTTCTAATTTGGGAATTTATATTTCCCTAATTACTTGCTAATTTGAATATTTCTTTTCTTTAAACATACATATCCAAACAGCAATGAGGTATCTTATTTTATAGACTGGGTACTTCTTATCCGAAATGATTTGTTATGTTAAATGGTTTCTTGTGCAGTTGTTGAGCGAGAAAGTTAAGTTAAAGAAGCAACTATTTTGCCTGTTCCAATACGTTGATTCAGTATAACCTTTAAAATAAGTATGTGTCTCCGTAGTTTGAAGTCGAGTTGGAAAACACAGTGTAAACGCCTAAGGTTTATTTACAAAACATAAATTTTCCTCACTGTTTCTTGAATGTACAATTACTCAATATGCATCCCTACAATTTTATTCAATCTATAATAATGCTTTTTTCTTTTACAATGATTTCTGGCGGTAATTTCATAATAAAAAATCTGTGAAAATCAATAACATACATTATAAAATCCCCATTGAAGTAATTTTGTACACAATATCACAATACTTGAACTTTATTAATAATAATTTGAAGCATTATGATTGATTAGATTGTGTTTTAAGTGCATTCACTTAGTTCTATTTTTAATGAATGTAGAGAAATACCTCTCAGAAAGGTTTTTGTATATGTATATTGATTTAAAATTTAATTTATTCCATTTGAAAACTCACGATATAAATCTAAAAAAATATCCAGTAAAATAATTATAAAATAATGCAACGTGAGCAATTCCACCATATTTTAATGACTAATACCAATAAATAAACTAACGCATAACAATAAATCGTTGAAAAATATATTCGAATCATTTTATGTAAATAGTTTATTTATTAATTTATTAGAGGACTTAACGAATCGGAAACTTAAATACTATTTATTGGTTTCCTCTTGTATCACACAAGCATAATAAAAAGGAATCTCATTTGGAGATAAGTCATTATAGGGAAAGATATCTAACGAGTAAGAACATCACATGCAATTTTTTCCCTGGATGTAAGAAATGTCCTCCAGAACGTCGGTGCTATTGATTTCTTACCTATAAGTCATATTCATCAAGATAAGCATTTTTTTCCATATAAGTGCTTTAATTGTGTTCATTAATTGTGCCATATGGTTCTTACTTACAATTTTCATTATTGCATACAATTCATTTATTTTATTCATCAGTTTAAATGCATGTAGGTTTGGCAAACTTTCCTATTGCTCAGTTAAAAAAAAGACACCATTTTGGTCGTTGTTTGTGAATAGATGACGGTTTATGTTGTTAGTATTCGACTTCGAATTCATGCAGAATGCCCACTAAAGTCCCTCGCAACCCTCTTGCTTCCAAATGGCTGCTGCTATAATTATAAAAGTGGTGTCTAGGTATAGTCAAGATATAGTCTGGATGAAACCACCTACGGTGCCATCTCGTGGAAAACTGACACGTTAGTATTCCTACTTCGACAGCGGTACGAGATAGGCTAAAAATGTTAGTTACAAAGTTGTTGAAAAACATTGGTTCAAGAGAGTGACCTTGCTCACGTAACGATTGAAAATAGAAATGGTAAAATTAAAGGTATAAAAAGGTACTACTTATACTTGCGCCAGCTTGCCACAATTCCTGTTATACAACATGCAACGAGAATTTCAGACCAGGGGCCCTACCACCAACTCACCGGAGTGAGATTCCGATCGGAATTTGGACCGAGTGACGTCACGATTCCGGTGAAAGTCTATTTGGCTTACCACGAACTCTTGATTCCGGCCAGAAAGAAATTACGAAGCGGAATAAAAGGTCCTAAAATTCCACCTGGCCTAAAGCATGTGAAATCTACATTCCGTACCAGAATCTTTCTCTCTTCGCACAATATGGCGCTGGTTCCAGCTATTACATTAATATTTTTGGGAGATGAGGATTGTCTTCGAAATCGAAGAATAATTGTAAAGAGTTTCTGATTAAATGAACTGATTTGTGCGGAGCGTATTGAAATTTAGAATACTTCCTGATAGATAATATATATTTATAATAATGCTAATACTTCCCTGATAGTAATTTTTCAAAAAATAAATAAATAAATTCAAAAAATTGTAACAATTAAGGAAATCTCATATTACATATTTTAAAAGTTGTATTTAAGCATATTATAAGTACGTAAATCCTAATGTAGCTTAAATATTTAAGATCATCCTTTTTTTTTAACTATACCTCAGAGAAGCCCAATTATAGATATTGTAAAAAGAAAATTTTATACCTGAAATAATTCAAAAATGTTTCTATTTGAAACTAATATTAAATGTGAAACGGTACAAAAATGTTCTGGTATTTGCAGTGCCTGAGGCAATCGCCCCTCAACTGCACAATGCAAAAAATTGTAGATTGGAATAGAGGTACGGAAGGGGAGTTGCTCATGGGCAAGGACAAAATGTTAAAACTGATACAAAGATAAATTAAAATCAAAATTTAAGTCCTCTTAAAAATTAATAAAGGTACTTTTAAAATATTAAAATAATTACAAAATATCAAAATTCATACAACATAAAAGCAATGCTTCAGTTTCTAGAATTTACAAAAGTAACTGGGGTATAGGTTTGAACCCGAGACGTTCGGGTAGGAGCAAAGCGCTTTGACGCACTGCCGTCAATGCTCTATAGCAACGGCGTAAGTAAGGTTCTAATTCTGCTTTAGCACTAGCGGAAACAAGCAAAAAGTGGATACAGGAAATCAAGGCCGTACCCAGGGGGTCTTGACCCCCCACCCCCCGAGAAACTTAGAATTTTGTTAACAAAATAATAATTATGAAGTCTTTTTGTGAAAAATTCTGTCTTTTTCACCGTTTAGAGCCCCTCCGAAATTTTTGGCACCCACCCCGAAAGATTTTTCTGGGTACGGGTCTGCAGGAAATGTAAAATTAATGTCACTTTTTATGACTTTCTTTCTTTATATTTAATGATTTCACACATTTATGTTTTAGGTTATTTGTGCTTTGCGATAAGTTCAAACTAACATGGCCGCCTCGCAGTCATGATATTGTGCGGCTTATGCGCGGCAAATGACATTTGCATTCTCCAATTGGTAAACGGAAGTCCCTCCCATCGGAATGTGAAATCGCCGGAATTCACATACCGATGGGTTATTCCGATGAGCTCATGGTACGGATAATACAAACAGTGGAAACGAGTTTCCGCCAAAAGTCGTTTCCGGCCGGAATCTCATTTTGGTGAGTTGGTGGTAGGGCCCCAGAGTCCACATGTGTATTTTGCTGACGGAAAACACTTCGAGCATGAAAGATAAATATACCTAATGTGAGGCAATAGAAGTTCTGGGAAACTTTATCTTCATGTGTTTTATGCCTTCCATTTTTAGGATTATTGCTTCCATTATTGAGTACATCGATGTGCACAAGGCATCTTTTACTAAATCGATGATGCTGAATAACTTTGACTTTTTTTTTTCGTATTTCGTACCGTTTTTGATTTAGGAGTGCTAACTCAGCATTTTCCCACTAGGTCGCGACATAAGTTGTTTCATTCAGTAGCGCATGGCTGCTTTACTATGCCTAGATATGAATATAAGAGCAGCCGTTCCGAAGAGGCTGACAACGGAATTCAGTGAGCATACTGAATGTATCGTGAAGTAGTGTATGGGCTAAATACAGTACTCGCCTTTAAAATTGATACACTAGGAAAAAATTCAGATGACAAAATTATTGGACAAATATATTAGAACGGAAATAAATAGTGAATAAATTTTTAAGAAATTTGGAATAAGACATCCTGAGAAATCAGTACCAGAAAAGCCACCTCTGTAGCTTTAATATAAAGGTCTTATTGGCCTGAGTATTGAGTCAGATGTTTGATGGCAGTACACGTACAGCTGTCCATGCAGCACCGATGCCACAGTTCATTGAACGCAGTCGCTGGCGTAGGGTGACTGACATCCAGTTAGCAGGCTTTTCGGTTGGTGAAAAATATGGAGTACATACTGACCTTTGAGTTAAAATGACTGAGTTTTGTAGGATATAAATATAGGAATTAAAAATAATTAAATCAAATTTAAATAGGACAATATTAAATAAAAAATTTAGCCTTTGAATTTGAATTTGAAAAAAAGTTAGAATTTGAAATTAAGATTGGTAGTTATTAAGGTGTAAAAATGGTGGGTCACCCACTCGAAAGAAAGATAAATTAATAGAATTACTGTAATAGAGTAAAAAAAAATAAGTTTTCATGCTAGATTGGCCATCATAATCATACATGAGCAGTTACCTGTCTTACCAAGGATGGTGGCTTCTAAAGTTATTATATTGAGCTAAAACAGGGTGAATACGGTTTTAAAAGGTTAAAGCGTCTATCTTCTTGCATAATTTTAAATTAAAGCGAATTACCCACCTCTAGAATAAATTTCGACCGGTAGCGCAGTTGGAAGTGGGTAAAAAATCGATTACTAAATTAAAAAATAAGTGTGACACTAATCGCCATTACCAGAAAAACATCGGTACTGATTAAAATTTTTAATATATTAAATATAAAATACAAATTAAAAAAATATTGCAAGATCATATTATTAAGTATTAAATACTGATCTAAATATTCTCAACAATCCATTTGCATAGAGTATTTATGAGTTAAGCGCTTCAATATGTGTAACTAGTAAAATCGAACTCACATAATTACATTAGTACTGAAGTTATCGACTTTGTATAATCACGTAACTTACTGTACTGTAACTATTCTAAGTTTCGCAGAAAATATCTTAAAGTAATTCTAACACGAATTCTAAAAGCCAAATATTTAAAAGAAATGTTCATATCTGCTCATCATAGCATGAAATATAGCGTAGAACCCGTATATAATATAAAACTTAAATTTCAGGTATATGGAATTTTCTTATCACCAGAAAGCCACTTGGGATTGGAGACGCATTACTTCTTGTTTCTGAAAACTTTAAGGATGATTGATAATTTTCTTCTTTTCCTCGAAATTTAGGAATATTTCTTCTGGAGATTATCCACCTTTTAGATTCCCACTTGCGCCTATTTATTTTGTTTAAAGTGTGGCCTACCGGGAAAAATAGTTGGAAGCCAAAACTTCTGTGAGATAAGAGAAAAAAGATTTTTAATTTTGAAAGTTTGCCGAGGAGAAATATGTCAGCTTCTTTCGTTTAATAAAATGTGTTACGAAATAACACAGAATATTTTTAGAGCAATATACGAAAGTTTATTTTTATTTATAAAGCACCACCTAATTTTAACTTTACAAATTTCTTCCCTGAACCTATTTGTACTTAGTGGTGCATAAACTTGTTGCAACAGAATTATTTTATTTTAATTTACTTTTTAGAGTTGACATATAAACAGAGTTGTTTTAAAGTTTATAAATAAGTAGTATGTGAGTGAGAGAAATTTTAGAGCAAATACACGAAATGAAAGTTTGTAAGAACATTAAATAAAGGATTCAGTCGTTCATAATTTTGAATTATAATTTAACATTGGAGCAGGTAATATACGATAAATTGATTCTTTGGCTGAAAATATGGGCTGAAAATAAGAAGTTATCACATAATACTAAATTTATTTATTAGAAAATTAGTTAGTTTGGGGATGTAATTTTATTCTCTAGTACATTTTAGAATTTACTATTAAAAAACTTATGTTTTAATTTTTTAATAAACTAACAAATTGTCCCCCCTCCCTCAAGTGGATGATACAAGGTTTGTCTGCAAAGTAACGGAACTGGCCCTAGCTCGCTGCTTCTATAGTCAGCAACGTGCTCCATGACGACGGGATTTGTGGTAGAGGCTCTAAGCTCAGAAACGCATCAATCGTCAATCATACTGAAGCTTTCACGCATAGTGCGAAAGTAGTTCTTGAGTTTTTGTCACTGCATAAAACAACGAAAATTGAGACGAAAGTTCCACCACGGCAGCCCTCCAGCCCACATGGCCTTCGTTGTGACTGCCTACCTTGCCCGAGTATTGACTGCAACTTTGTAGCAGCCACCGTACAGCTTCGGCATAAACCCAGAATAAATTTTCTTCTTCCCAAAGCTCAGGCGTAGCCTGGAAGGTCACAGGGGCTGTCACATATACTCTGAAAGAGGACACTTTAGCTGACTACACTTTAGCTGACACTTTAGCTGATACTTTAGCTGACTTTCAGGAAGCCTTTTCAGCTTGAGAACTGCGTTGGAATTTGAATAATTTTAAGTACATTTATCGATCGAATCAATAAATAATTTTTAGTAGATCTACTCTCATTGCTTTATGTACAAACGCTTAAGATTATTTTTAAAAAATATTTTATTAGACTTTTTTTGGGAAATCGCTAAGTTTGTAAATGATTTTTAATGTAATTTATCAAAAATGCTTTTTAAATAATATATGAAAAATCGTAAAGAGTTTTCTCATTTTTATTATTATTATTTTTTTTTCCTACGTCGTAGAGAGCAAGAACCGTTCACATTTTCGGGACAAAATCTGGATCGTTAAGAAAACGAGGTAGTTTATTTCAAACTTTCTGTCCGAGAATACCTTTTGAAAGTGACTTGGAATGTATAGAATTTCAGGGTCATTCAGAACATCTCTGATATTCTATACCATTCTGAAACATGAATCAAAATGTTTAAAACTGATCCCCAGCTGCTTCATCGAATTCCCATTAGGAAAACATTCTACAATAATCTCAAAAATTCCGTCTGGAACATTCAGGAACATTTTCTCCAGTCTCATCTGCTTCAGGACTCGATTCCCAGCTGTTTCTCTGACTTGAAGTTGAACTATCATTACTTAACTTGAATTTCATCACATCGTCTTAAAAGTTTATACTTTCAGCTTTACAAAATCGAGTTTTGAATTTTTTTTAAATAAAAAATTTACGCATATTTTATCTTTTACGAGTCATGTAGTATGATTGGTTTGGAAATTGCTGATTTAAAACACTGAAAAATGTGCTTGCTAAAAACTTTAGGATAGAAAAATGCAGTGTCAAAAGTTTTGTCAGCGGTTGTTTGTACAATGACTACCGATTAAATTCGGTAAAGAAAAAAAAACTTATATTACTAAAGAGTAAAAACTTAACTTACTAAATATCACTAACACGAATATTCTAGAATATTCCGTGTTTAAATTTTAAATCGAAAATTGTTACTATCGATGCTCACTCACTAAAAAAAAAAAAAGAAAAAAGAAAAAAGAAAAAGAAAAAGAAATATGTCATATAGAATTTATTGGCTAATTAACTTAAACTTAACATGTTAATTCAGTTATCACCTAATCAATCGTGCTTCTATATTTTGTATTCAAACATGTGTGTAGAATATGCATTTTAGAATTTTACCGAAATATTGTTTATTTTCCAAGGCATCATAATTGCCATCACTCTTGATTACTGGATAACTCTCCAAATAATTAAAAACATAGACTAATACATTTAAACATATCATCGAATTAGGTAAATATATTTAAAATAATAATATATTCCTCAATATTTCAAAGTGATAGTTTAATTTGAGAAGCACTATATTTTCCTTTGCTCTCAGAACTGAAAAACTTTTGACTGGAATAGTTGTTACAAGTAGAGTTTCGTTATACATGTGAGCCGAACCATTTGCTGGTAAGGATTTGCAGAGAGTCGCATCCAAAAAGACATTTGATAAATAGACATATTCTTTAATTGCAAAAAGGTTGAAAATAATATGAAAAGGGTTTACATTTTTTTACAACAATATTTTATGTTTTTGCAGGAAATTGCTGTGAAAGAATACATACCGGTATCATGCCCTGTTTATGAAAATAAAACAATTATGTTTAAACATTTGCTTATCTGTGCTTGTAGTTTTTTTTTTTCTTTCTCGTACTTCTCAGTATAGTATGAGCCTATCGTGAAAAGTCAGGAAAGCGAATAAATCACGCAAACGCGCGTGAACATAACAGTTTAACCTATAGTGAACTCGGAATGAACACGCAGATGGATTTTTTTTCTTAATTATAAAAGCAACATGCTAAATGCAGTGATCAGCAGATTTTCATGTTTATTTATTTCATATTTCCGTGCGGTTTTCAAAGAACATTAATTACAGTTTAATAATGTTTTGACAGGTTTTTGTCTTAAGGAAGAATTTTATATTCAGATATTAAGTTACGCACGTTGCCATTTCACATTTTAGCTCACTGTTTTCAAATGTCCGAAAAATAAATTTAATATGTCCAAGAAACTTTTATCTCAAAATAAAAAAAGAGTTCTGCTTTTTCTGATTTTTTTTCTGTTTCACCTGAATGACTGAAAATAATTTCTTCTTAACACATGAGTTTAAATCAGACACATTTAACAAAAATATAGCACTAATTATTTATAGTTTTAATATTATTTCATTGGCGTAAACGACTTCCAAAAACGCATGCAGAGTCTAAAAGGCGTAAACCTAATTTTTAGAGATTTGTTGATAATGCTTGCGAGTGCAAATATTTTTATTGTACTTCCTCCGTAAGGTGTGGTAACCCTTAAATATTCTAAAAGGATCATAAATATATTTTTTAATCTTAAGTGGATTCAATAAAATATTTTCCATTTAGCATCTTTTGTCTTCACACTTTATAAACACCGTATTTAAGTATTAATAAATGAAAAATAATTTTAAAAATCTTGCAGCCTTCAGGGCTCATTGACTTGATCTACAAAGAGGAAAATATTCTGGCTGTTCTAAAAGCAATATCCTATTCTTTATTATTCTTTAAATATTTATGATAGACGTACATAATAAAATACGAAGTTACTCAATAAAAGGTGCATAATATTATGAATTATTTTAAGTTTTCGTGAGATTTGAATAAATTTCAAATTAAAATTTCTATAGGACTCGGCACTAAAAAAAAAAAAAAAAAATCTTAGTCATCAAAATGTGCTACATGCATTAATTAGATGATGGACAAAATTTCAGACTTTTATTTACGTTCCATATTGACAGCAATTCCATCGCAAGCAGTGAGTTTGAAATTCAAAATGTCAGGAATTTAAATTTTGAAGTGAATGCAATTTTGAAAATATGTCAAAATTCTATCTGCTATGTTATTGATGAAGGAAGATATTAATGACATATGGCATGTATATGTTGAACCAGGCTATTGCACTAAGGTCCTTTTTTTCTTATTAATCATTTTTTGATATTCTTTCTCCACCTGTGTTTCAGTTGCCATGGTGTAATATTTTCTTTCGTCAAAATACAACACTTTTAAATTTAACACATGTCGTCATTCCTGATATTTCCAATAGTCTCTTTTATTATCCCTTTGCAGTCTTAAAATAATTCTATCAATCATGATATCTTTATTATCATCAGAAATAATACCCTGCTTGCTAACGTGGCATTTGAAATAACAGCTGCAGCTATGTCTGTTATTCTTGTTCTGCCAACTACGAAGGCAAAAGAGGGTGGATAAGACTTTCGATCTTGATTTCTTCTGTTGGTTCGCTGTTATTTGAAGTAGATGGTTGATTGTCGATTTAACAATAAAAAGTACTGCTGCTGATTGTACCGATATTATCTTCACTGCAATTTTTAGATGGCGAATCATCCATCAAAACAGGACTCTTTTTTCAAAAATATTGTTATTTTCTTCAAAACATTTTAACATCTTTCTGTGCTGCGCATCATTTAATTTCTAATTTTTATGTTCACTGACGCAGTTTCAATAAACTTTTTATCTATTTGATCTTACAGAAAGTAGCGGTCTTGTTCTGGAATACGAAAATGTGCATTTACACAAAAGTGTCTTCACATAAGCAAGGACAAGAGGGTGAACAAGGATAAAAACTTTTTCCCAATTGAACACTTCCATCAGGATCGTTATTTACGACTTTCCGTTCAACTTCATCTACTGCAAGACTACAGAGTGGATAGAAGACATGCCAGGAATCATCCATAACGTAAGAAATTCCATGCGCAGCCACTGTCAAGCATTTCTAAACACTTCTGTTTGTACATTTGATCACTTTCTGGAGTACAACCTTTCAATAAAATGTTTTCTGTCCAATTAATGTTCTGCTGTTTCTGTTCTTTTCCTCTGCTTCGATGAACCATAGATCGAAATTAAGTATTTTCGATACTGCATTGCTATGCCACTCCCGAGTTGTCTTTATGACCCACACCCTCTACATCTCTTGCAAGTTTGTTGGTCTAACAGTGAAACACCATGTATGTTTTCCATAATAATCTCATTTCCTCGTTTAGATCACGATTGCTAAAATTTTCCATTTCACCAAGTAAAAATTCGAAATCAACAAAAGGCTTAGAAAGAAAATAATCAGTTTTAACGAGCACTTTCAGTTTCCCTGATTTCGTGCCTTCTACGCACGACACAGAAGATTTAGAAAGTTCGTTATCAATCAAGAAGCGTCATCGTCAGTATCGCGAGCGAATTTCGAAAAGCACATTGCAGCAGTGAAACCATTAACTTTTCATATGCATCTTCATTTTGGCATTAGGAAGCCGTACTACAATGGCAGTCAAAGTCCACGGGGACTTTGAAAGTAAATAAATCACGCAAAAGCGCGTGCGGCGATACGTTTAACTTCCAGGAAATGCACAAAGATCACGCATAGTTTAAATTCTTTCCAAAGTTGTCATAAAGGCTAGAGAACACTTTTTACTTGTGATATTGTTCAACGGGGGGAATAAAAATAATGTTTCCGTACACCTCTTTGAGAAACGCAGTTTGTTAAAAGTTGACTGATGTGCTCTTTAAAGAAAATTAATTACACTGAAAGGATGTCGTGACGTAAAAGGGTATGTGAAATTTATGGGAATTCTACTTTTTTTCAATAATTGCATTAGGATTGGGACTTGTTGAGAAAGAAATTTGTATTATACATTTTCCATCATTCTGATTGGTGAACATGCAGGCATATTAAGTGAATGTGCTATTTCTAGTAGAATTTTTCAAACTTTCATGTCACGTTAATTTATGCATGCAAAACCTTAAACCATAAAAAATAGAATTATGTATATAATATAAAGTATAGCCTCTTTCCTTAAATCATATGTGAGCATATCGATAGAAATCACCAAACTAACAAAAAATAAAGAAGATTATTTGCTTATTTATTGTATTTTTTTAGTTTAGTACACAAGTTTACTGATTTTTTTCTCAAAAACATAAACATCTATACTAATGAATTATTTTGTATCTTAAAAAAAAAATAGGGTATTTTAGAACATGCTTCGAGCTATTTGATCCATCATTAGTGACGAACAAACTGGTTGATTTTTCTTTCTAGAAACACATGCCTCCTTTAAATTCCAGCAACAGCTGTAGTATAAAAATATTTACCATAAGAATAAAGCAGATTGGAACACAATCTTTAGTTTACTGAGGTACAGTATTTACTGGTATTGCAAATTTTAATACAGTGAAACTAAAAATGTTTATGATGTAATTTGTTTTTTATAAATTGGTACCAATTTAACTGTAATTAGGATTAGCACATTTAGAAATTTTTTTTAAAGAATTTTCTTCAGAAATTGAAGGGTTTTATTTTTATCATTCTGATGGAAATCTTAAGTGGAATAATTTTATTTGAAATTAGCAAGAAAAATAAAACTTTAAAAACAAGAAATTGATTCGCAAGTCGTAATATACCGCCAAAACCCACGTGACAGAACAAAAGCATAAATAACCTAGAAAAGAAAACTTAAATTTGCGTATACTAATTTCTCTCATCAGTTGCCTCCACCAGATTGCAAATAAAAACTTGAAACAAAAAAGCGAGGTTTGGTAGGTTGCTTAGCAAAAGGAACCAAGAAATTGAACTTAGGGGCACAGCCATTGCTATAGAAAAAACTTCGAATAAGGACCCAAAAAGTCCAAGGAAGATACCAACATGAGAATTAGAAAAGAAAGTGTTGATATCTAAGTAGAAAAAATAATGTTTTAAAACTGCAGAAAGATACATGTTGTTAGACATAATAAATGTATAGTAAACACAAAATATAATCACATAACAAATATACAAATAAAAAATGCATCAATATGTATTCTTCAATTGACTTTGAAAACCCGTGATCATGCTGAAAAATCTCAAAAGGGAAAATTAAATGCTAATGTATTTTTCCCCAAAAAACAAAATTTTCGATGCTTTTTAAAAAAACAAAAATTACAGACCCAAGCATGACTTATTAAATAGCATTTTTTTTTACATTAGAATAAATTACTTATACATCAAATCACGTTCTACAAATTTACTTTGGAACTCAAAATCGAAGTATTTCAACGTTAATGAGATATTATAATAGACAAATTGCAGCTTTTGTTTGAAGCGCAGCGAAATTTCGAGTAAGAAAAATGAGGAGCCTGTTTTTAGTAAATTATGAAAATTTGCTTGGAAAAACAGGACAGCTTATATCAGCGAAAAGCCGAGCGGATTGTATGACGGGTAAATCACCGTACTACGGTTTCGGGTTCAACTCCCGGCGGTCGGGGTTCGTTCCCCGACTGTTTCCCGTAATTCTGTTGTAATTATCCGTCCCTTAATAGGGGGCGACGTTGGTCCACCTACTAGGTGCCCCCATAATAAAGTGACCAACAATTCCGGCCCTTTGTGGCCAAGGCCTTCTAAAGCAGCGGCAGGCCATTGGGAAAAAAAATCAGTGAAAATGCCAATTAGAGCTATACTTGGACTTTTCCTCACATTTCCTAATTAAAATTAAGATACTCATCGAAAGATCGTAGAGTTTAATTAACTGTGTGTTAGCCCATAAAAACTTCAATCTATCGCCGATTAAAGTCTCTGAATCTTAAATTTAAAGCGAACGTTAATCACATGTATGTGATGATTACCAGTCGTAGGTCGGAAACGGAACTTTTGGTGCAGTTACATTTTCTGCGCATTAACCACCGGGATTAAAAGTTTGTAAAAACTATCTCTGAAACTTACATGTTAACCTACCATCCGATGTGAACGGACAAAACTGGATCTATTTCTTCTGCGAAACCATGTTCTTCTGTTTTCGAATTTATTACAAATTACACAGGATTTATCCGTTATTTTCGCTAAATTCTGTCGTTTCGAGTATGGGAATAATTTGAGAAAATTATTGGCGAGTTAATACGTAAGTAACGTTGTTCTACTATATTTACTGAAAGAAAAGGTTGTAACGGCAACACAATTCAGGGTACTTTCTGTTTCCCGCAATGCCTAGTGCGAAAGTTTCTGTGGACCAGGGACTATTCAAGATAAATGAGTCTGGACAACCAAAAATTTGTAATAAAACATCACTGTAAAATATACAGAAACACTCCTTGAAAGTAATGGGAAAAGTTAGACTGAAAAATACTGTGCGGAAGTAAACATTCCCGTCTGAAAACTAATGTTTACGTTAAACCAATGTATAAATATTGCTCTCCCAAATCGCTTAGAAAACACACAAATCAATTAAAAATGACCCACATTGTAATTTAAATCCAGTTTCCAGTTTCCAGTTTGCAGTTTCCAAAAATCCAGTTTCCATTGTAATTTAAATCCAGTTTAAATCCAGAAAAGTTTCTTAGAAATAATAGGAAGCTGAGGTGCCCTAGAATTTCAAGGAACCTTACATGAAAATTCCAGGAACTTTACTGATCAACTCAGGAAGGCGCTACTGAAATACGGTGCTCTAGAAATGGAAGGATTGTCATATGAAAAGTTCAGGAACTTTACTGATCAAATCAGAAAGGTACTACTGAAATGTGTTGTTCAGTGAAGTTCCTGGTGTTTCATGTAGCGTTTTTTGGACGTATGGGGCACCACAGCTAGTCATTATTTCCAAGAAAGATTCTTGGATTGTTTTTAAAGTGATTTTAGTTTTGTGTCAACAAAAACTTTCAACTTTAAAAATGTTTTTGTAAAATAAGTTATCAATGAATTCGTATAGAAAACATCAAATCTCTGTAATGTTTAAAAGCTCTTGTTTCCTTACATTGTGTAACATAAAATTTATGTATTTCTGAAGTACTGTTATTCAAGATAATAATAAAATCTTGCGAAAATGTTGGATAACATTCGGTGTTTTAAATTAGGCAGTCCAAACCTCTGCGACGAGTACTCCAAATATAAGTCACAGAATGTAAACGCAATTTCACAAACCAAGTTTATAAAAATATCTCTCATTTAATTGTTTATTGAACGAAAGACATATTAACTATAATTGATTACTCTATATGAATACGTTATGAAAAAATGATTTTTAATACAGTGTAATCTTAATATCTCGAAATTCTTATTATCTAGAATAAATATGTTTTTCACTACAAACTGATCCCTTTTATTTCACCTTGTTATCTCAAAAACACAATATCTGGAATTTTTCAGGTGTCCCTCCGAGTTTGAGATATCGAGTCTATACTGCAAATTTCGAAGAACAATTATTAAACTTACAGTTTAATTGTGCCTTAAGATGTTGCGTTCAGTTAATTTCATTAATTTTCTAAATCCTTTAAACTAACCATACCATAACAATAACAATAAAGAAAAATTCTAAAAATAATTAATTTTTATTGGAAGATGAAAAAACTGCTTTAAATTTATGGATAACGCAATAGGCGGATTTCATTCAAATTCGATATTCGAATGAAGAATTTTTCGAAGAATATGGAATTTCGAACTTACAAGATTTCACTGGAATCTTCTGTAATGTTTAAAAACTAAAATCAAATTTCTTTCAACTAATATAAAATTCTCACATCCACTTTATTTCATAAAATTAAAGCAGTGCGCATTATTGTTCAAAGTAAATGTTCTCTAACAAACCATTGATCTACTGAAAATATTTTGACCTTATAAACCTATATATAAATATAAATAAATTAGTTTACTTTCATTTTGAATTAATTTTAAATATAGGCAGTTCAAAATAAATGAGATCAGATAATTTATACCGAAAATTCATGGAATAAAATTGAGCGCTTAAGTGTATATTCGATATGCGTATGGCTTCACGGGCAAAATGACAAAAATAAATAGTATAAAAATGTTCTGACAAAATGAGCATAAATATAACTGCATGAAAAATTACATAAAATATGTACGCTTTGATGCCACCCTGTTTCCTTGACGATCGTGGCATTTTTGTAAATGTAAACGTTCACGACGTAACTTTTCCGAAAGATCTGTTACTGAAATGACCTGTACTGAACTGCTAATGCAGTATTACAAACGTTGCATAAAACTAACGTCTATTTCACTTATGGTTTGCACTTAAAATAAAAGACCAATTTCATATTCTATTTTTGGTGCAATAGTTGTCATATTCGATATTTAAACAAAATCTGAAGTCATATCTAGATATCTTGGCTTCTTAAAATGAAAAAATATGAATATAAAAGAATAGAACTTTAGCAGAAGTCATGTCTAGGGGAGTGTTCTAAGCACATCGAGTCCATCATTTGGAAAGAGATTCTGCAAACGCCGTCGAAAGGGCAAATGATTTCACACTGTAATCGCAATATCATTTTCGTACACGATACATATACTAAATCCTCTAGTGTTATATTATTGATTTCAATGTGTAGGATTTCTAACCGTGGATTAAATACTCCCGCTCTAGTAGAAATAATTCATTATGTGGTTAACGCAAAGAAAACTTAAATTAACATTTCACGACTGGTATTTACTGTGGAAAGGCTATTTGGTGAAATTAATATGATATTAAAATAATTAGTGTTTTTAGGTATTAAATATATCTTGTGGTATGTTTTTCTCAACATATACGATATGTACAGAAATTGCAAGAAAAATCTCAAAATGAATATGAAAAAGTGCGATTTTCCTTATAAACCGTTGTAGAACTGATGCATTTTACAATGTAAATCAACAAATTTGTTTTTACAAACGTTTGTAGTCAATAATATGACAGGAGACAAAAAAGGAGCAAGATTTACCCAATGCGAGTGCGAGTTACGTAAGTAGTCGCGAGTGCTGACGGGTTAAAATTTCTGATGCATTTTTTAAACTCGTGACATCAAAATGACATTATTTCATTTATGATATTCCACTTTCTTTACAGTTATGTCTATCTCCACCATATGGATGGCATATTACATGATCACTATTTTACACTATCGGATATTGGGAAAGCTTTCTGAAAGGAAAAATTATCAAAAAGTTGAAAAAAATCTTAGAACGATTGAATTTTCAGAATTTTAAAGTTAATTACGGTTTATTCTATATCGTTTCACGTATATGTGCAAAATTTCTAGCCGATCGGTCAAATGCTGTGGAAGGAGTTAACGGATAAACAAACAAGCAAATTAGCAAACAAACTTTAACATTTATATAATAGATTTTGGTAGTAAGTACACGGTTTCTGGGGCCTCATGAGCATAACTGTTGCTTACTAGCTTTGTATGTTTCTTTCAGTTCACTATCATTATTTTAATATTTCTACGGCTCTGCTACAATTAGATAGCTACACTTTTCTTTGTTATATAGTAATTTATTGGATATCTATCCGCTATTGTCCAATTTCGGTTACGATGTATCCATTCATGACCGTTATTTTTGGTCATCTTAATTGGAATAAAGATTGAATTCCTTGATTCGTAAGTTTGGCTATTTTTCTGTGTGTGTGTCTCTCTCTCTCTATATATATATATATATATATACTAGCTGCCAAACCCACGACTTCGTCCGCACCGGCAATAAAATCAGGTCGAGAGAGAAATGAACTTTATATGAATTAATTATTTTTTTAAACTTATTTTAAATGAAGTATACTACATGGTATACGTAAAGTTACTAAATTTAGATTTTTTTTACGTATTTTCCGAATGAAGATAGTTACGAGAGTATTTGTGAATTGCTTTGAGTGCTCTTGTAATGAAATATTTATGATATATACATAGATTATATCCTATGTTACTCAGGAATAGTGCCGTCTTCTATCCGTGAAAAAATCTTTAGAATTTGGTTGGTAGTCTCAGAGGTGCCCATGCAGATTAATGTATTAGAATTATTTTTAAGTTTTGCTCTGAAATAACTGTTGGTAATAAATGCATGAATTTAGCCAGTAATATTCAAGAATAATGTAGCTTTCTATCAGTGAAAGAAGTTTTGGAATCGGTTCAGTAGTTACTGAGATACACATAGAGCTTAATGTAACTCTTATGAGTGTCCCTGCAAAAGAACTATTTGTGATATAGGCAAAGAAGGTAGCCTATAATACTCAGGAATAGTGTAACTTACATTCAGTGGAAAAAGTTCTAGAATCGGTTCAGTAGTTTCAGAAATGTGCATACAGCGTAATGTATTAGCATTATTTTGAATGACTTTGTAAAAAAAAAATTGTGCGCTATAGGCATGAAAGGTTGCCTGTAGCCAAATGCTAATGCTCTAAGCTTCTTCATTCCAAATTTTACCAAAATCCGTTGATTTTTTCGTGATTGAGTCACAAACATTCAAACATCCAAAATTTTGCATTTATAGTATCAGTAGGATTAGAAAATTCATGAACTTTAAGAAATACATTTGGACTTAATTCTTTCTTATGCCTTTTAGTTTGGCGTAAAACTTATTAATTTCCTTTTTGTGTTTTTCAATTGCACGCGATTCTGCAAGTAGCATTTCTGCTTTATTTCAAAGGCATTAATCATTTTATGCGGAAGAAACTCACCAAGCATGACAGCCTAAAAACGGTTTTTAATTAATAATGGAAGAAGTAATTAAAATTTCAAAATTCTGATCCTCAGGTGCACATTACCGAAGTCAAGGCTTTATATTTTCAATTTTTCAAAGCTCTGCTTGCTATAGTTTTGTCTGGAGATCGCACACATGCATATTTACAGAAACTCATTTTATTATTATATATAACTAGCTGCATGCCCGTCCTTTGCACGATAGGCAACGAATATTTTACTGACTTCTTATTTCGAATTACAGTGGAAGCCGCTTAATTGGATCATATTCGTGCGACTGATTTTTGGTTCAATAAAGCGGCTGATTCGATAAAGCAGCGACTTTAGTTGAGGCTTTGAAGAGAATGATCCTGTTCCGTTTTTCGTGATTTGATTCGATAAAGCGGCTGATCCAATTAAGCGACGGCCACTGTAATTCCAGTGATGTACAATCTCCAATAATACAATGTATATATGGTTATTATATATATATATACATTGATATATATATATATATATATATATATATATATATATATATATAATAACCAGAGAGTGGCTGTGTTGTGGACGTGACCGTGTGTTTTACGCGAATTCGTGTACATTGCGAGTAATACTTTCTTTGAGTTTCAGCGGGTTCAGGAAAGAAATAAAGTAAACAAATAATTTTTGTGTTATAACATTATAGGTCTATGAACAAACATCAAATAGGATTCATCGGGACTTCTGGTAAACGTTAAATCAATGCAGTTATTATTATTTCTTTTTAACACTATATAGATCTTGGCGACAGATGACGATTGAAGCGATAACGAACGTTCTAGCTTCTCTGAGTCAAAATTTATACTAAACGGACATTATGTGACGCAGCTGAACGACCTTGAAATGGCAGTCCTCAATCAACGTAACAGATTTTTTTTAGCCATTAGCTGGTAGCATTAAACGAAGTATCACACAGGTATTAAACACAGACAGTTTTGGGAGAGTTGGTGCCCGTTGATTTGAACATTAAAACAATTTTTAAACACCATATATATAGGGCCATAGAATTTTTAAATCGATATCTTATCAAGCAATACAATAGTTCCAAATCTTCAGCCACCAGCACAGCATTAATTAATTTTTGCATATAATTAATTTTTGAACTAGTCTCCCTCCGATGACGTCTGGTATAATGTAATTTTTAGATGTCTTTTTTTTTTAGATTTCGTCTTACTTAAATTTAGTTATGTGCTTTTTAAATGACTATGACATGGTTTTTTTATGGCTATTAACACACACACACACACACACACACATAAATATATATATATATCCTTTCTGTTTCCTCGTAATTTATATTTTACATGGCATAAAATAAATAATTAATTGAATAAAATGTAACTTATTAACACCGAGTAAAAATGGTCTAAATAAAATCAGATAAAATGAGATAAAAATAGAATAGTCTAAATTCATAATTATGTTTTTTAAAAGTCCATCCAGCAAAAATTTGACATAATAAAGATTATTAAGAAATGAAAAATAGCAAAATAGCATTAAATCATACCATTTTGCACAGTATCTACAAAAGTGATCGGTAATTGAAGGTTATGGTGGTGACTGAAATTGAATTGCCAACCAGCCGAGACAGATCCCCAAGACGTTGGTGATGAAATATCACGAAAATGTTTGCATTTTTACAGATGTTTGTTTGTTTAAGGTGTAGATACGATGTTAGCGCAAAACTAATATCGGCAATCTAGCTCATAGAAACTATTATATAACCCACGCAACTGATAGCCTCCTTTGAAAGTAAATGTGAGTCATTGTACTTCTAATGAGAAGTACAATGAGTTTCAAGGCTATTTTAAGTGTCAATCATATATTCAGTTGAATAATGTATACGAATTTTCTATAATCTCTTCTCACATTTCTGGGGACGCAATCCGGTCACTCTCCAGAACGTTGAAAAAGTTGTAATTGCTCCAAGCCAGTTGTCCTCAGAATGATGACTGTACCAGTCTTTCCTTTTACATTCGTAACCGTGAATAGGAACGCGATTACGCAAATTAATGTATTTTATTCGATAAACAACGCCAAAATTTCCCCTGTCGAAGATTTTAACACTTTTTTTAACCAAATTAAACCAAAAAAAGTGTTAACCAAAAAAAAAAAAGCTTTAACCAAAAAAGTGTTAAAACCAATCCCACGCTCCGCTTTTTACGTTCATCGAATTTGGTTATCTGCCGTCCATTACTCTATTCATTAGAGGGCTCTGAACAAATCACTTTCTTTAATATGTATTATCAAACACCACTAGCTTTTTATTTCCCCTAACATACAATTAATGGTACTTTTTAGTGACTATGTGATTTTATCTCTCAACACCCTTTATTGAAAAATGTGTCCCAAAAATGCAACACAAAATTATGCGACATAATTTTACATATATTTAACACTAGAAGCGCCAGAGCAGTCATTTTGACTGTTTTCGCCATTTTATCTTGGATTCCTAAAAGACCCTTTACTTTAGGAAGTCATAATTTTTTGAATTCTCCTAAAAAACCTTGAAAATTATTAACACTAAATATGCATTGAATGAAAATAAAATTAATGGAAATATTTTTATGTATACCTAGAAGCGCCACGAGCAGTCAAATTGACTGCTAGTGAAATTGAGTATATTCATCGTACTCTATCACGCAGAAAAAATCTTATCGTGAAGAAACATTTCCCCTACATATTCCTTTCATTCACTATTTCTCTAATCCATGATATACTTGTCATTTTCCGCCCCCTTCCCCAGCCCCCCTCCATTTAAAAAAAACATTGTCCCGTAATCGTTTTCGAGATACCATGGAAAATCTAAGATTTGATTTGAAGTCAAACAGGAGTCAACATTTAGAAACTGATAAGTTTGCTATGTTTTCAGATATCTGAAACAAATTTATAGAAAACTGTGCTCTTTCTTATAAGCCAGGAGAAAATCTGGTGTTGGATGAACAACTATTTCCATCAAAAGTTCCAGCAAGTTTATTCAATGTATGCCGAATAAACCAGATAAATTTGGTATAAAATTTTGGATGCTAGTTGATGTTGACTCAAAGTTTATGTGCAATGCTTTTCCATACCTTGGAAAGGATAACGCAAGAAATGAAAACGAAAGCCTTCCTGAAAATATAGTAATGCGCCTTCTGTGCCCTTATGTGAATACAGGTAGAAATATGACAGTGGGCAACTATTTTTCCTCGCTTTCATTATCTAAAAAACTTAAAATGAAGAATACAAGTTTTGTGGGGACAGTCGAAGACATCGAAAAGAAATTCCGCATGAGATCAGGAAATCAAAAACTCAGCTTCACGAAACAGTTTTACAGAAAAATGGAGAAACTACACTGACAGTGCATCAAGGTAAAAAGAATAAAAATGTCCTACTTCTAAGTAACTTGCATACAGATGTAAATGTAGAGTCACAAACTGTGAAAAAACTTCCAGAAACAGAATTCTACAACAAAACCAAATGTGGAGTCGACATTATTGACCAAATGACACGTAAATATTCTGTGCGGGCTGCTTCCCGTAGATGGCCCGTGCATATTTTCTATAATATGCTGGATTTGGCAGGAACTAATGCCTGCATTATCTAACCAGAAATGAGTGGTAAATCTATAATAAGACATAATTCTTCTGCCAATTGAAAAAGAAAGTTGAGAGCGAGTCACTTGAAGAAAAAGACAAGTACACAACTGCCCTCAGAAATTTCGAACACTACTAACAAAAACTCTCAAAAAAGAGACGGCAGTGCCAAATTGGATTTTGTAAGAGCAACGAAACAAGTGATATGTGCCAGAAATATTCACATTTCATATGTGGTAAATCCACTTTCAGCATTGAAAAATTCTAATATGTAAAAATTGCGAATAGCATTGAAATGAGTTTTATTAAAAAGTAAGTAAAAATATTTTTTGTAGCATGTATTTTAACAAGAATTAACATTTTATTCTTTAAAAAAGCTTTTAAAAATACCATAAACTTTTTGTATTTAAATAAATGTACAAAATTCTTTGAGCAGTCAATTTGACTGCTGCTGGCGCTTCTAGGTAGAAAGAAAGTGCGGCGCTTCTAGTGTTAAATACTATTGGTTAGCAACAGCTTTAATCTATTGTTACAAGCTGTAGAATATGCATCACATGAATTTTTCTATAAATAGGTTACACTCATAAAAATTTCAGCATAGGGTTATCAGGCGAAATACGCGAAAGATGAGCGATAAAATGACAAAGTCAATTAATATGGTTTTAATATGGCAATAATGAAACTAAAAAAGTTAGGGGGGCTCAGGGGATATCTCCCTGGCGAGGCGCGAACAGCCGAGTTTCATATTTTTCTTGTATAATATCCATATGTTTTAAATTAATTCACTAAGTTATAGTCATTATAAGCAATTATCCTTCTTCAAGGTGTTTTATTTTTAAAAATTGCTGCATTTTCAATTATAATGTTGCGTTTGACAACACGTGTGTGTGTGTGTGTGTGTCTTGTTTATTCTCCTTCAAAAGAAAACCTTTATAAATATTTTTCTTTATTCGTGATTTAATTTAGATAGTCGTACAATCGAGTAATTTGATGATTTTTTTAAAGAAAAAAAAATAAACAGAATTTTGTGCGATTCTCAAACTGGAATAATGACATTATATTAGCTTGAAAATATAAGATTCATGTAATTCATTGTTGAAAAAGATAAACAATAGCTTTCTCTTGAAAAATAAAATAATTATCATGTCATCTTAGATTGGTTTTCTAATTTTCAAATATAATAATATAAACAAAATCTAAATCTAAAGTTCAAATTTTTATAAAATAATTAATATTATTCAATTTTCCATTTATTATTGTGGATTATAAACGCACATCTTTAAAGTATTCATGGGGATTCGAAATCATTTATAAAAGAGTAATGCAATAACAATTAGTGGAAGTGTGTGCGCTATTTATTTAAATAAACACGTGGAAACATAAACCATGAAATTCCCAGCATCGGAATTTAATCACACTTTAACAATTTCGCGAGAATCAATGCGTGAATAGATCTATTACATTTATTGTCCTCAAATTGTCATTTATCAGGTTCACCTTAAACCACTACGATTTCAGTGATGAATGACCATTAACTGAGCAGTAAGTTTCAACAGATGTACTGGAAATACACCTACAATGACAGATATAGGAGAGAAGGTGGCAGGAAATATTTGTGCAAGTGAATAATTTGGGGGAGTTTTCATACACTTTTTAAATCTAACTACTTAGAAATTTTCACAAACAATACTATTCTGTTTTAGCTTGTTGTTCATGAAGGGAAAACTACTCCAGAGCTGTCTGCCTAAAGAGTGGGGCGGAGAATTTTTTAAGGGGTTCTGACGCGTAATCGCGTTACATCTGGAGAAAAGCGCCTCAAACTCCAAACCGTAAGTTCGATAGTCACGCGATATAGCCTGAATCTGGGACCTTCAGTTTGTGTATTTACATATTTATTTATATACTTGGGCCCCATTATGGCGGAGAAGATAAGACACTGAACCTGGTACACGGCTGTACTGTGAAGTTCCCGGGTTAGGTCTCGACGCGCAGCTGTCAGTCTAACGGTCTGGAGTTTTGGGAGTTTTCCTGCAGATGGAACGGAAGTACATGCTAGAGTGCCGAGTCTATCGCCCAAGGCACCTTACACAAGCAGAGGCCTCTCGTGTAAGCTTGCCATATTACAAACACATATTTATATAAATATACTAAATATTTATATATCTATATCTATCTATCTATCTATCTAAAGATCTATCTATATCTACATCTATATATATATATATATATATATTTATACATATATTTCCGTCGGAATGTTCTTTTATTATTGTAATTTACTTTTAAATAGTACACTTGTGAATTTAGCTTCTTTTTAACACGCTTTTATTAGCTTCACCTGTATGTATGTTTGTATGTATGTATGCTTGTATGTTTGTAACCGACTCCTTTGAACTCGATTTTGACCCACTTTAAACGGTCAGATTTAATTTAAACTTGGTAGATATATCAAGGATCGATGACAATACAATAATCTGATAAGTTTATCCCATTATCCTGATTTTAACATGCTTTTATTTATTAGCTTCACCTGTGTGTATGTTCGTAACCGACTCCTTTGAACTCAAATTTGTTACACTTTAAACTGTCAGATTTAATTTAAACTTTGTACATTTATGAAGAACCGGTGACAATACAATAATTTTATAAGTTTATCTCATTATCCTGATTGAAAGTAGAACACTTCCAAAGATTACAATCTTAAGAAAACCTTTTTTACCGTGGCCGTGATCGGATAGTGGTTAGTACATTGCGTTGCGGCCGCAATAATCCAGGTTCGAATCCTGGGAATGGCGATATTTTTATTTTTACAAAATATCGTGATCCATCTCATTATGGAAGAGTTGAGTACAAGAACATGTTAAGGCCATTCTTTTTAACACGCTTTTATTTGTTGATTATAGACCTATTTTTCCTTTTAGTGAGTAAGGTAGCATTTAACTGCAGGGTTGATTCATACTTTGGTGTACAGTAGGGGCGTAGAAAGAGGGAGGGCTCAGGGGGCTGCTCCCCCACCGAAATGGGACCCTTTACTTAGCTTACAATTTGATATTTAGCTTATAATTGAACTTTAGCCGTAAATTTGATACAAAGCCCACCCCGAAATAAAATCCTGGCTACGCCACTGGTGCACAGTGAAAATAAATTATCTCACAGTTTGTATTTTCCAACTTAGTAATCCTTAGTGTCTTATGAGAGATATCGAAAATTAAAAATAAATTTTAAATACATAGAGTTTAAAAAAAACTAAAAAACACATTTTTATAGCAAATCGAACTGAAAAGTGAAAAATAAAAATATAGTTTAAAAAACAAAAAAAAAACCGCTTTAATGTTAAATTTAACAAACCAAAAAGCGAAAAATAATTATAAATATATTAAGAATATAGAAATAAATTAATGAACGAAAAATCATAATATTGTGAAAAAAGCGTGAGGTGCTCCATATATCAGTTCTTGAGAATATTCGATCGGTACGATGAGTACAAAAATGATATAAAAAATATAGCACAAAGCGCCCCACGCTTTTTTCACAATATTATTATTTTTCGTTCATTAATTTATTTCTATATTAAGAATTATTTTTCGCTTTTTGGTTAGTTCTATTTATTATTAAAGCGTGTTTTTTGGTTTTTCAAACTATTTAACTACTGACTTGTTCTTAGACGTTTAATTGAAAATCTTTTCAAATATAGCATAATTAATATATAATATAAGTAATTGCAAATTAATAATAAGCATTTATAATGCAGGTTGAAATTATTGATAAATGTTTAAAGTTTAATCATTATGTGTTTTTCGTACGGTATAGTTAAAATATTAAATAAACGTTTCAATAAAAGTAAAAAACTATACATTTTAGTTTATACGTCCACGATAAGGGATTAGTACTACATAAGACAAAAACAATATAAAAGTTAAAAATTTGTAACCTCAGCAACGTTTAATTATTAAAGAAATGGCTGATAAAATAAGTGGACAAGGTGCCAAAGATCTTAACTTCTTGACTAATTCTAGCGTTGGATCTAACACTTAAATGAACCTATCGGCTACTTGAACTGATTTATTACAGTATTCTTTAAAAATGCTTTTATAAAGTTTCTTTTCATTCCTGCAGGGCATTCTAACTTTATAACATCTTTAGCGAGCATGTTTTGATCTACTGACTTTCTTAATGTCAGTCAGTTACTCCATGTTACTTCATTTGTTTAGAACTTTTGGAAATATTTTCTAGGCAATGTGCCTTTTTGATTTACTTCATAAAATTTGCTTATCGTATATGATAGTTTTGGCAAGATTGAAACATAGAAAACATGAACATTCTTCCCAAATTAAAAAAAAGTTTGATATTTTTGGGTTGTTGGTCCTTCTGTCTTCTAGCCTATGTTCCAATCACCATAAAAATTTATTACATGTGTTTAAATAGTTTTATGTGCATGGGATGGAGGGGGGCGAAACAAATACGTTTAAGTATTTTTTACGTTGCATAAATTAATTTAAATATGTTATTGGAATAAATTGAAAAAAATGATACACACTGCAATACTACCATGCCCACTAAACGCGCGAAAGTTTTTATATTTAATAATATTTTTACTATGCTGCCTGGGTGGTGTAGTAGCTAAAGAAAGTTTCTATCACACCTTGGATCCGTATTAAATTGTTCATCCTTTCTAAGGGGGTAACACTTGCCACCCATTGGGTTCCCCAAAATGAAATGGCCAATTGTGCGGGCCTTCGTTTGACAGAGGCTTGTGAAAGCAAGTACCCGGCCTTTGGGAAAATAAGATATTGTTACTACTATTATTGTATAATAAATACGACACTCCGCGCAACATATTTAATGAAACTATATAATAGAGTTTTTTAATTTTTTTTTAACTTTTGACAAATTTGACACAAATAGACCACTCACCCGGGCTTGGAAAAAAACTGGTACAATCATTTACGCATTTGAATAGCAGTTTAGGTGTGTTTATATTTACTTTGACGATCTTTAACATTCTATATCTAAACACAAAATGAGTAGCATCAACGTTTTTTTTCATCCAAAATAGTTTTAATTAAAGTTTCATTTTTAGTTTAATTCTTAATTCAAGTTTCTTAAAAAAATAAAAATTAAAAAAAACATTTAGCAGTTTTATGATGCAGTGTATCAGGGCGTACATGTTCAGTTACCGAAATAGGTTTGTTATATGTATTATTGAAGTGTTTTATGTTCTGATTTTAAAATACTGCTAGATTTCTGACAAAAAGAATACCTTTAACTAAATATTTACTCTAGTGTCTCATTAAAGTTTTATGAAAAGCTTAATTATGGTTTTAGAAATAGTGTGCGAAATTTCCATGTTTGCATGCCTGTTTAGTTTAATGCTGGGGAGGGGGAAAATAAGATTTTATCAGTATTTTCATACATAAATATTAAGAATATTTAAAAGGTTTGATAACTTGTACGCTTCAACTTATTTATTTTTTAGAATAAATAATTATTAGCAAAAATATTTACCGTTAACATATATTAAAGTATTTGAATAAATATCGAACTTAATTTAATTTAAGTACCTAAACTAACTAGTTCAAATGAAAAAAAATTAATCTTTCTGATATTTAGCATTTAGATTTAGCTTTAAAATGCTAACTTTTAAAATATATTTAAATTTAAAATACTGTGTCTAACTAAGAGATGAATATTTATAAGCGCACGTAGAACCATTTGGTGATTAATTTCCAGTGATCGTTGAAAGAATTTTCAACAGAAAAATAACTCTTTATAAATAGAGAATTTAGAGTTTCAGGCCGCAGTAAGAAATAACTTTGAAACTAACTGTAAAATAAATCTACTAAATCTAATTTTTTCAAGCGAAAAACGTTTTGATGAATTATTTATCAGTGATTTTACGCCCGTAATGCTTTATCGTCCTTTTAGGAAAGCATGCTCTTAAATTATTAACGGACAAACATTTCGTAAACGATTTGCAAAAGAGAAAATTGATTCCTTTAAAAATTACATGTGCGAAAAAAGTAAAATAGATACATCGATATAAAAGGAAAATTTGAAAGATATTGCCTATTTAGTTAAATTTTATTTGCTTGGATTTTTAAATGTTTTGGAATCTTCCCAAATACATGCCTACTGAAAAATGATCGATATTGGGCAGCGTTTGCAAATTTACATTATCTTACACACTTTGAAAGAAGAAAGACGGCTTTGAATAGCTATTTGCCTTAAACACATAATATACATATGGTGTAAATGTTTATTTATTTAATAGTTTGAAAATTAGCTTAAGAATATGGAAGAACATTAACTACCAGTATTTTTTACAAATACATCGTAAATCCGGCACTCTCCTCATTGTTTTATTTTCTTTAAATAACGGATTCTAAGAAATAATTTTTACTTTAACTGTATATTAATAGAAATTCAAAATTATATCATTCAAAAATAACTTACGATAAATCGATTATAAACACTTTAACGATTAGTGCTCTACAAAAAAATTTGGCACACACATAGTACACTACATACTCTGTAAGTTGCAGGCATTTATCGAATTCTTGCACCAATCGTCCGACGATCTGGGGATAGAAATTCCTCCTTGGTGTTAAAGTGAAGTTGTAACAACAGTTCGAACATGATAATAGGCGAAAAGCTGTTCCTATCCAAATGTTATTTCAGCTTCCTGATCACGTAGAGTCCCAGGCGACAGATCCATACAGTACGGAGGATGATACCAGACTTTCCATCCAAAACTGCAAAGCAAAAACTGTACGTGCTTAGTAAGGTCTTGCATTGTCGTGAAAGAGAACATTGGTTCCGCTTAAAACTCGATGTCTCTGGTTTTCCTCAAAAATCTTCGTGATTCCCTGCAGGCAGCATTAGTAATGGTGCTTTTACTCATAAGCTCGGAGAAGATGAGACACTTTTGCAGTCGAAAAAACAGTAGGCATGACTTCAAACACTAATCGAAAAATTTTAGATATTATTCTCACTCTTGTTGATGTGTGTTTCCATTACACTGACGTTTGCTTCTTTTCTGGGGAGCGTAAGTACACCCGTACCTCAAGTCCCATAATTATGCGGCATGAGAAATCATTTACTTCAGCAAAATAACAACGAAGAAATTACACATAAGAATGAAAATTTGATTTTTTGTGTTTAGAAATCAATTGGACAACATTGTTCGTCCGTATGAATTGAAGAACATGAAGCCACTAAACAGCAAGATCAACACATGTGCCAAGCTATGTCACATCAATGTCTCAGTACTGTTTGAAGAAAGATGGAATGAGCAACACCATTGGATGAAAATAATAAAATGACTTTTTAAAATTGCACCGACCGGATTGTATGGACCGGTTTGTCTTTCCATGTAGCACCCAAAAAGTATACACTGCATTATTTTGACGCACCTTAATTGGCGAGTTTTTAACAAAGTGATTTATTTATATGTTGATCTTCACAAGCGTTTTTTTTTTGTATTCTTAAACAAAATCATGAAAAAAAATCAAGCCAATCGTTCCAACGGTGTGGATTTTATTACATTTTTAGAAAATAACTTTTTAATATTTTTGGAGTAACGGTGGGAAAACTTTTATTTTTGAGTTGTACAAAGCGGAATAGTGGCTAGCGAAATTATATTAGCTATCTAAAAGGTTTACTAGTCAAAAGCTTTATTGATTTTCTGGCATAAATTGAAATTCAATTTTTCATTCAACTACATCTTATATAGACAACAAAGTGACTAAAGATAATTTCTTAAGAAAAATTAGCACAAAAATTTTAGATTATTTATATGTTTATAAAATATTAAAATAACTACTAATGTAAACTAACACATGGATAATTAGAGAAATAATTTTAAAAACAATCGACAGATCGATTGCGTAACAATGAAATTAGTCATATCTTACATTAATTTGCTTACTATATTCCGATTACTAAATGATTCTCGAAATTACTTTCATTTAGAAACGGTTATATGAGGAAATATTGCTATAAATTTTCTTCAAAAGATTAATTTATTTCCTTATCCCTATTTTTTTTGTTAAATTTGTAATTACTTCAACGTGGTAATTTATTTCCAGTACGCAGCCTCTCATGCAATTAAAGGTCTCAAAAATTAACGTTCAGACCAGTAATCAAATTATAGTTTTTACATGTCTTGAGTTATCTTTAATCTGGGAGAAAGTTAGAAATATAATCGGCTGAGAGTTTTCTAATGTTCGTAAATGGAGTTGTTGTTTAGTCTATCCGTAATTATTAAAAGATATCTCTATATATATTTATACATTTAGTATTATTTTGAGAATGAGAGTAAGGATTGAACTTAATGACAGATTAAATAAAGTACGTATCTAAAGTAGAATAAATAAGATACAGTAAAATTCCTTGAATAAAAAGATTTTTAAATTTCATTCATATCATTTTATGATTATAAAAATAAAATTTCATATATTAACTCATTACATTATTATTATCATAAAAATTCATATATTCATGTGAAAATACGAAACATAATTTTATTTAGAAAATAATTCATTTGATTTCACTAATTTATTTATTGAACAAATGTATTCAAGATTTTAATAGAATGCTATAAACTTATTCCTTTTTCGTGACTTCATTTAAGAAAACAATATGCTTAGTGTTTCACAAAGTTTACGTCAAAGCAAGCAAGAATATTACACATTAGAAGAGAAGAAATGTTACACATATATATACAGGGTGTCCTAAAAAGCTGGTAACGGGCTTTAATTCCTAATCTATTAGAGATAAGTGGGCGGTGTAAATTTTAAAAAAAGTATTCAAAATAAGGAATAAGACTCCGTTAAGAAAAAGTTCCTCTCATTCATTTAGAAAAAGTTACACTTTTTATATTTCATTTCATTAAAAAACATTCCTAATTTGTAAAATGTGTAAAATTTGGTACATCACCTCATTAGTTTATGACTAATGAGGTGATGTACCAAATTTGAGTCTTTCATCATGAAATGTTATTGTTAAAGAAAGACATCGTTAAAGAACGATGATCGGGGACTATACATGATTTTGAATGTAAACGTTTATTTCTAGAGTGCAAAAGAAATATTTTATTTCATAATTTCTTTACGACCCCTGAAATTCGATCATTCGACATACATTTTTTCCCTTCGTGAGCCATGAAAAAGTGGTTTAAGTCAGCGTTATATTTATCTTCGTATCTCTGACACATTTTTAATATATAATTCTCAAATTTTGCAGGTCACCTCATCAGTGTATGAGACACATTTGACTAAATGGGAAATGTTTTATACGGGGGCCATGTACTAATTTAAATGTGTAACCTTTTAAAAATTAGCGAAAGGAATTTTTTCTTAACGGATTCTTATTTCCGACCTTATTTTGAACATTTTTATTTTTAATATATATGCTCGTTACATGCTGTTTGGGAAACCATGTATATATATATATATATATATATATATATATATATATATATATATATATATATATATATATATCTGCATACATATAGTACATGTGTATAGGTTTGGAAGTCAGCGGAGCAAACCACAGTACTCAGAGCTGTGGCTGCCGACGTAAGTTACACTACACTTCTGGTTCCGAACATATTGTAATTAATTCTCACACAAATTTACGTGGCAACAGAAGTCACGAAAAAGCTGCTCTTTGAGCACTGTTTCAACTTATATTTCTTATATTTCGGCAATCACATTGTTTATACAGTAATCATATGTTCCGAAAAAGGTGAATTTATTGGTTAGTAAAATTCCAAAGCCTCATAGCCCCAAAAAATTCTTGCGAGTTATGAAGCTAAAGGACTGTGTGAAAATGGGGAGATATATCAGTTGCGTTTTTAAAAAACTTAGATCCCGACACAAATCCTTTGTTTGATAAAAAACGTAATTTTGCGTTAAAGTATTTTTTATAACTGAGGCACATTATTACAATAATGTACATTATTTAATAATTTTTCAAAATACATATTTAAGAAATATTTTTACATGTGTGCATTGTATCGAGAATAAAATAATATAGGTACTACAAAAACTAAAATACGAACCCACAGTTAAATTTTGAAGCTCTAGAAAATTTCATAGCCGACTGAAAAGAGGTCATATTTTACAAGCAGTGCCCACTAAAATATTTCTTGCAGGAAAATATTTCCTTTTTTCCGAAGTTCAAACATGTTTGAGATAGTATATACTTCGCAGTATTTTACTGCATAAAACAAAATGTAAAATGTGATAAAATAAGATAAATAATAAAAGTTTTGCTCTGGACAATCTCTGTTTGCGGAAATGTTGAAATCAAATACAGACCATTTTACCATTGTGAAAACATAGAAAGGCAGTTTATTGCTTCTTATAGTGTGAAACATTATTAAATATGTACCGCATTGGCCCTAATATAACGTGATGTTTTTGGACCGATCATTTCCTTTTAAAAATCTGACTCGCGTTAAATTAGAGGCAATATAGGATTTTTCTAATTTATTGATGAAAAATTTCGGGGTCAAGTTATATTTGGGCTAATACGGAATTTTCGTATTTCAATGAAGTATTTATTCAAAAATTAATAACATATAAACACTAAAGCAAATTACGTGCAATAATGTAAGTTTATCAGGTTTTCCTACTTCTAAATTTTAAGCAATCTTTAGAGCATTTTTTTTTTATTTAGAGCTTAGGTTATTAAAACATATATTCATATTTTATGTCTCTTAATGTTCTTGATTTCACTAGGTACGATTTTTTGTTTTCAAAATGTATAGCTGTGTGTCCAAAAAGTGTATATTTTCGTTTCATTTTAACGTTAAAAATTGGCATTAAATCCGATCTGTACATCACATTACAGTTGAGCTCCGCTAACAGCCTGAATTCTGTATACTGTTAACCCATATAAACAATTTTTGTTATTTTTAGGAACACTATCAGAATCTTAAAATAAATGCCAGCAAAAGGTTAATTACCCACTGAAACAACCAATTTAAGTAGCTAACCAACACAACATAATTCTCGACATGTGTATGTTGAATTATAGATCGGGAGGGAAAGCCAAACAAAATACGTCTATTTCCGATTATAAGAATTTAATTACGAAATAATGGTCCAGATTCGTTCATGTGAGTCGGAGCGTGAGACTCTCCATTACAAGCAATGACCAAAATATGTCATTAATCAAGTACATCCTACACCAGGGAGAGAGATTATAGTGATGAATGGACACTAGTCATATGCTGCAGTACAACAAATATGCCCGGGGTTCTAATCAGTAGATACATTTTCAAATGAATGTGATTGATCTTCGTGTCAACCGTTTTGAGCGGTTTAATTGACCCAAAATGAACACCACTTGTCTCGGTTGCACTCTTTCACTCCTTTACGCTTTATGGGTTTTAAAAATGGCTCAAATACTCATATCCATGTATAAATAAAATGCGTGAAACAACATATATCGTGACGTTGATTATCACTTATTTATTTGCGTTTATAACTTTATATGTTATTTGCTATTATATTGCATTCGATTACGTGTGTTAAAAATTCTTCCTATATTCATATAAAGTCGAAAACGTTTAATTTAAAATATGTTTAAGGTATATCCTGCTTATTGTAATAAATTTTCCATGTACCAAAACGTAATAATTAACGCTTGTTAGAATGAATAAATTCTTGTGGTAATTTGGCTATTTCATAGCGTGGGTTGAACTTTAGTACGCCATGGTCATCGAATGAATACATCAGCAAGTCTACAAATGTAGCATTTTCACCGGGCTTACTCATTCTTGTTTTTTGTTTTTTTTATTAAACATGCCAACGCATCTACTATACGTTATTATAACCTTAGTTCCCATTTTTGGATAATAAAATTATTCTTAAGCAGTTGAGCCACCTTTGTCGATCGGAACAGATGCATATTCCTAGTATTGCTACGTGATATTACAAAATCAACCGCAGTCTATTTGGACTTACTCTCGTTATTTTACACACCCTGATGTTCGGTAAAGGGCTGAAAGAACTAGATTTGCTTCAGTTAGTTTATATTAGGTTAGTTATATTTATGTGAGCACTTTACTTTTTTGCCTGCAGTTATAGTTTAAATGCAACAATTAAATACGTAGAAAGTTTAATATTTCAACTTGATATGTATGCTATTAAGCAGTTGAACCACCTTTGTCGATCGGAACGGATGCATATACCTTGTATTGCTACGTGATATTACAAAATCAACCGCAGTCAATTTGGATTTACTCTCGTTATTTTACACACCCTGATGTGTCAAAGCTATGTCAAATAAAGTTAAAAGAGTATGTTTTAAAAAATTGAGTAATTTTTGAACACTTTCATACGTGGAGTCCACAACTGAGTACATAAAAAATTACCTATACTATCCTATATAGGTATGATATAGGTATATAGGATGAGCTAATTTGTGCACATAATGAAAAACCAATTTTTCTCAAAAATTTAATAGTGACATTTTTTACATAATTTTCGCAATTGCAAATGTAATCCCTCTTACTAATAAAATAATTATTTAATTTAAAGATAAATTATTTATTCAAGTCTGAAAAGATTAAATGCATGAAAAGGAAATCAGATCAAAGACAGCACTAAATTCTTACATGAGAAATGCCCCTAGTTTTTAATTGTCATTTTTTTATTTTTTATGATAATGAGATTAGTTTCTGTTATAAATGTAGAAAGTTGAATAAAAACGCCAATGGTAGCTAAATCTGCAGATCGTTTCATAAGTATGACTTGCCAACATCAATGCGAGAACGAAGGGTGAGAGAATCGCCCCGCCTTATACAGGGACGGTAAAGCAACAGCCTATAGAAGAGTAGTACGAGGGGCAAAGTTATATCAAATAAAAAGTTAAAAGAGATAATTGAGAGATTTCCAACATTCGGACAAAGGGGATGGAGGCAATCACCAGATTTCGCCCCCTTACCTAGAATTCAGAATCTTGCTGTAATAACCTTCAAGATCTCAGCAGTAATTCACCAGGCTTGGATGCTATTGAACAGAGTTTGACGATAACAAACATATAAAAAAAAACACTCAAAAGAACCTGGTGGATCAAAGATTAAATAATTAAAACTTGTTAAAATAACACACATAAAAGGTACTTATCAATCAGGACACGTGTTTTGGGTCAAAAATGTTCTACCTTCATCATCAGCAGAAGAAACATGCCATCTGTCTGTGTATGGACTTCTCTACTGATGACGAAAGTCGAAAATTTTTCGCCCGAAAAACGTGTCCGGATTGATAAATATCTTCATCTGTATAATTTTTACAGTTTTTAGTATTTCAGACTTTAAAGATGTTCCAAATACTATTACAAAGAACGCAGAGGTAAATAATCCTAACTTAAAAGATATGCAAGCGAATAATTCCACTTAAGTTCAATTTCAGCCGCACACAATTTCACACAAAAAGTCTTGTTTTGATACTGTTGATATGGTTCATTGCAATTACAGGAAAAGTTAGAGTTTTATGTTAAGTTGTGAAATAAAAAAAGAAAATGGTATATTTAATTTTCAACATGCCCACCGATTACCTGAATTTCACGCACATTGTGAAAAAGATACCTCACCAAAACATAGCTTTAGTAATTCTTTTATGTTTATTTATACACACAAAGGCCAGGCGTTTGGCCATAAAGCCATTAACCGTTGGAAAAAAACACTCAACATACTGGTGTTGAATGATAAAATAAATAAAAACTTTGTGAAAAAACACACATAAAATTTTGCTTATAAAGCGATACGATCGCTTCGACCAAAAATTCTTTAGGTCTTCCTCAGTCAAAGCCCTATGACCCCTGTTTTTGACAGAAAATCAGCTTTTTCATTTCCCTCTATACCAGAAAGGGCGGGGATCCATTGCAACACAACAGAGTCAGCTAAGGTTTTGAGAATATTGTTACAATACTTAATTTGATCAGAAGTATAAAATTTTCTGTTGGCAATGCTCATCAGAGCAGCTTTATTATCGCAAAGGATGACAGGATTACGTAAACTTAGTTGAGAGCTATAAAAATAGCTTCCACTTTGCCATCAAAACTAGTAGTGTCCTTTCCCTCAGACTGATAGAAAGTGAGCTCTCTGATCTGGGCAGTGGGCATGGAATTTTTTTTTTTTCAATTTCCTGATTAAGTTCAAGTAAATACGAAAATCACTATAGTCAAGGGGACAAACCGGCACACTCAGTAGATTTGTATCCCTCACAAGCTCCAGTTCTTCAGCTAATAATTGGTGACTAGCTTGATTAAAACCTATATATGTTTTGAATTCTTTTTTACTCCTAAAATTGTAAGAACTCCAATAATTATTATTCGGGAGCCTACTGAATTTTTGAAATAAAATTTCTACGTATGTTTTGAATAAGGGAGATAAATGAATGAAGGCTTAATTGACCGCTATGGGGTAGATTTAACACTAGAACCGCGGTGTTTCAGATATGCCTAAAACCGCTGGCTGGGTCAAATTAACCCAACTTGTAGAATTCACGTTGCAATGCAACAACAATGTTATATTTCGACGCTAATGACATTACTTCAATCTTAACATTCGTATAAGTTTAATATTACATTAAAAATACAAAAATATTGTTGCTATAATTCTTATTAGAACCGCGTCGCTTGAGATAGGTATACCTAAAACCGCGGTATGGGTCAAATTGACCCGACTTGTAAAATTCACGTTGCAATGAAAATGACATAATGGTATGCTGTTATACCATTTATTATGCCATTACCGTTAATAGTATGAATGATAATGACATTTATTTAATTTGAACTTCGGATTCCAGACTCGTGGGAAATTTTGGGTCAAAATGACCCATTCCGCGATATCAGGTATACATATTAAAAACATAAAACATATCAAAGTTACGAACTTAATTTTTTTACAGATAATTAATAGCATAATTATCTGTACAATGTTATTAACAATCAGGTATACATATCTAGGTATACATATTATGTGTACGCGATATCAGGTATACATATTAAAAACATAAAACATATCAAAGTTACGAACTTAATTTTTTTACAGATAATTAATAACATAATTATCTGTACATATTATCTGCACAACTTTATATCATAAAAGTTATTGTAAAAAGTTATTAAAAGTCACGATTTTTAAAAAATTTCAGTTCCTAACTTTTTCAAAAAAACTGAATCAAATTTCATTTTGGGTCAAAATGACCCATACCTCGGTTCTAGTGTTAACCGCTCCAGTTATAAAAGCAAGAGCTTGATTTTGCCACCTCACAAAGACCCCCATCAGACTGGCTGAAGCCGGTACTAAAATGTCGTTACAGTAATAGAATAATTATTGAATATACTATTTATAAGTGTTTATCAAAGTTTCCTGTATGTGAGTCAAAGTTATTTTATGTAAAATATACGGAATTAAGATTTGGGGCTTTGGCATAGTATACAGCTATGTTTAGAAACCTCAAAAGTGCATTTTGGTAAAAATCGCCAAATTTGAATATTTCTGTTCTGGACACAGCAATAGAGATGTGATATGTGGTGCAAACTGTAGTGTTTGATAATGTGTCTAACTGGATGTTACTAAATATAAAATCTACAATATAATATCGCATATAATATTTATTTTAAATGATATATGTATGCGCAATAAATTTAATAAGAATCATTTTTTATTAACTTTATACCATTTTAAAAGTTTGCTTTAAAAAGTGCCAGATTAACGAACTTTGAAATCATAGTACAAATGATCTCAACATTGATTTGTTTGGTTTTACAAATATGAAGAAAAATTCATTTTCAAATTGAGATAATATTAGTTGCGTACATCTCTGCTGATACAACATGAATTAAGAAGCGAAGAAAATGTAGGATACCTACCAATACACAGGAGAAAATGGAAATCGAAAATAAAAATTTAAAAATCATCTAAAAAAACCTGAAGAACATAACTTGGAAAATGTCTAAGGATATATAAATTGAAAACGACACAGAAAACAGTGACACCATGCCTGCGTGATTCATCAGAAAAAGGAAATATCTATTTTAAGATTAATTTAAATGAGAATTTTTTTTTAATTGTGCTCCGAGGATCACTAAGTACATCTCGTGAAGGTATTGTGCTCTAAAAAAAAAATAATACATTTTGTTGCTTTAACCTTCAGTTCACTCATGTGAAATTTAAACAAGATTCTTCACAAAGACCCTCAAAGTATTCCACCTGAAAAAAGTGAGAGAAGATCTGGACTAAATGATTTCTACAAAAAAAGATTTGTTAGAAGACGATTTCCTAAAGTTTTTGTTGTCATTGTTGACGAAATCAATTTATCAGCCAAAGAAATTTATGTAATTTTTTTTTAAAAATAAAATGACTTTTTGAATTCTCTAAACCCAGAAAAAGCAGATGGTTTTCGGGTTGACTTGGGGTTGACTCGGGTTGACTTGTTGAAAGCATTTAAACAACATTCGATAATGGTTGTTTCGATGAGCAAGGGGAATCTTGCGTCATTTCTACAGATAATATTGCTTGATAAAATAAAGAAAAGTGTCTTTTTTGTAATATTCTGGGTTAATGTTATTAATATTGAGTTCCTTCATTAATATATTCATTTAACATTTGGAAAGTCCAAATAGATCCAAGAGTTAGGGTCTGATGGGACAAATTTCGTTTCAGAAATTCATACTGTTTCTCTTTTAATAATTAAAGAATTATTTAAATTTTCATCCAGTAGAAGAAAACTGAAAACTGTTTGTATAGACTGCCTTTAAAAAAAAGAGAGAGCTTTTGTGAATGACGTTTTTTACAGCAGAAAAAGTAATATGTGTCCCATTCGATCATAATTTCTCCAAAAATATCACTTTCCTAAAATGACAAAAAAATTATCAAGTTAAAATGAATGTAGGTGTGTAATGTATCCTTATTACATATATTTCATGATAATTAGGTAATATATTTTATTGTTGTACTTGTTTTTTCGTTGTTGATAATTTACATGCATATGAGAAGGTTTGAGAACACATTTTTATAGTTTTTAAAGTTTTATAAATCATTCAATTTCAGTGAAAACCTTCTTTGTTTTACTTCTGTGATGCGAAAATACGTTAGTTTTACAAGTAAAATTTAAAATGCGCAAATCAAAACTTGAAATAATATTGATACCCGTAATTTGAATTTCAAAACATTGTTTGAACTTCTCTTTTTCCTCCTCTTTTTCTCTTCTCTTTATCCTCTTTTTTTTTCATTTGTTGCTTTGTCAAAAACTGAAATATTGCACTTTTTTTGGAAGATTTTTTTCTTGTTTTAACAGTAAATGAAACAAACATTAATTTATCGGGAAAAAAATATCGTGGACAAATTTCCTCATTCATTGTGCCTCTGTAAGGAAATTTCTTCAAATATTTCAGTACTTTCATTTTAAATAATACACTGAATGATTAGCGTCCAATAAGGTCATGGCTGCTGGAAATTCCGTTTTATTTAATATTATTTTTTCATGAGTTTGGAGTTTTCCATCTATGATTTAGAATCGAAATTGATTCAATATTTTTCAGAATTGAAAGCATTTCCCTGTGACGTAAATATTAAAAATTGTCCAAGCAATAGTCTCGGTAGATACGAAATTATTTGTGCGAAAATGTGTGAAAAAACACAATTTTTTGACAAACATTAAGTAATTAAAAAAATCATAAAATAGTAAACTAAATTGTTTTGAGGAATATGATAACCTACCTGTACCCCCAAAATGATAGCTGCGCATGCTACCGTTCGTTTGCAAAATGAAATACAAAGGCACATACACAAACAATTTTATTACTACCAGAGAGCAGAAGAAAAACAACCAGAAGTAATACGAATAAAATTTCTTGATACTGACACTTTTTGGCGCAGTGTAAGGCCTTATTGTGGGATTAAATAGTAAATAATTTCCGATGTGATACTGAAATATACTTTTATTCTTACGTAACGTATTTCGTCTATATAATTTTTATTATATTTTTCAGATTTAAATATATTTTTAAGCATATAATGAATGGGTTTAAAATGTAAAATGTATTCCAAAAAAATACTATGGCATGATTAAAAAATCGTTCCTTTCTTGCGTTAAAACGGCCAAAATTTCCATGGTTTTACATTTTAAACATTCTGTTTTTTTATTTAAAAATAGCTGCTTTTAAGCCATGATTTACCTTTGTTTGAGGGAAAACACATGTTATCTAGAGGGTATTTTTGTACCTGGTTTGTGTATTATACGGAATAATATTATTTTCAGTTTTGCATGTGAATAATACTTTAAAAAATCCTGAATGTGGAATGCTAGTGATTAAAAATTTCTCTAAGCGTTCTTTAATATAAATTTTTAAAATTATGTATATTTAAGTATTTCTTTTAGAGACTTTTAAAGTTTATAATGAAAGAGAAATACAGAGTTTCGTGAATTAATTTTCTAAAAAAGGACAGCGCTTTAAAAGCAATATATTTTTTTATTTATTTTCTGCATCCAATTTGTGATCAGATATTTTTGCGACTTTCTTCGGTTTTTGCTAATACCAGCAACAATAGATAAATTTCTGATGTCAATATTTTACTTGGTCATGTTAAAATATTTTGTGGAGTTGATGTTCAATACTCGTGAATAAAGGCTAGTAAAAATAAATAACGTTTTCGACTGATAGCGAAAATACCGTACAAATAAAGGGACACTAGGCATAAAAGGATTAAAAATTGCATCATAAGTTATACAAGAGCACATTATGTGCAACATTAATATTCTAAAAACAATTAAGTTTTATTTATTGTTTGTCTAAATATGTTTATTTTTATTTTGGCTATACACAAAGCATTTTCGGGATAACAAATCACAGACAGTACATAAAAAACAGCTGCCGAAACTAAGAAATGACAGTGTACTGATTTACCGACTCACATACTGCTGTTACCTATAATTTTGCTATTTTCAACTATATTCATAGCCTAATACCATATTATATTAATATTGAATCTATTTTAAATATCTGAGTCTTAGAACAAAATATACTAGTCTTGGTAACATTATATTGATTTTCACTGTAATTGAAAAATAATGGCCGTTACTGTTTGCAACCTTTTACAGATACTTTTGTTTAGTTATTACTGAGTTCATTATTCCGCAATTAGAGCTTTTGTTTGGTTTTTTTAAAGAAAACTAAGCACGTAGAGTGTTATTTTTTCTACCATGTCTTAGCGAGTTCTATGGCATTGTTTTCTCATAAGCATGTATTTAATATCTACTCAGTAAGTCTCGGATACTCATATAATCACGGGTAAAGTATTCTGAAGGTTTTATTCTAAAACATTATATATATATATATATATATATATATTATCAGCGATTAGTTCAAAGAAATATCGCTTATTAATTAAATAGCGCAAAAATATAGCTAGCATAAAAACAGTATTTTAAAGTTAGAATAAATTATGTAGTATATTATCTCATAGTTAAAATAAAAAGAAAATTAGTCATTTTACAGCTAAAATGGAAAATGTTGCCCATTTTTATATATATTATATAATGTATTACTGAAAAATAATACCTTCAGAAATGTAAATACTTCGTTATGCATGATAAAACATTTCAAATGTAGTATTAGAATAGTTTGTTTATCAATACAGGACGAATAATAACCTATTATTATTTTCCATTTTTTATTATTTTCAATATATCATAATGTAGCTATTATGCAAGTATAATATCAGCTAATTTGTATAAGCAGCTCACGGTCTCCATAGGATTTGTGTTTAAAAGACAATTTTAAAAGAAAAAAAAAATGTATTTACGTATCATTATTTTTTACCCTTATCTTCAAATTTAAACTAACTTTATCGCTGTAAAATGAATATTCAAATTTAATTATCGAACGGTTGTAAGTAGTAATAAATTACACTCTTTATTCCAGTTTGTTTTATGCTTGAATGACTCAAATCATAACAATATAGAATATGAATGTTTCAATATTTCTTTAAAGATATGTGAATATTAAAAAAATATTACTATTAGCTTTCTGGAATACACTTATGAAGATGGCGCTATCGAGTCAACAATATCCGTGAAAGTCAATAAGTAAACCTCCTATTAGAATTTTCTCGCACGGAGAAATGCATGTCATTGGTGATTCATTGATTGTGTGTGACAACGGCAACGCTGCGCTAGGGCGATCCGATAAGGATGTCTGTGCCTTGGTAGGAGGACTTTCTAAGCGGCTCTAACGCGTATTCACATTACATCTAGAGAAAACCTACTAAAACTCCAGACCGTTAGATCGACAGCCGCGCGATGGGACCCGAACCCGGGACTTTCACACTTCGGCCGTCTACCATTTTCAGTGACATAACCACTGTGCCATTGTGGGCTACATGTCTTAGGACATAAATAAAGTCGTACTTAAATTTCGTGACATATTTCAACTAAAGAACCTTTCAAACTAGAACAATATGTACTAAATAGCTAAATACAGATAACGTGCCCCTATACACAAAGACACTGACATTGTTTTTTTATAATTAGTTCACGTAGTTTATAATGTCTATAATTGATAAGTATATATATTTTTTAAAGTAAATTAAGGACATATTTACAGAAAAAACGATTTAGTTGTTACTTTTCAAATCTAATAAATTAATCAGTTTTTAAATATATTAAATCTAAATAAAATGCATATTTTGAAAAAGCCTACCATTTATAGACATGCTAAGGGAGTCGAATTACACAGTGAAAATTTATCAAGCAAAAATACTTAAAAAATATTAATTATTGTTACTAGGAAGATTATAGAACAGTGAATTTTTTATCACGTTTTTCAATTTAAGTTGTATCTCTAAAAAAAAAAAAAAACGAAAACTTTGCATAAATGATAGACTATTTTTAACAAATATATATATATAATGGAAATTTTGATTTTTCTCTTGTAATAAGAAACTTACAACATTTTTTCATAAATGTTTCATTTTATTTCTCAGAGATTCTACTTTGTTTCTTAAAATAATTATTACAGAGGAAAATGGAACACCAAAATTTACTGAAACGTTTCTAATACACAGAAACTTGAGTTTATTAATGTATGTGGTCAGTAAAGTAAACTTCCTCTTAAATCCCTGGTGGGTCGTATTCCTTGTTTTCACAGCAGTTCGACCATAAAATAGTTTCAGTTTGAAACGTGTACTATTAGTCGCAGGAAAAAGTGCTATCGCAGAAGCAACGAGAAGCAGGTGTTTACGTGTTTTCCATAACCTGAGAAATGATAAACTATTTCTGAGTTTACAGTATTAGGCATGAAATTTATAAGTTTAATGTATTTCTTTGAACTCAATTAAATCACTTTTTACACTCATATTTCATATGTTTACAAATAAAATTTATGCACATTAACCTGTACATTATTTTTAGTATGCAAATTCATTAGAAAAGAAGTTCAAATACAATTGTTTACATGGAAGAAATTCTAATTTATTGAACAATTATATAAAATTACCAAAACTATTAACTGCGATCGTTTACTGTACTTAAACACATTTATCGAAATAATTATTCTTTCATACATCATATCGCTTTGTAACTATGCAAAAAACAGAACTTGAAAGACTTAAATGAAGTATATATACTGATTATTAATACAGTTAGCTGCTCAAGAGCACACCAATTATTACTGCTGTATGGAGTATGACGAGATAACAGTGTAATTCACATGATTTGGCAATTTTTTCTTCCCTTAAAAAAGTTCTTAAAAAATTTAACTCGAATATTTTTATGTACTGGTTTCATTTTTGAAAATTTTACAGAACTGCAAATTTATTTTTTTATAGCTGATTACGAGCTATTTTAACGCTTTTAGGGAGATTTCAATGTTTTTCGACATTTTCGGCCTCATGCTTGAGTATGACATTAAAAAGTCATGGTATTTGTCTTATTTTTAATTAAATAAAAATTCAAAATAATTTATATCATAATATACTTCAGAACAATTTACGCTATCTTTCAGGCTTTTTTTTCTAAATATTATTGGAAAATTATTGTACAGGGCGTTCCATAATAATTGGGACGACGTTTAAGGATAGGTACGACACATATTAAGGAATCAGAATCAAACTGCAATAAGGGGTCAAAAAAGCAGTTTCCACAAAGAATATGGGGAAATAATCCGATTGTCATAAACTATGTAAATATCCATTATCTAAACTTAAGAGTTCACTTGTAATAAACAAACTTCTCATTGGTGTACATTGTTTAAATAAATTCAGTTATGTTAGATAACTGTAGAACGTCAGCCAACAGAAGTCAGTGAAGATTATTTGCTTTTTCTAGTAGTTAAAGTAACGCCTAACATACGAATTATTTGGAGATTATTAGGTAATAAAATGTTAAATTAGAATACTAGTGTTTTAGCTTTGTGGTTCAGTCTATATACGTTACTGTCAGTCTAAATAAGTTTCACAACAGTGAAGAACTCACAAACAACCTTTAGAAATAGGCCTCTAAGAAGAATGGAAATACTACTTAAAAACACACAATACAGTGCCTGATAGCTAGCTCTCTAGTGAACTGCACAAGCATTCACTCACATCTGAAACTGAATTTCTGCAGCTACCCAGTGTTGTATTGCTTTCGTCGAAAATTCCGGTACTATCGCGGTAATTCCGCCTCCAGGAACATTTCCTGGTGGTCGCGTATAATGATGACGAAATACTAATGTCATTGCGTAATACCACTACCGGAAAGCAAGTATTACAAGGCTCATAAATAAAATCACTCTAAATCTTGACAAGCTTGACGATGTTTTGCGCAAAATCAACAAACTTTGCACCAAACAAAGTTTTCAAAACTGCCTTCATCAAGTCATCTAAGTGATATCAGTAATGCTTAGCGACAAACCGTCAAAATCGTCAGACCAGGCCAGCCCAAACATCCCTAACAATATACAATTTGTCCGGTAAAGTCCTTTGCCAGTCAGCCCAACAACATCAGAACGGCCTGAGCTATAGTGAAGAAAGTGGGGTTTAAGCACTCCTGTAAAGTAACAAAGCGCTACACAATGAAACAGCTAACAGAGCCACCTGGTGACTGTGATTAGGGTTACAATATACTGAAAAAACTCAATCACAATGTTGTTCAGCTCAGCATCATCGATTTAATCGAAGGGATATATTTTGCACATTAATAGAATAACGTACACTAATGCTATAAATGAAAGGCATAAAATGCACATTTGCTTGATTGCGCTTCCAAAATACCGCTTTCCTAACGCTAGACTCATTTATCTTTCAGGCCCTAAGTATTTTTTGTCACTCATCAGAAGTCCCAAGAATGTGCCATCAACAAGAATTCAGAAGTACTTTCAGTACTCATCTGGATTCTGGACTGCATTTTCAGCTGCACATTGTACAACGTGGCAGACGACACGATGACACGATCATCACTAATACATTTACATTTAATTAAAATCACTAATACATCTTTTAAATTTAATTTTAATGTATTCAAGGTGACTTTTCTTTATACATCGATTACTTTGAATAAGTTTTCGCGTACTTCGTATCTTTATTAACATTAGAACGCTAAATTTAAGAGTCCAGGTGGCGCTGTAAGCGGTTTCATTGAGTACCTCACAGCTACTTTACTATATTCAGGTCCCCACTTTTACGACTATAGCTCTCGTCATTCCGAAGTCAAATGTGTGATGACAAACTTGACGTTTTGTAGTTCGTGACAAAATGAAGTTTCAGACTTTCTTCAGAGTTTATTACATCATATACAGATTGAAACAAAACATATAATTGCAGAGACACACCAGTCAGCTATAATTAAAAAAATTGTGATAGATTATACTACTGCTATAAGATTCCTCTAATTAAAGCTCGCTACCATCTTTTTGTGGCACTCTGTATTTGCATTGCTGTAATTTTAAGTTTTCAGTTGGTGTTTATATTCTGCTATGGGGATATTAAAAGTAAATCAACAATTTCTTTAACTTAATCGACCGTTATCGTAAAAGCACTTATATGGTACACACGATAAACTTAAAGTTTCTTTTCTTTTTAAAAATATATTAGCCCTGTTTGAAATTTGGCTTTAATCTGGCGCAAATGGTCCGTATGTTTCTATCAACCAGGAATATTTTTCACTTCAAGAAAGGCTGTTGTTTTAAATATAAGGGATTTTGGAAAGAAAGGTATTTTTTCATGCAATTTGAACAGGCAAATTTTAACAAGTTTTTAATGACAAAATATTTCTGACTATAGTATATTTATATATATTAACATACTACGACTATATTTTGACAATAGTTGATTCAAGTTAGTTAAATTCATTAGCAAGAAATTTATAGATTGATATTTAAATGAAATAGAGAATGATTTGTGGGTAAAATCCTCACATGCAATTTTCCGCTTGGAGAAATACAGAACTATGGAAAAACATTACTTTCACCCTAATATTTAAATATGCATCAATGCCTCATTTCTTAAAGAAAAAAAATAGAACTACATTCTATAAAAATAAATAAATAAATAAATAAAAAATACACCGACGCAACAAGAAGGAGTTGTCCGATTGCGATAAAAATGTAAAGAACATACATACAAAAACAAACGATTAAAAGTCTCGAACAAATGAATGATTTATTGTAGAGTTTGACCATTACAAAGACAGGAAGACAATAAGGCATTGGTCTACCTCTGGCGTCAATGCAAGCTGTCACCCGGCGTTGCATGAACTGATAAAGTTCAAGGATGCTGTCCTGCGGAATTTCTTGCAAAATTGTCTCCAGCTGTTCGGCTAAATCGGCAACATTTTGAGACGTTTGCAATCGCCTTCCCACAACTTCCCAAATGTGCTCTGTGAGAGATAGATCAGGAGACCTAGCTGGCCAAGAAAGTACAGGGAAAGTTTGAAGAAAATTCATAACAACACGTGCCGTGTACGGCCGGGCATTATCGTGTTGAAAAGTAAATCCACAGTGTCGCGAAAGGAACGGTAACACAACCAGTCGTAGAATGTTGTCAACGTACCACTGTGCTGTGAATATACCAGAAATAACTATCAAATGGGGTCCGGCTTAAAAAAAGAGAGCACTATCCTATGGAGATGGACAGTGGAAGGCGGTGATCGTAAGGAGACGATGGTAGGTATGTCTATATTGTTGTCACATATTATGGAGAAACCAACATTGCGTTGTGTAGAATCAAAACAAGGCATCGAGCTCCGTAGAGAGAATCAAGATTTACCTGTGAATGGTGCGCAGTTAAAAAGATTTTTGTTTAATCGACATCGTAATTATTTCACTTTGAATACGAGCAAACTAAATCCGATTCCATAGGAATGAAAGAATCATAGCTGTTTACTAAGCACAACAAAATGAAGATCCACACACTTGAAGGAGTGGGCCAACAAAGTTTTGACCCATACTACTGTTGTGGCGAGAGACATCCATCTTTTCGCTCGTCGATTCTCCTACAGTGATGGAAGGAACACTGAACCACACCACAAAAAAGATGAGATCGCATATCACTTTTTTTTGGACGTAATTTTTTTTATTTGCTCAGAACATCAGATTCATTTGACTATTGAAAACTTGAGAAAAATACACACATAAAAACATGATGACTTGGGGGGAGCATCTTCATAAAAAATTACAGTGTTGATGCGTGTCGGCGGGCAAAGCCTCCTCACGTGAAGTGAGCGGCTTGCCCCACCGAAAATTACTCTCCAACTGCTAAAGCAAAAACCGTTAAAACATGTGTCTATGGAAAGAGACCGAACTTTCTGGAACAATTTTAGCAGGTGTTTTTCGAGCAATATGCTTCTTGTGCAGCAGAGAAAAACCGCAAACACATCTGCTCCAGCTGGAGCAAAGATATATGCGAGGAAGGGATGTTATGATTATTCTTTTAGCCGGCGTCAACTGTTATTTTATTTCAAAGCACCTGATAAGAGGGAAATGCTTTAGAAGTACGTTAATGCGCTGTAATTGAGAAGGCCAAGAGGAAATTTGAAAGCTTTAAAAGATAGTTATTATTAAAAACTTTTCAATTAAATTTAGAATAGATTATTAGTTTAAATTTAGACAATATTAATCAGGTTTTGCATTAATAATTTTTCATTAAAGAATATGCACGCTGTGTCAACGTGACATATACTCCCCCAAGTTTTCAGAAAAAAATTACATGTTCAGCATAAATATGAAAACAGTATATCAATCAAAGTCCAGTAATATTAAAAAATTGCATAAAGTTCTTGCAGAAAACCTTAAAATTGTCCGTCTTGATTTTACATGATTCAGTCTATTGTTATACTAAAAAAATCACGAAATCTAAAACTGTGCTGAGGTTCTTGCATTGCTGATATTGTCAGCTGAAAAAGATTGTCAACACTTCTTGCATATACATATTTCAATATTATTTGATATCAAAATAAAGATAATATTTCACATAAAAATTCAATAAAATTTTCAATAAAAAGGTAACCCGGGATTTGTTATATATAAAAGGAACGAGCTCTGATTTTTGTATTTTGAAGTGGTACCATTTGTAGTCATTCAAAAGGATTTCAATACAACATTGTTCTTATTTAAAATGTAAAAAAAATTGCCATCTTGAAAGAAAAAGGAGCATACAATATATATACATTTACATTATCTCATATTTCACATTATTGAAACAACAAAAACTTACTGATGTCTTTACTTTATTTTATTTTACTTATTTATTTATTTTAAATAACATTGTGAACAAAGAAAAAAATTGAGTGCAATAGTTTGATTTTACTTACATCAAACGGGATTTCTACCAATTTCTAGAGGAGAAGGGGAGGATAGGACAGTAGAAGGAAAAATGTCAATGTTTACCACATTGGGGAATTTAAACTGCCACACAAACATGTCACAAGTGAATTATGGTAAATTAAAAATTATTTTAAATATATTACAGCAGTTAAAAGAAGAAAGGAACAGGTTCAATACAAACAGGTGATCAGGCTGTTCACATTGAAAGTGCCCAGTAAAAAAAAAAAAAAAAAAAAGTTAAATTAATTTTTACGTGGCCTAAAATTATAAGAGTGCGAAGTAGGAACCTGATAGTGACTATCAATAACAGGCAAGTCATTAAGTAAAGACCTTCGAGGAGGAGCAAGTTTTAACCTATCAATATGCATTTTGCGAACTGAAGTGTCAGGATTATCTAATAATTTAATTGAATAAATAACAGGAGAATATTTTTGTATAACCTTATAAGGTCCAGTAAGATGTTTATTATATTTATCTTTAGACTTTAAGTAAACAATATCACCAGGGAAAAGAAATCTAAGCTTAACATTTTCATTTTTCTTTGAATTTTGTTCATATTGTGCAGACTTTAGATTAGAATATGTGTGTTAAGGTGTGGGTTTTAAAAACCTTCGACCTTAACTGCCATGATCGATAGGGTGTGAAATGTGAGATGTAGAAGTACTTCTGAACAAAATTCAGATCAGAAAAAAGTAGTACATTGCAGTTTGCCGCCTAGGCATTAAAACCTGAACTGTGAGAGACGAAAATAACTTATTTTAATTACACTCACCTGGTGAGGAGTTAACACTCAGAACCTATATGTGATAAAAGCTGAAAAGTAAAATTTACCTAAAATTCACTGACGCAAATCAAACAATTCAAATTTCTGAGCTTTGTTTTTATTGATCATTATGAATGACAAAAACATTAATTCATTTCTTGACTAAACATGTGTAACATTCAAATATGATATCCCTACATGCTAAACAATTTAAAATTTTAATTCAATTCTGATCATTATGAATGACAAAAACATTAATTCATTTCTTGACTAAACATGTGTAACATTCAAATATGATATCCCTACATGCTAAACAATTTAAAATTTTAATTCAATTCTGATACCTGACACTAACATAGGAAATGAAAATAATGAAGCTGAAAGTCAGTGCACCTTCAAGCTAAAGTCATAATACTCAAACATTCATTTGTGCACTGTGATAATTGAAAATCATTAAAATTGTCCCAAACTGAAATATGTTAAAAGTCTGGTTAAGTTGAGTTTTAGAAATTAAATAATTAGTGGACTACAATGAGATTCAATTATCACACACTGAGATAACATACCAATTAAGATTTTCATTTCAATTTGTCCAAAGAACAGATTAGTAAAAAATTAAACTTTAGTTGACTAAAAATAAAAAAATCAATGGGCATATTGTCAATTCAAAACATCAAATCGATATCATTTCAGAATTTTAAAATTAAACCAAGATACTTTTACCAGAAAATTCTGAGTATGCAATGTGACAAATCTTACATTTACAAGTATGGGATACGAAATCACTCCCAAAAATATACCAGTCATGAATTACACATAATATTTACCCAGTTCTGGAATAGCAGATTTTTTATGAAGAAATCTTAGAAATCACTGTGTTTTGGCAGCTTTCACCTTATCTAGGAGACGAATCCATTCTTGATTCTCATTAACAGTTCTTATGAGAAGTTTGTAAAAAGTCCTTTGAGCTGTACCCTGCATGCGCAACAGTTTCTAAACTGCCTTGTAAAAAGCACCTTTAATGCTGCACACATAACACACAATTTTAAATACATTCACCGTGGGCGATACTACACATCATCTATGTTGATTTTGGGATTTGCAGAAATCTTCACCATATTTGACCTGCATGTCGTTGATTCGTATGTAGACACGTGACTTTCACTTTCTTTTAAGATCAGCAGGAAAAAAACACAATTTCTCTTTGAACAAACACTTCTGTAATATTGAATTGGAACAAAATTCAGGTGTGAAAATTATTTCTTGAGTTTTCCATTTAGAACTTGACAGCGAATTAGCCTGGGCTGGGGCTCCCCACGCTGCAAAATGGCTCGAAGCCTAACACTGGAAAGAATGGGGAGCCCCTCCGAAACACACACCTTTCACATAACGATTTTTTTCTTAAGTGAGTTCTTAGCGTCTCTCAACGTACTTATTTTAAAAACTGTTGCCAGACTACGCGTGAGGAAATTTTCCTCTTTCTTTCGGAGTCATTCCTTTCGACTCTGCTGATCGGAGATATGGAAAACCAGTTTCTCCTATGACGTAGTGCTTCACAGACTGGGGATGTTCGCAAGGTGCGATTGATGACGTTTAAATTTTTCTCTTGCCGTGAGTGGCAAAGAGTTGTGTTGTTTACAAACACATGTGTTGTTGATATCTGCTAATAGTGTTACATTTTAATGTAACAATGTGTCAGCATAAATTCGCTTCAGGGTGGACATTACTTGAGACAGATAATGAGCTTTATCTAAATGTTGAAACTGTATCTGTGGGTCATACGTGTCAAAAATCATAGGTAACTCTCTTCCAAATTGTACTACATTACGAGAAAATTGAGTAGAAGAATGTGTAGAAGCATTATACATATTTACATGAATGTTTATAGAATGAGCAAAGTTATAACCATCTTGAATAAGAGCATTTACAGTTGATTTAATTGAGGTATTGATTCTCTCACTAATTGAATTAGCCTGTGGGTGTCCAGAAGTAGTATGTCTTAATTTAATTCCAAAAACTTTGTTAAAGGTTTCAAAAGCAGCAATAGTAAATTGAGTACCTAAGTCAGTAAGTATAATGGCAGGTCTGCCGAAAGTTGAAATGTATGAAAATAAACAGTTAGCAACAGCATCAGTAGTAATAGAGTTTAAGGGATAGAGCTGTAGAAAACGAGTAAAATGATCAATTATTGTAAGAATAAGTTTTCCATTATTTAGAGGTCCAAGAATGTCCATGGAAATTACTTCATTAGGTTTTTCAGGTATGTGATTATTTTGCAAAGGAATAGGTGGAGTAGCATGAGATTTTAAAGTTATGCATTTAGTACATGAATTAATAAAGTTAACTGTATCAGCGTACATACCAAACTAAAAATAACGCTGTCGAAGAAATTCATATGTTTTTGCAATACCAAAATGTGGTAAATGGGCAATAGCCAAAACTTTTTTCTTTAAAGAGTTAGGAACAACAATAGAAGGATGAATTTCCAAAGATGAAGATTCTTTAGCATAGTACAATAATTTATTATGAGGATGTAGAAAATAACATTTATTGTTGTTGCTGTAGTTATTAGATTTCAGAGAAATTTTGAAATTGTACATGAATTTCATTAATAGTTTTTGCCTCAGCAAAAAAAGGAGATTCTGCATAATATTGCAGAGATGCACCTGAAAGCTTAGTACTTAGAAATAATTTTGTTTGTGCATCATCCCAATTATTTAAATTCTGTATGTCCTTTACTTGATTAAACAAAAACTCCAATAAATGAGGTTCTCCCTGAAAAGGCAGAATATTAAGAATGGCTGTATTAGACATATTTGTCGATTTGGTTTTTTTTTTTTTTTTTAACCTTTTTAACTCATTTAAAATTATGCACAAATAAAAATATGATAAAAATATAAAATTGCTACTTATAAATTCTAAGTGCACAAATAAACATTTTTAAATCTGCTTAATTTATTTAACTGGCTTCAGCAGTATACTCAGAAATAATCAACTATTTAGATATATGCAAGAAAATATAAGATAAACATATGCAAAAAATGTAAATAATGTTCATTATTTCGAAGAAAATTTCTTTTTATGAAATATATATACGCATATATTTATAGCAAAAAAATCAATCATAATAATATCAATCACTGTAATAAAAATTCAAATAATGCATAAAACTATAATACTAGATATATTTATATGAACACTTACTCGTAAAAGAAAAAAAAAACGTGTTAACACATAATATAATAAAAAGGTTGGGATCCCAAAAAATAATAAAAACATGAAGTAAAAAGAAGCGCTCATTTGTCAACACTCTTGCTTCGTCACAACGCCGCAAGAATAAAAAACAACACACTGTAGCACCCAGCACGAAGATCACGACGACTTTAATACACTATCAGATGTCGGAACGTGCCTGGTACACCGGCATCAATTTTATCCTATGGAGATGTACGGTGGAAGGCGGTGATCGTAAATACAAGCGTTGGTTGGTATTTGCTGTCGCATATCATGGAGAAACTTGAAGCGTTGTGTAGAATTAAAACTAAGCATCGAGCTCTGTAGAGAGGATCAAGATTTACATGTGAATGCAGCGGAGTTAAAAAGATTTTTGTTAAATCGGCATCGTAGTTATTTCACTTCGAATACGAGCAAACTAAATTCGCAGATAAGTACTACACACAAAATGACGATTCACACACTTGAAGGAGTGGGCCAACAAAGTTTTGACCCATAGTATTTGTTGTGGCGAGAGACATCCATCTTTCCGCTCGTCGATTCTCCTACAGTGATGGAAGGAACACTGAACCACACAACAAAAAAAGATGAGATCACATTTTAATTTTTCTTTTTGGCTTAAATATTTATTTGCTCAGAACATCAGATTCATTTGACTATTGAAAACTTGAGAAAAATACACACAAAAAAACATGATGACTTGGGGGGAGCATCTTCATAAAAAATTACAGTGTTGATGCGTGTCGGCGGGCAAAGCCTCCGCACGTGAAGCGAGCGGCTTGCCCCACCGAAAATTACTCTCCAACTGCTTAAAAAAATGACCGTTAGACCTACTGCTATAGAAAAAGGGAGCTCGATTTTTCTGGAACAATTTTAACAGGTGTTTTTCGAGCAATATGCTTCTTGCGCAGCAGGGCAAAACCGCAAAACACATCTGTTTCAGCTGGAGCAAAGATATATGCGAGGAAGGGATGTTATGATTACTCTTTTAGCCGGCGTCAACTGTTATTTTATTTCAAAGCAGCTGATAAGAGGGAAATGATTTAAAAGTACGTTAATGCGCTGTAATTGAGAAGGCCAAGAAGAAAAATGAAAGCTTTAAAAGATAGTTGTTATTAAAAACTTTTAAATTAGATTTAGAATAGATTATTAATTTAAATTTAGACAATATTAATTAGAATTTGTGTTAATAATTTTTCATTAAAAAATATGCACGTTGTGTCAACGTGACGGGCACCCCAGACCATAACAACTTGTTGTGGGCTTGTGTGCCGTGAGATAATCAGGGCAGGAAAATGGACGTCTCCAGGCACGTCTTCGGTTGTCGTCCGGACACAGTTGGAAACGGGACTAGTCACTAAAGATCACACGTCCCAGTCAGCGCAGTTCCACGTTCATCGAGCCGGGTACCACAGTAATCGAACTCGACGGTGTACAGGCTATGAGGGAGTTGTCGGAGGTGGATTAAGAGAACATCCTCTCGGCCGTTTACGTGACGTATAGTGTAATTAATATATCCGTGAAGTACGCTGAGGACTTTGAAAACAGGAAGACGACACGAATGCAGAAAAGCTACGTTTATTGAAGGTAACAGCAAAAACAGTCTTCACGTAAGCAATTCATAGCATTGTTTCATAAAATAACCAGAAATATATCTAATTGTTCCGGCCACACGGCATGCCGGAGTTCCATATAAAAACGAACACAACCTCCTTTGACACAGAGCAATCGAGAAGTGTTACTAAAATCTTCCAACAAAACTGCCAGCTCTCTACAGGTTGGCGAATAAAATATGAGTACTCATAAGCCACTGCCCCACGTGACAACCACCGTCCGGTAGGCGTAAACAATATAAAAATTTGAAACAAACGGATTAAATGATTAATGCCAAGACAGAAGTGCCAGAATTTGGCGAATGCCAATACGTAAGGCTACAACCCCGTGAGAAAAGCAAAGGGGGTTACCGGGAGGCGCCAAGTACTTACACAGCATATGCTAAAGCGAAATTAATTTAGAAGGGAAACCCCAAAAAATCCCAGACATAGCGTCGCAAAAGAAAGAATATGTTATCGAGCCGAGAAACAGAGTGGAGAGAGATTAATACGGAATACGAAATTTTGATTTAGAAAGACGAAACATAGGAACATTATTTTAAGACGCGAAAAATATGTGAACTTCGTCACACAGGCGTGAGAGACAACCGGCGTAACGGTGTCGGAGCGAGTGTAAATTCCGCTCTCTCAATCGTTTCTGGAGGGGCACGTTGGATACATGTGTGCGGGTCGCATGGTGGATAGTTGATAGTGACGAATCCGGTGCTGTGACAGCTTCTCTGACAATCTTTCTATTCTCCCGTTCTGTTGTGGCTCTCGGTCGAACGCTACCATTTTGACGCTGATATCTACCGTTCTTGACCCACCCATGCCAGCCAGCATCGTTTAATAGCCGCATCGCTTCGACTCAGATGTCGAGCGATTCTTCGATTCGTACAACCAGATTTTTCAGTCCGAGCGCACGACCTCTTTCAAACTCCTACATCTGCTGGCAATGCGCACAAATCCTTTTGGTTAGGCATTGTTACAGCCGATGTAAGATATCGCATTCGAAATGCAACAGTAATTTTAACCATCGGATTGAGAATCGCTCCTTATATGCACCTGCTGAATGGCAAGTTCCGATGCGCTAGCTCTTCCGCTATTCATTCACTGGACTTCAGATTTTAGTCGATTCCATGTCGGTCCAAATGTCTACGAAATTTCATTACAATTGGGAGACTCCTTCTTGGGGTGTAGATTGTTTTGCTATAGAGTGTATTCTGAACACAGTACATGTACGGGGTATCCCAAAAATGGCAATACACTTTAATTATTCATACAGTAGAGATAAGTGGAGATTTTTACATTAAAAAAAATCTGGAGTGACTCCACTCGACTTTCAAAACACTTACGATTAACATCATTTCCAATCATTTAAGTAAATTTGAATGGATGAATAATTCAAACATATATACCAAATTGAAGCTCAATCAAATGCACCGTTTAAACGCAAGCGCACTTTCAAGACTTTCTCCCCATACGGCTTAATGTAAAAGAAATCTTTGCCGTAGCTCTGTAGAAGAACTATAAGACCTATACATATCAAAATCAATACCGGTCTTACGATGCTGGTTTATAACGTGTATACTCAATTTGAGCTCAATCGAATGTACCGTTTAAACTCTAGCTCACTTTCAAAAATTTCCCCCATTGGCCATAATGTAAAAGAAATCTTTCCCTGTAGAAGAACTGTAAGTCATATATACATCAAAATCAATACCGGTCTTGCGATGGTGAGCTCAATCCGGTCTTGAGCTCAATCGAATGCCTCGTTTAGGAGCTATCGTGTTCACTCACATACACACACACACACACACACCTCGTAAAAAATAGCATAAATGATTTCAGAAGACCTCAAAACATGTAAATACACCAAAATCTCGAAGTCGACTTTTTTCATGATTACAATACTTTCCTTACATGATACATGTTCGGAAAGTAATACATGGTACATGTTCGGAAAGTAAGAATTTCAAAGAAAGATAGGAAAAAAGACTGTATTAAGAAAAAAATATTCTCATTTTTTTAAAAAGTGAGACTTCGATTTGTATACGACCCACGTACCAAAAGTTCTCAGTTAGTAAAATGTACCCCGTAAACTAATAAGGTGATGTGAAATTTTTGAGATTTATATCCTAAAATGATTAGAGATACGAAGTGAATAAGAAGTTATTTAAATGCTTTTTCAAAGGCTTTCAAAAATAAGTATATAAATAACATTGGATAATCGTGTTTCAGAGGTCGTACAGAAATTATGGAAGAAAATATATTTTTGGACTTTTTACCCGTTTGCACTCAATATCTTTGTTTAAAGATACATCTGAGACGTTCTATGAAATGCCCAAATTTTGCACATCATCTCATTATTGCAGGGTATATTCAAGACATACTGCAGATCGTATAAATTTTGAATATAGTATCGATCGAATAAATAACCTGTACATGTTTTTGAACTATACTTTGTAACTTGGAACTGCTCAATATCGCATTGTTCCGCACATAAAAATAAGATGAACGAATTTTAACTCACATGAATGATTTTTTTTTTCTTTGCATTATTTATCCTACTTCTTCCACCATTCTCCAAAAAATAATATTATTTAAACTTCATCAATGGCAATCAATAATCTGCAACATCAAATTCGCACTTAGGTAATATATTAAGTTAAGAATAGACTAAAACGGATACAATCGTTTTCGAATCCGTACTTAATCCGTTTCTTTCACTAAGCCCTACATGCTAGTGCGTGAATTTTGCTACTATGCTTCAAAAGATAACTTTGATATTCTTAACAGACTATCGAAAATCTCTAAGCAGGCAACACTTTCAGATCTGAGCTGTTTCAACCTCTTACCTCCTTGTGGACTGCATGACACGGTATTCGTACTTTTCATGATCTTTATAAAATACTTGTAATGTATATATTTCAATATTTATTTTTAATTATGAACTTCAAGCTGCTCTCACTTCATTGTGAAGGAACTACTTAAATGTACTAAATCTAAATATTCGAAGAGAAATTACATGAAAAACCATGTCTTAAAGTTAAAAAATAAAAAGTTCCGTAAAAGAAAACATCACTTTCATCATAAAATTTTACAGACTTGCCCAATAAAATCTTATCCAAATGTTGTACAGATGCCTTATATTTGGTTTTATTTGTAAATAAACATTATTTAATAAAAGTTACTTTTGCCACCTAACGATGGCTTTAAATTGCTAAAAAAATTGACTCTGAATTCAGATCTTTTCATACACTTAATTATGTGTGGGGTTGCCATCTCTATACACAGTATGATCACTAAAATCCCTTGTCGCCCTTTAACTTCGGAACGGCTGCTGCTATATTCATAAAAGTGATTTCTCAAATATTAAAGTTGGCATGCCCTAAGCAAGAAAATTGTTTACAGTGCCACCTGGTGGCTTAATTTGGAGTGAGAGTTCTTATCACAAAAACGGTACGAAACACGAGAAAAAAGTCAGCTACAAAGTAGCTCAGCATATTTTTAGTAAGAGAAGACACATTGTGTATATTGGTGTCAAAAATAAAAAATATAAATTGCGAATGGTAAAAGCGAATTACTTATACTTGCACAAGCTAGCCATCAGTCATGTTGTACAATGTGCTGCAGGAATTGCAGACCAGAGTCCAGATGCGTATTTTCATAAAAGAAAACACTTTGATTATGAAAGAGATAAATGAGTCTAATGTCAGGCAAGTGCAGTTTTGGAAAACGAGGCCATAAAAATATGTGTTTTATGCCTTCCATTCGTAGAATTATTGTGCCTATTATTGTGCATATTTATATACGGAATGTATTTTTTCTTACTAAATCTATGATGCTGGACAACTTTGTATCTGACTCTTCACCGTATCTTGTAGTAAGGACAAAATTTAGCCCTCAGGTTGCGCTTTAAGAGATTTTCTTGAGTAGCGCATGGCAGCTTTAATATACCTAGACACCATTTGTATCACTACAGCTCTTGCCTTCGAGAAGTTAAGAGGGTAGTGATAGACTTTAGAGTGCATACTGACATTTTTAAAGTAAATAGTTCGTGGATAGTGTTTAAAAGGTTACAAACGTACATAATCGATAAATTTATGGCTCGGAGAGGTAAAAGTCGACTCCGAGAATCTCTCGGGCTTAGATCACTTCAAAAAAAAATTCAATCCCAGCGTGGGTCGGGCGCAGACCTCAGATTGTTAACGTAAACGTCGCAGTACATCCGTACCATTTTATTTCAATGTTGCTGTAAAATGATTAATACTTATGAAAGTAATATATATATATTCCCACAAAGAAATGCTTATTTGATGGATATATATTGTAGAAATCCGCTAAGTAGTGACCGATACTCTCTAATTTTTTTCCAGCTCGGAAAATAACACCAGTGAGTTTTTACCGGTGTGTGCGGTCCTAATCCCCCACCCAAAAAACTGATTATTTTTTTATAAATATTTAATGATAAATATAATAGGCAAAATCATACAAAATTACGCATATTCACTTGATTTAGTGCATATACCCGTAGCATACACATTGTAATAAAAAGATGAAATGCCGAATCGTAAGCTAAATCTTACACTTCACTAGAAGTCACTAAGAAGACTTTTAACATTCTTGCATTACCGAACAATCATCCAAGTAAGTAAAATCTAATACTTCAAATAAATATGTGTGGTATGGTAAGCTATAATTTCCTGCTTAACATGAAAATAACCAAGAATTTCCAAACATTTTTATTTATTTATTTAATTTCAATTGATATCAAAACACGTCTAAGTATACTGTTAAAACATTTTTCATACTCTTACTTCGGGAGAAGAAATTAAGATTTTCATTATTAACTTAGCGTACAGAAAAGTACAACATTTAAAAACTACTTAACTGTGTTTTACTATGGTGATTTTTTTCAATACATGAAATCAAATAACGTTAATTTTTATTCATAAATCATGTATACAACATTACTTTTTAAATGCGTATTGCGTAGTGGTAACACATAACTAAAATATAATATTTCTGGATTTTCCATTAAATGTTTTCATATTTCCCATAAAAATTACGATATTTAGTTTTTGCGTATTTATTTTTACAAATATGATTGATTTTCAGATATGATTAAAAGCGTCTAATTCATGATTTATACCGATTTTTTTCCCATCGAAAACCGATAAACAAACTTTCGCACTAAGTAGCTACTAAACAAATTTTAAGAACTGCATTTCAAGAAATCTCCTTTTCGAGATTGTTTTGCCTGCTCGAATGTTCTTATTTTATAGGTGAATAGATAACTTCTTCGAGACTTAGAGAAAAACTATTTCCATTTCGCTTGAAATATAAACATGCATGCATGCATTGATTGAAAATACTGTAAATATGGTGTATCGATTCAAACAAACCCTGAAGAGAAAAGGATGGTTCGCCTCAAGCAGTCCACATCTCATATTACTTTGATTCGCCTTTCCTTTTCAAGTGCTATTCAGGAAATCTATTCCTACGAAAACCCCAAGAAGGTTACGGATACATGTTTTCTTATGTTTAAGCAGGAAAGGCTTCACTCGGATGTCATTGGGGAAAATGTTTTCTTGCTGCGTGTATTATGTGCGCTATTATATTCTGAGAATTTTGCTGCATGTGTTTTATATCTAATCGTACAAAAAATGCGGTAGTGTATTTTGTATGTTTAGATGTACATTTATTTTACTAAAGACTGGGGGTCAGTAAAATGTTTCGTAGTATAATTTTCATGCAGGGGGAAGTAGTTTTCTTTTTTCGTTTTAGATAAAACTCCAAGTAATACACATGACTTACATTATAAAATTATATTATAGTCTTTTAAACCAACAGCGCGCAGTAGATTAGCAGGAAATCTACAAATCTGAATAATGTTCAGAGTTGGTCATAAAGTAATATGTATTTTTTTATGATTATTAGTTAGTATCCCAAGATTTGCAGTAGTATTAAAAACTTTAAGCTTATCTTTGCATTTTCGTGTTTTTTTTTCGTCCTAAAAATAAAAAAAATGTGATAAAGAACAGACGATAGCATACGTATGCTCTCTTAAATCTGCAATCTTTTTTTTAGAATGCCTACATACCCAAATATTTGTATAAATAATAAAAAAATAAGCAAAAAATATAGTGAGCATGGCGTTGATTTGTAGTCAATTTATATAAATTCTAGGAGCTTGATAGGATGCACAATTTTTCTAACAGAACTCAGACGTATCTTTACGACCGTATCTGGTGCACACATCGGTGCATCTGAGACATTGCATGACGAATTTAATTTTTTTTTAATATCCCTTAATCTAGAAAATCATGTAAAGGACAGTACACTTGTAATTTTAAATTTTCTCATGACGACAAAAACATCGGGCATAATAGCTCAATGAATCTAACGAAATCGGTCGTCCAATCTCACGAAATTTAAAATGTGTGAACTGTATGGTCAGATTATTATTGATCGACTACGTATATTCCTCCAAAATCTTTATGCTAAGATTCATCATTTATTCATTTACTACTCTTTACCCACCTTCATTTTTACACACACACACACATATATATATATATATATATATGTAACATTAGGTGTTACGGGAGTTCTGTGTAGTCGTGGTCCTGATAAGTCGAGACTGTTGAGGCGCATTCTCGGCCTGGAGTACTAGGTGAGGCGTTGACGGGCAGAGCTCTATGTAGCATTAGGACGCTACCGGACAGTTGTGTCATGGAACCGGTGCTAAGGCGAGGGAGAGGCATGGCTGTTGAGGTCTCCTGGCTGACTCGGGACTCTGGCTTAGAGTCGCCATTGCGGAATCCGGGCCGGATGGGTTGCGTCAGCCGATCGTCGCTGGCCGGAAGCGTTCGGCGGAAATCCTTGGGCCATAGCGGCCGTCGATGGAAGAGTATGAGACGGAGTCAAACTACGATTACATGATTTTATTTGAAGACTGGGTACATCTTATCTTAGCAGTTGCGTCACGGGGAAATCTGCTCCTGATCTGTCGCAGGTCCTTCTAAAAGCTTTGGAGGTCATGACCCATGACCCCAAACGCGTTGCAACCATTGGCCAAAAGCTAAAACTGGGCAGCGGTTTTCCCAGGGTTTGTTATGACTTTTAAGACGTCTATGTGGCTGGCTGCCGGGACCGTCTACAAAGTTACAAAGGAATTGCAAGGGACCGTGTATTAATTGCAGTTTTTGAACGCGGATTTCTTTGTTCCAGCTAGATTAAACTGCGTAGTTCCAGAAATACAGGATTTTCATAGGCTTTTGACTTGTAAAGTTATATATATATATATATATATATATATATATATATATATATATATATATATAAATTTTAGTAAACTAGTTTAGTGCGCAACTAATGCATTCTTATGAAACTTCTTAAGAGTTTTTTCTAACCATCCAAAATTTCAAGCTAAAGAATTTGGTGATATGTTTGTGCTTCAATGAGTTAATGCATGTGCACAAATTCCATCTAAGCACAAATTCCATCTAAAAGCATCTTCAAAATGATTACTTTATTTTACTATCTTTTAAGGAGAAAATGGACTGTATAAATCTTTTTCTGCATTTATTAGATAATTGGTCAAAATTTTTGTACATATATAAAGTGTGTTGTTTTATAATCAAAAATGTTAAATTAAAGTTAATCTCAGAGTTTAATTAATCAAAAATATTTAAATTTTATAATTAATCTTATGACTTCTTATGACTATCTAAAAAGAGCTCTATATGCATCAGTTTTTGCTTCTGACATCCTTTTTTAAAATCTATCCAAAGAGTTTCGACATTCATTTTTATTTGCAATGAAACTTGAGGTTTTCGGAAGAATATCAAATTCCAACAGATACAGCCCTATCGGATAAGTTTTGGGCCACATTATTTTTGAAATTTTACTACTCCAAATACGTTTAAATTAGATATTGAATGTATACATATTACTATACAGTTAAAAAAATAACTTTGGATAAAATTCTTTATTTCATTGAATGTAATGTCATAATGCAATAATAAAGTTGACTTTATGAACATACAAAAACATATTTTGTATGTTCATAAAGTAAAAGTGTTTATTATGAGAAAAAAATATTGTATATATTTAAGGTTAACAATTTATTTTAATTGCACCTGTATAAATTCACTTTATTGCACAAAATAACAAGGCGTTTATAATTAATGATTAAAAACAAAATGATTAATAGAAACAAAGTACATAACTATTGTAAAATAATTATTTTACTTACCTCTAAAATTTGAAAGTTGAAATTAAATTAGTAGTTACACTCGGAGACTTTAATAACAACACGGACCAACGCAATTTAACGACAGCCAGCCATACAAGTTTATTAACCCATTTATGCCTAGTGTCCCTTTCTTGGGACGGCATTTTCGCTATTAGTCGAAAACGTTATTTATTTTTTCTAGCCTTTATTCATGAGTATTGAGCCTCAACTGTAGGAATAAATAAATATTTTAACATTACCAAGTAGGATGTTGATATTTCGATTTTTATGCATAATGATTTTAAAAGAAATCATCCCTTGTTCAAGAAATTGACATCAGAAATATATCTATTATTTCTGTTATCAGTAAAAGTCGAAGAAAGTCGCAAAAATATCCAGGCACAAATGGGTTAATATGCCAGGCTAAACAGGAATCGTGTTAGCAATAAACTTGAAAAATATTTCAATAGATTTTTGAAAATTATCCATTTGTAAAAATCACCCCATGGAGGAGAAGATATAAAGGACTAAGTAAAACTATCCAAATTTACATTTACTCTTTAGTGCAGATCAGCGCATGACCACAGAATGAAAGATGAAACAAATATGGAAAAAGCAAGTTTTCAGTTGAGAATTCTTCAAGGATGGGAATGGGATGCGATTGGGAAGGGAGGTGGGGGCATGAAAATTGGTATTGGTGTAAATACAAGTGGGGGAAATTTGCAGCAGTCTATTCTAAGTAAGTAAATACGTGTATTAGGCTTGAGCATTTAAAGAATGCGCTTCTGATTATGCAACTAACCAGTCCTTGACGACTCGAAAGGACATCGAAATATTAGGCAGATTGCGTTATACACTTGTGAAATAAATTAAGAGAATTTGCATATTTTATTGAATTTCATGAAAAAAGCTGAACTGTATATAAAACCACTAGTTTTAGACAAAATGCAAATCTTCTACGTCAAATACGCTAGAGTACACGCGTGTGTACGCGGTGCCAGTAGAGAAACAGGCTTTATAAGCGCGCGTCAGTTAAGACACATTTCGTTCGCTTGCACACCTCGGCGAATTTCTTCAGAGTTATTTTGCAGCAATCGGTTTATTTCAAATTGTAACAGCAAATATGAGTAATCACCGACGTTCAGATGATGGAATGAGGTGGCGAATTGTGGGAAAGCTATAATCAGGCGAGTTTCAAGTCCAGATTTGTAGAGAGTTCAATTTAACGCCAGTGATGGAAACAATTTCAGGATACCTGATCCACCGAGAAAAAGCCTGGGCAAGTTCGTCCAAGAGCCACGATAGCCAGAGAAGATCGCCATTTGTCCATTAAAGCGAGGTGTAACAGGAGTGGTACAGCTTCTCAGCTCTCTCGGGACTTGTATGCAGCCACAGGAACCCATGCATCAAGGGTGGCTACACCAAGACTTCATGAGAGAGGGTTGTTTGCAAGAAGATCTGCTGTTTGCGTCCCTCTCACTTCTACGAACAGGAGAATCCGTTTAGAATGGTACAGAGAGCATAGAGATTGGCGTATGTTTCATTGGGCAACCGTTCTCTTCACTGATGAGTTCAGCTGTGTTCAGACTGTTTTCAGACTGTTCAGCTTAAACAGTGATTCTCGCCGTACGTTCATATGGAGAGAACCGGGGACCCGCTACCTACCCTCCAATGTCCGCGAAATCGACCATTATGGCAGAGGAGGTTTAATGGTCTGGGCAGGCATCGTGCTGGAAGGCCGCACACGACTCCATGTCTTTGAAAGAGGCAGGCACTGTGACTGGTGTGAGGTATGGGATGAGATCTTGGAGCCTTACGTTCGCCTTTTCAAGGGTGCAATTGGCCCTGAGTTCATTTTAATGAACGATAACGCGAGGCCATATAGAACTCTTCCGGTCGACAAATTTCTAGAGAATGAGGATATTCGCCGGATGGATTGGCCAGACAGATCTCCAGACTTTAACCGCTCTTGGGAGGACAATTGCAACCCGCAACCCCCCCCTCTCCTTGAACCATCCAGGGAATGAAAACAGCGTTTCTGAATGAGTGGGACCAATTGCAACAGGAAATGATAAACTTCCTTATTTATAGTAATAAATCACGCTGCGAGACCTGTATATGTGTAAGAGGGGAACATACCCCTTATTAACTCATCTATTAACCCATTTTCTTTGTTTAATCTGCAACCGCTGTTTCATACCTTCCAAATCCACGGTGTATTACGCACGATCATGCGTGTGTATTACAATTATTGAATGGTTATATGTTTTATATTGTATCAATGTATGTACACGCTTAAATCTATTGATTAAAACTAACACTCCTTTATTGATTAAATTTCTTATCGGCTGATTTAAATCCTTTTACGCTAAAAAATGCTCATTAAAGACAATAATTTGTTATCTCCTCAATTCCCCTCAATGCTCAGGATTCGCTAGTTTCTATTATACTCCATTTTTCACTAAAATCTTGTCTATTTGAGAATTCTGTCTCTCCCCCACGAAAGATGCGTAGTAAGGTATCATATTACTTTCACGTGACCAACGCTCTGGCTCTAACGGAAAACGGTACAGTCACCACAGACAACACAACGCGGGAATCGTATGGCTTACGCAGTGGTTATTTATATTCTTTGTTGCGGCGAGCATCGAAGAGCAAACATGTCGTTATCAAAATATGAATTAAAAGAGTTTCTGAAGAGGATACCCGATGATACTTTAGAATGGTGATAATTTTATTTTATATTCGAATACCAAATGCATCTTTTTCATATTCAGAGTTGTGAAATAAATTCAACATTAATATGTAGAGGATGCTTTCGGTAAAAATTTTGTTTTAATGCACATAGTTTCTTACGATTGGATTATAAAAATCCGTCGCTCTTGTAAAACAAATGAAGTTATGATATCTTCAGTCAAATGAGTAAGTACTATTTTACCCTTTTCATGTAAATAAATTGGGTTGCTGCTTTAATTAAATTTTACAGCTGGTTTAACCATGATTGCATTTGTGTATTCTGACTGTATTGTGAATTCGTTTTATAACTAGAGACTCTAGTGAAATTATATTCTATTTATTAAAAAAATACTTTTTCATGGTGTATTAAGACAGGCGCGTAGCCAGGAAAAAATTTCGGGGGGATATGCGCCTGGAAAAAATTTCGGGGGGATATGAACTTATATGTATATAAATAGACGGAATTTCATCACTAATCCAAAAATTTCGGGGGGGATATATCCCGATATCCCCCCCCGGGCTACGCCGCTGTATTAAGATATATGTAATGTATTTGTCTTGATTTAAAATTTATTTTCTCGGGCTTATAATCATAGATTACAGCTCTGATAATAAAAAATAGAAGAAAACGAATCATTCAATATATAAATCAAAAACAGCAAATTTTCATAAGACACCTTTTTTCTAGCTTAAAATAATAGTATTAATTAAGTACAGATATATTAATTAAAAAAGCACTGATTTTGTAAAAACGCTCATTCTATAGCTTAAATAATAATCATAATTGAGTACAGTTATATTAATCAAAAACGGACAGACACTCCTCATTTTTGATTATTATTTAGCCTAAATGGAGCTGTTGTAGAATGCTCAAAAATTGAGAATTTTTCGCTCCATTGATATTTGTCGATTAATGGAGCAAATTTTATTCAATCGGGAGAATGGCTGTTTGAAGTCAATGATTGAGTAAAAATGTACTCCGTTTGATTATTATTTTACTCAATAGATTTAAGCGTGTACATATCACATTTCATTAAAATCAGTCCAGTACAGTCACGTGAAAATAGTCTAGTAGCCATATACCTGTATTTTAAAAACTTGCATCATTTTCGCTCGTGATTTCGACATGTCATGCCTTGATTGCATCAGACGCTTTCTACTGCTGTAAATAAATATGCCTGTCTCACTTATCAGTAGTTCGTTATTGGATTTTGCGTACACAGTGATGTTATATAATTGTTGTGAGCGGTAAAATATCTTCGCTTACTGTTGGAAAACCTGTAAAAATAGTGTCCCTGCATGAAGTTGGCTTTTCTGAACGTGAAATAACTTTGAATTTAAATTTCAGCAAGACAGGTGTGCATCAAAGTATTATTAAATTAAAAATTTTGGGGAAATTATACGGATCTTAAGAGAAGCGGTTGCACAAGGAAAACTAGTGCACGTGATTATCATGTCATAAGGAGGATGGTCTCTCGTCGCCAACAACGTCCTGCAATAAAATTAGAGCGTATTTGGCTGCAAAGGGTACAGATTTCAGTTTGAGTACTACTTCAAGACGTTTGACTAAACATTTTGGTTAGTATCCTATAAATCTGCAAGGAAACCGCGACTTATTCCAAGTATGAAAAAAAAAAGATTGTCTGACTTTCGCCAGACAATATCTGAATTGGACGGAACAACAGTGGAGTAAGGTATTATTTTCCAATGTGTCAAGTATGCAGAAATTTTCTGCACGTGCTAAATGTATTTAAAGCCCATTTGGAAAAAGATATGTTGACAGATATACGATTCCAACAGCGAAGCACCGTCCAATCCAGATGATATGGGGTGCAATGTCTGCGTCTGCTACTGATGTTGTGTATTTCCTGCCACCTAAAACCACGATGAAAAGCAATGGGTATCTTAATTTGCCACTGGACAAGTTGAAGCTTCCCATGGTTGTTTGGAGATGTTCAATTTTTATGCATAAAGGGGCTCCATATCACGGGACAAGGATTGTTAAGGACTATCTGACGGCTACTGAAATCCAAGTTCTTGATTGGCGAGGTTACAGCCCAGATTTGAATCCCAAAGAGAATCTGTGGTGTATTGTAAAAAATAAAGGTTTTTTTTTTTTTTTTTTACACCACAGTTTCATCATAACAGTTGACAATAGCATATTAATTTAAACGACTCTAACGGAATTGAATCAAAGCACTACAATAATAAGTTAATGTAACTAAATATGCAGTTTTATGTTCAATAATTTATTTATGAAAGATGGTGAGCATTTTATTTTCTCTCAACATTAGTTATTTTTAGTTTAGTTTTAGAAATCTTTTTTAATCTCCAGTCTTGATGAATATTGTATTTTAAATAAAATAACACGGAATTTTCCACTGCTAAAATTTCTTTCCTTTGAGCTCTATTTCTAGTTCTCGGTTTTGAATGTTATCTTTCTTCTTAAGCCGTCCAGACTAATCGTGAGTCATGTTTCCATGCAATCAAAAACTAAAACTGTACACAATTAAAATGTAGCAAACAGAAAGTTTAGAAAAAAACCCTCACGAAAACTAAGCACTCTCTGCAAAGCTAGATTTATTACACAAAATATTTCACAGAAAAACATACTTACTGCACACAAAAATTACATTTCGTTCATGAATCACGCGTCAAAATGAAATAACCAGTAAACAACCAAAAAGAATGTCTTTATTTTACATTTAATAGGAGAAGATTCCCACAATTTTTAATAAAGAATGTTTCAGTATCATGGGGCTGTGTAAACATTTTATGAGAGATGAAACATTCTTTTTTTTAATTTTTAGCGCTAAGCCCAGGTGTTAAGCATTTTTCTCGTTGAGATAATGCAATGGTGAAGATTCCTTTTCTGGAACCAGGGTCGCTTCTAGCGTAAATCTATCAATGTTTCATTTTAACCCAAAACTTGTTCAAGCAAAACTGTTTACAAAAGGAGAATTTTCACCGCTGCATATTTTAATGTTGAAGGTGAACATGCTAAGCCTGCTTCAGTTTTAGATTAAACTCCCTAACCTGCTAAATAAACATAATTTAAATGGAAGTTATTCAGGGAAACTCATTGGATACACCACTGAGATTGACAGCTTTGAAACTATTTGCATCAGCCTGGAAATTTTCCGGACCGTAAATATTCGTTGTTCTCCAAAATGTAACCACGATAACACGAATGAAGTATTTCTCGATCCTGCTCTTCTTTTCAGGCTTCAGACCAGCAGCGTAGCGGAAAGTCCCACGGTACGGGTGATCCCAAAAGAGGAAGGGGCTTTAACGGCCATTAATTTTGACGTACACGTATTCCCCTAACTTAAATCAATGTACTCAATTGGCGAGAATTCTGAAGATAGATTGCTCGAAATCCCTTAATAACTGCATTATTTCTGCACGGATTATCAGAATTTAACGCTGAAGTTCTAATAAAATCTATGCACTTGTTCTCAAAAATCTATTTCCTTAAGCTCTCAGTAAATTGAGCCAAGCCGAAAACTGTGCAAACCGCTAGAACTCACTTTCTCAAAATCGGCATATTAGCCATTTTATTTTTCGCCAAACTAAAAAATTTTACATATTAGCCTCGGAAATCTTCATTTCTTATTGTTTTGCGTATAAAACACTACATTCCTGCTCTGATTTCCCATGCACACGATATTATAATTTAAAAAAAATAACCTTACGAATATAAACTTTAAAAAAAAATCATTATTATTCTTTTATTTTTACTTTGAGAATTTAAAACTTTTTATTCGGCAAAATCGCCACACATGGCAATAATGATGCTTATTTCATACTTTTTTCACCACAGGGGTTACAATTACGGAAAGCTTTATGAGTGGAGAACATAAAAAATATCTTAAATGGCGAACGGGTGGACTTACAAAAGTTTTAAAGTGAACTATAATTTATTCGATATTATTTTACATATCTGTGCAAAATTTCAGGCTGATAGGTCCATTTTTGTGGATTTGTATACTAATCAAATCCACAAACAGAATTTCATTTTTATTAATAAGATGACATAAATAAATAAACTTATAAATCTGGAAAAAGCTGTTAAGTATGACGTCAACATGAAGTCATTGTCATTTGCAATAGCTAATTTTGTTACGCAAATGATTAACTTTTTTGACTCTCCGAAATGAAATGTTGCCGAAAATAGCGAAAAATCGATTTAAAATGAGGGAACGGGTGGATTTTCAGATTTTTAAAGTGGCCAGATTGTTTTCTATGTTTTTATACATAATTATGAAAATTTTCAAGTGGATCGTACAAACGGTGTAGAAATTATTAGGCTTTTTGTCCTTGACATTGCAATGTTTTGCAGTAATGGCGGAAAAAGTTTTATCTTGAAGTCAGGGATCAGCGCAACTATATAGTAATTAAAATAATTATGGTAAAATTTCTTTTATTTAAAAAAGAAAAAGAACATCTTTTTAACATTGGCAATCGATTCGACTGTGAATACATTGAGCTGACGTCACTATGCCTCTTAAGACTACTGAAAGTCGAGCTTATTCTAGCATTGGTTCTTCCGTGCTATCAGAATTATCGTCTGCAGGAGGCCTTGAGTTTTGAATTAATAAGTGGCATTTTAGTCCGTTGCTTAGGTTTATGAATTTAATTACTTTAACTCACTCAGCTGAAAATGTTCTTCATTTTGAATGTTGCAAAATCACTTTTGAAATGTGATGCATTAAAAATTTCCCATTACTCATTTAATTTTGTATTTAACCATGCTACAACCGTAACATTACGAAACATATGCATGCTGCAAAATAAAATTACTTTCCGATTGCATTTCGCTATTTTTGGTATATTTCTTTTTATTTATTAATTTTTTTTAGATTTTAGGACAAAGTTTTACATACCTAATAAGAATGTAGTAAAATCTAAATCAATACGGTAAAATCTTCTTCCAGACGCAATCATATCTCAGTTAAGCACTCCCAAGGAGGAAATAAATCATTTGAAATCTAAAATGTTTTTTTTTTTTTATTATTAACAAAAACGCTGGAATGTTCTTTCAGTGGCAATCAAATCTAGTTCAATCATAGCATAAGGGATAAAATAGCGGCTTTCACAAGGGTTGCCATATATTCACAGAACGTTGCCAAGGATATGACTGGTTAAAAAAAAAGCGGCATCTTTAATATTGAACTCCTTGTATCCAAACTATCTTCCTATTTGAAAATAGTTAACTTTATGTTAACACACGTATTTATTTCTCGTGAATCTTAACTTTGCGTAATTCCAACTTCATGATTTTTCGAATCCAACATACTTTTAAGAGCTTTCCTGCTTTGTTGCGAAAGCATAAATCGTTTTTTGCTGGAGCAAGGTCGCCAAATATGGTAAGCTAGATGCTCATTTCTTCTGTTTTTAATTAATATCTTCTAAATAATTCGAATTTCAATTTTTTTTTTACGGCACTGGTTTTTTTTTACCTATTTAGTCTCTGTGCCAAATTTGACCCGGATCCGACAAGCTCTCTGGCTACCTATAGCGAACACACACACATACATCTCATTAGCATACTACGCTATTATTAAAGAGGATAAAATCGAAAAAAAAATGTTTATTAAAATCCTCGACAGCATAAACAATAAATAATTTGTAGCAGTGATGAACATCTCTGATAAATTACATATACAAGCTAAAAATTTTTCTTATTACTGTTTACTTCATAAAAGATACTTCATTTTATTATTCTAAACATGTTAGCTTAGCTGTTTCTGCATTGGAACCCGGTTTTTATTTGTATAGATATATACAGGGTGTCATGCAAAGAGCATATTTATTTCAAAATCACATATCTCGAAAACCAAGAACAACAGAGGGATGAGACAGGCAAACTGTATATTTATTATAAATATGGTAAATTTTTTTTATAGAAGTTCTGAAATACTAGATCCAAAAACCCGTGAGAGATGCCGCTATAATCGCTGTCTTCTATAATGGATATTCCTATATATTTTCCCGATCTCACACCTTCTATTTTTTGAGGAGCATATTGGAAAAAACTGCCTACCAGAACCAGACCAACATGCTGGACGAGCTTGAATCGTCGATTTGTGTGGCATGTTAATCCGTTGAGACATTTCCCCATTTTCGTTGAGATATTAACGGCCGAAATGACAAATTTCATAAGTCATTTACGCCACTTCTACATGTCTTTAGGCTGGGCATTTTGAAACGATTATGCAGTGACTGCTTGGAGAGAATGAACTTGTACTTATACATGAGGATCGTCAATTGATTTCGACGTATCAATGCACATCACGCCATCTGCTAGCAGTTGCGCACTCAAGGTGTTGTTTGGAAACTCTAATCTCCCCCTTCTGTTTGTGTATTCCACTGTATGCTAGTAGCTATTGTAAATACTATTTCGAAACTGCTGTATAAAAATTTTTAGAGATTACATAATAAGCTTACCTTTTTCGTGAATTCTTTTAGTCATCTTTGTTTTTGAGATTTTTAATTTTTAAATCGGTATGTCCGTTGCTGGACACCCTGCACAATTCATGCATTTTTATATTGTAACCGAGCTATAATCAACTATATCTTGCCTCTAGAAAAAAATCACAACACTGTAACTGAGATTTTATGCATAATCTGTTCGCATGCTAATGTTGATTTCTGTCATTTTTAAACCAATGTGTCAGAGAAAATTCAACAAAATCGTCAAATTCAGATTATTTTAAAGTAACACTAAATATTTTATTTTGTTTTAAAAATATAAAATATAAAGAATGTTTTCGACTGAAATTTACTAAAATCTGTTGATGTATGACATTTTGATAAGCAGTAACTTTTTTTAATCCAACTAAATTTTAATCCAACAAGACTATATATTATTTACTTTAAAGAACAGAATAAGCAAAAAATAATTCTTCATCTATGAATATTTAATTTAATTTACAGTACGATGAAAACTATCATAATCAATTATTTTCAAAATATGTTAACACGCTTACATAAAACATTTCTAACAATTGAATAAAATATTTTAGGTAATATACTGTATACCTTGAAATGTCGTAACACTAGTTAACACACTGAATAAAACAGCACTTTTAATTTTCCATTTCCACCGAAAGGACACATATTTCCTTACAAAACTAAAAAGCAGACTTCTCTAAAATATTTTAGAAAATCGTGTCTCGAATTACATTTCTGCTGGAAACACGTATTCAAAAAGAAAGAAATAGAAGTCATTTACTGAAAGCATTTTTTTGAATGTGTAAAGGTAATTCTATTTCACTGTTTCTAAGCGTGAAATTTTATATTTATGAATAAAAAATGTCTCATATTTCATCAGGCTCATCATTTAAACTATTTTAAAGTTATTTTATTAACGGAAAATCGGATAGAAGGAATGCAATAAGGCTGAACATTTCGAATTTATCTTAAACTTTATGAGCGGAAACTTTACGCTTTTAAATAATGTCCACTTCTGTTGCATAGAAGTGACCCAAGTTTTATTTCTTTAAAAATTATATAGCAATTATTTTGATAGTTTAGACCATTATTACTTAAATATGAGTTCTAACATCTGTAAAAATGTATAGATTAACAAATCTTCCCTTAAGTTAAGATGATATTTCAGGAAATACCCCCAAGTGGCCCTTTACTGGAGTATTTATATATCTATTTATATATATATATATATATATATAATATGTAAAATTCTTCTGTCACGGTGTTAGTTACCGTACTCCTCCGAAACGGCTCAATCGATTTCAATGAAATTTTATATATATATTCGTTAGGTCTGAGAATAGGTTTTTAACTATGTCTCATACCCGAAAATTTTTAGCACCAGAGTGCTATTCATTTCAATCAGGTTTTTTGTGTAGACATTAGCGTGTCGAGTCACTTTTCAAATGTGTTTGCCAGATAATGTGAGGGTGGGGGGCGTTTATAAAATGTTGAAAGTCGCACAAGGTTTGCAATTTTTGATAATTGGTCGCTAAATGTGGTGCAAAAACGTGACAATTAATTACAACTATATTTCGAGTATAGTTAGAAAACGCTTGGCGTATATTGTAAAACAGTTTTTAGGCGATTTTAATATAGATTTCTATTCCGAAGAAATGCTCTGTGGAACAAGAAAGGAAAACACGGTACACTCATGGATTATGATGTCCGTTCCAAACAGTATTTAAGGGGGTCCGGGGCACAAAATTTTATTTTTTTTATTTATAGCTACTTTATAATGATTTTTTTTTCTGAAATATATATCTATGTCAAGATACCTTTCCATATAAAAAACTCTTGAAAAGATTGAAATTTAATTTTTTTAAAATTAAAAAGTTTAAAATTTAAATATATTTTATTTTTGATATAACTGCAGAACCAATAGCTCGATTTGCATATTTCTTTCACTTTTGGACAAAGAAAAGATGGCATTTTAATTTGTCTTCGGGATTTTTTAAAATATTGTTTATATATTTTTTAATAAATATAAAAGTTAAAAAATCACTCTTTTTAAAGAGTTTTTTAGCTCTAGGGCATGAATTTTCAAACCTTTTGTCCAAAATCAAAATTCCTGAAGACAAATTATTAAAAATATAATAGAGAAAGTCTGTACAAAATTTCATACCATTACTATATAAGGAACTTGAGATATATCCTTTTAAAGTTGAGGAATCGCAAAAAAACTGATTCCGAGATAAATGGACTTAAAGACTGTATATTATATGACTGTAGCAGTGGAAGTCGAACTTTATTGTGAATTTCTTTGAGGTGATTTTTCGCTGTAACCTTTGTAGAACACACCACATGTTTTTAGTGTCTGCTAAATGTTTTTGATTCCATTACACTTAAATTCATGTATGTGGAAAATAATTCGAGCCCAGCATGTCCCTTTCCTAATGCTGTAGCTGCTTGAACAGCTCTTCTGTTGATACTAAATGGAGATTTAGTTGTCTTCGTTGACTGACGTTGTGACGAGAACGTAATAAATTGAAAGTCACAGTTATTGCAGGATAAAACCAATTCATGTGCCAAGCCATATTTTTTTCCCAATCGTAAATTCAGACTTGAACTTTTACATTTTTCACAACAGCAATTTTGAAGGATATTCGGCAACACTCCCAGACTTAAAAAAATGTTGCATGAAAACAAGGAAGCATCAAATTGAGAAGGCTCATCACTTTGAACTGCAGGCACACTTATATTATTTTTGAGTTCTTGTGTTAGGCAAAAATCACTTTTACCAGGATCAGAAGTATTTGATAACACTTTTTGACGCTTAGCTTTCATCAAGTTCGACTTTTTAGCAGTCGATTTTCTTTTTCGTCCCATTGTTATCGTAGATATGAATGTTTATTCAAAACACAAGTTCAAACCGAAACATTAAATTATTAACAATTTGTAAACTATTTACACTAACAAACTTTTGTAAAATAAACAGAAAACTTAACAACATTCACCAACAACTAACTCAACACAAGAACCTAACAATGCCAAATAAATAAGGCTTTTAGAAAGATAATACAGCACTGTGGAACCGCTAAAACAAGCATGGATCGCTAGAAATATCTAATAAACAAATATCCATTCACATCACTTCGAAGAAAGTAAAAGGAAAAAAGATATAGTAAAAATAGAGCGATCGTAACCGTTTGTTTACATTCTGCCACCCGGAGAGGTCCCTTTAATTCCAGACAGGTGGCGTGATAAACACAGCTGTTGCAACGTAAAAGTTGTTATATTTACAGATGTAATCATCGTAGAAACATGCGGTTTGCAGTATTTGATTCTAAACATTCTGTAGTATTTTTTAAAGCAAAAAAATAAAAATGTGTTTTTTTCGAGATTTTTGTGCCCCGGACCCCCTTAAAATCTCTTTCCGATATAGTTGGAATATGCCTACAGGAAGAATATGCCTGGCGAAGATTATAAATCAGTTTCAGTAGGCGATTTTAAGATAGACTTCGATTCCAAAGATGTGTTTTATGGTACAAGAAAGAGTTGATTCCTATTTTAACGACCCCACTCTCGCGAATCTAAAAAATCCCCGTACTTTGGCGAGCTTTGGAGTCATGGGTCTCTGGGAGTTATGCACAAGTTTCAACGGTACTTACTTATTATCCCAGCGGTCCGCCAAGACAAGCAATTTTTCACCACGATAAATGCCGGGTACATGAAACTGTTGATGGTTTGGAATACGACTTGCAACGTATTTAAAATCTACGAAAAAGTAGTTTGGCGGAAGTGTCCGCCGGAATAATACGTAAGTAGCGTTTCAACGCGCCAAAAAAACTAGATGAAAACTAAAGTAAACAAACTAGCGATAAACGCACCAGTAAAGGAAACTGAAGACACTTAATTATTAAAACTACATTAATTGGCAATCCAAAATAATTAAAAATGTAACGGCATGCTGTACTTACATGTTGTTCCAAATCGCCATTTTAATTCTAAATTACGATTGCTACATAAATGCAAAAAATTGTCATTGTAACTGCATAGGTTTAATGATCGCCACCTTGGTGAGAGTCGAGGCGTTAAAGTAGGAATCAGCCCAAGAAAGACAAACATGGTACACGCATGGAGTATGATGCGCATTCGAAACAATATATAGAACGATGAAGTGTAGTGTAATATACTTGGTGAATATTGTAAAATAGTTTTAGTAGGCGATTTTAAGATAGATTTCGATTCTAAAGATGAGTGTTACGAAACAAGAAAGAAAAATACAGCACAGTCATGAATAATGATACACTTTCCAACTTAATGGAATATGGAAGAAAATTAGGGACGACGTATAAATAATGATACGATTTTAATATATAGCACTATAGTGCGTATTTAAAACCTGAAAGTGCTTCAGATTTTCATCCTTTTTACTTTCCGAACATGTACCATGTAAGGAAAGTATTGTAATCCTGAACAAATTCGACTTCGATATTTTGGTGTATTTACACGTTTTGAGGTCTTCTGAATTCATTTATGTTATTTTTACGAGATGTATGTATGTATGTGTGTGTCTGTGTGTGTGTGTATTTGTGTGTATATGAGTGAACACGATAGCCCCTAAACGGGGCATTCGATTGAGCCCAAATTGGGTATATATGTTATAAACCACCATCGGAAGACCGGTATTGATTTTGATGTGTATAGGACTTATAGTTTTTCTACTGGGCTACTACAAAAATTTCTTTTACATTATGGCTTATGGGGGAAATTCTTGAAAGTGCGCTAGCGTTTAAACGGTACATTCAATTGATTTCAAATTGGGTATATCTAATATATAAATTACTCGTGTTCTAGTGCCAGCTGCCATACTCCTCCAAAACGGCTCGACCGACTTTAATGAAATTTTATATGTATATTCGTTAGGTCTGCGAATATGATTTTAACTATGTCTCATACCCCTTAGTCACAAGGGCGGTCCACCCAAAAGTTTTAGCACCAGAGTGCTAATAAGTTCAATCAGGATTTTTGTCTAGACATTAGCGCATTGAGTCACTTTTCAAATGTGTTTGCCAGATATCGTGGAGAGGGGGGGGGGGGCGTTAATAAAGTGTTGAAAGTCGCACAAGGATTTGCAATTTTTGATAATGGATCGCTAAATGTGGTGCCGAAACGTGACAATTTATTATAAATATATTTCGAGTATAGTTAGAAAACGCCTGGCGTATATTGTAAAACAGTTTTATTAGGCGATTTTAGTATAGATTTCTACTCAAAAGAAGTGCTTTGTGGAACAAGAAAGGAAAACACTGTACACTCATGGATTATGATTCCCGTTTCATGTCTTTGCGGCATAGTTGGAATATGCCTGGCGAAGATTGTAAAACAGTTTCAGTAGGCGATTTTAAGATATATTTCGATTCCAAAGATGTGTTTTATGGTACAAGAAAGAGTTGATTCATATTTTAACGCCCCCACTCTCGCGAACCTAAATAATCCCCGTACTTTGGCGAACTTTGCAGTCATGGGTCTCTGGGAGTTATGCACAAGTTTCAACGATACTTATGTATTATCCCGGCGGTCCGCCAAGACAAGCAATTTTTCACCAAGATAAATGCCGGGCACATGAAATTGCTGATGGTTTGGAATACGATTGGCAATAGTTTGCCAGCAAATGTGACGAAAAAGTAGTTTGGCGGAAGTGTCCGCCAGGATAATACGTAAGTACCGTTTCAGCGCTCCCAAAACTAGATGAAAACTAAAGTAACTAGATGAAAACTAAAGTAAACAAACTAGCGATAAACGCACCAGTTAAGGAATCTGAAGACACTTAATTATTAAAACTACATTAATTGGCAATCCTAAATAAATAAAAATGTAATGGCATTCTGTACTTACATGTTGTTCCAAATCGCCATTTTAATTCTAAATTACGATTGCCACATAAATGCAAAAAATTGTCATTGTAACTGCATATGTTTAATGATCGCCACCTTGGCGAGAGTCGAGGCGTTAAAGTAGGAATCAACCCAAGAAAGACAAACATGGTACACGCATGGATTCTGATGCGCATTCGAAACAATATATAGAACGATGAAATGTAGTTGTAATATACTTGGCGAATATTGTAAAATAGTTTTAGTAGGCGATTTTAAGATAGATTTCGATTCCAAAGGTGGGTTTTACGAAACAAGAAAGAAAAATACAGCACAGTCATGAATAATGATGCACTTTCCAACTTAATGGAATATGGAAGAAAAATAGGGACGACGCATAAATTATGATACGATTTTAATATATAGCACTATAGTGCGTATTTAAAATCTGAAAATTTTTCAGATTTTCATCCTTTTATTATTATTTTTTCTGGACAAATTTTTTTTATGGAATGGCTATCAATAAGTCTCAAGGCCAAACTATGTTTGTTTGTGGTTTAGATTTGAGCACACCATGTTTTTCACACGGACAGTTATGCGTGGCATGCTCTCGAGTGGGCAAACCATGCCGTTTGTTTGTGTTAGCTAAAGATGGGATAACAAAGAATATTGTTCACTCTATTCCGTTAAGGGATTGATATTATTTTTTAGTAAAATTACTGTAATTAGCGTTATATATATATAAATATAAAGAATAAATTACAATGAATTAAAAGTATAAATGTTTGGTATTGTGTTATTTTTACATTCCAGCATCGTTCACAGCGCTCCATACTTCTTCCGCTCATATACCACATCTTGACACACTTACAATAAGTTAGTCATTTCTTTCTACTAAAATAATCCTAGTAATAATTTATATGGGAAAACAACGTTTGCCGGGTCAGCTAGTGTGTGTGTATATATATATATATATATATATATATATATATATATATATATATAATCTGATTACAGTTACACTTGTATTATTGTATTATATACTTTCACACAAAACAAATATTCTTATTTGTGAATGCCTAGACTAAGCCACAGTTTACACAAATTACTGGAAAATTAATTCTATTTAAATAATTTCCTAGTGTGCAAATAAATTAAAATAAATTTTTATAACAAGTTATTTTACATTTTCCATTGCTTCAATGCTTTGTCGCTTATCGTTTCCAACCCTTCGGTCGGAGTCCGAAGAAGTCAGACAAGATCCATATAAGATCGTTGCCTCTCAAAAGGTCCAGCACAAGAAGTGGATCGGTGTAGATATGCTCCGTAGAGAGGCCAAAATATTAAATAACTCCCTAATGTGCATATATATATTTATAATTGGTCATTTTTATCCTTCACGTTGTCAATATTCTAGCGAACGTAACATATTTTGAAAAATTAGGTATTCTTATAAATGTAATGCTATTTATTGAAATGCATAACGAAGATATATTTTGATATTCTCTGACTGTTGGATTTATAATATTCCAATAATCAGAAAAAAAGTTTAAGGTGACCAATGGAAGAGTTTGGGGTTATGTTGTATGAATGCGGTCACTGTGCGACAACGACAAGACCACAGACAGCAAAGCTCACACAAAAACTTCGAATGAGATATTTTAGATTACCTGACCTACAGACCTGATCTTGCTCGACTGGACATGCTCTCTGCTCTGACAGCCTCACTCTCGGCACGTCCCTTTCAAAACAATACTGAGGTCGGGAATGCTATAAGACAATTCCTTCCATCACGAGGTACACCCTAAAAAAAGTATTCGAATAAGAGATAAATTTCCTACGTGGGTTTCGTATATTAAAAATTATTTATCATAAAATATGAATTAGGCTATGTATAAATATGACTTTCCATATTTCTATCAAGTTGTGCGTTTTTCGAAAACTCAATTATTATTCGCAAATCTAAAATAGGAAATTTATCTCTTACTCGAATAATTTTTTGGAGGGTGTAACTAATTTTATCACAGTAGCTTCTTCAAACTGATTGCACGCTAAGACTATGTCCTTTCGGTGGCGACTATGTCGAAAAAATAGCGCAAGGGGTATGATTCATAAAGGCATGTTTTCTTTTAACAATATTTTTTTTCGATGTTAAAAAAAAAAAAAAAACACTTAAGCAGTTTTGCTGCATTTAGAAACCATTTGAAATTATTCACATTTTAATTTAGTAAACTGTAATTTTTCAATCTCAACTTTATTTAAAAATTGTAATTAAGAGAAAATTTGAGCAATGTATATCCGAGATTAAATATTTGAATGTAAAAAAAGAACAGTTTGTATATCTGTTACCATTGCGATTTTTTCGTTCTATGTCAGTTTTATGAACATAATTGATAATTGTTTCGCTTTGGAATTGTCATAACAACTCTACACATAACCTTATCCGTAATCCATGGCATATTGGCGTATTTAGCATCGCGGAATATTTCATATCACAGTGGATATCAAAAATCCAAGCTGTTAAAAAATAAATAAACATACAAATAAATAATTAAAATCGGAAACATTTCCATGTTTTCAATACGCTTTAAATTATTATATATTTTAAGCGTATCATAATCCATGCGTCATCCCTATTTTTCTTCCTTATTCCATTGAGTTTGAAAGTGTATCATTAAGCATGAGTGTGACGTATTTTTCTTGGTTGTTCCGTTAAATTGGAACGCGTATCATTATTCATGAGTTATCGTATTTTTCTTCTTTGTTCCATAAAACGATGCTTTAGAATCAAAATCATATCTAGAATTAATTATAATTTAGAATTAAAATCGCCTAATAAAACTGTTTTACAATCTTCGACAAGCATATTTTAACTACAGTTAGCCGTAATAAATACTATTTGCAATGGGCACCGTAATCCACCAGTTTCCCGTGTTTTTCCTTCTTGTTTATCAAAACGCTTCTACCGAATTGACTACTATACTATATTGAAATCACCCATCAAAACTATTTAGCATACTTCTTTAGGCATATATTTCAAATTTATAAATACTGTTTTGAAAGTGTATCATAATCCATGAGTGTGCCGTATTTTTTCTTCCCTGTTCCATAAAACACTTTTTCTGTAATTGAATCAATATTAATATCGCCTCGAAAAATTACAGTTTACTAAATTAAATGGCGATATCGTAACTGATAGTACTTTACAATCTTCACCAAGCATATTCTACCTATATTTTTTCTTTGTAATAAACTGCCGCGCTTGGCAGTTTCTAGCCAAATTTGGAAGCTTGGAAATATCTCCAAGCTTGGTTCAGTTTTGAAGACTTTTTTTTTGTCACCAAACTTAGCGATAAGTCATCAAAAAATGCAAATCTTCGTGACTTAAACATTTTATTCTCCCCCCCCCTCCACCCCGCGCTTTTCACCGTTTTGACACATTTGAAAAGTGCCTCGCCGTGACGAATCATGTAGTAAAGTTATGTCGACGCTAAAAAAAAAAAAAAAAAAAAAAAAAAAACCTGCTTGGAATAGCATTCATGCGCTAATGAATAAAAGCAGCAATTTATTAAATGTTGTGTCAATATTTTTTTTTACAGAGTAATACCTAAAATCCGGTGCTAAAATTCATCGATTTTACAAATAGGCCTATTTAGTTTCGAAACTATTCAGTCTATTTTAGTTTTTATTCTGCATAACATTCTTTAATACATTAAGCCAATCACAAGACCAATAAATTCCTTTCACATGAATACTTTTATCATTACGGTTCACCCAGGTTACTTCCAGGTTCATCAATATAGTGACAGAATTCTTTCCTAACACCAAATTTGTATTGCAACAAGTTTTTAAGCAAACACCTAGTACAGCAAGCGTTATTCTTGCAGAAATACTTCTTTACGTTATCCTTACGTTAATACTTCTTACGTTATTCTTGCAGAAATTGAATTTACAACATGAGTTTAACTTTAAAAAGTTATTTTTAAATACTCTTAGCAAAATGTCTGACAAAAGTAGAACGTCTCCTAAAATATAGTACTCTGCAAATTGAAATAAATATTTCGAAAAGTTATTATTAGGTAAAAGCTATCTTCTGTTTAACTGGATTTACGATTTAAAATTTGGTGATACGGAAAATGTTTGATAGCCCTAGGTAGTAAGCTTCCTAGCTACGTAGTAAGCTATCCGACAAAAGTGTTTACATATAAGTTTAAATTCTATTACGTGCTGCTCAGACTTTCAGCTCAGGAAAGTGAGGTCAGTTTAGAAAATTGGTGAAAGTACAATTTATAAAATGTTTTAATGTAAAATAATTTATGGGTTATAGTTTTTAAAATGCTCAGATTTTTCACTGGAAATTAAATTAATCGGTATACTTACATTGAAAACATGTAGCCTTATATTAAATATATTTTTATGAAATAAATCCAAGAAAAATTTAGAATTTAATTCATTATCAAATTTTATTAGATAAAAAAATAAACGCACATACATTTTTATGTGTTAAATGCGAGATTTGGCATTTATTAAGATCATTTATCTGTAATGTAAATGCTTAAATCAGGCATGAAAGTTTTCAGTCTTTTGACTGAATTTAGTCTTTTTTAACATAACTTATGGATTCGAGATTTAGTATTTAAATTAGTTTAATGAATTTAGTTATACTGAATGCAGCGATATAATGAATATTGGTTCATTTAATAATGAATACATATCATATAAAAGAGTAACAGGTAATGTGTTAAATGCATAATAATTTATTTGTTCTGTATGTTCCGCAGAAAAGTTCAGTCTTTTTAGCTGTTCTGTGCTTTCATTCCTGTTAAATATCCTCTTCAGTAATAATAAAATTAAGCAGCAAGTACATCTGACTACATAAATAAGCTGTCACCAAAAATATAGCATGAAAATGTTTATTCTGTTTATCTGATAAATAATTCTGAAAAAATATAATATTTTCAGCCTTATTTGTCTTTACTGGTCGATATAACAGGGCAAACGATTGCCTAAAATGTGTCACAAACAAAAGAATTCAGTACCTTTGTTTATATTCTTTATCCACACGTAGAATACATTTTTATCGCAATTTATGATCTCGTTCCATTAATTGGTTTTCAATAAAACAGGTCTTTTTACAAAATCAAAAGTTTGAATGTAATGCGTTTCCTCTTTACCTACAATGGGGTATATTTATTTAATTGAAAATCGTAACGTCTTTCTTAGAAAATCCTATTAATGCATAAATATGATTTTTTTTCCTTAAAAACTTATTGACGAAGTACTTTTTTCTATGATCTGTCTTAAGAAATATGTAAACAAAAGACGCAACCTTTCATTTTTTAGACGATTATATAATTCTGAAGAGATAAGGTTTGTATTTTGCTTAATTTTTTATGATTTGCACTTAAACTTTTTCCTATATTTTTAGACTACATTTGATATTAAGACAATAGGAAACAGAAGACTGATGTAGAGGACAATAGTCAGCAAATTAAATTTATTATTTGGGTATCGAACATCATGATGTCATAAAGCATACTTTTCATGTCGTTGATAGCACCAAGAATAATAATTGTATAAGTAAAGCTAGTAATAATAATAACTCGACACTGAAAATCTTTCACACATTCACAACACATACTGGTGTGCATGACCTCTGAAAATGTGTTATCCTTCTCCCCAAAGTGTTCGAGTGCGCTTATAATGTATGTTTTACGTGTTCTTATTGCATTTAGACCGTTAACGAACACGCTTGCAATAGAATTTACAAAACATTCATTACACATTGTACTAATTACTTTCGAAGTAGAGAACTTTTTGAATCAGGAATTGATTTTTACATTGTATGTATTAGCCTAGATGATCACAAAATCAAATTAGCTCCACGTTTAACAGATTCGTAAGTGTAGCATCTGGCCGGAGGAGGGGGGGGGGACATGCTCCCAACTTTGTTAAAACATTAAAGCCCAGCGATCTATTTTTAGATTGTCTCTAAATTTTAAAGTCACTCAAATATTTAAGCATTAGTTTATTTTCCTAGTTTAATTTCTTGAATAATAAATCTGATTTCCATAAAATACTCAGGGATAACAAGAATCCCCCAGCTTATTCAAATTTTTAGGAAACGATTTACATTCTTCATACCACAAAAATGTCGGAAATTTATTTATCACTTCTAGCATCAGCATAAATTTGAGAATGTTCTGTAAAAAGTTGGGCGCTAATGGGTTTGGAAAACTATTCATTCTGAAACCTTTCTTCAAAACCTGAAGAAATGTCACTAATTTTGGTTTTAAAATGTAATCTCATCCCCTCTCCAACATTTCTGGTCATGCTACGTTTGTGAATAGATGCGTAAAAAATGACTAAGGTGCTGTAGAACAAGAGTGCCTGATATTTTTAACTACTTACTATAGCACGGCGTAGTCATGAATTCTCTTGTGGTAAAATATATACCGATAACACAACTCCCGCCTGGTGTGGCTATGGTCCTATAGTTATGATGTGAGTTATGTTAGGTTCTTAATATAATTTCTTAAAAAATGTAACATATGCGGTATAAATTCAGCTTTCTAATGTGAGAAAGTAAAGTTCAAAAACAAAAGCAGATTTCTTATCAAATTTTATTTCTTAGTATTTTGCTTCAAGACGCCACTAATAGAAAATGGAAGTTTAAGAAAACAAAATTTATGTTTTTCTTATTGAGGGAAACACTTTTTTCATATAAAAAATAAGAAATTAAAATTAATTTTCATTTGCAACATGGAGGGCTTGAATGACATTTTAAGTTACATTTCTTTACATTTTACATATAGTCGGATATGTATTTCATACTTTGCCGGTTTCTCATTTGGTATTCTATAGAATGCCTAGGAAATGTGTGAAATACTAATTAATCATTTCATACATTGCCTTCGAGTCTTAGGTATTATATACAATGCAAAGGCATTCTGTTGAATAACGGATTTCAAACTTTACCAGTAACATATAGATTGCTGAAATAGATTAATTTAAAATATTTTCTATCAACCGCTATATTTTAAAAATAATGTCGTGAATTGTGTGAATTTCATTTTATGATGGCAACCGAAATACCTTGCATTTTAGAGAAAATTTAATTTCAAATTCAAACTTAGTCAATTTTATTCTATTACATATATTCATTCATTACTTTAAATCTTTTTTTCTCATAATTTAACAAATTTTTGGGATAGAAATCAGTAATTTAATAAACTCCTGCTGTTCAATTATATATCTTACTTTTAACAAGTACTTTTAAACATTTTCACGTTGTTAATGACCCTCCCTTCAGAATATGAAATTATATAGTTCTTTTTTTTTATCTCATACTGATATAGCATTAATCAAGCCGGAAAATATCTCTGCTAATGACATTTTTTGTATATTTTTTTCTTCTCATTTTGCTGCAGTCGGAGAACTTATTCGATCCAGAGTCTAGAGCAATGTTAATTATTTTCACGTATAAGAGTATCGAAAGAAAAATTTTTGTAACTAGACAAAAGAAATACATGTGGAAAAAGTTATTTTTGATTAAATTGAGAGAAATGTAACCGATATTTTTTAATCAAGGCTGCGTTGTTTGAAAATAATAATGTAAATATTACTATTTCAAGCAAAGGAAATATACTAATCAAGTATATTAATAGTAGCTGATTAATTTTCGGTGCTGACAGAATAGTTTCAAGATTTCCGTACAGTTTATTACGTTGAAATAAAAAAGGAAAATATTTAGAAATTGATATCTAACCATTGACGGAATATAGTTTTATCTTTTTTTCAGCTTAAACTAAATACTGCATTAAGCTAAAGTGATTGGTGTAGAAGTAGTACTTTTATTTTTCATTCCTCCCAGTGTACACTAAAGATAAATGGAGAAACAAAAATGAAAACAAACGATCCTTCCATTTTTTCAATCCCCGTTCCCTATTTACTCGGGAGTCTTGTGTTTGAGAATGTTTGCGCAACCGCAACAGTGGCAGAACGCGTGAGGAGAAACTGCCGAACTGGAAGGAAATATCTAAACAATTGAAATCATACTGGAAGACCTCAATAATGGATATACCGGGTGTTCCAAAAACGACGGGTATATTTGAAAAATCGATAAAAACTAAACGGGCAGCGATAGAAATAAACCGTTTGTTGCAATATGGTTGGAACAACAGTAAATTTTCAGGCAGACAAACTCAAAATTAGTTACGATTTTCAACAACAGATGACGCTGCAGGCGATTTGAAAGATATAGAAGAAAACGCAGTCTGTGAGTTCGCCATTCTGTAAGTCGTTTATCTGCTGTAAGCGTGTGCTGTTCGGAGATTGGAAGCTTGCTGTGAAATTGCGGAACTCACAGACTACCTTTTATTCTACATCTTTCAAATCGCCTGCAGCGCCGTCTGTTGTTGAAAATTGTAACTAATTTTGTGTATAACTGCCTGAAAATTTACTGTTGTTCCAACCATATTGCAACAAATCGTTTATTTATATCGCTGCCCGTTTAGTTTTTATCGATTTTTCAAATATACCGGTCATTTTTGGAACCCCCGGTATATACAGGTTGTCTGAAATTAAACGACCCTATTTTAAAGATGTCTAGAGACGAAACTATTATTGCGAAAATTATGTAATTTTGTGTAGAACATAATGAAGGCATGGGAACTTGTTTGAGCAAAAAAAAAGTTCAAATGTTCGCAAACGAGGAACGTTTTTTAATGAATTACACATTTAGCATACCTTTATGATAATTTACAAATATTATTGCAACAGACAATGTTCAACATGCCGGCCATCATTGTCAGATACCATCTGGAATCATAAGAGAGCATTTTCCAAAACTGACCACAGTCTGTACAGGGAAATGTTACGAACATGTTGTGAAATGCTGCCTTTAAGATCAGGCAAAGTTCTTGGATTATCACGGCTTAGCAAATGTTTTAAACTACCCCAAAGCCCAAAGTCTCGTAGATTGGGGTCCGGGGACCTCTCAGATGCACTATTCTTTAAAAACGGCCCCTGACGACGAATATTTTAAATAATTTTTTTATTCGCTCAAACAAATTCCCACATCGCCATTATGTCCAACACAAAGTTTTATTAGTTTCTCAACAATAGTTTCATCTGTAGACAATAGGGTTTCAAATAGGGTCGTTTAATTTCGGACAAAATTGAAGCAGTGTATATCTCCTTCTATGAACAGTCCATTAAAAAGGGTATGATTAATGGTTGATGGAATATCGCCTGTTATTGTAGAATGACTTTTAAATCTTGCGAACATCCAAACAAAATTCTGAACGTGAGATTTTAACTGATTTCAGATAAAATATTATTTAAACACAAATATTTTTTTTCAATCAGCTGACACGAATTTATGTGTGTGAGTTCCCGTCTTCATTTAAAGTGAAAAGGAAATATGCTCATGTTACTTTGTTTCCTTTGTCTATTTTAAGAAATAAAAACTGTGACTGAACCAATATAAGTGAAGTGATAACATTATAAAGCAATCCTCATAGGAAGTCCTCTTATGCATAATTGTCCCTGCTTTACATGTGTCGCAAATCTAGAATTTATTTGCAGTGTATCAACTTTTTTTGTAGCAATTTAAAAGGCGCCAATTCCTTTAGTTTTGAGTTAGATGTTAGTGACACCTGATAAAGGGTCTTAAAAGACATTTATTTGACGACAAAATTGTGAAAACTTTCAAGCGTTTATAACACAATATGATGCAAGGGCGTGCAGTTTTGAAAAAATACCTTCGATTATATTATTAATACAAGGAAATTTTTTTATTATTTCTATTAAATCAGAGATAAAATTAATGGAATGTGACAGGTTGAGAAGCAAGATCTCAGCTCATTGATTACCTATCAAAGTATTCTTTTGCCTTTCATTCGTATTACGGTTTCGACTTTAAATTTAAACGAACAGATCTGTCACTGCAGATAAGATTGTTTTCACAATAAGAGTATTTAAGAAGAAGATTGGAGGATAAACCTTTCATCTGCAAATATTTGAAAGGACTGAGAGTTCATAATAATACTGTATAAGACATTAATTAAGTCCTCTAATCAAAATGATGTCTATATCTTAAGCATCTCCGAATTTCGGAAGTAAAGTTTAAAATCTTAAATTGGAATCCCATTAGAACGAAGTCCAGGAGACCAGAGAAATCATTTCGATTAAATGAAATTTCGTTACAGCGATATTGTATCTTCATATTCCCAAGCAACACAATAATGTTGTTTCAATGTGGTTTAAATGTGAAATGCTAACATACAAAATGTTTCAATGTGAACTTTCAATGTCGTTGCCACATTATTTTGTTCAGTTTTCTCCACATTGTTTCAGCACGGACATTGATATAATATTGAAACAACATTGTGAAATCACAAGAGGAAAAGAAATAAAAAAAACAAGATTTTATTCCTTTCATGCAAAATTATTAAAATAAAACGGAAATTTCCGAAAAATAAAATTGTTGATAATTATCTACTTGGAAACATCATTTTAATACGTATTAAAATATAGCATTGTCACAATGCATTTTTACAACAGTAAATACGAATTAAAATGATGCTTTCAAGTAGATAATTATCAACAATTTTATTTTTCGTAAATTTCCGTATGATTTTAACAATTTTGCATGAAAGAAATAAAATCTTGTTTTCTTCTTGTGATTTCACAATGTTGTTTCAATATTATATCAATGTCCATGCTGAAACAATGTGGAAGAAAACTGAACAAAATCAAGTGGAAACGACATTGAAAGTTCACATCGAAACAACAATGTTGTGTTGCTGGGGATTGTAATTTGATTTGGGTATTATAAAAGTCTTCGTTATCGCAAGAATTTAACTGTAACGTACTTAGTTAAAACGGGATTCGACTGTACCATAATTATCCGTGTCGAAGTTTTATACAGTGCAGGATTTTTCTATATGCGGGTTTTGCACTAACGAGGTATTTGTATGTTAAATTGCTAATATGCCGCTTTCTCATTAGGTACTAATTTTTCTATGCTCATGAAAAGTGTTTTGCATCTTTACTTACAAATGTGCTATTACTACCCGCCCAAGCCTCATTTCGGTGTATAAATGTATCATGATTGGAAGTTGTAGCTTTGTATGCATTGAATGACAAGCGAGAGAAGTTAGTTTTACTCGCACACCCATAGTATTTCATTAGTTTATGATTAAACAAAGCTGATGCAGTTATGTGCATACTCTTGATGTAAAAACTTTATGTCAGTCTCCCTTCCATCTTGCTGTTTGGTCTGCCTAAGTATTCTGAAAACATCCCTATTCTTGTGCAAAAAAATCGCTACGCATTTTGGAGAACTTTAAGTGGACTATTATTTTAGACTATTATTTCAGACTATTATTTTAGAAAACCACGATCTCATCCGTATTCAAAGCAACACGCTTAATCATTTGTTGCATAATATTTATGAAATTATATTACTGCTCAGATAACCAACAATTAAAATAATTTTCTATTTAACTGTTTCCCAAAAATATTTGTGAAATCGTACATATGCTTCTGGAATCAGTTTATTAACATTTTCTAAGATTACTATTTTCCTAAAATATTTTATCCCTAAACGGCGAGTTTTAGAAATATTATTCGACATTAATATTAAATAAAATCTTATATAAATTACATTATTATAAAATATCCATGATAAAGCTGCAAATATGTTTATTCTGAGCGATGAATATTATTAAGAGCGGTCAGATTATTCTGAGCGGATTCCGAGAAAAAAAATTGACTCCATAAAACGGTCTTTATATATGCAGGCTGTTCCATAAATATTGGTACAATATTTGAGGAGAGGTAGGTCGCATAGTAAGGAATAGGAATCACATACCAACCTGGGGTCGGAAACGCCATCTTCATGTAGCTGTTAATAATCACTTTTGAACAAGTGCTTAGATAATGGTGAACTTCCCTACCATTGTTCGTCAAAAACTAATGTACTTTTTCCCAGAAAAAAACACGTGGCTAAAATTGATAGCTTAAAAATTCTATTTCATTTCATGGTTTAAATATTTGGAGACGAGTCTATTGTTTATGAAACTTGGTTAAGAAATTAGACGAACACTTCAACACTTTTCCCAGAGTGATTATTAACTAGTAAGTGAAAACGGCGTGACCCCATTTGACCCCATATTGTTATGTGATTCTAATCCCTTATAATATGCTCTTTCTTTAAATTGTACTTATATTTATGTGACCCCTATATATATATATATATATATATATATATATATATATATATATATATATATAGAGAGAGAGAGAGAGAGAGAGAGAGAGAGAGTCGCAGTTCCTTGTCGGTTCGTTGTTTGGTGTAGGCTTTGTCGCTCGTATAACTATAGCTCTCCATGATATTTTTTACAGTTGCAGTTTTGTATGCATTGGATGACAACCGAGAGAGGTTAATTTTAAGTCACGGATACGTAATATCTCACATTAAAATAAGCTCATACAGTCATCTTCTTACTCTTGGGTATGATCTTCACGTCAATTTGCCTTTTCTCTTGCTGTTCGGATTGTCTTAGTATTCTAAAAACAATCCTGTAAGGCTGTAAGGGTAAACAAGGCTGTAAGGGTATCGCATTTTTATTTATGAAATTCTCAAAATTCCACATCTTTTGTACGTTTTCAAACATTTTAACGCAATTTTCACTGGGTTAGCAATGGAAATTTATAACTTTAATTAAATTACATTTCATATTTCGCGTTCGATTTGTGTGCACATTTAAAATTTAAAAAGAGAGAGGGAGTACACGCACAGGCCACAAAGTGGTACAGCTGGTATATGCGTACGGTATACAGGGTGAATCTAAACGCTTGGTCATATCTTTAAGGGATGATAGGGCACATAATAAGGAATCAGAATCACATAGCAATGTGGGGTCGGCAACGTCGTCTTGGTATAGCTGTTAATAATCACTTCGGAAAAAAGTGCTGAAAAATAGTGCGCTTTTAGACCATTGTTTCACCAGAAACTAATGTTATTTTTCTCCGAAAACAAAAGACTAAAATGGATAGCTTAAAAAGTTTATTTTATTTCATGGATGAAATTTTCGGAGACGAGCCTATTGTTGATGAAACTTGGTTAAGAAATTAGACGGACTTTTCAATGCTTTTCGAAAAGTGATTATCCCCGGGCAAGTTAAAACTGCGTTTTTCACCCCAGATTGCTATGTGATTACGATTCCTCATTGTGTGCCCTATCACCCCTTAAAGTTTTGCCCAAGAGTTTAGATTCACCCTATATATGGGGGTTATGCATTTTTCTCCACGTGTTTGATTTTGTTCGATTTAATTAGTGATTATGGACGTTGATTTATTAATTATCAATAATTATGTACTTAGGCTGTAATGAACAGAAATCCCTTTTTTTATAGAGTGATGGATTTATAATTCAAATTCAAATGCAATATAGTATAAGATGTATAATTCAAATAATGCACAGTACATAATTACTAACATCCTCCACATTATCAAACTTATTTAACTTTATTGAGCAATTACAATATAACTATCCAAATTAAGTACAGTTTTTTAAATCGATAATCGAAAATTATAGTACCTACCAGTGGCCAAGGCAATGGGGGGGGGGAGCGTTCGCCACTGGTACCTACACATTAGGGTGGGCCGAAAAAACTTTTTTTTTATTTTTTCGAAAACGGCTAGTGTAAAAAAGTTGTTACACATTTAGACAAGAAAAACTGTAAAAAAATTTTTAGGAAAAAAATATATCTTCCGATCGCGCATTCACTTTGAAATATTGAAAATAATAAGAAAATGAGTTTTTTTTTTGAGAATTTTTAAAAATACCTAAACGTTTGAAATTTGAAAAGAGCTATGTTAGGTTGTGTAGTGTAAAGATAATAAAACGAGGAAAAAAATTAAAACCTCTCGATTAATCAGAATTAATCGATCGCGCATTGCCTTAAAAACTCTTAAAAACTAGTGTAAAAGCCCTATTTGGAAGGATTGTAATAAGGCAACTGTCTGTCAGTGATGAGTAAGTAGTACCACCTCTGCTACAAAGTACTGTAATACAAAGTACAAAATAGTATAGAGAAGGCTACTACTGCGTCGTCAGGGTGCCTCAATCCCGTTCACCCCACCCCATTTGACTACTGGAACTAAAAAACTAACATCGACTGCTCTGGCAAGTGATCGGTATGGGGTATCTGACCGCGCAACAGCCGCGATAACATCCAGTGTGCTCCAAGACTTCGCCATCATAAACGAAGAGGACTCGTCTCATGTTATCGACAAAAACATAGAAGAGAAAAAATTAGTAAGCAGCGACATTATCTGCTGTCCAAAGTTGTAAATGAACATGTACGTGGTCTTTACTTTGACGGAAGGAAAGATGAGACTATGGTGATTGTTGCTTGAACATAAGAAGACACTTCACAACTTTCTTGAACTTATTTATTGGACGACACAAAACATCACATCGCATACAGAACAATTGAACATTCAAAATACTATCGCCAACTCAAGGCGAACTAACTTCAAAAACTCAGCTTTAATTAAAATATATTTCATAAAGGCAAAATAATTCCACAAAAGCAACAAATAATTATCCATGAATCAAATTGCCGCCAACATTACCGGGCGAACTGAACACACGAGCTCAAGGCGAAACTCCACCTCCAATTTAAATCACTTTAGTCAGCAACACCTGAAATCACTTCCTATCCAAAAATAGAAAATAAGTGCTACCTAACCAGCCACTGCTTAGTGCTGGCATCTGTACTCTAAGTACATAACAACCGAATGCAGTCCAACAGGATTGTGCAGGAACATACTCCCACCCATCAAGAAGTCATTCTTGATGAGAAGGTATTAAACAAAGTTTAACAATTGGCCTTTTAAATAAACCCTTAGCAGTTTTTATTGTTACCACCCGTACCATACCATCTTTACCAGGATGCGTAGCTACAACTCTACCCAGCGGCCAAACAGAAGGAGGTACATTTTCCTCCTTTAATATAACTAAATCATTTAACTTAATATTTTCCCCAGAAACCTTCCATTTTTTCCTATTTTGGAGTGAACTTAAATAGTCTATCCTCCATCTCTTCCAAAAATTTAATTTTAATTTTTGTATAATATCCCAACGCGATCTAACAGACAGGTTATCTTCAATAGGTTCAGCTGGAGAAGTAATAACATCACCTATCAAAAAGTGTGATGGAGTTAATACATTTAAATCACTGGGATCATTTTCACTACCCACCATAGTAAGTGGTCTGGAGTTCAATAAAGCTTCTATCTGAGTCAAAAGAGTACACAACTCCTCAAATGTTAAGTTGGTATTTCCAATTACGCGCTTAAGATGAAACTTTGCAGAGCGCACTGCTGCCTCCCACAACCCACCAAAGTGAGGACTCACTGGGGGAATCATGTGCCATTCAATATTTACTTGCGATAAATAATAACTAATTTTATCGTTTTCATTGATGGTGGAAACAAATTTAAATAGATCTGATAGTTTCCTTTTGGCACCTACAAATGTTGTCCCATTATCCGAATAAATTGAACTTGGAGCTCCTCTACGTGAGCAAAATCTCTTAAGTGCAGCTATGAATGCCTCAGAGGAAAGGTCACTCACTAGCTCTAAATGAAGCGCTTTTGTCGCAAAGCAAACAAAAAAAGCGATATAACCTTTAGTAGTTTTAGCTCCTCGGCCACGATGTCTTAAAATACCAACTGGCCCTGCATAATCAATGCCACATATAGAAAAAGGCCTATTAGGAGTAACTCTATCAACAGGAAGCTCTCCCATCAGCTGCTGTGCAGTGGTTGCTCTATATCTACAACATTTTATACATTTATGTATACAACTCTTAATAAGTTTTTTAAGACCAATTATCCAATAACTCTGACGAATAATGCCTAACAATAAATTCAAACCAGCATGTAAATACACAACATGAAAATAATTTACAATTAAAACACTTATTTTATGCTGAGCTGGCAAAATCAATGGATGTTTAGCATTATATGAGAGAGGTGAGTTATACAGTCTACCTCCCACTCTCAGTAAGCCGTCCTTATCAATAAATGGACAAAGACCTAATAAAGGACTTTTCCTTGAAACTGCTTTACAAGATTTCACACAACTTATTTCATCTGAAAAATATAAATTCTGTACATAAGAAACCAAGAAATTACCTGCATTTTTTCTTTCCGTGGTACACAAAGGAGAAATCTTACCTTTAGAAACTACGTTAACTTTGTTACATTTTTCTCTGCAATTCAATATAAACCTAATACAAAAGGCAAAAATATCTACAATTTTAGAAAAAGATGAATAATTTTCAAATAGTGAATCAATAATGCAGTTCTTTACAATTACGGGAAAACAAAATTTAGTCTTTTTCTGTTCTTTCACCACAGCATCAACGTTAAGTTTAATTTCTGGTTGTTTAGGCCAATTCTCAGTACTTAAGGAAAGCCAGGGCAGTCCCTCCCACCATAAGGAACACTCGGGAAGTTGTTTAGGAGTCAAACCTCTTGAGGCGACGTCAGCTGGATTTTCCCGTGAGGGCACATATCTCCAACAGTCAAATGGAGCCAGGTCCAAAATTTCGGAAGTTCTGTTAGCAATATAAGGTTTATAGCACCGAGGATGAGATGACAACCACGCAAGCACCACTTGAGAATCTGTCCATGCGTGGAACTCGATGACATACTCATGAAATATATCTACCACACTGGAATACATTCTTGAGAGCAACAACGCAGCATTGAGCTCCAATCTTGGAATGGACACTGGTTTCAACGGACAAACTTTAGTTTTAGACATCAGGATATTCACTTTATTACCGTCTTCATTTACTTTATATGTTGACTGGAAATGTTGTTCACAAAATTCTTCCTCTTCAGATAAATGCTGGTTTTTAACATTTATTTCCTCTGTCAGCCAAAATTTTTTAAGAATTACGTCGATGTTAGTTTCATTTTCATAATTACTTATAAAATGAGAGTGTGCGAAACGCGATGAATTGAAATCAGTCTGAATTCTTCCAGCTACCACCCAACCAAACATTGTATTCTGAGCAATCGGCTGATTTTCCTCTCCCACAATTTTTCCATGTCGTATAATATGAAAGAAAGTGTCGGAACCCAAAATGATATCACATTCCCTTGACTGCATAAAGTTTTTATCGGCTAAATTGATACCTTTAAGATGATCAAGATTCCTTACATCCAATGACTCAGTAGGAAGATAAGATGTAACTTTGTTTAGTATGTAGGCATGAACACTTAAAAAGACATCCGAAAACCGTGAACCAACTTTCAAAGTCGCTGAACCTCGTGTCTGCCCAGCTTCCACTCCTCCAATACCTTTGAGAACAATGCGATCGTTTTTTCTTTTTAAATTCAAAATAGTCATAGCATTTTCACTTATGAAGGAACATTCTGATCCCGAATCCAGGAGTGCTCTAAAGGGAAATGCGTCACCCACAGAATTATAAATTAAAATTTCAGCTGTAGGTAAAAAAGAAATATACTTAGAATTGTCACAAGATGCACTCGCAATAACCTTTGTTTCATTAGATATTAATTTAGAGCCACTATCCTCGTCATTGCAACTCCTTTCGTTCGAAACTGGGGGTACCCTCCCCTGAATTTTCGCAGTACACGAAGTACCTTTATTTCCTTCATGTATAAGTGTATTATGACTCCCTTGGCATTTTAAACACTTCAAATGGGTATATGGACATTCCCTCAACTTGTGAGAATTTAAACACAAGAAACATAAGTTATTCTGTTTAACAAACTTCTTTCGGGTATAGGCATCCATACCCTTAAATTTTCCACATTTATATAATGGATGCGTTCCCTGGAATTTCATACACCTTCGAGTGGATTTTTCAGCATTGCTTCCTGATTCAATATAATTGACATTTTTAGGCCTGACATCGTCATTATTAGCAATTAATTCCAAGGAAGAGCACCTCACATTTAAAAATTCAAAAAATTGCTTTAAAGTAGGGAAATCAATCTCTGCACTTTTTATAGACCATTGTTTTCTTGTCTCGACATCAAGCTTTCGCAACAATAAATAAATTAACCATGGATCTCTATCAGTAGCTTCCTCACAAGTAGCTTTCAACCCTCGAATGACTTCATCACTTGTATTCAACAAATTTCTTAAGTTTACACTATTCGGGTGACTAATTGACTTTTGATCTATAAATACTTTAATTAACGACTGTACAATTTGCTTCTTCTTATCATACCGATCCAATAATTTCCCCCATGCTTCTTCATATGAATCATTAGACAGTGGAATATGCTTAATTAATAAGGCAGGTTCATCGGACAATAACCCCTTAAGATACTGAAATTTTTTAATCTTGGATAACGATGTTTGAGCATGAACAGTTGCTATAAACATATCTTTAAAGTTATTCCAGTCCATAAATTTACCGGAAAAAATTGGTATGTTCAATTTTGGAAGCCTAACATTTTGGTTCTGACTTTCAGTACGAACAGATTGAACAACACTCTGCGTTTCATTCGTCACTAATTGCTCTGTAGTAATCAACGCATCTAACTTATTTTGAAATTCAGATTTCAGGAAAAAATATCTTTCCTCAACTTCCGCAATTTCAGAATCCTTTTCACTAACTAAATTATCCAGCTGTTCAAATTCTTTAAACACTTCATCTAATCTATGCAACCGAGTATTAATTTCGTTTTTACCATTTATCCTATCGAAATTATTTTCCAATCTTGTAAGAGAGGCTTTAAGACGACCCCTTTCCATTTTTATTTTTGCAAGTTCTTCTTCTGCCATTGCAGATCAAATAAAATATAATACTTTTAAAAAATACAATCCCAATAAAAATCAAAACACTTATCTTTCACAAATCCAAATCTCGCCGGTGCCTCCACTTTCTTATGTTGCTTGAACATAAGAAGACACGAAACAACTTTCTTGAACTTATTTATTGGACGACACAAAACATCACATCACATGCAGAACAATTGAACAGTCAAAATACTATCGCCAACTCAGGGCGAACTAACTTCAAAAACTCAGCTTTAATTAAAATATATTTCATAAAGGCAAAATAATTCCACAAAAGCAACAAATAATTAGGCATGAATCAAATTGCTGCCAACATTACCGGGCGAACTGAACACACGAGCTGCAGGCGAAACTCCACCTCCAATTTAAATCACTTTAGTCAGCAACACCTGAATTTACTCCCTATCCAAAAATAGAAAATAAGTGCTACCTAACCAGCCACTGCTTAGTGCTGGCATCTGTACTCTAAGTACATAACAACCGAATGCAGTCCAACAGGATTGTGCAGGAACAGTGATTGAAATGGTGGGTTCTAAACGTTATCGTCGGATCCAAAATGAAGAACATTATTCCTTGGTTCAAGAACCAGGCTCTAAATATCTTTCACATGTTTCACCCACAACTGGGCTTAAGACATTGCATTGTCAATTATCGCTCATTTGGCTAAATTGAATATTTCTCTTCAAGAACTCGAGTTAATTGGATGTTATGGAACGGCCACTAACACTGGCTGGAAAAATTGTGTTATTCATCAAATTGAGATTAAAGTTGGTAGACCACTGCAATGGTGTATTTGCCTTTTGCATTTCAACGAGCTGCCAATGAGACATCTTTTCCATCATATTGATGGAGATACAGCAGGACCCTCATCCTTCAGGGGTGAAATAGGACAAAAAATGAAAGACTGCGAAAAACTTTCTGTACTTAATTTTACACCTATTGACTGCACTGTTCCGAATATCGACAAGAAAGAACTGAGCGAAGACCAACTATACCTACTAGATATTTCTGCAGCAATCAAATTTGGTCAATGCCCAGCGAATTTGGCTGCTCGAGAACCAGGTTATCACATTCACGATCTGTAACAGCTGCAAATCGAGTACTTTGACTATATGTCAGCGAAGAAAACCCCTTAGAAAAGCTGAAGCAGCTGGTGCACTTCATTTTACATTGTTACATGTCTCTGTGATTTCAAATCAAAGCAAGTGGTTACTTTTCTGAAGGTCCTAAAATTGTGTTTGAGGCGATCAGATTGACAGGATTCCACCCTGAAAATTTGCGAAAAGTAAGCGATCCGGTAATACAACGAAATTCATACTTTGCACACCCCGTAAATTAGATTTTGGCTATGATTACTGACGAACGACAGCATGTGATGGAATTGGGATGTCGTCGAGATCTCAAAGCTCGGGAAAATTGCAAGATGAACAGAATTAGAGACTTTTGAGTGCCATCACTTGACTTCAACGCGACTGATTATATAGACATGATTCAGTGGAATCTTTGTAAGGTCACTCCGTCACCTTTGTTAAGGAATGTGTCTCATGAACAAATAGAAGAAATGATGAAAACTGGCAGGCAGTGGATTTCGGACTTCAATAGATTTCCACGTCACATCCAAGCTGTCACATCCAACTTGTCACTGAGGCTAGCAAAAGTGTGTGCGGAATTGAAGCTAGAGACGGTTATATAAGAAGTACTCTGTTACCAAGGCCTATTATGCCGGAATTTTCATCAAAAGCTGCTTTCAATGTGTATGAGTTCCACAAGCAATAATATGGAATGTTAGGATAAAAGTAAAAAGGGCAGTAAAAACATTTGCAACAATCTTATGAAAATAAGTTTTTAAAAAATGCTATGTTTAAGATTTTTGGAAATATGGTAAATGTTTTAAACATATTTATATGTATAAATATAATGTTTTCCTGGCTTTTAACACCTTTCCCTATACGTCGCGAACTATTGTATTTGAAATGGATTATTCAGATCTTTTAAAACCACTTCGGAGGAAAAAAAAATTATTCATTTTTTGACATTTCAAAATGAATGCGTGATCATATTTTTTTCACATGTTTTAAAATTTATAAGTAAGACAAGTTTTTCAACAAGTTGTTTTCGAATAGATATATTTCTGCATAGCCTACTACTCATCTCCATATCCCACAAACAAGCAGTAGTTTTATTTGCAATCCTTCAAAATATGGATTTAACGCTAATCTTTAAGGCTATTTGCACTCGATTAATACTGAATAATCAAGGGTTTTAATTTTTTTACCTCGTACTATTAGCTTTACCATACGCAACCTGACCCAACACTTTTAAAACTTGAAAAGTTTTAGTATTTTTAAAAAATGTAAAAAAAACCTCATTTTCTCATTTTTTTCAATATTTCAAAGTGAATGCGCGATCGGAAGATATATTTTACGGTTTTTCTTGTCTAAATGTGTAAGCCGTTTTCGAAAAAATAAAAAAAGTTTTTTCGGCCCACCCTACTACACATCTATAAAAAGTATGTACTCTTTTTCGAATAAACATACAGACAATTTGTACATAAAAATGGATATTTTTGAATATTTTGAAAGTTTTTACTTGGATATATCATATGCAGTTTTTGTGCATACTAAAACAAAAATTTACGCAGTTTCAAACGATTTTCAGAAAAAATCTCAAAATCTAATCAAACAACTTTTTAATACAACACCTGTAGCTTGAGTGATCACTTATCATGTAACCAAATATCATTTCTTTCGCATTAGTCGTTATTACATGGTGTGCAAAATTTACGCAGTTTGAAAAGATTTTCAAAAAAATCTCAAAATCTATTTTTTTTTAAATCCGACGCCTGTATCTTGAGTGATCACCTATAACGTCACCAAATTTATTCCCTTCGCTTCAGTCAGTTTTGCATGATGTGCGAATAAAAAAAGCGTTACTGACGGAACGCCAGACAGACAGACATTTTTTTTTCTTTACGGTCGTACTGTAGTGCCAAATGCTTAAAACGGATAAAAATCGCAACATCTTTTTAAACCAAGTAGTGATGCAATCTAATTTTATTTATTTAGATACAGAAAGTTCCTATTCCGAAATTGAAAAAACAGTTACTTCAAACGTTAGACATTTCATCCAGAATCCAACACGTCTGCTGGTTAGAACGCTCGCCTACCAAGCCTTGGGACTGTAGTTCGATACCACTCGCGGAAGCTAGAAGGACGCAGTTTAAAAGCAACTTGAAGTTCTTACATGTGATAACAGATGGAAGCACTAACATTCAAAGAAAGGAAGATGAAATTTCAGCCTCCAAGTGACGCTGTATCCATGACGTCACAATCCACTTTTTCCCCATTCGTATCTGAGCTTGACGGTCACGCGAATTCAGTTTCCCCATCCCAAAAGTGCCCAACGTGCCTGTAAAAGTTATCACTTAAAGAAAAAAAAAAAAACGGACTTCAGAATTTTATGTTATGCAGTTGGGACTGCTTCAAATATATTAATAATTTAAAAATGAAAAAAAAAATTCTATTAGAATTCAAAGCAGCAAGCTTAATAATAAGTAGTATAATTTAATAGTAATTACTATTAATTACTTAATAATATTTATTAATTACTTAATAATAAGTATAATATTGTTATAAATATTAAATTATACTATCTTATAATTAATTACTTAATAATAAGATAGTATAATTTAATATTTATAACAATATTATAAATATTAAATTATACTATCGCTCAGATAACTAATAAATAAAATAATTTTACAATTAACTGCTTCCCAAAACTTGAAATGAAATATAGATTTTTCGAATCAGTTTATTAAATTATTCTTACACTATTTCTTTCAAGTGTAAAGAAAATAAATATAGAAATACTTTAGAAATACTTTATGACTAACTGGTGGGTTTTAAAAGTATCATTTGATATTAATATTATATAAAATCTTGCTTAAATTACAACAATATTATAAAAATATTCCTCATAAAGCTTTAAATATGTTTACTAATACATTGCCATTTATTCGGTATATGTTGAAGTTTCTGCGCGCAGGCTTTTTGTTTGTATTTAATATTTATACAGAAAAGCTATGACAACATTATGTTAGCATATTTACACTGGGAAAACCCGCTATTACTACATTTAATAAGTTAAACTAATACATTTACACGCAATTTCATTAAAAGTAGATCAAGAATATACATGTCTGCAATATGTATGTAATAAATATATTGCAAAGTTATCATTACTTTTGTTATATGTTTACGCAATCGACGCAAATACTTGTTTCATTTTTGTTACTTTTTACAATCTCTGTTTACATATATATATATATTAAAACATGCATCAGCTCTCTAAAAATTATATGTATACGTATATGTATTTGGACATAATATAAATTCACTGATAAAAGCATGTATATTTTCATTAATATTCCGATTCAAAATGCCTTTTTCCCTTTACTTTTTTACTGTTGTTCAAATTTATGTTTTCTGACAAAATTACCTACCTGTGATTTTGGACATGCTTGAATAAATATTTCGCTTTTCCATTTTCAGTATCAAATAAAACCGTACTGTGTGTCCTATATTTAAAGCTATAGGGGATATAAACAGGAAATTTAAAGTTTGCAGTGATTTTTCTGGGAAATGCATAACTCTATAATACCAGTGCAGGCAGCCTGTTTAGTGTCAAGAATTTTGAGAAAAGAAGAAATAAAAAGATGTTTAAGGTACCTCCACAATAAACGGTGGTTTTTCATCTACGGGCCACGTTGAATTTCAGTTTTTTTTCTTTTTTTATTCTGGACATTTTCAAAGTGCTGCTTGAACTTTTTCTAAAATGATCCTGTGTGGTAAATGCATCCTTTTCACAACAAAAAGCATTGTTACTATCTAAAACCAACTCGCTTTTCATAGTTTACAACGTGTTAATTCTAGCATCAAAATTGTGCTACAAATTTTAATACAATTCTGCATGAAATCAATTCTTTTACGAGTGCATTAGCTTTGCTTTTTTCAGTCTTGAAAATTAAGCTATTAACATCAGTTGATAATTGTTATTGGGAAAATTTTGTTTTCCATTATTCAAAGAGTCTAAGAAATACACAAATGAATTACGACGTTTTTAATAATTTAGAATGTAAGTAAAATATAAATTTGAATTAAAAATTTCTGAATTTTTAAATTAACACAGATAATCTGAAATTTATGAAATCATGTTATTTCATGTTTTTTATTGATCAAGAAAAGACATAAATTGTTTTCACATGATATTTCTTTTTGGCTTACATTTTTAGACATTTGTTGGAATAATTCATGCTCATCAAAAATTCATTAATGGAATTTTAAATCATAATAACGATTTTAATCTGCTTATTCAATCCATGTTCTTTTTTTGCTTCTCCAAAAATCTTTCAAGAAACTAATACATTTCTGAAAATTTAAGAAGTTCTGTCATTATTTTCAATTAAGAAGACTTCTCAGCAACATCCTATCAGAATTTTTTTAAATACCTTTCCTTCTGTTTACATTTTAGGGTCGAGCGGTAAATAGAGTATACATTTAGGAGAGATTGTGTAATATTATATATCCAATTGATCTGAATAAACTATTTATAATTATAAAAGTTGTGTGGGACTTATATCTCAAAATATACACACACACACAAAAAAAAATAATAATCTGAAACACTTCCATATTTTAAGTACTCACTAAAGTGAAATATATTAATAACATATCATAATCTATCTGTTGGCCCTATATTTCTTCCTTGTTCCATTATGTATGATTGTGTACAGCTGTGGGAAAAAAAAAGTCCCACTTGCTCTTTATTTGGCCGCCATTCGTCGTACAACAAAGTTATATATACCATTGGTTTGCAAATAACGTATACTTTAATTTTCTAGCAATTTAATTTGCATAAGGGACCGTCTTCATATTTAATTTTGCATCAACGTCAATTTTTCCAATGGCAGCATACAGCTTTTATTGAAAATTGTTGGGAAAATATGTCCCAAAAATGCAACATGAAAAAGCGACATAAAAGTATGCGACATAATTTTACGTATATTTAAATTCTATTCTTAAGTCACAACAGCTTTAATCTATTATTACAATATTTCGTAAGCTGTAGAATATGCATCACATGTAATTTTCTGTAAATAGGTTACAGTCATAAAAATTTCAACCTAGGGGCACCAGGCGAAATGCACGAAAGATGAGAGATAAAACAGCATAGTCAATTAATATCGTTTTAATATGGCAATAACGGAAATAAAAAAATTAGAGAGTTCAGGGGGTCTCCTTCTGACGAGGCTCGAACAGCCGAGTTTTTATTTATTATATATATGTATATATATTGTTACGAATTTTCGGGGCAATCCGCTGTTCTGGGGCTTAAAATAATTTAAAATTCGTATTTTACGCTTCAAATACTAGTTAAATTTTGCTTTTTGTTGCATCAAAATCGGCCAACTAGAACAGGAGATACGGAGGTTTTGGTTTCACCATTGTTTTTCTATGGGTTTCTAGAAATCTCGAAAATATGGGTCCTAGTCCCTCGGTAACTTCACTTTTCAGGACTTCGGCGCCAAATATGGCGATAAGTCGCCAAGCTTGGGGACATTTTGGTCATTTGGAGCGAAATTCCCAATGGGGCCTGAAAGTTTGTTTTTCCGCATTAAAAACATGTAATAACCTAACATTTTTCTTCTATGACGTAATCAAAATTCCCGCTTTATATTGAATCTTCGAGAAATACACACTTCGGGAAGTTTCTCATAGCTTCTGCGCCACCTATAAATATGAGTGTTTCATCGGCCCCAGTTCAGTGCGAGTTGAGCACCCAGTGTGTGAATGGAAATCTCTGTGTGTGAGTACGCTTGCTTCGCTCTGTGATAGAAGCGGTGTTTCGCGCTTCTTTTCGAAGCTCTTTTTAAAGTGATGTGTGTAAATTCCTCACTGTTGAGTCTTGAGGCATTGCTAGTGTTATACCTCGTATATTTCCACTGAATTTTACCTGTGGAAGTGTTTTATTTTGTGTGAGAATTACAGCATTTGCAAGAGCTTCTGATCTAAGCAGACTGTTAAGAGCAAGCATATTACTATTAGATTGTGTTTGTGAATTTTGTATAGCTGATTGTTCGACGAAGTTCTAGAAGCAATAAAGTTCATTTTCCATCCTGACAAGTGGAATTTTTATCAGAACTTTCTACAACAATCGGACTTTAGTTCGACGAACCCAGGAAACAAGCAGAGTGTTCTGCAACTATATATATATATATATATATATATATATATATATATATATATATATATATATATATATATATATATATGAATTATGAGCTTCTTTGGGGTATGTATCAATTTATCGCCTTCCGACCAATAGTACAATTTTACAGATGAGGATCCATTCCTCCTGCAGATCTCTGTCTCCAATTATATTTTGAACTAGCTGAAGTACCCGTCCTCGACGGGTTAATGAATGCAAATTTCCAAAAAGCAAGAACTTTCGTCAGCATTGTAGGAGTACACAGAATGGATGTAGTATGTTGCCAAAGTAAAGAAAGCGAAGTTATGATTTTTATGTATTGTTAAAATATTACAGGTTAGAGAGTAACTAAGTAATATCATTTCATTCGCTTTAGTCGTAATTATGTGATGCGCGAACGAATATTGACGCATATTGAAATAATTTTCGCAAAATCTCATTTAATCAACATTTTTGAAAAATTGGAAGCCTAGAATTTAAGTTGAGTGACAACCTATCATGTCACCCAAATTCGTTTCATTCCCTGCAGTCTTTATTTCGTGATGCTGGAACAAATTTTTAGCATTTTGAAACGATTTTCGAAAAATCTCAAAATGTAATCAAAATATTTTTAAAATTCTCTCTCTCAACACGTATAAATTAAGATTAGCAACTACCTATCATATCACTAAATTTCGTATCATTCGTATTAGTCGTTATTAAGTGATGTTTGAAAAAATATAAACGTATTTTGAGAGAATTTTCACAAAATCTCAAAATCTAATAAAAATGTTTAAAAAATTAGACTCCTATAGTTTTCGTTGAGCAACCATCTATCGAGTGACCAAATTTCATATCACTCACTTTAGTTGTTATTACGTAATGCGGGAACAAAGATTCACTCAGTTTTAAACGATTTTCACAAAATCTCGAAATCTGATCGATTTTTTTTAATTAGATGCTTATAGTTTAAGGTGAGTGACCAACTATCATGTCACCAAATATCATTTTTTTACCTTTGCAGTTATTACGTGATGTTGACGCGAAGGTGATGTGCGAACACAAATTTACGCAGTTTGAAATGATTTTCGCAAAATTTAAATCTAATCAAGATTTTTTTAAAAATTCGACGCCTATGTTTAAGTTGAGTGATCACCCATCATGACACCTAATTTCATATCATTCGCTTCAGTCGTTTTTACGTGATGCTTGAACACAAATTTACGCAGTTTGAAACGATTTTCGCAAAATCCGAAAATCTAATCAAGATTTTTTAAAAATTCGACGCCTATGTTTTAAGTTGAGTGACCACCTATCATGACACCCAATTTCATATCATTCGCTTCAGCCGTTTTTACGTGATGCTTAAACAAAAAAAGCGTCACGGACAGAATGACAGAATGACAGAACGACAGAATGACAGAATGACAGACAGACAAACTTTTTTTTGAGGGCCAAATCGGATTCCCGGGTGCTTGAAACGGATAGTAATCGCAAAATTTTTGAATTCCAAGAAATGTACAGACAAAAGTCTAATTTTATTTATATAGATGTCGTCTACCCATTTCTACTGAGGTCTTCCTCTTTTCCGTTTGCTGTATGATATATCATTAAATACAATCTTTGGTAGTCTATTTTCACCCATACTTTTAACGTGGCCATACCCTATTAATTACTTTTTCTGCAGACCATCTAAAATTCTTCCTTTTATTTTCATCAAATTCTTTCATTTCTTACCTTTTCTATTCACAACCAGCATGATCTTAAGGCATCCATTTCTACTGCCACTGGTTTCTTTTCTCGGCCTCCATTATGCACCATTCTTCTGATCATTGTAACAATAGGATTTTTACAATAGAATTGTATAATGTACTTCCTGTTCCTAGAAAGCTCCTCACTCCAACAAATTGAATTTAATACCTTTGCAGCCTTTCTTCCCTGAAAAATTCTGATATTAGTTTCCTGTGAATCTCTGAATTCTCTGTTAATGTCAGCTCCTTGGTATCACTAATGTTCTAACCTTTCTACTTACCTTTTCTACTTAAGTTTAAAATGCTTCTGCATTATAAATTTTAAAAAATGTTAGGGAAATACAAATTGCATTTCTGAGTAATTTATCCACTATAAAATCATTTGATAATCTTTCGGCTACTTTAATCTTTGTTCTTGATTGCCTGTACGCTCTTGAGCAGCTCTAATGATCTTTTGAATAATTCTTATTTAATTTAGTACATTACATAATTTTGTGATTGGAATATTATCGTATGCCTTCTTAAGATGATAACGATGAATTTGATTTCCCACTGACATTTATTTCTCAATGATTTGTTTAAGATAGAATATACAATCCATACATGATCTTCCTGCTCTAAATCCACTCTGTACCTCACTTTCTCTCATTCTAATCACTTCCTCAATAAGCGCCTTTAAAATCTGTCCATACAGTCGACGAAATGTCTTATTGAAATTTAAAGTACCTAAATATTATGTTCTTGAAAAATATTGTATTGCACAAGAAGCTTTGCACATGTGGCTCTAAAATTCTACTAATCACGGATGATAATAAATGGACATATCGAAGATCTTCGTTAATAGGTACACGCCAAAGGTTAGAATGTGACAGCGGTAATTCTTTTTAATGTGTATATGTGTAACTAAGCATTACATTTTAAAGGTATCAGTCAATTATTATTAAAAATCTATGTTTAGTTACATTAATTATGCGTCATATTTCCACAGGAACAGATTACATTCTAAGAAAGACTGCGTTTTTTACAAAAAATCTCATGTAAAGAATAATCAAATAATAAAGATGAAAAAATTAAAATTATTTCAGCTATAATAAATCTAGAAACCCGTCAACATATTGCAATTTTAGAACACTGCATATAAAACATTAATTTAATATTGCCTTTTGGTAACGGAAAATGCCTCCGCAGTTATAGGAAAATCAATCTGAAACAATTTGTTTTCCTTGAAGAGCTCTTGTGGTTTAAAGGAAAAAAATAACTTTCGAAGCACTGAACTTTTTTTTTCGAGAAAAATGTACATATGTACAATCTATTGATTCTGAAACACCCTTAAGTGAAAAGATCTATTGGCTGAAGTCGTAGTATAAAGAAACCTCTTGTTATTGATTCATTTGTGTTCTCCTTCAGTATTCTTTAGTCTATTCTAAACACAAACCCTTGTTTAAAGAATTTTTTTCTTGCAAGTAGCTTACATTTTCAGTCATTGAATTTTGTACTGGGTAGTTTAATTATACTCTTTTTCTTCTCTTCTTCTTTATGACGCACGAAGTAAATCTCTGTATGATATACGAAGTGCGAAAGCAAAATGTGAATAATTTTTCTAGATAACGTGAATGTCTTTCAGTTTTACTTGCAAATCTTACAAATAAGCAAGTCAAACGGCAAAAAAACAAACAAAAGTAAAAGACTTTGTACTGGAAAATTTATTTGTGCACCTTCTCACCAAATAGTTTGCAAGTACCATTTTCATGACTATCTCATTGTGAATCGTTGACTCCAAAAATAATTCTCATTTAAAAGTCTTTATGAGCAGACTTAAAATTTTTACTGTTAATCAGTTTCAACCCGAAGTAACCAAAAAGAGTATTTATAAGATTGTGAAAAGCTATAAAAAATATATTTCATTTATCAATTTTTATTGGAAGTGAGGTTTTAAGAATTACTTCATTAAAAGTTATAAACATTTTCCTACATATTTTCCTGTGTAAATCATAATCATTATTCACTTTTCCGACCAAAGTGATGCTGTGGTAACACGACAAAAGCTCTATATCTAACTTACTTGCATTGAGAGAGAGTTTTACACATATTCAATATAAAATCCCAAGTGAAATCGTAAATACAAGTATAATATTGTTTTTGAGTACTATATGAATGTCTTGAAATAACTGATAAACTTTTCTATTTTTTTTTCGGTAATTCTATTTACTATTTTGTTCAGCATTCAGTAGATAGAAATGTTCAAATAAGTCAGGTGGTGTCAGAAATATTTTAAAACATACTAGATATTTTTTAAATGTTCTAGTACTAATACTACAGATTTTTAAACTTAAATTTTAACATATTTTTTCAAAAATTCTTGAAGATACTTGAAGATAGAGAAAAGCAGTGGAAAATCACTTCCTCTGCTTTTCTCTCTATCTCTGTCGCTCTCTTTCTCTTTAATCTGCTTTATATAAACTATTTTAAGTTTAAATATGATACACACTCTCAAGTAAATTAAATTCGCATAACCTAAGCCACATTTTACATTTATATTTTTGGTTTATTTTATTTTTAAGTTTGTCATGATTAAATAATATTTTTAATTTTACAGAGATACGGAATACTCTCTTAATATCTATATACGTATTGAAATCTACGTATACACGCACTTCAAAGCTTAACCCGCATTAGCCTGAATTTTTTGTTAGAAAAACAGCGTCAATTTAACTTTAAAGTATGCTTTAATAGAATAATATCTCATACTTCAGATATTTTTGAGACAAATTTATACATATTTTATAAATGCAGGATTTTGCATAAATAGAACGCAAGGACTTGACTTAAGTTTATTTGATGATAAAAAATGAGTATTACGATAGCAGTAATGAGGTTGAATTAATGCGAAACTAGGTTAATATACTACAGACGAACTGGTAACACACACATGACTACCCCTAAATATCTGTCTCTCTAAAATATTCTTTGTGAAAGAAGAATCCTGTATACATTCAAATAACCAACAGCACTTCCTCTAAAATATCGACTGACGTTGAACTTTTTAGTCGTAAATGAAGTAAGTTTCTTTGACTATGTAGTTTTATTTTTCAATTAAAGTACTATAAAGTTTTAGAAAAAATAGTAAAATGATGTATGTCTTTGAAGAAACCAGTATCTTGTCTAATTTTTTATTCAAGCTTTATTAAAATACATGAAACCGAATGAATGAATACTTGAACATGAATAAAATACTTGAAATACTTGAATTTACCTCAGAACTAACTAAATAAGTTTTTTATCGCCCTTTTCTAAAATATCAGTATCTTTGCAATTATGAAACTCTCCATAAATTAGCTTGAATTTATAAGAAATAAAATAATATAAATCTGTCTGCTTCTGAAAATGGTTTGTGTAAAATACCCTACTTTACGCCAAATAAAAATGCAGGTTTCGTAGAATTTAATGATCTTTTTACTTTACCCGTGCTTCTACGTGACCACTGAAAAAATAAGAGCAATGAAAATCTAAATTGACTTTTATTTAAATTTTCGCACATTATTAAACTTCTTCACGTAAAATCCGAATCTTTTCTACTTATTTTTTTCCTAACCCATCGGCGCTATGGCAGCAGAATCTATAATCGCCATTTAACATGCTAGTTATTTAATTGAGAACAACTGATTGCATTTTAATTTCTTTCGGAGAAATTATTTTTTTATAAATATTCTTTTTCTTGAACAAAAATGTATATGCTGTCATTACTGAAAGTACATTAATGGCAACAGTGATCATAAATGAATCGCGTTGTGTTTAATTATTAGTTTTAAAAAGTTAAAATTAGAATTATCTTTTGAAACTCAAGGAAAGTATGCAAATTGCTTTAAAAATGTAATATGCAATTAATTTTCTTGAGAATAAACAAGATACCGAAGTCTCTAATCGACTCTTCCTAAGACATTTTAAACATTTCAGTAGGAATATAATTTAATTCATTTTTTTACAACATTACATTATTAATTATTCCTCCCTTTAGATTTATTGTGGGGTTATTTGAAAGTTAGGGTTTTCCAAATAACTCCTCCAAACATCGATGAATTAAAGCAACTCATAACTGCAAAAATCTCGTCAACACCAACAATATTACGAAGTGGGTCAAAAAAGATTGATTCGCCATCATAATTTTTGCATTAAACATGGTGATGATCATTTTCAACATTTGTCGTAAGGAATGATAGTATAAAATAAATGAATTAAATTAAGCTTTTCAAAAATAAAGTTATTTCAGGATTAAGTAAAATTATACGTCTTCATTCCTGTTTAACCACACAATAAGTTTTAACAGTGCAACAGAGAGTTGTAAATTGTTTCGCACACTTAAACAAGGTTCGAACAATTGTAATTCAGGGTTAGAATATTTTTCACATTCGTCAGATTTAAGAGTGATAAGAAAATCCAACGGGTAGTCTTTTAAATTGATCCCCCTGTATATTGTCCAAGGGATTATAAAATTTAAACAACGTGGTTAGAGAATTGGCTATTGTTAAAAGAAGTAAAATTGAATTCTATAATCAATTATATGTTTTTCTGTGCAGTAAAAATATTATAAAATAAAATATGCATTTTGAACAAATAAATTTCAATATTACATAAAAAAATTCCATTATCTTAAAATACTTAAACAAGTTTGTATAACATTCAAAAGAAGAAAGATAAAATGTTTACTCTGTTACAAAGGCTATTTTGTATAATGCATTAAAATATACAAGCACAGTAACATAAAATAAATTGTTTACCTCAAATATATGCTGCATTTTTTTCTTATATTAAGCTTCTCAGGAAACACAGACCTATCGGGTAGGAGACGGGCCGACATCGGCTATAGTTGAGCGTGGGCATCGGCTATAGTTGAGCGTGGTTTCTTTTCTCAGCCTCCATTATCCACCATTCTTCTGATCCATGTAACAATAGGATTTTTACAATAGAATTGTATAATGTACTTCGCAAATGCGTGGGCATTTGCATGAAGAAAACTGGAGAGATGTCGGTTCTGTAGCGGCAAACTCTGCTTGAGTTGCCAAAAGAAAGCAGATTCTGGCCGCTCAACGATCCGACATCGGCTATCTTTTAGTATTAGCTGGTGGTGCCGGAAAAGTACAGTGCCAAAGGATAAAACCGATATTAGCCTAGAAGTAGAGTTCATAAACTAAACGATTCCAAACTGACAAAAGCACATACTAGTAAAACTTAAAATGTATTTTTTTGATACTCTATAAACTTTTACAGTGTTTCCGCTTAAACAGATGAAATTCCTCGTCCACTCTTTATGTATATTAAAAAAAAATCCTTTTACTTAATTTACTGACTTTAGCCATTTCCCCCTTACTGTATCCATTAACTGATAGAGAAATTTATTTTGAGAATCAAAAAAAAAAAAAAAAATAGGAAAAAAGAAAATGCAAATATACATCGCTGCAGACGAAAACGTTTTTCCGTTAACAAATATAAACTCGATATTTCAATAATCTCAAGATAGAACCCCCCCCCATTTTTATTCATTTATTACTTAGGCAACCACGTAAGCAAAGGTGAAAGAAATAATTAGAGCTAAGTGGTGGCGTTCATATTCTCGTTCACATGCTGGGTGGCAAAATTAAAGACATTAAACTTCTTAGCAGCAGTGAGGTAAATATTTTATTCCTTTACCGCTAGGATCGCTGCGCATTACCAGATTTCCAATGTTTACATAATTCAAACTCAGTTTTGGTACCAAAGATCTAAGCAGGCAGCTATGGAGAGTGTCCACTACAATAATATACCTTCGTAATCCCGAGGAAATCATTTTATTTGTGAAAAAATTAAACTCATTAATCTGGAAATATCCTGATAATGCCATCAAGAGACTTGAGTATGCCATCAATATGAAGTCATTCTCACTTGCAACAGCTAATTGTGTCACACAAATTATTAACTTTTATGATTGTGTGTTTATATTCTGTGCAAATATGGAATATCTTGGCTTCTAAAAAGTTTTTCTGGAAAAAATTATTTCTATATCTACAGGAATTGTTTGTTAAGTTGAATCTAAATTGTTACAAAAATTAAGTGTTTGGTCCGGTAAGCAAAATGATATTTTTTAAAACTAAGTATTAGTTCATTTAACAGAATAATACTAAATTAACAAAATACATTTTTAATTTAATCACAAATTTTAATTTAAATAAAGAAAGTGTTTAGTGAACGTGAGTAGATAACTTTAACAAAACTATTCTTCTTTTTCTAATGAGAGGTTTGATGCCGTACGGAGCTAATTATAAGCTTATTTTGGATATTAACAGAGTGGCTATTTTTTCTCGGTTTTTTAATTTTGATGCTATCGTACCATTTACGAAATTCTGCCATTCAAAGTCTATCTCAAGAACCGAGCCGATGTCTTTGAATCTATAGCCAACACCACTCCAAAGCCACCCCATCCTTCTGGGCCAATTCTGCTACGCTCGAACGCGATTTGATCGGTTTTGGCAACCCCTGTCCGATGACGCCCCGGCGCATGGTACGCCGGAATGCGGGGTAGGGCCAAAACGTAGCCGTTAGGTTTGTGCCTACTGAGAGGCTTCACTCTTCTTTTATTGGTTACTTGTATAGTTTTCTTATACCCTTACTGTATTAATATTTAATTCAGCTATTAAGAAGTTAAAACTTTAAATACTATTTATGACTTGTGAAATTTGATTTAGTAATTTTTAATTATTAACTCTATGAATATATCTAGCATCCCTATGCTGTTTTTTTTAGAAAAAAGGGTAATGAAATACATTCAACTTATAAAGGGTGTATTAATTAGTATGTAAAATCTCTTTTTAACATCAGAAGAGTCATTTTATAGCAATTTCTAATGCATGCTCTGCGTTTTGAAAATAAATTATGTATATACAACTTTTCAAATTGGATACATCTTTTCTTTGTCTTTTTTGTACTTATTTGGGAAATATATCCCTAGCTAATATAAAAATGTCTAAAATAATCTTAGATAATGTTAGTTTATTTATTTTTGTTTTATATGTAATAGAAAAAAGGACTTGCTTCTGTAATAATGGCAAGCAGCATTACTGATAAAACTTGAATATTATTTCCCGATGTTACTTTAAATGTAAATATCAACCTTAAAAGAGCAGCTATTAGGGAATAAATAATTAACATGTCTGATTTTTTCAAGAAAAATGTATATTTTAAAGCTAATGTTAACTAAATGAAACATTAAAAGTAAACTTTTATTTTATTTGTTTGAAACATTTAAGATATCTGAAAATGTAAACAGCATGCCTTACGGTATTTTTTACTCTTGTTTACTTGGCAAAACAAAAACCAAAGCATTTATTTCTTCAGATGTGTTTGTTTTGCGTTGTCTGCGTAAATACATTTATGTGCTTTTGGATATTTGAATACAAGCAAGTAAGAAACAGAAAAAAATAAAGTTGCTTTGGAGACTGTAAAAAAGAAATAAATAAACACGTTTCTTTTACGGACAGTCACTTACAATTTTTTAAAGTGTTATATGCCATGAGAAAAAATACTTTAGTATGGAATGCGATTAATTTTCTTTTTACTTTATTTATATTTTAAATTTTTATCTCAAAGTAAATACTTCTATCTTAATTAAGATAAATCTGCTTACGATCGTATTTTTTTTCTTTTTTGAAATTACATGGGTGTGCACTGTGCAGTGAATATAGTTGCAGATGTAAAGTTTTTGAGTCTAATGTCTATAATGCTGTTCCGAATACACCTCTAGTCATTACTTAAATCATCCATTTAAAATAAGCTTGTTTTTCTTTTCTTGTTCAAACATCAGTGGGTCCGGCCATCGCTTCAGAGCCCCCCTTCGAAAATATGCTAACGCTGGCCCCTTTGCGAGACCTAACAAAACATCAGTGGGTCCGGCCATCGCTTCAGAGTACCCCGTCGGAAATATGCTAACGCTGGCCCCTTTTCGAGACCAAAATAAAACATAAATGGGTCCGGCCATCGCCTCAAGGGCCCCCCTCTAAAATATGCTAATGCGGGACCCTTTGCGGAGACCAAAAAAAAAAAAAAACGTAAGTGGGTCCGGCCATCGCCTCAAGGGGCCCCCTCGAAAATATGCTAATGCTGACCCCTTTGCGAGACCAAAAAAAAAAAAAAAAACATCAGTTGTCCGGCCATCGCTTCAGGGGCCCCCCTCGAAAGTATGCTAACGCTGGCCCCTTTGCGAGAGAAGTTGAAACACTTTAAATTATACAAATTTCTATTCATCACAATTTTTTTTGTTCATGCATGAGAAACATAGATTTTCACCGAGAAGGCCGCGCCGAATAGTCCCATCCCGATAAACTAGGTACAGTCATTTCTTTTCTTTTCTTTTCTTTCTTTCTTTTTTTTACCAAAAATTAATATGGATTTCTCCGTCTTTCAAATTTATATAATGATTAATAGCAATAAAAATTTAGGAGCTTGATTCCCAAAAAGTCTTATTAATAGGATATCATTTAGTTTAATGTTAAATAACAGTTTTTCTTACTGTGATGGGTTATGTAAAAACATCGAATCACTATTTTATGTAGCTATATTTTCTATTTATCTTGTATATTTTTCGATTTTCCTATAAATGTTTTATAATATTAATTTCGATTTAGCTTTTTTCCAGTCTATCAGTGAGATTCGTGTATTTCTTCCTACATGATTCCCTGTCTGATGTTATATCAGAAATATTATAAATTAGTTGCAACATTTCAATTTGAAATTTAATTCTAAAAGAAATTTAAAATTTATATAAAGAAAAAATTACAGAATTTAATGGTATAGATTAAATTTCTAGTAAGACCTGTATTTAATGAGACGATAGGAACACAGATAAATGCTCGTCAAATCCTATCGATCGCTAAATCCGAATTCATGTTAAAAGAACCTAAATTTAATACGTGTTAAATGAACCTATATTTAATACATAAAAAAACAGCTTTCCTGAATTGTATCTTGATAGCATTTACAGAGAATTAAAAAAATATTTATCCAATGTTGCAGATTTGACTTTACAAAATTTAGTTTCATTTAACTTTCGTCGTAAAACACTTAATTCATTAAATATCACTTCATCTGTATTTTCCATGCTTTCAAAAAACTGATCAAGGTTTTTTAACCCATTTGTGCCTGGATACTTTTGCGACTTTCTTCGATTTTTACTGATAACAGAAATAATAGATAAATTTCTTATGTCAGCTTCTTGAACAAGGGATGATTTTTTTAAAAAATTATTATGCATAAAAATCGAAATATCAACATCCTACTTGGCCATGTTAAAATATTTTAGAGTTGAGGCTCAATACTCATGAATAAAGGCTAGGAAAAATAAATAACGTTTTCGACTAATAGCGAAAATACCGTCCCAAAAAAGGGACGCTAGGCATAAATGGGTTAATGATTTTTCGGAATTAGTATGTGTTGATGTTTTATTCAGAGTTCCTTCTTCCGACACACTATCATTTGTTTTTCCTTGTTCTTTGGCTTTGGTCATTCCCGTGACGATATCCTCAGTGGAGTGTATACCCGATGATAAAACATCTCATTAATATTACTCTACTCACCGATGCTTAAAACATCGTTAAATTACTCAATGTTCTTGTGTTGTAACGGGACTGATAGCGGCAAGTTATCTTCATCATCAAATTCACCATCACTTATGTCAATTCATCCAGCTTTCATGAAACAATTTTGTATACATGATTGCGTCACAGTTTTCCAAGCATCTACTATCAGGTGTATAGCCTGAAGAACGTACATTTTTAAATGTTGATTTTTATCCATTCTCTAACATCATGAAAATAAATTGTTTTCTACAATGGATTTTGAAGCGGCGAATAACAACTTGGTCGAGAAGCTGTAACACTGAGGTTGAGTTAGGCGGTAAAAAAATCAGTTTTATGTTTTGCAAATTACTGTCATGCGGGTGATCAGAACAATTGTCAACGATAAGTACAATTTTTCTTTTCTGTTTTTAAAGCTCCTTATCTTTCCTGCAAATAAGATAAATGTATATTCTGATCCAATGCATACTTTTTTATTCGATTTGTAAGTCACTGGTAGACTTTTTACTACTTAAAACATCTTGGATTTGCAGATTTACCGACAGTAAAAAAATTCTTTTTATCTTCACCTGACATGTTGCAACAAACGCACGCAGTTAGACGATTTTTCTACAACTTACTGCCTACACATGTTTCACCTTTAAACTTCAACGTTTGATAGGGAGTTAGATTATAAAAGACCCCGGCCTCATCGGCGTTATAAATGCTACCTTCGGCATAATTTTCGCGCAAATCAAAAAACAAATGTGGTACTCAGCTACACTGTCACATTCTTGTCACTAACACCGGAGTCTTTGCCTATAAACTGACAATAGAACCTTCTCTTGCAGTCATCGTAGAGAACAAGCGAGATGGTTGCATCAGATCCAGAATGAAGTCAAACCTTACCAGGCAATCGTTTGAATTCGAATATAGAATGAAAAATAGGGGCGCGTAATTGTAACTTTCATTCTGGAACTTCAAATACACTAATTTGTATAAAGGATGTGTATAAGGGTGAGCTGAAACTGACGGGGGGAAAAAATCGTTTATTGATTACGCGGAAAATGTGCGTTTCCTTTCAAAATGTATGATCCAAAATTTAGAAATGATAAAAAGAATGCTGTCCTGGGTTGTCGGCACCCAGAAATTAAACTTTTTAAAAACATCTCAATTTTTTCCCTAAAATTTTGAGCTTACATGGATCATCGAACTTGTCTAAAATACATATTTTGCAATATCATTTTAAATGCCAAATTTATATCATGACAGAAAAATATCTTGAGTGTCTTCTGTGGAACACAATGTAATGCATGAATCCAATATATTACAGTTTTTCAAGCTTAATTTTTTCTCGACTGGATACGTTATATTTTCTTCGATCGGAGTTCTAAATATTCAATGATGAAATACTACAATGCTACAGCGCAGGATGTCAGACATTAAATGACTCTATTTTAAATCTGTAGACAGACGAATTTATAGTCGATAAATTTATCAATTTTTTGCGTAGGGCATAATGAAGGTATATGAATTTGTTAAGCATATGAATGTGTTAAGCACATGGGCTTTATTTAATGAATTACACATTTAGCATACATTTATGATGGTTTACAAATATTATTACAACAAAGCATGTTGAACATGACGGCTATATTTGTCAGCTACTAACTGGAATCGTAAGAAAACATGTTCTGCAGCTGATTGCAGTGAGCTCGGGGAAATGTTATGAACATGTTCTGAAATGCTGACTTGCCAAAGTTCTTGAATTAACAAGGCTTACCAACTTATTCAAACTTCCCCGAAACTAAAAGTCTCATGGATTGAGGTCTGCGGACCGCGGAGTCCATGGAACGACTCCTGGTGACAAATGTTTGAACTAACTTTTTTTGCTTGATCAAAAAAATTCCCATACCTTCTTCATTTCCTATAAAAAATTCGTAATTTTGTCAAAAATATTTTCGTCTGTAGATATCTTTAAAACAGAATCGTTTAATTTCGGTCATCCTGTACATAGTTATGAAAAACACCATTTTGAACGTATTTCAAGTGCCAAAATATTTTGCAATTTATCAAGTGATTGGTAGTGAAATATAAAAAGGGGAGAGTGGTAATGAATGGGCCAGTTTTTTTTGTAATTTTTCCTAATTATTTTGATGGTCTAAAAATCATATCATATTTGCTTCAGCTTTTTGGTCACATAAAACAAAAGTAATAATTTGAAGGAAAACTGCTTACAGGATCTTGTCACTTGCGAGAAACAAAGTTTCGAAAAGACCATTTCCTAAGTATTTCTGCTTTGATATGTTAAAAAGTGTGAATACGCATTACACAAAGTAAGACGTAAAGGAATTAACATTTTATCCAATGAACGTTGCTGCATTGCCTGCCCCAAATCTTATTCGTTTTTCCAAACAGAATAACTAATATCCTGAAAATGAAAAATAATTAAAATGCAGATTATTTTAAAGCCGGTTCGGTCCAGCTGGATTATTTGCTACCAGTAGAAATATTTGGCGGCGTTAACTATGCCATTATAGCAGTTATAGTACACTTTGTATATTTGCTAGTGCGACGAGATGGTATAATTCGTGGTGCTAAGTACGCCACTCTGCAAACGATTATGTAAATGAAAATATGGATAACGGTTTTCCGGTAACCTTAAATGAACAGTAATTATAGGTTGTGAGCATGTGTAAATCGCCAAAAAATGAAAAGTCGCCATTGGTGTCAAGCTATCCTATCTGTTCCGTAGCTTTTATTAACTTTACATCTAAGCAAGTCGCCAAATATTGAAAAATCGCCATGGGTGGCAAATTCGCAAGGTGTCCAATAAGTTTTACATTATTAAAAATACAGCTGAAACAGATGTTCTGATTTTATTACGCTTTAGGTCCTGATTAATATAACTTTTCAATGGCAACATTAAATATCAGTGTGTTTCTGAGAAGTGGAAATAATTTTTCCAGCGATTATAAGCGGAGTCCACACTCCAGTTGGAGTATAGCTCAGCTCCCGTACAACACGGATTCCCATAACAAAATATCTTACGTGTTATGGACGGGGTCTACTGTACTAAGAAGTTTAAGTTTTTTGTGTACCAATGAACATGCAAGAACCAAGCAATGTGTAGCTCAGTAACATTCTATCTGATCCAATCTTCGGGTTTTGTCTGTTGAAATTATGTTTTTTTTACGAATAACCCTTATTAGGGTCCGAATGCCTCATACAAAAAGCGAGCGTAGCGAGTCTGAGGGCCTTGGCCCCTAGTTGAATTAAATAGAAAATTAATTAATTTAGTGTTGTCAAGCAAAAAGGAAAGCAGTTTTGCAGCTGACAGTTTAGGGTTTGTAAAAGTGAACCACTATACGGAAGAACAACTTTTTCATTGTTGAACAATATTTAAAAAATAATGAAAGTTTGATTCTTTATGATTTGGGGTTGAATGATGGGAAAGATCATGTGATTTAACGATAGGGGATTTTTTTCTTTGGAGTTATTTGAAAGGTCTATGTCAGCAAGCCCACATCCACCCCTACATTGAAGCAAGATATACAGAAGAATCAACGCTGCATCAACGAAATTCATTCACATTTATTCGAAATGGTCCTGGAAAATTCAACAAAAGAGTGCATACGTACCAGCAAAGCCGTGAAGGCCACATACCCCGAGTGCTGTTACATACATGTGGTAATCAAGAGGCGCAACCCTCCAGCAGATGGCATCACAACCTCACGTCTACAGAAACCGCAGGTTATCAGAGCCTGGGAGCTAGAGGCAGCAGATGCGAACGAGACCACGCTCGCGTAGGAGCGATGTCGGACGTAGCTCTCTGATCGCGCGTAGGCGATTCGACTCCAGAACGACCACGAGAAGGTGGCCAGTGGCTCCTGTGTGATAAGGAAACCTATCCCTGTTAACGAATCCACTTATTCATGTTCTGCAAAATCTCTCCTTTCCTTTGTAAATAGTTCTGTTATATTTAGCCGAGCAATAAACGTGATTGAGAACCGTAGGAGTGCTTCCAGTCTTATTTCGACGTCGCCTCCTACAACCATGGGGGCTCAGGTACTGTAATTTTTTCGTTCTCACAATAGTACTACTTTTTGCTGTTCATATTTCACTACAATATGAGTTTCTTAAATAATTTAAATAAAAGTGATTTAAAGGACCTCGCTGAAAAAATAGCAGCGAAAGTTCCAGATAATGCTAAAAAAGCTGATATAAGAAAAATTATTGAGAATTCAGATATTTTTAAAACCAATCCTGAACATGTTCGAGGCGTCTTAAAATCGATCACGGAGGATCGAACGCCTAAATCCACTAACGAGGAATGTTTGTTAGAAATAGAGCGCCTTAAATTAGCGCAAATCGAGAAACAGATAGAACTTGAAAAATTAAGAAGTCAATCAATGTCTGGCGAAAAACGAAATGCGCAAAGTGACATAGAAAATTTGATTAAAAGCATAAAAACGCTCACAATCTCTGTCCCTGAAAGGCCAGAGGCATTTCATTTGTTTTTCGCTTCCTTGGAAAAAGCGTTTGCAACAAAAGATGTCCCACCAGATTTAAAAGCAGAAATACTCATTAATTTGTTAGGGGTCAAAGCTAATAATCTTTTAACGTATGCAAATCAAGAAGAATTGTCGGATTACGAAAAACTTAAAGCTTTATTTTTAGCTGAATTTCAGCCGACAGCTCGAGAAATTCTGCACAATTTTAAACATGCTCATCGCTTAGCAGACGAACCCCATGTTCAGTTTGCATCAAGATTAACGGCAACATTCGAACATTATTGTCAGGTTCGAGAAATTGAGAAGGACTATAAAAAGTTATGTGATTTAATTGTTGCAGATAAATTATATGAAACGCTAGATTTAAAAACAAAAGAATACATAAGTGTTCGCGAAGGAAAAACATGGTTCAATCCGACCCAATTAGGACGAGAATGCGATTTATTTTTCTCATCCCGCGGGAAATCATTATCGGAAATAAATAATCCCAAATTTCATTCCCACGAAACGAAATTATTTCATAAGACGCAGCAAGCTGAAGCTTTAAAGAGTGAATCATCCTGGCGAAACAAAAATCTAAGCAAAAGCGAAAAGCAATCTGTATCTCTGTCGCCGAAATCTTGCCACGTGTGTGGGGCGACTGGAAGGGGCTTCCATTACGCTCGTAACTGCCCAAGAGGTTTTAATAAACAAACCGAATCAGATAAGGAGACGGGACTGAAAAACAAAACAAGCGTTAATACTGTCAGTTTTATTCACGAGTTGCAATATTCTGATGTATTCATTGACAGTCAAAATATAAAGGCAATTATTGACTCAGGCGCACAAATTCCGGTTATTAATTCATCATTAGTTGAAATAAAATCACCACTGGAGGGTAAAATAATACTTAGTTCATGTTTTGAAGAGAAAAAAGAGGCAAATATTGCTAGAGTAGATTTATCTTTAAAGCGAAATTCGCCTAAGTTAGAAATCATTGTCGCTGTGGTAGAACAACTATCGGCTCCTTTAATTTTAACACCGAATATTTATTCTCAACTTTTAAAAGTCAGTCAGGAAGAAAAAATTGTAACGCAAATTCCTAAAAATGGAAATGATTTTCAAAGCGAATCACCTGTGGAAGAATGTTTTTTATTAAATGTTGCAAATGTAGTTAATGAATATGATCTTGATTTATTGCATGTTAATGATGTAAATATTAGAAAGGATTTATCACTATTGGTTAATAATTATAAACCGAACAAAATAAAAGACACCAATTTAAAATTGAATGTTGTGTTAAAAGATGACATTCCAGTATCGCTACGATCTCGGAGATTATCATTTGCAGAACAAAACATTGTTGATAAACAGATAGATGAGTGGTTACAAAATGGAATAATTAAACCATCCTGTTCTGAATATTCATCCCCAATTCTGTTATGTAAAAAGCGCGATGGTACTCACAGATTATGTGTCGATTTTCGACAGCTAAATAAAAAAGTTGTGAAAGATTCTTTTCCTATGGCTCAAGTTGAGGAAGTCCTAGATCATTTAGGGGAAGCGAAAGTGTTTTCAACTTTGGATTTGAAAAATGGCTTTTTCCACGTGCCAGTTGAGGAAAAATGCACAAAATATTTAGCATTCATTTGTCATGCAGGGTTATATGAATTCCAGAAAACTCCGTTTGGTCTGAGCACAAGTCCTAGTGTATTTTTAAGATTTATTCATCAAGTATTCAGGGAATTAATAAGGGACAATACAATCGTAGTTTACATGGATGATTTCATCATACCTTCCCGTGATGAAACAGAAGGTTTAGAAAAACTTAAACGAGTCTTAAAATTAGCTTCAGAATACGGATTAGAAATCAACTTTAAAAAGTGTCAATTCCTAAAACGAAAAATTGAGTTCCTCGGTTACATAATTGAAGAAGGTACGATTCGACCATCTCCAAATAAGACGACTGCAGTTCAAAATTTCCCTCAACCTAAGAATGTAAAGCAACTGCAACGCTTTCTCGGTCTCACAGGGTACTTCAGAAAATTTGTACCTGGTTATTCCAAAATAGCAAAACCACTTAGCGATATGCTTCGTAATGGTGTAGAATTTACTTTTGGGCCAATGCAAAAACAGGCTTTTGATCATCTTAAAGAACTTTTGAGCCAAAGCCCCGTTCTTCACATCTTCCAGCAAGGAAAACCTTTAGAATTACACACGGACGCTAGCAGTCATGGGTTTGGTGCAGTGTTGCTTCAACGCGCAGATGATGGGCAACTCCACCCAATCCATTATATGAGTAAAAAAACATCACCACAACAAGAAAAATTGTCAAGCTATGAGCTCGAAGTGCTTGCGATCGTCGAAGCTCTTAAAAAATTTCGAAGTTACCTCTTAGGGACGAAAATTAAAATAGTCACCGACTGTAACGCTTTTCAGAAAACAATGCAGAAGAAAGACTTATCGCCGAAGATAGCCAGATGGGCTCTATTACTTGAAGAGTTCGAATATGAAGTCATCCACAGACCAAATCAACAAATGAGACACGTCGATGCATTGAGTAGAGCTGCTGTGTGCATGGTCACCCGCTCGCAAAGTGAAATCACCACTAAGATCGCAACAGCGCAAGATGCCGATGAGCATATTCAGTTATTGAAAACTCTAGTCGAGAAAGGACTCAGAGACGACTACCTGCTAAAAAATAATGTGTTATATCTGCAAGATAACGGTAGAGAACTCATCGTTGTGCCGGAAGCAATGGAGTTAGAGATTATTCGAGGCATCCATAACAAAGGACACTTTGCTGTACAGAAAACTGAAGATCTTTTGAAAAGAGATTTCCATATCTCGAATGCTAAAAAGAAAATAGAGCAAGTCATAACGAACTGTGTGGAGTGCATCCTCTGTAATAAAAAACGAGGCAAAGCAGAAGGTCTATTGAATCCCATCCCAAAGGATAATATTCCACTAAGCACGTACCACATTGATTTTATAGGTCCTCTACCATCCACAAACAAGAACTACCAACATATTTTTACAGTGGTAGATAGTTTCACAAAATTCAACTGGTTCTATCCCGTCAAGACCACATCTACGGCAGAAGCTCTAGCGAAACTCAAGTCCCAACAATCTGTTTTCGGAAATCCTTCGAGAATTATTTCCGACAAGGGATCTGCCTTCACGTCAAAGGACTTTGCAGATTACTGTGAAGATGAAGGAATTCAGCACATATCGATCACAACTGGAGTGCCAAGAGGCAATGGCCAGATTGAACGAATGCATGAAATTCTCATCCCAGTTCTTTCGAAATTGTCAATTGAAGATCCTACAAAATGGTACAAGTTCGTCCCAGATGTCCAACGAATCATCAACAGCACTGTTAGTCGATCCACCAAGTTCACTCCATTCGAATTGATGATAGGTGTGAAAATGAAACAAAAAGAAGACCAACGTATCAAGGAAATCCTTGAAGAAGAATTCCTGAAATCCACAATCCAGGAGAAAGAAAATATACGTGAAGAAGCTAAGAAAAATATATTAAAAATCCAAGAAGAAAACCGACGGCAATACAATCGACGCCGCAAAACCGCTCCTGTCTATAAAGTCAACGACTTGGTAGCAATCCAAAGAACCCAATTTGGAGGAGGTCTGAAACTGCGACCCAAGTTCTTAGGACCATACAAAGTCATAAAAATAAAACCACATGACCGCTACGATGTAGCAAAAGTAGGATCTCATAAAGGACCAGAAGCAACTTCCACTTCAGCTGACCACATGAAACCCTGGTCTACTGGAACTGCAATTTGAGATCATCCTACTACAAACTTTTTTTTCTTTGCTCAACATCTCTTTTTGTTTTTTTTTAATCATTATTTTCTTTCTTTTTCGTTTTTTTTTTTTCTTTTCATTTTAAGTTTCAGGTTCGGAGGTCCTCACACGTCGATGGCCGAGCGTTGTGGTAATCAAGAGGCGCAACCCTCCAGCAGATGGCATCACAACCTCACGTCTACAGAAACCGCAGGTTATCAGAGCCTGGGAGCTAGAGGCAGCAGATGCGAACGAGACCACGCTCGCGTAGGAGCGATGTCGGACGTAGCTCTCTGATCGCGCGTAGGCGATTCGACTCCAGAACGACCACGAGAAGGTGGCCAGTGGCTCCTGTGTGATAAGGAAACCTATCCCTGTTAACGAATCCACTTATTCATGTTCTGCAAAATCTCTCCTTTCCTTTGTAAATAGTTCTGTTATATTTAGCCGAGCAATAAACGTGATTGAGAACCGTAGGAGTGCTTCCAGTCTTATTTCGACGTCGCCTCCTACATACATAATCCTATCGTAGGTACTTTATGTTTCAATAAAAAAAAATTACAACTGAAAATAAAACCTCTGTTTTCTATTTAATTAAAATATAGCGTAAATTTTGGGACACCCTTTACAAACTGTCTTTAATACAATTGCTTCAATATCATGTTCAGAGAAAAGAATAGCCTAGGAATAATTCGTAAAAACAATAACTAAATATCATGAAATTTTAAGAACTTATTGAGCCGTTTGGAAATGTTATGAAATTGGACTAATATGTTATATATTTTTCTGGGCATCTCATTCTTATTAAACAGAAGGATGAAATTTCGTATTAATGAATTCTTCTCCTGCCCGGTTTTAAAAATATTTTTTTTCTTAATTGATTTTGTGGTAATAATATAACATTTCGAAATTCGCCTTACATGAACCTAAACCTAGCATGAGTTGCTAAAATTGAATACATATATTCATTTGCAAATTTATGGTCGCTAACTGCCATTAGGAGGGGTATGATATCTGTTCATATATATGTGCAGATATCTCAATTAGTATTCAGTTATGGATGATTTGTCATAATAAAAGCATGTAGTGGCTTGCTGTATAGACAGACAACGTTAAAATCAGCAGCAGATTAACATAAATGAATATATTTTATAAAACCTTTATGTATTTGAAGCAATTAAAAATAGTGCAAACTCAATTAATGGAAATAATTAAACTGAATTAATTTAAAATTTAAAGAATGTTTTAAAAATTTTAAACATCAAAAGTAGAGATTGTTTTATTACAGAGCACAATGTTAAAAGTAAAATTTGAGAAAAAAATTAAAACGGATAACATAATTCTTTTACACAAATTAAACCGAAAATTAGCACTTTAATTCCGATTCATTTATATTTAAAACTTTATGCTTTATTGTTTCGAGCGTTATTCAATATACATATTTTTTTTAGTATATAAAAAGGTAAGATACTAATGATTTTATTTCACCATTTAGTGACACATGCTTATCTTTTAAACATTATAAAATCATTAAATAAATAGTTATAGCCCTCTGTTATTAAAATCCATTGTTTTATTAGGAAACATTATTACAGTGTGACAAAATGATTGTAAATTAACTATATAAGATGAAAGGTGTGGTGCATATTTCAATTTTTTTCAAAGTTACAATATTATTCTATCTCTTTACTTTTGAAAATGAACAATACATTACTTATTTTTATTGCAATTTTACGAACATATAAATAATGAACTTATTCGTATTGTTTTTTAATTTCATTAACAAATTCTATTATAAATTTTCTTTCGATTTTTTATTTAAAATTTAAAATTTCTAACATTTCCATAACATAGTCTAGTTATGATTATATTATAGCAGTAAAATGATCGACTAATTTATTGTATGACAACTATTTTCTCGATTGTTGCTCGAAAATAGAAAACATTGATGATACATTATTTTAAATAAAACGGTGATATTTATATACACTATATGCATATATGGCCAGTGCCGGAGTATAGTAAAAACAAATTTCAAACGTCAATTTCACATTTAAAATATAGTTTTTAATAATTAATGATTCATATAGAGAATAGTATATTTCACATATTTCTTTCAAACTACGCGTTTATATATTAGTATAATAATAATATGTGATTAACTAATATATAAATATATTAGTTATTTACAAAACTGATACAGGAAATTCAGATTACACTCATGTCTAAGGGGGTCAAGAGTATCAAAGTAACAAGATGCTTTCAATCATGCAGTTGGTCTATGTGATATCCATATCATCTTTACTTTTGCCTCACCATGACACAGTTGTAATGTGACTAAAAATTGTAGACGGCCGAAGTATGTAGGTCCCGGATTCGGGTCCCATCGCGCGGCTGTCGATCTAATGGTCTGGAATTTTTGTAGGTTTTCTCCTAAATACGCGTTAGAACTCTTTAGAAAGTGGTCCTATCAAGGCACTCATACCCTTAGCCTATCGCCCTAATGTAGCGTTTCTATAATCGCCCACAATTAAAAATCACATCGTTAATTTATATACAAAACTACAACATTTTTAATCTGCTCAAATATATAAACTGTTACTTAAAAATAAAAAAATAGCACTAAAATATATTTATATTCGATTTATTAAAGAACAATTAATTAGGAATTTTATGTTCTGGCAAGCTTTCTTTAATTACAAATAGACATTTGATCGCAATGATTTAAGAATTGTTACGATAGCTTTTTGAAAGGTGGTAAAATTTCATATAATTTTTTCATAGAAATCAAGACTTATTTCCCCAATGGCGGACTTCTGCCTTGGAGGTATTGGCACTTCTAAGGCGGAGTTGTCGGTCTATATACAATGGGGGCACCTAGTAAGCGGACCAACGTCTCCCTCTATGAAGAGACGGCACATTGCTAGTCACGCCCAGTCAGGGATCGAACCCCGACAGCCGGGTGTTGAACCCGAAACCGTAGTACGGTGCAGTACCACCATACAATCTGGCCGGAGAAAAAGGTTTTTAAAGACTAAGATATGATATAACTTGTGAGCTATGCAAAGTCCTTTCCACCACTAATATAGTTTACGTAAGAAGGAAAACAAAAAGAAAATTTGTAAATAGAAAAAAAAAGTCAAAAAAATAAACTGCGTTGAATTGCATTTGATAGATCTAACGATAAAACAAGAAAAAAAGTTAGATGCAAAAAGCAAAATGATAACACATGAAATAGATTGCTACCTCATATAAAAAATAAAAGGAATAAAAAGAAATAAGCTGTGTGTGTGTGTGTGTGTGTGTGTATGTGTGTGTTGAATTTTAATTAGGTTTACCTCATTAACATTTCCCTTGAATAGTAGGTTTTACTAATGAGCATTACTGGTGAACTTGTAAAGTTTAAATCTTCAATACCCAAGGTGATAGAAATTTTTTTTTCAAAACCATAGCACATTACTTTACTCTTAATGCATTATTTAATTTTTATCTCGACACAATTTGATAAAATAATTTTTGTTTACATTGACTATTATAATGAACTGTAAACTGTTTATGTTCTTTGTCCATTAACAGTAGTCTTTGTTTCGAAACTTAATACCTAGAAAGGTAAAGGCAACATTTTTTTTTTTTTAAGTAGAAATAGTGAAAACTGCGAAAAGCGCTTATTTAATTTGTACAGATGGTATCATTAAATGCAATATTTGCAATACTTCTATTAAATTTTTCAGGTAATTCAATAGATATTTTTTGTGAAATGCATGATATTTATGTGTATAATAGAATAGAATAGAATATACCTGTTAAGTTGAAATAAGAAATACAGTGAAAAATAAGAAAAAAGAAACTATTTGGAAAGAATTGGCATTCTTGGTGTATTTCTTACGACATTCATTTTTTTACCGGGGGGGGGGATTTATCGAAAGATTTCTTTAGTGCTTTTTAAGTTTGCAAGATATTTTTCCTGACACTGATCAATATTGACATGCACTGGCAATCTCTTTAATTTAGGTAAGCACGTTACAACAGCGGTTCTGAACCTTTTCAACGTCGCCAGCCCCAACAAAGGCTAACTCACGGTGGCGCCCCCCCCTCACATTTTTCAGCATACATTCAGTTTTTTAATCTTGAATATTTAGAACAATGAATATTTAGTTGGATTTTCTTCAAATAATGTTATCAGTAATATTTGAATAACCATTTTAAGCGAAAATGGATATATTTTTGAGCAAAAATGAGAATAAAGATGAAATTTTTAAAAACATGCATCACTATTTGCTCTTTGGTTTTTCTCGCAATCCCCCTGCAAACGCTCAGCTGTGTCCCTTTTGGGGGTTGCGCCCCACACAGGTTGAGAAACACTGCGTGACAATATTTTAGAAAAATCTACATTTCATTTATATAGGGACTTGATTCAAGTTTTTCAAAGTCTTAGTAATTACCTAACATAAATGATTACTTGTAATTCATATTTGTGGATTAAAATAACTAAATTGTGCGTAAATTCTCTAAATTTTATAATGTTAAAAATCTTCAAATAGAAATACATTTAATCCTAATTCATTAAAACATTTTAATTGCAGTACATTGAAATACCACTTTACCTCTTGGCAATAAGAACATTTACACCCTGCTTTTATGTTTTTTATTGCTTATACAAAACTGGATACAGAACGTGTCAAAACTTGTATTTTTTGCGGAGTGCTGCTTTATAAATGACTGAGTGTTAGGGACCCCAAAGCCATACTCTATCAATCAAATATCTCATTTCAACTTGTCACAAGAAAAAGCCTTAACCATAAATAGTGCGAACTTTCATTGCAGTATATTTAAGATATTTCTATATAACACCCGGGTTCATTAAAACTTCCATAACAAAATAACGTAAACATAAAAATTATTCAAAATGTTTTTAAAAATTCTTATTAAGTGAAACCATTCATTAACTGCAAGCACCATGTTCAAAACATTTTTAAGATAAAAGATTTTGGAACTGTCCAATACATAAACGTTTTTTCTAGAGCTTTTTATTTTAGAAGAATTGTATCATTCGCATGAAAATATCTGAGAATTATGAAAGCTAAAGTACAGGTGTAACGGGATTTTTTTTTTCTTTTCTTTTTTTTTTTATGAATATGCATGAAATGAAGTTTGATACCAATATTTATCAAAGAAAATTTTCTAAGAGAAAAATATTTTTTTAAAGTAAAACTTCTTTAGGCGCAACTGGGGAATAACTCGGATTTTTTTTTTCTGACGGAAGTAACGCTCAGTAAAGGAAGTTACGTATATTTTCCCCCTTGCTACCTTCATTTGCGGAACAGCTCTCGGACGTTCGTTCCTGCGATCGTCGACTGTGCTCCCTGCGAATCGACATTACTCCCCACGTGTTTTGAAGCAAGATCTTGTCTGGTGACTCTGTTCAGTGGATAAGTGGACCGGCTCTTGTCAGAGCCACCCTGGGAAGCCTTTCGCTGAACATGCGGCGATCCTGCTGACTGTCTCGCACTGTTGTTATAGGCGGCGTCCCAACCCGTCACCTCCAATAAACAAAGTCTGCGTACCGAATACAAAAAGTGGCACAATGGTGCATTCCATTGTCCAAGCTTCGTTGCTTTACTCACATGTTTTCAATGGCATTATTACAATATTTAATGGAATTATGAGTTAAAACTTGACATGATTGGTTGCCATGATTCGTAAATATTTTTGTCTGTACTTAAATAGTATATAATATTTTAATATTGCTCATGTGTTTTTGAGTTATTTATAATAATGAGTCAAATGTAAATTTTTAAACAGAATAATACTTCGAGAAAAACCAGCAGAGGAAATCAAAGGTTTAAGAACACTGCCATAGAAAAACGCAAAAATAGACCCTACGTGCATTCGATACCAACCGACAGAAGAAAACACCAGTTTAGGAACGCAGTTAAAGAAAAATACCACAACATAGACATTCTCTCGATTCAAACCCTACGGGAAAACGTTTTAAGAAAACAGTGAAAGAATAATAGTTCAACACGGACACTTACTGATTTCTAACCCGATATCCCAGACGGAACAACGGTTAAAGAACACGGGTATGTAACACCACAAAGAAATAAACACTGGCTGCAAAGGGTTTAAGAACAAAATAAAAGAATAAGAAATGGACACTCCATGGATTCTAACCCAACCCCAAGACGGAGCAACGGTTTAACACAGGGATGGAACACCTCAAAGAAACGGACCCTGGCTGCAATCAATCCCAAACAATAGACAGAACCTTCATTTAAAAAACACGGATACAAAATAATAATTCGAAACCTACCAGCAGACGAAATCAACGCTTAAGAACACTGTGATAGAAAACACACACAAAAAAAATTTAAAATTTACACTACCTGCATTCAAACCCAACAAACAGCGGAAAACATCAGTTAAAAAACACAGTTAAAGTATAATACTAGACTATGGACATTCCCCCCATTCAAACCCAAACTCCAGACGGAACAATGGTATAAGAAAACAGTTAAAGAATAATACTACAGCATTGACACTTCCTGGATTCTAAATAATTATCATGAATTACCGATGATTCTTACTGGAGATTTTAATATTAATTTTCGCTATCAAGAATCTCAGCCGTCAGCTGATTTTTTAGCAGAAAAATTTGATCTAACTGTGAATACTTCTCGTTTTCAATCAGCAACGCGATTCGGTACAACGATAGATGCTGTATTTTCAAGAAAATTAGCAAATTTAGAGAGTTAAATTTATGTTACACATTATAGTTACCACAAACCTATAAATTCATACATAAAAAATTATGATGACATTCAAGTACCTATTTCCAATGAATAATATGAATGTAACATTTATATAATCTTTCTAAAGTGCATGAATAATAAATATAATTAAATAATAATATGATATTTATTTTAAGTTTAATCATTTCAGTGATATGTGTCGTAAACGCCAAAGAAGTTTTACTTCAATCGCGCGTAAAGATTATACGCACACACTTTTTTTTTAGCAGAAACCTTGAGAGTATGTTTAGAAAATTCCCCAATGTTATTCCGCAAAATATGCTATACAAGTTATTAGAAAAGCTTGGCATTATTACAGCTGCAATTTAAGATACTTTACTTTTTACAAAGTAATAAAAAAACATCAAGGCTTGCCCCATGACCTGAGAAAACTTACCAAAACTTAGTGATAATTATCACTACGCGCTGATGTAGCCATAGTGTAGATGTAAGGAGTAGAGTGTATTTTGGCAACACAAATTTGAGGCACAAGTTAAATCACGTGACTTGAGGCTCTATCTCACGTTCATAATTCTTGCGCATCCAATTTTCCTTTTATTTCTATGGAACATTTGCGGTCGGCGCGCTCATTTCCTTTTTCATCGTTAAATTAAATAAAAATGACACTTAGCTGTTCTGCATGACGATGCAGTACGATTTCTCGAAGTTTCTGGAATAACATATCACTGTAAAATGGCTTTTTTTCATATTTAAAAAAAAATCATAGATGGAGAATTTTTCAATGTAGGGTAATCGAGGGTGAAAGTTCGCACGGGGAAAAGATCCGATTTTTTTTTTTTTTAAGAAATCTAACCTATCTACTTTGATTTTTTCACAAGTTCACAGGATGGAACTGGTTTTGCAAATAAAGAATCACGGATGTACGATTGTCAGTGTTCATACTATTAGGTAAATTACTTTTATGTGTATTTTGATGTAGTTTTTTAAATTTTCGAACTATTTGTTTTTGCTCGCATTTTTACAGATTTATGTTTTAACGGTTTTTTGTATGTGAAGGTAACTTAATGATGATCTCATTACTTTATGTTTCAAGTTATACGACTTTTGACCAGAACCAACGGAAAGCAAATTTCAAATCTTCATCAAATGGGGCAGGAATCCGCATGTACGATGGGGTAAAGATCCGAAAGCGGATCTTTGCCCCTAATGCTTTGGGGTTCATAGCAATGGCATGTTGCCTAATAATGGTTTTGTTTCTTTGATATTTACATCTTGTGATAAGTCCGAGCCTTTCACTAACCGTCATATTGTGCCAGGCATGTCTTTTATGTTTTTTAATTTGTTATTACTATTGTTATTATTGTTATTATTATTATTATTATTTGTCCCTGATTCGGTTTGTAATTGCAACATTTAAGTTCCCATCAGTTCGTTTTAGCAATATGATAAGTTTTTCTACGGGCCTTAAAGATTTTATTCCCTTTTAGTTCTGTAGCAGCCAACTGCCATCCCCTATTTTGTATGTTCCTCTAATTAAATTTAACTGACAGCCATTTTTTTCCCTTTTTGCCTATCTCTTTTTGTTAAACTAAGTTTAGAATTCATACTTTAGAGATTGTTGTCATATTATATCTAAATTTTCCATGCAGTTCATAAAAAAAAATATAAATAAAATTTAATTATATTCCACCAGTATTGAATGTGCTGATAAAAGCAGTCACCGCATAACCTGACAAATAGTACGTTTGCAGCAAAGACAATTTTGCAAGTGAGTTTCATTGAGTTTTGGGCCATATCCATCACCGCGGATCTTTACCCCATTAGATGGGGCAAATCATCCGAAAATACCAAACTCTGTAAAGTCACTCCCGGTTTGTATGTATAATATTTTAGATAAAAGTAATCATTTAAGATGACAGGTAAAATTCTGGGCTATATTCTAACAAAAAGTTTAGGTTCATAACTTCTATTTTTTCAGAAATAAGTTGTAGTAACTCAAAATTCCGGACCTTTGCCCCCACCTACCCTATTCACATTCACTAATATTTTGCAGTATTTTTTAACGTCAAGAGGGTTTGTAATCTGTATGTTGATACTTAATTTCGCTGACAGTTAACAAATAACCACTCGCCAGCTTAGTGATATAACAAAAGCGTCTAGCCTCCTCTCCGTTCCCGTGTTACAAGTCTCATGATTTATCTTTTCCTCACCTTCTTAACAGATTTTGAATGGCGATGCGTTCTCAAGTATGATTCCACTCTCTGAATGGATCCGTAACTTGCGTTTCGTGAAACAGAATTAAACCACTTTCTAACTTTTTTTAAAAATTGCAGTAAAAATGTCGTTTTCCGAACTAGACAGTAGAGTTTGCATTTCATTTTAGTAACACGTGCGTACGTAGCCTCTTTTTTGAACACCGTAAGGTTTTAATACTAAAGTGAAGTATTTAAAATATTGTTCGAATTCGCAATTCAATTTGTCCAATACGTGGTTCTGCGTTATGGAAATCAACCTTAAATACTTCGAATTAGCCGACATTGCGTTTCGAACTGTCAGGACTATATTTGATTTATCGCAGTCAGAAATGCTTGTCATGCGCTCAATTACGATTAAGCTACGGATGACTAGTCGTCTAAACTGACGTTTAAAACCTTGCAACCGAAAATGGTAATCAAACATCATTCAATATATGTACAAAAATATTAATGAGGTAAGCCGCAGTAACTCTAGTAATACTTGTAATTAGTCAGTTAGAAGTATATTACAAATAATTTACTTAAAAATTGTATTTGGCTTCAGAGGATAAATAGTAATAATTGTGTTTGAATAAACTTGCATCACTTTAAGAGAAAAATAATATTATAAAATGAAAACAGTTACTCTAGTAATACTTAATAATAAGATTATAAATCAAAACAATTTTAAAACACAGACGGTTGCGAAACTTTTTTATTTTATTTATATATTTTTTAAATCTTTCTTCTTCTTATTTATATTCTTAATCATTTATGTTGTACTTGAATAAGAAGGAATGAAAAAATAAATTGCAACGTAATACATTTTACATGTATGATAAAATGCTAAAATTATTTATTTATTTATTTTCCTTGTCTGTACTCTAAAACAAATTGAGAAAAATTCGTTTAAACCCTCGATCACTCCCCTAAAAGTATACACGTTGTAAAAATAAATAAATAAATAAACAAATAAATAAACAAAGATATATTGGACGAAATAGTTTTATACAAATAGGAAATCTGTAATAACTTATTCTCATTATGTTTATCAAGCATTCAAACTGTATTTGGCATATAATATTATGCAGTTTTCTTTCCATTTTTACCTATAATTGTATTTAAATTTCTTTACGAATGGTGCTTGCTGTATAAAATTCTATAGCAAAAATTATATGACTTCAACTGATAATTTCGAAAAAAAAAGAAGAGAAATTACATATCAGTGTTGTTAGAAACTTTATTAAAATCTTAAATTACATTTTCATTTTATTATCTTTTTCTTCTTTAGAGTATTAAAATATAAATAAATTCAATTAAATAAATACGTAAACTGGAAAATTAAAATGTCGAGCGATTTTTAATTTAATGTACTAGGGGCCAAGGCCCCTAGACTCGCTACGGTCGCTTTTCGTATGAGGCATTCGGCCCCTAATAAGGCTTATTCGTAAAAATGACATAATTTATCAGACAAAACCCAAAGATTGAATCATATAGAATATTACTGAGCTACAAATTGCTTGGTTCTTGCATGTTCATTCATTCATTGGTACAGCTGCGGAAAAAAAGGCCAACTTGTATATTTTTCGGCCGTCGTTCGTCGCACAGCAAAGTTACAGATACCAATCGTTTACGATTGACGCACACTTTAATTTGCTATGCATAAAAATTGCATAAGGGGCCATCTACATATTAAAATTCGCACCAACTTTTTTTTTCTCAATAGCAACCCCTAGATTTCACTTCATATTTCAAAAATTAGCTCATTTTAACAACGGATACCAATTTTCAATAAATTTGGACAGAAAATGAGTGAGTTATGAGCACCCAAAATCCACCTCCCCCTATGTTAAAATATTTTTTCATACTTCAATTCATATCTCATATAATATTGGTAGTAAGAAGCTGATTTTTATTCGTACTATTAGAACTAAACGACCCAAACATAATTTAATGTTATTATGATTTTTAATAAATCATTAATATGAATTATGAATTATTAAATTAATATTCAAAAAAATTATGAATAGCGACCTAGCCAAATTTCGATGGAAACAGATGTAGAAATTAGTATTACATGGCTGTGCAAAATTTGAAATTTTTACGTTCAGTACTTTAATTTATATTAAATAAAATGTGTTATTTTCATGAGTTAAGGGACCATATATAAATTTATTAAGTGAAAATTTTTTGAAAATTGCATAAAATAAATGTAAATTAGATTTATTTTGTGCAAAAACACAGTAAAAGATACCAGTATTAAAAATATCAAATTTTGAAGCAAATAAATTAGAGGTTTTTACAGTTTGTCGGGGATTCTATAAAGCGTGTATTGTTGCGTCCGCTACCATATTCCCCCAAATAAAATATTTTTCAGGTATAGAATTAGATGCAGTGATGTATGTCTTCTAATACAACGTCCTATTTCTGAAAAACTAACATCCTCAACTTTCCAGGCATGAATGTGACCTTTTTTAATATCGGAAACATTAGGTCTTTGGAATTCCCCATACTTTATCAAACATTCAAAATCACGTTTTTCTGTAAAAAAAATTTCATCTAACTATAAATTAAAATACCGCCAAAAGTCTTAAGAATATTGCACATTGCAGGCGATAGTATTAAATGAAGAAAGTGAAATAACAAACACAGTGATAATATTGGGTCGGCAAAAAAGTAATTGCGTTTTTTACATGAAATTCGAACAAATAAATTTTCAATCATGAAACCATTCTTTAAGTTCGACCATAGCTGAGTCGAGCAATATTCATGCTTGTAGTCAGAAGAGCAGGGAGCAGCCTCTAACTCCTGCCAACATTTCAGCTGTCTAAGAGAAACATCAAGGGAAACACTGAATAACAATTTCAAAATTACAAAGATTTTCAAAATCCTTAGCAGTCATTTTGCATTTTCCCCTTAAATCATGTGTACGACCCAAGGAAGTTATGAACTCACGGGTCATTTGGACCACAGACTAAATATTCTATTCTACCCTTGATATTCTCAGTATAAAAAACTTTGAGAGATGGGAACAATATTTTCCTTGAAAATAATATTAATTTCTTTTAATTCTCTCGAGCGAAATAAATGAAAGGCGAAAAGTTCGGAACCTACAAATAGCGTTTTTCAATTTGCAGAAAGTCCCTTAAAAACGTGCAAAAATGAATTCGCAATATCTCCGGAAATTATCGTATAAAATTGGTGAAAATTTATATTTACGGTAATTTGAAGGTTTTCTTTCGTTTAATAAAGTCAAAATATGGGGTTGCCATTGAGAAAAACGAAGTTGATGCAGAATTAAATATGAAGACGGCCCCTTATGCAAATTAAATTAATAGTAAATTAAAGTACGCGTTATTTGCAAACGAATGGTATATATAACTTTGCTATACGACGAACGATGGCGAAATAAAGAGCAAGTGGGCCTTTTTTTTCCGCAGCTGTACATAAAAATTTAAACTTCACAGTACAGTAGACCCCCCCCTCCCCTAACACCGTACATATTTTGTTATAGGAATCCGTGTTGTACGGATCCTGAGCTATACTCCACATGGAGTGCGGACTCCGCGTATAATCGCTGGAAAAATTATTTGCACTCCTCAGAAACAAGATGATAATTAATGTTGCCATTCAAAAGTTATATTAATTAGGAGCTAAAGCGTAATAAAATCAGAACATCTGTTTCACCTGTATTTTTAATTATGTAAAACCTATTGGACACCTTGCGAATTTGCCACCCATGGCGATTTTTCATTATTTGGCGACTTGCGTATATGTATAGTTAATAATTAGCTCTAAGAAAACAGTTCTTCATATGTTTTCTTTGATAAAAACTACGAAACAGCTAGTATTGCTTGTCACGAATGGCGACTTTTCATTATTTGGCGATTTACACATACTCACAACTTATGATTACTGTTCATGTAAGGTTCCCACAAAACCGTTATCCATATTTTCATATATTTAATCCCTTGCAGATTGGCGTATTTAGCACCACGAAGTATATCATCTCGCCGCGCTTGCAAATATCCAAAGTGTACTACAACTGCTATAATGGCATAGTTAACGCCACCAAATATGTCTACTGGTAGCAAATACTCCAGCTGGACCGAACCGGCTTTAAAATAATCTGCATTTTAAATATTTTTCATTTTCAAGATACTGTATTCTAGCATTCTGGAATTCGAAGTTAAGATTCGCCCTGCTTGGAAAGATACCATTTTGCCGCATCATTCCTAATGCCAAGATGGCACTTTTAAAATCAGCTACAATTAGTTATTCTGTTTTAAAAAAACGAATAGTCGCTGACTCTAAACTCTTGTTGTCTAAACGAACTTGATATTTGAAAACTGCAAATTTTGTGTAATGCACTTTGAGTTATTTATTTCATATACTTTTTAATTTTGCGTAAAATGTGTGTCATTCTACTTTATGTTTGTCAATTTCACGCGATTCTACATACTTGAAATTGCTTTGTGGCAAAATAATGTATGATTTTATGCCATGTCTGGTAAACATTATGTTTTATTTTTTCAGTTTTTTATTAATATCTTCTAAAATAATTTGATTCTTGAAATTTAAGTCAGCTTATCAGGTTCCTCGGAATTTTTCGAATGCGTGGACACCTTAGTCGAAACTCAAATCCCCCACGGTTTAGGAGGAGTTAGCCCACCAAGCTTTGATAGCGGCGGCAGCGACGACAGCGGCCTTTATTTATTTTTTAATAGAGAGAAACACAGGCTGGAGATTTAAGAGCCGTTACAAAAGCAAATCGGGCAGGTCAATGGAAAAATGTTCCCATCACCATCTCAGAATTTCATGATTTTCTTTTATTGTGTTGCCTTACACAAGTAAAGAAGAAATCTCAAATATTTTTGATTTACCTCTTTTAGTTTTGGAGATATGGGGGGTCAAAATACCCCACAGGAGAAACGTCGAATTAATTTAGGGCCATTTTTGCCATACTATTGTCTCGACTGTGACTGGCTCAGAGGTGCTTCAGAGAATTTTTTTATTTTATCCTATAATATACCTTGTATATTAACATCTCAAATTGAAAATTCATTCGAAAATATTCAGAGCCCCAAATTAGGGCCCCCCAAAATACCCCCAATTTCATAAAAAATACAGTTTTAAGAATGCTTTAAATCTTCGCTCTGACGTGATACAGAAAATTTTTTTGCACACTGCAGTTATATATCTTCATATAAAGTGAATCCAATGTTAAAAATTTTTGAAGGTCCCCAAGGCCTCTCGGTACGGGGCCCCAAACATGGTCCTTAGCGCTAATTTACGCAATTTCGAAGCATTGGTACAGCTGAAGCCGACTTCCCACAGAGAACTATTGACATGGAGATGTAGTATCAATATAGTAGTTTGATATTATGAAAAAACATTTCTTGAAGGTACAACTGTTTCCAAAAAAAACCCAAAAAGTACCTCCCTATTTGGGACATTCCACTGGCACGAATGGGGGCATTTCGGAGTTACTTTTAGAAGTTTAATCGACAGTGACAATATTGAAAATTAGCTTATTCTTCATATATCTCAAATATATCCTCCATATATCACAAATAAATATTTTACAGGAACACTCATAAGAATTACATTACGCTGTATGGGGATCTCTGCAACTACTGAACCGATTCTAAAACATTTTTCACTGATAGAAAGCTACACTATTCCTGAGTAATATAGACTACCTTTCAGCATGCAGCATAAGTAGTTCTTTTACATGAACACTCAAAAGAATTCCAGCACATGACGCTATATGGACATCGCTGCAACTACTGAATCGATTTTAAAGATCTTTTCACTGAAAGTTACACTATTCCTGAATAACATAGGCTAAAATTCATGCATGCAGCATAATTTACAGGAATGCTCAGAATAATTCGAAAACATTGCCGTTTCTGTCTCCATTCGTCACTCAAATTTATTCAAATTTTATTATTAAACTCCATTCAAAACTTTTGGACAGTGATTCTAAAGATCTTTTCAGAGAAAGCCACAGTATTCCTGAGTAACACAGGCTAAAATTCATGCATGTAGCATAATTTACAGGAGCACTCAAAATAATTCGTAAACATTGAAGTAACTGTCTCCATTCGCCAATGAAATTAATTCAAATTTTTGGACAGTGCAATTATATATCTTCATAAAAGTGAATCCAATGTTAAATATTTTTGAAAGCTCCCAGCTTTGCGGCTTATACCTCTTCCAGTCAATTCAAGACGCATCGCTAGAGCAAATCAGGTAAAGAAAAGAAGAAAGTTTCATTCACCATCTCAGAATCTCATGAATTTTTTTTTCTTGTGTTGCCTTAACCAAGGAAAGAACACATCTGAAATATTTTTGATTTAGCTCTTTTAGTTTTGGTGTTACGGGGGGTCAAAGTACCCCAGAGGAGTGACGAATTTAGGGCCATTTTTGCCATTTTACTCTGTCGACTGTGATTTGCTCCGAGATGCTTCAGAGAATTTTATTTTTAATCTGATAATATACCTTGAATATTAACATTCAAAACTGGAAATTCATATGAAAATAGGCAGAGCCCCCCAATATCCCCAATTTCATAAAAAATACGGTTTTAAAGAATGTGTATCTTGGCTCTGACGTGATACAGAAAAAAAAATCCCCATGGACCTTAGCGCTCATTTATGCAATTTCGAAGTAAAGGTACAGCTTGCTCTGACTTCGCACATGAGAACTATTGGCATGGAGTTGTAGTTTCAACATAGTAGTTTCATATTATGAAAAGATATATTTTTTTATTACTGTGTTAAATTTTTCTTGAAAACGGGGATACTTTCAAAAAATATACATGGGGCCCTGGGGCCCTTCAAAAATTTTTAACATTGGATTCACTTTATATGTAGATATATAATTGCACTGTTCAAAAATTTGAAGAGTTTAATAAAATCTGAAGAAAATTTCAATAAATTTGAGTGGCGAATGGAGACAGTTCAACAATGTTTACCAATTATTTTGAGTGTTTCTGTAAATTATGCTACATGCATGAATTTAAGCCTATGTTACTCAGGAATAGTGTAGCTTTCAGTGAAAATATCTTTAGAATCACTGTTCAAAAATTTGAATGGAGTTTAATAAAATTTGAATAAATTTGAGTAGCCAAGGGATATAGTTACGACAATGTTTACGAATCATTTTGAGTGTTCCTGTAAATTATGCTACATGCATGAATTTTAGCCTATGTTACTGAAGAATAGTGTAGCTTTCAGTGAAAAGATCTTTAGAATCACTGCTCAAAAATTTGAATAGAGTTGAATAAAATTTTAATAAATTTGAGTGGCGAATGGTGACAGGAAATTTTTTCCAATCATTTTGAGTGTTCCTGTAAATTATGCTACATGCATGAATTTTAGACTATGTTACTCAGGATTAGTGTAGCTTTCAGTGAAAAGATACTTCGATAAGTTCGATACCGTTCGATACGCCAGAAGGACGCAGTTAAAAGTAACGTGAAGTTTTTACGTATGATAACAGGTGGCAGTATTAAAATTCAAAGAAAGGAGGAATAAATCTCAGCAGGCAGGAGAAAGACGTATCTAGACATCAGAATTAACTTTCCCCCCGTATATAGCCTATCTGAGCGTGAGTGTCACGCTCAAGCCTGATGGCCTTGCGAATTCTGTGATTTTTCTCCATCCCAAAACTGCCCAACGTGCCTAAAGAAATTTTCACTTCAAAATAAATCGATCTTCCGTTAATCCTATTTGTTTTAAATTGTGTCATTTTTTAAATCATATATCTATTCTTTTTTATCTATTTCTTTTTAAATTTTCACCTTCTACTGCCGTGTTCCCACACAACCATGATGTGAAATTAAAAAGCGACTCTACACTCGAGTCCAGTCAATGCCACACCGCACTTTTGGGAAAACTTGCATCATGGATATAGAATGTGCCAAAAAATCCGGTGTTATTTCTTTGAAGCTTGCATACCATATGATAAATTCAATGCACTCTATATGACCAGTAAAGGTTTTTCAGGGTATTCAGAAAAATCATGGATTTTTTTTTCTTAATGTGCGGATTGATTCTACTTTTAAATGAGCAAAACGCAAGATATCTATTCCTTTTTTGTATTTTACCATATTTTATTCATTTTTACAATTTACGATTTTCCATTCTTTGTACTCTTTCACTGCTTTTTGCTAGCGTACCAGTGTACTTTCTTCTCCAGATCGAAGCAAACGTAAGATCGAACTTTAAACTTATAAACGAAATTAGAATGCGACACTGTCAGGTAATCCATTTCAGCAGTTAATGAGTTTAATGCTTAAGAAGCCATTCAGTAAATTATGGCATGAATGCCATCAAGCAAGATGTTATGTGCTATACATAAAATCTAGATATGGATAAAAATAATCACTAATATTCTCACTATTCGTAATTTTTAACTTTTGATTTATCCTTTTAAGCCTGTAAATTATGCGTTATTATTAAAAAGACATTAATCTATTTTAAACTCAACACAATAAGCATTTACATTTTATGACAGTTTACCCTTCAGTTAAAAGGTGGAAAGTTCTTTTAAAGGTGTTGCAAAATTACATTAATTGTGATATACAGTTTTTTTTCTTCTTTTAAGGAATATCACCACAGTCTCTATAGATTTAAGGACAATGAGGCAGAAAACTGTAGCTATGTTGGAGAATGTTGTATAATCCATACGGTAGGCATGATTTCTCTTTCTTGTTAGAAATGGAAACCAAAATGATTAAGGGTGTTGTTCGAAGAAAGACAATCTCTCTCACGGTCTTTGTACGCAAATTAAAATAAAGTAATTGCGGCAGAGACTAAAATGATTGGGTTAGTATTTCGTAAACTGCACTATATACCGGAATAAATAATGGTGATTTTTATGAATCGTAATATATATATATATATATATATATATATTCAACATCAAAATGCACAGCAAAAATTACATCCTGCCAAAACTTTTATTTTTAAGATTTTTTTCTGAGAGTTTTGTTATTAATACAGGTTTTTTATTTATTACGGTGTGTATAATACAGCTTGTAAAGAGAAATTTAAAAAAATTTTTCTTATATTTATGCTGTAAAGTCACATTATTTTTTTTCGAAGTACACCGTTGAAATATGGTTAAAAAAACTTTTATGCCTTAATCAAATTGGTCGAAAAAATAAAATCTACTCTTATTTTTTTTTAAATTAATGTTCACTGGGATCGTAGGAGTATTTACGCTTCCATCCAATACATTTGGACATCAATACATCATGCTTGTACCGAAACACTTTGGGTTTTCTGAAATTTGCAGCCTGTTGCTGGTTGCCTCTGGCAAAATTGCATGTCAACGACACGGAATCTTTAGGACAAGTGTATATGTGGGGGGGGGGGTTAGTGAAGGAAAATAAGTGAAGGCTAGTGTGCCTTACGCTTGTGAATGCTTTGCGTACCTGATTCTGCCTCGTGATACACTGACCTAAGTGATGACAATTCTACTTGATAAACTGGGGATTAGAAGAAAGATTTCTCAGAAAAACCTGCAACCGTGTTATGCAGGATGGTCCTAGATCGCAGAAGAACTACGGAATACTTATTAGAGGGCAATCAGTCTAAAATTTTGTTTGGTGTTTCTATATCTAAGGAATCACAAATGAAATTTCACACAATTAAACTATAGTAGAAAATTAACCTCACGGAAACTCAGTCTTTGTGCAGTTGTACCACTAACTCGAGAAACTAACTGCATTCAAACATCGCATGGTGGATACGTCAAAAGATAAGTCATAGTGAAATCAGTAATGAAATCAAAAAGAAATATTTCCATTTATATTTTATAGCAGAAGACTGTCAGAAGAATTTCAAGTGAGGAGGGGATTTATAATATCTGTAGCACGTTATCAGAGAACATCACCCTTTATTTTCTGTTCACTTTTAATCAAGGTTGAACTTGCTCATTCTCAAAAATGCAAAGATGCAATACTGAAAATTCCCCTATCGTGACCACTGCTACTTCAAATAATATGTCTTTCAATGCTGCATTTGAACCCGAGTCCATTGGAAGTGCAGCAATAGTCCCATTACGGAAATCTACACTGCTGGATATTTCAATTAGGAGAGTAAACCGGTTAAATTTGAGTTCAGCTGCGGAATAAAGTCCCAAATAACCAGAATTTCTGGATCAAATGTGTGCTGCATCCCCATGAATCCGCCACTTATATTGACAGTCATTTGTCCGCGCTAGCCAAGGAATTTTTCAGAACATAAAGATTCGATGCTTCTCAAAATGAAAGTAAACTATTACCAGAGAGGAGGTATTTCTGGAATCTGCCCCTCTCTTCAATCTATAGACCAATCTAGTGCGAGTACATACTGGTTAACAGATTGAATTAGAGCAGTCACCATAAAATGCAGTCTTATGTTGACTTTAATTATTCAGACTTATGAACCATCATTTAAACGGGAGATCTGACTTCTGCCAAACGGGCTTTTCGTGTATTTTAATATATCTGGTCAAATTAAAATCCCTGACGCAACATACGGAAACTGCCCCTTATGGAGGGGCGGGATTGGTGGAACCAGAGGAAGAGTGAAGGGGCTTCACCTCCACAGCAGACGTTGCTTTAGGGAAATCATTTGCTTTATGTACATTTTTTTTAAACATCAAATAAGCTTTTTTTATTATCCAAGCGTGACTATAACGAAGTTTTACACATTTATATTGAGTATCGTACGACTGGTACGAAATTCAGTTCCTTTTGTGCTGTGGTAGACTCGGACTTTTATCCGTTGTATCGGCCCATAATATAAGGACACAGCTTGCTTGTGGGCTTCGCGTCATGTTGATCACATGGACTGGGTATATACTGCAGCACTCTAGATCCCTGATCACATGGGCTGGGCATGCATTTCCGCGCCCTGGAGCCCTGATCACGGGGACTGGGCATGTACTTCCGCACCCTAAACATTTAAACCGTGCACATTTTATTTGGCCCACACTAGATATTTATTTGTTTTACTTTATTTTGTTTTTTAATAAGTGACTTCCAAAGTATATTTCTGTATCCGTACTGGATGGGGAAATGGGTAAAACACATAAGTTATGTTTATATCATAAGGGGTTTTTCCCCTTCTTCTCCCTTTTTTTTAGCAGTAGACAAATGAATTTAATCTTCTCAAACGTAAAAAAATTATAAGAGTTAGGCAATTATCAAAAACGTAGATTTTAATTATCACTAAAATGCAATGTTTCTAGTTTCAAACCGTTTGGTTTAAAATCTGTATTTTTAGACCAATATCAGTTTCATCGTTTGGTTCAGTAGGTTTCCAACCCAGCCTGCTATCCCTAAAACATACAGATAACGGACCGTTGAGCTCCCCAAACCCGTTTTCTTTCGATAACTCCAGCTTAGGCTGCAGTGCAGAATCGATATCGCCCGATTACCACCATGTCAGTTCCGACGCTGAAATGTTACAGCTAGTGTCGGCCCGTCACTTACCCGAGAGGGCTATGTTTGTAGAGATATTGTAAACTTATTTTCAAATTACATTCTATGTTTCTGTAATTATATGTTTGTTTCATTTCAGGTGAAATATTTCTATGCTTAAAAAAGACTCACTGTATTAACGCTGTAATCTAAAACCTTTATTGTTTACTTTATTTTTTATACAGCAGAAAATTAAAATATGGTTATAAAACACAATTATACTAATCTGAAAACTAAATCGAAGCACTGATACGAATTAAACCGGTTATTTAAATTCATAGTTTAGTCGCATGTTACTTTGAAAATTTTAAAGTTTTTACATAAAATCTGAACGAATAAACTTGATAAATTTATTAACGCTACTCTCTCTTTCATATCAGCTCAAAAAAATCAATTATGCAGTTTCAAACAAGTGCCCTAACACAGACTTAGATAATTTGCACAAACTTTGTGACCTACAGATTTTAATTCTTTGCAATAGAAATTATACCCTTTTAAATTGAACTCCTCCGGAACTGACAGGGAAATTCATTTGATTAGGGCGAAACGAACGCTTATTATTTAATTAGATCGCAAAAATGTGGATAAAATATTTACATGTTGCTGGAAGCAACCAAATTAGAATAAACAACATTATGCACTTAACCTTCAAGTTGCGAATAGCTGAATGGCATCGCCTCAAGCAGCGGAAAATTCAATATGTTTTGAACTTGGTTAAAGCTTATTCTCCCTGATACATTGTAGAAGGAATTCCAAATGAATAAGCCAGACATGTTCATTAAGCATCAGCATCTGCTGATACTGAACATCGCGTTTGTAGTTTCCTAACGGGAAAATAAGTTACATTTCAAAATAAGTGAACTATTTAGTTCCCCATTGGACGGAATTGTTTTCGTTAGATTTATTTGTGTTACATTTAATAAAAGATTATTTCTGTCCATACTTTTCTGATATTTTACAGCAAGAATCTAATAAATGTATTATTTTATTTTTATTTTATGTAATAATTAATCAAATAAAGAAATGTAAACAAATATGATGCTCATTGCAACAGAATTATGTTAGGTGTACCATAAAGTAAAGCCTTTTTTACATTAAAATAAAAGCATTTAAAAAACATTTGCAACTAAGCTGAGCCTAAATGAATAATTCACATTCGACACATTTTAAAGGAAGAGTTTTACAGATTATTTTTTTTTCCTTCTTGGAGAAAGAATTTCAAAATGTCCTGTAATTAAGTTATTCTTGTGTATTGTATTCCACAGCAGAAATTTCACGCATTTCTCTTCGAGAAAGATATGTGAGAAGGCATCTTGGCCCCCTAACTCTCCTATTTTACTAATTCTGAATAATAGTACCCAATCTACCGACTTTAATTAAAAACTCATATAAAAGCACATTTCATTTTATTTGCTTATAGTAGTTTTGGGCAGCGGGATATTGACAAACGGAAAAACAGCATTACTTTCTGCTTTTCCTAATACATTAATAGATTATCGCAAACGAAGTTTTCAAAATTTTGTGTGATACTTCAAAAAAAAAAAATGCTAAATATTTCCTTGATATTTAGTGTATTGCTTAAAATAGCATTGAAAGTATATCTGATCACGGAAGACAGTAAATAACTTTGGAGACATAAAAAAATAAGGGAGAAAATATAGAATATAATAAAATAAATTATATTTGTTTATCTAAGAATGTGCAAAAAAGTTTCAGAAAATTGTTCTTTTCTACAAGCGTTTGTATTCTTTGATATTTTATTAAAACAGCTTTCATTTCAGAGCAGCTTTGTTTTGGAAAAAAATTAAACTAATATACTAATTCACACTATGGTTTTTTTCTGAAAAAGGTGGACTTAACAAATCATAATCAATACATTTGAAATATGAATTTTTTAACATTTTCTGAAGTTGAAAAAAATTTCATTCGCATGCAAATCATACACAATTAACCATAAAATAATTTTTCATTTTTTTTTAAGTTTTTTGATAATATTTGCAGTTATTGCAAACTATAAAAAAAACAAGGAAACAGAGTTTTAAATAACGAGTTAACGCAAAATTAACCCTTCTAGTCACTGTTTTAAATACATATTATTGGATGTAATACGTACTATGATCATTATTTAATAATTTTATGTACTTAAAAATGAAAATAATTAGGAGTACAGTTTCAAAACCAAAGTTAAACTTTTTGCCACACCATATTTAAATATCGAAAAACGAAAGTATCTTGGCTACCCAGTTACTATTTTGTAAAAGATCGTAATAAAGCATGTAATAGTGCACAAGATAATAAAGAAATATATACAGGTCAATATAAAATTCTTCGATTTTAGAGATTTGTTAATGAATGAAATAAATGCGTATGAAAAAAATAAAAATTCATTCAAATAAATTAAATAAAAAATAGTATAAATCTAAATTATGGAATTTTTTAAATTGTAAATAAATAGGTATATGTTTAAAACTAAACATAAATTCAAAACACAGATTAGGTTAAATATTTACAGAAAATACTTATAATGTTGCATTTATTGATGTATTTTATTTCTCTTTAAATTAAACTTTATGAATGCTCAGAAATTACATCTAGAAAATGTGTTACGCATTAAAAATTGAAATGCAGAGAAATCACCTTCTTTGTCACCATCGCTATGCTTTAATTACTCCCCAACATAGTTTTAAGTTTTGCATAAGATAAACAAAATCGAAATAAAACAATCATGTGATTTATGATTTAAACGTAAATCGGTAGTGTATGTAACTGATATTAAAAGCATTTTACGCCTCACTTTTCTAAAATAAACGAAACCTTAATATTCTATAAAATACTTAAATTTTAACGTACTTTCTGTCTCAAATTACTAGCAATGGAAGAGGCGTCAGCGAACAATTAAGAAACAGTGAGAATTTTTCTATATAATGGCATCAGAAGGCAGATTATTTAATGTTTATTGTAGTAAATATAGTAATCTTTATGGAAATTTCTCCCAAGTGTGATGACTTAAACTTGTTATTAACTTTAAAATCTCTCAAAGAGAAAAGCTTTTCCTTCGTTTATACATATTTATTTCAGAAGTTTATAGTTTCTGCTAAGTATTCCACTTTATGGTTTATATAACTGCTACCTAGAGTGGATTTTAATCATGTCTCATTGTTTTTAATTGCTTAGAAGTCAAATATAACTATTAATGAGTTTAGAATTGGTACTATAAAATCTTTTAAATACAGCGGTTTTGTGTTTTATCTGTAACTGAAAATGATACAGATTTCACTCTTACTTATTGTTTATTCAAACGATCATGAAAATACGTGATGCAAATAATCCTATATGTAAATCAAAGAAACTTTGGGAGATAAAACTTGCACAAATATAGTTAATTTAAAAAAATGAACGGTCTGTTTTATAATAAAAGAAAAACACTCAAGGAAACTTGTGTTTAAATGATGAAATGATTTTAAATTTGTAAAATAACACACTTAAAATACTTATCGCTCGATTGTGTTTTTATACGTTTCTGTTTTGTTACGTTTTCGTTTTTCATGTGCTTTCTTTTGACTTTTTTCAGTCTTTGTGTATGAAGGGTTTCAGTTTACACATTTCAGTCTCAGTTTGTGCATGAAGGGCTTTTGGTTTACTTTTTTCAGCCCAGTCTGTGTCTGAAGAACTGCTGATAAAGGATGAAAGTTTTTATTCCAAAACTCGTGTAAATAAAAAAAAACACAAGAGAACGATTAATACATTTATATGTGTTATTTTACAAAGTTTTAATTACTTCATCATCTGAACAAGTTTCCTTTGAATGCTTTTTTTATTTTTGTTCAATTAGACTGTGGATTTCTGTTTACATTTTCAGTCCCAGTCAGTGTATGAAGAATTGTCACGAATTCTTCATACGAAACTGTCTGTGTATGAAGAATTGAATTTTTTTCGCCCTACACACGTGAAGAAAAAAAAAAGAAAAACAGAACGATAAGTACCTTTAGATGTATTATTAATTATTACTCTTAAGTTATTTTCTTCATTCACCTTGTCTTTTTTTCTGACAAAGGAATACTTGTCAAAATTTTGATGGACCAAGTTATAACCATACAGAAAATATAGGATAGATAACACTATGGCAACTTTATCTTGAGGCACTTGTTCCATCACATGACTTGTGGCAAGGTATCACGCGAATAATTCTTGCAAATCCAACTCTTAGTTTTCTATAGAGCATTTGTGGGCAGTTTATTTTCATCGTTCTATTTTTCGGAAAAAATGGTACATAGCTGCGCTATATGCAATTTACGATTTGTGAAAGGTTCTGGAATAACATTTCACAGGAAAGTGTTTTTTTTTCATATTCTTAGAACAAACTTTTTAAAAATGAAGAATATTTAAATGTATCCACATCCAATTAATCCTTGGCGATATATTTTTACTCCAAGAGGCCATGTAATATGTATATTGACAGTAAATTTCCCTTCTAGTTTACACTTAATACTCGCCAAATATTGCGGTAAAGTACATGCCAACCCTGCCTGCGAATTTCTGGGCTTAAGTCACATGGTTTATTATTAGCTCACATTTCAAACAGGTTTTGAATAGCGATGCGCTCTTTAGTATATTTATTCTCCCTGATTATAACGCACACCATGCAGTACTCATATTTCACATATACACTCATCTGTAAAAGCAATACATTCTTACAAAACTAGAATTTATTTAAGCTCAACTATGTATTCACTGCTTGGTGAACAAGAGCGACATGCTAGTGCTGCTTTGTAGATTACACAGTAAAATTATTGACTCCATTCCATTCTGTGTTTCCTGATTTGTCCTCATCTGATCCGCGATATTTGAAATTTTAGCATGAAACACTTCATTATAAAGCAAAATTAGATATTTTTGAATTCCAAAACTTTGTGTTATAATTTTATACATAATTATACGAAATAGAAAAAACGAAACCAGTTCAATAGTTAAAAAAAGGATGCATTAGAATATCTAGCAAATGTTTTAATGAAATGTCATGCGTGCATTTTAGATGTGAAAAATGAAAGCAGAGTACAATAACAATAGTGATAATTATAACAGTAATCAAATACTCTAAGAAAAATAAGTTTATCATGTATTCAGCGAAGAAACAAGGAAAAATATACAAAGACGTCATGTAATTTGCAAAGGCTGCATTCAGTTTCTTTAATTAATTTTCTACTAACACTTTTTCACTTGAAAAAGTAACAAGTGACTTACAATTAATGAAACAGCTAACGATTTTGAAGGAAGTAGAATGCTACAAAATGAAAGAGAAATGCACGACAAAAGACTTTCTAAGTACAGTTAGACGTGATTTATTATTGTAATGAAAGTGTACCGATAGACAACTGTAAACGAATATATATTTTTTTTAACTTTAAATAGAGCACTTTTTTGACTTTCAATAAAGTGTCAAAAACATTAGAAAACACGTAATTCAAAATGTCATTAGTTTTCATGTCAGTAAATAAATCGGTGGTAAATAAAATTACCCTATTTTTAACAAAAATGTGCTGCATGAAAAAAGTTTTATTTAATTATTTATTTATTTTTATTGGAGGATATTTTATACTTTCTGTAATGAAGCAATATAATCTTATTTTTATTTGCTTAAGTACGCGTCTTTGAGAGGTTAGTACATAATGCAGATTTCTAAAAGCCGGGATTTTTGTCAACACTGTAGCAGTATAAAGAATGCAAGTAGCATTTTGCCAAAAGTATAGAAAGCAGAGTTTTAACTTTTGTGTATTGTTCAAAGGTTGCAAATTAGAGAGTACTTAAGTGATGAGGAAAATTGACTATAGACAAAACATTTCAATTTCAAAACTAACGTTTTATTTTAGTGGAATGAGCTTTCAAATGCAAGTGGTCAATTCTCACCTGCAACTAAGTTTTGTTTGATTCACTATAGTTATTTTAATAATATGTCACTAGTTTAAAAAAATCTGAAAGAGCAAATAAACATTAAAAATGGTGAAATTTTTAAAGTTGAATAGCCAACTAATATATTACCCCTAGACTCATTAAAGTAATACCCTTAAAAAACGCAATTTATTGAATGTATTTATTTATTTTTTTTTAAAAAAACGTTCGGCGTTTATTGCTTCAATCATTGCTGATCATGCAACTAAACTTCATTTTATTCTCTTAAGCCGTTTCTGAGGTATGCGAGAATAAATATTTACTCGATTTTCATAAAAATTTAAAAATCTATGAAATATTTAAAACTAGTGAGTGAACATATATTTTTGCATTTTGAATAAGTTTTCAGAAAATCTCGAAGCCAATATTTCAAAAACTACGACACATGTAGTTTAAGTTGAGTGACCGTTTCTCATGTTATGGAATTTTATTTCATTCGTTTTAGTTGTTATTAGTTGATGAGCGAACAAAAATATATGCAATTTGAAACAGTTTCCGCAAAATCTCAATATGTAAACAAATATTTGAAAACATTCGACACCCATAGTGTAAGTTGAGTGACCATCTATGATCTCACACAATTTCATTTGACTCGCTTATCTCACTTCTACGTGATGCGCGGACAAAATAAGGGTCGCGGGCATGATGGCAGATACAGCAGAGCCATATACAGAGAAACTTATTTTGACGGTCGTTCTGAGTTCCCAGGGGCTTGAAACGGTTAGCGAAACAAAATTTCTGAATTCCAAGTAATGTGCTGACAAAAGTCATTTTTTTAGATGTATATGCAAACGAAAAACATACTGCCCAAAACTGAAATGATGAATATTTGGGATCCCTGAAATTATACAAAGCTCTATGGCGTCGAAATATTACATTCGATCGACAGCAAATGAAGACTCTTTTCTGCATTTTTTTTTCTGTCAGTAAAAGAAATGCTTGAACGAACTCATTTATTCAAATGAAAAGGATTGAAACTCATTAGTCTTTTGAAACAAGACAAACACAAGTCGTCTTTAGAGACTAGAATGAAAATAGTTTTAAAGTCCATGGAGCCCGCCGTTATGTGGACAAAAAGATTGTCACAGAAAAGCAGGACAGTGTTATAGAACTAGAAAAATACGAAATGATGACATACTTAATACTGACTAGCGAAGGAAATTGAAAAATAAATGGTGTTCTTCCTCAAACCTCCTTAGATGGGTTACTCGAACCACAAATTCGATTAATTCTGTCGTTTTCTGAGTTTGCATGTTGGTTAAGCTATTTAATGTCTACAAATTGAAACTAATATTTTGGCATTGAAATGTACATCTTGAATTAAATTCTGCAAATACATTAAATGTATATTTCTAAATTTGTGAAAGTTTCGTTCTCTAAAATAATTATTAAAATAAATATCAATAAGATACCACACTTTTAAAATGGTCTAAAATGTATAAAATAATTTCTCCTAGTTTCATATAGAATTATACACGCACAAGTTAACACCATGCAAATTTCCCTAAAAATATGTAATAGTAAATTTTTAAGAACTATGAAACTACTTGTTATGTTTATAAAGCGAAAAAATGGGGCACATAGAATAGCTAATTGACGTTTGAATACCTCGCATAGTCACTTAAGTTTTATAACACAGGGAATGATATTCACTATTGTGGGAGTTTTGTGAACTACAGCTATTCTATAAAATTTTTGCTATTATCTATTGTATGTGTCCTCCTTTTTCTTGTTAAATCTTCACAAGTATTTTGATTGTTATTAAAAATTCACAATATTTTTTTCTTTTTTATTAAATCTATAGAAAGATACGATAAGTCTATGTTATTCTCTTAAATCCGTTTTAAAAACATGGTATGTTATTATTGTTCTTTAATTAAATACATATTTCTGCTTTTTTAGTTTTGTCTTGTTTAAAAATCTTGGCGAGATTATGACAGGCATGGGGAAAATTTTAGTTATATTTCGGTTTATGTTTGTCTGAATGAAATAGGAAATTATTATACTTACCTATCATTAATAAATCAATATCTCGATGAATTAAAATATATTTTCTAACTGTAGCTCCTCGGGTGCATCAAATATTTATAAATTTACTTTAAAATAATAATAATAATGATAATAATAATAATAAGGGCAAATTTCGGATTTCATGAATAGGACTAGAGTAATATAGGATTCTTGGAGTGATTTTGAGATTTATAAAACAGTCATTAATGTCTTAGCTTAAAATTGAGATATACTGAATTAAAATAAAGTTGCTAAATTACTATTATTATTATTGCTGATTTGAAAATCCTTCTTTTTATGGAAGTTACCTGAACAATAATAATATAGGTTCTCTTGAAATAACTAAAGTTATCTTGGAGTTCATTTAACCTGACAATCTTGTAGAATTGGAACAATTTCCTTTGATTCAGTGAATTGCTTTATTGAACCAAGAAAGATTTCATTAATTGAGGAAAATTTTTGTTGATTTAACGAAGTTATGAAGTTGAGCTAGTGCCAAACATTTTCTTGTGAAAGGAGCAAATTTGTGTTGAATTGAAGGAATTATCCGTTTTTCCTTGTAACAAAAATCCTTTTGTTAACATATGCACTAAATTATTCAAATTATTAAAGAGTTTTTGAAACAAATAAATAAAAAACATTGGCATAAAGGCTTTTGTACAAAATAGGCAGTTTCTACATAAATATTATTAAACATAAAAATTTTCAGCTTGCAATTAAAATTTAACTTTCGATTCCTCTATTTGTGTAATAAGATGTTTTGAAGAAGTTTAATATATTTTTAAAAGTATTAAATTTATAAGACATTTAACTTAAGCTACAAATATTTGCCTACGAGCAGATATTTTCTAAAAGATTAGTGCTTTTAATTATGAAAAGGAATTTGTATGTAAAAGGATGTGCAAAATCTGAGAAAAATCTTGTTTTAACATTTATAAAGTGCACTGTGTGTAAGCAATAAGTGGTTTTATATTTAAAGAATGAACGAACAAATTAAAAACCAATCAAAATTTAGGATTTGGATGCATACAAAAAATGTTATTCTCTTTTATCGCACTTTAAGTTTATAGTTTAAAGATAAAAAAATAATTTTTTGGCAAGCAAGTGTCATGAGGTATTCAGTAAGCTGAAGAAAATCGATATGAAACTTAATTATTTATTTCATAAGCAAACTCACTATAAAAGCACGTTTATATATTTACTGATAGCCGATGCCCGGCATTTGGCATTCAAGCCATTAGCTTTCTGGACCTCCAATACTTTAACAGCATAATTAAAACTATACAATACAGAGCATTTGTTCCCAGGCCATAGGTCTAGGCTGAGGCTAAGTGTTCCCAGTTTTCATAGGTCGTCCAGTGTTTCTTAAAAACAGTTCAGAGAGCTACTGAGGCCAATCTTGTATAAATAAGCCTTGAGACAGTCATGTCCAGTTACAAGGTTAAACATTGAAACAGCAGAAGCTGGAGGAGAGCTCGAGATAGTGGAAGTTAAGCACTCGCAGGCCCCTTTTTTAGCATAGGTAGTCAAGAGAAGTTTGTATCTGTTATAGAGTTCAAGTTTTATAACTCGTTTTGCAGAATGGGTGGTCACCAACGCCCTTGTACTTTGAAGAATTGTGGTATTTTTTTTAGCCCAATAGTCTGCCCTCCCGTTGCCTTCCAATCCCCAGTGAGAAGGAAACCACTGCAGTACGATTGATCCAGCTAGTAAATGTAAAAGTGATCCAGAGTTAAAATTTCGCTTTGATTTACACACTTTGTTGACAGAGATAGCCTGAGGGGCAGCTCTAGAATCAGAAAGAATAACCACTTTATTAAACTATGTATTGTAACTTTGTTAAAACTCGATCTGTTCTAAGGCCACACAGATGGCCTCCGCCTTACCATCAAAACTAGTACTATTCATTCCAACAACTTTATAAAAGGAAAAATGATCGCTATAGAAGCCGGCACCTGCCACAATACCATCATTCATCAAGGATTCATCAGTATATACACGAATCAATCAGCACATACAATTAGTTATTCGAAGCAAAGCCGTAGGCAGGAGGGATCATGGGAGTTTGATCCTAACCCTTTCCGAAATGTTAGTCTCGCATTTTTAGTTTTCTATTCGTGTTATTCTGGAAATGAATTAACGATGACAAAATTTTAAACCTACATGCCCCACCCCCCGATAAGCTGCACACTCCCCATCCCCCCATCAATTTTTCTTTAGGTGACATATTCGACCCTGATTCTAAGTTCAGGGAAAATGCTACCTTTAGGAAGCTGGTATAAATCAGCGTGCCACAAGAACGAGCGCTACACAGAATAAAATGTGAAACCTTGCATCAACATTATGAAATCAAAAGAGATTTGTCTAATGCTTCAATATCTGGTAATTCTTCAAAAGTGTGAAACCCTGAACCATTACTTTGCAGTTTATTTATTTAGCATTGCCTTTTGGTAACTTCAGAATTCTTTTTTGTAAAGTATTGCACTTTGATTATTAGCAATTACAAAGTGTAACCTTAGCAATTACAAAGTAATATCTTAAAAATTAATTTAAAAACTGTTATTGAAATTAAGAAAATACTTGCCAATTTTCGGCACAAGTTTCATTACCGTTTGACTTTTAATTCATGAGGCATCGATGCCTTTCTTTTGATGCCAGTTTTAAAACTCTCAAAGCTTTAAAAAGCTTCAAAAGAAATCAATGAAAATAAACAGTAGAAATTAATTCCGCCCTTTCCCGAATTTCACCATGTATTTATATTCAAAATAAGTTTTGTGCTTTATACAACTATTACAAATAAATATTTGATTTAAAAATTGAACTGTAAATTTGGTCGACGCTTTCTCCGTGTAGGGAAATACACTCATGTCCATAAATTAAGGATAATTCAGTATCACACAGAAATTGATCTCTAAAATAAAAATTTCACCTGTGGAATGATCACACACATCTTGAAGAAGAATATGCAAATTACAGGAAACCACCAGATGGCGTGGATGGTACGTCACAATGACGAGAGTGTAAGAGAGGGGTATATAAGGAATGGTGGCAAGGAAGTAAAATTGTTCACAAGCGCTGTGAAAGCCTTTCAGTGCAAAACCGCACAGTTATGGCACAAAGGAGGCATTTGGATGATGTTTTACGTGGCAGAATTATCGGACGACTGGAATGTGGACGTACCCAGCTGGAAGTATCCGAGGAACTTGGAATCGCCCAGAGTGTCATCTCCAGGCTTTGGCAACGATTCCAAGATGATGGTAATGTGAGTACACGTTACAGCACAGGTCGCCCCCGAGTTACAACGCCGAATAAGGACCGCTATTTGGCAGTTACTGCCAAAAGAAACAGACGGAGTACAGCATCAGACCTGTCTCGTCAGTTTTCTTCAGCTACCGGTATGACAGTTTCAAGGCAGACCGTGTACAGACGCTTAGGGCACATTGGTCTATATGCTCGTAGGCCTGTCAGATGTGTTCCACTTACCGCAACTCACTGTCGCCTGCGATTAACCTGGAGTAGAGAGCATGCATTGTGGACACCGCAACAGTGGTGTTGTGTGATGTTTTCCGACGAGTCCAGGTTTAGTTTGGAGTCTGATTCTCGCCGGACATTCATCTGGAGAGCGCCAGGTACCCGTTACCACCAAGAGAACACCATTGAAAAACACCGTTACGGTGGTGCAGGATGGCTCGTTTGGGGAGGAATTATTCTTGGTTCCAGAACTGACCTGCATGTTCAGAGTGTAACGATGACAGGCCACATCTATCGGTATGTCATTCTGGAACAACATGTACGTTTGTTTCGGGGCGCCATGTGTACTGAATTTGTGTTTATGGATGACAACGCCCGTCCTCACCGTGCAAACATTGTAGACGAATGCCTTCAATCGGAGGATATCACCCGTATGCATTGGCCAGCATACTCACCGGACTTGAATCCAATAGAGCATGTGTGGGATATGCTTGGCCGACGAATTGCAGCCCGTCAACCCCCTCCCACCTGTCTACCGGAACTTCAGAGTGCATTGCTTGATGAGTGGTGTAATATTCCCCAAGATCAGATTGATCATTTAATACTCAGCATGCCTAGGCGTTGTCAGGCCTGTATTGCATCGTCCGGGAGACATACTCCGTATTAACCATCCTACTAACCATGTTATACTGTTTTTTGTAAATAGGTTCTTTTTTTAAATTTGGTCAAGGGAGTAAAACTTGCAATTTTTATTAATTATGTCAAACATATAGCATCTTTTTTGCTCTTTACTTTTTGTGTAATAAATAGACTTTACAAATAAGTCAAATTTGTTTTGCTTCTTTCTCTTTCTTTGCCTGAACTCCATTATCCTTAATTTATGGACATGAGTGTATTAAATTTGAGGATTCCCCCTGCAATTTTATAATTCCTGTAGTTGAAGCTTATTTATCAAAGAAAGAATCGAAAAGAAAAGTGAAGTGCACCTCATTAAATGAAACACCCACAAAATTACCTAAGGTTTCTCCAAGAAACTTTGCTTTTTTTCGGTTCATTTTAATAAAAGTTGTGTTTTAAGAAAAGGGTATATCAAGGCACTAAACGGACTTCAGAGAAAAACTCAAGCGGTGTGGAGTGAAACTGGCATTTAAAAATAAAAAGTTTACATAGACGTAAAATTTGAGTTATACGGATTCTCAAGAGACGTGGCTATGTGACAGAAGCTAAACGCCAAAACATACGGCATTTAGACTTAAAAATTAAATACAAACATCATTTCGATGCAGTGAAAGTGGCCTTGTATGCGTAAAAATCTGACTCTCAGTTTTAACTTATTTTTTTTAATCCATCTGTATTGCATTTATGGAATTATATTTCAGAAATAAATTTTTAATATTCCAATACTATTTATTTTCAGTTGGAAAGTATACTGATCGTTTTAATAAATTAAGGAAGTATTGGATCTTTTGAGATCCACTTCGGATAAATGGAAATATCATATGCTTAATAAATCAGCATCATACCTGATACAACGTGCCCCGCATTTATACGAAACTATTCAATGAATTTCGTAAATTAATTCAAGAAATATCTTTAAATGTATAAGGAGAAAATAATTTGATATTTATTTACACGTATAATAATTGTTTTATAGAAACTGAAAGAACAAACCACGACTCAGAAGCAATTAATTAATCATTATATAATGTTTTGACCAGGCGATAGGAATAAAATATCTAATTTGAAAACACATTAATGGTTTCCGATAATTGCTTACAAAATAAAATAATGCATAGATAACTTGCTAAAATACATTGTTCAAGTTGCACCGGATAGCTTTTGAACTGAAAAACCATTAATTCAAGTTTAAATGCAATAAAATAAACATGTTAAATGTATGAGCAAATGAGATAAAACAGGCTGAAAGTTTTTATTATTTTTTATTTTGGCAACTCTTAAATTCAATACATTATTTCTAGCTCAAAAATATTTTAGTAAAATGAAAATAGCATGCGTTAAACTAATTTTTATCTGCCAGGAAACGCAGATGTCAGATAAAACTTTACAAAATTAGTTTTATCAGAAAGTGATGGTTAGAACTTTGGTATTTAATTAATAGAAAACCACAATTTAGAAAATTTTAGCAGGACAGTGCTCGTTTAAAATAAAATAAAGCAAAATGCTTTATTTTTAAATTGAATGATATTATTTTTAAGTGTTGAAAAATACTTTTAGTTTTAAATTATATCTTAGATAGAATTAATAAAAACATTCAAATAAAAGGAAAATTTTAAGGTTACATTATTTAAGTTATTTAAAAATTGCGTTACAACTATTCTGTATTAAATTATCTGAGATCTGGAAAGTGATAAACTATCAGAACGCACTTAGAAAGTTTAAAAAATGAATATCACTCTTATGAAATATAAAATGTATTAAAAGGGGACTAAAAAGAATGATTACAGTTGCATGATTTGAGCAAATAATAGCACTACGTTATGGTATTTATATAAAATTAATAAAAAAATCATTTATTAATTTAATGTTGAAAAATAACCAAAACTTTTAAATGCGTTTTTAATAAGCCCCTCCGAAAAAAAAAAGATTCATAATTATTTAAGTGATTTTAATGCTGAGATCGGATCAGGATATATAAACTACCAGAAATTTTATCCTATCATAATATGTCAGCCTATTGGATGGCCGAAAATCATGGAAGGTATTCAGGCAAAATAGAAGATCCATATTTCACAATCCTTTCTTCCATCTAACAAACCATACGACACGTGTTACCTGGAGTAAATAAACTGTACTTTATACTCCTCCAAGCGACAACCTCACTTGTGATCGATAAATTATTCTCGCGTGGACTGTTCAATAGGCAATTCTCTGATGAGCCATATTTTTGAAATTAGTACACGCTAAGACAACGATCCGAAGCTGACGCCGTATCACTCATAAATTTTGACACCAGATGACTGGTTTTTCCGATAACTTCAGGAGAAGTTTATGGGTGACCTCTTACTTTATGAGGCACGTGCTAATTCTTTATTATTCAAATGAACCTGGATAAAGATTTCAAAATGCCTTCGTCTTTCTAATTTTATGCAGAAAATAATGCTTCCAGAACTTGAATAAATCGAATAAGATGTTTTATCCATTCGCTGACTTGTCTTAACGTTTATAGTTTTATGTTACACAAAATGCATTTATTTATTTATTTTTATAACCAAAATGTTACACTTACGTTACGCAAAAAGAAGAAAAAAATAATAATATTTGATAATTGCAAAATAGAGGAAAGCAGCTCAAATTTATTTTATTTGTGCTTTATCTATTCCAAACAATCAAAATTAGCTAGTTGAGTTTTTCCATAAATAATTTCTTTCATGTTTTTTATATTATGCCTTAAAGTTGAATAAAGATTCTCATTCAACTGCATAATCGTTGATAGATTGTAAGTTCAGTATACCATGCTTTTTGAGGTGGTATGTATTCAAATGTTGACAAACTGGAAAAGAATAATAATAAATGAATCAAAATCCGACACATTGTAAATGGTCGAATTCCTTCTCTTCTTGGTGTTAATTTGTTCTAGAAAAAATTGATCCACAGCCCTACGGGCGGAATTTTAATGTTGCCATATTTTCTGAAGCTTTTCTCTCTAAATCACTTTTCTGCATTTCCAGTGCATATTCGCTAGAACTTCCCCCCCCCTTTAATTTATACTAGAAGCCGGGGGTGGGGCGCTGATTTCAATATTTATGTGGTCTCTAACTGAGGCATAGTTGGGAATTGTAAGACACAAAATTGAGAAAATAACTTTAAAAAAAAAATATGTTAAATGGTTAATTATGATTTTTTGTTTTGAGCTATAACACTTAGTAAATTTATGTAGATTTAAAATTATTCATATCCAGTTCTTCTTTTCATTCTAAACCAAAAATATGGTTTAAAAATTAAACATTAATTTATTTTTACTTAAGAAAAGCAAATAACATATTATGTTATATATCTTGGCTTTATGCATCATCATTTAAGATAGCCTTTTAACTTATTTATTTTTATTTTTTGTGATTTGTATTGGTGTGCTTTACCCACTATTGGATACACAGGCTACTAACCAGTGAGTGGAATAAGTATTTAACATTTGATGTTTTACAAAAAATATTTTTCTATGACGTACTGTCAGCTCTTGGGTTATCCACAACGCTCTTTAAAAAAGTAAAGTTATTATTTGTTTATATACTTTTTTAATTTCTTCCGTGCATTGCACTGTGGCTTACTGAAATTTTGACAACACATGTCTACAGGTTGTACCTAAAAAGTGGCAAAGAGAAAAGAAAAATAACCCAATTAGTAAAATACCTCCCACAAAGACATATATGAACAAGAGTTTTTCTTTTTTCTTTGTGTGTGTGTGTTCGGGATGTTTCAAATAGTTTTACTGTTTAATTCTAGAATTTAGACGAATAGTTGTATAAAGTTGCATTTTTTAACAGTAATCCAATCAATTTGCTACATTGTGTCTCTCATTGGCAGTACTATAAGACACACAATGTAGAGAGATGAATTAACTTTTATTTTTAGTCTTAAATGATACAAAGTTGCAGGATGGTAGTGGTTGACAGTCGTCATGCTGAGAAGGTCGGACGATCAGTTCCTCGAATAATCTAAAGAGAAATGAAATCGAGAAAGAACAAGAGGTTAGCAAAAAGTTAAACTTGGCATATCAAAGGAACGTCTGAAAGAGAGCCAATAAATACCTCCATTATAAATGGCGCCTAAAGACCGCAGGATAATCTTAGTCAAGAGAGAGATATCAAGACCACATACATAAAACATTGGGAGCAGGACATCCAACTATTGAAATAGAGCTAGCCAAATTACATCGAACCCGTGTGACAGATAAACGAAGTTCATCAAACAAAGAAAAAATGCACAGTTGTAATAGGTCTGTTTAAAAAAAAAAAAAAAAAAAGGTAAGATGGAGAATGGAAAAGGAAAGCTTTAGTGCACACGAGTAAAGTCTCACTTATTAATGTGTTTGAATTTGTTCATTATCTACAGCTAGATCTGCAATCCCTTATCTCGCATATTACAAGCCCAAACGTAACTTAAAGAATTTTCAGCAACGTGAAATGAAATTATCAGAAGCACCTTCAGCTGAAGGTAATTCAAAACAAGAAATATATAATATTCCACGTAATTAAAATTATCATAAACATACACCATCAGACAAAAATATGTTTAATTGCAAAGTATTTTTATCATTAACTAAATGCAAAATAACGAGCGCTGGAATAATTTGACTAAAATGTTAATTATTTCTAAGATAATGAATAAAGAACTGTGCGCGGTGTTTCTTATCTAAATATTTGTGTAATTATGTTTTTCGAAAAGGCTTGATTAAAAGAATATCTCGCAAATATAATTACCAAGCAATATTTTATGTGGTTGTTAAAGTTATTTGGAGTATTATCAGTCATTGGAAAATTATTTTGTGAATAATCAAATGTTAATTACGTTCAGCATTAAAGCTACAGACTTTAAATATACACTGTCTCCATTACAATGTGACTTTTCTGATTCAAGCTAAATAAATCTTTGCATATGTTAGTATTATCAAGGAGAATTAAATGATTTTGAAAGATGAATTATTTTTAATAAGTAACTGTATTATAATTTAAAACATTCCAAAATCTTTAACATATCTTTTTAGCTCAATTATATCATAAAAAACATTAAAATTTCTCATCAAGTTAAATTATTTTGCTCGGTTAAAACAACTCTATCTTATTAGGTGAGGAAAAAAATTAGTCATTTTAAAGCAAATTCGTCAAGCTTTTTTTCATCTTATTTTATTATTATTTATTATTATTTGTTTTAATCTTTATCGATAAATTTAAAGCATGCACAAATTAGGAAGTAGGGCTTTATAGGGTATTAGATATATTTTTTGATTGTAAGACGAGAGTTATTCAAAAATTTTTCTTACACATCATCTCTATTGTTGGATACAAGAGACATTGAAAGAAATTTTGCAATATTTTTCATTTACTTATTACTTTATTCTAAAATTTTTTTTTAATATTATGAATAATTGCTCAAAAGCTTTCGCCAAATGAGAATATGTACAGAGAAGTTAATAATCGTTCATCTTACTCCGAATAACTGAAAAAGTAGTACTTGCATCTTTATTAATTAGTTCATGAAAGCATTAAAAAACACATTGATTTTATTGCAGAAAATGATTGTAATTTATTCATAAAATATTTATTTATTTATTTACATCATTGAAAGATGCATTTCGAAGTAAAATATTAAATATTAAGTCAGAATCCTTAAAAAACTATATCTTCTAAGCAAAGTCAACCATTGATATAAATATATTGGTTTAAAACATAGAACAACATTTCAGTAATAATAAATAAATCCTGAAACTGAATGTATAGATTTCAGTTTTATACGTTCTCATTTAATCTCATTGACGATTAATTGTTCTTAAATGTAAGCTCTTATCTCCGTCTACGTTCTATGAAAGACGCACATTTTTATTTATATAAAAATGACTTAGATATCTATAAAATAAAAAAAAAACCTGCGAAATTCACAAATAATGAGTATAGGTAAAAAATGTTCAAAATCATTATTCACTTAGTATGTATTTCTAATTTTTCAGCAAGAATTTTTTGCAGTTTGATCTTCGTTATTTGTTTAAATGCAGTCACAACATTTATTTAAATAATATTAAAACTATGCGAGTACTTCTGATGTTTATAGCATTACTATACCATTACTGGATTTGTCGCTTATAGTGAGATTTTAGTTTTCCAGTTTGTTCAGCTCTCTGCAAATGCATGTGCGTGTAGTAAGTTCTAATACTGATATGCATTCTTATACATGCTGCCCGAGCTGCAACTTTTCGCTGCCTACGGATTTTTCTGGGTAAATAATTTACAAACATAAAATTAAATTCTCTTATTAATCTATCGTGATTCTATCGTGGTTGCAGCAATCGTGGTGATCATATCGTTGCGACCCCAATTCTCCCACTGAACATATCGTGTGCTCTTACGCCACCGCCCCCCCTCATTTTCTAGTTTTAAAAACTCACATGTAAATTCTCAATACTTATCAGAGTAAAGTTATTTTAGTCCATAAATTTTTTAACATGCAATTAAAAGTTCTTAAATGATCGATTCTTACTTAATTCGTGATTCAATACTTCTTTTTGTTTTGTGTGACTTAGTGAAAATTGACCGATTATGCAATTAAGGTAGTAAACGCACATCTGCGAGATAATTATTTCAATTATTATAATCTCCAAATTATTGTCTTGCTTACTTTTCTACCCTCCACTAGAAAGGTTGAATTTCAAATTGTGTCCAACGAACACGTCTTTGTTGGAAACTTCTGTTATACAAAATCGGATCGGTCGTGTATAAAAGCAGAAAAGTGATTATTCGGTAACTGTAATAAAAAGTAGTAAAGCGTAAAGAGACAATTACCATAGAATGATTACATTAGAGTGGGCATAGTTGAAATTTACAATTACATCAGTAAAACAAATACATATATATATATATACCAGGTTGTAACGAAAGTTTTCCGCCAGATTTGCTTGAGTCAGCTCACGTGGTACCCAGCTTTTGACCTTATATGTCAAGTTTATGCGATGCTTAACGCGACTAATGGACATGGCACTAAGTCTAACTCTTTTAGCTAGCTCTCGAATGGATGAATATTTTATCTTCTTCCACAAATTCTCGTAGGCGGGCCTCATCAGCATCAGTAGGCCGGCCAGAGCGCTCTGCTTCTTAAATGTCCTAGTCCTCGTTTTTGAACTTTCAGTTCTTCACAGTATCATATGATACAACAGTAGTACCTTAAACTGTACACATGATTCGGTGTCATTCTGTAGCTGACTTTTTGTAACAGAACTGAATGATGGTTCAATCTGGTAGCGTGATAGATCCATTTCAGACACCTTATACTTAAACATAGCGATATTATTTTACAGATTTCACAACACAGTGGTCTAAGACAAGTATTTTTCTTTAAAATAACAGAAATCGTTTCGCAAAATATTATCAAAGACACCAACGCGAACTGCTTGTGCAGGCAATACTTGCAGTGGCGGAAAACTTTCGTTACAACCTAATATTAAGTATCATGTTTGCCTAAGTCAGAAATTAATGGTAAATAAATTTATTTAAAAAGTTACATTTTTATGTATAAATATCGTTCTAAATTTATGCACATTTTAAAATAAAAATTTATTCTTTACTCATTGATTTCCAAAATTTATCTTATATTATATTCTATAAGTAGCAAATGCAGATAATATATTATTAATTTATGGTTTTTTAACTTTCATCGCATTTTAACATAAAATAGATTTAATGAAAAAAAATCCATGCATTTCTCTGTGTTAGAGCATACTTTTTCAATTGATAATTAGATGTATTTTACAAATTTTGACCCTTTTGGAATACGTTTAAGTACGGAACTCGCATGAAAAATGATCGATTCAAAAATTGCTTTTCACAGATAAAATTTGTACAACAAATAATTAAAAAACACAGTTATGAACTTTTTAACTGATGAGGAAACTTTTGTTCTAAATACAAGCTCTTTATAAAAAAGTATTTAAAAAAGTCTGTTCTTCAAGAAATAATTTAACAGCTAGAATTCAAGAAATCTTACTTAAATTTTCTACGATTGTTCAGAGTCCTTAAACTATAGGGTTTCATACTATACTGTTAAATTTAATTTTCAGGATAGATATTCTTATTATTTAATTAGCTCCACCACTTTTAAAAATAAAAATTTGCCATGAAATCCAACAAAGGCATGCAGCATCATAAAGGGAATAATACACCTTTATATACACTTTGACAAAGGCTTACATAGAATCTGTAATCCGATAAGCACCGGGAAATGCCTTTGATCATGGGACAAGTCACCTTTAAAGGAATTCTAAAGCACACACATTAGAACTTCGAAAATACACAGCAAGTTTTTCTTTTGTTTTGAGACAGTCAAACGAAAGTACAAAGTATAAGACGATTTTAACATTACATTAATCGGGAAGTCTGTTCTTTTATTATGTAAGTAAATGTATGTAACTGCTGCCATATTTTTTCTTTAAATAATCTGTATTAACAGTAAACACAATATGAACAACAATTGTGTTAAAAATTAAACAACAGAAAAACAAACTACATTAATTTTTTAATTTTCAATTCATTTGGAAAAAAAACAGAGTACTTAAAATGCCTGCTAAATGTACTAATATACATGTGTAAATCTGAATTAATTTTTTAAACATACATGTTACTTATAAATAAATGTGGATATTTCATTGTATTGTAAAGCAAATAATGAAAAAAATAATCTTGCGTACATTAATGATTATATTCTTTAGGGCGGAGCCTGTGCTACTGTAATACTACATATAACATTTGTTTTGAATATTGGTGCATTTAAGTGATCCCGTACTTTATTTTACTGCGACTGCTCAAATTATTTAAAACCAAAGAGGTCAACTTCATCTATAGATTCTTTCAAATAATATTTACCTAGCATACTATTACTTATTATTGCACAAATAAATTACCGGTCTCCTTAACATAAGTCAGAAACTACTAATTATCACATTTTTTTCTCACCCTCCCTTCCAAAACATATTTTCATTATTACTTAACTTCATTTTTTAATCCAGTTATGTACAAGGACGTATACAATCCATCCCATTATCCCGGGAAATTTTTGTCAACGGCTTCCCGGTTGCATTTTCTTCTAACACACGTACACATCATACATAAGTGTATTAATGGCTATGTCATTTTACCTCTCACCCCCTTTATTGAAAATTGTCCGAAAAAATGTGTCCCCAAAAGGGCCATAATTTTACATATATTTAAATACTATTAGTTCTCAACAGCCTTAATCTATTGTTACAATATTTCGTAAGCTGTAGAATATGCATCGCATGTATTTTTTACATATATTTAAATACTATTATTTCACAACAGCTTTAATCTATTGTTACAATATTTCGTAAAGTTGTAGAATATGCATCACATGTATTTTTCTATAAATAGGTTACAATCATAAAAATTTCAACATAGGGTTACCAGGCGAAATACACGAAAGATGAGAGATAAAATGACATAGTCAATTAATATGGTTTTATTATGGCAATAATGAAACTAAAAAATTAGGGGGGTTCTGGAGGGGGGCTCCCCCTGACGAGGCTCGAACAGCCGAGTTATACATATATATATAAATACAATATATATTAAAGTGACGGGCACATCGGGAAAATTCTCGGGTTCCCGGTGGGTGTGTCAGGGCCTGTTTACGTAAACTGGCTTTGTCCAATACCTCCTAGATAGAGAATGCCTGAGAACAGAAGCGTTTACGTCATTAATAGGTCTTCTAAGATGACGTCATCACAGTTTTATTTCACAAAGTAAAACTATTTAAAATTTCTGGTGAATGATACAAATTTTAGAAAATATCTTAAGTTGAAGATAAAAATTAAAATACCTTTCTGATAAAAAATAATTTATTATGATCTATTTCTATATCATATTATATAATTAGTGATGGTTAAAATTTCCTATTTATCGTAAAACTAAATTTTTAATCTTAAATCATTAAAATGTTTTATGTAGGAGTAAATTCACCACAAACTTTGGATACATTTACTTTGTGAAAATATATGTGTGATGACGTCATTTTAATGGACCTAGTGATGACGTAAAAGTTTCTGTTCTCAGGCATTCTATATCTAGCAGGTGTTGCATTGTCACAACTTCTGAATCGCAAGGCGAGGCATGTGTGCTAACTCTTTTTTTACGGCGCTTGTCGTCTAGTGAGGCTGAAATCGCCCATCCATCATCTTCTCTCCATGCCGCAGAACAGACATAAGAGATATACAACTCTTTTTAAACTCAAACTTGGTGCACTTTTACCGCCAACTAGCATGTAGCAAGATTTCAACGGCATCATTTTTGATTAACCAATTCGCTTGGTTTTCCGTTTTCATCGTTATATTCTTAAGAATAAATGGTACATAACTGCTCTGCATGAAGATGCAAATCATGATTTATGAAAGGTTTTTGAATAACTTTTCACAGATGAGTGTTTTTATTCCCATGCTTTTAAAACACACTTTTTGCAAAGGAAGAATATTTCAATGCATGCGCATCCGTTAAGCCTCAACGATAACATTTTTGCGCCAAGAGCGTTTGCAATAAGCATGTTGAAAGTAGTTGAGAGTATATTTGTCGTGTGGTTTATTTTTAGCACTCGCCAAATATAGGATAAAGGAAAAGTCCAACCTCTCTCTTCAGTTTTGTGCCAGAAGTCACATGGGTGAGCTTTTCCAAACTTTTCCAAAGGGTTTTGGATGGCAATGTGCTCTCTAGTACAGTCCTACTGTCTGATCCCTGCACGGACCTTGGAGTAAGGAAGGCTCAAAACGATGTTTCCAAGATGCTTCCAATCACCACACTACCTCCCCTCCAGGATGAAAAAATCGGTGCACTGTACAGTTTCAGGGCATCCTTTTGAAAATGGTACCTTCATTCATATCGGGTACTATAAATAGGCGCTGAAATACCTAGTGATACAGTCTTACTCTTCCCAGATGGTTCTGTATTGTCGTCCTTGACTAGAGAATGAGAATCAGCTGTGTGCTATGGTATCGGAACCTTCGAAAGAGCTAGAGCTGAAATGTCTGTAGAAAGCAGATGATTTGGTTTTAAAAGGTCAATGAAGGCTTTCATGTCTCATCTATCAGATGATATAGTAGTAATGTTTAATCGCCTCGTTTCAGACCTGTGTATTGGCAATTATAAAAATCTCTAATGGTAATCTAACATTTTCTCCATACACCAGTTCACTAGTAAAAGAACATATCTCGCCCCTATCCGCAATCCTAGTAGAACCGTAGGTAGTACATTCTGTCAAAAAAGTTCCGGTAATTGGTCAATAAAACATAAAATGTTTATTATTCATCCAAATTTATTTTATTGCCTTCAAAGTAGGCCCCTTTCGAAATAATATACTTATGCCAAAGAATAATCCAATCATCAAAACATTTTTTCAACTCATTTTTCGGAATCGACTTCAGTTCTCGCAGTGAATTCTCTTTTATGTCTTCTATCGACTGAAAACGGGCTCCTCGAAATGGTAATTTATGTTATGGAAAGAGAAAAAAGGTCGTCTGGAGCAATATTGGGTGAATACGGTGGTTGTTCGATGGTATTTGTTAAGTTTTTGGTCAGAAATTCGTTCACAATGATAGCCTTGTGAGATGGTGCGTTCTCGTGGTGCAAATTCTAAGAGTTTTCTTTCCACAAATTCTGCCTTTTTCGACGAACTTTCTCTCTCAATCGCCGCATAACGCTCAGGTAATATTCTTTATTTACCGTCTGACCTTCTGGCAAGAATTCTGAGTGTTCAAAACCGCGATAATCAAAGAAAGCAGTCAACATTACCTTGAGTTTTGATCGAGTTTGACGAGGTTTTTATCGGTTTCGGCTCAATTGGCCATTCCGAAGCTTGTTAAATGGTTTGCATGCCAAACTTGTAAACCAATGTCTCATCACCAGTTACAATGCGTTTTATGAATGCAAAAATCGAAAAACACACTTGAAATGAACTGACAAAATCGAGCACTGTGAACAAACTAAATGACAGATAGTCCAAACGCCGCGTCAGTATAGAGGACAGTTTGCCGACTTGACGGCAAAAAGAATTTTGACAACCTCTTTTGGCGGGCTTTTTAAATGACCAATTCCCGGAACTTTTTTGAAGAAATGTATCGTAGTCCTGTATGGGTCAAGCATATCCTAAATTTCTTTCTCAGGAAGCGTAACAACTCACCTGTGAACTGAGTATTGTGATCGATAGTTATGCACTCAGGTATTCAAAATTACGTATTCCAATCGCTATAAAATGTGTGTACAACTGTTTTAGCCTCGATATCACGAAGTGAATTGCTCTCTGGCCATCTCGTAAGTCTATCGCTACAAGTTAAGCGCGATGAAGCGTACCTGTGAAGGCGGTAAATTTCTACCGAGATCGATATTTATATGAGCAAAATGATGATTCGTAACATAAAAATTAGCCAAATAAGAATGCACATGAGGAGATTTGGTTTCTGCTCTTACGGCGGATTATCTATAAGAGAGATCTAGGCCGAAGTGGGGGTGCCCTCCATGGTGGTCTTTCTAAGGTGCCCTAACCCATATTTAAGCGAAATTTCGGGGAAAACCATGATGTACATGATCAGGAATTTTCGTTTTCTGTCAGGAAATATAGGGCCCTGACAAATACCTTTTTAAAAAAATATTTGCTTATACAAAGTGATCTGCGATCAATTTCACTGTTGCTTTAAATGGATGTGTAAGTTCATGCATTGTATTAAATACCTGTAATTGAAAGTCTTCCGGAATTTTACGGCAAATGATAGTTCTAGAACTATCACAAATGCAGACTACTATTAGAATTAAGAGTGGAAAGTTTCTGCAACTTAAAACTGGTATCAGGATTTCAAAGAAGTTGTTAAAGTTGTTCATTAAATTCTTGTGCGCGCGCTTCAGCCGTAAAATTCATAGGATTTGGGAACTGCGCCTCATAAATCTTCAATGAGGCAACAGCTGCGGTATTTTTATGTCTCATCATGTAACGAATATCAGTACCGAATTCCACAATCAAATTAAATTGATTAATTCGGCGTGTACAGAGTTAATCATATTTTTGTGAAATAGCTTTCATTAAAGCAAAAATTATAAAGTTGGTGTCTTCATAAAGATAACAAAAGCGTTTAACTGCAGCAAAAATCACCACAAGTTTACGATCCTGAGTGATATTATTTGTCACAATGTAATGATGAACAGAACGCACGTTTCGGGCGATACAAAAGTGTTTACTAATTTAGTTCTCACTGTTCTATATTTGTGGATAGTGGACCTGAAATGCACATTTTTTTGATAAGAATTTGATTAATATTTTATTTGACAAAGTTTAAATAATTTCATATTTTAAAAACCGATTTCAGTGTAATACTGAGTGTAATACTGAAAATCGCAGTTGAATAAATTTGCTTTAACCTAGAAAATAAAAATTTCATTCAAACTTAATTTCAGTAGCTGAACAAATACAGAAAACAGAAAGAAAAATTCATTTTTTAAATCTGTTGTGAAAGAGCTGCACAATGAAATAAAATTAAATAAAAATAAGATTATTATCCAGAGATATTCTTTTCCCAACAAAGCGTTACATACAACGATTTACGATAGTTCAACCCGCTTAATGAAATAGCCAATTGGCCATATTAATCAAAAATTACGAATTAAATTACGAATGTGCTCAAAAATTACGAATGTGTTCCTTTGCCAAGTTTTTAAAACTTCGGTAGTCTACTAAAGATCTTTTCACACAGCAGCACACACTGTTACTGGAAGCGGACAAAAAAGTCAAATTGCAGTACAAGTTCCGAAAAATTGCTTATGATATTTATTATAAGTGGTTTTGAGAAGTTTCATCTTGTCTTTTTCTGATATGAAGACTGTATTATAAATGCTCTTCAACTAAACCGTTAGAATCTGCAAAGTATGAAGTATACTTTGAGACAAGATTGGTGGTTTTAACTTTCAGTTCGTCATTTTCTAGGTCCATGAAGTCAAATCTGGTAAAAACAGGTGACAAATTTGTTCACAGCTCATTGTTTTTTTCAAATCTGCCATGACAAAATCCAAAACAGGACAGATGGCAGGGCGGGATCATTTTCGTTTTACAATCCCAGAGTAATGTGATGGGAGCAAAATTTGAGAGATGAGTTCATATATTTAGGAATACCTCGATGCAGCATTGAATGCCTCAAATTGTGATCTTTTTGATGTCAAAAACTCCACTTTTCATCTCCACTTTCACTTTTCCAGATAAAAATTAGCTCCATTTGCGCGCATGCGCATGCCACTAGTGTGGCTACCGTTTAATGGCAACAAATTTTCTCCCGTTATACTCAATCTAAAGATTCTCATATGTATGGTTGAGGTAGCTACTCTCGTCATTACAGCGATTTTTCACACTCAATGTAAAATTTTTGGCCGACTACTTCTTTCCCTGTCTAAAACGCTTCCATTTTCTGAAAACTTTTCATTCCAGGTCAAAATGCTGCTTCGACTCGGAAGGTTTTTCTTTGTTACGAAACTTCCTCTGAAATGCAGTTATGGATTTTGATTCAAAAAATACCAATCTACTCAATGCGCTTTCTCATTTGCAGTCAACTTACGTAGAATGAATATTCCCGCACCGTCAGTGCGATTTGAAATTCATGAAAAATCCCTATTGACTCTCATTGCTGAAAATTGTAGCTGCAGCGCCATCTATGAACACATTTTGATAGATTACTTTAAGATGGAAAAATTAATTCTTGATTCTGAGAAGCATTATTGTGCGAACCGCATATTCATACAGCAATTTGTTGCTTTTCTGTGAACTTTTGAAATGTGTCAAGGTCTTTTGGGACACCCTGTATTTCAAAAAACTACTGTTTCATGACTGACAAAGATTTTTCTTTCTTTTTTTTTATCAAAAGTTTATATAAAACATCTGGCAAGTAAACTTCATTAAGAACAAAATGAGTAACATTTTTCATGCTCTTCTAGGAAAAAAACATTAACATATACAGCATACTTACACATTCATTTATCATAGGTTCTTAGTAGGGTAAGTTTTAATGCATGACATTATTTACACTCATTTTAACTGAATCATTGTGCGTCGAATACGTTTTGTGTAAAAGGTTCGTGAAGCATGTACGCACGCTTATTAATTCTATGTATTTAATTAAAATATAAAAATAAACTGTTTTACAAATAGTTAGTTATTTTAAGTCTCAAGCGTCTTAAAAGGTCATATTAAAGATTTGTCGGATACTTATTTATTTCATATTTAAAAGACTGTGAAATAACCAGAGTGTAAATTTAATTTAATGATAACCACTTTAAGCAGTTTATCAGTTAAATATTTATACTTTTGATTGAAATAACTAGCACATTCAGATATTAAAGAATATATCCTTGATAAAGCTTATTTATTTAAAGAATAAAAATGCACTAATTGCGCTTAGCAGAATTCTTATTTCGAAAATTCATTAATTGGGCTTTAAGCACCTTAATTTGCAATTTAGATAATTGAAGGTGCAAATAACCATAATGGGAATATAATTACTGAAGTTCTTTATTGAAAAATCTTTATAGTTTAACTTGTATTCATTTTGCCCGGGAGGGATTGCATGAAAGGACACATTAAAAATTCTGAATTTTGAGAAAGGATTTGGAAAGTAGGGTGTACTGAAATTAAAAAAAAAAAGTTTCAAACGCAGTGTTGTTGAATTACCACAAACTTACTAACAAAATGAAAAAACCCTTGGAGATTTGCGTCAAATTTGTTAGACAGTACGAATTGGTTTATTAGTGACAGTTTTGTGCAAATAGTTTCGCCAAAGGAAATTCGTAAGTCAAGAAATTTGCAAAGCTTATAATAAAATACTTTTGTTTCTGCGAAACATAAAATTTCAAAATTTATTAATTTATTTATTGGGCAGGTGCATAATTTCTAAGCGTTCATAAATTATTATTTAATTAAATTGTTCAATTAAATTAAGTTAGTAATAAAAATCAATATTAATTAAAAATATTGTAACTTTTTATTAAAATATAGAACATCAAAGGAATGCCTGATAATTATGCACCAACCCAATGTTTATTTTTCAAATTATATTTTAAGTTATATATTTTTAATTCAAAATTCAGCAACTTTCCACTAGATCAGCAGGTAAACTAAAATATAAACATGCAACAGTGGATTTTTTTTTCTTTTAATTTACATATTAAAAATATTTTGTGAAAGTAGAAACGTTACTTTCACATACTATTTTTTTAGGGCTACGTTAGTGGCACCACGTTAATTCCGTCCACTTACAATGTGATTGTTAGTAATACGTTCGAATCCTTGCGGATTTACTACATTGACAAGCATATAATTACAGACAGACTGACCAAATTCTGAATTTTTGAATTATTCCTGAAAAACTCTGTCCATGTTATCTTAATAAGTTTCGTTAGTTTATATAACTAAGTATTTAAATAGAAACTGTACTTTAGTTGTTAAGTATAAAAGTTAAATAATACTAAAACTATTTTAATTCTTTTACTGTTTGAATTATAATTTAATATTAAATATGTATTATTTATGTACTGAAAGTATATTTATTTGCCGAGTGTCGCTTAACAGTAAATTTTTTAACTGTTTTATTCTCAACATATATATATATATATATATATATATATATATATATATATATATATATATATATATATATATATACATATACATACATACATCCATACATATATATATATATATAAATATATATATATATATATATACATATACATACATACATCCATACATATATATATATATATATATTTAAGGATTTTAAGGATTTGTCTTGGGATCTAAATTTAATAAAAAAACAATTTACATATTTCATCTTGCTGTCCGATCCCTAGACTCCAAGAATGTCCAGGTACTATGAGACCTCCGCATTTTAACAGCCCATAAATACACCTAATAGCCAATAAATGCACCCTTTAAAATGTGATTATTGTATAAACCAAGTGACCCTCGGTATTAAAGGTGCAAACACCGCTGAGAGATTGGATTTTGCGTGACTTCTGTTGCTATATAAATCTGTGTGAAAAGCTCTTCAAATAAAATTATACTTTAAGTCATAAGTATTTCTTAATGCGACCGAGAACCACAGCCATGAGGATGGGGACTGCCCCAGAGTCCCACGTACAACCATACCGTCGGCCAGACTATCACACCAACGTAGACATACGGTCATATTTAAACGACCCCTACTAGGGGCTCCAAAGCCTGCACCCAGAACGATTAGCCGCCCACATTCTTACATTTCCTTTAAATCCCCGGAGAAACTAATTAAGTGGTTTTCCAGTCAAGAGAAAAAAAATGGTATGCAGGTTTCGTTCGTGGTAGGTGTTCCTCTTTTCAAGAGGCAACTGTATACGGCAGATAGCTCTAATCTGTTGGGTTGTGTCGAATGGGTAATAGCTCCATAGTGCACTTAATCACCTCTGAGCTGCTGGAGAGTCGAGTCGTGCGTTTTGTCAACATCGCTTTGAGATTAAAGAAATAAAAAACTGAAAAAGAGAATAGCACTCCAAGGGCGCATGGAAGTTTCATCACGACAACGCGCCAAGTCTTAGAGCTTTCGTTTTCAAGTATTTCCTGCACAAGATCCCCACCAATTACGTTCCTCATTCTCCCTACAGCATTGGTCTGCACGACCTTTTTCGTTTCCTTAAGGGATTTTGGGACAGGATTGACAACAGCGAGGCACATGCTCCATCGGCTCCAGAGAATATCCTCGAGAATGATTCCTGATATTTTTCTAGCCTTGGAAGCACAGTTTCCATAAATGTATCGACCCAGGAGATCATTAAAGTAATTGCACGATCATTTTCGCTGAATTATTTAAAAAAAAATCGCTTGGAACGAACCATGCCGAAGCATTAAGTATTTCTTTTAAAGGCCTGCCTGTCATTGTTAAAGACTATACGAAATGGAAAATTTAATGAAATGCAGAAAATAAATCTTCAATTTTACTTTTAAAAAATCAAACAGTAGCATTCATAAGAGCAACTTTTATTCCATTGAAACGCAATCAAGCCAGCTCAATGGAAAAGGCAATTAACCAAGAAAATTTATTCGTATAAGCAAGACATTACATTATCCGGGACTACATTGAATAATTTTTGTAGAACCCACTTAATGGAATATCGGTTAACCCGTAACTGGAGACGGGAGTCAAAATGACTCCACATTGCTCATTGGCTCTGATTATCACGTGGTTTTTTGTTCTTGAATGCAACCATCTCCCCAGTACCTTCAAGTAGTTCTTTTATCAGTATGTTGGCAGAAGTCCAAGTTTGAACAAGTGCGTAAAACCGAATTACTTTTTTTCAAAGTTTTCGTTGCTATTTATGGAGTCACATTGACTCTACGTCTCTGAAACTGTGATTGAAAATAATATATAACACACCAGTTAATTTCTGCGAATTTCTCATTCCAATACACTTCCTTTGTCTAGAATAACATATTGTTTAAAAGAAAATGGATAATGGACCTTCCAGGACCTTCCAGGATCCAGGACCTTCTAGGAAAAAAATTCGGCCATGTGATCCAGATTTTGATAAAACTATAATGCAATGGTTTGAAGAATGCGAAGTGTCGGAAGATGATTCTGAAATTAGCGATGCCGAAACGATTATAAGCGATCATGAAGAAGAAAGTGAACAAGAAAGTGAAGAAAATTCGGACATAGATTCAGAAGAAGAGGAAGACGAAATGGTTGACATGGAAAATTATTTCTATGGGAAAGGAAAAAATAGATACAAGTGGTCAAAGAAGTCGTTAGTGAGTTCACATTCCCGTACACCTCAGCACAATATTGTTTTGAAGCTGCCTGGAATTCGTCCTAATTTTCAAAGGTTATCTTTGACTGAAAATGAAGCTTGGACCTATATTTTCTCGACCGACATGTTGCCTTATGATCGTGAAATATACAAATCTAAAACTTGCTGCAATTAAGCAAAAGTATAAAGATCAAGAGAAGTCAGATTTGCGTGATTTGGATACAGTGGAATTACGTGGCTTTATGGGTCTACTATTTTACACTGCTGTTTCAAATCAAACCATGAGGATATCCGTTCACTGTTTGGAACAGATGGCACAGGGCGAGACATTTTCCGGTGCATTATGAACGTGAAACGTTTTGCAGTACTACTCCAATGCTTGAGATTTGATGACCCAAATACGAGAGAAGAGCGATTAAGGGAAAATCCAGTGGCATTAATATCAGAGATTTTCGAAAAATTAATCACAAACTCTCAGTCAGCTTACAGCATTGGCACTTCAGCATGTGTCGATTAGATGCTCGTTAGTTTTAGAGGAAGGAGTAAATTCAAGATGTATATGCCCAATAATCCTTGTAAATATGGACTGAAAATCATGGCTTTAACTGATGCTAGAAACAATTACTTCTTCAATGGCTACATATATTGCGGTAAAAATTCTGATGGTATGACACTTTCAGAAGAAGATAAAATGTTGCAAAAACCAACACAGGCAGTTGTGCGCTTGTCTGCTTGTATTGCAGGCACAAACAGGAATATAACAGCAGACAATTGGTTTTCATCGGTTGAGCTTGTAAAAGTTCTGAAGGGAAAAAAATTAACCTATGTTGGAACATTAAAGAAAAACAAACCAGAAATACCTAAAGAATTCCTTCCAAACAGAAGCAGAAAAGTAGGGAATTCACTTTACGGCTTTTCGAAAGATTTAACGTTGGTATCACATGTTCCTAAAAAAGGTAAAGCTGCATTGCTAGTGTCGTCTATGCACTCATCAATATCCCAAGATACAGACATCAATAAGCCGGAAATTATCAGTTTTTATAACAATACGAAAGTTGGTGTTGATTCCTTAGATAAAAAATGTGTCACATATTGTACCGGTCGGAGAACAAGAAGGTGGCCAAAGGCTATATTTTTTCGTCTTATGGATATAAGTGCAGTTAACGCATTTATTATTTACCAGGCTACACGAGACTATGAAAAAAAGTCAAGGCTAGATTTTATGAAGAATCTTGCAAAGCAACTAGCAAGTGAAGAGTTAGAAAGGAGGTTAACAAATACCCGTATTCGACAGGAAGTTAGATTTTCTATTACGAAAATACTTGGTAAAGGAGAGGAAAATGTACAAGTAGATAACAGCGGAAAATTACCTGCAAGAAAATATTGTACTGTTTGCCCCAAAAAATTGAAAAGGAAAACATCTACTGTATGCCATTATTGTAAACACCCAGTATGTGGACAATGTTCCGCAGCCGTATGCCCCAGCTGCATTTGAAAGATGTAAAAAGCAAGAAATAAAAAAATATTCTTAAGGTAATATTTAAAAATATTGTATTCTTCATTTTTGTTTAACACAATTATAACCAATAGAATCATCCCATAACATCTAAACGATAAGTACTCATTAAAAGGCTGTTCATAGTTTTTCTTATAAGATCTGTCTAACATTCAATATCATAACATTTAACATTTTTAATATTGATATTGTTAATATTTCTGGTAACTACATGATTTCCAGCACATATTGCATTGTCAAAACAAATTCAAACACTATTTTTAAAAGAGAAAAAAGAAAAAAAAACAATGGAGTCTTTCTGACTCCATGTCTCTAACCGCGTAAGGAAATTCATGTCTCCAGTTACGGGTTAGATTAATATCTTGCTTATTGCAATAAAAGTGTGAACACACCAAACTGTAATAGTTATTCAATATGATCCCGGATAATGGAATATCTTACTACGATAAAATTTCGCGGCAAATTGGTTATTTCTATAAGCATGTTCGACATTACGATTTGGTACAGTCAACATTTATCACAATAAGCGGGATATTCATTTAACCGATATTCCATTAAGCGAGTTCGACTGTATCTGTAACTTGAACTTGAATTTTAGTTTTAACCCTTTATTGTGCGGTGTCCTCGTTATGAGCATACAACTCTGACATTTTGATTGTTTTGATCAAAATATCAGAGAGAGATAATCCTTTTCTATTTAGCGCATAATTTCCAGGAAAAATTGTCAATTATTTGTAAAATGGATGTGACAATTATTTTTAACAGTGCTGGCATCTGCTAAAAAATGGAGAATACGAGGGGCATATATTGATATAGAAGAACAACTTTATGTCCAATGCTGAAAAGACGCCAGCCGTTGCCATCGCTCGATTTAACTACTGGCAACATGGCGGTCTATCGTATCTCCCATCGCTTGTCAGAAGTGTCAAAAATGGTCTCTAGATCTGTGGCACGTGAGGAGTGATACCATCGACCGCCATGTTGCTGGTAGTTAAATCGAGCGATGGCAACGGCTGCAAGTTTTTCAGCATTGTTAAATGGTTGCGCTTCAAAGGGTTAAGATAGCTATAAAAGAGTAACACAGAAAGCACTAACAGTATAACACATTCGACCAAATATTTTTAGATTCACTCTAGTTCCTCACCGATATTCGCAAATTTACTGGAGCGTAGAAGGTACATTTACACTAGCATTTGAAATCGTTTAGAGGATTGAAAAATAGTGTAACCGCAGTTTCTTGTAATAGAACGATATATTTTGAAGGAAATCGTGTGAAATTGAATTTCGTGAAAATTAGTTCTCCTTTTCCCTTTCTGCACTCCAAACGTTACTTTAAATGATTGCTTTGCGCTATGAAAAATTAACTGATCAGGAGATTTATGACCGTAATTTCCATTTAAAAGTAATGTGTGTCGTTTATTTACAGATATTAATGGGGAACTGAGTTATTTATATAAAGATTTCTGTGTTTGGTGGATAAAGGGGGCTGTTCGATTTGAAAACTTTATGAAAGTAAACCAGAAAGAAAAGTTTTACTTATAGAGAGAGTATTGTTTAACATGAAAGGTATCGTTTGAAAATTTGTTTTCGTAGCTGCTAGTTTAAATTACGGATTTTTAATTAAAAAATTATTGGTTTTAAAACTAAAATAAGGATTATTTCTGGTACTCCCAAAACTACCTTTAAAGATTGTTGATTGTTTTTAAACTTGACATAGCTCTTACAAAATTACTTACCTAAATTAAAAGGATATAAAGTGAAAAACATGCACGCATACAGACGCATATAAATATACACATACAGACATTTCCTTTAAATGAACTTCACATCTTGATGTATAATTGCAGTTCTTATAAACTGGATGTTTCAAATTCTTGAATCAGTTCGGCGTTTACCTAAATCATATATGAACAATGCACTACCTGAGGGCAGGATGTGGCCCACCAAAGGTTTGATCCTATCCGCAGAACATTTTAAAATCATACTCAAAGAAAGTAAATATTCTGAAATGTGGTCATAAAGAGCACGGATAAAATTCGATCCAGCTCAATAATCAACATGATATTATCGTGTATTATCAAGATATTATCGTATTATTTTTACAATAACCTATTTATTATCTGCGGCCCTAGACATTAAAATCCAAAAGTTTAGCCCTCAATTTTCCAAACTTGCCCATGTTTCATCTAAATATTGACTTTTACACTGTACTTCTAATTATACTTATTATCATTTATAGTGACGACAGTTACTTTTTCTTCCATAAATTGTTTGAGTAAATTGTTCGTATATTAAAAAAATAGCAATTGAATTAAATAAGAAAAATGAAATTTGTTCTTTGAAAAGGCATTTTAAAAGTGCATTCATGAAATTGTAATATTCACTGAGATATTTGCTTATAAATTTTCACGGATTACTTCTGTGAATAATGTGAAATTTTTCAATTCCTCAGTTATAAAACAGGTACAAATTGAAGGTAATTTTTTCGAGAATTCAAGATTGTAGAGAAAAATTAATATAATGCTATTGTAATTAGAATGTTAATATTATACGCTTGGATTTTTAAAATTATTTCGGTTGTTCATAGTCTCAAAGACAAAAGGATTGTTTTTCATGTAACTTTTGCTAAAACTGCCTATATATAATTAAAATAAAATTAATATATTCATCTGTATACTATTTAGCAGAATTGTATTAATACAAGACACGATGCCGACTCGTGATTTTACATTTTTAGAATTTTAGATTTTTAGAACGTGTGATACTTGACTAAATTATAAATAAACAGGAATTGGAATGAGATAGTTAAATATTCATAAAATCAAGCTATACAGATGAACTCCTCAAATTTTGAGGTACAAGGACTTAACCGCTTTCGTATTACAGAAATTACTTGATTATAGGAATTAATATGAATTATGAAAAATCGTAATAAATTGTTAGTGGTCAAAATTTACATTTGTTGAGTAGAAGAAAATATATAAATAAAAAGTAAAGCATATTTATTCAGGAATTAATACACAATGGATAGATAAATGCATTTTATTTAAAAATATCTAATAAAATTGTGAAAAAAAACATTTTTGGTAGAACAAACATGCGAAAAAGAAAATGTTTTTATTCAGTTTCAGTTCAAACTCTTAATGAGAGATTATAAACAGTGTTTTCAATTGCAAATACAGCTGTAATTCGCGAAAGTAGTATTATTTTTCATTTTCAATTTAAAACGAGAAACATAAATCATACCAAACGCATCGATTATAAAACACTTTCCAACACGACAGTGTTTCTTGCGCTAAATTTGGCGGTATATCCCTTTCTCACTTTACGAGATTTCTGGAATAACCTCAAAACTGCTCTATATCTCTTATAATGTGAATGTGAGATCCTATAAAAGAGTTTTAAATGTTATTTGCATCCTTTACTTGAATAGTATGAAGATAGCAGGTACAATACTTTATGGTATACTTGCCAATTTCCGTGCAAGAAAACTGCGAAATTCGTTTTTTTTAGTTCCTGAAACTTTATTTCAGATTGGTAAAAGTTCAAAAGCAAATTCCTTACTCTCCGTGTCCATGTGATACGATTACGTTGTAGAAGAGGAATATTCATATTTATAACTCTTTCCAAGAGGATTGACAAATGCTAACGATTTCGGTTTGTCTGTCTATCCATCTGTCTGCCTGTCTCTTCATTCGTCAGTGCTCGAACTTCTGTAAATATTCACCGATTATCGATTACTAAGAAATTTATATACAGCATTGGTATGTACTGTACCATGTTTACAATTTAACTTGTGTGTATAGTTCTTAAATTTCATTGATGCAATGCGCTTGTTGTTTTGTACTTGAAATGGGTTGATGCTGCTCAACTACAACAGACGAAAATGCATCGGAATTCTTTTGAATTATCCTGTAGAAGAACTATAAGTGACACAAACACTATTTTCGTTTGATAGCTTTATTTTACAATTCTTAATGTACACTTGGTTTCGTTTGTAACAGAAATATACCTTAAAATACGCTGTAAATGATGACTGCCCACAGGCCGCAAAGTACTGGAACTTACCACTCTAAAATTAATGCTTCAAGCGCTTAAAAAATGCAGTTTTGCTGCACGTAAATTGGTTAATTAAAGCTTCTAAAGCGTTTTCAAAATTCCCTATTGAGATCGCTATAACTTAATCTTACACATTTGGGATTTCTTGATTTCACGCACATGTAATGAAAATATCTCTGAGCTGGTTTCAAATTTTCAAAACTTGCCATTTTGGGGGACTTGTCTTCGAAAATCGCCGTCTTGGTAACATTTAGCACAATTTTTGAGGGAAGGACACAAACTTCCTTGGACCATTAGTTAAATCATATAATAGAATTACAATGTGCTTGAACTGGATGAATGTTTCCAAACTATCATTGACCGTAAAGCAGAGCAATAAATACTTTTGAATGCTCCTGCAGAACTATAAATAATATATTCACTACTTTCAATAGACATGTGTATTTTGTAATGCTGAAAAATGTATACCATCTTTTTTTCGTTTCAAGTAGCCCAATATTTTTAAAATTCTCATTAAAGAATTGCCATAGAGCGTAATGCATTCGAATTTTTTGAATGTTCCTGTAAAAGAACTACAAATGCTACACACATAATTTTCAATTGGTACATGGTACAGTACATAGAAATAAAATATATAATTTTTGTAGTAATCGTTGCACATTTACGACAGTTAAAGCAAGAAAGGGCAGACTGGCAAATCGAAATTATAAATACTTTTCACCATTCGTGGAAATTGTTAGAAAGGATTTTTTAACTATTTATTTGCAAATGCTTTTGTAAAGATCGAACTTAATTTTCTCAACAAAAAATGACATATTATATTCTTTATTCTTGAAAGGAGGTAAAAAAGGCAGTAAGTCATGCTTTTCATAACTATCTTCTTCTAGTATTTTTGAAATTTTAATACAATTCAAAATTACAAACAAAACAAGCCTAATGTATATTTTATTACAATTTACGACCTTACTATTTACTCCTTTCTATTATATTTTTATGTAGAAACGCTAAATTTCATGTTAGAAGTACTGTGTTTTTATGATGGTGATTAATTTAAGACGCAAATAGAAATGTACTCTTTACTACCTAATACTTTTTGTATGAAAGGAATCCACGTCTAAACACAATTTCTGTATCTGGAGGTTTAGTTGGATAATTTAAACTGTCAACGAAACTTTCTGGAACATTATGTTGAAAATAAAATTCTAGGAATGTATCCGAAATACTTTAATTAGGAATGTATCCGATATACTTTAATTATCTTTCATATTTAGAAAAATACAAAAATCATTCGCCTTGCTGTAAGAATTCCATTTGACATTCTGGTAGTAGTGTTCTAAATCAATTCTTAGTGCAAAAATAATTTTGTTTTCATAAATGTATTACTATTTATGCGTTCTTAATATAATTGTGTTTCTTTGAATCTGAACCTTGCATTAATTAATCAGTTTTAAAATCTTCTTTAGATTTTTTTCTGTCATAGAATTTTCACAATACTTCTCAACAATATTCGTTGTCATGCAGTACCTGTAATGGGGTGAAATACAGCTAAAGCAATATTCTGTAGCACTAATGGAAAGAAATATTTATTTGAGTCCTTTTTTTTTTTTGTTTTCCATGAAGTTTAAAAACTAGGAAAGGAAAGTTAATAAATATATTATATGAAAGAAAATAAACAAATTTAAATATTTTTCATAGAGAATATGCAAGTATTTAATATATGATTGGAGCCCATATTTTTAAAAATAATTTGCGCTCTAAACACACACAAATTTTCGGAGTTTCTGCTTTCAAAAATGTACATATGCACTATAAAGAAACTGGAACTTACTATTTAAAATGTAACTTTGCGATAAAATACGGTGATAAATTTCTATATTTAATTCTTAAGAAAATAAAGAAAAATGTTAATTACACCTGCAAACTAAATATGTATTTAATTTCTATGGATAATTATATTTCATCTACAAATATTGGCTAACAATTAAAATAAGGAAATACGAAAAAGAATGCCTATCAAACATTCTAATTAAACTTCCATATAAAATGAAATATTTTAATTAAACGATAATGAGGTATACATTACGTAAATTATTTCGAAGATTTATAAAATATCGCAGCATAAGTTATTCACAAATCAATGAACTTCCCTTTTGAAATATTTGAATTGTGTTTCTTGTGAACAAATGACGTACTAGCAGCCATTATTACTTATCTGAAACTTTTAAGTATTATTTTATGTAAATGACTTCTCTAAATCTCGGAAATCAGAATCGGTTTTACTATCATTAGCGTAACAGAAACAAATAGCATTGAAGAAAAATTTACTTCATGGAACATTTGTTAGGTATCGCAATACATTTTACTGGAAATTATACACCGTGTAGAAAAAAGTGAAAGATAAATTATTCGAAATTGCAAAATTCAAGTATGGTTCAGTTTAATTTTAGTTTGTAATTTATAAGAGATTAATATATGAAATTCACAGCAATAAATTTGGCCTCTTAGTTTAAGTTACGTAAAACTGAGTAGCAGTTAACGTTAAGTCTTCCTTTTAAATATAGTTTTATCGAAAATTAAACTATACAGCATTTAATCACTGACTAAGAAGAACGAGGAGAATTAAGAATAACTAATATTTAATAGTTTTAATAAAATTATAATGTAAGTCGAGGTATGCGTTGTCCCTTTTTCACTTTCTTGTTTTTAAAGGAATTTTTTTACTTAACTGATTAAATGTCTGGGTATAAAGTTATTTACTTGGTATGAAAGAAGTTCATGACTTTACAGCCTATATAAAATTAAAAGACGATTTAATCCTACAAAATAATTAATTTAAAAATAAAAGAGCATTTTTAATATGTTTCAGTCAGTTACACTATCATAATTTTTCAGAAATATTCTCGCATTGCCTACCTTTGTTTGTATCACTAAATAATGCCATATTTTCGTAGAATGCAATATTTTTAAAATTTGGCAATCACAAAACATATGTTTACATATTTACATATTTTTCTTGTAATTATTTATTGCTGGTAGATTATTCCTGAAATTTAACACACAAAATACCGCATTTAGTGCACATGTACTACTGTTGTTACTACAACGGGTATTCAAAAAGTAAGTTACACTTGTTCCTCTACGGATGGCAACATTGCGAAAAAAGACCGAAGCTTAATCAGATGATAGTTCAGTTCCACGGCTTTCAACGATAGCAATTTCATTCGGTTAGTGACAATCGTTGGTGCGTACTACGAGAAGGAAATGCCGCGCAAACTGGAAGCTTACTCCAAGGGGTGCCAGTTCGGGACTGTACGGTGGATGCTGCCAGACCTCCCATCCAAAGCTGCGACACAAATCCTTTGTCTTTGCTTGAAGCGTTTTTCCCACAAAAACGTAGTGTGCTGCGTACTTCAACGTTGGAGTAAGCTTCCAGTTTACGCGGTATTTCCTTCTCGTAGTACGCATCAACGATTGTCACTATACGAATGAAATTGCTACCGTTGGAAGCCGTGGAACTGAACTATCGTCTGATTAAGCTTCGGTCCTGTTTCGCAATGTTGCCATCCGTGGAGGAACAAGTGTGACTTACTTTTTGAATGCGCCTAGTAACAGGTCTTCGCAATGGGTTAGAATACATGCATCAGACGAAAAAAAAAAAAACATTCAGAAAGAGCAAAGCAATGAGTACACTTAGCATCAAATCCATTCTGTCAAGCCCGAAGTAGGAAACATGATAATCATGGTAGGCTTCACGGATTCTACGTTTTCCACGCATGGGAAAGGTCTTCGTTCCTTGATCAAGATTAAGGAAATTCAAATGTCGACTTTTGAGTTTTGACAAAGCATGCTAGTCACGATTACCCACATCGAAAATAAGAAGTAACATATCTTGTCTTCGTTAAACAAAGTGAATAACTCAATTTTAGAAGGCTAATTTCGCTCTAACTTCACCTGCATGTTTCAAGTCAAAAAATGATAGCCTTCACGCTCAGGGTGAAACCTCAAAAATTAGGCATAATTTGCCTATGCAGTCCATTGCCAACGCCTCGTCACAATGCCGCAACCACACAAGAGAGCATAAATAAAAGATAAACTGGAAAAAATAGCAATAAATATTTCTTTTCTATATTCTAAGCTATTTTTTCTAAATTGTTATATGCTGGGTATGTACGTTTTTTTATCAGTTGCATATACTGCTTCGCTGCACTAAAAAAACACATCGTCCTTAATTTTTCATTACGTTCCTTTACCTCGACTTTTACGTGCTTGTGATCGTATCTATTATACGCATCCATAATGATTTTCAAAACAAATATGCAATACACTGCCAATCTCTGAAAAGAAATTAAGATCCGAAAGGTTTGATTACTACTAACTTATGCTTCACAATCTGGTTTATTTACCGAGACATGCTCTTCACCAGGCGTAGCTCTTTTACTTCCTCTAATATCTATATACATGCAATAACCCATTTTAGTACTCAAATAGAAATAAATTTACTCATATTTATAGTTAAATTGGAAGAAATATTTTGTTAATAATGTACATATAAGTGTACATAGATGTAAACATATTTTCTTTAGTTTTCAATATGAAAGCATTAAATCAAAATCGAAAAAGTAACAAAGTATTTAAATAGATATCTCTTTATTTAATACATTAATGTATGCCGTATGAAAATCAATGATGATTCTACGCTGCGAATGGCAACAACTAGATGTAAACATGAGCATGTACCTTTCCGTTTTGATAACACTAATTATTCCCAATTCTGACAAGTTAAATTATTTTCACATGCACCAGTTGAAATAAACGAAGTAATAAAGCTAAAATAAAAAAATAAATACTTGGTTACTATCCTTAGCACATTTTAGTGTATTTTAATAATTACAAAAATATTTATGCTCACGCGGAGCAAGGTGAAATACAAATTACACGAGGCATGACATTTACAAGGCCTATGAACATTTTTAAAAATAATTTATTTTGTGGAGATTGCTTTCACCTCATAAAGTCTAACAGATAGAATTCTAGATGACGTGAAGTGTCACTTTTGCGTTTATTCAGCCATTCTCAGTTAGCTCATATTCTCTCTACTGATTGTGTAAGCCAACATGTAACTGGGTCTACGAAATTAAATCGGTGACTGACTGTTAGATGGCCAAACCCAGCATCTTCCAATTCGCCTGTCTGATTATTAGAATAAAATCCTTTATTGTGCGATATTTCCTTTTCTTGGATAAATTCAATTGCGTCCTTTTCAGTAATACGTAAGTCCCAGGTTGCTAAATCCATATTTTATAATGTACAACCAAAGCTGTACGACGTTTAAAAAGTTTTCAAGTGTATTCTGTTATTTCCTGTTTTCTCTTGTATAATTGTAACCAGGGATACATATTGAAATAATGTAACCATACGATAAAATCCCAAGTTTCAAACTTTGGCAAATTAACACTTTATAACAGTTTTATTTGAACAGAAAAGTACCTGTTATCGGAACCATGGAGATCATGAAGGTAACGGCAGGGCACTGATAATTAATTTGAGAAAGACCGCAGCTGCTGTAAATAAGAAATATTTATACAGGAATTTGTGAAACAGGTTATCACCCTATAAATTTGTTTTTACGATAATTTTATGAAGGGAACTGACACCAATTATGCATTTTTATACATTTTTCATTGTCAGTGCCTCACATGGCCACCATCGCCATTTATAAGCATACCCAAAATTTGCAGCGACTGTGGCCTAAATAAAAATTAATGACAAATACTGTTTAAACAAATAAATATGATGTTCATTGAAATGAACCCAAGATTTTGTCCAACAAGGTACTAAGTATAGAGAACAGCAAGGTATGGGGCGGCGAAGTAATAAAATGATAATTGCTTTCTTCCCCTACCAGTTCCAAATAATTGATTTTAAACTTATTATAAAAGCAATAGTGGAGTTTTAGAAAAATGTATATATATATCTTTCTTTAACAGATCTTTTCAATATATATGTTAATCAATAACCTTTTATCGACTAACTGAGGATTTTGTTCAATTCGACGTTTTGAGGTATATTAACGTAAAAACCTTTTCAAAACATCACGTCAAATGACGATAAAATATCCATCAGGAAAACATAATGTTATTTTAATGAATGTGAGCTTTCGGATAGTATTGAACATTAGAAGAACAATTTCTGGTTTAATATTCCTTTTTTAGTCATTTATGATATAAGTATATGTTCTTTAAGTTGAAAATTTCAGGTTGCATTCTTTATGTTTAACAGCAAAATGAAAGTTTTATTTGAGAAACTCAGTTTTGTTAAGAAAATATAATAAAATTAGTAAAGCATAAATTTTGCATGCATCACGGAAATTAAATGTAAAGGGTTACTTTTTAAGGGGCAAAATTATATTTTTCTAATCTTGTAATATATACTAGATAATCGCATTGGAGTTTAAAAAGCTAGTGTAAAAACATTCCTTTAGTAACGTTTTATTGAGAAACGAAAAAGTTTTTTCGAATATGAATGCTTTATTTAATTGAAGATATATCTATATTTTTTGTAACTTATTTGAGTAAAAAGGTTCTATTTGAGTTGGTGAAAATGTGAATAATGTATAAGGCTATTTTAGGAATGGATTTAAATGAGTGAAATCATTTCATGCGTCTAAAACCTAAGACCTGCATAGTCTTTTTTCGGAATATACTTTCAAAAGTGACACATCGCCACTTGTGGTCGAATAAAATCTATAAATTTCAAATATGCTAAACCAAAAGGTAGAAAGGGGTCGGATGATAGTACATAACGATTGTTAAATTAGAAAAGAAAATAAAAATAAGCCCCTCTTGAGAAAATTAATCATCTTACCTTGTTTTTGACCCAAAGGATAACTGTAGAGCATGCTTCTGGGATAATCTACATATTACAGCAAGTTGAAATTCAAAGTTTTCGAGAGATTAGAAGATACTTCTTACAGAGCACGAGATGCTCATGTTGTTGACTTAAGTTAAAACCAACTACCTATTTATCAATACATGCAAAAAGAAACTGTGATTATTACAGCAATGTATAGTTACTTTATATTCAACCTCTAAATAAAATGTAAAAACATTGCTTTAGTAACTTTTTATTGAGAAACGAAAAAGTTTTTTCGACTATGAATGCTTTGTTTATTTAATTGAAGATTTATCTATGTTTTTTGTAACTTATTTGAGTAAAAAGGTTCTATTTGAGTTGGTGAAAATGTGAATAATGTTTAAGGCTATTTTAGGTATTATACTCATTAGTGTTGCAATGCTTGAGATGCATGACTCGGAGAAATAAAGAAAGTATTACTTGAAACGAATATTGATTCAGTAGCTGTTCCAGTCAACAGAAACTTATGAAATTTGAATTATTTTTAGGGCATTATAAACCTTATGACAACAATACGGTTTAGAATAAATTTAAATAAATTTCTTACATAAGTTAATATTTTATACTGTCCTTCCTATAACATATTTTAATTTCAACGAGTGATGAAGATTGGAGAAATGGTTTGTTCACTTGTCTGTCAAGGTTTTCCAAAAAAAAAATACTAAATATTGTTGAGCTTTAGTAAGTGAGGGTGACATAATACCTTTTAAATTTAGTCTTTGCTTTAGCTAAACTAACTTGTCACGCATATTTCTGAATCAATGATATAGTTAATTGTATGAAACAGAGATCTCAATGGCGCAGGTATTGGATGAGCGTTATTCAGTTCACGCTCGTGAACTGAAGTACGTTCAAATAGGTTTCTATTTTAGTCTGACACGGTAGAAGTAATGCAGAGTGTGCAGCAAATGGCATCTTGATATCAAAATTAAAATCTCAAAAATAAAAATCAATAGAAGAATGAATCGAACGGCGTATTTATTATGTTAGCTGTAAAACTTTTATGCAGAAGTTGCGAAGTAGTGGTTACAAAAACTGCTAGCAGATGATATCATAATTTCTGGCCCCCATAATTAACTGGCTTCTAAATTCTGCCGATCTGACTTCTAGAAACTACCTTCTGTAGCCCACATTGAAAAAAACTGTCTACCAGCACCATACGTCCTAACGTCCATAACGCCCTCTCCCCTAAAAGAAAATATCTGCATACCAGTATCTGTTAGCAGCAATTGTAACTACTATTTTCAAATTTCTGTATAAAATTTTGATAATAAGCACACCGTTTGCTTCATTCTTCTGTTGACATTGGTTTTTGAGATCTTTTATTTTTAAATCAGGGTATTATTTACTGGACATCCTGTATTAGTCTCCAAGAAATTGTGTTATGCATTAACTATCTCCCTCCACTGTTTATAATTGGAACAAAACATTTGGACTGTTATTGTGCAATGCCGAGTACCATAAATTCTTCAGTTTATGAAAGGACCATTATTCGAAGAACTATTCGTTCAGTGACAGACATAATGTTGAGAAAAAATGTGTTTCAAGCATTAAATATCTAACTCCACTCTTTGTAATTGTTGTAAAACATTTTGGATAGACTGATCCTGCGTTCTTGTATATTGCAGTGTCTAATATTTCTTCCGTTGATCATACACAAATCGATGGACCATTCATTCGTAAAAGATTGCTATTTAGAATTATGCAAATTTTTGTTTCGATGCACTGTACGCTTGTGACCACAATATTGAAATGACTTGAGATTTGCATCAAAACCGTAAAATATAATCCATGGTGATCAGAGCCAATTATTATCCTGGAAAGGAAAAATCCGTGACGCATTGTGCAAATTCGTGATAATGTCAATATTCTCAATCTCTTCATATTCCATCTGCCTTTAGTATGGTTATACGTAATACATTGTACCTTTGTATAGCTGGACACAATTTATGGATCAGCTTCCACGGCCATAATTACGGCCGTGGAAGTTTATAGCTCTACTTTTTATATCTTGTTGAGATTAATACCACTAAGCGTTTTTAATAATCGTGCCTTCCAATCTCAAAATAATATTTTGAAAAGAATATCCTCCTCTTTCTAGAGGTTCACATGTATGGGCCTTTTTGTTTCCACTGTTAAAACGTTTCTTTAAGACTTTTTGTAGTTCTGAATTTACTTACATATGCGTTGATGCTTTAATTTTGAATGAATGATTTTAACTCAAGTGAATGTGTTAATCCTGCACATTGACAGACACAATTTGTTTTTGTTTGCCGTAATAAGAATAATTGAATGTTATTAAAATTTCCCAAGTTGATTTTGTGATTTTTTTTTCGGAATTCATATGGCTGGAAAAATCTTGCCGGGCATCATTTACCTGTAAAAGTGTCTTGACAGTTTTCGTTTATCGGTGATAGTACTTTTTTATTACTAAAACATAGATTCAGAATTCAGTTTTATTCGAAGAATTATTTCAAAATAAGCTTTCTACTTGTCGTTTTTAAGTGTAATAGATTTTCTAAAACAATTATGTGATTGCTGTTTAATTTGAGATGAGAGTTTTTTGTAGGGTGTGAAGAGGATACACACCATATACCATCCTTGCCTGAAATGCAATGTAACCGTGTCACTTTGCGTTGATATCTATTCATATTCATGTCAAAAGCACTATCAAGTCCCACAAAACTAATTCTAATTGGGGTTTTCCATTTGCTTTTACATCTACAACCCGTAAATAAAGCAGCTTCTATTTGAAATTCTTTTACGCTTTACAATATCTACTAGGTTTTAAATAAAACAATAATTTGAATTATGAAGTGGAAGAGTTAATTTTGATATGTGTTATAATTTTTTTAGAGCGATGTCCATAGCGTCAAAACTTTGAGGATGCTGCCAAAAAGTAACTGATACTCTGTGCAGCTTGTTCATCCCCATAAAAATGTAGTTAAAAATAAAGAAATGGGGTGAATTTCTTTTGTTGTTCCAGGGTTATTACTCTAAATATTTCCCCAATCCATATGAAATTTTCCCCAAAATTTTACGATATGTTATGCTTGAATGAATTCTGTATTACCATAGAAAGAAATATTTGCAATGCACAAGTTTCATCTTTAAAAACCTATAGCTGAATTTCTATCAAGCCCAGGTATTTAAGCGGTAAACTAAGTTAATGGCTTAAGTTTTAATCTAATTTTTATGCCTAATATTTCTTAATAAGTGCATAGTTTTAACTAAGAAATAAAGATTTGGATTGTCTTATAAACAGTCAAATATTGAGAGAGTGCACTCGTCCACTGTCTTTGCAAATGTTGTTTATAACTTTTGATGTTACGTAGCTCTTAGGTCTGGTTCTTGAAGATAGTCTAGTAAAATGATAATTTCGAGAATGTAAATGTCTGTTTGAGAGTGTTTTTAATAATTCTGTAGCTTTATGCTCTATATTTCCATTCAAGAAATAAATACTTCATGAAATATATTATCAGATTTCATAGTTCTGGTATAAATGTGATTTCCAACAGCAGAACTAACAGATTCACGAACACACTCACCACAAATTTTCAAGCAGTTTTCAAAAAGATAACCTAGTATTTCTGGCACATCCGTATACACATCAGAGGGGAAAATGAAAAATGAGGAAGGGGAAGAAAAATTCGGAGAATTTTATAATTCAATGTTAAAATCAAACTTTTCTGCAAAATTTCCATTGGTTTCCACTTCCCATTGGTCAATATGTCTTTTATCAGAGAAAACTACAGCTACTCTTGCACAGAAGGGATTTTCACTACAGTGCAAGCTATCCATCACTTTGGATGTTCGCCGTCTATTAGCTAGAGAATGAAAAGTTTACTTACTTGAGGTCCATTTTAACCGTTTGCTATGCAGCGCCATTGCGCTTTTCGAATGTACACCCTCCAAAAGAAGCATTCGAGCAAGAGAGAAATTTCCTACGTTGGTTTCGTATATTAAAAATTATTTATCTTAGACTATGAGTTAGGCTATGCATAAAGATGACATTCCATATTTCTACTAAGTTGTGCGTTTTTCAAAACCTCAATTATTTTTCGCAAATCTAAAATAGGAAATTCCTCTCTTGCTTGAATACTTTTATTGGAGAGTGTGTGAGGATTTTGATGGATAGCAGTCAAACGGTAAATGTGAGTGAAGTTTGCCACGTGGAAGCCTACTGCATTAAAAGTTATAAAACCATGTGACTATTTAATTCTTGATACGTACTTTCACATGAACGTACTGGTGATATTATTGTTGTGAATAATGCGACAAATTCAACGTGCAAATAAATTTTATTTATCTAAAAAAAGTGTTTCATATAATATTTTTACAAAACACACTCATACAAATCTCAGCACATCATATTATACTTGGAAATGCCCAGCATTTCGAAAATACATTAGCATAAAAATTGAGTATTTAATTTGTTACAAATTTTAGTACACACTTCTTTAAAACGACTGATATTCATGTATGGATATAAAAAAAAAGCAGAGAGGGTATTAAGTATCATGCACACTGAGAAAGGTTAAATGTAGCTCATTTTAATTTAAAATAGACAGTATTTTCTTACTTACTTTCCCCCATTAAACAGTGTTTTCTTACATAAAATGTCCCTCCACAATTTAAACACAGTCGCGGTTTATGTAATTTTTAGTAGTATTCTATGTAAAAATTAACTTTAGATTTTATTAATAATCATATTTCGATATTTCATGATGTTAATAAGGCAATGATTCAAGATTTAATGAAAGTGAAAGATATGGAACATGTAAAATATAACACATCTCGTTAGAAAGTCTAAAGATTGTCAGTGATCAGTATACAAATTTGTTATGACCTATATTGAACATTCATCTTTTACATACCAAATGATAATAATGCTTCACCATTAGAACTAATAGAGATGCTATGTTTTTCTTAGCATTGTTCAATATCGTTCCCTACTTCATTTAAATAGCTTATTCTATTGATTCGCAACCAGTGGTTCGTGAGCTTTGGAGTAAGTGAGGCGTATAAAAAGGTTCGCGCAAATAATGAGCCTCTACACAAAGACTACACGGGGGGTTCGCCAATTTCTGTCGTATTTTAAAGGGGCACGCAAAAAGAAAAAAGTTGAGAACCACTGGCTTATACAAATGAAAAATAATTTTAGTGAAGGTCTAATGTTTACATTTTTAACAAGCTTATGTATACAAGTTATATACTGATATATATGTATTCTGTTTTTATGAAAATTAACAACATTAAAAATTATTTTTGAAAGCTAAATTTTATTTAAATATTTTCAAGGTTGCATTTCATAGTGTGATCCTTTGAACTGGACGCACTTGGTAGACACTGTCAGATAACATAGACAACTTGAACATAAACTGCCTTCTTAAGATATTGATATTTTCTGTTCCATGCCTCTAGTATTTCATTATATTTTGAAGCATAAGTAATAACAAAAAACAATTTGCCACTAATACTTCAGGAACTGTCTAAATTCACAATTGTCTTCAATTTTATATTTAATAGTGTTCTAATTCTGTGACATTTTTTTTTAAATTGAGAATATATGCACTAGCTTAATGTAAGCCAATATCATTTCTTTGTTCAAATATAAATTATAAAGATAAGTTTGTTACATAAATAACTATGTAAATTTATGTACAAGTTCATTTCTTTAAATAAATGCAATTACTTACACTCTTACATGAAATGCTTACGATGAAATAAAGACTCAAAATATGTATACGACTAATGACTCACTTGTATTTTATTGTACCACAATTTTGTTAAACATTCACAAAGTATCCATTTTTTTAATAATAGTTATACTCTTCTAAATATAAAATAAAATCATTGCAATGTTCTTTAAAATACCAAAAATGAATTACAAATTAAGAACACATTGATTATGTTGTTCTACAAAACTTATTGATTTTTAATATTTTATTTAACATGCATAAAATTTATATTTCGATAATAGTACGATTTTTAATTCAATGCACATCAAATAAAAAATAAGGATGAAAATTCAATTATAATCGCTGACCCATATTTTCATATATTACTCTATCGATTAAAAAAAGGTCCCACAGTCAGCTTATTTTAAAACGACCTAAAAATATTATTACAAACACAAAACTTCAGTAACACGAATTAAATAAACATCAACATATAAATGCATGTTATCAATAGAAACTGGTTTGCATAAAAATTATGAACATTTTCTTTGTTAGTATCTATTTTAATATGTACACAGACATCAATTTCTGGTTTGCTCCGACATTCATATAGTAATAATATAATACATTTATACATTTGAATTATCTACGCATTAATGAAAATAAGGTTTTTGAGTTACTTTACAGACACTTGTTAGTAAAGAGAACATTTTGACGTATAAATAAGAGCATTCTATTTCTTTCCATGTTGTTTAATTAGTGACAAATTTCAGAAAGTTTACACATTCGTTTAGATTTAAGCTCCATTGAATCATTCGTGGTTCTTTAAGTCACTAATTGTTTTTGTTGTGAGTTTAAATGAATTGAGGTAACACCGTAATACAGTTCTATTCATTTCTTGGTTCTATGGTTTAAAAACATTAGCATATTTACCTGAAAAATGAAATGTATGTTTATATTAATTCAGTTTTATGGAAATATTTCATTTTTAAAATTAATATTTAAATACACATTATCACGAATATTTTAAGGTAATTTCCATAGCTTAGTTCCATAATGAAAAAAAATGTGATATTATGCAAATTATAATAAAACTAATAATAATAATAGTTTTACTCCTGACTCTGTGCTTTCAAAAAGATTTTATAATGAAATAGAAAAAATGATGATCACTCAAATACTTTTCGATATTTAAATGCAGCACAACAAATATGGAAATGCTAATGTATTTCTAAATTTATGTATTTCTAAAATTTCTTATTTTTTTAAATGCTTAATAGAATGTGGATTCGTCGTTATTAGTATGACTAATCAAATACTGTTCTATCAGTCAGCCATAGAATCAGTAATGATAGAACAGAGTAAAATTTGACAAATTTGTACAACTTTCAAATTGCATCCTTTATACAGGGTGAATCTAAACTCTTGGGCAAAACTTTAAGTAGTGATAGGGCACACAATGAGGAATCGTAATCACATAGCAATCTGGGGTGAAAGGCAGTTTTAACTTACCCGGTAATCATCACTTTTGGAAAAGCATTGAAGTGTCCGTCTAATTCCTTAACCAAGTATCATAAGCAATAGGCTCATCTCCGAAAATTTCATCATGAAATAAAATAAACTTTTAAAAATATCCATTTTAGTCGTCTGTTTTCGGAGAAAAATACATTAGTCTCTGACGAACAATGGTCAAATGCAGTTTTGTTTCAGCATTTTTTCCGAAGTGATTATTAACAGCTATACGAAGACGACGTTGCCGACCCCACATGGCTATGTGATTTTGATTCCTTATTATGTGCCCTATCATCCGTTAAAGTTTTGCCCAAGAGTTTAAATTCACCCTGTATAGTGAATGATTTCTCAGACTGTAATAGGAAAATTTCGTTTTACTGAATGTTTTATGAATTATCTCAGATCTCTGGTTTTGTAATTAAGCATTGGTAAATTAAGCAATATCAATTTGTATGAAATGCTTCAAAAATATATATCTACTTGTGTATTTATATGTATGTAGCATTTAGCAGTAAAATAGTTAAAAAGAAAAATTTAACTAAAAAATAAGTTTTTTTTTAAGGAAAACTTTAGTATACTGATGCTAAGTTCAACCATTGATGTCAAAGGTATTTTAGCATGTTTTCTGTTTTCTTAATTCATGTTAAAATATTGCATAAAATCTTACCTTAAATATTAAAATCAGAATAATACACATACGAATTCTTTGCTTTCACAAATTGCCATGCCTATATTATTTTTTTTTATATTTCTGAAATTTAGTGATAGCATTAACTAAGAAAAATTATATTTTACCTAAACAGGCAATAAAAAAGTATAAACGAGTTTATTATAGTGCAAAACATCTATGCTTTACTAAAATCAGTAAACTATTAAAAAATACGTTTTGAGAAATTCTTCTTACTTACATAATATTTCCCTAAGCTATTCAAACGTCCGTTTGCCGCGGAGATACGACAGAATGTTTTGCTATCACAGTAACAGGAGATGCTGTAGAAGATATCGGTGATCCCTCGTCTATAGTTGGCAGCGTTACCATAGGTATCGCATGTGTCTGTTCGGGACCCACCATATCATCTGCTGGTCTATGGAACTGTAGGGAAACTGTCTCTACTGGTTGTGTTTGCCAGTCTGATGACTGCGACCAGGGCATTTTCCCAGAAGGTAGCTGTTAAGACATTCAGATTATAGTTATTGTATTTATACTTATACTAGTTATACATATAGTTAGTTTTATGTATAAGTTTCCTCTTTTTTATTTTACAGTTACGTTATAAAATGTGTTTCGGCTAAGTCATTTAGATTTAATAAGTAGAAAAATACACGTGAATGTGTAAGTATGTCGTAAGTATTATAAACAATTTATATAAGATATTTCGTGATTTTATCTTTTCCTTACAGGAAGGGAACCATAGCAAAGCCTCATTATTTATTTATTTATTTATTACTATTATTCTAAATATTGCTGATGTTTACATTTACACAGCTTCACATACACAGAAGCCATTACACATAATGCACACTTTTCTCAAAACTGTGCAATATTCAAGATATAATTAAGGTAATCAGATTAAACCATGGTACGACATTAATGCTAAAATCTACTCCCACTTTATTCATAAACAAAGAAATTTAACAATATCTGTTCATCGTCTTACATTGTTGAACCTGAAAAATTACTAAGTAAAATCTAAAAAAATCCTTTATTATAGAAAACAAGTAATTCAAGCCATTAAAAAAAGATGTTAAAATTTAGCTACTTCGCTTATACGATCCATTTATATCTAACTTAACTTTTTTAAACAAAACTGTAAAAAGTTTCAGAAACTTACTTTCATTTTAACTTGCGATGAAACATAATCTTCGCTGGATATCGGAGATGTTATCCGACTCCAATGAACACTTTCTGGGGCGTAGTTCGTAAATGACTCTTCCTCTCCTGGTTTTAATTTCTCACTGAATACGACGACATCTAAAAATAATGAAAAATAATGTTTTTGCTAAATTTATGGACGTTAAAATGCGAAATAAATTTGGAGATCTCAAATAACAACATATAACCTCCATTTAAAAATACAATAAATTAAATTGCATTTAAAATAAGGAAAAATAGATAATAAAGGTAATTTTGTAATGTTTTAATTACTCCAACGTTATCCAGGACATTGGGACGTATTTGCACTAATAAGCATTTTTATGCATAAGTTTATTCTTCTTGATTTTACAATTACATTATAAAATATGTTTCGGCTAGGTCATTTAGATTTAACCTGGAATCATTTAAAATACAATATTCATTCCGAGTGTTTTAGGATAATTGCGACATTATATTAGCACTTGAACCAGTATTAAACTTAGTATTGAGATGTCGTTGAAAATATACCTGGTATGTTTTCTCTAATTTTTTCTTCATCCCTTCCAGTACATGGGCAAGTTTCCGAACAGTTTTCTGTTGTTTTTTCTGTATTTTGAGTAGATCTATGAAAATGAGAAATGGGCGTATTAATACTCTGACGAGATATTAAAAATTCTTTTATTGTTTCTTACAATTTCTTATTAGCGTTTATTTTAAATATATACAGAGTGTCCGAAAAGTCCTTGACAAATTTTGAAAATTCACAAAAAGGCAACAAATTGTTGTATCAATATGCGGCTCGCACAGCAATGTTTCACAGAATCACGAATTTTTTTTTCCAAAATGTGTTCATAGATGGCGTTGGATCTGTAGTTTTCAGCAATGACAGCCAATAGGATTTTTCGTGATTATCGTGATTTTTCGTGAGTTTAACACCGCATTGACGATGCGGGAATACTCATTCTAGCTATGACGACTGCAATTGAGAAAGCGCATTGCGTTAGGTTGGTATTTAGAATCAAAATCCACACACACACACATAACTACTGTTGAGAGAAAGTTTCATAACATGTTTAAGAAAAATCACAATCCATGCTTGATAGAACATGGCATGAACTTAAGTACCACTTAGATGTGGTTCTAGAAAAAAAAGGTGCACTCATTGAACTCTGGTAATGAAAAGTATTGCTTAATAAAATGATTAAACACCTTACATTACGCTTGTTTTTCTTACTGTGATGGTACAGCGCCACCTATGAACACACACGTATATATATATATATATATATATATATATATATATATATGTAGGTATCAATGTTTTCAAATTGGAAAGACGCAATAAAAGTAGACAAAAGTCTTTTTAAAAATTAAACTTCATAAATGAGCCCACGAATGCAATACAGATGAAACACATTTTAGTCGAGCTTCACCATGTGATCACAGCTAAAGACTACAGATTATACCACTTTTTGTTTGAGCAAACTACCGCAAACTTCTTTAATGTAATTAGTACAGAAAATTTTTAACATTTTAAATACTTCATTAGTTTTATTTTATATGCGCAATAAACATTTGTATATGTGTGAAAATTTCTTTAGTAGTCTAATATATATCAGCCCTGTTTGCTAAAATGTATCAATCTTCATTTCAAGATAATGCTTTCCTAACGAACCATGATGAGCTCTTCGTGTGTATACAAACCCATTTATAACTGATAAATTATCATTTTTGCTGTGGAATGCTTACATTCTTTATGTTCTTAGTACTTCCCCTATATATGTTCCAGTGTAACCAAATAGTCCAGTATAACCAATTTTGCGATAAGAACAGTTGTGCTTTCGTGTCTGTTATAAATTTTACGTTGGTGTCTTTTCCTATTTTTTGAAGTAAAATGAAATTTGTATTGTCAATAGTTTTATTAAACACTAACATGTTAAAAAAATGCATTTTTATGAAACATTTATATACATTCTATAAAAAAGAAAAAAAAAAAAAGAACGGAAAGCACCTTCGAGCATCAAGAAGGAATTATTCGATTGCAATAAAAAATGGTGGATGTAAAGAACATACATAAAAACAGACGATTGAAATTTCCGAACAATTGAATGATTTACGGCAGAATTTGATCATTACAAGGGAGGAAAACAATAAAAATTTGGTCTACCTCTGGCATCGATGCAAGCTCTCATCCAGCTTGGTACAGACTGGTAAAGTTCCGGGATGGTATCCTGCGGAATTTCTTGCCAAATTCTCTCCAATTATTGGGCTAAATCGGCAACATTTTGAGATGGTGCAATCACCTTCCCATAACGTCCCAAATGTGCTCTATGGGAGAGAGAACAGGCGACCTACCTGACCAAGGAGGTACAGGGAAAGCTAGAAGATAATTCATAGCAGAACGAGTCATATGTGGCCGGGCATTATCATGTTCAAAAGTAAGCCCAGGTTGTCGCAAAAGGAACGTTAACACAACCGGTCGTAGAATGTTGACAACGTACCGCCTGGGCTGTCAATGTGTCAGAAATGACTGTCAAAGGGGTCCGGATATCACAAGAGATGGCACCCCAGATCACAACACCTTGTTCTGGGCCTGTGTGGCGTGCGATAATCAGGGCAGGATCGCCCCTCTGCCCTGGACGTCTCCAGACACTTCTGCGGGTGTCGCCAGGACACAGTTGGAAACGGAACCCGTCACTAAAGACTATACGTGTCCAGTCAGAGCAGTTCCACGTTGATCCAGCCTGCCACTAGAGTAATCGGACTTGACGGTGTACTGGCGTGAAAGGACACAGGCGTAACGGTCGGAGCGACAGTATAGTCCGTTCTCTCAATCATCTGTCGAGGGTCATGTTGGGTACATGTGTGCGGGCCACAAGGTGGATAGTTGGTAGCGCCGAATCTGTGCTGTGATGCTGCTCAACAACAATAATCGCTGACAACAATGGCAGACAATCGCTGTATCCTCCCGTTCTGTTGTGTCCTCGGTGGATCGCTATCATTTTGATACTGAGTTGACCCACTTTTGCCAGCATCGTCTAATAGCCGCATCGCTTTGATGCAGATGTCTAGCGATTCTTCGATTCGTCCAACCAACAGTCCGATTGCACGACCTCTTCCAAACTCCGACATCTGCTCATAATGCACATGAATATTTCGGCGAGGCATTGTTACAGCCGACGTACGATATCGCAGTCAAAATATAACAGAAATTTGAACCATCAGATTGAGAGTCGCTCCTTATATCATAGCTGCCAACTACTACGGTATATAATTAACCACTTTTTTAAACAGTATATTTTTTTAGTACTTTTTCTAAGGAGTAACCAAGTCACACGCTTAGTAAAAAAATTTTGCTATATTTTAAGCCGAAAAATAATATTTAGAAAAAGTGGTTAATTATATTCCGTAGTAGTTGGCAGCTATGTTATATGCACCTGCTAAATGCGATAGCGCTTCCGCTATTCATTCATTAGACTTCATATTTTAATCATTTGCATGTTCGGTTCGAATGTTTTTGCATACAAAATTTCATTGCACTCGAGTTACTCCTTCTTGGGGCTTCCATTTTTATGTTATACAGTGTATTAGGCATTATTAGACATATTCATTTATATGAAAGCATTTCCCCATATTTAGTTCTACTAACTTTAATTAGTATCAAATCTTATGCTAACCTGGACTTTCCCTTTAAACGCAATGTAAGCAAACTTGGTTTTATCAGATTCTGATTTTTACACTTACCCGCAAGGCTTAAAAAAAAAAAAAAGTTATAAATGGAATATTAGGAAATTTTGCATACTTGTTGCACAGATGTATCTCTATTCCCTGAACCTCAGTTTTCGTAAGAGGACCAAAATATATCGTTTTATAGCATGATGAATTATAAAAGTTTTAATAATTTTAAAATTGTATGAAATTTTCATTTTAAAAGATATTGAAATACTAGACAATTTTAAATTTTGAGGTTTATAGCATAAAGGGTCTATCTAGCTTTAATTTTAATTAAAAATTTAGGTTATACTATGTATCTTACGGAAACTGGAGGTAAGTCAAAATATTTTTTTCTAAGTTTGGGTATATATTTTGAGTTACTGAGAAAAATGTATTTACTTGATTTCAAAAACAGGTTTAATTTTAAAAACCAATCATTGTGCTTTACAAGTTTCAAAAATTTTATTTTAAAACAAGCAGAAGTTTTCTGCTTATGATGAATCGAAAAAAAGTATGTGAAAATGCATGAGTTTGAATTTCGAAAGGTCCTTACCCCATAAAAATGCATTATTTCTTAATCTGTAAATTAAAATAATACAGTTAAAAGCAATTTCACTTCATTTTCATTTTTGACTTTTCAAACATTTTTAAGTAATTTAATAAACATCGTTGTTTCTTTAACAAGTATTACGATCACATTAAAAAATAGTTAACTATGTTACTTGTTCAAAATAAACAAATGAAACACTTAGACGAAATTTTAATAAAAGCATCACTGGTTGGTAAAATAAAACTATTTCGAATTAAAATCCCTCTTTTGAAGCCAAATAATGAAAAAAACATTCCTTTTAAAATACTTCAAAAGGTTTCATATTTAAGCAATTAGCAATGCCACATACTTAGAGTGCTTTAATATTTAACGACAAATTATTTTCTTCGTCTTTTTTGAGATAGATTTTGGTGTAATTAATACTTTTTAAATAAATTATTTGTCTTTCCGTATTTTGTAGCTCTGATGAAGTGAAATAAAATTTCTGTAAACTGAAAGGGTATGTTAAAATAGTTTTTCGTTCATTAGAATTATTAAAATTTTAAATCCACTTCAATCATTTTGAAGATACTGTACAAATGGACATGGTTTTCTGAAAAGACCTCCGCCTAAATTCAGCGCGAATAAATATTACTAGAAAATAGTCATTAAGCAAACGATCACTTACTTTTCATTTCCCGTTGTCCTATCTGAAAAAATAAAATAAAATAAATGCCTAAAATGTATTTAAATGCCATTATAAAAAAATAAAAAAAACATTAAATACAATATTTAAATTAATCTGGAGTTTTTGCATGATATTTCACAAATTAACTGCATTATCAATTTAAATATGTTTAATATGTTTTACCTTTCCTTTTTCTTCGAATAATATGCAATTTTATGACAAGGAATACCAAAACAATAACTAAAATAAGTCCACCGACTGCACCACAAAGTATTAAGAGCATAGGATTCAGCGCTATTTGCCATGAATCGTCTGAAACAAAAGCACAAATTATATTAAGAAATATAACATTTAAATAAATATTTTAATAAATTTCGATACTTAATATATACCTCATATGATAATCATAGATATCGCAGCAGTATATTTTTCTCTCTCTAGAAATGTAGCCTACAAATTGCTATAAGAACATTCAGAGTTATCATACTATTTTTTTGTATTTATTTAGTTTTTATTGCATGATTAAAAAAAGACTGAATAGTAATGACTGCATTGGCTATTTACATAAATAAAAGTAGGTGGATTTTAAGTTAGTACGACTAGGCGTGCGAGTAGGCGTACTTCGAAGTTATACAAATTCCGCAGTTAACATCACGATTTATGTAGCATGTGTGTGAGAGGAATGAGCATCTGTTTAAATCCAAGGTACAAGAGAAATGGTTTGTGAGTGATATGAAATACTGGAGATACATTTGTTTTTCAAAACGCCAATAACTATACCCCGCTCATTTGCGAGAGCTTTTTACCCCTCGCAACCCTATTTTTGAAGATTACAAATGGTGGCAAGAGGAAATGGCAATCATGCAATCTGATTGGTCGTCTTCTTCAAAATCCCCATAACGTCGCTTGTGTAACAGTAATAACTTGTGTTATAATAAGATTACAGGATAAAATAAACTTCGCACGCAATTTGCGAGGGTTGGTAGACTTATGAGTGTTTTCAATGTTAAATATACATCTCGCAGCGACTTATTCCCGGTCGTTTAAAAATCCTTTAACTAAATATTTATTGCTTTTACCTTGCCTAGTTTGACTTTCAGGAGAAGCTGATGTTGTAGCGTAGAGGGAAATCGGTCTGCTCCTACCCTTAGCATTGCTGGAAATAATGGAAACAGAATACGTAGACCCTGGAAAAAGCCTTCTTGCAATGAAGTCAGGAGTTTGTGCTGAAACGTTTTGCTGCAAGACATTGCTGGACATATCTCTGATTTCCATGAAAAAGTATTGTCCCAAGCCTCCATCCTTCCCTTCCATGCAGCTTATTCGAAATGAATTTTCAGATTCTTCACTTACTGTGCAGTTATGAACGGGCTCCGGAGGCTCTGCAAAGAGAACAATAGAAATATATAACATGTAACAATCGTCAAGTGTAAAACGATTTAAAATTCGATCTGACCCTGTAGATTAACAAAGAGTTAGCGTGCTTTTTCTAATCTTTGCAGAAATGCTATGGCAGTCATTCCTTGTGTGTTCATCATTGCTGTCAGATAAAGAAAGGGAATTGATATCGAAATTTTGCATTGATAGAAAAGAAAATGTTTCAGTAAAGAAGACTTGCATTTTATTTCAGTGAGAATGTAATCAAAGTATGAATGAGTCAAAAGATATTTCGTTATGTGGCAGGAAAAAAGTCTTGATCGTAGATGTATTTGGAAAAAAAAATGGATTATGAATCTTGGTTATTCAATACCTATTAATTCTAATAATTGGGTATTCAATAATTTTGCATAGAAAGAGAAGCTTCAGTGGTTTTAAGTTGAATAGTTCTATTCTATGTTCCCTTTTTAAAAATAGCTAATGCTTGAAAAACTGTCCTTATTCATCATATAATTATTATAATTGAAATCGAAAAACGTTTGCATGGAACATGAGCACATTTTAAATAATGCAGCAAAAGGATTGAGTAGCAAGTCAGAAAATAATTACAACTATAAAAATGTATTACATTAAAATTGGATATTGAACAGTTCGTTAAAGTTTAATTAAGACTGTCTAAGCAGTTCACATTTTTAAGTGAGTTCCTTATTTATTAATGATAAAAGACATTAGAAACGGAAATTAGCTCCAAAATATATTTACGACTTGGCAAAAGTTTTTGAAGGAAGCATGTCAGTGATTTTCTTATTCTATTGCATAAAATGTAACTAAAATCTTCCTCTTTCTTTAATTTTAATACAACGATTTTTGCGCAAAACTAAGGATTAATGGATGAAAGGAAGTAATGATTTAAAAGGAACCTTGATTTAAAAGGAGTAATGAATTTATATAATAAAAAGATGAAGCACAAAGCAGTTTCTGTTTTAACCCTTAGTAATAATAAATTTTATTACTAAGGGTTAAAACAGAACGAACGGTATGAATGAGCGAATTTGCGTTTTAAAGTAATATACGATTTAAACTTTTTGGAAAGAAGCAGTACGGCAGGGACATTGGCAAAACTAACAAAATACCTTTAGGGAAAGGAAAGTAATAATTAAAAAAATGTAGGAATTAAAAGAACCTCTCGTGTTAATGATTTTCCTTTCAGCAAGCTACTTCTCTAAATGCAACACATAAGAAGTACAGTAAAACAGTTTAAGTTTTAAGGAGATGGTTATGCATGGACATTATTCTGACTCCGCTCCCAGCGCATTCAACTGTTCTTTTACAAAAATGCAATAAGCCGCACCGCTTTAATGTTGAGCTTGGCTAAAAGGTAATTGCTCTGAGGAGATAGTTCTAAGTGTGTGTGTGTTTTTTTCTCTTGTTTCTCCAAAGACTTTCATAACTTTTATTAATCCATTTTTACACCAAGAAAGTGAAAATGGAACAGAAATTTTCAAGAAATTACCGCAGTAATAAATAAAAAGAATCGATTACTTGATTAGGGTTGTAAAAAGAAATCTTGAATTAGTCATACAACGAAGAGGTGAATGGCTTCGAAAGAAAATTCATGCTAAGTAGTTGGAAAAGATTTTATTTTAATTGTTTGTAAATACTTAATATTACTTAAAGTTTCATATGAAAAATAAATGTGCCTATACATTCCCATATCAGTAGTGACGTATTTTACCCCATTGTAGGATAACTGTTCGAAAGATTTAATTTCGTATATTACAGTGTTTACTCGCATAATAGTCGCTTTCGAATAATGGCCGCAACCCCATATTGAAGCAGAAAAAATAGCTTTATAGTTACAATATCATGTAGTACCTTTTTCAAGCATGACAGTCGCAACTAGACTTGACCATGAAAAACGGGCTCAAAAAATACAACTATTATGCGAGTAAACACGGTATTTAAAAAAATATTATATATTCCTATTTTGATTGTTGACTACACATTTCAAATATTCATGGTCCATAAATAACCACCATTTTCTCCTACTGAAAATGTCGATACACAGGAAATTTTAAAAGATAATACCTACACATTTATTCTAATTAATACGAAAAATATTCTTATTTTTTCATTGATATTCACTTAAAGAAAAACTTAGTTTCAATATTTATAAAATTTTCAATAGCTGAAAAGTTTAAAGCTGTTTTATAAAGGTCATAAATGAACAAGATTTTTCTTTCTTTTTTTTTTTTACCCTCCGCTAAAGAGGGTAATAGTTTTTGGCAGACGAAAAAAGTCGTGGATGATAATTGATAGTAAATAAAATCTTACAGATCTCACGGAAATTTGAAACACACCAAGATCCGACACATGATTGGAATAATGGATACTTGAAAAATTTCAAAGTAACGTCAGATGAAACAAAAGGGGAAACTGTAAGATTTTGTCAGAGCGTCTGCGACTGGCTGTCAAGTTCCCGAGGTTCCGATTTCATTTTTCAGAACTTGGATTTGTTTCCAGAGTCGCGTTCAAACTTTTGTCCCTCCTCGGAGCAAGTGGTGGTGTTCTGTCGTGGCATTTCTAAAATTTTCATTTTTGCGGGATCAGTGTGAAATAGCTCGTAGGCTTGGTATTTCACGCTCTACTGTTCAGTATTACATCGTTAAATATCAGAAGAATATACCCGGGACTGTTGTTCAAGGCCGCGCTGGCCGTCCTCGCCAGTTGTCTGATCCGGAAGAAAGTCATCGTGAAACTAACCGTCTATTTATGCAAAGAAAAAGGGAAGATCCAGATTTTCGTGCTCAAGAAGCGGAATCCAAATCCAGAAGACAAGACAGAAAACGTTTACGACTCTGTCTAGATATACCATCGAAAAGACCAAGAACAGATACTGATCTAAATGTAAGGTGTGAAGAACTAGAATTTCGTAAATTAGCTGAGAAATTTTTCGAAGCTGTTGCTGATGGTCCAATCCACCAATGCTATTGTTGTGATCGACTGTGGTTCAAAAAGTCAATAAGAACCCATTCCAAAACAACTTTACTGTCCAAAGGAGCGACAACGGACTTTATAAAACTAGTCTTTTACAAAGATATCGATGATATTGGCAAATTTTGCAAAACATGTTACGATTGTTTGATTAAATTGACAATACCAGAATTAGCTATAAGCAATGGCTTCGAATTCCCCGAAATACCGGATTGTTTAAAATACTTGACACCACTGGAAGAACGGTTGGTTTCTCCTCGTTTGATTTACATGCAAATACATCCTGTACATGGCTGCCAATACAAATTAAAAGGTTCTGTCAAAAAACCTCTTTAGCGGAGGGGAAACTAATTTCAGCTGAAGGCTGAATATTTTAAATTAATATAGGATCGCGTCAAACAAGTCCTTTGATTGAAGAAGAGTTCAAAATGTCAATTCTTTTCTTTTTAAATTATAGTTTTGTAGTTGATTGGTGAGGTGATTGATCCTATCATCTAATTTGTTGATAGTTTGATAGTGTTTTGATTCCTTGGATATCGAAAAATAAATAACTTATGTTAATTTAAGGGTACAGAAACGTTGCTGTTGTTCTAGCAAAGATCTTATTCTATATTATTATTTTTTTTTTAATGTGAGCGTTAGCAGATTTATCAAGAATTACACATATTAACAGATACTGGCCTCGACATTGGCATCTCAGAATAAGTATTGTACTTCAATGATACGTTTTACTTTTATAAAAATATTTCATCTTTCGAAAATATTTAGCAAAAATTTGAATTATTTCATATTATCCATTTTACTAAACAATTACGACATTTAATCGCTATAACCAATATATGCACTATATTTTACACTGAAGATACTAACTCTCTCTTAATATTTTTTATATATACTAGCTGAAGTGCCCGTTCTTCGCACGGGAATGAATGGACTTTTTGATATTAAGATTTGTTGTGATTACTATTTATTGTAATAAAGAGATATAGCAAAACGGATATCGCGTTATATTGTGTTCAATAATTATGCATACCGAATTTCAAGGCAATAGTTTGTACAGTGCAGAAAGCGATACGGCGTAGCGCAATCTAGTGGCGAGCTTTAGCAAAACGGATACGGCGAAAATATTCTTCATTCAGATATCGATGTATACGAATTTTCCTGACGATCGGCTGGATAGCCCTGAAGTTCATGTGTTGATGCGATATCTAGTGTCAAGTTATAGGAAAATGGATAGCGCCAAACTCTCCCCTGTGTTCAAATATCTATGAAAACCTATTTTCATAGCGATCATTTGCACAGTCAGGATGTGATACACTGCAGGGCCATCTAGTGGTTAAAGTAATGATTTGCTACAGCACCGTGAAGTGGCGAGTTATAGCAAAATGGATAACGCCAAAATATTCTCATTGTTCAAATAGCTATGGATACTGATTTTCATAGCGACCCTTTGAATGGTCAAGAATTTCGCCTGCTGCAGCGTCATCTAGTGGCGAGTTAAAATAATAATGCATTGCAGTGACATCTAGTGGTGAGTAACATGAAAAGTAACACAGTTAGAATATATTCTTCGTGCTCAAATGTGTAAGTATAAAAACTTTTATACCAGTCGATCGAACGATATAGAAGTTGATGCGTTGCAGCGCCATTTAGCGGCAAGTTACAGTAAATGGATAGTGAAAAATATTCTCCGTGTTCTAATATCCGCGTGTACCAAATTTCATCGAAATTGGCTGGACGATATTCGCATAGCAAACGGCTAAACGGAATAGAATTCGACGTTCTGCTGCGCCACCGAGTGGAAAGTTAGAGGAAATCGGATAGCATAAAAGCTTTCTCCATGATAAAAGACTTAGGTGAACCAAATTTCATGGTAATCTGTGAAACGGTGCTGGAGTTTTTCAACCTCATACACACATACCAACATTCATTTTTATCTATAACCAGTCTTATTATATATACCAGTCTCAAATATAATCCAGTTTCAAATCTAAGCCCCGCCAAAGTGCCAACATACGCCATCTTGCAAGAGTTTTTTCAGGGAATCATTCGAAGCATTGACTTAGCAATAATCAAAATAGGAAATAGTTCGACCGCCAAATAGTAAAGCAGGCATTTACTTGAAAAGTGGAATCCCTTAATACAGCCGCATTTTATAAATTATCAACTATAACGTGTTTTATTCATCGTTACCTCGATGTACTAAATGCGAAGATTTCAATTTTCTGAAATTTGGCGGAATTCCCGCAAGTTAAATCAATGTACTCGGCGAGAATTCTGAAGCTAGATCGCTTGAAATGCCCTTAATAGCTGCATTATTTCTGCACGGATAATTAAAATTTAATGCTCTAGTCTAATCAAACCTATACACTTGTTTTCAAAATTGCTATTTCCTTAAGCTCTGAGTAAATTGCGCCAAAAAGCCTAAAACTGTGCAAACCGCTAGAACTCACTTTCTAAAAATCGGCCTATCAGCCATTTTATTTTTCGCCAAACTAAAAAAAATTAACATATTAGTCTCGGAAATCTTCAATCCTCATTGTTTTGCTTATAAAACATTTCATTCCTGCTCTCATTTCTAATGTGCACAGGATATTATAATTTAAAAAAATAACCTTACAAATATAAACTAAAAAATCATTATTATTCTTTTATTTTTACTTTAAGTATTTAAAACATTTTATTCGGCAAAATCGCCACACATGGCAACCACGATGCTTATTTCACACTTTTTTTTCTACAGGGGTTACAATTACGGAAAGCTTTCTGCGTGGAGAACATAAAAAATCTCTTAAATTCCGGAAACGGGTGGACTTTCAAAGTTTTAAAGTGGACTATCATTTGTTCTATATTATTTTACATAGCTGTGCAAAATTTCAGGCTGAATAGGTCCGTTTTTGTGGATTTGTATATTACCCAAATCCACAAACTGACAAACAGAATTTCATTTTTATTTATAAGATAACCTACGCTTGTTTTTAAAAATACCCTCTCATTAAATTGCGCCAAGCGCTGGAATCATAAAAAATCTGACACACTTTCAGATTTTAAATGCGCACTAAAGTGCTATATATTAAAAGCGTATTATAATCCATGGGTCTTCCCTATTTTCTTTCCTTATTCCAATAAGTTGGAAAGTATATCATTATTCATGAGTGTGATTAAACACAACAAAAATTGATATTTCTATCCTTTTTCTGGATGTAATACATTAAAAATAGATGGGAAAAGATGTGCAGACAAATGCACAATTCGAACTGAAATAAAGATTAAAAACTCATTCAGGTGTATTCATAATTGAAGCAGCAGAAGCAGACGATAAATAGCGCTTGGCGCTAGAATCACATCTCCTCAAAGTCGTATATCGACCGTTTTATTTGTTGCCAAATTAAAAAGTTGCACGTTTTAGTCTCGGAAAATTTCCAAATCTTATTTTTCTTTTGAGTATGAAACATTTCATTCCTGCTCTGATTTCACATGCACACGATGCTTTATTTAAAAAATAACCTTAAAAATAATGTAAACAAAAAAATCGTTATTCTTTTATTTTTAATTCAAAAGTCTGAATAATTTAATAAACTCGCCAAACATGGCAACCTAGATGGGCTAAACTCTCACACCTTTCCACTCCAGGGATACAATTGCGAAATGGCGAGAACAAAAATGATCATTTGTGGCGACACGTTTTTTATCGATATTTCCGAAAATAATTCGAATTTCGAAAAAATCGCTTCGAGATGTGTCAGGACCCGCCTTGGAGAATTTCCGTACAAAATTTGGTAGGTCTACGATCACCCGTTTCGGAGCTACGCGAGAAACAGACAGACAGACAGACAAACTAACGGATAGTTTACTCATTGCTTTATTTATATAGATGTATATATACACACATTTTTGCCTTTATTAAAAAGTTCTTTGAGAAGAATAGTGTTTTATTTAATCAAAAGCATTTAACTACATTTTTGAATTTCTCAATTTGCTTTTTTCCGAACACGTCGTGGCTCTAAAGTAAACCTTCAGTATTGTTTTTGAGTGAAAATAAAAACATATTTTTTAAAATTAAAAGAAATCTTATCTATTTCCGAAAAAGGAAAAGCGCGCCGTTCAAAGAAATTAAGTACCGATATTATTCTGGCGTTCGCTTCTTTCTTCGTAGAAAAATTAATGCAGTACACTAGAATTCGCTAATGATTTATTTTATATTTTTTAGAATATCCTAAAATGAGATAACGTACAAGAAATGATCATATTTGTCACATAATAAAATAATCATTTTTCTTTGTCGAGTTCGTTATTACCTGCTGGTATCACATAGAAAAGACAAGGAGTCCTCTGCTGTCCAACGTTGTTCCGTCCCCAGCACTGTAGCGTCCCAAAATCACTCTCTGACCTTGGAATATAGTTCACTAGACTTTTGGTCCCGGATGTGTAAGTTGGCACTAGTTCTAAGTTACCGGATGAGCTGTTGAATTCCCACCGAAAATCGACGTCATCCGGATCAGCTTCAACCTCACACGGTATCTGCACCGGATAATGCAACATAGCACCGAACGTTGTTTGCTGGTCTCTCTTACACACAGGTGAATCTACGCGAAAGAAGGTAAAAAAGTCATTAAAATTTAATTTTAAAATAAACTCTCTGAATCATGTAACAATAGAATCTCCATAATCTGAGGTGGTCAGGTACGATTGCATTTCGGATAACTGAAATCTCGTGCAACACGGATATCATTTATCATAATATTTTGTTATTCTATTCGTAAGTAAATATTAAATCTGTTATTTGTTATAATATGTTTTAAATGGTTCGAGTTTGTATCTCGTTAAGTTCTTCCACACTGATGGAGGTGGCACATCGGTTAAAGCGGACAGTCCGTTTCAGTTTGGTACCTCCGTTAAGGTGGAGCATCGGATAAGCTGAACACAGTTAATTAATGTTTTACTGTAATTAGTAAATGCTATCCCAAGTTTATTTAAAATTAAAACTTTATTTAACATTAATCAAGGAGAACATTTCCCAAATAGTTTCTACGATATTTCGTTAAGTCTTATTTGAGCAGCAATTTTTGCTTACTTAGATATATTGGAATGCATGTTTACGAGTAACTTATAAGAGTTCAATTTCATAATGTTGGAGATTTAGTTAATATTTCAAAACTAAAACATACAAAAGCATTGTTTATTCTAATTAAACGATTTTCCGAAATGTTATCTGTAATTAAAATCAAAAGCTCGCATTCCTTTAGATTTATACGAAGCTTGTAAAAATTTGTCATTTACATTTTGTATCTGAAAAATGTATTAAGTTAATTTTATTTTTCAAATATTCAATTCCAATTTCTGTAGCATAAGTTAATCTCATTTAACTTGTGAATTTAAAGGGATTAAAAATCTATTTAATTTATAAATGAAGACTTAAATGAAAACTATATTATAGTATTTCCCTTTATATATTTTCTTATGTCCACGACACTTTACTGCCTGTCCTCATATGCCAGATTTATTAAAATATATTCATGGTCAAAGGCAGTTTTAACTAGCATTAAATATTTTTGTATAACACTTGATTTAATAAGTAAAATGTATATTTAATATTTATTGTTTTTAGATGATGAAGGTTCGCAAAATGTTCTCCTATTTTTCTGCCGATTCGTACCTGTTATAAAGTTTGGGAAACATACCATAGTCGGTATTTTTCTTTCCTTTTCTTCTTTTGATCATTTGTGCTTTGTTATCTTCCGAAATAATGAAACTAATGAAAATGCATGCAGCATGAGTCCACTAATGAAATTTCACGTATCAAGTTCTGTATGCTTTAAAAATTTGTCCAATTAATATATATATGTGGTATAGTTACTCACATTGAACTCTAAGGTACACATGGTTACTTTCTCCGGTGCCTTCGCCATTGGTCCCAGTACAGCTGTACCTCCCTCTATTGCTTCTTTGCACTTTTTGTAAAACCAGAGACTGATTGCTGACGATCACACCCGCTGAAATATTCGTGACGAGCTCATGTCCTTCAAATTTCCATCCAGTTTCGGACACCCATGGATTAGCTCTAATGTTACATTCAAAATATACGTCATTGCCTTCTAGAATGTTTGAATGACGCAGTTTGCTACCAAGTCGGAGACTGAGTTGAGGTACATCTGAAATTTGAGGAAGATGTAAGAAAATTTCTGATATATATATTTTTTCTTCCATACATATTTGTACAAGTGCGTGTGTAGACAGAAATATAACTGTTTGTTAACAAGGAAGATCAAGTTAATACCAACTTAGATGTTATAAATTCGTAGCTATTGTTTAAAATTCGTTCTTCTTGAAAGAGGTAATTATTCCTTTTTTTCAACTAATGGTCATTATTATCAGAATCAGCAAATTTTGTCATTTTGTTGGGAGAATCATGACCATTGGAAGGGCAATTATGACCAGTTCGTTTTCTCTTAGTGCTTAAATGTACAGCATTTGTTGAAATAATTACAATATAATTTTTTTCAATTATATGATTTTGTTCGGTTAACTATCACCAACCACTTAAACTAAAAAATAAATAAATAAATAAAATAAAGATTGAAAAACAAAGCGTACTTAAAATGCCAGTTTCATCTTTTATTAAAATAGTATTTTCCTATAATTTAAGGAGTTAATAATCAGCAATTTTGCACATTTTTTTATAAGTTTTGTTTTAGAGAAAGTGGTCATAATTACCCCGCCTGTCCCTATATGGATTGTTTTTTAACTTAAAAATAAACTTGCAAGAAAAAGTGGAACAAAAGCTATTATAGCATGTCCCAATCAGAGCCACACTATTAGAAACATGGTTTTAATCAAAATCAGGTGGCATTTTGATGATAATACACACATATATATATATATATATATATATATATATATACATGCTTCATAATTTAAGCGCTATTGTAATATCATAATTATTTTAAGTGTTTCAGAGTTTTCATGATGGATTAAAAAGTATAAATAAATATATGGCAAATAATAAATAACATATTAAGTGTTTAACTATTGTTAAAATAATTTCCATGTGACTGATTATTTTCTTAAGCATAATGAATGCTATTTCCTTGTATTTTTCTACTAAATTATTGACAATTAATGCAAAAGAGTATTTTAGTACTTGAGATATAAATGCATCGTATTTAAAATGTAAAGATTTGTAATAGATCTTTATTTAAGACAAATAAATATAAGAAACATTTTAATATGCCTACAAATTAGTGGAAAAAATTATATACCTAAATTATCTATTTTACATATAATAACATTTTACATATAATAATATTTTACATATAATAACTCTGTTATAAGAACTCTGTTTTTACATAAATATACTCTGTTAATGTTATTATATACTTTACATATAATTACATGGACAGAGTATATTTGTGTGTATATATATATATATATATATTGTTCTTCAAAAGTACTTATTTACTTTATAAAGCACTTTATTACTTCATACTGCCAAATATAACTAAATAGGTAAAGAGATGTTGTTACCTACAGTGTACTTCTAGTTTCCAGTTGTCTTCTATAGCGCTGCCGGGGATCATCATGTTTTCTGCTTGACAGTACAGGTACTTCCCGTGATCTTCACTAGACGGCGTCATTGTGAGAATACTTGTTGTGACATTTCCTTGGGATGATATCTTGTCGACTGAGCTCTTTAAGCGCACACTTCCTTTACGCCATGTGATAACAGCTGGAGGTCTTGAGCCCTTCGCTTCACACTCGAATTGCACCGTCTTTCCCGCCGATAGCCTTTTGCGCTTGACTCGTAAAGTTACAGATGCAGGTTTGACTGTAATGATTAATAAATCCATGTTATCTGCGTGATATCTCATTACATTTTATGCAGACAGAAATCAGAAGAGGTATTATGTGATTTAAACACAGAACTGGTTTTCAGAGCCGAATAAATTAAAAACTAGGATTATAAATATTTTATGTGAATTACTTGAACATATTTTATGTGAATTACTTGTATTATTTATGTGAATTACTTGTATTATTTATGTGAATTACTTGTATTATTTATGTGAATTACTTGAATAGGCTTAGGATAAACAGTTAAAAACTATATTACCTTATTCGAGTTTATATTTGAACTACTAAAGCATTTAATTAATAAGTTTCTTAAATACGATTTAATGGTTTTACAGCTAGGGAAAATCTGTATGTCCACATTCCAATTTTTTCTATCGATGAATTTTGTTTGTAACCTTCAAATTATTATGTATAAAAAAATCCTACGAATATTTAGGAAAACTTCAATGCAACTCGTTTTCCAAAATGCGCCTAAACATATTTTTTTAATGTATTAAGTAAAGCTTGAAAAAATATTTATTTTGACAGCGGACACCACATTTATCGACACTCCAGCTAAAGTTTCATGTGCCAGTGACGCGAAATTGTGGAAAAAAATATTTATGTATAGTTAAGGTTTTATTCTAGATCTATAGACTAGTAAAAATACTATTTTCCTGTAAAAGTAGTTTTCGCTGCTTAAAGAAAATGTGTAGTTAAAGAGAGGCTGAAAAAAAATATTGAATGCTACAACTTTTATTTTTTACTACAAAATGGTGTTTGTTAAATCTACACTCTCCTCATAACATTTAATTATCATGAAGGCAAATGAGAAGTTTTTCAAGTACTCACTTTTCATAAATATTTTCATTTTACTCACAATAATGTGTAACATTCGAAGTATACTCAGTTTGAAAGAAATTTTTTAAAGTAAAAGCATTAATTATGTTAATATTATTCTGAACTAACTCATTTAGAAAATAAACAAAATTCTTTCTTTTTTTAAAATTTTCTTATAATACGTAAATACCAGTATTACCTACTCAAAAGAAAATTAATTTAAATAACTAAATAAGTGGATAAAAGAAGCCATCACAACAAGTATACTTATTTAAATCGACATAATCTTTTAATAACAAACAGAAGAAACAAAGACGCTGATAATAAATAATAAACAAAAAAATGTTATGTAAACTAAGATGGTATATTTTAACAAAACAAAACAAAATAAATAATTAATTTTGATAAATTACATTGTATAAAAAACTAAGCTTAATTTATAAAAAAAGTAAGAACTCCACATTAATTAATTTAGTGAAAAAATGCGTAATTTTAAAAATCATGAAGTGTAAGGAAAGAAATACTAGAAATTATTTTTCAAAAAGCAATTAGTTTTCCTTTTCTTTTCTCTTATTATTATTGCATAATTTTTTTCTACTTCAGGTTTAGACATACTTCTTTGAATTAGTGCTAAAATAAAAATTGAAAGAGCAATTTAAAATTATATTCATTATCTTGCTGAAGTTAATTGGCTTTATATTTAAGAATTTTAAAATTGTAAGCAAATGAAGCAAGCTAAATTGTGCAAATACTTCCCATTAATTTATAATTATAAGTTTTAAAATATTGTTAACATATTTTAATAAGAGATGAAACTTTTATCCTTTTGTACTTTAAAACGGTAATTTTTTTATAAAGAGAGAAAAATATTTTAATATTAGCACAGTGGTCGTCATTTGTTCCACTCACATCGGGACGGGTTGAAACTGAACGGAATAAAATAAATCTGAAAGAAACGGCGGGACCATAGTAAAAGTGGGAAAATTTAGGAAAACAATCAATAAATTAAATCAAGAATATGAACTATATTCGTCAATAGATTAACCTATGTAAATATTTATTAAAGAATAAAGAAGTGAACAAATGATAAAATAAGTATCTACATTTATTTAATAAAACAATTTCAACTTTTTTTGGGGGGGGGGATCCGAAATTAAAGGCTGTTTTAGGAGCGTAGTAAACTTGATCTGTTCATTTACGGTTTTCTCCTCAAATGATCTACGTAAAGAGTCTGCAGCGTTCAGCAAATCTATTCTTCTGACCCGTAACCGGTTCGGGTGCACATCACATCGCCGTCATCATTATCAGGTGTGTCATGGATTCCGGGTGTAGGAATGATCATTATTTTTATTAAAGTTTTGTTAAATGTATTAACAAATGTTTCATTGAATTACGTAATACCTCATCAAAAATGTGAATCATCTTTGCCTGGGTTACACTTCGCCCTGAAAGCTGTTTACGCAGAAATTTTACCGAATCTCCAAAGATTACTTGACTGGATAAGCCGGCACTCACTACCAAGATAACTTGCGGAAAACAAGTGTAATTTGGTCATTCGTGTTGTTCCTGCCGATTTTCACCGGAATAATCGGCTCCTCGGATAAACCACTGACCCGGATAAGCGGTGGCTACTGTAGTATTAGTTGCTTTAAAGCCTTCTTTGAAACTTGCTTTAAAGAATTGGCATTATTTGAATGTACATTCATAATTTCAGTACAGGGAACCAGATGTAATTGTAAAATTTAAATGAAATGACACAAGAAGAACTGTTTGAAAACCTCAAAAATATCTCTTCTTGGAGTGAAGAAAACTTCTGATGGTATCAGGAAACGCAATGATTAATTTTTCTAATATGGTAAAATACTTTTATTAAATCTAATTATTAAAAATAAAAATTATTAATTAGAGGAAAGTTTCGGTATAGTTTAGATACCATCTTAGAGTAAAAAAAGCTCTCATAATTTGTATTTCTATTAGTTATCACTAGTCTAAACTTGGTGGTAAACAAATGTATTGCTCTGCATTAAAAATAAAATAACATAAAAATGGAAATTTAAATATGCATACATTTTTTGTTCAAAGAAAGCTTTTTTTTTAACGACTGACACTGGGTTTTAACGGTATTGACGAAGCTACACTAGCACATTAAATGTAGCCTAAGAAATTCTTTGACTTAAATATACAATTTATTCTGCGTCCATTTTAAATTTATTTTCTTTCAAAAAAACAAAATCATTTCTTTCAAAAAAAATCTTCTTTGCCCAATGAATATTGCAACTGGAAACTACGTCTTACGCAACTAGTTATAACTGGAATTAGCGGACATAGAATTGCTCATTAATAATTTACCTCGGTAATCATTACATGCAATTTTTTCTACGTTATCACAAAACAAATGTCTATTCAGCTAACAAATGGCGACACTGTATTTGAAAATGGAAATAACAAAAGAAACTTTAATATTTTTCAGATTTTTGTCTTTGTTTATATTTTCCTGTTTACACTTGCTATAAATCTAAAAAGAACAATTCATTTCTTTTTTACATGAGATAAAGAAGAACGTAAAATTGTTAACATAATCATGTTTTGAAACATTTAATTTTTTGTATTAATGCATAATGCAATAGTAATACCGTAACGAAGTCTTTCAAGTAAATGAGCGCATGAAAAACAAAATTCACTTACAATTCATATCTAAAGAAATGGAAGCTTGCACTGGACTGGATATATCGTTGTTGGAGGCTTGGCAAGTAAATGTTGCCATGAGGTCTCGCCTTTGTAATTTGGGAAGATTCAGTTCATTTCTTATAATTAGAGGTGACATAATTTCGTAGCTTTCATCTATAATTTTCCTTCCTCTATACCATATTAAAGAAGGAGAAGGTCTACCTGTTAATGAAAATCGATGCATCTTAATAAAACAGATTTTAACACAATCAAACCACAACATCAATTTATATAGGCATGTATCATTCATATTACAAATAAAAACATCTATTTAGGCCCAAACTGAAAAAATCGAATATTATTTTACTCGTGTTAGAGCATAGGTAAATTCTTATAAGCAATGTAACTTTAAACGTAGCCCAAATTCAAAGTAAAGAATTACTGACTCGAATTCTATTTTAGCAAAAATATATATCATACTAATTTAGATTTTTATTTTTATTTTTCAGAAAAATAAATTTCAACTCATCTGATTGTGAACCAATAAAATTCCCTCATCTATAATAAAGGTGTCTATATATATAGTTGGTGATAATTGTATTAGAGTTACTTGATGAAATTGCCATTTAATTGAACCCATTATTATTCAGTCTATTTTAGTTCAATAAATACGTACATGAACGCGTATTTGATATTTTTATTTTATCAAAAAGACCCTATAGTTACAAATAATCAAAGAAATTCACACTTTTTTTCTTAGTATTATACATTTAGTGCAGCATAAGTCAAGAAAAAAATATTTTTTTCTGTACGTTGTGACTCTAATAATTGGATCACCCGTTGTATTTTATTCAATGTTCGTTTAATCTACTACGCGCTGACACTATTAGTCCTAAATCTAATTTCCGGAATGCATTAAAAGTACATTCGTTTATGATTACCTTAATTACAAGAGCGTTAGTGAACAAGAGATGTTTCTGAAACGACAGGGGCCAGCGATTTAAGTTAACAGTAAAATATAAAATAAAATAAAATGATGATTAATAAAATGCCAAAGAGATAATGAAAGTTTTCCAAAGACAAGATACGTATAAAGCACTATATTAAACACAGATTACGCAGTGACATCCACTCAGTACAATATCGCCGGGGGCTCCAAAGTTTTGTATTTAGAAAACATTAGTATAAAAATTTTTTGGTATATTTTCCCTTGTATTCACAAGAGCAAGGACATAGAATAACTTTCAGATGAATTTAAATTCAGTATTTTCCCGTGATCAGATCTTTAACAACTGATAATAGATGAATTCGATTAAAAATACAATGATGCCATGGAAAATGTAAATGCAGTGAAACTTCTGAAGGGCGAACATCCTCTGTTCCAAGAAAAATCAGTCGTTCAGAGAAATGGCCGTTCAAAGAAATATAAACATTTGATAGCCAAGAAAAAAAATAAAGAATACTGAAATTTATTTTCGTTTTATTTTTCATGAACATAAGTAATTATACAAATTTATTTTCAAAATTAAAATATTAATAAAAGTTTTAGAAATATGATATCGTTTAATTCTTTTTTTTCTCTTCATTTTTTACATCTGACAAAAGAGCGTTTATCCCGATACTCTTCATGCATTCGGAGTTTGTCACAATAAAATCAATTTATTTTGAAATTTGCCATTTTTGGGTTTTCCCACAGCCTAAAGTAACCTCTAACTTCCTCTCCGAATTTTCTTTTTTTAGTGTCACTCGACCGCATGAATGTGTAGTCCTAACAGTAAATTAACGCGCTTCTTAGACATGTTCTTTCTCTAATCTACAAGATTTGTACCTGATGTGTACGTGTACTTGCACCATTGAAAAGTTGTAAAAGTGAGTACGTATTTATTTTTCATAAGTATGACTCATTAAGAGACTTAATTCTCAAGTTTTATGCATCACCTCATTAGTGTATGGGGCACATATTACAAATGGGGAATTTTTTGTGCGAGGTGTCGTATAAAAATATAAAAAAATGACACTTTTTAAAATTTACGAGAGGAAATTTTTAATAACACTGTTTTTCTCGTACATTAATTTTGAACATTTCTCAGTTTACATTGAACAATCTTCTACAAGGTGAGTACAAAATGATGGACTCGATTTAAAAAAAAATCATATTTTCCAAACAACTTCACATATTACAATAAATGATACATGAGTGCAAAGAGAAATAAACCAGTTTTACTTTCAGTTACAAATGTTCGAGGTGTGACAGTTTTCTGACTCTCTTCATATGACCACCAACATCTTCAGACCTAAAACCATATGATTTCTTTTCGTGGGGTTACGTCAAAGACATTGTTTACGTACCACCTATGCCGAAAGCACTGACTAAACTTAAAGAATGCATTTGTGCAGCATTACGAACCTTTGATACAGAGATGCTAAAAAATAGTTAAAACAGACTGCATTACAGATTGGACGTATGCCGTGTAACAAGATGGTCACACATTGAACCTGAAAAAAGAACTTGGCTCATTTCCCTTTACATTCATGTATCACTTATTTTAATATGTGCAGTAGTTTCGTATATATAAGATTTTTTAAAATCGGCCCCATCATTTCTACTCACCCTGTATAATGGATAAAGAATTACAGCGGGTTATCATCTTTTTGGGACAACACATATAGGATAAGTTCATAAATTCAACAAATCAACCAGAAAGTTAATTCACAATATAATACGCTTTGAATGGTTATATCTTTTTAGTATAAATTACGACCCAGTAAAAATATGTCCATATTAAATAAAACAGAATGAAACTTACCCCCTTCTGTTTCGCAGACAAGATGGAGATTTTCCCCCTCATTGTATGGACCTACTATGCCATTAAGCACTTCACCACTAATATCTTTGATTATCGGCATTCCAGGTGGCACTACAAAAAAAAAAAATAACAGAAATATTAAAATTTTTAAGGGTAAATTGATTTAGAAGTATCAATTTTATATTTAAATATACTACCTGTCATAAAAGCAAAATAAAAGAAACACAAATATATATAAATATATGATTTTTCATAGGAGAAGACTGTGAGCGCTCCTTAATGACATTTCATGTATTCTAAGTGTGCCAGCTGGTCACAGGATCAGCGGTTCTCATCCTTTGTAATCAGCGGTTCTGACCCTTTGTAACGTCGCGCCCCTCCAAAAAAGGATAACTTACGGTGGCGCCCCCCTCACATTTTTCAGCATACATTCAGGTTTTTAATCTTTAACAATGAACATTTAGTCGAATTTTCTACAAAATAGTGTTATCACTAAAGTTTGAATAAACATTTTAAGCGAAAATCGATATATTTTGGAGTAAAAATGAGAATAAATAAGATGATTTTTTTTAAACATGCATCACTAGTTGCTCTTTGGTTTTTCTCGCCCCCCCTCCTGCAAACGCTCTGCGCCCCCTTGGGGATCGCGCCCCACAGGTTGAGAAACGCTGAGATAAATGGTAGGTTTCATGCACGCTATGGCTAGTTAAACTGCAATTGACAGCTAAAAATTTGTTCTATCAATGCATTTAATTAATATAATGGTTTTTTTTTTGTTTTTTTTTTGTTTTTTTTTTGTAGAAAACAAAATAAGAGCTCTAAAAGAATCCAAACATCATACTATTTCTTAAAAGTCACTTAAATAACCCATTTGAATTTTAAATATAGTTATCATTTTTAATATTCCCCTGTTTTTGAAATCTCCCATTAACAGATCGAGAATGCGCGGTCATTTATTCTTTTTTGCAGAACAGACAGGAATCATAAAAGCCCGGTAGTCAATACGAGGTCCATGTCCGAGAAAGCCTTGGAAATAGAAGCCACTTTTCATGTGTCACAAAAGAGGGGAAAGGATTTTTCGAGAAAACATTCTGCGTCATGTGTTTTTATTTGTTCGGATGGGTTCAGGCACTACAGAACGGAGAGTGTTAAAATATGGTTCATCTGACGTCAATAACTGCCCATAGCAATTGAAAAAAAAAATCACACTCCTTGTATCTTGAAATTGATGGTTATAGCTGCGGTCTTTCGACACAGAAAATTATGCATGATCTGTATTTTTCAAACCGCCGACCGAGTTGTATGGTGTGTAAAGCACCGTACTCCGGTTTCGTGTTCAACTCCAGGTGGCCGTGGTTCGATCCCAGACTGGGCGTGGTTCTCATTGTGTCCGTCCCTTCATAGAGGGTAACGCTGACCACCCACTGGGTGCCCCCATAATAAAATGGTCACACCTTCGGGCCGTTGCAAGGGACAATGCCTAAACGGCAAGTTCCCGCCCGGTATTTAAAAAAATATTTTTCAAACTGAGTGAAATCAAATTTTTCTAGTACAAAAATTAACAAATATCTTGTCTTCATTAATACCGTATCACATAATATCATAACAGACGAGAGCGTCACAATTATCAATAGTATTAAATTCCAGAGGTCTAGCTGTTTCAATGCAGGCTCTGAATGCTTCACTTGTGTAGAAAATTCTTCGAATACAAGTGTACACGCGCTTTATCGTCTTGTCAAATGAATATTTATGCTAGGCTAAAACGCAACCATAATGCAACGAAGATCTTTGCGTCAATGTCAAGAAATACCTCCCAAAAAACTAGCTAGGTCTCATCTGATTCGGTCTTTTTCATAAAGCGTTATGTTTTGTTAAAAAAAAAAGCCTGAAATATCGATTTGTATGTTAAACATGCATTGATCAGTTAAATGAGAAAACATCCAACATCCTGTCTGCGATGACAGGGACAGAGTGGATTCTGTAGAATGGCAGATTCCATACAATAACGAGGAATAACACACTAAATAAATTGTTACTTGGAGTCTTCATCTGTTTACAATTGATGTTGACACCAGCCTCTCTTTAGCTGAAGCAAGACTAAAACTGAGCGAAGGGTTAATGTTAAGGATGGGGTAAAAGATTATTGGTTTCCCAAGTTAAAATCTGAGAAAATCTAAGATTAAAATATAAAACATTACAAATAAAAGAAGAAAGTTGTGTAAAAAAAAATATACATGAATGCATATGTTGCATATATATATATATATATATATATATATACTATATTATAATATGATATCATATATCAATTCGTAAAGTATAACATATATACTATGTTATTTACAATATCGTTAAGCATCCTAGATGCCGTAGTGGCTCAAGAACCATTCTATCACGCCGAGGGTCCTGGTTTGAATCCCGGCTTGGGCATGGATTTTAACTTGTCCGTCCCTTCATAGGGGGTAACGCTGTCCGCCTACTAGATGCCCTCATAATAAAATGAGCACAATACCTACGGACAGTTGTGGTGCAGAATGCGTAAACGCAAATGCCCGCCCGTTTTTAAAAAAAAGCAATGCCGCATATATATTATATATATATATGATATGCATATTATACATACTTATACTATTATATCTACTACTATATTCCAGTTTTCACTGCAACGCATCTGTAATTTATACTATTATACATACATACATATATATATATATATATATATATATATATATATATATATATGTCACATTAGGGCGTTACGGGGGTGTTGTGTAGTCTTGGACCAGAAGGAGGCAAGGCTAGTGAGGAGGCCAATCGTTGCTGGCCGGCAAACACCGGGAGCGATCGGTGAAAATCCTTGGGCCATAGCGGCAGTCGCTGGAAGAAAATGAGTCAAACTCTGACTGAGATTACATGATTTTATTGGGTACTTCGATACATCTTTGTTTGGCAGCTGCGTCACGCGGAAGTCCCGCTCCTGATCTGCTGCAGGCTCTTTTAACACTTTTTGAGGTCTTGTCACATGACCAAAAAAGCGTTGCAACCTTTGGCCAAAAGCTAAATCTGGGCAGAGGTTTATCCAGGTTTGTTATGAGTTTTAAGACGCCTTTGTGGCTAGCTGCCGGGACCGTCTACAAATTTACAAAGGAAATGCAAGGGACCGTGTAGTAATTGCAGTTTCTTTGTTCCAACTGAATAAACTGCGTAGTTCCAGAAATATGGCATTTTCATGGGCTTTTGATTTGTAATGTCATATATATATATATATATATATATATATATATATATATATATATATATATATATATATATATATATATATATATATATTACCCTTTATAAAACTAACTGCATAAAATGTAACTCCATGTCATACTTACAAAATGTTTTGCATGAAAATTAATTGCATGACAATAGAAAACTTTTTCTATTTGGTTTATCGCACTAAAGTAAACATTTAAAAAATAAACGAGTGTCCAAAATATTTAAAGCATACGGTATGTGTATATTTGCATAGATTTTTGCATGAGTATTATTCGTTTGTGTGAAATAAGTGTTTATTTTGCGCCAATCATTTACTGTATTTTCAAAATAATAAAAGCTGTTTAAAATGATTTTACATATTTGCAGATTTATCCACGTGACAAAAAAGTGGTATTTCCTGTATGGTCATTTTGCTGCACTATAGGGTGTCAAGCTGAATAGACATAAAAACATGCGCCTTTCAACAGTCAGGCTTCGGTGGACTTCCATTGAAGCTTATGAAATGCGTGCATAACTTGTAATTAGTTATAATGTAGAGAGAGATGTGACTGCAGGTATAACGGAATTAGTTCCCATTCAGTCATTGTACACAAGATATCTGCATTCTACATCAGAGTGCGCAAATTTATGTCATGAATTAAGCAGCTTATGTATGCATGCATAGGTAAACCAAAGACGATTGACTCTGGAATGCAGAACTTCTATAATTACAGTATTTATGTACAGTAAAATGAGATAAATAAGGCGAAGTATCGATATTTTGACTGACAAAATACTTAAGCTGTTTAATGTCAATCTTCCGTGCAGCTATGGAAACACTCATAGAAAAGAGATTGCTTTAGTTGTAAACCGAGAAAGATATGGAGATTATACTTATAAATGGCGCATGCAGGAAATCAATTAAAGGGCATCCCAAAATTGACGAGAGGATTTTCTTTTCAATTGTTTGTATTTGATTTTAAAGTACCGGGTGCGCCAAAAGTTCGTTCAAACTTTAAAAAATCATTAAAAAGTAACAAATGATGATAAAAAGGAGCGGTTTGAACGAATGACATCAGAAAGAAGGTGGATTATTTTTGTAAGAACAGAAAAAAAGTAAAAAAAAGACCGTTGGGTGGCGCTGTTGTGCATACACCAAGATGATTTATGCAAATAAGGTTGTCAATAAAACACTTAAATCCACGTGGACTCTTCAAGCGATGCCAACATCATGCTGTCGTTGTTACTGCAGGTATAACAGAATTAGTTCCCATTCAGGATAATCGGTCGTTATCAAACTATTTTATAAGATTGACGAATCAGCAACAGACGCACTGAGGGAATTTCGCACTGCAAAATAAATCTTTGAAAATATAGAATTGTGTTGATGTTGTGTTTCTGCTCATTTTATTTTAATACATACCTCATTTGCATTAATTTGCTTCACGATTTCAACATCAGCACCATCTATCAGTCATTTTTGAACTAATTTTGTTATTACTCTTTAAAAAAATCCATCCACTTTCTGATGCCATTCGTGCAAACCGGACATTTTTATCATCATTTGTTCTTTTTTAATGATTTATTTTTTTTAATTTGCACGAACTTTTGACGGACCCGGTACACAGAATATTATTATGTACGAAACAGCACTTCAGGCAAATGACCCCAATGGCTTTGCTGAGACATACGCAATCTTCTTTCGAATTTTTCAAGGACCATTTCGAAAAAATGTGGCGGAATTTCGTTGATGCAGAGTCCTCCGCACCTTCCACAAAAAGGAATCCAATATTGTTAAATCACATCACCTTTCTCATCATTCATCATAAAAATCATCATGAATTAAACTTTCATTATTTTTGAAAGGTTGATAATACAACATACTGATAATGCTTAGATGTTGATAACATCATTAAAACAAATCCCGCAGTGGTCTGGGCTCTAAACTCCGTTCCCATAAAAACACGGCAAGTGAAGCAGCACCCGGCTTGGCCAGTGCTTGTGAGGGTCATCTCCCTCTCGGCTCGTCCGCTGTGGAACCGTGTACGCTAATGGGACTGGTACACATAAAATCCGCCGTTGCTCCAAAGTCCTCCAAGTTGTGTTAAACGATACTTCTGGGGGTGCCGATTTCAGGTGGTGGTTGGTCCCTCATCTGGAATCGGTTCGAAATTAGGGACCAACAAATAGAAGTCCAAACCCTCGGGGGAACCGGCACCCCTCTTTCCATGGTATATCCATAGACACGACAACAACAACAACAACATTAAAACAAAAATATCTAATTATGTATTGTTTTTCGAAACGTGTTGTTCTTTCGTATTGTGGTACATTTGTACTAATTTTAATCTGTCAGGTGTAATTTATTTTCCTTTTTTGGTTGACAACACTAAATTAATTTTCTACTCACTTCAAATCTTGCGTAAATTTAGGGACACCCTGTGGAAGGGACAAAAAAAAATTGGAATAATGTATTATTTTAAAATGCTCAAAGTAAAATACGGAAATCTTTTTTAATTTTACATAATAATCAGATTAAGTATATTTATAAAAGTTTATAAAAAAAATAATAACTTTTCAGCCTTATATAGAATTTTATAATTTTTAAAAGTCATTCTGAAGTCGTGAGATAGCTAATAAATGCTTTCAAAATTCGGTTTCTTTATAGAAAGTTCTGAAAATTAGCAACTTGAAAATATAAGCTTCTGCCCTTACGTTGGCTATCTATTTTTGCTTTTGGTCTTAAACCAAGTTTGACAAGTTAGTTACTATTAAACAAATTTTTAGCGATGAAGATCGCTTTTCCATGCACTCACCGATGCTTTTTCTAGATGTTATTCAAAAGAACATTTTTGTCTTGACATATCAGACTGGAAGATCAATGCGAGTAAACGGTGATGTGTACACAAAAAGACGGTTTCGTAGTTGAACATTTAAAAAACTGGTTTTACTTAATTTCAAATAAATTGTAGTCAAATGTATCAAAGTTTCCCTTCTACTGACAGCAAAATAGAGAAAAAAATTAAAAATAACTGTAGAATAAAACAAATTACACTATTAATTAATATTATACTTTTTCTTCTCAACCAAATGGTAAGACGTTAAATTGTAAATTTCATTCTGCAGAGTGTATAAGTAGCTTACAACTAATATGAAGTAATTAAACAAATGTATGAATAACGCGCATGATATCAGGTTATATGTTACAAATGAACAGTATTAATTTTTTTTAATGAATTCAATGATGCTTTATTTTTTTATGACAATAATCAAATTTATTCTTTTCGCACAGGATAAAAAAGACACTACTACCAGTCACACATTTTATAATTCTTGTAAACTAAAAAATCGCTTTTAAATACAAATAGCACCTGCAATCATATTCATTGCATAAGAATAAGCTATTTCTCGCAAGATATTCATGAGCAGAAATTTCTTGTTTCGTGCAGTGAATTATCAGTGACAGGCATTATAAACAAATTTACCTCCTCACTCTACGGTATAAAGTATTTCTTAGAATTTATTTATTTTTGTATCATATCCATATACCATAGGCTGGCCATTTCATAAGCTGTAAAAAAATCCAGATTGAAGGCATATTTGAAAGGATTTGCCAATCGTCAATTTTATCAGACACAAGATCCACTGTGTTTGAGGGAGATGTTGTGTTAGACAATCGGTATCCACTGGAACTGCAGAATAAAGCGCATACTTCGTCTGACATGATTCGCTGAATCTGGATTACCGCTTATTAAATGCATGTCTAAGCTCTTACGAGTTATAATGTTGAGACGTATGACTACAGGTACAACTGGGTAGTGCCTATTCAATTATAGTATACGATATATCCTTCGAGCTACAGCGCAGTGCTCATGTTTATGACATTCGTTAATCTGCCCATGTATTCATGGAGTCAAGCAAATGCGATTTAATTCTGGTATGTTGAATTTCTGTCTCCTGGAATTAACATAACACAATAAGTAGTAAGGTTATTGCAAAATTATGTAAAAAGCAAAAATTTTTTGTTAAAACTACGGATAAGAATTTGAGTTCTTATTTTGTCGACTAGAAGTAAAAGCCAGTTCTGGAGGCAATAACAACGGGCGCTAGAAAAACCACTGGACGAAAATACGTCTATTCTTAATCTATTTCACCTTCGTCCACCTAAAATAAATAACTAAATATTCAGTTTTTACTATACACCCAAATCGAATTTCATGCTCTTCAGGAAATGTGTGAAACTTTTCACATTCGAATTATTTCGTTTTGTGTTTTACAATCCTCAAAGCAAACAATCGTTTTAGCGAAAAATAAATTCAGCTATGCTATTTGAAAAAACTGTTTAAAACGAACCGAAATCGCAACTTTCCCTTTAAAGCCTGAAAACCGTGATTTTGTTGCATGTAATTTGACGTCATGTATATTTCGAGAACAAATTTTAACCAAATAATTAACTATTTTTACACTCGGAAATAAAATAGAACTGAAAATAGCAAAACATCGCTTAAAATGAGCGAACGGGTGGATTTTCAGATTTTTAAAGGTTAGTATTTTGATATAGTTTTCTGTATTTTTATACATAATTATGAATTTTTTTAAGCGGATAGTATAAATGGTATAGCTGTTATTGGGCCTCTTGTGCTTAACTTATTGAATCTTTTTGGAATAATGGCGGTAAAATTTTTATATGAGAGTAGGTTGCCCGGAACTGTTACAGAATCTGTGTCAGGGATCAGCGAAACTATATAGTAGGATATTATGCTATACAAACACTCATCGGTAACAGATTTTGTTATTTGTCAACAAAAGAGACATAAAGTATAAATAAGAGATTGCATAGCATCCAATAAAAGTAAACGCAAGCAGTGAAAAAAATATGAGTATAAAAATAGTATCATATGAATATTTTTTATAATTCAAAATATAAAATAAAATGCAACGCAAACAATTATAAAAAAAAAATGTCACCTCCTGATTAACACAAAATGATTATTTATGTAAAACGAAAATTCAACACGTAATTTGTCAATATTAAAAATACTTAAATTATAAAGTTAAGATTTAACATTTTAAATTTTTAGACATAAAGCTGGACGAATCTTTTTCTATTGGTGATAAATTTTAAATGAGGAAACATTCTAAAAGTTATGGTAAATATCTGAATGTGAATGTGAATGAAGAATTTCTCGCATTACAACAAATGTTAGAGATAATTTTTTTAAGAAATACGTCTTTCTATTTCAAGTTTTTAATAATTGAAGTCATAAGATACATAATTCAAAGAATAATGCGCTCGAATAAAGTACTTATGATTACTAGAAATAATAATAAACACTAGTAACAATAAATACACGAGTACGAAGTCGACAGTATTGTAACGATCTTACGTCATCGAATCTGGCAATTAAATTAACATTTTTACTTTCCGAACATGTACCATGTAAGGAAAGTATTGTAATCATGAAAAAATTCGACTTCGATTTTGGTGTTTTTACACGTTTTGAGGGCTTCTGAATCCATTTATGCTATTTTTACGAGATGTATGTATGTATGTGTGTATGTGTGTGTGTGTGTGTGTGTATGTGTGTGTGTTTGTGTGTATGTGAGTGAACGCGATAGCTCCTGAACGGTGCATTCGATTGAGCTCAAATTGGATATATATGTCATAAACCACCGTCGCAAGACCGGTATTGATTTTGGTGTGTATAGGACTTATAGTTTTTCTACAGGGCTACGACAAAGATTTCTTTTACATTATGACCTATGGGGGGAATTTCTTGAAAGTGCGCTAGCGTTTAAACGGTAGATTCGATTGAGCTCAAATTGGGTACACATGTTATAAACCACCGTTGCAAGACCGGTATTGATTTCGGTGTGTATAGGACTTATAGTTTTTCTACAGGGCTACGACAAAGATTTCTTTTACATTATGGCCTATGGGGGGGATTTCTTGAAAGTGCGCTAGCGTTTAAACGATACATTCGATTGAGCTCAAATTCGGTATACATGTTATAAACCACCATCCTAAGACCGGTACTGATTTTGGTGTGTATAGGACTTATAGTTCTTCTAAAGGGCTACGACAAAACTTTATTTTATGTTATGGCATAATGGCATATGGGGAGAAATTCTTGAAAGCGCGCAAGCGTATAAACGGTGCATTCGATTGAGTTTCTATTTGGTATATATGTTTGAATTATTCATCGATTAAAATTTATTTAAGTGCTTGGTAATGATCTTAATCGTAAGTGTTCGGAAAGTCGAGTGGAGTCACTCCAGAGTTTTTAATTAAATAATTTTATTTTAATTTATAGTACATGTTAATTTCAAAAGGCAAAATAGGTTACATCTATATATATATATATTTACAAATTCTTTACTGACGCTAGAAAGTTTTGTATTTTATTTTGTTTTCTAAGAGTATGAACTTCGTATCTAGATTTTCGTTGGCAAAATCATGTACAAAGATAATTTAAACAATCACAAAATATTATTCGTTTAGTTTTTTAATCGTTTTTCTGTTTGAAGCAGTAGAAAATGCAATATTAAGTGGGAAAAATACCAGTGTTTCAAAATTTGCTGTGTATTTTGCAATGATATAGTTTCCTTAAAGGCATGGAATCCATAATTTTTGAAGTATTCTTGAAAATGCATTAAAACCTAAAATTTTACTATTACAGCTTTTTATTAATACCTTAACTTTTCTAAAATAATTTTCTTTAAGATCACTTACTTTTCCTGAAAATTTCAATCTCTGTCAACTTTTTAACAAATCAGCTTTCGGTTTTGCGCATTTATGCCAAAAAAAAAAAAAATAAAATAAGATAAAGTTTCACCAAATTTACTCGTTTCCTTATTAAAAACAATCTTTTTGAAATTTTCAACATTAATAATTGGTATCCTTAAATTTTAACTTCACCTTTGATAAATGTGTATATATTAAAAAAATCGATAAAGAAATTCTCTAAACATTATTTTCTATTTACATTTGATTTGATTTTGAAGATTATTCACAGTTCGCGTTAAGAGTTATACCGGCGCAACTAGCTCATATAAGAATATTCTTATATGCATTTCTTAATTTTTCATTAAGATATTTAATTATGTTTTTATAGTATAACAGGTTAATTCATCTCCCGGAAGTTTTGTAATCTTTAAATATATCAAGAATTATTTAATTAAATAAAATTATATTTATCAAAATAACCATGCCTTTTATACCTGTTAGAATAGGGATTACTGATAACGAAAGAATTGTACTTCATTAACATTTGAATTGCAAAATATCAATTTTCAACATGGTACTCTCCTGATTATAAATTACATGTAAAATATAGTTTTATGCTCTTATTAATTTTATTTACTTCAAGAACTTATTATTGTTTTCCCTTAAGAGCTCTCTAATTTTAATATGAATTTCATGAAAAGAGAATAAGGTGTCATATATTAACCGAAAATTCAAGTTATAATATATTGAAGGAAATTTTAAGTAAACAATGCCTCGTTTAATATTGTTTGCTCTTAGGTTAAATCAAATCTTAGTCTACTAAAAAGCTGGGCAAATATTTGAATTCACAATATCCAACTTTTCCACATTACTTATGTTAAAGGTGATCAAGCTGGAAAATATCAATTTCGGTTTAAAAAGTAACACAACGATTGTGCTTTATTCATTGAAAATTAGTATTGTTGCGAAATAATAACTTAATTTGCTCCCGTATTGCATGCGCCGCCGTGAAACTAGTTTTTCAGGCATAATAGCGGAGTTCTCCGATAATGGTAACCCTGTAGTCTTGGCGACAAACTTGGCGACGGATTTGGCGACCTTGGCGACGGATTTGGCGACCTTGGCGACAAATGGTGGCTTCTAGAAAATTCATGTCTCGAGACCATATTTCAATTTGATAAGATTGTTCCAGAAAGTTCTCGGCAATTCTGGTGACGTCATCATCTCTATAAAAGCGCTAGGATTTCTCTCCGAGGAGTTCAGTTGAGTGATAGACTTTGAAGCGCACGGTTGATTCTGTGAAATGAATAGCGTTATTGTTGTGCTTATTTATGAATTTTGTTAGCGCATTTTAAAGTTTCTTGTATTATTTTGAGCTATTGAGCTGCGAGCCGTGAATAAAGTGTTATTTTTGTTTACTGTGCTGATTGGACTGTTTCAAAATACACCCACTTGGCGATTTTCGTAACATTGGTGTCAGGAAGTGGGATCTGGATCTGTTTGAATGCCAATAACCAGAGCAGCCATGGAAGATAAAATGGAAAAACTGTTTGCTATGATGTCAAAGATGTCTTCGGGTCAAGACAGTCTGAAAGAAGATTTGTCAAAGATGTCTTTCAGACAGGAGAGTCTGGAAGAGAAGATCTGTTCGGGACTAGAGAGTCTACGAGAGAAAATGCGTTCAGGACAAGAAGAAATGAAGACTCAAATACAATCTGTGCATGAAAGAGTCGAGGGAGTACGAAGCGAAGTGCAAGACAGATCAGCGACGTACAAGGAAAAATCGAGGGAGTACGAAGCGATGTGCAAGAACAAATCGGCGATGTCAAAGGACAAATCAGCGATTTTGAAAAGAGACTTTCTGATCTTGAGAGGAAGCCAAGTAATATTTTGGCAAGTGGAGAAATAATTAATTCTAGACCGACTGTAAAGCATTTAACATTTGACGGCCAAACATCTTGGACTGTTTTTAAGACTCAGTTTGACGTCGTGAGCTCTACAAATGGATGGACGGATAGCTTCAAGGCCAGTCAACTTGTGGCCTCTCTACAAGGATCAGCTGCGGAGATTCTCCTAGGAATACCGAATGACAAGTTGAACGACCTACCGACCGTCGAAAAGGCTCTAGAATCTCGATTTGGAAATAGCCATCTTACCCAGTTTTATAGGACTGAATTGAAAGCAAGGCGACAAAGGCCTGGAGAAAGTCTACACGTATTAGCCGCCGATGTTGAGCGATTGATGAGCCTAGCTTACGCGGAATGTACCCTAGATGTTCGAGAAAGTTTAGCAGCCTAGTACTTCGTCAACGCTCTCAGGGACGAAGATACACAACATTCTACGAGACTGGTAGACCCGAAAGATTTGAAGGCAGCTCTGGTGTATAGCATGAAATATGAAGCTGCGAGAACTGTTTCGAAAACACCCAGGCATGTAAGGTCTGTGGATAGAGACGCCACCAAGGAAAAGGATGATAAACTGGATTCTGTACTCAAGGCACTCTAGGAATTATCGGATAGTCTCTCGCCGCCAAGGAAAAGGATGATAAACTGGATTCTGTACTCAAGGCACTCCAGGAATTATAGGATAGTCTGTACCGTTGAAGCTTCCTGATTCGGGATGGCAATCGCTTCTGGCCATTTGGTAAAGTAATCCATCAGGACTAAAACATATCGATTGCCTTTCGATGTTGTAGGCAGGGGTCCTAGGACATCTAAAGCCAATCGATATGTTTTAGTCTTGATGGATTACTTTACCAAATGGCCAGAAGCGATTGCCATCCCGAATCAGGAATCTTCAACGGTAGAGACTATCCGATAATTCCTGGAGTGCCTTGAGTACAGAATCCAGTTTATCCTCTGCTATGTGCGGAAACTTCCAATTTCTCTTCAGGGGCTTTATTCAGGAAAGGCAGCCTCCGCACCGATGGCATGGTCGAGAGGCACAATCGAACAATTTTGAATCATCTTTCAATATTTGTTTCGAAGAATCAAACCGACTGGGATACATATTTGCCACTGTTCCTCCTGGCTTACAAAAGTGCGGTTCATGAGACGACCGAATATTCTCCATCAGAGATGTTGTTCGGCCATTCTCTTCGATTACCCAGTAATATTGTTTTTGGACGACCATGTGATACGCCCTCCTCATGGAATGATTACATGAGTAATTTAGAAGCACGATTTGAAAGAGTTCATTCGTTTGCCAGAGAGCGAATCAATTTGACAAGTGACCGAATGAAGATTCGTTATGACGCCAAAGCAACGAATCACCAATTTAAGGAGGGTGATCAAGTTTGGCTGTATAACCCAAAACGAAGGAGAGGTCTGAGTCCTAAGTTGCAACAGAACTGGGAAGGACCTTATATAGTTGTCAAGAAATTGAACGACGTTATCTACAGAGTCCAGAAGTCGCCCAATTCAAAACCGAGAGTCATCCACATTAATCGTTTAGCTCCATATGGTGTTACTGATCATAATATTGTGTGATTAGACTGCCGGGTCTTCAGCTCTTTTAAAGAAGGGAGTAGTGTTGCGAAATAATAACTTAATTTGCTCCCGTATTGCATGCGCCGCCGTGAAACTAGTTTTTCAGGCATAATAGCGGAGTTCTCCGATAATGGTAACCCTGTAGTCTTGGCGACAAACTTGGCGACTTGGCGACGGATTTGGCGCCCTTGGCGACAAATGGTGGCTTCTAGAAAATTCATGTCTCGAGACCATCTTTCAATTGATAAGATTGTTCCAGAAAGTTCTCGGCAATTCTGGTGCCGTCATCATCTCTAGAAAAACGCTAGGATTTCTCTCCGGGGAGTTCAGTTGAGTGATAGACTTTGAAGTGCACGGTTGATTCTGTGAAATGAATAGCGTTATTGTTGTGCTTATTTATGAATTTTGTTAGCGCATTTTAAAGTTTCTTGTATTATTTTGAGCTATTGAGCTGCGAGCCGTGAATAAAGTGTTATTTTTGTTTACTGTGCTGATTGGACTGTTTCAAAATATACCCACTTGGCGATTTTAGTAACAGTATTATTGTATTAAATGGGTATTTTTTAAATTATCATTAAATACATTCAGTATGCTTGTTTTGGCATAGTTTTATTCCTAAAGGAAAAATAAATATTACATAAAAATAAATCTATAATAAATGTATTTTTTTATTTTCTTATTACATGCAAAATCTTTTAAATAAAAATGAAATTCTGTTTGTTTGTTTGTTTGTTTGTTTGTGGATTTGATTCGTATACAAATCCACAAAAATGGACCTATCGGCCTGAAATTTAGCACAGATATGTAAAATAATATAGAATAAATCACAGTCCACTTTAAAACTTTGAAAGTCCACCCGTTCCCGGAATTTAAGAGATTTTTTATGCTCTTCACGCAAAAATCTTTCCGTAATTGTAACCCCTGTAGTGAAAAAATGTGAAATAAGGATCGTGGTTGCCATGTGTGGCGATTTTGCCGAATAAAATGTCGTTCGTATACAAATCCACAAAAATGAACCTATCGGCCTGAAATTTAGCACAGATATGTAAAATAATATAGAATAAATCGTAGTCCACTTTAAAACTTTGAAAGTCCACCCGTTCCCGGAATTTAAGAGAATTTTTATGCTCTTCACGCAAAAAGCTTTCCGTAATTGTAACCCTGTAGTGAAAAAAGTGTAAAATAAGGATCGTGGTTGCCATGTGTGGCGATTTTGTCGAATAAAATGTTTTAAATTCTCAAAGTAAAAATAAAAGAATAATAATGATTTTTTTTTGTTAGTTTATATTCGCCAGGTTATTTTTTTTAAAATTATAATATCGTGTGCATGGGAAATCAGAGCAGGAATGTAATGCTTTACACGCAAAACAATAAGAATTGAAGATTTCCGAGGCTAATGTGTAAATTCTTTTAGTTTGGCGAAAAAATAAAATGGCTGAAATATGGATTTTGAGTAAGTGAGTTCTAGCGGTTTGCACAGTTTTCGGCTTTGCGCAATTTATTGAGAGCTTAAGGAAATAGATTTTTGGAAACAAGTGCAAAGGTTTTATTAGAATACAGCGTTAAATTTTAATGATCCGTGAAGAAATAATGCAGTTATTAAGGGATTTCAAGCGATCTAACTTCAGAATTCTCGCCAATTGAGTACATTGATTTAAGTTGGGGGAATTCCGCCAAATTTCAGAAAATTGAAATCTTCTCATTTAGTACATCGGAGTAACGATGAATAAAACACATTATAGTTGATAATTTAAAAAAAAAATCGGCTGTATTAAGGGATTCCAATTTTCAAATAACTCTCTTTGGCTACTCTTTGGCGGTCGAACCATTTCCCATATTGATTGCTGCTAAGTCAATGCTTCGAATGATTCCCTGAAAAAACTCTTGCAAAATGGCGTATGTTGGCACTTTGGCGAGGCTTAGATTTGAAACTGGATTTTATTTGAGACTGGTATATATAATAACACTGGTTATAGATAAAAATGAATGTTGGTATGTGTTTATGAGGTTGAAAAACTCCAGCACCGTTGAGCACCGTTGCACGATGAAATTTGGTTCACCTTTTATGATGGAGAAGGTTTTTATGCTATCCGTTTTCCTTAACTTGCCACTTGGTGCCGCAGCACAACGTTGAATTCTATTCCGTTTAGCCGTTTGCTATGCGAATATCGTCCAACCGATTTCGATGAAATTTGGTACACGCGAATATTAGAACACGGAGAATATTTTTCACTATCCATTTTGCTGTAACTTGCCGCTAAATGGCGCTGCAAAGCATCAACTTCTATACCGTTCGACTGATCAGCATAAAATTTTTTATACTTACACATTTGAGCACGAAGAATATATTCTAACTGCGTTCCTTTTGATGTTACTCACCACTAGATGACACTGCAATGCATTATTATTTTAACTCGCCACTAGATGACGCTGCAGCAGGCCAAATTCTTGACCATTCAAACGGTCGCTATGAAAATCAGTATACATAGCTATTTGAACAATGAGAATATTTTGGCGTTATCCATTTTGCTATAACTCGCCACTTGATGGCGCTGTAGCAAATCATTACTTTAATTAACTACTAGATGGCCCTGCAGTGTATCACTTCTTGACTGTGCAAATGATCGTTATGAAAATTGGTATGCATAGATAGTTGAACACGGTCGCTATGAAAATCAGTATACATAGCTATTTGAACAATGAGAATATTTTGTCGTTATCCATTTTGCTATAACTCGCCACTTGACGGCGCTGTAGCAAATCATTACTTTATTGAACCACTAGATGGCCCTGCAGTGTATCACTTCTTGACTGTGCAAATAATCGCTATGAAAATAGGTATACATAGATATTTGAACACGGGGGAGAGTTTGGCGCTATCCATTTTCCTATAACTTGCCACTAGATGTCGCGTCAACACATGAACTTCAGGACTGTCCTGCCGATAGTCATGAAAATTCGTATACATCGATATCTGAATGCGAAACATATTTTCGCCGTATCCGTTTTGCTAAAACTCGCCACTAGATTGCGCTACGCCGCATGGCCTTCTGCACCGTACAAACGATTACCTTGCAATTCGGTATGCATGATTATTGGACACAATATAACGCGATATCCACTTTGCTATATCTGTTTATTACAATGAATAGTAATCACCACAAATCGTAATATCAAAAAGTCCATTCATTCCCGTGCGAAGAACGGGTACTTCAGCTAGTCTAATTATAAAATAGACACTTTTTCATATATTCCCAAGACTCTCTAAAAGCGTTTAAAAAAGTTAATAATTTCGATTCCTCCCTCCTCCTCGTCTTCCCATATTTATTCAACTTCCATGTGATCCACGAGTTTCATAGATATTATATACATCCACTTCTGCATGTTTCGCGGTGAAAATAATAAGTGCAGTATTACCGTTAAACTGATAAGGATTCACATAAGTATTGCGATACATTTTCGAATATGGGCTCTAAATATTTCAAGGAGTTTTTAGATCTAGCACTGCGCCATAGAAACTAATATTATTTTTTTAGTAATCAAGATTATAACAGGATAATCATCCTAGTAATGACTGTTTTGATATTTATACTATAATGTCGTTTACAATAAGTGATTCGGACGTACTGCTTTTAGTAAATCGAATTTTTTAATAATAATAGAGAACCGCTTGAAAGATTGCGCAAAATTGCGTATGCTATGTTATTTATTATACCTGTAGCATTCATAACTAATTAAAAATAAATAGTTTCAGAATTCATAAAAAGAGGCTCCATATGGCTCCTTATAGTGTTCGATAGAAATTCTTCTTGGTGTTCCATAATTTGGGTATACACAATCATTATTCAGGCATACTTATAAAGAATTCATATTCATATATATTTATCTTATGAATGCTATTCAAATGCTATTGTGCAGAGGTGGAGAAGAATCTTCACCACTGTTTCTGTATAACGTACATAGTCAAGTAGTTATGGGCATAACCACTTGCCTTTTTGTGTTAAAAAGACGCAGACGTGAAGATTTTTCTTCGGTGTCTCTACCGTGCGGTTGGGATGTGTCAATTTGGGAAATTTTAGTCCAAAAAAGTTAGAAAGCAGGTTGTTAGAAAACGGATATAGCTATGAGACGGTATAGTGAAGTCACCTCTTAGACTTTGATCAGACTAATGGACACACCTTTGTAGTTTTTATGTAATAAATACAAACAAACAATCTTGAATTTAGTTTTTTTAAAGGCAATATACCTACAAAAAGAAATATCCACAACTACAGCAGCATGATACTTTTCAATCCTATATTTTATTTGCTTCAACACTTGGCTTCAACATTGTTTTCAACACAACTAATACTCGTAACTAGTGACGTAGCAAAGGGGGGTGTAGGGGGTCACAACGCCACCAGTGAGAACTTTTTTGCCATACAAAATGTATATTCTTGACTCCCTTATCTCTTACACGTATACATATATGTGAGTTGCAGTAGTCGTAACTTCCCCCCCCAGGAAAAATTTCTGCTACGCCACTGCCTGCAATTTTTAAACTGTTCTTCAAAGTCTAATTTACATCGTATATAAATATATATTTTATATATATAATGTAAATTAGACTTTGAAATTAGATTTCGAAAAAAAACTTCCCTTCATAAATTCATATACGACCCCTTAACTTATGAAAATAAGAAATTTTAATTAGTATAAGCTCAGCTATTGAACGTAAATATACGAAATTTTGCACAACCAATGTAAAATTATCTTCTGCATCTTCACTCAAAATTTAGCTAAGTCGTTTTTCATACTTTTTTCTCGAATATTAATATAATAATTTATAATTCATACTCATATTTTATTTTATTTTTGTAATTATAGTAAAATGTTTGAGCCGTTTAGTTGAAATAGTACGAATAAAAATGGGATTCTTAATATTACTATCATATGATATATACTTTAAGGTCTGAAAAAAATCATTTAATGAAGAAGTAGTAAAATTTTGGAAGATCGTAGCTCATTAATTTTAGCTCAAAGTTAGCGAGATTTTACAAATGGCGATGGCCGCATATGCAGAATTTATGTATAGCAAACTAAAGCGTACTTTATTCGTAAACTACAGGTATATGTAACTTTGCTTAAGAAAAACGATGGCAAAATAGAGGAAAAGTGGGCGTCTTTTATCGCTTTTGTACATAAATGTCGTTACAAGAAATATTTTGCTAGCAAAAATTATCATACGGTGTTTTCATTATTGATTATACTTATTCTCGCCTGAAACAGGGTTACAATTTTTGTTATCTTAGTTATAAAAAATAAAGAATCTGCTCATTTCGATTTTCATTGCGATACTTTTTATAATAATTATTAGATAAATCTGAAATTTAAATATAACAAACAACATCAAATATAATGTTGACCCAAATGAAAGTGACAGTACAGGTGTTTTGGGAAATGGTTTAATGTTTTTAATATAGGTTAGTATATAAAAGACAGAAAAGGCGTAACAAATAGTCTAGACAAAGTCATCTTGTAGGTTGAAGCAAGTGTCCCATTGGTCAATGAGATGACGGATACCTGGATGCAGAAGATCCAGGAAAAGGGGCAACCTTTCATGCAGTATTGTGAGCACACTTCCTTTGCTCATACACATTTCCGCCACTATTTCGCGAGTGGTGATTCGCCGATTCATTCTCACAAGATGGACCACAGTTGCAACTGCTTCCTTTGTGAAACCACACGCGCTTGAACAAGTCGTGCCGTGAAAAAAAAAATGTGCATTCTACAAGATCATAAGGCTGTACTGGCGCTTATAGAAGCGATATTTTGCTTCTTTTTAGAAGCTTATTTTTGAGTTTTGCTTGTAGTTTCTTCTCTGCTGAGTCCGGAGGGGCTATTTTTGATTTCCTTCGTAAGTTTTCACTGATTTTTTGCCTATGGAAGTGTTTTATTTGCGTAAGAAATACAGCATCTGTGAAAGCTTCGGTAAAGCAGACGGTTATAAGCAAGTTACTGGGCGTTAGTGTTTGTGAATTTTGTACAGCTGTTTGTTCGACGAAGTTATAGAAGCAATAAAGTTTGTGTTCCATCCTGAGAAATGGACTTTTTACTAGAACTTTCTACACACACTAGACTAGAAAAGTTTTAGGTAACAATGCTTTTCATAACTCGGAAGTGTCATAATACGGTGACAGAGAACATATTTGTAAAGAACATGACTCATATCGTCTTTGAAGTAGATATAGTACTGTTAACCCACAGAGTAGTGAACGCTAATTGATTTATCTTTATGTTGCGCCTTATAGGACAAGAACTGCGAGATATATCTGAATATAGTGACTGAATTAGAGTTCTATGTATCCGTATTTTTTACTGAATTGAAAAAACGGTTGAAAAAATACTGCAGGTTCAACAAGGCGTGCTCACTATGAGAAAGGTGGAAAACTGAATGAGGACAATAATTGGAATCTTATTATATTTAACTGCTTTTTTTAATGTACACGAAAAAAGCAGTTTTACTATGCAAATATAAATGGAAAATTCATGTTCAAAAAATATATATATTTATATTTTATATGATTGAAGATTTTTTTTCTGCGTTTAATATAGTAAAGCAAGTATGAATATAGCACAAGTGATTCAATTAAATTTAAAATAAATAAGTTTTTAAGCAATTTTGAATTTGTCATGATCATTCCAGACTCTTTGAAAGTACACTTAATATGTTATTATTGTTTTCGAAAATTCAGTTTTTGATTCACGGATTTTATCTCAAAAATTTCCACGTTCAATTACGTGTTATGAAATTGAAAAAAAAAAAAAAAACCTTTCGGTTCATATTTGGGAAATGATTAAGGTAAGTAAGTACTTTATGCTGGTAAAATATTAATACTCGTTTTTTACGGAAAATATAATTTTAGCTCATTTTATATTGAGCTATGTGAATCCTAATAAACTTTTGACAAAGAGATTATTTTAGGGATTTCGTTCTCAGAATATCAAACAAAACATATTTTGAGGAAATGGAATTAGAAATTTCTGAATATAGAATGCTTTTAAAACTATGCACTTTTCTTCTAAACATCAAGAAAATCATTTTTAATCCGTGTTGAAAGATTTTAAAGCTTCTTGATTTAATATGCGCGCCTTTAAATTTAGTTTTGACATGTTGATAAGTAATATGTACCCTTAACTGTGCAAAGTAATTTTCCACTTACCTACAACTGTCACTAAAAGGGCGGAATGACGCGTTCTGGCTTTCTTAAAATCCACTCTACAACGATATATTCCTTCGTCGTCAAGTGTCACTCTTTCCACCTGCAACACGGCAGGATGGCCTTTAAATGTAAAGTTCGCTCTACCCGTTAGATCGTCACTAGCAGCATGCCTTGCTTGTCCTAATGCACCTCGCCTTGCGTCAAGGCTGTATATGGGAGTAGCTATTTCGTCTTTGTACCACAATACTAAATACACTTCGTCGTCTTCCATTGTAGAAGTTATATCACAAGGTAGCGTCATGTAGCCGCCGGAAACAGCTTTGTATGGTACTGGTATTTCTGAAAAGGAAAAGGAAAAGCATGTTTTATGAATAATAAAAGTAATAGCTAAAAATGTGTGACTAAATGTATAAAAATATATAATGTCATTATTTGTTAAATAAAAGCATAAATAAGTAAATGATTCTGTAAATAAGGAAACTTATAGATAAAATTACATAAAAAAATATATATAAATAAATAAGTATAATTTCATGATTCATGACATAATAACTTATGTTTTGAAAATAAGGAAATTAATTGATAAAAATAAGTGAACAAAAAAAATATAAACTTCAGGATTCGTTATTGAATTATAATTTATTTTAAATTTGGAATACATACATGAAGTACATGAAAATAATAAATGTGATTTTTTTAAACTGTGCATTATAAACGTAGAATTTAAAATTTCAATAAATACTTTCTTTTTCCAGTTATCGTACAGATAATATATAAATTTTCTTTCCACACACACTTTCCATAGGATTCTATGTTGCTGAGTATTTTTTGAAAATAAAGTATTTATTAAAATTATTAAACCTATTTTTATATCTAACCTCTTCTGACCCGACAAAAATCTCACATCTCAAATTAAAGAGCAATCTCATAATTGTTTTTAATAAACCCATTACTCGTAAAAATTACAAGTGGCAAGCGTATTTTCATATAATTTTCTGAATAAAAGTCTAGTTCTCAATTTCTGTTTCAGCAGTATAAAACGTTGTTATCATCCATAAACAAAGACTCTCATGACACTTTTAAAGGTAAATGACGTCCTACAAAGTTCTTTTCAGCTATATAAATTTCGGATAAAACAAAAAACAAAAAATTAAAAAAATTCACAAATTCAACTTAGGAAATTTCAAAATGTGCGCACCAGTGTGCAGGATTTACACAGTCACATAAGTTAAAATTATTTTATTCTAAATTAAAGCATCCGCTCAATCGTACGCGAGCCCAGAAGAGCAAAATATCTTATCATTTTAACAATGCAAACGCGAAGGTCCACACTGTAACGAAGATGATAAACGGATATTTCTTTTAAATATGTTTTTCATCGTCACAATTATTGCATGTTGTATTCGGTTGTACTAGATTCAAATTGTAGTTTGAGTATGAGCATTTACGAAAGCATTGTCTATCTTTCGTTAAGAATAAATGAAAATCTACTACACATACAATACTGCCCTTGCTAAAACCGATAATAGTTTGTGTTTTAACAAAAAAAAATAAATAAATATAACCTCAGGTTTATATTACTCAAATTAATTTAATGAATAATTTTGGGCTTTAAATAATCTCTTTTACTTGAAGAAGTATATATATGTGATTACTAAAAATGCCACGAAATCTTAATCTTGAAAAATAGATCCGAAAATAAAATTACAAATAGTTTGGTCATCCATTTCACCATGCTCGCATTCTAAAAGAAAATCAATTTGTTTGCCAATTTTACCTTTTTCTCTAGCATCGAAGTGAATTTGAGAAATATACAAAAAAATATCATTCAATACAATAAGGTTTTTACTTTTAAGGTATAATTTTGTTTATTGAAATTGTATCCTATCGAAACAACCGCGATGCATGAATAAAATAAGAGTATGATTTATTAAGAACAAGTGATAATACATATTATACAAGCATAAAAACATTTACATAAGAATCAATCACGAAACAAAATAAAAAAAGTCGATATCTGCTTATTTTGTAACGCTAAGGCTCTGCACGTTTGAAAAAAAATCTACTACTATAACTTGTTTGATTTTTAGACATAAATTCTTTTATGCATATTAATATATGTTGTAAAAGTTGTAACATTGAATGTAATTTACTGTTTACAAAATTGTATGTAAATATAAAATATATTAAAAACGAAGACTTTCGAAGAGTTTATTATTCTGTCTGCTACTTTTTCTTTCTTTCTTGTATGCATACATTTTAACGGGGCTTATGTAATAGTTTTCTTTAGTCCGGCATATGATAAAGCGTTAATTTTACTTTCCAGTGTCTCTAAATAGATAGTAAAATATTTATTATCCTATGCCTATTAAATTTCCTGCCTGGACATTATTGATACTCGTTAAAAAAGAAAAAACTGTGTTAAAACGAATCATACGGCTTGCTTTGTTTTTGTATGTCTTTTATTCCGTGGATAATTTGTTCGGTTACAGGCCATTATGGGTAACTGGTACTTTTCACCTTGATTACTTTCTCTAAAAAAATAGCATTTTGGAAACTATTTACTATAGAAAATATACTATGGGTAAGTACTTTGTCCGACATAGCATCTAGTATGTCACGAGATCCTTTACAAAAATGACAAATTGTGTAGAATTGAACGGTTTTCTGTAAATTCAGTTTCTTGTAACCAATTACTATTTTTATGATTATTCAAAATGTAAATATTTTTTCAGGAATAATGTATAGGATTTAATGAATTCTTCCTTAGGTGCAGCGATCGCAGTACTTTTTTTTAATGTGCATGCTTGCGTTTTATTTTTCTCCACAACTATGTTACGTTTTTTTCCTGTAAATTACTAATCACTGATAGATAATATTTTTTTTTTCAGTATCGCTACTTTTTCACAGCATATTAATGTTCAGCTGAAATTTTTTCATTCATGCATAGCTTTTTAAGAGCATACAGAACATAATTCTTGTTTCAACTTCAATTGGTTTTGAGAAAATTATTTTAATCAAGTATTAAACTAATAAATTTCCCATTCTGCTTCAGTTCATCGTACAGAACAGTTTTGAATAGCATTGAAATCAGTATAAAAATATAGTCTTAAAATTAGGGCTGAAAATTTCTTGGAAGTGCAGGGTGCACTTAGGATTGTTTGGAATCGCACGGGAATATTAAGTCGCAAGTGTCATCAAGTAAATTATAACAGTCACTTTTACAAAGTGATAAAGCATGAGTCATGAATTTCTTAGGTAAGTATCACAACCAATATGATTATGTTCCGATTAATGAATCCTTATAAAAAGAGCATTTATAATCAGTTTTAGTATTAAAAAAAATATCTAGAAAGCCATTTATTTCTCCCGAACAATAAACTGAAAGTTGTTTTCTATAACTTAAACATGACTGGGATGGCAACCATTACTTCAATACCATTTTAATAGAGATTATTTACTGGTGCACAAAGAAAACACCTGCGACCGTACCGAGAACACCACATTTAAATCTATCAACAACGAGTTTACTTGTGCACGAAACCTAGGCAAACTACGCATAAACGCATAAATTTGTCGCGCTTCCAGTTTCCAGGATTCAGAAAATGGGAAGCATTTTACATTGTGTTGCCCTCAAGATGTTTATTCAACGTCTAGGAAATCTCTGTTGAAGCGAATCATGATGAGTGATATCTCAGTTTCGTGTAACACAATATTCTGTCAGTTGACTAAGTCAACTTGCTCCGAGTGATTAATTGGCCACAGATTTCTGGGACGATAAAAGCACATAATTTATCTTGCTTCATTCCATTAACGCCGAGCAATCTGCAAAGTGATTTAATAGGCGGAGTATGTCGGCTCGGAATAACACAGAATTTGGAGTTTCGCTAAAACTATTTATGTAATATATGTGTTTCAGATTTTGGAGTATTACAAGAATTAATGCAAATTCAGTGTACTGTTTTATGCCCAAAAATGCAATTATAAATTTAATTGTTACCACTTAGGTAACAGACGGGGTAAATAATAACGTTTAAAATAACTGACTATATACAGGGTGTTCATAATTAATGTTTCCCTATCCAGAGCAACCTACAATGAAAATTACTCTTCAGCATAAGATGGAATTTGCAGAAAACGCTAAAGGGATCATGGGTGAGCGAGTTCTGTAGTAGAAATGTAGTTAAAAAATCATTAACCAGGTGGCGTTTCACGATGTTGTAATATAACAAAAAACAGGCAAATAGATAAATGATGAATTTCAAATGGATGTAGCATAATTAGTGCAAAACATATTCAATGCGGCTGCCTTTATTAGCAGCCACCCTTTGAAAACGTGGGATGGTTCACGGCTGAGATCTTCTCTCTCAGTGTACAAAGAACTACCTCTTCAAAAACACTCAAAGGTCCTGTTGTTCCGAAATCCTTTATTATTTTTTTATCTTTTAACTCTTTGTATCACCGTATTGCAGATTTGCAACATATCAATTGAAGCTGTATAGATTAATCATAGTGTATTAAAAATTATTTGAATGACCGTTGTTTTCTAGAGCAACGTAAGCATAAAATATTTTTTTTTAAATTCTGAACAGTTTGTGATAGTTAATTCATAGTTAATTAATTGCATCACGAAACTATATTTTATCCTGAAGCAGTCGCACTATTGGTTATTTCAGAACAACATTTTTCGGTTATAATTGTTTTTTTGGTTATTACAACATTTTTCGTAGGTCAACCTCACAAAATTTTCAGTTAAAACTGTTCAGAAGAACTTGTAACACTTTGGTGTACTACAGATATATTTTCAAATTTTCAAATAACGCAAAAAACGAAGAAGAAGAAGAAGAAGTAGAACTGTTTTAATGCGCTCTGCAACAAAAACGTTTTAGTCAATAGATTTTACATGAATTACAAAGCTGGGAAATAAAAGGTTTCAGTATGTTTATAATCTGTTTCGGTAAAGTGCATTAAAATATTTTCAGAATGAAGTTTTTGAGTTATAAAGTATTAAATTCCGATATCATTGCAAAGCCTTGCACCTTTACTAATTATAGCGTTATCTAATCTTTATGTGCCTATTGTAATGTACCTGCACAATACCGGAAGCTGTCAGATACTACTTAATCTTCCCTGTATAAACCGTTATCTAATCTTTCTTCCAATGTACAATGGATGGATATCATCACAAGTGCTGCCATCTGCAGCAAATGTTAGAAACAAAACTTGTCCAATACTGGTAGCTGTCGAATACTACCCACTCTTACCTACATAATTATTTTTTGTGAGAGTAAAACCACAAACTGGTAGAAAATTTACTGCCTTTGTTTCAAACGATTATCAATTCGGAAAGAAAAGTTTTAGAGTGACATAGTCATAAAAAGAATAAATAAAAAATGAAATATGTCTACCAATTGGGGGAACACAGGAGTTATTTAAAAATAACTTGCATTACAAAAACATTATGATTGATAGCACGCACTATTTCTTTTCAAAGAATCTACACACTGTCGCATCAAATAAAAAAAAAATGCATTCATCACATTTCTGCAGAGGTAAAATAATATATATATATATATATATATATATATATTCTCTGTTTAAAAGTAGAAGATAAATAACGATGCAAGCGGAATGCTTACTCATATATTTAAGACCAGTTACTTTTAAAATATGTCTGGTTTTCAAGCCAAATAGAAAGTTTTCTCATTCATGAAAAGAGGTAGATGTTAGACAGTGAGAAATTGCTTCCGTTTAAATGCTTAAAAGAAATTAGACATGCAATTTTTTTTACTCCTTTTTATGGGAACTCGGACTGCTTTGAACATTTTTAAGGTAAATGTAGAAACTCCTGATAAAAATGAATGTTCTTTAAAATTAGGACGCTTCATAAAAACGAAACAAATTTAGTTCAATCTTTTAGGACTGTTTATTTCCTGTTAAATACGCAAAGATCACACGCCTTTTCAAAGAAAGGAAATCACAAAGTTATATAGAAACTTCTTAATGACAAATTATATAATCTAAATAAATAATTACGAAAATTTTTTCATGAACTTCTGCGCATGTGTATTGCAATGCTTGAACATTCTCATTAAAGTATTGGAGCAATAGCACGTTGTTTAAAACTTTAACACCAATATTTTTACTAGGGCTAATATAAACAAAGTTTACTATTGCGCACGCGAAGAAGATTGTGTAGTGAATAACCAGAACTTTAAAACCATGTTTGAGAAATACATATTTTGTTCAATTATTGTTAAACATCTAGTGTTGTTTAACTCCGACTGTGCGGTAGTTAACCAAAAATATTTTAAAATAAAAAATGCAGTATTTCTTTTATAGATTATCGACAGAAATGTGATTTTTATGATGGACTTCAAACTTGGAAAGATTTATCAAACAAAACAAGGTTTACAATCATTCGACATATTCCTTTATGAAATAGTTTACAATACATTTGATTTAGGAATACATCTGATAAAATTCCTTTAATTTCCAATACCCAATACTAGTTAATTAAAAATAAGTGAGGGTATTAAAAATTCATATGTTGTGAATAATTGTTTTTTTATATTATATTTGTGGTGTCATTTTTTAAATAGTCGCTTCAATAAACAGTATACAGGGTTAGCATAAAAACACATTCCCTGATATATAGACCTCTAGCTTCCTTTCCATTCAGCAAATATAGATAAGATTTCAGATATAGTTATTCAGAAGTATACACTCGAGATTTGGATTGTTTAAAAAAGAAAAAGATTTTTCACGGTTACAGTGAAAGCACTTTTGTTTTAAACAATCGGTTATAGTAACCAAACCGTATAATTTCGGTTACGATTAATTACGGTAAAACCGTATACTTACGGTTGGAGTGAAAAAATTTTAAACTTTTCGCGTGGAAACACTCACTTTTTTTCTACGAAATTTGATAAGCGTATTGTAAAACAATAACCGGTTTTGGAACGATATACGTGAGATGAAATTTGGTGGCGGTAAACACTTGCAAAGAATACCGTGTTGACGAACCAAAATCAACACAGAGAGAAAGTACATTGGCACAGTGGGAATTAACTCACTGGAATAGACAGTAGAAATGTCAAACTAACAGTAGAGTACTTGAAAACATCTAATTCATAAAATAACAAGTTTTCTCTCCTATCTTGGATTGTTGCAAAACAGACAGAAATATGCATTAAAAATCATATGTTCCAATTATTAGACTTTGCTTGTTAATTAACAGTTATCTAAAAGGTAAAAATAAAGATGCATAATTTACATAAAAATGTACAAAACTGATATATTTACTTATATTTTTCACCTCGCATGTTAGAATAAACCGTAAAGCAAATTATCTGACAAAATTGTTTAATTGAAAAAAAAAGTCATCCCTATAAATGATTTTATGAAAGATATTATTTTTTAATAAGAAAAATGAGTTGGCTTTTTAAAAGACACTTTTGTTAAAGTGTAGTCGCCGTATTCAAGAACAAAGAAATAATGACAGCATGTACTTTAAAATGTAAATAATAATTTATTTTAATCAGTTTAATCTACGTAATCAGAAAATTCTATTCTTCAGTTACATATTTCTGCTGACTGTGACACCAACTTGGCTAAAAGAGCTCACAGTCTGCCATTAATTATAATTTACAGAAGAAACCAAAAACATATTTTCTGTCTAAAATGTTATCTAGCAACACACGAGAAAACCGAGACGCTTTTGTTGCAAATGAAACTATTTGCATTTCAGCACAATAAATTTCAGGGTTTAGAATTTGAATTACAGATACGATAAATAAATCTTTTCGTACCCTTAAAATGAATGTTGGAAATGTAATCCTGTGTCACTCGTACCAACTGATACTATTAATCATTGTTGTATCATTAATAACAACACTCACTGATGGGGCGTGCCTATGTATCTTACTAAAGTAATCATTACACATTCAAAAATATTTCTCATTATGCTTTCATTCGTAAAAGTGTTTTTTCCAGTTTCTTGAACAAAGAAGCACCTTTCAACAATGGCAAGTAATTTATAAAAAATGATTGCCAGATGTGTTTTGAATTTACATTTATTTAAATTAGGTAAACACGCTTAAAATTGCTTTTAATATTTGAAATATTTTCATTTTAAGTACAGAAATAACTAGTTTTATACAGATTGGTTTGAAGAAAGACGGGCATTGTTAACAAATTTCATAAAATATAAGAAAAAAAAAATTAAAATTTGCTTAAAGGATAGTATGAACGTTTATTTCAAATTTGTTCAAATTTTATACAAGGAATAAAACCTATGAATTAAACAGAGATGTGAATATTCTGTAGAGAAGATGAGCCTGAAATGCGGGGAATATATGGGCACCAACAAAATTAAGCACACAAATCACAGATAAAGTACCTACAACAGTGGGCGTTTTATGAAACCATGCCGGTTTGGCAATTTGCCCATTTTTTTCTGCTGCCCCTGAAGTAGACGATCCACCCCCCGCAGTAGTTCACGTTATCTCTCAACAAACTTTTGTTCTTAGATACTGAAGGTACTGCATATGGACCGAAGGAAAGAGTTGTATACTAGAAGGTTTGTGGTGTACAGGTACCTTCTTTTAGACAGTTATCCTGGAAAGATAATTTCCAGGGCTCCTGGAAAGTCACAATTTTTGCTGTCTGACATTTCGTACGTCTTTTCTGTTTTTTCGGATGTTCCAAAGTAGGAAAGGTGGAACGTGCCTGCAATGTGTCACACGACTGACTGTAGTAGACAAACTATGCGGCATACTAGGTGGACATTTCTGCTGGATATGGCTATAGGAGTGGATTGCAGCAGATTTTCGAGTAGAATTGGAAGCCACCTGGGTGACAGAGTTTGAATTAGGACCAGTAGCGGTATCTACAGTAAGAAAGGCTTCTGGTACAGCAGCACGTTTATCGGGAAAAATACCCCGACTCTAGAAACAATTACACTTGCGGCGGCAGCACTTTGCGTTATGTCCCTCTCCACCTCCAGGACACGAGTCTCCAAGAGAATCGACTTGAATGCACGAGAGGGTTTTCGCAACCAGGCCAGTTTTTTCCACAGAAGCAGAGTTATGCTAATGTAACCGTGTTGCTATGTGAACAGCGACACTATATAAGGTCTGTAGCTAGTTACTAACGTATGTAGCGAGTTACTACGCCTGGGGTATAGTCCCCTTTTTGTATTCGGCACAAGGTGCCAGTTTGTGTTTTATATGTTTGATGTTTTCGTTTTAATAAAGTGTTATGTTGGGAAAAGTTGTGTTCAATCGTGAATACACACACGTACAATGAGAAGGGCAGAAAGTTATCATCTGCCACTTCAACTGGTGACCCGGAGTAGGACAAACCCATCTTCTGTAAGAAACAAAGTGTGCTACTCTGGAAGTTCGATCGATGTTCAAAGTCAAGCCTCTTCAGCAGCTTGGGCAAGATCTACAGTCAAGCTGGCCCTCGGTGAGTTTGTTGGAGCCGCCTTATTGCAAAGAACGGTGTTCTACGGGTAAAGATTTCCTCTCGTCTGCTGCCTCGACTTTCCTGCGCGCACCGTCATCAAGTATTTGAGGACAACGGACAAGACAGGTGGCAAGTTTTAAACAAACATTTATACATTTTTCTTCATCCCCATTTAATTGGTTGCTCAGTCAGGCTTTCCAAAAATGAATGGTGAAACGTCTGTAGAGGCGGTGAAAACCGGCGACATTAGTCGCGTAGCTCTCAAGTTACCACCCTTTTGGGAAAAATTTCCAGATTTATGGTTCGCTAATATAGAATCACAATTTCACATCGCGAACATTAGTGAAGATTCTACAAAATTTTATTACATAGTGTCTAGTCTAAATGCTGATATCTTAAATTATGTAAGTGATGTAGTTTTAACACCTCCCCCCACTCTAAAATATGATACCTTAAAAAAACGGCTTTTAGCCGAATTCACGGATTCCGAACAAACAAAGATAAAGCAATTACTTTCGGAATTAGTGTTAGGAGATGAAAAACCTTCCCACTTACTAAGGAAAATGAAGCACTTAGCACCCGATAAAACAGACACCGAGTTTTTAAAAACTCTATTTCTACAAAGATTGCCTAAAGACACTCAAGCTATCTTGTCTGTATATGAGGGTACTTTAGATACATTAGCTCTCATGGCAGATAAAATTGTAGAAGTTACGGGTAATTCTAGTTCAGAAATACAAAGTCTAGACACTCATACTACTAACTCGGAAAATGAGGTGCAGGAATTAAAAAAACAATTGACAGAACTAACTCGAAAAATTGACAAGGTCTTTAAAGATAAATTTAGGCCACGCACTCTTAGTCGTACAAGACTCATTAATAAATTTCAGCGTAATCCCCCACACCGTGTGACACCCTCCCACTCCTCTGAAACGGTGTGCTGGTATCATAAAAAATTTAAAGACCGTGCTCGCAGATGTCTAGAGCCGTGCAATTATAACTCCTTAAAAAAACTAGAGGGCCGGTCGCATTATACGGCGCAATGTGACTATACGTACAAGGACGTTATAAGTCGCCGTCTTTTTATAAGAGATAAAATATCTGGGGTGGAATATCTAATTGATAGTGGCAGTGATATCTGCGTTTTACCCAGAGCAAAAAATACTCAGTATAATGGACCTAAAAATATTATATTGTATTCTGCTGATGGATCTCGTATCAAAGTCTACGGAACTAAATTAGTAAAACTCGATCTTGCGTTAAATCGGTCTTTTCAGTGGCCGTTTGTGGTCGCAGACGTTAGCAGACCAATAATTGGTGCTGATTTTGTAAAACACTTTGGCTTATTAATTGATCTGAAAAGACTTTGTTTACGCGATCCAAGTTCGTCCAAGGCAGCTCTAGGTTCCGCTTGCAACGAGAGTTCACCTAATGTTAGTCTACTTGCTAAGGATTTAAAAATTAAAAATATATTACGAAAATTTCCCGACATACTTAAACCGTATCCTTCTAATATGAAAGTAAAGCACAGTACAGTGCATAAAATTGAAACAACAGGACAACCTGTATTCGCACGGCCACGGCGTTTAAATCCATTGAAATTAAAAATAGCTAAACAGGAATTTCAATACATGCAAGAAAAGGGAATCTGTAGACCTAGTAACTCGTGTTGGGCCAGCCCTTTACACATGGTCCCAAAACCCAATAGTACTGATTTTCGTCCGACTGGCGATTACAGAGCTTTAAATAAAATTACTATTCCTGACAGATATCCCCTTCCCCATATACATGATTTTGCTAATGAACTTTACGGAAAAAAAATATTTTCCAAAATCGACCTCATCCGTGCATACCATCAAATCCCAGTGCACAAAGACGACATTCAAAAAACCGCTATTACCACACCTTTCGGCTTATGGGAATTCAAATTCCTTCCCTTTGGGTTGTGTAATGCAGCTCAAACTTTCCAAAGGTTCATATCTGAAGTCCTACAAGACTTAAACTTTACATTTGCTTACTTAGACGACATTTTAATAGCCAGTTCCAATGAGAAAGAGCACATGACTCATCTCGAAACTCTGTTTAAAAGACTAAACAAATACGGCATTAGAATCAATTTGTCTAAAAGCATTTTTGGGGTCACTGAACTACCATTCTTGGGTTACTTGGTTAACGAACACGGCATAAAACCGCTGCCTAGCAAAGTTAAACCAATTTTAGACTTCGAACAACCCCAAACATGTAAAGGTTTAAAACGCTTCTTAGGACTCTTGAACTTTTACAGACGGAATGTCCCGCAGGCTGCTAAATTACAAGCGCCTCTAAACGAGCTTTTAAAAGGCTATAAAAATAATAGCAAAAAGGTTATTTCGTGGACAACCGAAACGCTAGAAGCCTTCACGAAGTGTAAGGAATCGCTAGCTAACGCGGCATTATTGGTACATCCCAACCCAGACGCACAGCTTTGCTTATGCACCGATGCAAGTAGTACATCTATAGGCAGTTCTCTCCACCAGATCAGCTTAAAGCAGGATACACAAGTAATCGAGCCCTTAGCATTTTAATCTGCTAAGCTCACACCTGCACAGCAGAAATGGTCTACTTATGACAGAGAATTGTACGCGATCTACGCATCTATCAAGTATTTTAAGCACTTTCTCGAGGGCCGTGTTTTTACGGTTTTCACGGATCATAAACCAATCACCTTCGCCTTTAATCAGAAGGGAGATAGATGGTCTCCTAGGCAACTGAGACACCTAGACTACATCGGTCAGTTTAGTACGGATATTCGCTACAACCCGGGACGCGACAATATCCCTGCCGATTTCTTTTCTAGAGTCGAATCCATTACCTTCCCGAGTACACTAGATTACTCAGCAATCGCAAAGGCACAAGATGGTGACAAAGAACTTGAAAAACTAATCAGTACACACACTAAATTAGTATTTAAACGAATGACAATTCCAGAAACTCGAACTCTCTTGTATTGTGAGGTATCTACAGACAAAATTCGTCCGTACATTCCAGAATCCTTTCGAAAGAAAGTATTTGACAATTTACATAACTTGTCGCACCCAGGTATGAAGGCCACAGCTAAATTGCTAAGTTCTCGTTTTATTTGGCCTGGCATTCAAAAGGATTCACGGACTTGGACGAAATGTTGCATTCCTTGTCAGTTGACTAAGACTCAAAGACATACAAAAACCCCAATACAGAATTATACTGTTCCAAGAGATAGATTTGACCACGTACACATAGATCTAGTCGGCCCTTTACCCGTAAACAAAAATTTTAAATATTTGATTACAATGATCGACAGATTTACACGTTGGGTTGAAGCAGTACCCGTCACTAGCATAGCCAGCGACACTATTGCTAGAGCGTTTTACGAAAACTGGGTAGCAAGGTTTGGCGTGCCCACAACTATTACAACCGACCAGGGTCGGCAATTTGAATCTTGCTTGTTTAATTCTCTTTTACATTTATTTGGGATAAAAAGAAATCGTAGTGCAGCTTATCATCCACAGGCCAATGGCCTTATAGAGAACTGGCATAGAGGGTTGAAAACTGCGTTGAAAGCCTGTCTGACCGACCAATGGTTGGAAAAATTACCTACTGTTCTATTGGGACTTCGGTCCGTCTATAAAGAAGAGTTGAGAGCAACCACGGCTGAGCTGGTATACGGCATTTCGCTTCGACTCCCTGGAGAATTTTTCCAGCCCTCTGCAACAGATATTAATGTTCCCGACTTCATTCGACAACTAAAGCAGCAGATGGAGCACCTAGTACCTCTGCCAACGTCTTCTCACGGCCGTGAACAAATATTCATTCCCAAATCACTAGCTACTTCCAAAGATGTATATGTCCGTAAGGACTCTGTGAAACCACCGCTGTGTCCACCGTACGACGGACCATTTCCTGTGCTAAGAACCAATAAATTTTATAAAGTTTTAATGAAAGGCCAGGAAAATATAGTCACCGTTGATCGATTGAAGCCTGCTTTCACTTTGAACGAGCAACAGGTAAAAAGTGCTGATCTGACCGGAAACACTACGGTCACACGCGCAGGACGTACCAGCAAACCCCCGGAACGTCTGCAAGTTCGTTTCCACTAGGAGGGGGGTACTGCGGCGGCAGCACTTTGCGTTATGTCCCTCTCCACCTCCAGGACACGAGTCTCCAAGAGAATCGACTTGAATGCACGAGAGGGTTTTCGCAACCAGGCCAGTTTTTTCCACAGAAGCAGAGTTATGCTAATGTAACCGTGTTGCTATGTGAACAGCGACACTATATAAGGTCTGTAGCTAGTTACTAACGTATGTAGCGAGTTACTACGCCTGGGGTATAGTCCCCTTTTTGTATTCGGCACAAGGTGCCAGTTTGTGTTTTATCTGTTTTATGTTTTCGTTTTAATAAAGTGTTATGTTGGGAAAAGTTGTGTTCAATCGTGAATACACACACGTACAATGAGAAGGGCAGAAAGTTATCATCTGCCACTTCACATTCATTGGTGATAGTTACATCTTTATTCCACGAAAATCTCTACAAAGGCCATGCGATCAATATTCCAACCTGCTTTATTTCTCAGGAAAATTGTAGCAGTTTCGATATATAGTGACCCTTTCAATACTTTCGATATAGTGACTATAAAAAAGTATAATCACAATGCTGTTCGCCATGGGGGAAAAAAAAAAAAAAAAAAAAAAAAAAAAAGAGCTTCTAAAGACAAAATAACAGAGTTTGACCATCAACTACAAGAACTTTTCCATATTTCTTTAAGCAATATAAGGCGCTTTTGTAACAGTCTCAGAATAATTTCGCTACTCATATATAACAACTATCCAACGTGTAGACAATGGGACTACCACCGAGGGAACTTACAACCAAATGCTCTTTAAACTTGCGAACCACCCGGGAGCAAAACAGTGGAACTGGGAAGTAGGTGTCCAGCTAAGTCCCTACTAGCAATTTTGCTCGGGCCATCATCGGCTGGCTACGTGCCCGGTGGTAGCCCGAGCAAAATTGCTAGTAGGGGTGGGCTGTTGCCTTTTTCCTTTAAAAAATAGGTGGGGTAGAAACTGGTCACCTGCAGTTGCGCCAACAACGACGATGAAGGTTTCACCTTTTCAAATGTATTTAGTTACAACTATTACTATTAACAGTAATATAAAATTTCATTGTTTATGACGGAAACTTCTCGAGTTTGTTTATCTTCTGACAAACTGTACTTTTGAATGTTTTGTGACTTACATAACATTCTACAAACACATAACTATATCTAAGCATGCAAAATAATACATCGACCCACGCTTCGCTCATCGCGCCCACTGAACGCATTGAGCATTTAACTACACTTTTTTCTATACCTTAACATATGTTATTACAATTTAATTAAATAAATCGAATTATTCTTTAAAGTTTATTGTTTTGATTGGAACGACCCGTTTTTTTTTTTGTGACGACTGGCTTCTGTCGATATGCGTACGATTACCTTTCCGTCACTTCTTTGACCACTTTAGAGGCATCGCTTGCGTCAAGAAGACATAATCTCGATTCATACTATTTTAATTTTTTATAATTATAAGGATTTCTGCACATATTTTCTACTAGGAGGTTTTTTTTAAGTTCTGACTTCAAAATAAGGAATATTTTTGTTTTGCATTTAAATATAACTGAGTAAGTATTTCACACAATTTGCCTCTCGTCTTATTCTTTGATGAATAAATAATCTTGATTTACTAGTTTATAATGAACATGTGCTTATTTTTGGAGTTTAAATTCCTATAATTTATACATATATTATATATATATATACCGGATGCGTTAAAATTCGTTGCAGATTAACTCTTTAAAGCACAGTTCATTTTTTTATAAACAACACAAAATTATTCATATTTCCAAAGCAAAGAATGTCATTCAAGATGAAAACAATATTTTTTAGTACTTACCGATACAGTGGTAAAATGGTTATATAAAAATTGGTAGTAAAATTATAATAGCATGTAATGATTTAGAAAATGCTTGAATATATGTGGTATGTTTTTCATACCACTATGCTCTAAAGAGTTAATTAATAATATTTAAGACCAAAAATGAAAATGTGCTTTGTACGAATTGCACTAGAGTATAAGGCCGACTTATTTGAATTTAAGAAATGAAATTGCGGCTTAAAAAGTTGCGAGAAGATGATACTGATGCAAATTGTGCGAGCGTAAAGAAAATATATTTATATTCCTCTTACAATGACAAAAAGCTAGAAGGAAAGTTGCTTTAATTTACATGTTTTAAAGAAATCCTCTTAAAAAAAGTTTCTATCCGAGATCATTATAAAAAAAATAATGTAATCTTATAACGATATTCATAGTTAGAGTACTCAAAATCAAATGCTAATATCGTGGTGTTGAATCCTTACCTTATTTTATGACTCGAAATAAAATTTTCGATAATCACAATGAGATTTCAGAATGCACACTCATTACAAAAGCACATACTAAGCTGTAAAGAAATTGATTGCAGTGATTTTGGCTTAGTGCATCTCAGCCTCGTAGAATTTTGTATCTCGCGTATAACAGATTTATTAAGCAGTGCAGAGTTTCAAATTAATTATAAATAATTTTCATATGCAGTTAAACAAAATGTAAATGCATATATTTATACTATAAAGTATGTTTGGTTTATGGAATCATGATTTGGTTTGCTGTTGGTGTTCATCAAATGACAATCTATCACCCTATAATCAGTGTATAAATACTTGAATACATGTAATTGTTATATTGTTATGCGACGTGGAATATAATAATATTAAATGATTATTCCAGATTTTAGTTTTTTGTGAAATTGTTTTTAACTGTTATTGATTTATATTTTAGTTAATAATTGTTTTTCTTCAAATCAATCCATAATAATCATTCCATATCAAAGTTCATACAATATTGGAACAATACTTTCAGCAAGTATAATTTATGTGCAACAGGCGATAAAGATAGTATTTTCAGGTGAAAGTTAAGAAAAATAATTTTACAATATTTAAGTAATTATTTTCATACAGAGAAAATATATAAAAGTTCATTCGATTTCATAATTTATATTTTTTTCCAATTGTATGTAAATCATCGAGCTGTTACAGAATTCCCTATAAATCGGTCACATTCACATCAATATATCTCATGAGGAGGATTAAAAAATTCAAACATATCAGCAATTAAGGAAAAACAGAATTTGATGATAATGATTATTCAAATATTAATATTTATTTTTAGTAGATTACTTTATTAAAGCTTATTTCACTATTATGAGTGCAACAACATGCAATTCTAACTTAGGAAATTAAAAATAATAAAATAATAATAATTGTTAACGATACGTGTATGTTAGAACTACTGGAAAGTATACCATGCGTATACCATAAATTTTAAAAATGGTGACAGATAATCAATTTTTGCTATGAAATATTGTCTTTGGTGAAATTTGTTAGATGATGTATAGGTTTATTTCGACCTTCAGCCATTGTTACGAAAGAAGTGTAGTTTACGTTTTTTCATTAGTGTAAATGTATTTCTAGCGTAAAAAGCAGATCAAACGAATGTTTTAATATAAAAAGTCATCAATTATATAAGAATATACATACTTTAATTACTAAAATAGTTCAGTTGAAAAGCTGTGTAATATATATTGTGAATTAAAAAAGAGAATGAAGTGAAATTATAGGATTAAGAAGGATTTCCTTTTTTTTCCTGTTCTTTATAAATAAAAGTTCCTCAGCGGTATAAAATATCATAACTTATGAGAACTTAAGTTCATACATATTTATTTCATTGCTATTTCAGGAAGTATATGCTTCTAAATGTAAAATAATTTCTTGAAAATTCGGCAATTTTCTTTGAATTATTTCTCAATGAAATTGTTATTTGCTACATGGTAACTTTCTTGTATACAATAAAAAGATCTGAATAAAAGCAGATAAATTTTCATGACATCTTTTTTTTTTCTGGGATTGGAACTTACCCAACAGGCAATCTGAGTTATACAGACCCTAACTATTAACAATTTTACTAAGGGAACACTCAGCAGTTGTGCAACGTTACTTCCTATGAAACGACGATGGGTTGACACCAAAGTCCGATCCGTTAATCCAACAGGACCCAAATTCTGATAGAGTTTTTCTCTATTCACTACACTCTCTTACTTGCATATTAACGAACTGAAATAAACACTAGTTGTTTGGAAATGTTTAAATTTTAACCATTGTAACATGAGGATCAATTTCACAGTAAAAACAGATCACACTCCTTTCACATAGAAAAGCTACAGCATGATTAGTTAAAAATATATATATAATATATAGTTACATTCTTATTTGTAAAAAAAAGCATATTCTTGTTAAGTGTTTGCACGATAAAACTGCCATCTAGTTCCTTTTCAAAATCTGAAAACGAAATTTTGATTCCGTATTTATTATACATGCTTACAAATATATGAAATTTATTTACATATTGATAGGGATGTAGGTAAATTGCTCCAAAGCTACAATATTTAAAATTTACTCATATACGTAAATGAAAAAATAATACTTAAGTATTGAACAAACATTTTTTTTTCGATTTTTCTATTAAAATGTTTCATTTAAAGAGATTTCAGGAAATAAAAATATTCAATCTCATTTACCTGTATTTATCAAACGTATGGGAACTATGAAAAAGGAATTTTATGAACCATTTACTAAATAAAGCTGTTCAAAGATTTTGATCGAAAGAAAGTTATCTTAAACTTTCTGATTTGGAAAGAAATTAAAGGTATTCTGTATTTTGAACGTTATTATTCATGTCAATGTATGATGAAATCATGCACTAAATAGTGTATAATGAAAATTAATCCATTGAACGCTAGCTAAATTTGTATGAATATCGATAAAATGTTTTTGAATTACGAGTAATATGAAAAGATAGTAATAATAATAACATAAGTTTTCTAGAAAAGTAAGCAGAGATGACAATGCAATGAACTTCAAAGGTAAACAGTAAATTTATATGTTATTAAAAATATCTTTCACCCTAAAACTTTCAGCTAAACAAATAAAACAGCCTTCTGTGCAGAGAGTCATAAAGTACATTCTTAAGTACACCCTTTTTAACTCGCGTTTCCATTAGGTAGAACACTGTCACTTCTGTGTACAGTGAAAGTCGAATACCAAAATATTCCTCAGGGAGGAATATATCTCACATTTTACTTACGAAAGCACATATATTTCAAAGGTGGTAGCTCTGTAATTTTTTAAGCTACATAAAAAAGGGCCCTTAAAAAAATAACTCCATCACTTTGCTTCTCCCCAAGCAGTCTAAATTTAGCATTTCTAATAAAGCAGTTTACTTCAGGGACCTAACACATTTCATTGAGAGGCTTCATTTCTGAAAATATATTGCAATAAAAAAAGCAAGTGAAAAGGCTTAGCTGCACTTAATGTGATAGAACGCAGCAGATCTGTCATTGAAATATTACAGTCGTTTAAATATTTTGAGTTAGAACACCAGCTGTTTTCGCAATTTCATCGAGCTATCTTTGTTTTGTGTGCAAGGGTTTTCTGCAGTGTAAATGTTTTTTAAGCAGTTTTACTAACAAAAAAAATCATAAAAATCCAGAATTACTCACAGGCATAGAATGAATGCCTTCAGAACACATGGGACAATTTTCTAAAAAGGGAATTCCCCAAAATTGTGAATCACGTATCATTGTAACGTTCTATATTTCGCCTAGTGCACATGTTAAGGAATACTTAAACAATGTCTTGCATTATTTGCAATAGCTTATATAGCCTTTCTAAAGTTTGTAGGTGCACGTGATGATAATATAAACATGATTTGTTAAACGTGCTTTCTTGTATTATCATAAACAAAAATACACTGATTAGAAAACGTACTTTTTAGAAATATGACTAGCACTTTATTTATTATTTTTAAATATGTATTTTTAATTTTAGCAATATGGTTTTATTATTCAAAAGGTATTGATTGATACGGTAACATGATTTGAACACACAAGCCCACAAATATGTTAGCATAATTCATATAAAATTTCCCATGAATATTTTAAAACAGCAGTTGTTATTTATTAGAGTTCACCACAATAAACCAATAATTTCCTACCATAAACCTGTAATTTTCGTTCCTGTAATAAACCTATTACGTGGGGAATATGCTTTTCCCAACAGGCATCCAAAAAATGTATTTTTAAATTTGAAATTTAAATTAGCTAAATAATTATTAAAAAATTATAAATAATGAGTAGCATAAGCATAAATTCATATAAACTTTTTTTCACATGCCCTCTTGAAGTCTCTTAGTTTTGTGTCACTAAGTAAGCTGCGGAAAAAACACGCCTACTTGCTGTTTATTTGGCCGTCGTTCGTCGGACAGGAAAGTTATATATACTATTCGTTTACAAATAATGTATACTTTAATTTACTATTAATTTAGTTTCCATAGGGAGCCGTCTTCATATTTAATTATGCATCAACTTCGTTTTTCTCAATGGCAATACTCCATTTTGACTTTATTAAACGATTGAAAACCTTCAAATTACCCAAAATATGTATTTCCCCAATTTTCTACGATAATTTCAGGAGATATTGCGAATCCGTTTTTGCGCGATTTTAAGGGACTTTCTGCAAACTGAAATACGCTATTTGTAGGTTCCGAACTTATCGCCTTTCATTAATTTCGCTCGCAATATTTAAAATACATAAATATAACTTACAGGGAAAATACTCTTTCTAGTTTTAAAGCTTTTTGTATTGAGATTATCAGGAGTAGAAATTAGAATACATAGTCAGTGGTCCAAATGAACCGTGACTCCAAAACTTCCTTGGTCCGTATACATGATTTAAAGGAAAAATGCAAAACGACTTCTTATTAATATTTTATTAAAGTTATAATAATTTAAAATTATGTTTGGGTCATTTAGTTCTAATAGTACGAACAAAAATCAACTTCTTATTATCAATATTAAATGCGATATGAATATAGTAAATGCGAGTATAATAAAACATGAAACGAATTCATTAAAATTATGAAAGTGAACTGGAGAGAGAGAGATACTTAGAGAAATAGTTATAATTTTCGTTCTTAACCAAGGAACTTTAAATCTCCTTAAAAATACTCCTAGGCTTATACCCCTCCTAGGCTTACCTTAACCTAGTACAAAGTCCACTAAGCCACCATGATTTTTTTTAAATCAATGATTTTGTTGCACATTTGTTTGCCGTGTACATCGTAGTAAGCTGAAGAAAATTAAAATTCAAATAATTCAAATTTATATTTTTAATTCGACCATTTCTTCTTAGAAAAAATCTATGTGTAACCCCGCAGAACCCCGTAGTACAATCAGCAATATTAAGAATTCTTATTTTGTTGAACCAAGTAGTTAACTAAACAAAATATCATCATTCCTCAAAAATTCCTTTACTTTTGTGGGTCTTTTAAATGATAGTTTATTCTAAGCTTTAAAGTCGGCGGCCAGAAAAAAAACTATATATGTATAACGTACAAAGAAACCTTAAAGTGGGAGCACCAGCAGTTGACCATGAAGCAGTGGTTGACCACTAACTTTTAAACACAAAAAAAAAGTCAATTAGTCGTCTTCTGTAAGTAGTAACCATCTACAAGAGGTTAACTACTAGTGGACTTACCTTAAATGAATTTAGCAGATTCGAACCAAGATCACATCAATGATTTCCCATTTTGAACAGAATTTTATAAAGTCTTTCATTCACTCATGTTTCACAGATCCATAATAATAAAAATAATAGATTGCAGATGTAAATTTCAAAATGTACACATTTTTATGCTCGTGTAAAGCGAATTTATTGGTATTAAATGGAGGTTTTACGTAAATTGAACCATAGAAAGTAGATTTCGTATTCAGTAATCAGCCTGTAAGGAAAATATCACTTGTTTTCCCTTGATTTACTATTCCATATGGGGGAAAATTAAAGAAAAGTTTTCCATTTCTGTTCCACCATTATAATTAGATTAAATAGACATAATGCAAGAAATGGTTCCCGAAGCTATTTTTATATTCAGTTGAAAGTAAAATACAGTAAAATGTTCTGTATAATGTCGCTCACTTAAGTTATTACCAGACTAATAGACGCATAAAAGGTTTAAATTTAAAGTTTAATGGTTTTATGGTAAAACATTTAGTATTTTATTCGCTTTTGAAGATAAGTATTGCATTACCCTTATGAAATATAAAGCAAGTGTAAAATCTCTCAGTTTGGATTCACAGCAAGTATTTTAGCATAATTTAGTACAAGTACTTAAAATGCACTCTGAAAGGAAATTACTTTTATACTGAAGGTAATGTGAACAAAAAAATTCCTGTAATAAAATCATTCATATGGGAAAGCTTTTTTTATGAATATTCCCTTGAAAAGTGAAAAGAGGAAAGAAATGCATAAAGAGGGTTCTACGGGTTATTTAATTATTTGCCAAAAATAATTTATAAATGTAAAAAAAATGGTTCAATCAATTTAAATATGAACAGAACATAGTAAGTATTATTTCAAAAATGAAACGTTTAGCGATATCCATTACTCAGAACGTTTCATGTAATTTGTAACGAAAAAAACTTTTAACTGATAAATCTGTTAAATAATAATACAACTCAAGTAGAATTTCGGTCTCGAATGCTTTTTAAAATATTTTTAAAATTAAAAAAAAAATTTCATCTCATGCAAAAGTGAAATATGTATATCTTTCTCAAAAGTTTTCTCGGTTTTCAAACTTTTAAGTATATGTATGCAAGAATAAATTTTTGTTTCGTGGCTTTTAGGAGTCCACAATAAAAAGCTTCTACTTTTAAAAATTGTATTTTTACTTAATTTTTATTTTCATTATTTCAATGTACTACTTTTTACAGGGATACATTTTTACTTTTATGCTATCGGTGTTCTTATAGGATCCGAGTTCAACAAATTGAGACGCTACCAGATGCAAAAGTTGTAAACACGTGAAATTTAACAAACGAATCAGAGAGAACCAAAATGTAATTCTTTAAATATAGTTTTTCTCTTTTGTGTATTATACAGTGTATTCATATTCAAATTAAAATAGTAAATAGACTTTAAATATTTCTCGACATTTCGCCTCAGTTTTATTCTTGAGCATTAACCTATGCTAAGTCAAAAATATTATTTTGCTCACTTACAAAATCTGGAAGGTAATTACTTTTAAAAGTCTGCCATGCTAGTCACATGCGAATATTTTAAATATTTTAAATACAAAACAACCCTTTCACACCCTGTGATCCCCATATAGAACACAAAAATTACCTGTGCTATTGAGCAGGATGGATATTTTAATTAGTCCACATAGAGGAAAACTAATTTTTCTCGAAAATAGAAAAATAAGTATGATTTTTTATATTTTTTAATTACAAAACAATCTTATAAGTTATAAAATAAAAATTATTTGATTTAAAGAGGAATTATTTCATCAGATGTGAAAGGGTTAAATTGTATAACTTATATGCATCATTGTTTAATGCATAATTTACATATAATCATTTTAATATGATAATCTATACATGACTATGGTTGTATATTGCATTGTTTTTAACAGTCATGTAATTTCGTTATAGAAATAAAAAAAATAAAATTGTAAGAAATATACTGTACTAATCAGTTATATACTAACTGAACATTTATAGTAATTTCATAAAATTTAATGATATATAAATATCTGTTAAACAGACGCTATCTCTAACATTTTGAGGTAAGCGTATATATCATTAAAAAATCTTTTTCTCCACTTCCCAATAGCCGGATGCTTCCCATTGACCGCTGCGAGGGCCAGATATGTTGGTAATTTTATTACAGGGCGTCTGGTAGGCGACCAACGTTACCCTCTATGATTTGTTTTCTAATTTTGAACCAAATCAGGTGAGAGGCCTAGCTGCAGTCAAGAAAGATTAAATTGCTTTTGCTATTCTCCCAAACGCTGACCAAGATTAGCACAGTGTTAATATCGGTGTTCTTATAGGATCCGAGTTCAACAAATTAGGACGCTGCCAGATGCAAAAAGTTGTAAACACGTGAAATTTAATAAACGAATCAGAGAGAACCAAAATGTAATTCTTTAAATATAGTTTTTCTCTTTTGTGTATTATACAGTGTTTTCATATTCAAATTAAAATATTAAATATGTACCCACAGTGATGCAGTTTCAAAACATATTTTTAATTTATTTGTGTTCGGATTTTCTATTCCAAATTTAATGTATTTTAACATTTTTAAATATAAAAATTATTCACTTTTGCCTCCGTTTTAAAAATATTTTTGCTGTGCCTCTTGTTGCATTAATATAATTAAGCTGAAGGCGTCAATCTTGCTCTAGAAATAGCTTCTCTGCCCAATTTTTTCATGTCCGTTATATACATTATCGAGCGTTTCTTCTGATTAAGAACATTTAATTTTGAATGGTTTGTTTACGATCATATAAGGTAAGAAATCTAATAAATAACATTGAATTTAATTTTGGGTTATAATTTAGCTGTTGCATTTTTGTTTCATCATTTTTGGCGCTTCTGATTTTTAATTTTTTTTCTATTTGATACCGCTACTGGACAATAGCGCCAGTCATGAACGGATATGTTTTTGGCTTTTTATTTAGCGTCCGTTTAATGCTCCTGCAACGGTTCTCGCCAATTTGGCCTTCTGGGCATTTCGAGTTCTCTCGCGGACTTCAATTTTGGATATTGATCTAGAAGTACGTTAATTACTGCCTCTTACCTGGCTGCCAGCCACCGCTACCTATATGTATCAATACTTAATTAATAATTTCTTTGCGTTATAATAAAAACATTTAAAGTAATATTTTGTCTCATAAATTGCTCCATTTCTGTGCATTGCGATCCTTTGTACTACAACTACTAATTACGATTACACCGAAGTAATTTAAAAATATTGTAATTCTACCTCAACCGCTTTATATCCACTTGTAGTTTATAAATAGGGAGTTTTTGCCCTACGTTTCTTCCCACGTTAACGCTAACGCTATCCGCTATAAGGAGTATTTTGACCAACCACGTTTCGGATTTTATACGTGTACATGCGCTATATTGTCCGATTGCATTTAACGTTAGCGTTAGCGTGGGAAGAAACGTAGCGCAAAAACTCTCTAATATTTAAAAATAGATACGTAAATATAAACTGTACGATATCTTAGAATTCAATGGCTCGATTTTTGAATATAATATACAAACTCATGAATATGACCATGTTATTTATTCATGTATGACGTCATTCTACATTTACGGAAAATGTTGACTGCCGGTACCATCTGTGTACGTTGAAAACCATAAGGCATATGAATTAATAGATTATGCATAGACAAGAATCTTTCTCAAACTTATTTCGCCTTCAATATTCCTGACACACAAAATCACCACTTCTCAAAGATGCTTCCAAAATTTCTTAATTATTAACATATTTTTACACGCGCTTCATATAGGGAAAATAAATTATTTTTCCTAGACGAGGTGCATTGCATTCCTTTCCACAAAGTCGTTCTCGTTTAGGGCTTATTTTCTGTTTCGCAAAATATTGCTTCTCATATAAATTCATTCTCGGAAATAAAGATCTTAGAAGGGTAAAAGTTAGATAATATTACAGTGGAAAGTATAATAGTTTTCGCAGCAGTTTATCTATGCTTAAGAGGTTTGTAAAATAAATGACATGATAAGAAAATTTAGGGGAGGATTACGCACTTCTCCTTAAATCCTCCCAAATTCATAGAAAAGAAACCAAACTGCGCTCAAACAACGGAAGAAAGTAATTGTTTATTTTTGTATTTAACACTGGCTATTATAAGGAGATTGCACTGAAAATGTGCCCAAAATGTAACAAAGCTTAGAATGAGCCTGCAATAATTGTATGAATTTTTCTCTTGATAATATATATTTAGGTACTTTTTATAAACTCGATGTCAAAAATTAGTACTTATGCAAGTTTAAACGCACTACATACTGAAAATGTATAACTGTCTATCTTGTTGCGCACACTTATACATTTTCCTTTCAAAAACGGGCAAATTTGTATGATTCCTTTTCTGCAAGCGACGAATTTGTCTTGCTTATGTTCAAATTAAGAGCAGGAAGAGGAAATGCTGCAGAAATGTACCAGACGTGTTTTGTTTTCAGTTCCTTTAGCCTTTTCCGAGGATATAGGGGAAAAATTATTCCGAAGAAAAGCAAAAATCGAAGAATAAGCAACAAGTAATACATCTACAGATCTATAGCAAGTTATTTTTTTTTGTCTTTTTTTTTTTTCTTTTGTCTTTTCATAAAATGAAACAGGTATATTTTCGTACTCTAAAGTGTTAATAAAGTTTTTGTGAAACAGTTTAGGATGAAATATTTTCAATTAATCATAAGTGTTACTGAAACCGACATACAAAAAAACAAACATTATCAATTATGCAGTAGTAGATAGGGCTAAACTTTGTTTTACGGGTCAGAAAACATTTTATGTATTTAAAAAGAGTCACAACCTTCAAAGATTAAAAAGCGATACTTAAAGCTATTGTAAAAAACGAATCAGTGCTTGATTGTATATATATATAATTTAACATAAAATTGCTTATTTATATAGTTTCATTAGGTACAGTGAAGTCCGAAATCCGGCTATACAAATGGTATTTATGAATAATATACACTATCTACTATTACATATTTGGACATCCATGCAAAGAAGGATATACCCGGTCCTGATCTACGTCATGACTTCTGTACTTAAATTTCGTGTAGGAAACAGCATTGGCATTAGTCTCATGCAAGATGCTCCGGAATAGCTGCCTGACTTTGAAAAAGGCGTGACTGTAGGATATAATAGAAATGGGCGATTTTTGAGGTACATATGTAGTGAGTTAAACATTCCAAAATAAACAACTGCTTTTGTGATTAAGAGGTCCAAGGTGACAGGTGATTGCAGGAATGTGATTTTATCCGGCATAGTCACGAAACTAAGATAGAAACTGTCGAGTGCTGTCTAAGGAAATTCGGAAAAACCGTTAAAACCGATGGCCCATATATTGTAGGAGCTCTAGTAAGCATTCGGGACAGTTGTTTCGACTAAATATACCATCCACAAGGTAACACATTTGTTTGATTTCCATGGTCGTTTGGCCTTCCACAAGCCTTTGATTACAAAATCCAACTGCGCTGCTCGGTTGAGGTGGTGAAAGACACGTTAAAATTAGGTAGCAGAAAAGTGAAAACAGGTTCTCTTAGTGATGAATCAAGATTCATTCTCTACCAGTCGGATGGCCAAATGAATTTGGCGAATACCTAGAGAACGATTTTGCCAGAATCTATTGTGCTTTCAGTAAAGATTCGTGGAGGTGGAATAATGATCTGGAGATGTTTCTCATGGTATGGACTAGTAAGCACAATGCCGACTCCTTCTGCCCTTTTCTAGACAGCAATGTGCTTTCCTACGCTGTGTCAGTTTAACAGATTGAATCATTGTACATGCACGATGAAAACGCCTCTTGTCATATTGTGAAGTTTGCCATGAACTGGTATGATTACAATTAGCTAAAGCGACTGTAATGGCCTGTGTAGACTTGTATCCTATAGAAAACCGCTGGGACGTGTTGGATTAACGAATTAAAAAGTGCATGAACCGCCCGAAATCGGTGAAAAACTTGCATGTCTTCTTCAAGTCCAGTGGAAGAAAATAACACCTTCCATCATCTAAACACTTGTGGGAAGCATGCTTTGCGGGGTTAGGGCTCTAATTGCCTCAGATGGAAGCTCTACCAAAAATTGAATATGAATAAATCGTGTTTATCTCTTTTGTCACAGGTATCCAATTACTTATTGGAAATAGTGTATTTATTTATGTATAGTGTTTGAGAATGAACTGAATCGTTAAAATTACTTAGAATAAGTAACATTTTATTATATTACTCAAAATCCATATAATTATAATTTTAAATGCAACATCTGGAAATTGCACGACGTTAGCACCTGACTTTATCGTCAGACATTACTAGGAATACTGTTTATATTCACATAGTTCTAATTTAATGCACTGAAATGCACGAGTACATGCAATGATTCAAAGATTAGAGATAGCATGTTTGAGCGTAGCAAGCAAGATATATTTATTTATATTTTATACTTTATAAAAAGGTAGCTGAAAACTCGAAAACCGTTTCCAGATATGATAGCTCTTTCCAAGTATGCGCAAGAGAGATCTTTGAGAATAGTCTGTCATGAAAAATCTGGTTCGGACTTGGTTGTGATCCTTTGAATTTTGGAATATCATATGTTTTCTTTATTCTCTTTTTGTATTTGAATTCCATGTTTTGATTTTAAAAGTTATTCTATTGAAGTACTTTTTATGATTTTCTGTGAACTGTCGTAAATTTGGAAGCTTAAGCCACGTAGACCAATATTCGATTCTAGAATTATTGCCATCGTAACTATGTCATGCCATGCGTCCAACTAGAGAGACGATCGCACGTTTAAAATGTACGTGTGTCCTTTATTGTTATACATAGAAGGTTCTCAAAACCACTTTATAAAAGAGTTATGTTGCATTCAAAGCCTAAGTTAGCACTGAGCCTCCATACATTCAATGCTCATAACCACTGAGTCGCAGCTAGATGAACAATGTTATTATCATCATACTGTGCTGGAGCTTCCAATCTATTGAGAAGCTTCATGGGAGAGAAAAGCATTAGACATTTTGAAAGGGCAGGAATAAAGCGGAAAATAATGAGTTTTCATGTATTTATTGATTTAGTGTTCAGTATAAATTGTATGATTTGAAATTTGTTAGATAATAGAGAGCAATGGTCGATAGGTCTTGTTCACAGTAACAAGTACTATGCATATAGCATCAGAAGAGTACAGTATAGTGTTAGATTAGCACTTTTAACAATAAGGAAGGTTTCTATAAGGATGCATGTTCATATTTTATACTACGTAGTGAGTATTGTTGCAAAAATTGCAAAACTATTGCACCAAAAAACAATCGGGTTCGTACGGGTTATGAGAGCTCAGGGTGACTAAAAAGTTTCCAGAACTAGCTGAGTTGTCAGAAATAAGCAAAAAAAAAAAAAAAAAAATAGATATTTTTGAAAATCTTCAAATAAAACTTTCTGACACAGTTCACAGAAAATCATAAAAAGTACTTCAATAGAATAACTTTTAAAATCAAATCCTAGAATTCAAATACAAAAAGAGAATAAAGAAAACATATGATATTCCAAAATTCAATGGATCAGAAAAATTACATATGTAACATTAATTACTCCGCACATATCCCACCTTTGATTGAGAGGTTCTGGTCTCAAAATTGGAAGGCGGGAGGAACCAGGTTAAAACCCTGGTCGCGCCTGCGGACCCCGCTTTTTCCGTGGTTTTTCTCCGAAAGTTCGCGTGAATACGGGCTGGGATCCCTTAGAATGTCCCCCACGGACGGCATACCCCTATAGGCCTAGAATCCCCGTGCAGTCAATCGGCCTTAGTCCACAAGTAAACAAATAATTACTCTTCAGATTTCACGAAAAGCCTTCGTGAATTTCCTGTAGAAATAACAGAGAAATGCAGCGCAGCATTCCACACGAACTTCTCTGGTGGTAGCGATACACAATTGCACTCACAAGTTCAACATTCTCCCCTTCTATACATTTAAATAATTTTATTGAAGCTTCATGTATTTATTTCACCGAAAACTTCTATGTCTTTCCCGCAACTCGATTGAACATAATACAGTCATGCTAAAAAGGAAAAAAAAATAAAGGATCATTCCGAAAATCTCTCAATTTTTTTTTTCTCCAAATTAACCGAAGTTTGGTGATGTTGGGAAAATAATCGATAATGTTTATTCATAATAAGTCTTACAACTGAAAGCTTCTTATCGATAGCTCCAAAATTTGGTGAGAAATTGCCAGTTTCTAATGCTGTCCTTTGGGAAAATAACAAAACATTACATAGAGCTCTAATTAACATATTTACATATATGCATCGAAATTTTGAGATTTAAAAGCGTAGAATATGAATTTTAGACCTAGAGTTTAACAATAAATGTCCCATCAATTTGTAACATTGTTTCTGAACAGCAGAGCCATGTCGCAAAACAATCACTCGTTTATGAAAAATTATAAAAAAAAATGCAAAATAGCGAATATGTATCAAAGGCCTCAAAGCACATATTGTGTGCGCTAATTCAGTAGTGCCTAACATTAAAATATTGACAAGTGCTATCTAAAAATTTCGTAAGACTCAATTTATTTTCGTAAAACCTTTTAAGCAAAAATAATTACAAACAGAAAATGAACCTTGACGAATTTCGTATGCAATTAAAACTAGCTACACATCCAACACCTCTACTTTATATCACTCTTCTGTCAATAAACTTTATCTTACATTATTATTTTTCCTATAAAAATAATACCTTATTTCGTAAGTTTACTTTTGTTCAGGAAATGCGGTGTTTCTAATATCACTGCACAGAGACTAGAATCCGAAATTGACACAGCAAAATCCTATCTGCCAGTTTACGCCAGAAAGAGAAATTTGTTTCTACAAATCACACTGCCTCTGACAAGAAAACATATGTTCTCCAGTCGTACACACACAGTAGTGAAACGTATTTTCAAGATTCTAAACTAAAATCGGAAAACAGAATGTAACTTTTTCTCGATTCAGCTTTCACAGGCTAAAACAAAGAAAAAAAGCATAATATTGGACGAAACAAGGGAGATCTGCTTGTTGGAGAACATTACGAGTTTTTCAAGGATGCATATGTATAAAAAAAGTAGTGCAATTTTTATTTTAAAAGTATATAGAGTTTTTATACCAATACATGGTAAAAGTAGTCGAAAGAGAAATGCCTTCAAATGTTACTGTTTTGAGAGTTATGTTCAGTTTTAAAGTACCGTATTAGCCCGAATATAACGGGTTGTTTTCGACTGATCATTGGCAGTACATGATTTTCCTAATTATTATGATGAAGAATTTCGGGGTCGCGTTTTATTCGGGGACGCGTTATATTCGGGCCAATAAGTTAATCGAGAGATGGAGAAAAAAAATCAAAATATTACCAATGAATTACACTTTTTCACCTATTTAACATTTGTGTTTTTGTTTATTTGTATGCGTTTGTTAAGGAAGCTGCTCGAAGGCTGTCTGCCGAAAAAATTGATGCCTTGACCGGAGGTCTTTTTAAAGGCATCGGAAGAGTATTCACTTTACATCTGGAAAAAAACGCCCAAAACCTGGTCCCTCAAACCTCAGCCGTCACCATCTTCAGTGCCTTAAATACTCACCCATATTGGGCTTTCCTTAGAGCTTTTCATATTTAACAGAATTTCTACCAAAATCAATAATTAATAATTTAACTCTCAAATAAACTCAGTAGAATGCCGAAATTTTGAGGTTATGAATGTTGTAACCTTTAGTTGTGATCCCCCTTTTTTATTGCTGTCGACAACGTAACTCAGTTAAAGGTTCACTCAAATTACTTTCAATAAATGTATGTCTATGGGAGATATTGTTTCGCGATTTCTAAAAATGCTTTCATTTCGCCAAGATTACAGCGTTTGGGGGGAAAATCGTCAATATAACGTCAAAAGTAGTTTGTAAATTTGAACTCCAGATTGTTAGAATCTCCTCTATTTTACATAAAATTTGCCACGTTTTAATATTATTTTAGTAGTAAAATGTGTAGTGTCAGAAAATCTAGTTCCCGGCAAGATCGTACATCAGGTGAAAGAATCAATTGCCATAAAAATCCTCACCCGTGTCTGGTCAACAACAAAGCATCAGTGGAGAAAAGATGACGCGTGCGCAGAGTGCCAAAGAGAGAGAGTAACAGAAGACGGAGGTCGTTCAAGTACAACATTGATGGCAGAGATGTTCACCATTCGATTAAAAATACAAGGGCTCTTGAGTGGAGATTTCGTGCTCTTGGATGACACTGCAAAAATACTCACTCAAGAACAGATTTGTCGTGTCAGATGAGAGAGACCGTAACAACCGGTCCACAGCCCTGATCATGCTCCACTGGACTTCGCTTGTTCCCTGTACATTGAAAGTCGCGTTCTCGAGGCATTACTTGATGCCAGAAGATGTGAAGTGGAGGAGGCTGGGGACAACTCCTTGCGTCACAGGTCATCGAGTTTAGCTAAAGTGATTTCTTCAATCTGATTGTACTCTACAACAAATGTCTCATTGTCGACGGCGACTGAGCGGAAAACTAGTGCAAGGATATAGATCATGATACATCTATTGATAATTTTATTTTAACAATAATTTTTAGGTCAGGGGGAAAAAAGGAATAATTTTTCACGACGTGATAGAAATCTTTATGGATGTGAAGGAAATTAAGTAATTTTTACGTAAGATTTTTTTTTTTAACTTTATCATTACGAAATGCAGATGATTTTGGAATTATGTGACTGAGTAAGGCTGCTTTAGTTTCGCATACCTTACATACTTTTATTATTTCTGTTGATAGAGTAGCTAATGTTTGACACCACAAAAGCACTCGGTCTTTTGTGGTGTCGAACGTGAAATTCGAACAAAAATGTAACATTTTACATTTTTCTTTCTTTCTTTCTTTTTTTTGAAGAGTGATTTATTTGAGGGTAGTTACCCGTAGAAACGGCATTTTCACGTTTTCATCCAAATTTTCATTTTATTTCGATTCATCTAAACATTGACAACTGTAATTTTATCGCATATCCGTAGAAAGGCCTTAATAAAAAGCAAAAGAGATGTATGCAATAACATTTCAGAGACTGGTTATCGTTGCACTTAAGTACCAAAATAACAGAAGTCATGGATTTGTTAACAGAAATACATATTTATAAAATATTTATTGCTGAGTGTAACTGAATGTGAAGAGAAGCTTTATAATTGAATCTTGCGAGTTTTTTACTCTTTCTCTTCCGATACTGCTCGTGAGATCTTGACCAAATTTAGCACAGTGAAAGCAGCCATAACGTTGATATTTTTATGAAACAAAATGATAGTGATCGGTCACGTCTTTATGAAGTAATTACGAAAAATCACTGAATCTGAATGATTGAATTTTGCAGCATTTGTTGCTTGCTCCGAAACCGTTTATATGATCTTCACCAATTTTGACACATTGATAGTAGCCATAGCGCAGCTGATACTGAAATGAGATTGTACTTAGCAGTCATGTCGTGGAGGAGTAATTACTGAAAACATTTTTCTATAGACTTAACATTGTCTTACTGTTTTGCATTGTTGAGATCTCACGGTCGATATCTTTTTCGTCGTAATTTTAAAATAATGCTTGATTTATCTAAGTCAATAAGTGAGTCATGTGACTACGCACAGTAAATTCATAATTTTGGGCGTCGATTTAGACATCTCTAGTTTATGTCACTTTTAACTCATACATACATGTTAATGAAGCTCACTTTAGCAATAAAAAAGTTTAATTATTTTGAATGGACAATGGAATTAGAAAAATGCATAGTATTAAAATACACTACGCCCGTTTAAAAAGTAGTCGGGCACAATTCAAATTTCCTATATCAGCTTCATAATTAAAATATTTTTCTCCTTAACAGTAAAACAAGTCATTTATAATATTTTATTATACTTCTGTCTGTTATTGTGATTTTCCAAACAATAATTAGTTTTGACAAAACTAAAAAAAGATATTTGTTTATCCTCCTAATACTTTTTAAGTGAGTGTACATTAACACAGATTTCCGTGGTCAGTTTTCATACATTAATGTTTATTTCAAACATATTATTTACTCTAGATAGCTTATCAATGTGTTTGAAGTATTTGTTGAGATTTTGCAAATAAATAATCGAAAAGAATTTTCATTCAAAGGTACAGAATTGAAAAGCTGAAACACGATTCTTTTTCATTGAATGGAGTTCCCATTGTTATTGTGGTTTTGATATTATTTCACTCATTCATCATTTGATTTATTTTCTGATCTCCTTTTGAAATAGTTTGTTCCATGTGCCTATTTTTTATTTCATTTTCTTGGGAATTCATTGTCCCAATTTAATTGGCCATATCATCCATTCTCATTTAAGATATGTTTTAGCATCTAAGCTTTGGGAAAAGTGTTTAGTGGGAATAATTAAATGTTTGGTCGTAATAGTTACTTGATAGATACTTGGCCCTGATTGATATACACCACCGTTGTGGCTCATTTTAAAAATTAAATCCAGTGTGAAAACATAACCATTCTGACATCAATAATCAAAGTGGGTGGTTAAGGCTGAGTAATTTGTTGTATCCACTAGCGTTGTTATGTAAAGCAGGATTGCCCAACCCGTAATTAGCGAGCCATATATGTCTCTAGAGCAACTTTTTATGTCGCTCATTTTATCAACTCTGTGAATTGTCTAAAAAATTATGTTCCGTGAGAAGTACAATACTGCTCATAAAATGCAATACGCAATAAAATACAATATGCCAAATACAATTATCCAAAAATTTTGGGCACTCCTTACCCAAAAGGTTGGACACCCTAGTATAAAGAGTAGCATTTTTATAAAAACGACAAAAACCTATTGAAAAAGAAAAAAGGTTTTTGAAATAATGACGTGGACTCAATGGAGACAAAAATGTTTTCATTTTAATCTAATCCAAGCCTAAAAAATATTGATTTTTGTATTCGATTTTAAATGAAAGGTAGAACTTTAATGAAACTTAAAAGCGATAACGAATTCCCACAGTGATAGTACAGAAACATCATAGATGATTACATACGTACCTTTAATTTTGTTTTTGAAAATATGTCCGACTCAATGAAAGATTTACACATGGGTTTGCAATTCGGGTACGTTCGGTATGTTTAAAATGCTTGCAGTCAATAGCAATATATACTTATGCAATATCTAAGAAATTAGTTTACTTGAGCCATTTTACTTCGCAAAAAATGGATACAATAATGTGAATCATTCCAGATATGTAAGCTCTTGTTATATACACCTGTTCCTTTGATAACTCTGGCGAAAGGCATCAGACAAAACATATGTCAATGACACGGACTTGATATTTATTCGCAATAGTTTTTCTTGGATAAATCGCTTTCATTTATCTTGAACTAGTACCTTACATTCAAAGCATGGCAAATATTCAGCTTATGAAATACTGAAACATACTTTTATTTATTAATTTAGACGGACATATTTTGATAAAATTAAAAATTACGCATGCTCACATATCATTTATCTTATATTACTACGATCATATTGTAACATTATAAATAATTTACTATAGTATATTACTATAGTTAATTTACTATAGCAAAACTTACAGATTATCTGGATTAGAAGAGATACATGTGTGCCAAAAACCGTGAGTTCTGCTTAACTACTCTTCGTGAAATATTCGTAAATATGCCTTAACTGCGTGTGGTTGTGTGTTATCAAATTTTACATCTTTATTTTAGGTACAGCGATAAAAACTTTTAAAATGTACATAACTATGATCTAATTTTTAAAAGAAATTTATATACTATTATCTTAGGATTTTTACATAAAAATCAGCTTTTTTTATTGATATCAGATAATTTAAAAACTTCTCTACCCAAAGTTAAAAGTTTAATTTTTTCTAGAGTGTGAGAAATTCAAATGTTTTAATACAACCACGATTTATATATTGCTATTTTAATGGACTTCTGTAATGAGATGGTAAAATACTAAATGCTCTTTGATTATGGGAGCATCCGCTGCTTACGGTTTTCAAAGAATATATTTATCCTCCCTCTTTTCTGGTTGCGTGAAATCTGAATATAAAAAGGCTAAAAAATGTGGACATTTTATCACGGGGAATCGAACGTACTTTACGTACGTACTTACGTCCCTTTTACAGCGCACTGTTTGAATGGATGACCGTGAAATTCGGCACAGTTAAAGTTCGTATGGAGTTGTTTGTGCGAATGTTAAAACTTTTGTGTAGTATGCTAATGCATCGTAAAAACTTAGAGAAGTAATTTGGCACGCGTATTTCGCGCCCAGTCGGGATATGGTTCCATTGTTGTGTCAATTTTGAAATAACAACACTTAGTTTCAGAAGTATATAGGGTTATAATATTACAACGAAATTTGCAAAAAGTGGAATTATTACCCAGTTTGGTGATACGCCAATGACTAATATATGCTTTAGCTCTGTGCTTGGCGACTTTTTTTAGACGGCGATAAGTGCGCGAAGTGTTGTAAATTCCATGTTTTAAATCTGTGGAAGAAACTTGGAGGAGAGACTAATATTTACTATTCGTTCCTCCAAGGGAAAAACGAACCGAGCAGGGCAGGTCGCATTTCAAGAGACGCTACACAGAAACGCGCCAATTCGACAATTTCTTCAATATCTCCCGCCAGGCAGCATGCCAAAGCAAATTTTCTCCAAAAATATTATTGAAGATATACCTCAGCAATTAAGAGGGAATGAAAATAATATTATTAATGAAGTGTATGGAAGTAATTCCGAAAACTTACTCTCTGATAACATATTGAAGTCAGTTATAATAGAATATAAAAATGATGATTGAACTTTTATCAATGTTGGCTTAATCGAATATCTGATGAATAGAGAACATTTCACCGTAGATACGATTAAATAATCTGCTATGATAACAATGAAATCAGTAACTTTCCAGTAGAGTTTTTAAATTCTTTGAGTGGTTTGGTTTTTTTTTTTCGGTTAGCCGGGAGCAAGTGATAAATTGCCAAATAATTGTGATCTGCGAAAAATGCTTATAAACCTAAAGCGATTTCCAGTACATAGTTGTTTATCCCTTTCCATATTTTGGAAGTTTAATTTTCATTTCGTATTTTTAATCAATTCCACACGTTTTCAGAAATCCCCCACTATGTAACCGAAAAGCACACAAATTTCTTTTTAGTATATTAATATTTTTCTATATATTGAATTCTGTATCTAAATACTATTTTCTATGCGGATTAAAATTTCCGCCTTTTTTTGGGGGAAAAGACAATGTTTCAGTGGTAGTTTTTAAATGTTTCCCAGAAAAAAGAGTAGGCGGGATTTGCGCCTGGCTAACAGAAAAATACCATAGTTTTCCACCACATAATTTAGTAAATTCCATCGTTATACTAATAAGAAACTTAAATAATATGGAAGCATTAGTCAATGGAACAGGAATGCGCATAAAGTTTATACATAGTAATGCTATTGATTGCGAAGTTTGAAATAGAACCGCAGGCAATAAAATAATTTTAATTCCACTTATAAAATTTTCTGGTACTATTTTACCATATCTTTTCAAAAAACTCAATTTCCAAATATACAGAAAAGTGTGGTGGTTGTAAAGTGAAATTGTACAAAAGAGGTCACTAAATACAGATAGTCTCTTAATCAAGGTGATCACTTTAGTAGGTTCCAGTGTATATGGAATGGTGAGACATATTGTTTGAGAGAAGAACTTTATTCATACTCAAAAAAAAAGAAATAATACTTTATGGTCGAATTTCGAACACTGGCAGACTACTAGTATATTTAAATATCTGTAGAGGGTGTCCCGAAAAGGTGGTAACGGGTTTTAATTCTTTATCTATTAGAGAAAAGTATGCAGTGTAAACTGGAAAAAAAACCCTTTCAAAATAAGGTCAGAAGTAAGACTCCGTTAAGAAAAAATTCCTCTCGTTAATTTTCAAAAAGTTATACTTTTTAAATTTGTATCCGACCGCCGTACAAAACAACTCCCAGTTAGTAAAATATGCCTGATACACTCATGAGGTAACTTACGATATTTGAGAACTATACCTCAAAAAGTGTCAGAGATATGAAGATAAATATAACGCTGACTTAAACCATTTTTCAATTAAATTACCAAAGAAAATCGTTTATTCCACTCAAGCAATAAACGTTTATATTCAAAATCATGTATAGTTCCCGATCATCTTTCTTTAAAGATATCTCTGAGACGATGTATAATATATATATATATATATATATATATAAAATGTATAATACATAAGATGATTGCAGTAATATAAAATAAATGATATGTGTGTATCAGTACTTCTTAGTTTTACTTAAATGGGCCCATGTAAATTAATATGTATGCATGCATGCATTTTATTTGCGAAGCTTTTAAGTAAAATGTTTACACACCTTATTGATTAATTAAGATTCTTTAAGAAATTCTTCGTTCCTTTGAGACTGTTGAGAAACATTCAAGATCTACGAAGAAGTTGGACAAAAATCTGATGTTTTCTATCGTTACAATGTCATTACCTATCGTATAGGCAACTACTGACTACTCTTGAGGCTATTTGAGCTGCTGATATAGCGGAAACTGCCTTTTTACCATGGTTTGGTCGTTGAGCAATATAAATAGATTGTTTCACTGTTACAATAGATACCGCGACTATACCGACTACGACTATCATTACCCCAAATTCGATTTCTGTATGTGTGATGAAGAAACTATAGTTGTAAATAATTCGTTCTACTATACAAATTACTGTTTAGTTGTCTTACTATAGAAATAAAATTGAATTAAAGCACTTCGTATACGTTTATACATTAATTTTCACAAATCTTTAATAGAAACCAAGTTATTAAATAATACTTTTAAAGGTATATTTTTATAAGATATTAACTAACATATATACATGAATATAGCAAAGTTCATGATGTATTTTAGTTTGAAGTTTTTTTTTATTGTACTTTAGAAAAAAAAATAGTATAAAGTGTTTTTTAGTGTCTAGACTTTGCGGAATTTATTGACCGATTGCATTTACAAAATTTGAACAAATCTTTCAGTTAATGCTGCATTTCTGCTACATTTCAAATATCAATTTGTTTTTATAGAATACTGTGTTTAATTGGCTAAATTTACTCATGTAACACGCTTCATTACTCAATGATTTTTATATTTCTTGATAGTGTTACTATGTAAGGCACCCACCCACACACGCACATATAGATATAAAAGAGCTTTATTCCCTGTAGAAAAGGAAAGAAATTGTAGTTCTCTATTTACAATTTACTTTTCCTTAATGTACCGTCAATCAGGTAGAAAATCCTTTTATGCTGTGATTTTAACAAATATTACCTCTGTCTGATTTTCCTCTTTCAAGGGGAGTCTCTTATAATACGAGGGAAAAAATCTCAAAAGAAAAAGTTATACTTTTTCAATATTTGTGGTCTCAGGAAACCAATTAAGAGGTTTTAAGAAAAGAAGAAATCGATTAACATCCATATAAAAGGAGCATTTTAGGGGATGGGAATTTTTATTTAGCAATTCTCGATAAAAAAGCTTTCAAAAATTGCTTTTATGAGTACTGCTAGAAAAAATATAAATTGATTAGACACATTTTATGCTTTTAGGTACATTTTCTATAATTCTTTTTAGGGCGAAAAATAGAACATTTTAAAGAAAGCCTGTGATGCATTCATCTCTCTGTAAATCTGCTACAGAAATACTCCTTATAAGCTGGTAAACGTTTGTCTTTTGATTATTGAATTATTTCCGTAATAACACATCATTTTTGATAACTTAAAAATCACAAGAAAATTATTTGAATAATTTACAGGAATCACTTGAAAAGCATGGACATGGTTTTCAAAGTTTAGATGTAACACATGCGTAACTGTAACATACACATTTTAAAGTTGAGGGTATAAAAATAAATAAGTAAAATATGAATGAATCTTCTCAAAGTGTTTTCTCGTACATCTTTTATGAAATGAAAGAGATTTTTTTGATATTGTCTTGAGAGGGCGAATTTCTTGTATCCGAACTTAACTATATCGCATTATATATTATAAATTTTAATTGATCTCATACGATATAAAGAGGGCAGATTTATTGCTTTTAATCCATCAGTGTTTTCCGTAAAATTTTAGACAAATCTAAATTTCAATCTTAAAATAAATTAAACCTGTATCTTCATCTTCAATCACCATATCGTTTATCTTGTTTATCATTTATCGTTTATCATGTGTAGCAGTGATCCAGTCGGTTGAAGCTGGGTTCATACAAAAACACCGATTATTCATATTTTGGGAGAGAGACAGCATAGGGTATGGCAATCCAAGTACGGGTCTGTCATCTACTTGGTGCAAAATTAGGAGAACTTGAGTGAAGTTTGTTTTCCGCCCAATGGGGTTCAATATAATGGAAGTCATTTAGATTTGCTCATCTCCGTTCTGCATGTAGGATCTGGCACCTTTGCCCAGTTTTCCAGACGGTACTTGAAATAACAATACTTTTATGATATGAAATATAATTACACAATCAAGATTTTACTTATTACATATTTCAAAAATACCTGTCCCAAAAATATCTTAACTGAGAACATGTAAATACAAGGAAAAAAAATATTTTTTTGCACAAAATTGATACACACACACACATGCATATACAGGATGTGTCAAAACTCCCTCCCGGGTTTGTAAAACTTATAAAAAATAAATATCACCAGAACAGCAAAAAAGTTTACTTTATTTGATAAGGAAATCTAACAAGTTTGTTTCACAAATGATCAATACCTGGAAGTTTCGTGATGTGGCAGATATCAAGTCTAAAGTCTAAAGTTCACAATGTGAAAGCGCGTGTGAAGAGGGAATTATTTGACTTTAGAATTGATAACTGCCACATCACGAAGGGTTCACATATTGATCATTTGTGAAACAAAACTTGTAAGATTTTTTTATCCAATAAAGTCAACTTTGTTGCTGCATTTTTTATATTTATTTTTTTATAAGCCTTCCAAACCGGTGAGGGAATTGTGACGCATATGTATATATTAATATACATATGCGAATGTCACAGATATCATTTTCTTAATTTTGTTGGAATTTATTGGTCTCACTTACTGTCAAAACACTACCTTTTTTTCTTGGATACAATCTAAGTAGAAAAAAAAGGCAATTTTAATAAAGTTTTTAAAAAGAAAAGAACAGGGGAAAATTCAGAAAAAATGTTTTTAACGATGCGCATATTTAAATATAAAAACGCAGAAAGTAAGAATTAATGAGCACAATATGCATTCTTAAAAGGTAATTAGCTGAAAAAACTTACAATTACGGGTCATTTAGGATCATTTAAACGTTATGCACATTTTTATTGTAACCATTAGCTGAAAAATCAATAGTTCTGTGCGTATTTATGAAGAGGTACCATTACAAAAATAAACAGAATAAGTTAAGATCTTCAATTTGCTTTTGAGAGCTTTGTCAGTTAATAAAATTCCTCAAAATAAATGTTTTCAGTCAATTTAAAGATAATATAAATTTGTCATGGAACATTATTAAATTTAATTTTTTTCAGTTCATGTCAATCAATGTTTAAAACTTTCTAAATGGCTTCTTCTTTGAATAAACTTGTGCAAGTACCTATTTTTCTTCTAATTGATTCATAAATAAAAGAGTGTAATCATACTTATACATTACAACAATGGTTAGTAATGGGCATAATATATTTTACCATTTTTCATTGTAACAGTATAAAGGGGTTATTCAAATTAGCCGTACTTTTTCTTTACATTTAAGTGTGGTTATTTAATATCACAGTTTTGATTATGAATAATAAGGAAAAGCTAGCCCTTTTAAGCTAATAATAAAATCAAATTAATATAGTTTATGAATAAAACTAAACTATCTAAGGCACTATGGGAATGGCAAAATTTTTATTAAGCTAGAAGCATTTGTAATAACTTCCCACTTTTAAGCAACTTTTAAAAAAACATGAAGCTTCAATCGTCTTTTTTTAATTCAAATATTCATTTTCGAAATCGCATAGCAATGTGGAGTCGGAAACGTTTTATTCATTTACCGGTTAATAATCACTTTAATAATAAATCTGGTAATCAATGTACAATCCGTTCTTTAGTATTGATTCTTGTAGTTAATCAGTGGTAGTCAAGTGCTTTCTGTGAAAGATGCATTAGTTTTTAACGTACCATAGTCGAAAATTTCAGCATTGTTCCAAAATGATTAGAACAGATAAATGAGGACGACGTTTCCAACTCCATATTGCTATTTTATTTACATCTTGGTCTTCTCTAACCAAGGAGACACAGCAACGCTGTCTAACTCCGCGGTTCTTATCAAACTTTGCCATATATTTTCTGTATATAGTTCATTTACAATTTGAATATAGATAGCTACAGCAATACTTGTTATATCTAAAATCCTTTGATACTGATTTACTGCTCGTTGTTTTAATAGCATTAAAATCCCCACAACATATTTTTTTTACAAAAATGATTATTTAGGTTACAAAAATTGTATTTTGTTAAAGCTAGTGTGTTTTTCTTCCTTTTATTAGTATATTACAATCTTATTTAAGATTGGTACTGAATATGCTTCACCTAGTCTGATTTGTATTTTCAGTTCTTTTATCGGAATATATTTACACCGAAAGAAAAAAAATCATCACCATCATCATCATCATGAATTTCAGGGATTAGGCATTGCCTGTTTCAGCTTCCTGGTCATTCCAGCTCAATCTTGGTCTTCCCCTATTTCGTTTTTCCTTTGGGCAAACGTTATATGACATTCCTGTTACTCTACAGTGCTGCATTCTGTCCACATCTTCTCATCATCTTCTCTATATTCTTTAGATTTTCTGATTTCAGCTGAGGATATTCAACTCCTTTCTGATGTCTTAATTTCTAATTTCGTCTATCACTGTTGAGCCCCTCACTCTATTCAAATATTTCACCTACATTGATAACTTCCTTCTTCATCGTCCATGTCTCTAATCCGTTTAGTAAGGTAAGCACTGCCATTGCTTCCTACAATTTCAGCTATACTTCTTTTTTAGTCTTCCCCGCAAAGATTCTGTTAATTATTCCGCAAATATATCTAAATTTGTTTAGTTTACATTCAATATCTTTATCAAAAGAAATATCACATCCCAAATAGGTAAAATGTGACACTTGTTCTATTTTTTAAACATCTATTATTATCTTCGATCTGATTGGACTGTTTCGACTTAACTTAAGTTTTAAGAACAGTAATTTTTAATATTATATTCCTTACATATATGGTTAAGTTGAAAAGTAGTTCTTTGAAATTTATCCTCATTTTCTTGATCATCTGCAAAGTGTAGAGTATCAATAACATTTCCTCTCTTAGGTTTAATATATGAGTTCACTGTCTATTTTCATTTTCTGACTATAACATCTATATATACGTACACACACACACACACGTATATATATATATATATATAAATGTCTGTGTATATATTTTTAAAAGGTTGCGAAATTTGTTTAACGCAAAAATATTTAAGCATGAATTTATTTACCTATTTTAATTTATCGAATAATAAGTCCAATATCCATATAATGCTCAGTGATAACAAAGTAAAATGAGTATCGTTCACTGATTTATTCATATTTTAGAAAAAATAATTACGTTCTTCATCCCACACAAATTCACGAAATTTATTTATCACTTCTGGCGTCAACATAAATTACAGGACTTGCTGAAAACAGTCGTGCGTTAATGGGTTAAATAGAACAAGAGACACAGCAACGCTGTCTAACTCCATGGTTCTTATTAATTTCCATTGTCTCATTCAGTTTGCAATCAACGAAAATTTGTTTATTTTTGCAGAGACTGAGTAGTTTGTATATTTAGAGTATAATTTATCTCAACTAACCCTATAAAAAATGCTATGACTAAATACCAGTATTAGTGACATTACTATTATTGCATAAAAATCTGTTTTAAATGAAAAATAAGACAAAAGATGAGGAGGTATTATAAAACTTTATTCTGTTCTCGACTTTGACAGTATTAGGTATATCAAATATTTTTTAAAGTCGAAAGTAATAACTATAAAATATTTATGCTGATTTTAACATATCAAATGAGAGTTTGTTCCCCTTAATCTGCTAATCGAGAAAAATAAATTTTATGACAAATCCAAAAAGGCAACCAAACATTTGGGTTCATATTAATGTGCGTATTCTTTTTCATAGAAAAAATATAAAAACATGATTATCCCCCCACCCCCCCAAAAAAAATTATTTAAAGAAAATTGTGTAAATTAGGGCATAAAGTGCACTTTATATTATTACAAGTTTACTGATAAATTTCGCAAGCACAGGTGTCATTAAAAAAAGGAAAGAAATTACTATTCTACGACCATTAGAAAACCCAATTTGTTCTAAATTTGCTTGAAGACTTTCTTGTGGCTGTCAGATAACAGAGTAAATTTGGAGTTTTGTAGATTCTTTTAAAATAATAAAATAAAATAAATAAAATAATATATATATATATATATATACTTTAAATTACATAATCTATTATACCAGAAACAAGCAAAGTCAATAGATCAATTCCTATAAAAATTACGAAATTTAAATTTTTATACGGTCCCCCAGTCCTATAGTTATAGTTGAAAAAAATTCCTTTATGCAATTTCATGCACAATAACATTACAAAAAAAAAAAACCTTCTCAGACCAAAATTCACCCAGTTACAGCTGCTTAATGTCAGAGCACTTTTCGAGAAGCGAAATAGGGGTTATATACAACATGAATTTGAGAAGAATTAATGTGAATGGTTTTGAGCTTTGAAATATTTATTAGCAATTTCGTTAACTATTTTATGAATATAGATTGAAATAAAGAAGATAAGAGTTTAATTATTTGTATCCAAAAAATATAGCTTATGCTGAAAATAGAATTTTTAAACTGTTTTTTAAATAAACTAGCGTTCAATAACTTTCTTCGACTGCAATCTAAATATACACCCGCTTAGAAAATTCTTGATGTACTTTGCGTAGCGCACACTTATGTTACGCATCTGCATGCTACACATATAAGATTTAATAAGTCTGACCTCAGATAGATTTTAATAGAGCTTGACTATAACCCTCTGCTTGCAGGGCCCCACTATCACTAGCAGGGGCCCCGGGCATTCTTGGATTTGATGGGCCCGATCTATGAAATTTGTTTTATTTTTAATAAACTTTTGGCATGAAAGAGGAATATTTCAGAACAATATTTGTAAGTGGGGGGGGCCCTTTCGATCCGAGGGCCCTGGGCAAAGTCCCGTTTTGTCCATGCGATAATAGGGCCCTGTCTGCTTGAAGATAAGTATTTTAAAGTTAATTTTGCTTCTTTTTCCGCTATGTCAGGAAATGAAATTAAAACCGGTAATTTAAAATTTCAGTATTTATATGGTCCCTTAACGGTTTACCATAACGGGACATTTTTTAACGTGGCAAAGTGTCTTAAGTCACAATGTTTGCCGCTTCATAAATCGATGAACTTTGGTGGTACAAGGACGATTATTATTATATTTTTTTTAAAATTCTGCATGAAATTATATAAAGAAAAAATTTCTAAATATAACTGATAGGACCCTGAGACCGTATAAAAATTTAAATTTCTTATTTTTTATAGAAATTGATTTATTAACTTGATTGCTTCTTATATAAGAGATTATAGAATTTAAAGCATTTTTGCAACTGTAACTACGCGTCTCTGACTAACGGGTTAGGAAATAGCCATTGGGTATCGTTAGCACTGGACACCCTGTGTATGTGTATATACAGGGTGTCCAGCCTTAATGTGACCCAATAGCTAATTCCCGAACCATTCGGTTTAGATATGCACTTCCAATTTGAAAAATGTTTTAAAAAAGGTAAAGAATGTTTTTACGTGCTTTTCGAACCCAAAAACCCATTTAAAAAAATTACAAAAATTAAATTTTTCTACGGTCCCCAGGTCCAATCACTTATATTTAGGAAAAGATGCAGTACACAAAAACAAAGCAAACACAAAAAGTTTCATTTTATTACGATAAAAACTGACCAAGTTATGGAACTTTGAAAATCATACATTTCATCCATTTTCTCGGCCAATTTCAAGAAGCTAGTAAGGGACCGTCTCCAAAGTGAAATTAATTGGAACTCTGCCAGGAAACATTCGCTCTTGCACGTCACTCTTATGTAAATCGTTTTTAAATTTAAAAGTACACACATTACGTTAATATTACAATAACTGAGTACTTAAGAAACAAAATTTATTCTGTGTACGTGTAAAACATAGATAAAATAAAATATTTTGGACGAAGAAAGCTTTTCAAAAGCAGTTCTAAAAACTTAGACTTATTTGACTGCGGCTTCAGACTGATTTGCTGCGGTACTGATCATGGCAAACGTTAAAAATCTATTGTGCAGTCGCTTGCAATTGCATACAGTCGTATTCTAATATTACGAATTCTAGTACAGGAGAACGAGATGTATACAAATGAAGAATACTGCGAAATGGTACTGTTGTATGGGCAGTGTAATCGAAATAAGAGAGAGGCGGCAAGACTTTATGCCATTAAATTTCCCAGTCGAAGACATCTATCTTATTGTACAATTGCCCGTGCTGTTCAACGCTTGTATTGAACTGGGAGTTGTCATAGACGTATTCCCTTGTCTAGCGCCACACCTACAAGCTTGCGGTTATCGGCTGAAGATGTTCTAGGATATGCCCTGGCTCATCCTGAAAGTAGTGTCCAGGATATTAGCAAGGCTTGTTCCTACTCAAAATCGACGGTGTGGAGCATATTACATACGTACGGTGCATTCCCTTATCGTCCAGTCCTGGCGCAGGAGCTAATGCCTGGAGACCAGTTGTATACATCTCGTTCTCCCATACTAGAATTTGTAATATTAGAATACGGCTGAATGCAATTGCAAGCGACTACACAACAGATTTTTAACATTCGCCATGATCAGTATCGCAGCAAATCAGTCTGAAGCCGCAGGCAAATAAGTCTATTTTTTTGGAACTGCTTTTGAAAAGTTTTCTTCGTCCAAAATATTTTATTTTATCTATGTTTTACACGTACACAGAATAAATTTTGTTTCTTAAGTACTCAATTATTGTAATATTAACGTAATGTATGTACTTTTAAATTTAAAAACGATTTACATAAGAGTGACGTGCCAGAGCGAAAGTTTCCTGGCAGAGTTCCAATTAATTTCACTTTGGAGACGGTCCCTTACTAGCTTCTTGAAATTGGCCGAGAAAATGGATGAAATGTATGATTTTCAAAGTTCCATAACTTGGTCAGTTTTTATCGTAATAAACTGAAACTTTTTGTGTTTACTTTGTTTTTGTGTACTGCATCTTTTCCTAAATATAAGTGATTGGACCTGGGGACCGTATAAAAATTTAATTTTTGTAATTTTTTTCTAAATAGGTTTTTTGGTTCGAAAAGCACGTAAAAACATTCTTTACCCTTTTTAAAACATTTTTTAAATTGGAAGTACATATCTAAACCGAACGGTTCGGGAATTAGCTATTGGGTCACATTAAGGCTGGACACCCTGTATATATATAGAGAGAGAGATAGACGTCAGATATCCCAGTAAAGTTCCAGAGTTAAGGCAGGTAAAAAGATTTATTGAACATTATCTTTAAGTTACAATATAGAGTTGAGAAGAGGGTAGGAGGGGAGACGGGTACGAAAATCGGCGTGGACTAGTTAAGCAGTTCCAGTGGCAGAAGTCTCTCAATTTTTCGAGGTGCATGGGTATTTACGCTTACTACACCACGTGGGTTGCTAAACTCGGCCTCTCTCTAATCTCTAATCGAATTACATACTTTTATTAACATGACCTACATCCGGGATTACAAAGGCGTGGGAACACGTGTACACTGAAAGAACACAGAACCGAAGACTTGGTGTCTGACAATTAATTAAAGAAATAAAACATAGCTCCAGAGCGCGCGTGGCAAGTACGACAGGAAAGCAAAACTTACAGTGAAAGTACCCGTGAAAGTGAAGCGCTTGAACAATACCCAAACTAGTAAAACCCAAATTACCTTTTTATACATTACATATATTACACATATATATGTATGTATAACCTAAATTGGTATATTGCCTATACATGATATGCGCTCAGGAAATTTCGAAAAAAAATAGCTAAAACAATGTCCACTAGGTAGCGTTTTGCATAAAAAACGACAAAAACTTTATTTTTGAATTCCCTTTTCAAAAAGGGAATTCAAAAATTTCCAGCGAGTAGCATGGCGTACTTGCGTAATATACTCCATAGAAATCGTGACATTTTTCTTACGAATCGTGCGTAACATAGATTAATTGTTGTAAATGAACAGTTTAATATATTTTGATAAATATATATTTTATTCTAAGCGTTTTTTAATTCTTTTTATTTTTTGGTAAGTTTATGAATAAATTATATTTGTTTGACTAAATATATTATTGCGGAAAGAAAAGAAATAAAAACCTTTAAATTGGCCATTGAACGAAAATTAAATTTCTTTAAGCTTTATTGTTGAAACTTTTTAATGTTTTATTCATTAAATTTACAAATCTTGCGCAACTTACAAAAAATCTCGAAATTAAAATTATCAGAATCATTTATTGCTAGCCTGGAGCGTTGATTTCTTATCCCATTTTTTTACTACATTTTATAGCCTAGCAAGCCGAAAAATACGCTTACATGGCAGAACATTAATACTTCTTTCAGCATTGTGATTTTATACACACAAGCATTGCTTTCAGAAAGGAAAGACTTGACATCTACTAAAAGTGGTTTTTACTGGCTGAGGTTTCGAATTTTTTATAATGAATGAACATAAAGTTCGAATAATGTTCGCAGAAAAACAAAATATATGTCAAGTAAAAATCATTTAAGAAAAAAAAAAGGTAAATTTATGTTTTACCTTGAAGTATTTTTACTTAAAATTTTCGTTACATAAAATGAATCTATGCGAATTTATTAATTAAAATGTCATAATTTTGTATAACACATGAATTTCAGTTCGCTAATGTGTTAAATGTGTTAAATGTGTATTACTAGCTCAAATAGTTATATCATTACAATAAAATAATGCAGAGTATAAACGGTTTTCATTTAACGTATGAACATGTACTCTATTTATAATAAAATTTATTAGTATACAAAGCGATATTATAATGCAGTTAGTTTTAGGTAATAGTATATTTTAATGAATCTGGCTTGAGCCAGCTTCTTCAATTGCTCACAATGAATGCTACTGAGACAATCTTCTACGAAAAGACACCATAAAATACTTGCTCAAATTAGGGGGAATTAAAATGATTATGATATTTTAATACTTCCTCTCAATAAAGTTAGTTCTTTGGATTTTGTTACTTTTCACTTTCCGAACATGTACCATGTAAGGAAAGTATTGTAATCATGAAAAAATTCGACTTCGAGATTTTGGTGTTTTCACACGTTTTGAGGGCTTCTGAATCCATTTATGCTATTTTTACGAAATGTATGTATGTATGTGTGTATGTGTGTGTGTGTGTATGTGTGTGTGTGTGTATGTGTGTTTGTGTGTATGTGAGTGAACACGATAGCTCCTGAACGGAGCATTCGATTGAGCTCAAATTGGATATATATAAGTCATAAACCACCGTCGCAAGACCGGTATTGATTTTGGTGTATAGGACTTGTAGTTTTTCTACAGGGCTACGACAAAGATTTCTTTTACATTATGGCCTATGGGGGGAATTTCTTGAAAGTGCGCTAGCGTTTAAACGATACATTCGATTGAGCTCAAATTGGGTATATATGTTATAAACCACCGTTGCAAGACCGGTATTGATTTTGGTGTGTATAGGACTTATAGTTCTCCTACAGGGCTACGACAAAACTTTCTTTTATGTTATGGCATAATGGCATATGGGGAGAAATTCTTGAAAGTGCGCAAGCGTTTAAACGGTGCATTCGATTGAGTTTCAATTTGGTATACGTTTGAATTATTCATCGATTAAAATTTATTTAAGTGCTTGGTAATGATCTTAATCGTAAGTGTTCGGAAAGTCGAGTGGAGTCACTCCAGATTTTTAACTTTAAAGAAATGCACTTATGAAAAATTCCTTGCCATATGCATTAAGAATCTTCTGTAAGTCAGCCGAATTTTATGTTTTGAAGAGCTTTTGCCCCATAATATAAAAATAATTTAAAATTTTCTCATACACTTTTCTTTTGTTAATATAGAGGTTTTTTTTAAAATAAAAAGCACCCAGTATCTTATGCATCCCGTTTGAAGAATGATAGTGCTGCTCAATGGGATTTTAAAATAATTTAAACATAAAAAAACGAAGGAAAGGAAGAATGTAAAAATAACTTGATGTCACAGTTTGTTCTGCAAAGTATATTTCATTTTATTTTGATTTTTTTTTCACAAATGACTTTTGATAATATTTCAGATATTTTGCAAAAATTTAAATTAAATTACCACAGCCCAGTCGATGCATGACATTAAAATAAAGTACATGTTGAAAAAATCTAATGAATTTTAAATTTTAAAAATATACTTGCATAACATATATTCAGAAAGCATAAGGTACTTTCATAGTTTTTCATCAACACCGTATTCCTCAGTGAAGAATTTAAAGTCAATATCGCCGAAGGGTTTGTATTTTAACAATACCGCAGAGCCGTTCGTTCCCTTAGGGTTTAAGGCTGAATATCCTACTGCAGAGACCTCACAATTTACAGCATCACTGGAGAAAGTATCATTACTTATTCCATACTCTCTCCCACCTATTCACCTATCTAGACAAAGGACATATGCATCCGCAGATTTAACGTGCTCATTCGTCGTTTGTACACGGTAGTCTTGGGTTTGCTGGAATAAGGCTGAGCCACTCGACTTCACGCTCGATACCCAGCAAATCGGGCTCACACAAGCAAGTCAGAAGGCGCCAACATATTAATTTTTTGAACAACTTGATGAAGACAGATAGCATCACCGACTGCACAGTTTCAAACTTCATATCTACCTTCCGCAAACTTATTCTTAAGTTAGAAAGCGAAGCAGACGTCATTGTATCATCAATTGTCAGTAATTACTAAACGTTTTTAATAGTACTACTCGTAACCATCGTGTTTCTGAAAGCAACAACATGATGAATATAACCATTAACTTGCTACTTTCAGAACCACGGAGAAAGGGTGCAAATACTCGCAATCATGATACAGACGTCTTCATTTATCAGCCATGGATGGTTTCCATAACTCTCCGGTTATTTGTCAGATACCTTAGCTACTATAAATAATAATTAGCGAGTACGTGTTATAACTTTTCACATTTAACCCTTTGAGGCGCAACCCTTTCCCAATGTTGGAAAAAGGGCAGTCGTTGCCATCGCTCGACTTAACTGCCAGCAAGATGGCGGACGATCGAAACGTTCATCGCATGCCACAGATCTAGGGACCCTTTTTTGACGACAGCTGGCTGTGCAATGACGTGCTAAAAGTAAAGGATTCTCGTGGAGCTATGTCACCCGCAACTATTTTTATAGAAATCAAATCTATTCTTCGTGACTGGCAATAGTCAAAACGTCTGAGTTTGGTGTTCCCAGAGTGGGAACACTGCGCGTTAAAGGGTTAACAAAGAGATTCTCTGTATCTGTTTCAAGTAGATTATTATATTAGTTTAATTAGTTTAAACTAGAGTAAGATTATTTTTTCATTACGGATGCACTTATTTTGTCTGTAATTTGATGAAACGTGTAACCAGAAGAAAAAAAAATAAACAGTTGAGTTAACTGTTATTTTTATGCATTCAAACTCGCATCTACTATAAAACACAAGAATATGGGTATGGCAGATAATTCTACGATTTTTAAATCATCCCCAACACTACTTATAAAGAAAAATTTATAAACAAGATTGGAAGTGTTCATAAATACATTTTGGAATTTGTGATGTATACAAAATTTTAAATTTCATATCTCATATTTATGAAAAAGGGAATTGACATGAGATAAATACGGGAATTAATGTTTCAAATTTCACAAGAAAAGAGAAAATAAATACTATATACTTTCTTTATACAGAGAATTAACTTACAATCAAGTACTTTCTTTAATAATCCTATATGTGTCCAAACAGACTGCATTTTATGAATATAGCATTTAATTTTTTTCTCAATATACTATAATAAAAAATTATTGATTGAAGTTGATTCATAATTTTACGGAAATATTTTAATGTTTTACGCAACCATAAATTAATATTAAATATGCATTAAATTTACTAAAAGCTGCAGGAAGTAACAAGTACCTGTTTATTTTAGATGTTTCAAAATTACGCATTATAAATTCTTTGTATGAAATAAAATAATGTTACCCTTTTTATATGATGCTTCATGATACGCATTTATTTAGATATTTCACTCAGGGTAGCTTACCTATAAAGAAAGAAAAAGAGTGAGTATTAATATTAAGAACAGCATTAAAAAAATTCTTTTAAAATTATATTTAGTTTACACAACATTAAGTGGTTTTCGTACTCTTGGAAAACTCAGCTAAAAGGTTGGAAAAAAACCATAATATCGTACATCATTATCGTCACAAATGTTCTCTATCATTTTGTGAGGTGGTTCGTAATCTTCTTTACATCACCTCTAAATTTCAATTGAGATTTATGTTTTTATATAATCGTTGAATTAAATAGCTGAAAAATGTTTTTCATTAATAAAATTTTTTTATGACTCAAAAGCTTCTGAAAAATGATTATACATATTACAGGTAGATGTTATTTTTATGCTACTTTGTGTTATTCAGGGTACTTTTATGCTATTTTTACAGCGATGTTTCTATGTGAATGAACAAGATTGCTATTAAATTGAGCTCAAGATTAGTTTATATAAGGTGGCAAGAATTAAAACACCCCTACTTTGCACTCTCTATACATCGCACTACTCGGGGTAAAGGTTCCAGAATTGTTGAACACTTTATTCCAGATATGGGCAAAGGATTTAGTGAAAAAGAAAGTTCCAGAAACACTGATAGATGACTCTGTACAGCAGAAAATATGCTGGGAAGACACAAATAATCTTAAAAAAAACATGCAATATGGAATTCATCGGTTTTTAGTTTCTATTTCTGATATGAAAATAAGATTTAAAGAAAAAAAGATGCAAGACATGCCGGAGAGACCCTAGAACTGTAAGTTTTATTACATTCTTTATTCTGTTTAAGATTTTATTAAATTTTTTATGTTCCTATTGCCGTGTTGCTCTAAAACAGCATCGTATGCAAAGAAAAGATGAAACTACTATCAAACCTGTTTTTGTATAAATGTTTGCAATATTAAATTTAATGTACAACTTAATATGCCAAATTTAGCATTTTAAACGGAAATGCCTTTTACATAACGTGACTGGCATTCGTAATATATTATCCTTCACGAAAGAGAAATTTCTTCAAAATCTTAACATAAATTTATTCTTCTTGTACATATCACGCGACATCTATAAATGCTTGTTTCATATGAATAATCGCCGTGCAGCCACGAAAAATGACGAGGGGAAAAACTTCCTCGCGATGTTGTATTTTGGCTCGGATATTCTGTCTTCCACGCCGCAAAGAGAATTCAATATTTCAAAAAAGGGGGTCCATTAATAACGCGATGTCAATATTTCCAAAATATTCTTCCGAGCGATAAGAAATACGAAGATCAATATGTTAACGCAGACACAGGAGTAGTGCATTTTATGGCGGAGGATTTTCGTAAAATAGAGAAAATTTTGACGTTTTTATAAACCTGAATACCTGTCGTTTGTCATTTTTCCGGCTTGTGGCAAACAGATCTGTATCATCAACTTGTATAATGCGAATTCATTTTTCAACAGCATAACGCCTTGTGTGCGTGTGTGTGCGTGGGTATATGAGCCTTGCAAAACAAAAAAAATGGAGCTGAATACACATATTTTTACACCCGCCATGGCCAGAAAAGATAACATGGTGTTGGAAATGGGGAGAATTTCCATCGAAGTACTTTTTCTCGAAAAAAAAAAATGTAAAGGAGAAAATAAAAAAAAATCTGAGGTGTGGTGGAGTAAATTTTGTTTTCTTTCCTGCGGACAAAGTTTTGTTGGAAAGCAATAAAGTTGTTTTCTTTTTCTTTTTATGTTCTTTCGAAGTATGTTCTTGTATTTGGATTTTTACGTGCGTTTATTGCTGTGGGTTTTTGGATGAGAATTTACTAAAAAGGCAAAAGAAAATCTTTCAGGTATTTTCAAAAATATGTAAGGTTTTATGTGTAGCTAAGAAATATTCCTAAAGTATTTTCCTACCCCAAACTTTTATTTATATAGCGATGTATCGATGTCAAGCTATCAATGTAGGTATACAGAGTTGTTATAGTTAAAATTTTGCTATAAACAGCATTGTAGAGCTAAAACGGGTAAGCAGATTGCCACGAAAATTTAGGGTATAGGCTGAACATGGGTTGTTCTCAAGGGATATTCTGAAAAATTTAGTTTAAAAAATGTCTACATATGACTATTTGCATCCTGAACTCAGCTAAATAATAAAGAAATAGAATTTTTAAAATTTGAAAAGTTTTTTAATGTGGAGCCCTAAAAGGAAAAAAAAATGAAAATTTATTCTTCCAAAGATATTCTATGAATGAATGAAAGTTTCTGAACTGAGAAAGCTTTTGAGAAAAATATAGGAAATTTCACTTTTGAAAGAGATGAAAATTTTTAAATGTTCAAAATATTAAAAAAAAAGAGAAATTTGCAATACAGGTGTTAATGACTAAACCAGTGCCTTAGAAGCTAGCCATGCTCAAGTAAGTGGAATATTGGTATCTAATGCTTTTTAAAATATTTAGAACATTTAAAAATTTTCAGCCCTTGCAAAAGTGAAATAACTATATTTTTCTCAAAAGTTTTCTTAGTTTTCAAAATTTCATTCTTTTATAGCATGTATTTGCAAGAATTAATTTTTCTTTATGCCTTTTAGGACTCCACAGTACAAATCTTATAAATTTTATTTTTACTTAATTATTTTTGTTTATTTTTTTCAGTTTTTGCTTTCTAGTTACAAAAAAAAAACAATTAACTCTTGTAATTAAAACGTAAAACATATTCTGTTTGTAACTAACTTCTAAAGTATTAGTAAAGTAATACAAATTTTGGTTAGATGTCCCTATTTGTAACTAAATTTTTAAAATTTTCTTTAACTAAAAATCAAATTTTCATTATGAAAGTTTTTCATAATTAACATAAAGCCTGACTATTGTAACATGGAACACCTTTTCCTTATCCCGGAATAGATGTTAAGTCTCCTGTGTGAGAACCAGGTATCTCAACCACTTAACCAAATGTAAATTAACATGCTTCAATACTTCTAACATCTGCAAAGTAGAGGAGCCTTTCTTCTAAGCGTGAAATAATGACGGAAATAGAAAATACAATTTCATTAAAAAGCTTCTAAAATGACCAAAATTAGCTAATAAGTGCTCAAAAACTATTGGGTAAATGTTGAAATTCTTTGTACAATATCACACAAATTCCTTATCACTGTTAAATTTGCTGTTTTTCAAGCAAAGTGCCTCTAGTAAATATTTTTGGACTATTTTATTTTTCTTAATTCCTTGCGCGCATTTCTTGTAAAAAACTCTAAATACTTGTCCTTTCATCAAAATAAACCATTTTATACCATTTTTAATAGAATTGTTTAATATCTCCTGAGACGGTGGAAGACTATTGCTCTGGTAATTTTAATAATGGGAACCAATGTTCAGACATTTTTGAGAGACTATATATTCTGTGTACCACATTTGATTATAATCCGTTTAACCCTTTTTTGGCGTGGAACCCAGTTTAATGGAGAAGTATAGTTATAATAAACCTGTATAGTAAATCATGGCTAATAAAAATCATGATAATCAAATTTTCTTTAGAAAATAAATCATACAAATGCATTATGAAAATTTCTGATGTAAAATTTTTAAATGGATTCGTCTCTCTCGTCTATCATGAAATACATTTTTAAAACATTTTTATTAATTTTCTTTCGTGTTCCTTTCGTCAGCACAAATTTTTCAATAGATTTTAAGGAAAATTCTCCATAAGCTAGAGATTTGAACCTTGAAACATAGATTAGAAGTGCATGACTGTGCACTACTTCCGGATTTCTTATATATTATCTTGCATGTTAGGTTTTTTTTTTACCTTATTTGGCAAGAGTTGGACTGACAGAACAAGAATCAACTCAGATTTGGCGTCATAAAATCATTATTTTCTGCTCATGCTCAAGCATCGTGAAGTGCAATACTTGTATTGCAAACTGATTGTACTTCGTACTTGTAATAATATCCTAAACTAACATGTTTACTCATGTTATAGTAATCTCACCCCCGTTTTGAAACAGGGAAAATTGACAAATTATTTTCCCCGCATAAAAGCCGTAGTTATGTATTTGACCTTCAGTTACGTCTATAAAAATTTTACAAAAAACAAACAAAAAAACGCCGTTTTTGCGTGCAACTGACGAAAATATTATTTAATAAACGACAGATAATCTGTAAACATTTGGTAATTTAGTAAAAATATTATAATCTATGGGTAATGTTTTAGCATTATGTTGTAGATTCCCTCAAATAATAGTTGCACCTACACTTTCACCATGAAAAATTTTTAAAAAAGTGCGATTATTTGGGGTACGCACGGTAATTTGTAAAATTTATTTTAATCAAGTGTACGAAAATATCACAAAAAGTACTTCACCTAATTCGTCAATAATAAGAGTGAAAATTATAGAAATCTATAATATTTAATATTTTTCTGATAATAATTTTATTATATAAAATATATATTTGGGATCAAATTCTCTGAAAATTAATTAATCCACTTAAATTTTTGTTGAGTGCGTGAGCGTAAATGTTCATTTGTTTCGAAAATGAAAAATTCTGCACAGCTTTTCCACCAACGAGAGGAAATATTTCGCGGTGCTACATACGATAATCTGCCAAGGATTATAGATAAAAATATATAGAGATCAATATATGGAGATATGATTTAACGACAACCATAACGAGAAATGATTATCAGTAATGCGCATCCGTAAATCGCCAAAGAATAAAAAAATCGCCATGCATTGTAAATATTCCCCCATGTGTATCGCGTGTCTGTGTACCACCATTTCCTATGTTGCTTGTTTCCGTTAAAACATAACACACAGTGCTCAGAAAACTCCATTTTTTAAAAATTCTGTTATAATAGCATAACCCTATTATTTTTAACATTACGATTATATCAGTTGTTTTCTATATACATTATGAAGTAGGTTTCTATATCGATCCCCTTATAATATCAGTAAAAATAATCATGTGTTAAAATTAAACGTGAATGTTTCATCGCGGTATAGTCCGGGTATTTGCCATCAAGGCAACATAACATATTTTGTTGCCCTAAATTCACCAATTTGCCACAGAATTACGTATAAGAATGTATGTAGAACTGCTTTAATGATCACTATGATATATAAGCATGCGCAAACTATCGAATTAGCACCAGAGAATGAAAATTCGACATTGGTGGCAAATACTCAAAGTGATCCTCTGTCACTTAAGGCAGCTGGAGTGCTTCGCCAGTCACAGAGTTTACAATGTTTGGTGATTCTTTTTTAAATTGAAATTTTGCTTTTATATTAAGTAGTGAAGGCTTGCGGGTGTGGCATAGCTTGTTGGAGTTGATTAAAACGTAAGATATATGTAGTTCTATTTAAAATCATTATTAATAATCTTAAAATACTGAAAAAAAGTGTGAACGTTCGGACCGCGCAGTTTACGTTCCAGGTGGAATATGATTCAGTTGTTTGAAATCGATTATGAAATGTCAAATACACAAGACAAAAATTAGAAAATGATATTTAAATTGAAAAAAAAAATTGTTTTATTGTAGTACAACGTTGGCGCCCCGGGCGAAAAAAGAAATATATATAAATATATATATTATATTTTCCCAAATATATATATTTATATTTTTTCAAAATTTTTAGAGGAATGTGTGCGCAATTAGAAAATTGCATAAGGCTTGGAGAATTTATTTTTGGGGAAAAAATTGGATGTATATATAATCAACGACTGCAAAATTTTAAGACAATCTGCAATTGTAAATCTCTGCAGAGGTAGGATAAATTATTTTATACTGTTTACTCTGTATCGCAATTGTTGTATATTAAAACCCTTTTTTTTTGTTGTATTCTCTTTTTTTAAATCAAATTCACTTCTTTTTTTTCTTGACTCAAATTATTAAGTATCTTCGCATCTGATATTTTTATATAATTATTATATAACAGAACATTTCATAATATGAGGTTGTCAATTATTCCGTTAAATTTTAAACTTCTTTGTAGGTAGGTAAAATAAGGTAAACCAACCGTTTTTGATCGTCACTCGAAGTACAGCAAAGTTACTTTTTCTGTGAATGAAATTTACAAAAGAGCCGTTTTCATATTTAAACACGATAATCTTCTATACATATAAAGATAAATGCTGGTATATGTGTGTGTGTGAAGTTAAACTCCAACAACATTTGACTGATCACCATGAAATTCGATACTCCTTTTTCATGGAGAAGGTTCTTATGCTATCCATATTACATTAATTCGTCACAAGGTGGCGCTGCAGGACGCCAAATTCCATAACGTGCAACCGATTGCGATGAAATTCCGTACAGACGGATATTTGAACACGCAGTACATTTTTTTGTTATCCATTTTGCTATAATTTGCTGCTAAACGGTGCTGCAGCACGTAAATTTCTACACCGACTATTCGAACGATCGTCGTAAAAATTGGTATCCTTAGACTTTTGAGCATGGGGAATATTTTCTTACTATATAATTTCCATAAAACTCACTACTAGATAGCATCGCACAATTTTTACTTTAACTCGCCACTACATGGCGAAGTAGTGCACCAACTTCTTGACTTTTCAACTCATCGCATTAAAAATTGGTATGCATACTTATTTGAACAAGCATACTCTTTTCGCGTTATCCATTTTGCTATAACTTGCCAGTTAATGGCGCTGCAGAGCATCATTACTTTAACACAACACTAGATGTCGCTCCAGAGTATCAACCTTTTCGCCGTTCAACTGTTCGCTATGAAAATAGGTATACATACATATTAGAACAAGGAAAAATATTTTGGTGCTATGAATTTTACTATAATCTGACACAAGATGTCGCTTCAACGCATTAACTTCAGGATTGTTCAACCGGTTTAAATTAAGTGATAATTCATAATTATGTCATAATAAGCAAAATAATTTTCAAATCCACCTTATCTCAGAAAAAATAATGCATAGAAATACCTAAACAAAATGTATGAAGTAGTCGCAAAGTTTAAAATAACTTAAAAATTCAAAATAGACGATAGAATAGTCCTAATATGAATAAAATGTATAGCTTTGAAGTTTAACTTTAAATGGTAAAAAATTTTCACAGAGATATTCATAAACAATCGGTTTACATATAAATCACTCATAATAAAATATTTTTTGAGTGACCTTTTTAAAGTTATTGGTGCAATGGTCTTTACATTTGTGGTTTTAAAGAAAATATGCCTCAATCCCGTGTGAAGAACGAGTGCTTCTGCTAGACCTGATATAAATTTAATACTTTTATACTGTTTGTCAAAGCCCGACGAAAAACGAAAACGATTCTGAATTTATGCATGAAAACTGAAATTTTAAGTATACTAAATTAAAAGATCCGTTATTCGTAAACGTTTAGTATACAAAAAATTTGCTGTAGGGCACAGGAAGACAGAAAAGAAGGGTTATTTTGACATTTTTACTACAAATGCATAGTTAAATATTTATCAGAAGATTTATTTTCAATTTTTAGAGGTAAAAAAATGAAGAAAAATAAGAAGTACGAGAGCTAGTGCCACATTCAGCAACAGTCACTCACCTTCCTAGAATGTTCTATTAACTATAAATATCATTAAAGACATGCAAGTGTTACTTTAATCAAAGAAATATTTCTTTTTCAGTTAGATCAGTAACGTTCTCTGCACGAATAGAGATCGCCCAATAGCCCTTTTTTAACAGTAAACCGATTTTCAAAAGCGATTTAAAAACAATAAAAAATGCGATGGAATTAATATAACAATGGTCACAATTGGATCATTCTACTGCCAATCGCTTTCTGAAGATGAAATGTGAAATGTACTGTACACATTTTCAAGTTGTTTAAATTGCATTAGGGAAAACCACATATTTTGAACTTCAATACTGCCACTTCTACGAGCTACAAGGGATGCGATTGTAGAAGATTTCATTCATGTTATATATGTTAATATGAAAGGTGGTTACGCAACAAAAAGTATGGGTCAATTTTTTTCAATAGATTTGCAAACTTTTGGAATTCTTTTTTATGTTTCCGTATCGCATAAACGGTTCAAGCCCATAAAATAAAATTGGATATATGGTATATAAAAACTTAAAAGTAAAAGGACAGCCGTCAAAAATCTATAATTTTGAATATTTTTGCCAAAGTTTGACATATTTAGTAATACATTATGTAATTTTTACTTAAAATTATCCTTCCATGCGATAACAAAAAACACTCTAAAAACATCTTTCAATTCCCATTTTTTTCGACACAGTGTGTTGACAACTGAAGAAGGGTGAAATTGTTTTCGGCCGAAACGGTCGTACTCTTTGATAAGTACCCCTTTTTGTACAAAGTTTTATTTATCTAACCTTTCATACAGTATTGTAGGGAATTGAAATACTGAAAAAAACGAGGTCTAATGAATAATTAGCATGAAACTTATTAGAAATTTTATTTCGTAAGAAAATACCATAGATCCTTGCCATAAATTAAGCTAAAAAGGACTGCAATAGTAAAATTTCATAATCTTGCTCCCTGCCCACACATGTACAGATCTCTGCATTCAAACCTTGTTTCTAATCTTAGTACAAATCTTAGCATGCTCTCTCGTAGCTTTTGATGCATGCCTTAGAATTTACTGTTGGATACTAAGAAAGAAATCATAAAATAAAATATTGCTTTAGATTTTCAGCATTATTGAACATTTTATTTCTTCTGAATAACTTATGAGACTTTCGAACGTTTTAATGATATAGTTTTTTTTTTCAAATATATAGAGGCTCTTTTCTTAAGAGAAACGAACCTAAACTAGTACAGAACAACAACATATTTTTTGTTTTCTCACATACTATAGAGAACAACTTCTAATTCTCTTTAGCTACACTCTATAGTGTTTACCACCAGCGACAAGAATACATGGTAAATAAGTTCTTCATTCATATATTATTAATTTATGGCCTATTGAATTATTGAATCACTCACAAAACGTAAATCCCGCTGAATAGATAGAAATTTCCGAATTGTTTATCTGAAGAATAATATATATAGATTTGTATACAAATAAAAAATGAAAATATATCCTCTTTATTTCTGAAATCAAAGTGAAATCGGCATTTTTCCATGCTATGAAAAATACATATAAAGCGGTTCAAAAAATGAATGAACCGAAACAAATGCCCAAAACTTGGGATGTTTCTTCGTCCAGTATATAAAAATAGAAATAAAGAATCGAAATATCATTCCAAAAGAATAAAAATGTAAAAAGAAATGCCTGATTTATTTTTTAATTTTAAATTTAGGTACTATAATGTCAATATCTTTGGTTATGCAATATCAAATACGCTCTTCTTTTCACATATTTCATCACGCATGGTTTAGATAAAAATTCAAATATTATAGTATATCCATATTGTCTCTCAGAATATTTTGGTTATAAAATCATATATCATTTTTATTTGCAATGCAGGTCAGATAAGGTGAAACTATTTTGTATGCCAATATAACAGAAGAAGATCGGATTTTTTCCCTCTCTTAAACGAAAAGTTCGAAAATTACGGATAGACGGCGCTGCAATAAGTAAGTATAAGCAAGTTTATGAAAAAAAAAGAGTTTTAAATAAAATATATCAATGCGTATGTTATTTTATTTTCTCGTTCAAATATTTATTTGACCATATTAAGCTCTAATAAGTGGGAATATGTAGCTTGGTGAAGAAGATACTAAAAAAGCTACGAAAACAACGTATAAGATCTCAGATACAAAAATTGAATGAGCAGACTGGTTTATGCATGCATGACATGTATGGCATGTATGCATGTGCCGAAACGTCTCGATCCCTGCTTTCTTATAAGGCTTATTAAAGACTTTCCACAATGGCTGCTTTTTTATATAAAGAGAGCAAATTTTTGCTACTCTCATTTCAGCACTGACGATATCATATCATATACACGGAAAGCAGTCTGCTATTTTGATGGAGCTCATGCAATTCCCCCCTTTTTTATTTATTACAATTAAAGCTCTAACAATGCTTTTCCTGGCCAGTTTTGTAGCATTACCAGAATTATATTGTTCTGTTTTTACAAAGTTGTTGAAATTGCGGAAGAAGTGGTAGTCAGTGAGGGGGGGGGATAGGTTAGGTGAGTAAAGAGAATGATGGAAAGTTTCATCTGAAATTCCCGTAATTCATACACAGTCATTTACGCAATATGAGGTCTAGCATTATCATGCAATGAGGTAGAAGTCGATCTGCTAATCCTTCTAAGCTATTTTTATTTACAGTTTTGCTTCATTTTGTCTAGTCGATAATTCATGGCCACACTGAGGTGGATCAAATTCTACGGAAACCTTTAGTTTTTAATTTCTGACATTTCGTTCGGGCTGACATCATGGTCCATTGAGATCAAAGTTACCTGAATAAAATTTGACAAATTCATGCTGTTTACTTCGTACTAACATTAGCGGCCAATAACTGTTTGCTGCATGGTAATCCTTGGTGCTTATGATGCAACAGGATGGGATGAAATAAAAACTTTTCTTTCAAGTTGTAATACTGCGGATTTGTTGCGAATTTGTGTGACTAAAAATATATCAAATAAGAAATAAAATATATAATTTCTCCGGTTGCCGAATATCCGTCTTTTTGCTATAATTTTTAAAAGTTTATCTCGAGATCTTATGTATTGGAAGGCCAAAGCCATCCAAGCGGTTGTGACGTAATAATCCGGTCATTTCGTTCCAGTTTTCACTGCAATGCATTTATAATTTAAGTTTTTTATAACATCCACATATTATATAATATGTTTTGATATTAAAGCTTGTAAATAAAATTCAAGAGCTCATTTTTTAGTGATTACCAATTTTACCATCAAAATTTTATGTTTTATAATTTTAAAGCTGCATGAAAAATTTAACGTGAAAACAACTTTACACTGTTTGCCCATTTTCAAACACGCTCAGACGGTTAAATTCATAAACATATTCAGGTCGCGTGCTAATAAGATTGTCACAAAAAATTATGTACAGCTGCGAAAAAAGAAAGTCCCACTTGTACTTTTTTCGGCCGTCGTTCGTCGTACAGCAAAGTTACAGATACCAATCGTTTACGATTGTCGTACACTTTAATTTGCTATGCAGAAAAATTGCATAAAGGGCCATCTACATATTAAAATTCGCACCAACTTTTTTTTCTTAATAGCAACCCCTAGATTCCACTTCATATTTCAAAAATTTAACTCATTTTAACCCCGGATACCAATTTTCAATAAATTTGGACAGAAAATGAGTGAGTTATGAGCACACAAAATCCCCCTCCCCTATGTTAAAATATTTTTTCATACTTCAGTTCATATCTCATATAATATTGGTAGTATGAAGCTGATTTTTATTCGTACTATTAGAACTAAACGACCCAAACATAATTTAATGTAATTATGATTTTTAATAAATTATTAATATGAATTATGAACTATTAAATTAAGATTTTAAAAAAATATGAATAGCGACCTAGCCAAATTTCCATGGAAATAGATGCAGAAATTAATATTACATGGCTGTGCAAAATTTCAAATTTTTACGTTCAGTAGTTTAATTTATATTAAATAAAATGTGTTATTTTCATGAGTTAAGGGACCACATGTAAATTTATTAAGTGAAAATTTTTTTGAAAATTTCATGCAATTAGCGTAAATTAGATTTATTTTGTGCAAAAACACAATAAAAGATACCAGTATTAAAAATATCAAATTTTGAAGCAAATAAATTAGAGGTTCTTGCAGTTTGATAGGGATTCTGTAAAGCGTCTATTGTTGTGTTCGCTACCATATTCCCCCAAATAAAATATTTTCCAGCTATAGAATTAGATACAGTAGATGTATGTCTTCTAATACAACGTCCTATTCCTGAAAAACAAACATCCTCAATCAACCATAGGCGTGACAAATTCAACTTTCCAGGCGTGAATGTGACCTTTTTTAATTTTTGAAACATTAGGTCTTTGGGCTTCCCCATACTTTATCAAACATACAAAATCACGTTTTTCTGTCAAAAAAAATTCATCTAACTATAAATTAAAATGCCGCCAAAAGTCTTAAGAATATTGCACATTGCAGACGATAGTATTAAATGAAGAAAGTTAAATAACAAACACAGTGATGATATTGGGTCGGCAAAAAAGTAATTGCGTTTATTACATGAAATTCAAACAAATAAATTTTCCATCAGGAAATCATTCTTCAAGTTCGACTATAGCTGAGTAATATTCAAGCTTGTAGTCAGAAGAGCAGAGAGCAGCCTCTAACTCATGCCAACATTTCACCTGTCTAAGAGAACCATCAACGGAAATACTCAATAAAAATTTCAAAATTACAAAGATTTTCAAAATCGTGAGCAGTCATTTTGCATTTTTCCCTTAAATCATGTGTGCGAACCAAGGAAGTTATGAACTCACGGGTCATTTGGACCACAGACTAAATATTCTATTTCTATCCTTGATATTCTCAGTACAAAAAACTTTAAGAGAGATGCAAACAATATTTTCCGAGAAAATAATATTAATTTCTTTTAACTCTCGCGAGCGAAATTAATGAAAGGCGAAAAGTTTGGAACCTACAAATAGCGTTTTTCAATTTGCAGAAAGTCCCTCAAAAACACGCAAAAATTAATTCGCAATATCTCCGGAAATTATCGTAGAAAATTGGTGAAAATTTATGTTTAGGGTAATTTGAAGGTTTTCTTTCGTTTAATAAAGTCAAAATATGGGGTTGCCATAGATAAAAACGAAGTTGATGCAGAATTAAATATGAAGACGGTCCCTGATGCAAATTAAATTAATAGTAAATTAAAGTACGCATTATTTGCAAACGAATTGTATATATAACTTTACTGTACGACGATTGACGGCGAAATAAAGAGCAAGTGAGACTTTTTTTTTCCGCAGCTGTACAGTAATAGATTAAAATTTACGGAAAAAATATTAACTTATGTAGTTCTATGGAATACAAGTTTAAAATCCAATTATTTTATATCATTGTTATTTTTGTAATATCATCCGAAGTTAAATGGCTGTCATATAATCTCTTTTACAATGATTCAGTTTATTTGCTTCAGTAATAAATAAACAAACCTTAAACGTGATTCAAAACTACCGTTTTGCGAACTTTAAAACGGCATTTTAATAGCTCCACTTCTCTTGTCTTGAGTCGGCGCATGTTTCACTGTCTTGCTCAGAGTTTTTTTCTTCAAATTTAAATTTTTATGCACGTGTTCTTTTATCCTGATAAATCACAGGAGTAAAAATCAGAATGCCTCACAAAAAGACTTGATTATTGCCAACCAGATTACAAAAATCCGAATTTTGGGAGGGTATCACGGCCCGTCTTCTGAGTACATTTCTAATGTATGCAATATTCCAAGCTAAATATTGTTACGAAATTGTAATGTTATTGTAATTTAATGTGTGTTGATGGAAAGAGAGTTGTACAGGCATTATTGCAAGTGAAATGAGTGTGTGACCTCTTGACCTTAGCTAAAAACGTAGCGACTGTTTTGGCGACAAATTAAGCGACAAAATATTCTCGAAAATAGTGGAATTTTGGCTGAATATCCATCAGGAAAGAAGTTACGGGGAAAATCTAGAAATATGATGTCACGTCCTATAAGACGTTACGTGCAGATTGAAAATCTATAAATAGAGGATTTCTTGCTGTCGGGTTCAGTGTGACGAACTGCAATAATAGAGAGCAGAGCTTTATAATTGATATTTCCATTTGAATAGTGGCATTCCTGTGATATTCAATGGTCGGCTGTGACATGTGTTGAAAGTGCTGTATATTTTCTGGGACACAGTGCTTCAATTAGTCGAATATTTTTTTTTTCGTTTTTCCGAGCTTGTTGGACTGTTTTCACTTAACCCACTGTGTATTTTTCCTAAAAATATATATCGTATATCCCAGCGGATAACACACTTTCGTAAATTTAGGATATGTCAAGAAATTCATTTTACAATTTATGCTTTGCATTTATATTCGGAGTATAACATGCACACGAGAAAAGGAAGTAATTTTTTTGGAGATGAAAGTGTGTGTTATACGCCGAGATATACGGTATATATCACTCAATCTTATTTTGAGAATGCGCAATTAAATAATTTTTATCTCTCAACGATACTTCACTTAGCTTGAAATTTTAAATCTTCGTTTATTAAATATAACATTCACATTTGGTTACACAAAATTTACCATATTACAGTTGGTTTAGAACAATTTTTCATTGAAATTGTGTGTAGAAAACTTCGGTGAATTTATAACGTTTTGATAGCTTAAATCCTCCAGAACCAATTTTTATAGTGAGTTTCAGAGATATATATTGCATCAGCTCTAAGTAAAACCGAGTTTTTTTAGTCGCATAATCTATAGACTTTCCCGTGGGTGTAGTACAAATATATTTTTTTTGTCCCTTTATTTATCAGTGGGAAGAAAGTCGCTTGTTCAATATTCTTTTTCCTCTCTATTCAACCTCCGTGCCGGAATTCTATGAATGCAGACATAGCCAAAGGCTATTTATCGATTTTAGATTTAAAGGCAACTTGCATTCCTTGACTTTTAAAAATGTGACACGAAAAGAATGTGAAGAAAATCTGGGAAAATGTAGGCAGGAATAATCTGTTGCGTTATAAAAATACTCTTTAAACATGTGAGCTTGAATATGTACAAACCTTCGAATGTGTTTGCTTTGTAAAAGTATTCAAGCATATTTTGCTTAAAAAGACAAGACTATATCACATAGTATTCGTTATTTGTGTAGTAAAAATATGAGTGACTTTAAACTTATTTTTCTATGTTTCTAGAGCTTGATTAGTGGGTATAATGTTGCAATTACATTTCAAAGATTAAAAAATATCTTTAGAAATAATATTTGCAGATGAGCCTGTATCAGTTTTAAAGGATACAACTTTATCTCCCGCGTGTATTTCTTGTATACAACGAGAATTTACATCATTGTACACAGAATCAACTGCAAAATTTATATTATTATGCACAGAAAAATACTCTACTGCATTTCCTTCAACAGCATTCACTGGTTTATTAAACTTACATCTATATGCAAAGTAATTCCTTCCTTTACATCCCTTGCAAATTTTTCCAAAAGCTGGGCACTGTACTCTAGGATGTTTGAAATTAACACTTTTTTATACAAATGAACACAGGAGATTTTCTTTAACGCAAATAATTTATTCTGAAGTCAGTAAATTTTGCATTTTTTAAGAGTCCAAATAACTTCAATTAGTTCCATTTCTGTGAGTCAGGAACGCATTCGTTTCTTACCGTATGTAAAATAGGTATATAGAGCGTTTGAAAATAATGCACTCAATTCAATATAAAATGCGAGCAATTTCCTTGAAGTAAGTAAAATTCATAACTTTTCAAATGGTAAAATGTATTTAAATAAATTTAGACAAGTTTTAGCTCTAATAGTACATTAAAAATTTTCTGATAATTTAGATATGTAGCACATGTGTGCTATTTTTTGTGACCTGCTGTCATGCCCATTTGCTCTCATGTATTGAAAAATAATTGTTGTTTTGATGATTAAAATTAATGGAACAACCAGTCAAATTGAGTAATGATTTTAAAACTTATAATTGGGACACTGACGAAATGTACTGTGAAACGATAAAAAATATCATGTACCAGTATAAAAGCATGGAGAAAATATATACCTTACAATAGACAAGTACGGGTTTCTGCTAATGTTGATTTATTTTCGATGGTTCACTTTGGAAAATAAGGCCTGTTCAACAAATATGCTTTAGAATTGCGTCACATATTTAAGCTATCGACAGTAATTAAAATATGTCAGGAAAGTTATATGCACTGTAATTACTACAAAGTATTAATAATTTTAATCCTAGCTGGAACATTCAAAATTAATTTGGATTAGTAATGTACTCTTGGCATTCATGACAAAGTGATAAAATGCAATGCATGATCATTACATATCACGGCTAAAATAATATAAAATATGTTACGACATTATTTTAATTATTTGTGTTTAGGATTTTCTTTACGAATATATCGAATTATATTGTTGTTTAATTTAGAAACTCATTTATGAAAGTGTACGATTTTTTACTTTAGATATGGGCTATTTATGCATTTTTCAATCATTTTAGACACATCGTTTTTCAAAAATATTAACTATTTCAAAAAAGAATGAAAAAGCGCACATTTTCTGTTTTCTTTATATCAACACACATTTGTAATATTTTCTATTTTATAGTTTACTAAATCTTTATTTAATAGTAGCTTATTTGAAATTAAAAGAAAAATACTTTATGACAGTTAGATAACTATATCTTCGACGAATAAACTGACTCTATGAAAAACTGCTTTCATGAATTTCCCGACTTTTTTAAACCAAATAATTTATCCCTAAGATCCGGTTCTAGAAGATAACTTTCTGTTTGGAGTGTTTATACAAGTTATTTTACTGAAAGATTATTTTAATGTTATACATTTTGCATTTATGAAACCATGTTTCCCATTTATAACATTATTTTACTGTTTTACAAAGTGTCTAAGAATAAATTCGAGTTCAGCTTTAGATTAAAACCGCAAGTTTTACAGTAATTTGGAATTGGAGATGTTACTACATACCAAGATGCAAAGATCTAGTTTGTACATTAAGGTTACGTCGCAGGAATGTTTCTCAGTGTATAAAATACTTTGCTAGTAAGCTTTTTTTAACCACCAAACACCCGAATTTCCAAAATCAGCTAAATTTAAAGATTTCAGATTCTTTTTTCAAAATTATTTCCATTTTTTGCACTAATAAACAGTAGTTGTCAAAATTCAGAAATTTCGGGCAGAAAAAAGGAAATGCAGAAATTTCCCAAGTGCATTCAATTCCTTCACTCCATCATTGTTTAAAGACAAATAAAGCTTAGCCAAAGAATATGACATTTGAACGAACATTGTCTTTATTTTAGTGAAATCAGATCAGAAAACTGCAATAGCACGTTTAAAGGAACATTCATCTTCAGATATAAAAATCAATTTTATTTTAAAAGAAACAATTTTGGCATGAAAGGATACTGATAAGAACAGCATGATTGATCTCTGTACGGATCATAGCTGAAAGAAAAAAATCTCCTTTAATAAGAAGAAAATAAATTTTATAAATCAGTTTTAAAGAATAAAAACATTTAAGTGGTTTAAATTATGTATCAGGTCCATTCATAAAAGAAAACAACTGAAACAGATACATACTTTAAAAATTAAAAAACTATATCTTAAATGCATTTGGAATTCAAATAACCATTTTGAACATTTTATGGTTTTTTTTTCCATTTTTAATCCAGTACGTCGCAATTCAAATAAAATAGGATCAGTTCACTGAGATCGATGTATGTTTAAAATGAGCTTATAAAATTAGTAAATACATGTTCATCTTTTTAAGTTAAAAAATATATTTAAATTATTTATTTTATTGATTTAATCGATGTATTGTATTTTTTCCAGCATTATCAATTTTTTGATGTTTTTTTTTTCTTTAGCACTAGGGTGCTATTTTGCTCGAAACGAGAATTTTGTCTACGCATTTATGTCTAAGCTATTTTGTCTACGCGATCATGTCGACAAGTTTTGCAGATAAAAACTGTCACGGTGAAAATATTTTCAAATATGTTTGGCTGATAACGTGGAGGGGGGGGGGGTTAATAAAATGCTGAATGTTGCACAAGGTTTGCAATTTTTGATAATGGATCGCTAAAGTTAGTGCCAAAACGTAACAATTTATTATAAATATATTTTAAGTATTGTTAGAAAACGCCTGGTGAACTTTGTAAAATAGTTCTAGTGAGCGATTTAAATACAGATTTTAATTCCGAAGAAGTACTTTATAGACCAGAAAAGATAAATACGGTACACTCATAGATTATGATACACTTTCCATTGGTATTTATAAAGGTGAAGTATAGTTTGACTGTGCCTGGAGAAAATTGTTAAACAGTTTTGGACAATTGTTAAACAGTTGATTTCAATATAGATTTCTGTTTCGAAGAAGTGTTTTATGGAACGAGAAACGAAAACACGGTACACTCATGGATTATGATGCCCATTCCACACAGTATTTAAAATGTCTAGCGATATAGTTGGAATATGCCTGGAGAGGATTGTAAAACAGTTTCAGGAGGAGATTTTAAGATAGATTTCGATTTCAAAGATGCGTTTTATGGTTCAAGAAAGAGTTGATTCCTGTTTTAACGCCCCTAGTCTCGCCAACCTAAAAAATCCCCACACTTTGGCAAGCTTTGCAGTCATGGGTCTCTAGAAGTTATGCGCAAGTTTCAACGCTCCCGGAAGAAGTGGACGAAAACTAAAGTGAACAAATTAGCGATAAACGCACCAGTTAAGGAATTTGAAGACACTTAATTATTAAAACTACATTAATTGACAAACCCAAAATGATTAAAAATGTAACAGAATCCTGTACTTACAGGTTGTTCCAAATCGCCATTTTAATTCTAAATTACGATTGCCACATAAATACAAAAAATCGCCATGGTTACTGCATATGTTTAATGCTCGCTACCTTGGCGAGAGTAGAGGCGTTAAAGTAGCAATCAAACCAAGAAAGACAAACACGGCACACTCATTAAATATGATGCATATTTGAAGGAATACTTAAAATCGTGAAGTATAGTTGCAATATACTTGGCGAAGATTGTAAAATAGTTTTAGCAGGCGATTTTAAGATATATTTCGATTCCAAAGATGGGTTTTATGAAACAAGGAAGAAAAACACGGCACACTGATGAATAATGATACGCTTTCTAAATTAATGGAATAAGGAAGAAAAATAGGGACGACGCATAAACTATGATACGCTTTTAATATATAGCACTTCAGTGCGTATTTAAAACGATAAAATGTTTCAGATTTTCTTCCTTTTTTATTCTTTTTTGAATGAAGGAACAGTTTCAATCCGACATAGTGAGTTCAAAATACAATCTCGAAATTCCTATTACTTGAACCTACTTCCTTTTTAAAATTGAGAATAATTCGTAAAATAGTATGAAAAATAAAAAAGAAAATTACAAATGAACTTTTTAAGTAATTTTCTTTTACTTAATAATATTATGTTACAAATAATATTCTGTTTTGATATGTTTGATAATACAAATTTATTTTGACCAAAAACAGTTAAATAATGATCCCCCTGAGTCGAATGGCAATTAAATGTGTTCAAATGTGTGAAATTAACATTTGCAATTTTACCTGAATGGATCGGTACTGTGTCATGAAATCAGCGATAATTTTGTGCAATAGGGGGGTCATCCAATAATTACATCACTCTGATACTGGGAAGAATTTTAAAGTGTAAAAGAAAATGTCAAAATAATGGTGTGGGTTATTATGGTGTGGAAACTTTCAATAGAAATTGTCAAACGAGCGTATAGGAAAATTCTAGCTAAACCAGAATTTGAGGTGTCAATTGTGTGTATGGAGTGACTATTAACATATATTAAGTTCATTTGCAAAGTAATTACATTTATCTCACTTTTGAGACAGCCCCTTAGTGCTTGGCGTCAAATGCCAAAATTTTCAAATTGCAGTATCTCGGAAACTATGTAACTTAGAGATACGAGCTTTTTTTGACTAATTTTCTTTGACAAAGTGCAATATTTTTCTAAATATAAGAAATAGGAAAGTAGGGACTGTGTAAAAATTAAATTTCGTATTTTAATATATATACAGCTCCTAGTATAAAACTTGCCCTATCTGAATTCTACTCTTAATTTGACGAAATAAACTGAAAGTATATTGCTATCACTTAAGGTTTATAGAATAATAGCTGCAACAGCTATTTTGAAATAAACAGTATATAAAATCCCCCCCCACGTACTTATTTTAAGTCATAATACTCATAATACTTTCAATGTTCTGCGTAATACAAATTATTATTGAACTGGACAGAACCTGGACAGAAATGTTCCAGGGCCCCTTCCCCAAATTGTTTTCCCTCAAGAAATATATTTTAATTCTGCCCAATTTTACTTTAAAAGTAGTTATTAAAAATAAAAAAGTTAATATTGTGGGGTCATTTATAATCTTACCTAAATTATAATTTTAATAATAATATTTACAATATGTAATAATGCATAAAAAAATTTAAAAAATGAAGTATCATTACGGTATTTTTATAACCATATTCCAAAATCGTCCTTTGCCTTACCACCCTCGCTGTCTAGCATGTGTTGCAAATCACCATCACCAATAGTGTGTTATTTATCTGTAAATGCATCAGTTCATATTTTGCTATAGTTAAACACATAGTTTCGAAAATTATTTTTTTTCTTTAAGTGATTTTTATATAGATTGCTAAAAGAAAAGAATGAGTAAGGAAATCTGGATGTTTAGCGATTTTTTATTCATGCTTGAAGGTTAAAAATATATAAATGGTAGAATTATCATATTTATTATTTAATTTTAATAATGGCTATCGTGCCTTTTTACTTGCAAAATATCGTATAACATTATCAAAATTAATAGTTCTGGCAATGTCAGATTCGATGTTTAGTCTTGCAATGTCTACAAGTCGTTCTTGAGACATAGTTGATCTTTATTCATCAGAATCATATCATCAGAAAGATCATATATCAGAAATTTTTTATGAGTTTCAATTTGCTGAATGATCGTTCAGCAGAAGCTACCGTTGTTGGAATGGTTAAAAAATACCCTAAAAGCAATGGATACATTTGGAAATAGATCGTTCAGTTTATATTCTGTTAGTATGTTCAATAAATCCAGAGACTTTAATTGATGTTTCTAGCTGCATGTGTGGGGGAGGGGGCACATTTTCGTATTTTGCACCACTTAGAAAAATAGCTAGGACCGGCACTGCGCTGGGCTGTGATTTTTTAAAGTATTTTTTTTAAAAGTAAAGATGTAGAAAGGAAATTTGTAGTGCATTTTGAAAATTTCACGGGCCCCTCTAGTTCGACGGGCCCCGGGGCAGTGCCCATGCTGCCCCGCCATCTCGCTGGGCCTGCCGGCATTAATAGAGATATACAGGGTGTGTGTTTATAATATAAGTTTCCTATTGAGAGCCATATACGAGTTTCACGAAAACTACTTCTCACTATGCAATCAAATTTACTGGAAAAATTTCGGTGTCGGTAAAAAGAGATTTGTGGGAAAAATTAGTTTAAAGAATCACCACCAGGTGGTATTTCATAACGTCTTAGTGCTATTAAAACAGACAAACTGCCATTCCGAATTAAGAAAACAATGAAGAATTTGTAAAGCAGGTGTTTTATAACTCTACGCGATGGAATAATTTGCGTATCCGAAACATTTACATTGTAAAATCGCCATCTTCTGGTTGATTGTAGAACTAATTTTTCGATGCAAATCAATTTAGAACATTAATATTTTCACACATTAATATTTTCTGCAAATTAGGTAGCATTCTGATCAGTATATTTTCTGTAGAACGCTCTGATTAGGAGAATTTTAATAATGAAAAACATGCATATAAATTTATTAAACCGTTTAGAAAAATATTTTACTTATATAATTACTTTATTTATTAATTTTATAGAGCTACAGCTTCTTATTTTAATCGCTACTTATTATAATCTTAAGTTTTCAGTAGTATTCCAAACTATTATATTCAGTATTACCATTTAACTGATTAATATCATATGATTTAATGGATTAATGTCATTTATTTATTTATATTTGAAACGTGACAATGAAAAAGAACAGTTTGTGAAACCTGATTAAAAGTTCCGAAATCGCAAACAAGTTTTACCACTTTCCTTTCAAAATTCAGAGGTTACTGGAACGTGTTCTTGAACTAGGACCAACTGCACTGAAGCAAGAAAGAATGATTAGAGGACCACACGGGACTAGCCAGCAAGAGAGCAAGTTTGATTTTCAGAAAGAAAGTCGAGTGAATTGTATGAGTAGTTAAACAATTAAAATCTTGAGTTATCACATTTTTTGATAAATTCATGAACTGTTAACTAATATGAATTAGAATGCAATATTTTAGTTCCGTTAGATATTGCAAAGTTTGTGAAAAAATGAGTACAATGTTTGATTCAGAGTTAATAATTTTAGCTGGTTTAAGTTAAAATAAATATATAAAATTATAAAACGAAAATAGCTTGATTTTAAGAGTTAATCGCAATATAAAAATCTACTATGTGTAGACCTTTATTTCTGTTGTTCCTGGCATAAAAATTCATTTTCTTTTCAATTTCTTATTTATGCAAAACTATTTTTGGAAAAACACACACATCCAAGTGTTGATGGTAATCGAACTCTACACCGTAAGCGATTGGCACAGCAAAGGCAATGCACCCAACTTTTCGGCTATCCAAAAGTCGGCTTTTAAAACTTTATTTTTTTCGTACAAAAAAGAAAAATCTACACTTATGTTTTCGTCAAATATATAGAATTTTATGTAATTGTTCGACTATTTTCGTTTTTTTTCGTTCGATTATTTTCACAAATAAATAAGGAATTTCAAAATATGTATTGCCCCTTTTTTAAATATAGGCACTAAAGCCTTTTTAAGATACAAATTTTATTTTAACCCGAAAATATACACTGTAAAGAATTCATTATCCCCTTCTCGAGAACACGTACGAATGACTTTAAACCGACTCATACTGACTTTTTTTTACCGAAATTTGATATGATTCTAAATAAGATTACTATATTTTATAATTTTCAAAGAATCATAGTACCGCAAAATACATTAAGCAAACATACATGACATACACGAGCGCATAAACGTTCACTGTAACTTTTTCTGCCTTACTATCAAATTAACAAAAATTGTCTTCATAGAAAGCACCATTTTGCTTATAAAGTACCTAATTCTAGAATGATGTTTTAGTAATTTAAATGCAATGTAACTGTTCGTATTTTTTTAAAGTATATTCAATGTAGAAGCAACAATTTACAAGTATATTGACATACAATTTAAAGATACACTTAAAGCGTACTCACAACTAACGTAAGATTATAATTTTAATTTTAAAATCGTAACTTATGAATTCATTTTTTAAATGTGGATGATGAGAGTTATGTTTAGCATATTGCTGATCCTGAGCAGCATGTGAAACTAAAATTTGTTAGAAATATTTATTTCAGAAGTTCTAGAAAATATCACGCTAAATAACTATTAGGCTTTAAAAAGTTTATACAGTGCATTTTAATGAATATGGAGACTTCCTGTCTAAAATTCTAAAATAAGATTTAATAGTTTTTTCATGATATTTTGTTTGTGTTTCTATAGAAACTAATGATACTTTTATAATGAAACATGAACATGTAAGATCATCATTTTCGGAAATGTAGACTCCAAAGTTCTTCTGAAGATTTCTTTTTTTGTGTGCTGTTCTTATGTGATATTAATCTTATTTTTCTACGAAAATTTTGAATGAAAATTTAGAAATTGCTCTTTTTTTACCCTTTCGATATTCTCCAGTTGCCAGCCACAGAATCTACGAAAAATTAGTTGTTTGTTTTTACTTATAAATTTGGATCTCAATTTAAGTACAGTTAAGGAACTACTCTGAAAATACAACATTATTCATTGCATACCGTTTATTAACACGGAACAAAGCTACGAAATTATGAGTAATTTATTGATAATTTATAAAATCAAAGTACTGATTTGTTGAAGATATACCTTCAAAAACTGCAACTTTGATATTAAGAAAAAATTTTAGTAATTGTACTATTATAAAATGATGCATTGATATATATATATATATATAAATAAATAAATAAATAAATAAATAAATATATATATATATATATAATAGCTAAACTTACGTAATATGGAATCCCAAGTAAACATTAAGTAGTAGCACATAATAACAAAAAAGTACTGAAAAACTGAAAACATGAAGTAAAATTTGATACCCCAGAGGCAAGAAATTGTAAAAAACAGAGCTGTCAAAGCTAGAGAGAAGTGGGAGGACAATCCAAGTGAGATAACGTGGGCGTAAGCCTAACTGTTCGATCCTAAGCAACGAAGTGGAGATGGAGTGGAAAATTGAAATGGAGTACTCCATTATCAAGTACGACTGTACTCACATTTATATATATATATATATATATATATATATATATATTCAACCTATTAAATATCTTTTAAGATACGGAATTGCCCAGAAACAAAAGCAATTATATTCTGCTAATTTTTTATAGATTTTTAACAATTGCTATATTACCTAATAATAGTTTAAATATTAAAAAGAAATGATTTTTGCTTAAAGGTAAATAAGTCTTACAAGCTTTATACGTCTTGTTTATACAAATCTGTTTTTTAGAACAGCATCAATAATCATTGTAACATGATTAAATATCTATGTTCTGAACAGTGTAAGTCCACCAACTTTTATTCTTTCATTCTTGCTAATACACAGTAGAAATAGTGAAATGTAATTTTAAAGGTATATATTTTTTTAAAATAACTTTCGAAGAATTAACGAAGAGCAAATTGTTAGAAATCTTACGTATTTTGCATTTATATTGCGCATTCAAATACTTTTATATGCGAATATAATATATTATTTTTTCGTTTTATATAGAAATATGAAAATCTTTTACTGAGCTAAGTAAAGTAAACAACTGTGCCACATACAGATGATTCACGTTTTATTTCAATAAAGTAGCTTTTGACAGTCTTTTATGTTTAAACTTTAATGTTTGAAAAGTACCAGTAGCAGAATTTTATTCCAGAAACAGCACATGAATCTCAATATTAGAATTTTAACTGAAGCGGAAAACTGACCTAAATCAGCTGTTTTATAGAAATGTCGGAAGCATAAGCTGCATAGGAGAATACACAGACTATTCCATATTGCACATTACACACACACACACACACACATATGATAAAGTAAATGTTTTAAAATAGCAACAAATACCTTTTGGTGTCAGATTTATTCAGAACATTTTCAATAGAATTATATATATCAATTAATATGACTTCTAGAAACTGAAAAGAAAAAGACTTAGTTTCGCTGTTGCTTTTAAAATGATTATGTGTCGAAAATCTTCCACACAGTAAAAAACATTATACAGAAAATAACGTATTTTTTGCTTAGTAATACTCCTTTACGGAAAGTTTAATATTACTTTGATCTAAAAAAATAATATAATTCGAAACACAGTAGCTAATTTAAAAACTATTGTAATGACCTAAGATAGAAAATCCCACACACGGTTTTTGAGTAAGTGCACATGTATAGCTTCTAAAAGCACACACACACACACACATATATATATATATATATAGGATGCCCCATTAATAATGACGATCTAGACATGTATTTCTTAAATATTGATCATAGACATATGTAACAATACTACGATACTATGTGATATCTAAAAACTAATGACGAAAGTATCAGCTCTCATCTAATCAATTAAATCAAGCAGCAGAGCTAGGAATTGATACATGAGAAGCTGATAATCCGAGGACACAATTAGTCCCAGCAAATTAGATTAAAAATTTCAGAAAATGTGTGTGAAAATTTGCGAAGCTTCGAAACTAATAGATTTTTTTTTTTTTTTTTAGAAAAATATTTATTTTGGTAGAGTATGATGGTAAAAAGTAAAAAAAATCTCTCCCTCCTAGGGATGCGGGTTGCCCTCCCCGCAAGAAAATAAATAAATAAATAAAAAGAAAGTACGCATGTCACTCCTTATTTTCAAATTGTACACGAAACGGTCCGTTTTTAGATTATAATTAGCACTTCAAAATATGTTCCTTGCGAATTTCAAGCTTTCAATACTTTCATTAATTTTGTGGCTTCATTATTCTTTGTATTGCAAATTACTTTTTCGACTCGTAATTTTTAAGTCCTAAAATATTGAAACATGTTTAGGTTTGTGCAATTTATTTATCTTTTACCTTTTTTTTTTAAATTTGTGCTTTTAATTATTTTGATACATAAATAGTCTAAATTTACAATTTTTTTCAAAATACCATTTTATAAACCGAAAGAGATTTTGTAAATTACCGTGTGCAAAAAGTGTAAAACTGATGTTTTTTACATTGCTTTCTGTTAAAAATCGGTATATTTGCCATTGACGAGCAATTCTTGTCTATTTTCTTTTTTTTCTATTACAACGTTCATTATATTAATGCAGTTTAGAAATTGTGATACTTTCAGTTTAATTTGTTAATAGTAATTATTGCAAATAGCTGGTCTAAGAATTTTTAAAAGTACTAGTATAATATCTTGGCATAAACATAATTTTTAAGAAGTGTACATGTTTGTTAAGAGTTTTAACTTTTTCTTTTTTCTATTGTTATAGAAAGAAGAAGAAGGAAAAAAACTAAATAACAAAGCTTTGAGACTATTTGTATTTTCTCTAAAAAATAAATATGCTTTAGTACCTTCCACGAAAATTTCTTCCAAGTAACTTATTTTTCAAAAATATAAGCGTATTGCAACAGAATGGAATGGTGAAAGCAATGTTGATGATTTTTTTTCAAATCTCTTTACTTACACTTTTATCAAAGTATACGTTCTTAACTTAACCAATTCGGCAGTGCGAAACTTGAAACATTTTTTTTTCTTTATCAACAGAGGCTTTACAAATTCTCAGAAACGCGAAACAAGTGAGATAGAAGATATAGTGTTATTGAGTGAGCAGAGATAGCGATTCTTCGCAGTCCTGCTACTTTTCAGTACAGCGAAAATTCTTATTTACTTATATATTTGAGAGATGTATTACATGCATATTTTGAAGAAGGGGGAATAAAATCTAATATTGAGACCTGATACGCGTGTTGTCTTTATCAATGCTAAATTCAATTTTTGTTGTTTGCTCATATATCGTGCGATGAAAAAAAAAAAATTGTTCTATGCATTGCATCATGTGTCGCGTCCTTAGTGCGAAAAGTTTCGGTAAAATAAATGGAATAAACATGATTTTATTTTTTTCCAGTTACAGAAGGCAATTAAAATAGGCTTTTAAAGTAACACATGAGTAATTATATTTGCGCATGATGAAAATAAATTCTCATTTTAATCCTCTCACTGCATATTTTTTTTTAATCAATGCAAAAATTGCGTATTTTTTTAAGGTAGCTTTGAAAAGTGCGCACAAAATGCTACAAAAAATTCTTATATATTTCGCAGAAATGTGGAAACTAACTTCATCTGTTAGCTTATATCGAAATAAACAATTAAACATCACAGAAAATCGGAATGAAACCATGAACGGGGAAAGAGCGGGTTGCACAGTTAAATAGACGGCAAAAATGCATCCCCGCAGAAAACGCGGGTTGCGCAAATTTTACTACTTCTACGTTGCCCGTGGAAATCGCGGCATGCGCAGCGAGAGGGTTAATAAATACTGGTTTAATTCTGATTCGTTTTCTAATAAAAATAAATAAATAAACAGTCAGTCTTAGGACTGCACGTCAGTAGTGAAAACTTCTTGTCAAGCTTTCTAAAATTTATATTTATGCAGTTAAGCATGTTTTCACACGTTACTGAAGTTATATTAACAAATAATAAACATTTACGTACGTTTATTCACATTTTATACATTTAAAATTCTTTGTAAAAAACTGTTAAATGTTCTTTTAAGACTGCAAGGGCATCCCACATTCATTTATGATATTTTCACAATTTCACATATTTTTGTACATTGATACATATTTTAACGCAATTTTCACTGGATTAGCATTCAAAACTTTTGATTTTTTAATGTAATTGCATTTAAAATTTTGAGCTCGATTTGTGTGCACATTTAAAATTTAAAAAGAGAGAGTGGGTGCGCGCACAGGCCGCAACGGGGCACAAGTGGTATATGCGTACGATATACATCAGCGATACACATTTTTCTCCCCGTGTTGGATTTTGTTCGATTTAATCAATAATTATGCACGTGGATTTATTAATCATCAATAATTATGTACTTACGTTATATCGAACAGTAATCCTATTTATTTGTAATGAGAATAATGGATTTATAATTCAAATTCATATGCACTGAAGTATAAGCTTATAAATAAAATAATGAAGAGTATATAATTACTAACATGCCCCACACTATCAAATTAACTTTATTGCACAATAACTATGTAGCTATAAAAATTTAGTACATTTTAAAAAATGAAGAATCAAAAATTATATCACCAGTCCAGCTAAAAAAAATCTGGAGTGATTCCTCTCGACTTCCCGAACACTTATGATTAAGATCATTACCAAGCATTTAAATAAATTTTAATCAATGAATAATTCAAACATATATACCAAAATGAAGCTCAATCGAATGCACCGTTTAAACGCTAGTCCACTTTCAAGAATTCCCCCTCATAGGCCATAATGTAAAAGAAATCTTTGTCGCAGCCCTGTAGAAAAACTGCCCTGTAAGTCCCATACACTCCAAAAAGAATATCGGTCTTACAACGGTGGATTATAACATATATACCCAATTTGAGCTCAATCGAATGCCCCGTTTAGGAGCTATCGTGTTCACTCACATACACACAAACACACACACACTCACACATACATACATACATCTCGTAAAAATAGCATACATGAATTCAGAAGACTCCAAAACTTGAAAATACAACAAAATATCGAAGTCAAATTTTTTTCATAATTACAGTACTTTCCTTAAATGATACATGTTCGGAAAGTAAAACGCCTGTACTCTTTTTGCAAAAACATAGATTGTACGCAATTTGTACATAAAATGTGGATATTTATGAATAATTTGAAAGTATACAATTGTGTGAATTATATGCCGTCTTTAGGCACACTAAAACAAAAATTTACTCAGTTTGAAACTATTTTCAGAAAAATCTCTGAATCCAATCACTTTTTTTTTTTTAAATCAGACGACTATAGCTTAAATTCAGCGATCATTTCACCAAATTTCATTTCTTTTACTTTTGTCGTTATTATGTGATGCGCGAACAAAATTTTACTCAGTTTAACACTAGGAAGACTAACAATTGCAGTATACCTAGAAAGCCGGAAGGGGCCAGTCTGGCCCCTTCTAGATTTTTGAGTGTAGACCAGTTATTTACATTGAAAATCTTTAAATATGGTTAAAATTAAATTATTAGAATATAATAGAAAATTTATCATCAAAGTTACGCGGAATTTTAATTTATATTGATAATAAAAATACTTTATTAAACAAAATATAATAAGTATTCTTTCAATAAAATGTATATGCTCATTACTGGTAAAATCACTTTCCCACTCTAGAAAATAATAATTACAGATAATAATAAAATAAAATAAAATACGCTAGTTTAATTCATGAAACTGAAAATTCATGCACTAACCTGATTTATTTCACTTTGTACAGTTTTCATAACAATTGATGCACCGCACTTCTCTCGAAGCGCATTTGCCACAAACTGCATTTTTGCAATCCGAACATGTGTTCCATGTATGGTTAACTTTGCAAGTTTTTTTTATCCTACATTTGACTCTCGTTTTTAGAGCTTTGTCTTATCTTCCTATACATTGCTCACTCGATTTCCTTGCATTAGTCGTATTTCTCGATGACACGTAGGGACCACGAAGTTCTTCACATAACTGTTGGATAAAATCTCTGCGACTAAGTTTTTTCTTCCCGGTATAACCTCTTAATATAAAATCCACGCATTTATAGCAGATATATCCAAAACATTAAAGAACACATGCATAGGCCAACGACGTGTCCCTGATTTGGTGCTATAAAGGCGTATCATTTGATCAACTATGTCTACACCGTACTTCGTTCGATTATGATATGTAAAAGTTTCTGTTTTTTTCTTCTCTCTGTTGTCCATGATAAAGTTTTTATGGAGAGAACTTAGCAGCAAAACATTTTTATTTTTCTTCCCACCTTGATAAAAAGTTAATGTTATATCGTTAACTCCCCTGTATATAATAGTGGAATAAAGATTTTGTTTTCCAAGTTTCGCTGATGGTGGCATCTCTCTGCGATCTCTTCTGAGAGTTACAACTAGGCTTGTTGACTGCAACTTCAATTTTTCACATAATTTTGCAGTAGTAAATTAACTGTCTGTAGTTATATTTCTTCCTTTTCCCAAGTAAGGTTGAGCCAACTTCATAACAACATATTCATGAGCAGCTTGGTCAGCTGGCCGCTCTTTGTCTGCACCTGTGTAAGGAAAACGATTGAGGACATATTTTGAATCTACACAAACAAGTAGCCAAAATTTTATCCCAAACTTGTCCGGTTTTCTTGGAATATATTGCGTGAAAGGACATCTAGCCTTTGAGGGTAGAAGTTGTTCATCTACAGTGAGATCTAATCCTGGTTTATAACAAGATGCACTGTTTTTAATGAAAGGGTACCATAAATCAGAAGCAGAGCAAATTTATCGGACTTCAGTCGCGCCGATCTTTCCGTTTTGTGATCAAAGCGAAGGAAACTCAAGATTTCTTTGTAACGATCTCTAGGCATAGTCTGTGAGAAAAAATTTGGACCCCAAACAGTCAACCACAAAGAATTCAAAGGAATGTTTTTCGCTCTATACAAACCTCTTGCGTACATAATCGAAAAAACAGCTTCAAGTTCATCAAAAGATACAGTCCAAGTGTTTTTATTTAGACGTCGGCGTGCTTCCTCTTCTGTGCATTATTTTATATGCCTTACCATTCGATTGCTGAAAATTAGTCTCCACCAAGCACTAAGCACGCTATTTTCACAAATATTTCTTTTTGCTTACGATGCTGGACCTTGGGTCTCTTTCAATACATTTTGGGCTGTAAATCGGCCTACTGTCCCAGAAGGTGAAATTACTTTCCATAATGATCCGTCTTCAGAAATTTCTTCCTTCCCGATTGTGGATGGACTATTCTGAATGGAACATTTGCAACGTCGTTTTCGACTAACACCACTAGGCACATCCTTTGTATTTGCACGTTCAAGTCTTTGTCTACTGTCTAATAGACTCTTGGGGGTTTGTTTCAGAACATTCTTTTTCCGAGATGTTAGTTTCATGGCATTCACCGTCATTCTCAGAAGCACATTCAGATTCATCATCAGAATTGTTGCTTTTTGTGGGTAAATATTCTTCGTCTTCATCCAAATCACTAATTTCACTATCGCCAGAATCAATTTCATCTAATCGTTCTAATCCTTTTAAAATTTCTTCCTGAGTAAGTCCACATGCTCGGCGCATTTTTCCCGGTGACTAAATAAAATCTGAGTGTGAGTATCACTGCGTTATCTGTACACGACAAAAGCAACATATATTTCGCTCTGGGAGAGCAATCGCTTTTGTTCACGCGTCCGGCTCTCACCACAGTCAGCAGTGGGGGGGGGGGAGGTTGAATTTCTATCCTATACAAAAGAAAGTATCTAGTTCAAAATGCACTCACTGAATACCATTTGTCAGAGATAATGTGAAAAGAGGAATTTCTCGTATCATTGTAAAATACCCCAGGGGCCACTCTGGCCCCTGCCGTCATTCTAGGTAGAAGGTTCAATATTTACACTTCTGTGAGGCTAACAGATAAATAACAAAATAAATAATGGAATAGGATCAAATTATGAAATGTCAGAAAGTTGCACTATGTTCAGTTAGTTATTATTGGAATTACTGAACAATAAAGAACGCTAGTGTTCTTTCTAGTGTTAAAACAATTTTCGGAAAATCTCAAAATCTAATGGGTTTTTTTTTCTTGATGACTATAATTTAAGATGAGTGACGACTGTCATGTCACGAAATTTATTTCATTCGCTTCAGTCAGTTTTGCGTGATGTGAGAATAAAAAATACTTCACTGTCAAAACGACAGACAGACAAATTTTTGTTGACGGTCATACTAGGGTCCTAAATGCTTAAAACGGATAGAAATTGCAATTTTTTAATACTAATTAGTGTACAAGCAAAGTCTAATTTTATTTATTTAGATAGATAAAATTTCCCATTCTAAAATTGAAACAACGATCATTTCAAACTTTAGTCACTTCATTGCGATTTCATACGGTCTGGGGGTTAGAGCACTGGCCTGCCACGCCCTAGGCCCACGATTCGATGCCGAAGCTTGAAGAACTCAGTTTAAAATTCGCTTGAAGTTTTTACGAATGAGAACAGGTGGCAGCACTAAAATTCAAAGAAAGAGGAAGAAATCTCAGCAGACAATTGGTAGCTATGACTCAACGACCCACTTTTTCCCCATATTTTTTAAAGTGACGGTCAAGCAGCAGCGTGATGGTCAGGTGAATTCAGTGTTTTTTCTCCACCCCAAAAGTGTCCAACGCGCTTAAAGAAGTTTTCACTTTAAAAATTATAAAATAACTCTATAGTATTCTTATAACATTGGAAAACTTTTAGTTTTAAATGATTGAAATGTAGAAATGTACTGCAATTGTTATGAAAACTTTTACAAAACAAAAATAAGTATAAGTATATATATATATATATATATATATATATTTTTTTTTTTTTTTTTTTTCTTTTTTTCTTCTAAAAGTTGCAAAATTGAACTATACATGTAAGCCTAAGAGGTACATGCATATTTCTTTTTCAGAATATTAAGTTTCCATTTATTCTTGCTTATTCGACTGAACTAACTATTTACCTACGCCCACGGCAACAGCATCGTCAAAACATTTTGAATTTTAATTGGTTGCATCATATTAAAAATTAAAACAAAATGCAGCTTCTAAACGGCAAACGAAAGCAAATATTCTTTCTACAGCCGGCAGTTTACTCAGCAACTTTTTAAAAGCGTTTATCTAATAGAGAAGTACTCCTTGTCCTGAAGTGATTTGGCGAAAAGACGCTTAATACATTTATAAACTATGAAAAAAACCCTTTAAATTAAATCAGCAAGTATGAAGCACTTTATTAAAAGTAATTAATACTAAATATCAAACAAATAAAAAACACGAAATACATTAACTAGGATTTTTTTAAAGTCTAAAACTACTAAATAGAAATATATATATATATTTGTGTTAAAAAATTAGTTGGTTAAAACTTAAGTATTTTGAAAATATGCACATTTTGGATTATGAAAAATGTGAAATGTTCAGCAGTAGCTGGGCTCAATGATCTAAAAGTCTCTATCTTTTTTCCTATATAAGAGTTTAAAAGATCGTAAAACAGTTTATGCAACTGTTACTGCAGTTAACACATAAACTAGTTGTGCCAAGTCAAGAAGAAGCAATGGCGATATTTAATTGATCGGTATATTATGTATCTGAGGAGAATCCTTAAAAAAACTGGATTTTATCATATCTCTTATAAGGTAAGCACTAACTTTCCTATTTACTTAAAAATCCTTTTCGCCGCGGCTCGCGCTTGAGAATTCTTGACACAGAAAACCGCAGAAACTGTAAGATTTCATTCCCCCTACTTTTCCGAACTTCTATGCTTTTCAGTTGAAGAGCGCGCCTTACGTCTTTTGTTTGGTAGGTGGGGGCAAACACACTGACCAAACAAAATGCAAATCTGGATGCCGAACCCCGGTCAGTTGACTACCACTTTCTCTACAGTCAATTATCTAGTAACACGCCTGACTCTCCCACAGTATATGAAAAGAATAGCCCGCCTCCAGAAATTCCTAATCCATCTTACATGAAGTGTGAATGGATTCCCCGTCACAAGAGGCGGACGGAGTCTTGGGTAAGGCACTTGTACGACCGCCGTTCTTCAGTCACATTTGTATTGTTGTATTTTTTGGTACTACTGTACCGCTGGAGTAAGAAGGTTACAGAACAGAAATATGACTTAATGCCTTATTTTCTGAATTATACTTTTGAAATGTTCTATATGTAAGAATTCTTTTATTAACTATGCATGAGCTTAATTACTTTTATAATGTTACAAGTTTTCGATCTGTTCTGACTCCCGGATGTCAAAAATAGTTTTAAATTCGCATTCTATGAATCAAATAATTAAATTTTGCATTTTGTTGCATCAAAATCGGTTAACTAGAACGGTAGATATGAAGCTCTTGTTTTCTCCATAGGTTTTACTAAAAATTTCGAAAAATATTGATGCTATAGCTACGCCACTGTAACGTATGACTTATTTTCGGCTGTAATAAGTATGACTTACGCGACTCATGTTTTCCTAGACCCCCTTCGCATAACTGAAAATTTCGCATTGTGATTGAATGATTTTTGTGCTTCCGTCTTCAGGGATGCTACGAATACTAATATACCGTTCAGTGATTAGCTTTCCGCTTCGGTAGTAGATCAGGAAGACGATGCTTACTCCTCAGAACCAACACATCTGTCTGCGATTTTTAATGTTGGCGGGAAATTTCGTGTTGCGGTCGAGAAGTCATCGAGCTCTGAGATACGTTGAAAAGAAAAACTCAACACGATTTATTTAATTTACGTAAAAATAGGTCGCGTTATATATCACACATATATATATATATATATATATATGTATGAGGTGTGTAAAAAGTCTGATGAACGGTCCGATATCTCAACGGCAACATGTGCTACGCGCACGCGCTTGCACATGACGATCCAGAGACATGTCAAGGAGCGCCACCTAGCAGGAAGCCTAGTGGCTGTCATGGGAAATCCCACTACGAGCAGTCGAACGTAGTCAGTGTGAGAGGTAGTGTCACCATGTAATGGAACAACGAGTGAACACCGGGGAAGAGACCTGGTGCTATCAGTTCGATCCGGATTTCAAGCGGCAATCGATGGAATGGCGTTTACTGTCTTCCTCGCTCCCCAAAAAGTATCGCTGTCAAAAGTCCAAGGTCAAGACATTATTGATCGCCTTCTTCGACAACGATGGAATCTTCCTTCAAGAATTCGTTCCTGTTGGTCAAAACCGTGAACTCCGCAATCTACGAGGAGGTTTTGGAACCGTTGCTTCGCATACGGCGTGTTCGGCCACAGTTGAGCAGGACTGGGCAGTAGGTCCTGCTGCGCGATAACACGCCTGCCCACTCTGCAATACGTGTGCGCCAATTCTTGGCTCAGCGTGGCGTAACTGTTCTCGACCATCCACCGTACTCCTCTGATCTGGCGCCTGCGGACTTCTTTATGTTTCCCCGAATGAAGGAGGACCTGAAAGGGCCAGGTTTTGCGGGAGTGTCGGTCATCCAAGGACGTGTGACATTCGTTCTGTTGTTCATTCTGTTTTGTTTCTTTTCTAATATCATTGACCGAACTTTTTAGACACATCTCGTATATATACATACATGAATTCATGAAAAAATATTTACTAAATTTTATGCGTATTGCTGGATCGCCATTAATCGAATTAGAAGATTTATGAAATCCTAAGCATATTTCGTTATGTAGTGCCTTTGCGCCAAATTATGGATCAAAACTCATATTCCAACTCCTATCCATATTAAAAATATTACATTAAGTGATTTTAATCGTTCAAATACCACACATTAATAATCCGATGTCAATTTTCCCAAACACATTTCTGTTGAATGGTTACATTTTATCCTCTTCAGTAATCCCCTTCAACATAAGAAAATTTCAAATATTATAAAGATTGCTTCTTAAAAACATCAAAACAAAATTATGTTGTTTATTTTTTTAATACTCAGTAAACATATTACAGTTTCAATCGTTCCATACACAAGTAAAAATAATTTCTTTTAGAATCCCAAACACTTAGAGGAACGAGAAAGTGTTTATTTTTATTCCAGCCTACGGTAGAAAAGAGGGAAAAAAGTATTGAAAAGGGAAAGAATATTTTAATAAAAGATTCTGTTTAGAATATTAAAAGGAACAATCTTTTTTTATTCTTGTTTCATTCCTAGCCGAGCAAAAACTGCTGAAGCTTTCCAATTTTAAAGAAGTCTGTATTTCTGCAAAAGTTGTCAGACAAGCAGTAGTATTTTGGAATTTTTTGTTCTTTTTTCGGAATAGACTCTTGATTTACGCGGATTTTTTTTTCGAAATTAGTTACAGAAGAGAGTCAGATGACAAAAATATTTTTTTATAGACAGAGTCTGAAAAGAAAGGTTTCACATCCACGCGGGAGCAATTAAGGTGAATCTGGCAACAGTCCAAGCCTCTAAGGGTTATGATATAGAAAATGGTAAGGAAAAATGTCTAGCTTGTTTGTCTGGTTCTTTGTAAGAAAAGTTAATATAGATAACATTTTCGTTAATATTGCTTTCCATCATTATTTTTTTTTTCGCAGTTATTAGTTGTAAAACTCGTGAGTATTTTTTAAGTCTTTTTTTTTCTTTTTGCTTTTTAAATAAAGATTTTTTTGTGATACTTTAAGAAAACAATTAATTTTTGGAGAGGACAAATCTATTACAAACAATAAGCATAAAAAGTTTTTTAAAATAAATAATTGTATTTAGGAAAAAGAAATAAGTGTATTGTTAAAAAAGAAAATCTAAATATTTAATTATTGTATCAAAGGAACACTTATTTTGTGTTCAATTTTTGTTTTAAATTGCATGTTTACTTAGTCAAAATCTGTTTTTTTTTTTTTCATCCAAGGATACACTAAATTTAAAACTTTTCATGATATTGTGTTTAAAAAATCCATTCAAAGTTAATATAATTATAGAATAATAACTCGGCTGTTCGAACCTCATCAGGGGAAGACCCCCCCCCCTAATTTTTTAGTTTCATTATTGCCATATTAAAACGATATTAATTGGATTTTGTCATTTTATCCCGAATCTCTCGTGTATTTCGCCTCGTAACCCTATGTTGAAATTTTTGTGATTGTAACCTATTTATAGAAAAATACATGTGATGCATATTCTTTAGATTCCGAAATATTGTAAAAATTGATTAAAGCTGTTGTGAACTATATTTAAATATATGTAAAATTATGTCGCATACTCTTATATCGCTTTTTTATGTCGCGTTTTTGGAGCGCATTTTTTGGACAATTTTCAATAAAGGGGATGAGAGATAAAATGAGATAGTCGTTAATATGTTTTCTGAAAGCATTAAAACATGTGTTAAAGCACTAATGCACCAAAACTTGCATTTCAGAATGCATCTATAATCTAACATGCCGTAATACTTTTACTTCTCCAAGCAAAACAAATAGATAAATAAATATATAAAAAGAGGGTATATAACCACTTTAGACAAGACAAAAATCTCACATCTGAAATTAAAAATCAATCTCGTAATTTCAATAAAATTTAAATATCCTTTTGTGTAACGGCAAACAAAGATAAGATCTCTGCATCATGCAGGATTATAGCATTTAGATATTTACATACGTTAAAATTATTTGCCGTCAAGTATTAAAGCATCAACAAATATGTACGTCAATTCAGCACTACAAAAAATCGTTAAAATCCGTTTTAACAGTGTAAACAAAAAGTTCCACATATGTGGAACACTGGCACGAAGAGGATAAAAGAGAATGAGACAAAATCAGAAGTTATAAAACTCTCCTAAAGCATGTCTGATACCTGTACAAAGCACTATCAGTATCGTCAAAGTTATAGTGCTGGACCCCGTACAGTAATTTCTGGAGAGTATTAATCTGGAAAGTTAAAATTAAATAAAGATTAAAAAAAGACAATTACGTTTGTTATGTTACAAAGGTAGGGAAAAGTGGTATTATGTCTTTCGTCAATCTTTGTCGTTGGTGGAAACGACAACACAACAGATACCAAACATTACATTAAACGACAACGGTTAAGCGGAAAAAAAACCATTACATCATAAAAAGATTTTAACCAACACTTTTTCTGTTTAAGTGCTGAAGACAGATACAATATCCACTATTCTGATTCAAATGTAAGAAAATGGAAAGTTTTACAATTTTTTTGAAAGTAGCATTAGTTTTAGCTGAAACTGAAGTGCATGGAATGCGAGCAAGACAAAAATCTGTACATTATTACATATTCATAAATACAAAACACAGATTTTGTAATTGAGCACGTCTCATGTGTTACAAAAAGATAGTTATAAAAAAAGCAGCACCAGTTAGATGTTCGCATGTTTAAATTTAACAAGATAAGATATGACAACATATATATCCTACAAGAACGTGTTTTTTCTCAATCTTACTGTAAAGAATGTCTCTTTTAGATGAATAAAATTATCTCAGCATGTTTTAAGGCATTTACAGATTTCTCATGAGATCTATCCATCTTTCTACTGATACAGCTATGTTGACATGAGTTATGGATGTAATATGCAAGCCCATTTAGAATTTGTTTTTCTTTTTACGCGTAAAACGGGAATTTTTGCACATTCTAAAAGCTAGAATAGGGAAGTAAATCTTATCTCCGAAAAGAAGTGCTTTTGTATGTTTATTCAAGTCATAAAGCTATTTTTCAGTCCTTTTTCAGATGCATATTACCACTTAATTTTGTTTTCATATGAAACTATGCATCTAGAAGAAATGTGTGCATTTTAAATACCATTTTTTTTTACTTTTATTTCAGAGAATTTCATAAATTTGTATGAACATGTTTTAATACCATAAATCATGCTAAAATTTAAAACAGTTCTCATTTATTTTCCAACAAACAAAACACTTTATTTTCCAACAAACAAAACACATTTTTTTAGACACAAAATTTCAGATAATGCACGTTTTTCAAGAATTCTGCGAGTACTGGTATTGTATTTTCCTCACTACTTTGTTCAGGATTATATTTTATATCATAGGAAATATTACATATATTAATGAAATTGGTGTATATTGTTAAACCCTTGTGATCATTACGAGTATGCATACATCATGAAAATCTCATGATTAGTGCATGCTGATCAACACATTGAAAAACAATAAATAACGTTGGAACGATACACGTATGACGAGAATTAGCGGCGTAAAACTTTTGCAAGGAAGAGCATTATACCATGCAGAAGAGCATAAAATACCAAACACAACACAAAGAAAAAAGAGAATTAGTTTTGATTTGCTGGAATATTCAGTAAAATTGTAAAACTAACAGTCAGCAGGTCATTATATTCCACTTTAAAAAGCTATTTGTCAAAATGCATAGAAGGTTACATTCTTTATTTCAATTTATTTTTTCTTACGCGTATTGAGCACTTGCATATCGCAAAACAAAAATACTTCTATTTCTTTAATTTCTAATACTATCACTCAGCTCAACCACATATACTCACCAAACCCAATATTGCTACTTTTTCCGTAAAACATTACTGTCTAAAAGACAAACGCACTTTGCGCTATGGCAACCCAACCTACTACATACTTTAGTTTTATCATTAAACCACAGAAAATTGATACTTAATATCTTGGATACAATTTTATTGAATGTATTTAAATGGATCGATATTAATGTACCTGTAGAATAGTAGGAAGAGCCTGGAGGTTTAATTTTAATTTCTGAACTTGCACGCAAACCTTCTTTTAAATCTGATTATTTTGTAAAATGGGTTTTGGGTATTTAATGATTTCCATAGACAGTTCAGGTAAAAGGAACAAAGAGTTATTGGCAGTTTAAAAAAATGTAAAAGCATATTATTTCTTTTTATAAATCCGCATTATGTAATTATAATCCTAACGAATTTACAATCCAATTAATGATTACTGGCTGCACATGTAATTCATTGACACAATTTATAAATTGAAATGCAGTATTAGGATCAGGCATGATATTTGCAACCAGTGTCAGTTTTAAAACGTCTATAAATGATTAATTTTCGTAAAAATGCTTATCATGAATCTTATAATTTATTGTTCATCACGGGTATATTTCGCAATTAATGTTAAATATTTTTAAGGTAGTAACAATTAATAAACAAATATCACGTAGATATTTTATCAATTGTTAAACGTTTAATTTCATTAAGTAGGTGACGATATGACGGTTCGGGGTTCATGTTATTTGGCTCAGAAGGGAAATTTTACGGCATTCTAATTCATATTATAACGGATGTTAATTCTGTATTTAAGAACTTCCGAGATGCTTTCATTTTTACTAACATTGTTAAATATTTTTAAGCCCATGGTCATAATAATAAAGCAGCTAATTTAAAAATTGGGCAGTTACAGACATGTATACAAACAAAAAACAAATTCTGACCTGAAAAGTACATGATTGTCTTATATAATCTAAAAAACGTCAAGAAAAAAACAATAATTTAAAATATTTCATTTGTTTGTTATACTCAATTTAAAAATAAATTATAAGAAAGAAATTTTTCTATTCATCCTTTTTTTTAATTTCAAATGCATAAAACTCTCTAACATGACCTGTAAACAGAGCCAGAAATACTTTCCAAGATATTAAAATTTACAAGACAAGAATGTGTAATAAAAAAATAAGACACACAAGTACGGTCAATTCATTCAGACCATGGATATACTTTTAAAAGCATAGTAAATACATTTTCATTATCGAATAATCATATAAACAGATGACATGCCAAGAACTCTAACATTTTTTCCATCTTAAATTTATTCGTTCTTAAAAGGTCAAGAAAACATTACTTAATACAATTCTTAAAGTCGATATTTTTTTCCTCTTATAAAAATATTGACGACCAACATATCTGGCCATCAAGATGCTATTTTGATTGAATAATTAGAAGTTATAGCCTTATTGCTCATTTTTATCAATTATTTCCACAACAAAATAACTTTAATCTCTAACAAAAACAAGAAAAGCAGGTTCAATTGCTCCGACAAAAAATGTAAACGTAAGTATAAAATAGAAATCAAGTGGCCATAATTACCCCAATGGTTGTCTTAATTACCCCCATTTTTTAATTTTATTATTTTTGGGGTAATTGCGACCACCGCCTTAAATTTTAAGCAAATAATTCTACTTGAACAAAATTTTCGCACTAGGTGTTCTTAAAAGATCAAAATTTCCCCGATAGTTAAAAGAGTTAAATGTTCACAAATTTCAAATTTGTAAACAGTAGTCCTCATTACCTACCTAATTACCTCACTTGAACATATTCACAATTTGCATTTTGTTTTTCTAGACTGAATAATAATCTCCTCAGACTTTTTAAAAGGATTTTAGCGGTTAGCAGGCAAAAGAAAAGAATCTGAAATACTTGAAAGGGATTCTTTTGGGAAAGATAATTGAAAGCCTTTATCTGAAATAGATAGTCCTTATCAGGTAATTTCGTCATGCTAATCCTGGAGACGAATTTAAAATAAATTTTTATTGAAAATATGGATAACAATTTACTTTATTTGTTTTATTTTTTTACAGAATACATTCTTTTCGTACATTAAGATGAAAAAAAAGCTGTTGGAAATTAATATTATCAGAAAAATAAAAAGAATATAATATATACCTATACTGTATTATTTTTATAAATATAATCTTAAAGATAGCATTCTTTACTCTTTTCCATCTATCACAAACCGATCAACCAAATATTATTCTAAAATCTCGCTCTTAATACATATACAGGTTCGTTATAATTAAAAATCCACTTTAAAACAACCAAAAAAGGAAAACTACTGGACCAAATGTCATCAAACTTGGTAATTGTGTAAAGGTTTTCAGGGGATTTATTATCGGAGAAAAAAAAGTTCAAAAATCCAACACCAGGGGCAAGGACATATTTAAGGGGGGGGGGTCAGAATTCCGGACTTCCTTCCCCACGAAATTTCGATTTTTATTACTAAAATGATAAGGATAATACTGCATTTTTTACCGTTTGGACCCCCTCCGAAATTTTTGAATCCCCTCCAAAATGTTCTTCATGGGGGAGAGGGGGGTCGGAACCCCGAACACCCTCACCCCCTTAAATACGTCCTTGCCCCTGGTGTTGAATTTTTGAGCTTTTTTTCCGCGGACAATAAATCCCTTGACTACCTTTACACAATTACCAAGTTTGATGACATTTGGTCAACCAGTTTTTCTTTTTTGATCGTTTTAAAGTGGAACTTAAATTATAATCACCTTGTATATATATATATATATATGTTTTTAATAAATGTAATCCACTTAAGCAATCAAATAGCGTGCCTTTAATCAACACTATCTTTATAAAATCGTAGCAATACATATTTAAAAAGAATTCTCTTTTTCATTTCTCACTGAAGTGCAACATCAATAATATTAATAGTTTTAGGGATTAGAGATGATTAGTTTTTTCCATTTACTGAGCAATCTCAATGGAGTAAAAAGTGTAGTGCAAAAAAAATAAATGGTGTAATTCTTTAAAGAAAAAGAAATCTGTTTATACATTTTTTCCCCACAAGTTAAATGGAGTTTAGTAAAATGTATACTTAAAAGAATACTTCATCAAAATTAGTATTTTTTATTATAAATATTACAAGGTATGTTTAACGAGTCTGTTTTTTGTCCGAATGAAATATGCGGTTTCCGTAATATAATTTAAAATATTTATGCTTTCTGCTTGTCATTATTCTTTTTCTAAATGTCAAATTTACTTTTAAAAAAGTGTTGTAATATGATTAGTTTCAGTTATTTATTTGTTACTTTCAATATATATTATTCATGGAATTTATTTATAAACGGAAATAAAAAAAGCCATTCCAAAATATTTCAATTCTTGACCTAACATTCACATTTGCTGAAAAAGGTGGAAAGTAAAAAATGGTAAATAGAAAGCTTATACGTAAAATTCTCTTAACTTAAGGTTCTTAAGGACGTGCAGTTAAGAAAGTTATCTAAATACTAATTTCCATTAAAATAAACTACGCGAAAGCTAAAACAAGCGAATTTTATATGAAATTCCAATGTAAAGGTTTAGAATAACTTATTGACTTGAATAATTTTCAACTCGAACCTTGATACTAATAAAAAGAAAAGGGACAGCTACGGAAAAAAGACTCTCTGCTATTTTATAAGTGAATTTCATTATAAAATCGCACAGCATTTTATCGCAAATCTAAGCATTTGCTAACTGAGTGAAGTGATCAAAATAAGCACAGAATATATTTTGACTGACATAAAGATCCCCTTTCATGCATTAATTAAATGAATTAAATATTGAGTAAGTGTAGGGTAGGTCAAAGGGGTTAATAAAAACAATCACTGTATTTCTTCATACCTTTTCTACTAAATAACCAAGTTACAACTTAATGTTTTTAATGATATCAGTCCCTTCTATTTATAATACAAATCAGATTTATTTTTCTACGTCAATATAAAGAGATAATTTTACTTAATTCTGTACGTATTTTTAGCTAGCAAACTTGATGATAGCAGAGAATTAATGCAACATCTAGTATGTCTAGTTATTTTAATTATAATTTAGTAACTGCACAAATCACTATTTATAACACTGCATAAAACATTTAGATTTTTTTAAGAATTTGCCATCAGTTCAAATAGGTATGTGAAATATTGAAGTGTAAACGTCAAAACCTAATAAAATATTATGCAAAATATTAACATGCCATTTTTCGTTTGAGAGAGATTTTTTTTTTGTTTCTTTGTTTCAAAACTAAACATTCCGATTTGAAATTTCTTACGGTATTATAACTAGTTTTGCGCACATACGTTAAACCTAGTATCTCAGACACGGAAATTTGAATCGACGAAAATTTCAAATTTAATTTAATCTAATTTCGTAAATAAAATAAATTACTATCATATTTGTCATCTATTCGCATTATAACTGCAATGAAAATATCGAAAAAGTAGACTGTTCACATCCCTGAAAGACATTTTACTTCATTACGCATTATTTTGGGGGCAAAAATATGTGTTTTATATATAAATACTAGCTGAAGTACCCGTTCTTCGCACGGGAATGAATAGACTTTTTGATATTTGTTGTGATTACTATTTATTGTAATAAAGAGATATAGCAAAATGGATATCGCGTTATATTGTGTTCAATAATCATGCATACTGAATTTCAAGGCAATCGTTTTTACGGTGCAGAAGGCGATGCGGCGTAGCACAATCTAGTGGCGAGTTTTAGCAAAACGGATACGGCAAAAATATTCTTCGCATTCAGATATCGATGTATACGAATTTTCATGACGATCGGCTGAATAGTCTTGAAGTTCATGTGTTGACGCGACATCTAGTGTCAAGTTATAGGAAAATGGATCGTGCCAAACTCTTCCCCGTGTTCAAATATCTATGTATACCTATTTTCATAGCGATTATTCGCACAGTCAAGAAGTGATACACTGCAGGGCTATCTAGTGGTTAATTAAAGTAATGATTTGCTACAGCGCCGTCATGTGGCGAGTTATAGCAAAATGGATAACGCCAAAATATTCTTATTGTTCAAATAGCTATGTATACTGATTTTCATAACCACCGCTTGAATGGTCAAAAATTTGGCCTGCTGCAGCGGCATCTAGTGGCGAGTTAAAATAATAATGCATTGCAGTGCCATCTAGTGGTGAGTAACATCAAAAGTAACGCAGTTAGAATATATTCTTCGTTCTCAAATGTGTAAGTATAAAAAATTTTATGCCGATCAGTCGAACGGTATAGAAGTTGATGCGTTGCAGCGCTATTTAGCGGTAAGTTACAGCAAATGGATAGTGAAAAATATTCTCCGTGTTCTAATATTCACGTGTACCAAATTTCATCAAAATTTGTTGGACGATATTCGCATAGCAAACGGCTAAACGGAATAGAATTCGACGTTCTGCTGCGCCACCTAGTGAAAAGTTAGAGGAAAACGGATAGCATAAAAACCTTCTCCATGATAAAAGACTTAGGTGAACCAAATTTCATGGTGATCGGTGAAACGGTGCTGGAGTTTTTCAACCTCCTACACACATACCAACATTCATTTTCATCTATAACCAGTCTTATTATATGTATATACCAGTCTCAAGTAAAATCCAGTTTCAAATCTAAGCCTCGCCAAAGTGCCAGCATACGCCATTTTGCAAGAGTTTTTTCAGGGAATCATTCGAAGCATTGACTTAGCAGCAATCAAAATGGGAAATGGTTCGACCACCAGGCATTTATTTGAAAAGTGGAATCCCTTAATACAGCCGCATTTTTTAAATTATCAACTATAACATGTTTTATTCATCGTTACCTCGATGTACTAAATGCGAAGATTTCAATTTTCTGAAATTTGGCGGATTTCCCCCAAGTTAAATCAATGTACTCAATTGGCGAGAATTCTGAAGCTACATCGCTTGAAATGCCCTAATAACTGCATTATTTCTGCACGGATAGTTAAAATTTAATGCTGTATTCTAAGAAAACGTATACACTTGTTTTCAAAAATGCTATTTCCTTAAGCTCTCAGTAAATTGAGCCAAAAAGCCTAAAACTGTGCAAACCGCTAGAACTCACACTCTAAAAATCGGCCTATCAGCCATTTTATTTTTCGCCAAACTAAAAAAAATTACATATTAGTCTCGGATATCTTCGATCCTCATTGTTTTGCGTATAAAACATTTCATTCCTGCTCTCATTTCTTATGCGCACACGATATTATAATTAAAAAAATAACCTAAAAAATAAACTAAAAAAATCATTATTATTCTTTTATTTTTACTTTAAGAATTTAAAACATTTTATTCGGCAAAATCGCCACACATGGCAACCAAGATGCTTATTTCACACACTTTTTTCACTACAGGGGTTAATATTACGTAAAGCTTTCTGCTGGAGAACATAAAAAATCTCTTAAATTCCGGGAACGGAAATTAAGGGAACCCTTCAGGAGGAAAACGTTTTTAAGTGGAGTTTCAAAGTTTTAAAGTGGACTATCATTTATTCTATATTATTTTACATATCTGTGTAAAATTTCAGGCTGACAGGTCCATTTTTGTGGAATTGTATACTACCCAAATCAACAAATTGACAAACAGAATTTCATTTTTATTTATAAGATAACCTACGCTTGTTTTTAAAAATACCCTCTCATTAAATTGCGCCAAGCGCTAGAATCATAGAAAATCTGACACACTTTCAGATTTTTAAATACGCACTAAAGTGCTATATATAAAAAGAGTTATAATCCATGGGTCTTCCCTATTTTCGTTCCTTCTTTCATTAAGTTGGAAAGTGTATCATTATTCATGAGTGTGATTAAACAAAATTAAAATTGATATTTCTAACATCCTTTTTTCTGGATGTAATACATTAGATGCAGAAAAGCTGCTCTGAAAAATGCACAATTCCAACTGAATGAAAATTTCAAAAACTTATACGCAGGTGTATTCATAACCCAAATAGCAGACGATTAAATTACGATAAATAGCGCCAAGCGTTAGAATCCTCCTCAAAATCGCGAGAATGCTGAAGATAGATCGCTTGAAATCCCTTAATAACTGCATTATTTTCGCAGGGATCATTAAAATTTAACGCTGTATTCTAATAAAACCTTTGTACTTGTTTTCAAAAATCCGTTTCCTTAAGCTCTCAGTAAATTCGCCAAGCCGGAAACTGTGCAAACCGCTAGAACTCACTTTCTCGGCATTTGAGCCATTTTATTTTTTCGCCAAACTAAAAAATTTTAACATAGTAGCCTCGGAAATCTTCAATTCTTATTGTTTTGCGTATAAAACATTTCATTCCTGCTCCGATTTCCCATGCACACGATATTATAATTAAAAAAAATATAACCTTACGAATATAAACTAACAAAAAAAAATCATTATTATTCTTTTATTTTTACTTTGAGAATTTAAAACATCTTATTCGGCAAAATCGCCACACATGGCAACCACGATCCTTATTTCACACTTTTTTCACTACAGGGGTTACAATTACGGAAAGCTTTTTGCGTGGAGAACATAAAAAATCTCTTAAATTCCGGGAACGGGTGGACTTTCAAAGTTTTAAAGTGGACTATCATTTATTCTATATTATTTTACATATCTGTGCAAAATTTCAGGCTGATAGGTCCATTTTTGTGGATTTGTATACAACTCAAATCCACAAACAAACAAATAAACAAACAAACAAACAAACAAACAAACAGAATTTCATTTTTATTTATAAGATTTATGGCCCTACCAGGAGGCGTTACGAGTTTGTTAGAGACGTAAGCGGACTAATTTTGGAAGCTTACAGCCGTGTAACGCGAAAAATAATGGTTGTTTCTTTAGATAAACATAGTTAGTCTTCGTGCTTTATTATTTCAGTTTATTACTAATTATTTAGTAATATTCAGGGCTAAGCATATTGTTACGAATTTTCGGGGCAACCCGCTGCTCTGGGGCTTAAAATGGTTTAAAATTCGTATTCTAAGCTTTAAATAGATAAATTTTGCTTTTTGTTGCATCAAAATCGGCCAATTAGAACCGGAGATACGGAGGTTTCGGTTTCCCATTCAAATATATGGGATTTCTAGAAAACTCGAGAAATATTAGTCCTAGAGCTTGGATCTCTTCACTTTTGAGGACTTATTTTTGGCGCCGAATTTGGCGATATTTCGCCAAAAGTCGCCAAGCTTGGCGACTTTTTGGTCATTTGGCGCGATTTTCCCAATGGGGCCTGGAAGTTGTTTTTCCTGCATTAAAAACGCATAATAACCTAACATTTCTCTTCTATGACGTAATCAAAATTCACGCTTTATGTAGAACCCTCGAGAAATTGACTTTGTGTTTGAGGATTTCACTCTAAACGTTACTCGACCTCGCGGATCAAGTTTACTTGTAGTGGCACGAAAGATAGCAGTGAATTCAAGTATATGACATCGAGATACGTCATCGGAAAGGGGCATTTCATGGAAATGTAGATGCTTTGTCAAGAAGGCCCTGTCTAGACAGCTGTCGCTATTGCTCCAGGGCAGAGAAAAATTACCATCTGAAACATCCCGTTGTCCGCCAAGTTACATCATCGACACCATCCCAAGATCCCTGGAGTGACGAAAATGTTCGGGCGGACCAATTAGCAGACAGCGACATCAAACCTATTGTGGAATTTATGGAAAAATCCAGCGCTAAGCCCAGTTGGCAAGAAATATCATCTTACAGTCCGGCAACAAAACAGTACTGGGCTTTATGGGATTCGCTTCGCCTGAGGAATGGAGTCCGGTATCGTAAATGGGAGTCGGACGACGGCAAGATGCTCCGATGGCAGTTAGTACTCCCTCGCTCGAAGATTCCGAAGGTTCTAGAAGAACTTCATAATGGCTACACTGGAGGCCATTTTGGCGTGATGAAGACCCTGCAGAAAGTTCGCGAGCGCTTCTACTGGGTTAGGGCTCGAAGCGACGTCGAAAAGTGGTGTCAAGCTTGTGACGCCTGTGCCGCCCGTAAAGGCCCGAAGAAACGAAGCCGTGGAAGACTACATCGTTATAATGTAGGAGCGCCTTTTGAGAGGATTGCCCTCGACATCCTGGGACCTCTTCCGCGAACTTCGGATGGCAACAAATACATCCTAGTTGTCATTGACTACTTTTCTAAATGGCCCGAAGCGTTTCCTATTCCCGATCAAGAAGCTACGACCGTAGCAGAGGTACTGGTGCAAGAATGGATTTCCAGATATGGAACCCCTCTGCAACTTCATTCCGACCAAGGAACGAACTTTACCTCTGCAGTCTTTAAAGGACTATGCCAACTTCTCGGAATGGACAAAACCCAGACTACGCCTTTACACCCACAGTCTGACGGCATGGTGGAGAGGTTCAATCGTACAATTTTGAACAACCTCTCGCTCCTGGTATCTAGGAATCAAGAGGACTGGGACAAGAAACTCCCCCTGTTCCTGCTGGCCTATAGGAGTGCCGTCCATGAGACTACCGGCTTCACACCTTCCCAGATGCTGTTCTGCAGAGATCTTCGTCTTCCCGCCGATCTAGTGTTCGGCCGCCCTCCAGATGCGCCTTCATCGCCAGAGGAGTACGTGGAAAACCTTCGGGCACGGTTTGAAGATGTACATCATTTTGCTCGGGAGCGGATCAACCTGAACACGGAAAAGATGAAGACTCGCTACGACACGAAGGCTACGGGACACGAGTTCAACGCGGTGACAAAGTTTGGCTATGGAATCCTACTCGACGGAAAGGCCTGTCTCCCAAGCTGCAATCGCCGTGGGACGGTCCTTACACAGTCCTAAACCGGCTGAATGACGTCATCGTACGGATTCGTAAGTCACCAAACTCGAAGCCAAGAGTTGTACATTACGATCGGCTAGCCATCTACCGCGGTTGTAATTAGCTCAGACTATGGTCACTATGGCGTAATTCCTCTTTTCTTTCACCTCTCATTCCTTTCCTGTCTTTCTCTTCTCTTCCTCTTTCTTCAACTCTCTTTCTCTCACCACTTACGCCATGTTTAGTGTGCATATTTGTAATATATTGGATTTTATTAATGTGTATTTGTTATTACATTGATTACTTATTACAGTGTAATTATTTATTATGATGATTATTTATTTATTAATGTGTATTTGCTTATTGTGCTATTGATTACTTGCTTGAATTATGTTAAGATCTTGTTAAGTGTTATACAGTGTAGGTACCTGTGTGACCTCCTAACTAGGGATTGTACTGCCCGGGACGTGCAGTCCTTGGGAAGGGGGCAATGTTACGAATTTTCGGGGCAACCCGCTGCTCTGGGGCTTAAAATGGTTTAAAATTCGTATTCTACGCTTCAAATAGATAAATTTTGCTTTTCGTTGCATCAAAATCGGCCAATTAGAACCGGAGATACGGAGGTTTCGGTTTCCCATTCAAATATATGGGATTTCTAGAAAACTCGAGAAATATTAGTCCTAGAGCTTAGATCTCTTCACTTTTGAGGACTTATTTTTGGCGCCAAATTTGGCGATATTTCGCCAAAAGTCGCCAAGCTTGGCGACTTTTTGGTCATTTGGCGCGATTTTCCCAATGGGGCCTGGAAGTTGTTTTTCCTGCATTAAAAACGCATAATAACCTAACATTTCTCTTCTATGACGTAATCAAAATTCACACTTTATGTAGAACCCTCGAGAAATTGACTTTTCTGGAAACCTCTTGTACCTCCTGCGTCGGCTATTTATAGAAGCGCGCATCGCCCCGAAGTCAGTTGCGAGTTGAACATTCAATGTGTGAAGAGCTCTGAGTACGCTTGTTTTGTGTGAACTGATAGTGCTATAGAAGCTGTGTTTTAGCTTGCTTTGTGAAGCTGTTTTTAAAGTGCTGTGTGTAAATTCTTCATAGCTGTGTCTTAAGGGATAGTGTACTATATCCCTTGAATATTTCCACGGAATTTTAGCCTGTAAAAGTGACTTATTTTGTGTGAGAAATACAGTATTTGTGAGAGCTTCTGATCCAAGCGGATTGTTAAAAGCACGTTACTGTTAGATTGTGCTTGTGAATTGTGTGCAGCTGATTGTTCTACGAAGTTCTAGAAGAAATTAAGTTTGTGTTCCAGCCTGACAAGTGACTTTTTACTTGAACTTTTTACACCAACAGGACTTTAGAACGACGAACCCCAGGAGTAGCACAGTAATTCCGCAACAATATGTAATTACATTGTAGTTTGTGATTAGGAAACAAAGACAACGCGAAATCAACGTTAACGGATTTCAAGAGACACTAGAAAAGTTTATAAGAACATAATCAAGATGTCTATTTTATTTAAATTTATTTTTAAATTTTAGCTCTACATTAAACTTTGCAATTTTATTCTATAGCGGTAATTATTTAAACATTCTCTACCTAATGGAATGTTGTGTATTTTAGTACGATAAGTGAAATTCAATGTTACAAAGTTTAAGATATTTGCGCTTTCTTTAGAAAAGGGGCTATTGTTGCACAGACAAGAACTCAAAGTTTTAAAATACTTCAATTTCAATCGTTTACTAATAAAATTAAGTTAAATAAATAAATAATAATAATGATAATGATGGCAACAATAACTACAGTGATTATATATAATAATAATATTAATAATAATAATCCTGGGGATTATTATTATTACTCTTGTTGTAATAATAATAATATTAATAATGGTAATAATAATAATATTAATAATAATAATATTAATAATAATATTGAATACAATAATAATAATATTATTAATAATAATAAAGATGGAGCAGATTTTCCGCTCCTTTATTCATTCGCTTTCAGGTATGCTTTTAAAGCACATGTCGACCAAAAATGCAATTTTTCAATTTGTAGCAAACGCATTTGACATTTATTTACATTCTGATTATCATGAAAAATTCCACAATAGACGGCGGTTGATTACCCCGCTCGCGGCATTTTATTTTATTGCACGACATTTTTGTGAAATTCTTGTCGTTTCCGCTTACCACAAGGGTGTTTAAATATTTACTACCGCGATCAAACCTCACATCTATGTTCTCCCACGAGCCCTACATGTTACGAGGTTACTGGAGACATACGTGGACTAATTCCGGAATCTAATAAAACCCTAACGTGGGAAATATTGGGTGTTTCCGTAGCCAGATAAATACGATTAGTCCCTTCGGTTTATAGCGTAAGTTTATTGGTGTTCCTTTTGCCACGGTTCAGTGCTAAAGATACATAATTACTTTCTTCTTCCCGAACGTGGCAAGGGTAGGCTGGATACAATTGGCGTAATTAAATAAGTTTAATTGGTATCTAAAGAAACCTATTTTACAGAGATGTAGATCAGAGCTGAAATGTGTAGGAAATTACTTTTTTTATGGGCAGCGTAAGTTTCATATATTATGAAGTTTCATCGAACTGTGAGGTAGTGTGTATCTTAACTTCAACTGGTAGTTATCAGATTGCAAGTAAGTGAAATGAAGATATTTCAGAAGAAGGAAGACAAAATTTAATTTCACATGCTGCTGAACTGCTGGCAATGCTACGGGTACTTTTAAAGCATAGTTTTTTTGATATGGCATTGGATTTTGAGTGGTTTACTAGTTAAAATTTATATCTTATATTTTTACTTTTAATTTTTCATAATATTTGTATTATTGTTACACAGATATATATATATATATATATATATATATATATATCTGTGAGTGTGTGTGTGTGTGTGTAATCGGTTTAGAAAAATGCTGTATGAATTTTACTTTTTTCATATAAGCGCTAATATTATTCTTATTATTTGAGTGTGTGTGAACGCAATGATATTTCTTAAGCCATCCCAAGAGAGACAATTGCAAGTTTTACAAACTTGTAAAATAGCTCAGTGAATAGAAAGCTCTAGCAAGCCATCTTAGATACACTGCATATTGTATGTCACAATAAAGTAGCGTAATCTTTAACTTTGGTTGAGAATATTTTTAAACTTTTTAATTATACTCCTTAGAAAGAAAAAATTGTGTATGATTTTGTTTTTTGATAAAGAAAGTGCTAATTGTTAATTTTTATTTAACTTTTCTAAGGTATGAGAAAAATCCCTTTAACTAAATATTCAATATTATTCTTCATTCAGATATTCATGTAATGATCACTTGTTTAACGGTCTAGGCCGTAAATATGTAATGTTTCTGAATCCCATACAGTACAGTAAGAGAAATCTGAATCTTAAAAATTCGATTAAAAAATTCAAAAATATGATGCCTAAATTGTTAATTTAGTAAAGTGACTGTGAATAGTTTTTTCACGCACAAAAATACCATACTATTGCATTTAAATTCACCACTTGATAGTCTTAAAATATTCCTGAAAAGTTTCACAAATCTGGCAACCATCCAAACTTAATATCTATGTATTCTTTAAGGAAAACTTAGTAAAAGTTGTATAATAAACCTCGTCATCATGGAGAAATTCCAGACGTATCTCGTACGAAACACATGTTCCTATCCTGTTATTTATTCATTTATGCTCTAAGAATTATTTAAAATTATTCTAGGGCTTTAAATAGTTCATTTACTGAATTTCATCCATTTAACTAAAGCTTTATCTTCCAGGATTTACGCTGCAAATTAGAGAATTAAATATACTCGATGCATAAGGAAATCTAAACAATATATATTATATGTCTTGTAAACATTTACCATTCCTCGTCCAAGTAATAGTTTACAATGTAATCCTTTTAATTTTAATAGTATTTCATACAACATCGACATTTTGCGTTCTATATTTATAAGTAGCTATACTCTAAAATAATTACATAATATTAAATCGATGATAGAAATAAGATTAGTAATTTAAGAAATAATAATATATAAATTAATAGCTGAAATAAAATAATTGGAACCCACAAACAAAAATGTTCATGTATGTTTGTAGTTTACTAAAAGTTATTAATATAATTATAAAAATTTCTCTAACAAACTAGTACATGTAAATTTATATGTATTTTGCCCTCATTTAAAAAACAGTAACTATCTTAATGATCAGGAAAAGCAAAAGAAAAATTTATGTTGTCCTTGTGGAAAATGAAAAATCTTGTTTTTGATTTTTCTTTCCTTTTTATAAATTTAAAATGAATTCATTTCTGGAAATCAGAATGTAAAGGTTAAGCTTTTCACTCGATTTCTAAATATAGAGCTGGAAACTCAGAAAAATAGTTTAATAATTTTTAGTATTCAAGAATAACAACATAAATCTCTCACAAGCAGTAACGTAGATTTTGAGGAAAATGATTGATGAGAAATGTGATTGAAAAGAAGTAATAGAAATATCCTATTATTTTTCAGAGATAGAACTGCCTATTTGTTTACAGTGAAAAGTGTTTTTTTTTAAGAAACATGTTCGTTTTGCAGTCAACAGTCCTGTTTTGTTCATGTAGACCATTCGTAAGAGAAGTTAATCAAAAATACCATTTATCATGCTACGGACATATTTTGCCTGTAAAATTTGGGAGGTCATGCAAGCATTTAGAGCATTAAAGTGTTTTCCGAATGCAGTCAGTTAATCTGCTGTCTCATATTCATTTTTGATAGCAAAATCATTGAACTGTTTCAACAAAAGTTCGTCTTACGCTTTGTTTTCCCAAATGAAGTTTTACATTGTTTTATTTATTTCACAGCAGAAGAAGATAACCACACAAAATGAATGTTTTACAAGTGGTTTGTGTGCATTAAGTAGTCATTTGTGCATTAAGTAATTTGAAACCCTTAAAATTGCAACCAAGCTGTTCTATAATTGCAGCAAATTTCTCTTTGCCACTATGTCTGAAATAAGATTGATAGAAATAAGATTAGTAATAAGATTACAATAGCTGAGACATTAATTCCAATTATATATTTCAGCTATTTTAGTTTCCAAATAAAAATAATTAACAGCGTGAATTCACGGCAATTGAACCTAAATAGTACTTAGCCAGGGAAGGGATTTACTTTTAAAAGTATAACTTTAACCGTTTTAGCTTTTTTGTATGGAAATTAGGGAGGAGCAAAAACACATTTTTATTTTTTATTTTTTTCTCAATATCCACATTTTTGACTCATTATTTGGTGCGAAACTGGTTAGAATAAATTGCCACCAAATTTTATCTTAAAATGTTGCCATCTACAGGTTCCGTACCTCATATAAATATTTCCTGTAAATATTTGCATTCCCTTCTTTTAAACTTTTTAATGTTTTTGGTGAAATTAATAATAATACATTAATTGAATAACCAATTAGTTTATCATTAAATTATTGATTGATTAAAACTTTACTGCCAGTTGTCAGAGCTAGAAATCAAAGATCTAGCAGAAAATGTCGTCTAAGATCTTATTAAGCAGTGTAATATATCTCTAAAGATGTTGACAGTTACGTTAGTCTTGAAGCTGACGTAAGCGTCGGAAAACAACTAATGTTGAAACTTTTGATTAACTACACTCTTACTTGCTCTGTTACGTTTAAAAGTGCATCATTTTCCATGTACCGGCTCTCTTTGTCATCCTCGCTTCATTAAGAATGAAAGTGCATAATTACTCGCGCGTTGGGCCTATTTTCATTCCTTGTTTCATTGCGTCGAAAAGTGCGTTTATGTGTCATTTCTTTTATCTTCCTGATTGCATTAGGTTAGAAAATGCATCATACTTTATTTGTCGGCTGTATTTGTCAACCTTGTTCTAACAGGTTGAAAAGTGATCAAAATCTATGAGTATAAAGAATTAGCTTTTTTTTCATAAAAGAGTTCTTCAGAATCTAAATCTACATTGAAATCGCGCCTACTAAAAGTGTTTTACAAACTTCATAGTTCATATTCTAACTATACTTCACCTTTATTTACACTGATATAGACACCTTTATAAGGGCTAATTAATATTTCCATAGAATAAAGAGTAAATATTAGTGATTTTTCGGTAAATACAGAAAATATCGTCAAACTGGGTTCTGTTTTTGACATTTTTTTGGATTGTACTACCCCGCCGCTATCTGGAAACCCTTGAAAAATAATTCACCATTTAACGCGTAGACAAAAATATGTGTTTGGAACTAATAGCACTGAAGAAATAAAAATGTTATTTAAGTAAATGTTAAAAAAAATAAGAAAATATCTTTATATACAACCGTAATTCCTCAATCGATTCTGCCCATATTCGAGCTTAATAATTAAATTTTCCTCAAATATCGCTCCTGAAATTTCACTAAGATCAGATCAATGATACTAAAGTTATCGTCTAGCAAGCAAACAAGCATATAATAATAATAAAAAATTAAGACAACATAAATATTAATTGCTATGTACTATAATGTAAATGCATAAAGAAAATGATTTAAAGCAATTGGCTGCAGGTTAATGATTTGTTTTTGAAGCGAGATCCTTTTCTGTTTAATTTTCATAATTAGAACTGTTTTCGAGTCGAAAAATGAGGCTATTGTATACATTAAATTAGCCCTACGAGGCACCTAGTACCATATGTGGAAACACCCTACTACTAATTATTCGTACACTTCTATAAAATGTTAGCATAAACAGCTATGGGTTTTTAATTAAATGTAATTATACATAGATAGAAAAGATATAATGCAAGCCATTGCGTGTAGATGTCACTATTGTTTCCATTGCTGTCAAAATGATTGAAAATCAAACCGTAAACCTTGCGTATGTCATTTGTTTATTAAAAAAAAAAAAAAAAACGTACCAAGAAGGAATTGGTTGATTGCGATAATAAATGGTATGGATGTAAAGAACATACATATATAAACAAACGATAAAAATTTATGGGGAATTGAATAATTTATTGTAGAGTTTAACCAGGGTGCGAATTGACGGGGGGATGCCGGGGATTGTCCCCAGCCGAAGAATGTAATATCCCTGGCTGGAGAAATATTAATGGATCCCTGCCAGGGATACTATTTATCCCCTGCTGGAGAAATATTAATGGATCCCTGCCAGGGATCCTATTTATCCCCTGCTGGAGAATTGTTAAAATTAAAATATGCACGTTGTGTCAACGTGACACTGTCCTTACAAATTCAGTACCTAACGATTTTAAGTATTGATAATCGAAATTCTTTTTGTTTACTAGACAAAGTAGCAAGTTTCTAACATCCCTTTGAAATAGATATATACATGCCTGATACCACTTCTCATTTTGCAACTGGGGTCAGGTTTCAAATTAAGACTGCGAAATGATCGAACAAGCGCTGCTCTGCCGCGAGCCGATTTTGAGGGTAGACGAGAATCGCTGTGCATAGAAAATCAGTGGTCGACTTTTATTTGAATTTAAGTCCCTTCCCAGACATGTTGGCGACTGCATTTGTCATGTAATACCTAATATATTATGTGAGTGGAGCATTTTACTCCTTACCTCCTTTTTTTTCCCTCTCTTTCTTTTTAAATGTCCCTCCTGGAGAATCTTTTCTTTCAAATGTCCCCCGCTGGAGAAAATGTTCAATTCGCACCCTGAGTTTAACAATTACGAAGGAATGAAGTCAATAAGGCGTCAATATGATTCAATAAGGCGACTCTTCTGGCCTCGATGCAAGCTGTCACCTGGCGTGGCACAGTCTGATGAAGTTCCCGGATGGTGTCCTCCAACTGTTAGGCTAAATCGGCAGCATTTTGAGAGGGTTGCAATAACCTTCCCATAACGTCCTAAAAGAGCTCTATGGGATAGAGATCAGGCTTCCTAGCTGGCTAAGAAAGTTCAGGGAAAGCTTCAAGACGATTCATAGCAAGACGTGCTGTATGTGGCCGGGCATTATCGTGTTTAAAAGTAAGTCCAGGGTGTTGCAAAAGGAACGATAACACAACCGGTCGGAGGATGTCGTCAACGTACAGATGTGTTGTCAATGTGACAGAAATGACTATCAAAGGGGTCCGGCTATCACAAGAGACGACACCCCAGACCATAACACCTTGTTGAGGGCCTGTGTGGTGTGCGATAGTTAGGGCAGGATAGCCCCTCTGCCCTGGACGTCTCCAGACACGTCTGCGGCTGTCGTCAGGACACAGTCGGCAACGGGACTCGTACTAAAGACTATGCGTGCCCAGTCAGCGCAGTTCCACGTTGATCGAGCCCGGCAGGAATGGGACTTGACAGTGTACAGGCGTGAGAGACATCCGGCGTAACGGTCAGAGCGAGCGTAAATTCTGCTCTCTCAGTCGTGTATGATAGTCATGATGGATGCATGTATACGGGTCACACGGCGGATATTTCATATTGACGAATCCAGTGCTGCGACAGCTTCTCGTCAATCGCTCTATCCTCCCGTTCTGTTTTGGCCCTTGGTCGACCTCTACCATTTTGACGCTGATATTTACCGTTGTTGACCAACTGTAGCCAGCATCGTCTAATAGCCGCATCGCTTCGACGCATGTCGAGCTATTTTCGATAAGTCCAACCAGCCTCTTTCAGTCCAATCGTACGACCTCTTTCAAACTCCGACATCTGCTCGTAATGCACACAGATCATTCGACGAGGAATTGTTACAACCGACTTAAGATACAGTCGAAATGCGACAGAACTTTTAACATCAGATTGACAATCGCTCCTTACATGCACTTGCTGAATGCGCAGTTCCGATGCGGAAGCGCTTCCGCTATTCATTCATTAGACTTCACATTTTTATCATGAGCATGTTCGGTCCGAATGTCTTAATTGCATACGAAATTTCATTACAATCGGGCGACTTCTTGGGGCGTCGAATTTTTTTGTTATAGAGTGTATTTGGGAAAGAGTTTTGACCCAGAAGAAAATATTGTGTGTGAGAAATCGTCATTCTGAGAAATAACTTGAATACTAAAATTTCAAAATAAATGTCAAAAAATTATAATTTAGCCTCAGTTTGCCACATATAGAACTGATATAAAAAAAAGTAATTTTCATGTAAAATATTTGTTTATTATTTTCACCAAACCACTAATCACAAATATCGTAGCATATATTTATTTCAGATGCATAAAAAAATCGAGCCTTGTAGGCCTTGAAAGAAATTGACTTTTTTCCGGTTAACAATCTTTTCTTTGACCACCTGTGTGAAAACAGAATACTAGAGGGATTGCACTGAAATCTTTTTGCAGTCAAAGAGCATCATTTCTTGAGTCAGGGATTATTAAAAAGCTAACTTCAATCCACTCTATTGATATGGTCCTTCCCCACTTCTTTTAACAATTATGTTATGAACTGATTTAAAAGTTTTTAGTTCAAATTATTATTTCAATTATAGCCGATAATTTTCTGAGCTAACTTTTAAAAGCCATTTAAAATCTTCGCCAAAAGGAAATCTCAGTAACGGTCCTTATTACGTTCTTGTAACATTTAATAAATATATTTTAAATTAATTTTTTTAAACCAAACACTAGCTTTAATTCTATTTTAAACTGTAATTTAACTTTTTCTTAGCGCAATATTTGTGAAAAACTAGCAAGTTTAACGCCTTCAATTATATGTTTGTGAACTCTATTGCCTTTACATCTTTCTACGTTGCAATGACTTTAAAAAATCATTGAACATAGGTGTATACATTACAGCACCCAAAATATTTAAGCCAAATTTGTTAATTAAAACAATTTTGCTCTAACAATTCGTTGTAAAATAAATCATAAAACTGCACTGTGTAATCATCGAATGGATGGTGCCAACAATTCTTTCCAAACATCATTCACCAATTAGTATTCAAATCACTGTCATCTGCGAAATATTCCACTTCTTGGTGCAGAAATTATAACCAGTTTGGAAACTTTCCTGCAAGGCATCGTGCCAAGTCTTGTTCGTAAAAGTTTACCAGATGAATTATTTTGCAATTTTGTGCGGCGAGATGGGAATATGAGTTCACGTTTAGGTGTTAACTTGAACCCAGACGAGCGCTGCTGTCTCACAAGATTTATTTTCACACCAGAAAAAAAAGGTGTAATTAGTTATTCCATTTATCTTTCCTAATTAATCAATTTTAATTAAGTGCATGGAATCCAGTAACTTGCAAGTATTTATGCGGGATGATCAATGGCTTGCTAAATAAAAAAAAATTAATAGTTAGTTTTCCTGTTTTAAATAATGACTATTTAGTTGCAAATAAAAAATCGATACAAAAATGAGAAAAAAATAAATGACTAAGACATCTGCTTTTTGACTGAAAATTCAAATAAATTTCTACTTATTTCAGGAGGCCAAACCAATATTTTATTTATACGATTATTTCATTAATTAAAAAAAATACAGATATGTAACTAAACAATGACTGCGGTTTTAAAACCCTATGAACAACTTATAATTGGGCCAATAAGATAAAGTTGTTTTCACGATAAAATTTGCATGCACCTTTAAAATAAAAAAATAATTATAGTATATAAATAAAATACATTTTTCTTAAAAAACACTTGCATTTAAAAAAAAAACAAGCTCTAAAATTGGTTAAAATTACTTGCACTCTTTTATATCAAAAGATACTTTATGATACCTGAGTACTATAAATAATTTAAATTATAGATGTATTTCAGAAAGAACTGGATTTTACGTCGCAGCCGCTTGCAGGTTTAAAAAGTGGTGCTTTGATACTTAATAGAGAATATATAATGTTTGAAAAGCTAACATGCGCTTATAAATATGCACTTTGATATTATTCTAACATGCGCTAACATGCTAACATGCGCTAATTTGCTAACATGCGCTTATAAATATGCACTTTGATATTATTCTGGGAAATATTTTGCCAATCAATCCGACACAGACTGTATATGAATGTGCATATTTATAAATAATGTGTTTACGGTAAATTATGCTACCTGATGTAAATATTTTTATCTGGAAAAAAAAACTACTAAGAATTGCGACTAATTTTATAACAGAGTAGCTTACTGTATTTAGAGTGTAAGTCTCATAATTTATACTTTATCTAAGCCGCTGTGTTAATTTTTTAAATATTATTACATTGTTGCACTTGCATTTTTAAAAAAAAAAACAAGCTCTAAAATTGGTTAAAATTACTTGCACTCTTTTATATCAAAAGATACTTTATGATACCTGAGTACTATAAATAATTTAAATTATAGATGTATTTCAGAAAGAACTGGATTTACGTCGCAGCCGCTTGCAGGATTAAAAAGTGGTGCTTTGATACTTAATAGAGAATATATAATGTTTGAAAAGCTAACATGCGCTTATAAATATTCACTTTGATATTATTCTGGGAAATATTTTGCCAATCAATCCGACACAGACTGTATATGAATGTGCATATTTATAAATAATGTGTTTACGGTAAACTATGCTACCTGATGTAAATATTTTTATCTGGAAAAAAAAAACTACAAAGAATTGCGACTAATTTTATAACAGAGTAGCTTACTGTATTTAGAGTGTAAGTCTCATAATTTATACTTTATCTAAGCCGCTGTGTTAATTTTTTAAATATTATTACATTGTTGTGCAATTCCTTATGTTTTAACATTCTCAGGATATCCATGTTATTGCGTTTTTGATTGAAAACACTTTGTGTTTAAAATAAACTGAAGCATGAAAGAATAACTGCTATTCGTTTTCTACACATATGTTTAGAAATCGCAAACAAAACGAACGACTGCATCATAATTACATAACACCAAAAACATTTTAAAACTAAAAATGTCACAAAAATGTCTGCTTAGCAAAATACCTCCATGCATAATCAAATTAAATTATGTATCTCTTTACTTGTTATTTTGTTATTCCATCGAGAAAATATCTAAAACATGCACCCATTAAATGTTTACAAGCAAAAATGACGCCGAACAATAAAAAATTATTTAGAGTTGACGTATTTTTAGATAACATCGTAAGTAACTCGCAGATTTAATGCGTTCCGAGCTATTTCAACTTGTGCGAAGAAAACCGAAATTTAAACAAATAAAAAAAATAAATACTTTCGCATGATAAAAATGAAAAATAACTTTTTTTGCTTAATCATTAAAGACATAAGATCGTATTCCATTTGATATGCTTCATTTTTTAGACAATTTGTTGATAAAACATCACGTTAAAAAAAGTCAAATATGAAGATTTGTACAATAAACAATCATGTCATAAAAGTTACCCATAACGTCACTAATGTGCTTTTTAATACTTCTGGATGTAAATAATCGAGGGAGGGAAAAGGGACGTTCAGTTATCTCTTGAAACATCCACATTCCTAATCTTGAGGTTCACCAAAATAGAACCTCGTTATTCCCCCCACCCTCCCCCGTGGCACGCGTTAAAGTCGCAACATGACAAATTAAACACAGACAGTGTTGCAGACATATGTTTGGGGGTGACGGGGGAATAACCTCCTGGCATTGCTTATTTTTCTCGTGCTTTTCGCTAAACGAAGAAAAGGGGAGAACGTGCGATAGACCGCGAAACACCTAAGCCATACATTCGTTTACAAAACAAATAAATAAATAACGTAGCGTAGGTAAATCATAAAACTGCTTAAATAAAACAAAGATATATTTACATCTGCGAATTCTATAATTCACTTTCATATGGCGTACGAATAAAAACTCTCGGAATTTAGTAAAGACGATGTATATCTTTTGAATATGCGCAAGCATTTATGTCTTGCCTAAAACAAACACGTTTTAGCATAGGTTGGATAAACTTAAACACACACACACACATGAAAATACTTTAGGTTTATAGCTGACAACAAACCTAAATAAAAAAACTTGAAGCATCTGTTTTCAACTACAGCTGGAGAAAGGTAACGCTTCACAGCTTATGTCAGACACGGGAAATGAATGAAAAGCCTAAAAATCCTATACAGAGCATTATACACAAGGTGAAAGGAAATCTTAACTACATTTAACACACTGTAATACTTACAAAGATAATTATGTTAAAAATACGTTGTTTCAAAAGAACAAAGAAATAAAACCTTTGCTTCCTAGACGCAAAATCCTAAAAGTAGCAGTCGAGATTTCCATTTATATATTTTTTTAATTAATGCATCCTCTAAAAACAATTGATTATGAATTTAAAACACAATATAAATAATCTGAATAATCGCATTATTTAGAGTGCTTGTGCTACAAACTACATTATAAAAAAGAGCTCTAATTTTAAAATCAATTTAATATAGATTTTTTTTCTTGTTGTGCATCCAATTATTCGTGAAAAAATTTCGTTTAACAAAGATATTCGTAGATCTAAAATATTTTGTGTTAGTCAATAAAATGCTAACATTAACAATATACCGTTTAATACAGCACAAGGGCGGATTAAAAGGGGGGGGCGACCATCCCCGCCCGAGAAAAAATAAATTAATATAAAGATCCTATTTTACTTCCATAAAATGGATGTATATGTCAATCTTCTAACTAACCGTCCCTACCTAGAAGCTAACCGCCCCCCCCCCGACAAACTTCCAATAATCCGCCACTGATACAGCAATATAAATTGCATTTTTGTACAGTTTCGAAATAAGTAAAATTTCTAATATTATTTTTCATATATATATATATAATACAAAATAGCTAAATTTCCGTAGTATGGAATCCCAAGTAACTCATCGAGCAAGTGATAGAACATAATAAAAATTAAAAAACTGAAAAAAAAAGTGGAAATCCAGTGGCTATCTATATATATTTATAGCCTTAATTTATGTAAGTATAAATATACATAGATATTTAATTTTGCTTTTACATTCTTTTAGAACTCAAAGAAAATGTAACATTGATAGGTAAAAGGATTAAATAATATTAAAAACTAAGGTTTGAATGCATTCTATGCATTGCTTCCAATTCTAAAGCATTCCCTAGTAGCACAATTAGTCCAAAAAACGTTTAAAACACGTTTTTTTAGCGTCTAAAAACGTGTTTCCAACGTAATTTAAACGTTTGTTGAACTAGTTGTGCTACTAGGGTTGAGATTTATATGCATTTCAAGCATTTCAAGCATTCGAGAATTTGAAATAACCTTAAAAAAATAAATAAAAATAAAAATCTCTATGTCTCGGACGTCTTTTGAGTATCTCTTAGAAACGGCTGAAACGAAATAAATGGTGTTTAGTAGCATGAGAGGTGGTCACTCAACACAGGCGTTAAACCGTTTAAAAAAAAAATTCAATAAACGTTGAGATTTTGCAAAAATTTTGGAAAATATTGGTTTGCACATGACGCTAAAATAACAGTAGTAAAAAAATGAATTTTCATCGCATGATATGTGCTTTTACTCTGTTTAAAATGCAGACTTTTAATTATTTCCATAGTTTAAATAGATTTCTTTTTTATTTGGTAAAAATTGAATTTGAACTGACTTTTAAAAAATTTTTGGTAATACTTCATAAGCAGTATTCTTTTTAGTTGTCGTATTTTTAATCTCTAAGTTTTTATAATTTAACTAGCTTATATGATTACAGTAGTATTCAAACTGATTCGGAATTAAGAATATATTGTAATATTATATGAAAATTTACTATTAAAACTAATTTGCGACAATAAAAGTTTTGAAACACTAAAAACAAACTCAAAATTATTTTTTTTCAAAAATTAATTTAGCTGAAACATTAATTGGCGAAAATTATTTTTTTCAATTAAAAAGTTTAACAAAAAAAAATAATACTGATTTTATTTACTTCTACCAGTGCTCCTAAATTCCCTTTTATCAACAGAAACCGAATAATAATACTAATAATAAAAAACATATTTTACCCTCACGCAAACCTAGGACAAATTTTTATTAAAACTTTTAACAATTCAAAACAATTTATTAAAACTTTTAACAATTCAAATTTCATGATTTGTGAATTTTACCAAATTTTCCATGTTGAGACAAAGTTTCATTTATTTATACTTAATTGTACTCCTTCAATATGTAATATGTTCACAATGTTCATAATTATTTACTACAATTATGATATTCTAATTCAAAGGAGGGAGAAATAGCAAGTCTTTTTCACCCAAAATAAAAATTTGGCCATTAATTCCTTAATGTGTAATTGAGCAGCCTTGGTTGAATTATATTCCAACACTGTTACAGAAAACGATCATTAAAACAAAACTTGAAACTTCCTTTCCTATCTCCAAACAAAGTATATATATTTCTTGCTTTGTCGTATTCCCTAAAATATTTGTTTATCTTCTGTCGGCAGATCGTATGCTGTTTTGTAATTATAAATATCATTTCCTTTGTAGAAACAGTAGAAAAACGAAGAATTCTTTTAAAAATTCTTGACATATAAACAAGACTGAAAATACTTTTCCATGAGTTCTTTTGCAAATTCTATTTGCATAAACGTAGCTGTAAGGTACTATATTTTTTCAGCATTTAGCTAACGTGACATTGTTTATGAAGGATAAAGTTTATTACAGGATTAAAAAAGGCTTCAAAATATACATGAAACGTAATTGATCTAAAATGTGGAAAATTTTAATTGTAAAAAAATTAGTTTGAAAAATATTAAATACTTTGTAATCTGCATCAGAATTGTATGAAAAGTTCACTATTACGTAGATGAACGCAAATTATTTCAAAATTTTATTTTGTATCTATCGATATTTAATAGCAATAGCAATTATAGTAAAGTAATTTCAATATTTGTCTTTGAAATACGTTCAACCAAAATATATAATTTCATTTGTAAGTTAATTATACATTCAAAAGAAAATTGAAAAACGTAAAATAATGCTTTGTGAAAAAATTATTTAAATAATAAACATGCAAATTTTATTGAAGAAAGTACTCATAAGTTCAAATAAAAAAGTGCTATCATAGTTCTTTATCAAAATTTATCAATCCGAATTACGAAGTTTTGCAATGAGAGTCGAGTCATATACAAAAGTCATGTTTTTTCACAAACGCATTAAGAAAATAACATCACCCTATAAAATTAGTTACTTAATGAATTTCATGAACATATCAATTCTTTTTTTTTCATTTTAAAAATTCATTACAGTATGCGCATAATTGCAGTAGTCATGTGGTAAACTTAGAATGACGGATCCATTTCTTCACAAAGCAAAATTTCGTCTATCTTACATTCCCTAATATATTTTGAAGCTTTTGTCGGCAGACTGTCTGTTGTCTTTTAACGGGGAAGATCGTTTTCACGGAAACAACACAGAAATGATGACTACTTCTAAAAGTAAAGAACTGAAAATAGACAGCTGTAACCATCTGTTATTGACCTGGGAAATAAGCTTTGCGCATTTTCTTTTCCAGTAAAGGACTGCTTGAGTATTTTTGGAAAAGCACTTAAACGCAGACGCTCAATTAGCTGACGGCATACATCAGACACTTTGCAGGAGCTTATTTGTTTAAAAATTAAGTGAAAATTGTTGACAGCTATAATTAAATGAAAATGAGTTAAAGTTGAAAAAGTATTGGACATTACATCAACATCAATTAGAAAGAGATCTTACCAAGAACAATTTCTTTTAAACTACATAAGGATCTGTTTTGAAATATCAGTATTTTTAATTTTAAGGATGTAATAAATATCCTAAATAATTAGGAAACTTTTTTAAATGAGCATTTGAAAGAAAATTTCAGTGAAAGCAGCTTAGCTATGCTAAAATACATGCACTCCGTAAAAGTATTCTAGGAAGTGTGCTGCAAACATAATTAACGTAAACTAATTTTTCCAACACTACTTTTGAGCTTAGTGTCTTCTTAAACTACAGAAAAGCATTGTGCATCGAGGTAATGACAAAACTCACTCCAGTTATTTTATCATCTCTTCATTTTTTTAAATGAGAGCTACCATGCAAAAGAGAAGTAATTTTTATTTGTAAAATTTCCTAGCATTTCAAAAGTAATTAATTGAAGATTTTAAAAGTAAGGTAATATATAAAAATGCAATATGAAGTAAGATATATAATTATTAGGAAGAAGTGGTAATAAAATAATAAAAAATTCTGTTTTATTAATCGAAAATAATTTACGACGCTAACTGCTAAAGTTGTGTCGCGCATGACCCAAACCGCGTTTACACTTATTTTATCAAGAAATTTTTTTTCTGAAGGCGATACCAAAGAAAACTGCAGAAAAAATAGAACAACGATGCACAATAAAACCAATGAACAAAAGTTTCTGAGTCTGGAGCAAAGTTTAGAAATCGATTTTGTGTCTAGATAGCCACTATCTCTCCCAGATAATTGTTGAGTCAGTGCGCAGCAGCGACCTTATGTTTTATGTCCGTCTTCTCTTTAAGGTTGCACAGTTTGAGAACGGGATTTGGTTCTATCTTATTCCGGTGTAGATGCAAAGAAAGTCATTCATGCCAGGTGCCATAACGAAATTAGGCACTGATAACTTTCTTGGCCATAATGGGATATCTTTTATTTTGTCAATTCAGTCTTTCTCCCTAGAGAGAGTATCTGCAATAAACAGTGACTCTAAAGGAAACTGGTGTTTAAAATATAAAATAATTAAACCTTTGTATATTAACCACGCATAATAGGTACTTATCAGTCTGGACGTGCGTATCGACCGAAAAATTTTAGGCCTTCTTCAGCAAAATTCAGCATTTCTTCTGTCACTCTGTGTGCGGAATCCTGCTGAAGTAGGCTGAAAATGTTTGCGTTCAGTCTGATAAGTATCTGCTATATGTTGTGATTTACTAAGTTCTAATTTTTTCACAAGTCTTTGTAGTATTTTTTTAATAATTTTTGGCAGTATACATAAGAATCTTATTATTAGAGACATGTGGAAACCTGGCCCCCTTTCTTTGCCAGGAAATCTGCCAATTCGGTTTGTTACAACTATATATTAAAATAAAAAAGTTTTTCCATCTCTTAAAATTGAAGAATCATCCCTCAGACTGAGTTTACGTCAAATTAACCTTTTACTTCAATATTAACGAGCTGTTTATGTGAAAATTCCATTATGGATCGACTATTTAAAAAATTTCCTTTTATTTCATACACCAGATTTTGACTCCCTCTTACCCGCTCCCTAAGTTTTGTAAAAGAAAATGTAATTGCGCCCGGATAGTGCATTAAGACAGGCAGTTACATAACAAAGAACATGTAATGATTGGTAAAAACATTCAAATACTCTTATTACTCTTAATACATTCTGATAGTAAGCTGAGGGTGTATTACAGAATATTCTGATGACTTTTGAAATCAACTATAAAAAAAGTCAAACTTTAGTTTCATAAATATGGTAAATAGGTATGTATACGTTTAATTTCGGTTGCTGTAAGATATACTGCTGCACAAATTCCCCAAAAATGAATTTTTTTTAATCTTCTGAATGTTTTGACTAATTTCACTCATAATATCTAGCTGTTTAAGATACCGCTTTTCAATAATTTAAATGTAATAAACAAGTTTGCCAGAATAATACATATTTTATTCTCGTAAGATAATAGTGAAGTAAATTTTTAAGGCTTTTAAGATTATTTTTTGTTTTTTGTTGTTGTAGTTGTTTCTGTTACATTTAGAAGGGAAGATGCTAAATTGGTGGTCTTCAAAGTTCTATAGATATGCATCATTGTATGAAAAAAAAAATTAAGCTGATTCAATCTATTTCACAAAAATACGTAAGAATCTATGAGAATACTCTCTAAAAATTCTATTGCTTTCAATTTTAGGGTAAAACAAAAAAAGAAATAATAATAATAAATTTTAATAAAACATATTTGCATAAATTCCTCTAAAGGGCATTATTTTTCGTATCATTATTTCTTATAGCTACATATATTCATGCATGTATCATCTTATTTTGGCAATATTGGAAGGAAGTTTAATATTTTTAGTAAGAATAACTATAGTTTCTAAAAAAAATTATCTCATTTAATATCGTTTCTTGTTCATTTATGACGTATCGTTAATAAACATATCCTGGTTTAGTTTTAGATATATCTTTTAAAAAGTTTAAAAATAAGTAAATAAAGGTATTGTATAGATGAATAAATAAATAAGACATAATCTCTTCTCAATTTTCGTTGTAATGTTTCTTCTACACTTCATTATATAAATCTCCCAGAAATATTCGTATTATTTTTTAAAAGCAGAATAAAAAGACATCCATTCAAAAACTCTACCCACGTCTCCTACAACTAAATCAAATGAAATGTACCTTGTAAAGCGACTGAACTAATTTCTTTTTATGAAACAAAGAGTTCATCTTATGGAGAGCATTTCCTTTTTATGCGGAAATAAAAAAAGCATCATCTAATTTGCCGATACTCGGGATGTTCCATAATTTATTTATATAGTTCGTGCTTGGAAATCTTAAAAGCTCATTGGTTATTCATTTGTAGTATCTCATTACAACATAAAATATTTGAGTACTCATAACGCATAATTGTGTAACATTTTGAAAAAGGCCGTGATAAATTGCACTTAATTGAGAGAGTTACAAACAATTTTACGAGTGCAGTTTATTTTTCTCATTTATATTATTTATTTAACATAATAATCTTCCATTAATTCCTCAATCCAAATTTTAGAGATGCTACTGAAGGGCCATTTCTTCATGGTTGAGGGTTAAAGAAATTCTAATACAGCGGTAAGAATGCTTAGAATGTAGGGCAAGGAGAAGGGGGGTGGTACTTTCGAACCATTTTAAAACTTATTCTAACCTAGAATTAAAAAATAGGTGTCTTGAAGCTATAAAAATTTGAAATATGTCTGTGTAAAACTGCCCTATGTAATTGCATTTATGATGAAATATAATAAAATTAAATTCTAACAAAAATGCATGTGTTTAAGGTATATTAAATCAGTGAAGTAAGTATAACATGTTTATTTCCCTGAAATGCTTAAAATCTTATTATTTAACGGAAATGATATCCAATAAAATTGAAATCGCTGCTCAATGTTAAAATAATAAGTACACCATGCACACCTAGATCTAGTAAATTCAGTTCTTGCAGGATACATTTAAAAAATTGCAATCTAATGCTTAATATTCTTCATTTAAGTATTAAAAAATCGATTAAAATGATAGTTATACTCTATTAGCAAAAAAAAAAAAAAAAAAAAAAAAAAAACAGTTAAATTTATATTCAAGGCACGGAAAAACGTATATTTGTCTATTGGACGGTAGTGTGAATATAAGATGATATTTTTGGGTATTTTTATATAAAAAATTGCTTTAGTTCGTTAATTTTGGAGAAAAATATTGAAATTTCATCTAAAAAAAATATCCTTCATTTGAAAATAATTGTAAAGTGTTTTTTATACTCAAAATAAAAGATGTAAACGTAATTGTGACTATGCGTGGTGAAATAAAATAAATCTTACAATCATATAGTGCGCATATTTTATTTTATGAAAAAAAAAAAGTGTCACAAACTTTAAAATGGAATATTTTTAAAATTATAATTTTAAAAAGATGGTCTACAATAAATGCAGAAATAAATTAATGTAATGGGTAGTCACGCATTTTGAGAACGCCTGAAGAGCTACCATGATGACTAGGACCCGGTACTGGAGTTTCTTCAGTCGATGGGTCATTTTACGAGCGGTACGGGTGTACATTTAGGTCATATTACTGGAACATACCGATAAACATAACAAACTAAACAAGTGAAATTCACGCCTATAAATATGCTTCATTCAGTAAACCAAGTCATATTTCTGAACACTTAAGACTGTATTTCTTAATAAATAGGAAAGTTAATGGTTACCTTAAAATGGATATGAAAAACAGTTTATTTGAAGAATTCTACTCAGATACGTAATACCCCGATCGTTTAAATATCGCCATTGCTTCTTCTTGAATTTTCACAACTAGTTTATGTGTTACCCGGTAGACATCGCTACCTGTATCGAACAAATAATATGTGGATCATTTTGTCCACTAGGATCATTTTCGGCCACTTTCACCTATCTTCTGTAGTGGTTCAAATTCAAAATTGCTTTACTGGCTGACTAAATAAAAGTACGTAAGCATTAACATGGCATGGCCAACCCACCTGATTTATAGTGAAATAGAAATTAGAATTTAAAAACGAAAAAAAAGTCACTCCACCTAAAGAATTCTTCAGGCATTGATAAAGGTTTGTTTAAATTAAGAAGTGACCATCATGAAAGAGAATTGTCTTCTCCCTTCATACGTTACACGTTTTCTTTCTTACGTTATTTTTTTCTCATTGTTTGTAATAAGTGGTGTTTTTCATTCACATATTCTGTATAAAAAGGAATTGTCTTTTCCACTAAAGCATCATCCTCGTTTGAACACCACTAATTCAAAATTATGAAATAAAGCGATTCTTAAATTATTCTTACAACAAACTGTCATAATGCACATTTTAAAAATACAATTTGTTTGACTCCAGGTATGCATGATGTTTTATATACGCATACATCCAAATATATTTATATGGAGATTGTATTTTAACACGTTTGCCAAAAACTTCGATGATAATGTCTTTAACAAATGATCACTATTAAAAAAATCATAAGATTTTTGTCTCTGCTCGTGGCAAAACTGCGAATATACCTTTTTATTTTAACTGCGTCGCATTTTAAAGTAATATTATGCATTTTATTCTATGTCAAATATAAAATATTCAACTAATGCAAATGCATTATCCGATGTTCAAAGCCATAAAAACATCGCATTCAATAAAACTCTGCCGTATTTTTATGATTTAAATCAAAGACATAAAAATCAAAAATGCTTTCAACGAAAAAAATAGATAAATAAGTAAATGGCAGTTCATCGTAAATAAATATATTCCTCAGATCAAAAGATATGGGCGTTTTATACCTTTATGTTTCATGATCCCTTCAGTGTAGAAATGTTTTAAATTATATGTTGTCTGAAATCTTAAAATATTTTGTGCAGAAATTTCAAAGATGTAAAAAGTGTGTTGTTTAGTTTACCAGATGTTGAAATGCATGTGGGAATATAAAAATGTTTTTCGAAAATTTTCCAACGAAATAATATTATGAATAGAAGAAATTTTGAAATTACGATTGTCCAATAAAAAATGTGTTGTTAAAATATAATATTTTTTTAATTTACTTTTATCTTTTTTGTGAGAAATGTTTAAGCTCTTCCTATAAGTATGAGGTGTATGCCGAATAGTATATACGATATTTACTGTACTTACATGAATAAGTTTATATATATACAAATTCTTTTTAATTTTGTGCTGTTATCTTAGAACTTTCCTAAGAATTTTTTTTTTTTACTTTTAATGGTTTTCTTTCACCTCTCGGTCCGTTCTGTAAGTGTATTATATAACTATATAGTCTAACATATTTGATCCATCATATAACATTTTTAATGATTTTATCAAATGTTTCAAATGATAGAGGATTTGAAAATGCCTGAAGTTAAAGCCGTAACAATCCTCCGCATAAAAAAACACAACTTGTGTTTGTAACTTTGTAAGGTAAGAAAATAAAGTAGGCACATATTTTGCAGCATTCAATACTTATGACTCGAGTGTTATTGAATATTTAGTAATTTTTACAATTTTGGAAAACGATTTGAATTAAAGAATTAAAATGTACAAATTTGTGTATAACTAAGCGAAATTCCAGGTATTCAAGACTGATTATAATAGACTATGTGTACGGGAAAGAAAACGAATTGAACAACATTTTGTTGGTGCTATTTCATACGAATAATTTTGCTAGTTTTAGCAAAAGTTTTGCTTATACAAAAAACATATTTCTTTGAAATAGTGCCTACGAAAATTTTGTTGAATCAACAAACATTTTTTCAGTGGGTAATTTCATAAATTTAAAAATTTAACAAAATTTTAGAGGAACACAAAAAACTTGCGTAATTTAGATTTTTGTATTTCTGATTTTGTAACATTGGGTGGATTTCAAAATTATAGAAAGTTACTGAAATTTAAAAATATAAGAACAATAAATAAATAAATAAATATTTCTTGAAATACTAAGTCTGCACAACATATAAACCAAGTTTATTCTTTTAAAACAAAAAATTAAATTTAAAAAAAAATCTGAATTCCGCTGAGTCATTTACACAGCATCCCTTTGTGTGGGAGACGAAATTCCCCTCAATTCTCACGGCAATGCAGACAACTAAACTCCATTACTCTATAATTATAGTCCATAATGTAACTTCATTCAACAATCGGAAAACGGAATCCAGCTAGGAAATAGCCCATGTCATGTTTATTTATTTATCTATTTACTTTCAAATGAATGTCGTGGCGAGTTGCGAAGTTTTATGTTGGAGCTTTCAAAGCTATCGATTAAATAATAATGCATTGAGCATAGAAAAAAACGGAAACAAAAGGTGAATTTTGCAGCTGCGTTTTGCGTTACGTATGGTTGATATTGACGCTTGAAATCCAACACACTAACCTTCAACCCCCCCCCCCTCCCTCACCTTACCGCGACACTCACGCGCGCACTTCGGCGTAGCACATGAAACTGCCGTGATTTGGGAGGTTGGGTGCACTTAAGCGTTGAAAATGTATGGGGGTTTTAGGTTAGTAAAAAAAAAATACCGATAGTTATTGTACTTTCGTTTACACAGCAAATATATGGTAGGAGTATGAAAATGCTGTTGAGTAGATAATTCCTACCAAAATGCAATACATATATTACCTACTTAATCATTGATTTATTTCTTGTACATAAATATTTATAAGAGTTCTCAATGCAAGATCACCAAACCATTATCGTTATCAGTGGCGCAGCAAGAAATTTGTCATGGGGAGGTTACGACTACTGAAACTCTTATATGTATATACTATATATGTGTTGTATGTGTGTGAAGAAAATACATTTTGTTTGACAAAAATTTTCTCATGGGTGGGGGTTATAACCGTGCTATCCCCCGTAGGTACCAAACTGATCGGCATTCTATATATTTGAATGCATTAAACATAAGTTACATTCTTGAGTTATAAAGAAATACTTATCAATTATGCATCTTCAGAAATCTCTCGACCATCCGGCCTTATGTGGCGGAAGTGTAAAAGACGGATAAATCTGAGTTCTATAAGTGTTTTTTTTTTTTTTTCAGAGAATTTTGGAACCTTCCACAATCTCAAAATTGCCGTTTCTTTTTAATCTACTGAATAAAAATTAATAAATAAATAAAACCCAAGCTCAAATTGTTTTTGATTTTTTTTTTCAAATTTTGTTAAAGGAATTAAACTTCCCCCCTTTCTTTAAATCATTTGTAATTTATCACTTGATTTTAAATACAACTCTATATAAATCATTTAGCACAAATCATTATATATACATATGTACCAATATGATTTTATATTACGTACATTATACAGTAGCATTTTAGAAATTATATTTTAGTATATTGGAAAAAAAAAAATAAAAACTGGATATGTTAGTTTTGGATATTTAAGAGTTCCTGGTCAAAAAAGATTATAAAACAAGAAATTTAAGGTTTTAAGTATTTTGTTAGGATTTTTAATTACACAAAGTTATGATTTAATAATAAAAATTAGTTAAATCCCAATTCACTAAATTATATAAAATACGAGTTTAGTTAGTTACGATTATAAATTTTATTTAATGAAAAAATAAAATGATTAAACATTTTGGGTTTGATTAAAAGAAAAAAAAAAGACTTTTAATCCGATTTCTTTTTATCCCTAGTCTATTCCTACGATTAGGCCAAGCGATACAACAAGTAAAGAAAACTTTTGTCACAGTTGTTGAAATCGATGAGTAGTTTGCCAATCTCTCCGTAAAAAGGTAGAAACTGTGTAAATTTGGATTTTTTAATAGATTACTTTTCTACCAAATGCCAAATTTTATATTTTGGGGGAACTCATTTGGGTTTTAACTTGATATTTCCATATACTAGTGGATAACTTTCACAAATTTGTCAGTACAATAAATTGGAACTTCAAAGCGGGGTATTGTGTATTTTAGAACATAAAGTCATTTTACTTTAACGACTCCGTTTTATATCGATATCTCCTAAAATAATTCGAATTTCGAAGAAATCGCTTCCAGGTATATAGGGACCCGTCCTGAAGAATTTGTATACAAAATATGGTAGGTCTACGACCATCCGTCTAGGAGCTAGGCGAGACACAGACAAACTAACTAGGGGATAGTTTACACTCTGTTTTATTTATATAGATAAAATAGCTGAAGTACCCGTTCTTCGCACGGGAATGAATGGACTTTTTGATATTACGATTTGTGGTGATTACTATTCATTGTAATAAAGAGATATGGCAAAATGGATATCGCGTTATATTGTGTCCAATAATCATGCATACCGAATTGCAAGGCAATCGTTTGTGCGGTCCAGAAGGCTTTTAGCAAAACGGATACGGCGAAAATATTCTTCGCATTCAGATATCGATGTATACGAATTTTCATGACTATCGGCTTCACAGTCCTGAAATTCATGTGTTGACGCGAACTCTAGTGGTAAGATGTAGGAAAATGGATAGCGCCAAACTCTTCCCCGTGTTCAAATATCTATGTATACCTATTTTCATAGCGATCATTTGCACAGTCAAGAAGTGATACACTGCAGGGCCATCTAGTGGTTAATTAAAGTAATGATTTGCTACAGCGCCGTCAAGTGGCGAGTTATAGGAAAATGGATAACGCCAAAATATTCTCATTGTTCAAATAGCTATGTATACTAATTTTCATAGCTACCGTTTTAATGGTCAAGAATTTGGCCTGCTGCAGCGTCATCTAGTGGCGAGTTAAAATAATAATTCACCTAGTGGTGAGTAACATCAAAAGGAACGCAGTTAGCATATATTCTTCGTGCTGAATGTGTAAGTATAAAAAATTTTATGCCGATCAGTCGAACGGTATAGAAGTTGATGCGTTGCAGCGCCATTTTGCGGCAAGTTACAGCAAAATGGATCGTGAAAAATATTCTCCGTGTTCTAATATTCGCGTGTACCAAATTTCATCGAAATCGGTTGGAAAAAATTTTACACATTAGCCTCGGAAATCTTTAATTCTTATTGTTTTGCGTATAAAACATTTCATTCCCTCTCTGATTTCCCATGCACACGATATTATAATTTAAAAAAAATAACCTTACGAATATAAACTAACAAATAAAAAAATCATTATTACTCTTTTATTTTTACTTTGAGAATTTAAAACATTTTATTCGGCAAAATCGCCACACATGGCAACCACGATCCTTATTTCACACTTTTTTCACTACAGGGGTTACAATTACGGAAAGCTTTTTGCGTGAAGAGCATAAAAAATCTCTTAAATTCCGGGAACGGGTGGACTTTCAAAGTTTTAAAGTGGACTACGATTTATTCTATATTATTTTACATATCTGTGCTAAATTTCAGGCCGATAGGTCCATTTTTGTGGATTTGTATACGAATCAAATCCACAAACAAACAAACAGAATTTCATTTTTATTTATAAGATTAAACTACTGAACGTAAAAATTTGAAATTTTGCACAGCCATGTAAAATAACTTTTTGCATATATTTCCATCAAAATTTGTCTAGGTTACTACTCATAATTTTTTAATATTTATTTAATAATTCATAATTCATATTAATATTTTATTAAAAAATGTAATAATAGTAAATTATGTTTGGGTCGTTTAGTTCTAATAGTACGGATAAAAGTCAGCTTCTTATTATCAATATTATATGAGATATAAATTAAGGTATGTAAAAATATTTTAATGTAGGTGGAGAGGGATTTTGCGTGTTCATAACTCACTCATTTTCAGTTCAAATTTATTGAAAATTGGTATCCGTGGTTAAAATGAGCTAAATTTTCTGAAATATGAACTGAAAGCTAAGGTTTGCTATTGGACAAAAAAATGTTTGTACGAATTTTAATATGGAGACGGCCCCTTATGCAATTTTTATGTATAGCAATTTAAAGTGCACGTCAATCGTAAACGACTGGTATATGTAATTTTCTGTACGACGAACGACGGCTGAAAAAAGTACAAGTAAGCCTTTTTTTCCGCAGCTGTACAGTTTTCAGCTTAAGAAAAAAAATTCTGAACCACAATGGCGTTTTGAGAATTTGATGATGAGATAAGGACAGGTAACATTTTTATTCGGTTCTTAATCAGCAGTGCAGCATAAAATTAAATCTCAAAATAGAGCGCATGTTATGTTTTCCCTTTAATTTCTTTCTCTTTCTTCAGAACAGAGGAAGGGACATAGGTATTCATTAGTAAATAGATTTCCGATATTTTAAGACGATTCGTATCATTCCATCGTAAATGGTTAAATAAATAACGGATTAACACTCATGTTATTTCAAGTGAAGAACAAAATTAAAAGTGTCAATAGAATTTGAAATATCGTTGAGATACATCAGGGCAGTAAAAGTTAGGTGGATTTTATTATATAATAATTATTATTTCACTCAAAATAAACAGATTTTAAAAGCATTTGTTGGTATTTTAGATAAATAATAATTTTCGAGTTAACAACGGACTGCAAAATTCTTCAATTATTGAAATATCATCCTTAACCTGTGTTCACTTCAGATTTTTGGGGTAAGTATTTATAAATATATATCATTTTCATAGCAAGAAATAAATTTAAGGGGCGCTGAAAAGGGGAGAAAGGCAGAATTTCTCACGAAAATTCTTGATTTATTGATATCCATTTAACAAAAATTCAAAATTTTGGGGCGTGATCAGGCCCTTTATGACCCAGTCCTCGGGTATATATATATATATATATATATATATAAAATTTATAGTATTTTGTTAATTAAATAATGATTAAATTAAAAGACTAAGGAAAAGACATTTCACAAAAGAGAGTGTTATATTATAATAAGTTTATACAGATAGTCCCAAAACGGTGGTAACGGTCTTTAATTCTTCAGATTTTAGCGATAAGTGGATAGTGCAAAATGAAAACAATGTTCAGAATAAGGTCGGAAATAAGTGCTAAAATTGCTCTCTTTAATTTTCAAAATGTTACCCTGTATATGACCCCACCCCACCACCCCTGCAAAGCAATTCCCAGTGAGTAAAGTGTGCTCCATAGACTAATGAGATGACATAAAAAAAATTGGAGAACTATACCTTAAAAAAGTGTCGGAGATATGAAGATAAATATAGCGCTGACTTAAACCACTTTTCAATGCCTCTCGAAGGGAACAAAATCACGTCGAATGATCGCATTTCAGGAGTCGTACTGAAAATTATGAAAGAAATTCTTATGTTCCACTCTCGCAATAAACGTCTATAATCAAAATCATGTATTGTCTCCGCACATCCTTCTTTAAAGATACCTCTGAGACGTTGCATGATGAAAGGCTCCAATTTGGTAACCTCATGAGTGTATGGGGCTTATTTTACTAATTGGGAATGCTGTTGTATGCGAGTCGTATACAAAAAAATATCAACTTTTTAAAAATTAATGAGAGGAATTTTTTCCTAACGGAGTATGATTTCCGACGTCATTTTGAACATTTTTTTTTTCAATTTACACTGCCCACTTATCTCTAAGAGATTAAAAATAAAAGCCCATTACCACCTCTTTTGGGACAACCTGTATAATACTTAATTCTTTCAGAATTCGAATTTCACGATTTCCTGGCATGCGCTTGATGTACAGGGTTGTCCAAATTAAACTTCCCCTACTCAGAGGCCTGTGCAGGATGTTGTATGGGTCATAATGTGATGAAATTTTGGAAACAGACACTTCAGATCACGCGCTCGTGATTTATTAAAAAGTAATTATTAGTACAAGAAGTTGCCGATAGGTGGCGCTGCAGATCAACAAGATGTTCCACAGATGTTCAACACCACGAGAAACATTCGGCACACTGACAACACCATGTGGCGAATGGCTAGCGGCGTCCACGACCGCCAAAGCAACGTCTTGAACGCGTGCAGAATCCACATGTCCTCTACCTGGTGAAATTCCCAGCTGTCCGGTTCTTTCGAACTTCTTCATCATGTCTCGTAAAGCGCGTGGTGTCAATGGTCCTCGGCGTAAGTTCTTTAGCCGACGGAATGCTCGTATCACAGCGCAGGAGTTCTCGTCTTTCTGGTAGAAAAGCTTCACTGGCAGAGCTTTGTCTTTCAAAGCCGCCATTGTGCATCAGCGAGCTGGAAACAACTGCCTGTGCAGCGCCTGTCTTTCAAGTTTGTAGGGCTCTCTTTTGATACATTGCTCAGAAGCTTTATTTCTGCAAATCACGTTATTGCAATATGCAAATTAATAGTGTTACAGCGCCACCTATCGGCAACTTCTTGTACGAATATATATATTTTTTAATAAATCGCGAGCGCGTGATCTGAAGTGTCTGTTTTCAAAATTTCATTACATTATGACTCGTACAACATCCTGCACAGGCCTCTGAGTTGGGGAAGTTTAATTTGGACAACCCTGTACTTTACGATGTTGGGCTAATACCATGATTTATAAAGGGATAATTCCAGATCAAATTCTCAAAAAAAAACACTCATTTTTGCATGTAATACTATTTTATGCTGTCAGTGTCCATAGAAGAAGAATGAAAAAGGTACAATTTAACCCACTTAACGGAATGTCGGTTAAAGGGATATCCCGCTTATTGGAATAAATTTTCAATGTACCTAACCGTAATAATTAGTCAGCGTGTACCGGATAATGGAATATCCCACCTGACTAAATTTTCGTCATAAATTGGCTTATCCATTAATTTAGTGCGAGTGTAATATATTTTTTAAGTATCTTTTTGGACAAATAAATCGAACAATGCCCATAAACTCCCGCTACCGAAAGTTTCACTTTTACCTTCAGACAAACACTTTATTATTTTATACCCCTATCTCATTTATCCCTCACAAATCAGCATTCCGGAAAACTTGTAACTATGTTCCTCTCCCAGTCTCTTCGGGACACTGATTTTATTCTACTATGCCGGAATTCTTCATTTATTACCTGTGCTTATAGAAGCGAAGTGGAGGACGACGGACGGGCCGTGCTTGATTATTATTGTTTTCGGATCTCCCAGGAAGTTAAGAAATGCGCGGTATCGATTCGTACGGGATTCTTCCGCTAGATGGCGCTTTTCCGGCGATATAAGATTTTTGCTCTCATGTCTCATGTCTTAGCTTAATCTTTCCTGCATGAGAAATGAGAGATGGCATCAGATTACAGAGGCAGTAAATTTATTTCTTAAGTAGGGGGGAATTTGTGACCTTGCGATGCAATGCGGAAAGGTCGAGTAAGTGGAAGTAAAGCGAGCAAGAGGTGAGTTAGGAGAAAGTTCGGAAAAAAGTTTTAATCTTTTTTAAAAGTAAACTAGGAGATAAAGCCCGATGTGGAGGCAATTACAATATATATATATATATATATATATATATGCGTGTGTGTGCATGTCTATTCTCAATATGTTTAATCTCTACGGAGAAAAACATTCAAAGTGCTGGTGTTAAACGATAAAATAAATAAAAACGTTCTGAAAAAAGCCCACATAAAATGTTACTTTTAAAGCGATACGATCGTTTCAACCAAAAATTCTTTCGGTCTTCCTCAGTCAAAGCCCTTCGTCTCACTAAAGAGAGGTAACTGAAAAAGATAAAAAACAAGGATGTTGGCACATAGAAAAATGAAAAGGCGAGCAAAATCACGGAGAAAAGGGGTGGTATAGAAAGAAAAGAAAATAAGGACAAACAAAAATACATAAGTAAATAATAATAACAATAATAATAAAAAGCAAAAAAGAACACCCGATCGCAAACACACACAAAAAAGAAAAACAAAAGAACACAGAACAAACAAAAGAACAAAGATATCATAAAAACAGATTTTTTTTTTAAATACAACATGGAGGACAGCACATAATATATAGCCAATGGCTATGGCGTAGCGGAGACTGATACCCAAATTCTGCACAACTCGCTGAAATGTCGAGAGTTCACTCTGCCAGTTCTCACGAAATTCGGAATCAAACTTCAGATTATTGCAACATTTGGAACATTTGTCTTCACCTTGTACTGGATATATACTACTAAAAGCTGTATTTCGACATTCTCACGTGGCAGACTGCGGATATAGAGAGTAGAGCTTACGATTGACATTCATATTTAAGTAGTGCTATTGTTGTCATATAGATGAAGTAATATTTCTCGAGTTTTCTGGTAACTTCTTTCCTAATTAAGATGCAATAAAATTTCTACTATTTTCGAGAACTTTATTTTGGCCGCCAAATTCTTCGCGAAGTCGCTAAAACGGTCACCGAGTTCAAGTCGTCGCATACTTATTTCCCTCGCAAGAATGCCTGCACAACTATCTTTCCAGCAACGCACTTTAATGCGTGAAAACATCATTACAGTTTTGTAACACAGAGTCCGTATTCTTAAAAAAAATAATTCCAACGTGTCCAGCATTAAAGCATTGAGTTTTAAACGAATAACGCCAACAATTAAAAAATACCATGTTCTTTTATTTTCCCATCTACCGCAATAATTGCCACCCTGAATGTGTGCCTTTAAATTAGCAAATGTGAGAGATCAATAAGAATTTGAAATTATACACACTAAAAGCAAAGTCGAAAGCAGGTGGATGAAAGTGAGTTTCTTCGACTGGCAGAATGATATTAGGTGTAGCACCAAACGAAGTGTGTCAAATATTTATTTATTTTTGACATAAAATACCCCGACGGCGTTGTACCCGAAGCACTTCTTTCAGATCGTTGAGCTAGCTCTGTGTTGCACATTCGAAGTTTTGACACATTTACTAAATTTATTGTCTGCAAACCTACTTAATAACATGCTCAAAATCTGTGAGGAGCGGGAAAGTTTTGTAATGCCGAATTAATGTTTGTTAGGCAACTTGCAGAGAGGATTAGTTTAATTGAGCTCAATCTCCTAAATTATATCATTTCGGAGCCAGGAGCATGAATCGTGTAAATTAGAAACCTCTTAAGTTTGGATTTTGAGGAGGGAATTTCGAATCTAACGGACCCATATAACTTTATGCCTATGTGATACAATAATAAAAAGACATTACAAAGCATTTCCAATATGGTACTGGTAGATTTCGCTGATACAGTACTTTTTGCAGTTTTGTTCCTCTGCTAAGCATATTCGAAACATTCTGATGAATATGAAACATAACAGTGTTAATAATATTACTTAAATAATTTTAGAATGTCACACATTTTGGGTCTAGTGGTATGTTTTTAGATTGATTATATGTTTTCTTTTCTTTAAAAATTTCTTGGTAACAAATTATAAATTATTTCTCATTCTAAATTACATTAAATAAGTAATAGGCATTTTAATGCTCAGAAAAAAGTACGAAAAACCTTGAATGACAAGTTAAAAAAATCATTGCTGATGTTATTATTTCACTGAAATGTATTCTTTCAAATAAAAACTAGTTAGTATTACCATTTTATGTTTGAGTTAAAGCGATTATACTATAAGGTAATAGCATGTTACACAATAGCTTATATCGGAAAACAATGTCTTTAAAATACAAAGAGACTAGCAGCATTACAAATGCTATCATCAGAATTCTGTACTAGTAGAAAAACCCTTTACTTATTATATTAAGTTGCAAAGCGCACGCAACAAATCTATTTAGCTTTCTAAAAATAAACTTCGGAGGACCGGACATTTCTTCCACTGACCATAACTGTGCACTCTCAATGACGGACTTTTTTCGGACGATTGTCTCGAAGCAAATGACATAAAATATATTTGCACAAAATTTTGATAAATAAAATTAGTTTCAGTTTACAACATTCTCAGTTCAGGCTAAGATAATAAGCGTATATAAACACAATAAATTAAGGAAAGCGAATATCTTAAAAATTTATAAATTTGAAAAACAATTTCTTTTTAATAAATAGTAATAAATGGAATATTTTATGAATATACAACAAAAAAGGTTTATAATTTAGTAAAAAAAATAAGAAACGAAAAATTATTAAAAAATGATAATCAAATATTGCACTTTAACATTCGTTTTTAACAATCGTTTTGGAGAGAAGTTCATCCGATCAGATCAGAATTATTTTACTCCTAACGTTAGCATTCTTCCTTAGAATAGATAACTTAAAAAGAATAAACTTCACTTTGCTTCGTAGAACTTTGTATTATTTTGCTTCTTGAAAAAGGTAGCTTATAAAACACATTAAAATGTACTGATCAAACACAATTTTTCGCATAAACGTTACAAATGCGCCTAACGTTAGCATTCTACTTAGAATAGCTAACTTAAAAGAATAAACTTCACTTTGCTTCGTAGAACTTTGTATTAGTTTGCTTCTTGAAAAAGGTAGCTTATAAAACACATTAAAATGTACTGACCAAACACAATTTGCGCATATGTATCAAAACTAAATAAGTATCAATATAGAAAAAAAAAAGACTGATGTGGACAACACATGACATCCTTGCACGTATACAAATGAAAAATATTTTCTGCGCACTTCATCTAAACTTATTTTGTTTGAAAGAGAAAAATATCAGTAATAGTAAGGTTTAGCGATTTCTAGCCAAATATTTCGATATCACCAAGCTGAGTTCAGTTTGAAAGATTTCTTTCTGACACTTTATTTAGCGATATTTCACCAAAAGCCGACCGGCTTGAGATTGCGAGATTTTGGGGATAGTCAAAGTAGTCATCAGCCACAGATTTTCAACGAATTGAATGCATCATTTGGCTGACCCCGTAAATAAATTCACAGTCGATTGCAGTCAAAAAAGGTATTGAAAACAGTTAGATATTACAATAGTTCTAAATACTAAAGTTCAAAATTCTACGGGTTACAGTTTTAGAGTTATGCAAAATACGAAATGATTTTTGGTGCCAAATTTGGTGATATTTTTACTACCTGCCCATGTAAAAATCAATCTTCTGGCAGTAAAATAGTTCTTATTTGCACTAATGAAAAGTAAACTCAATATATTTTCTTTTTCCTCCTTTATAGTTATTGTAATATTAGAAGCTCTCGATGCTATTTAAGCTGTTCAATTCAACAATCCAACAAAATAATTTTTTTAGACTGGGAAAATAAAAATCTATAAACATAAAAAAATTAAATTAATTTACAGACGCTACAAAAGTACTAGGATTTTAAATTCAATTCTTGTTGTTTTGCATTTTATTTTCTTTGCATGCATTTTAAACTTCCCTAGCAAATGCAGCGCTGTATAGATTTTTTGAAAGATCGAAACAGTTTTCAGAGCTTTAGCCGTAGATGATACCTGTCCTTGACTGTTTCCACTCGTGATATAAAATTACCAAGGATCTTAGTTACGATGTCTCAATTTTTTCACTGTTGTTGCTATATCGGATATTGGGGAGATGAGATGTACAAAAAATCAGTAAAATATCAAGGAAAGTTTGGATTTTCAGGTGTTTCTTCAAGTAGTGCATTTTTTTCTGTATACTTTTTTGTATACATTTACAAATTTTCAAGTCGATCTGATCAAATAAAATAGATTGTGGTTTTTGAGCATACCTTTTTCACTGTTTTGGGGTGATGGTGGTAAAAGTTTTTTTCTTTCTTTCTTTTGTTTCTTTAATTTTTTTTTCTTTTCGAATGATCGTACAATCTATAATTGTTAAATATCTAGGCTTTTTTTTATAAGGTAATAATAACTCTCATGGCTAAACCTGTATTCAGAAGATAATGTAAAATAAGAAATGTAATAAACCACTTCAGCAGTTAATCTTACGTCAATGTTTTTTATATTAAAGTAAGAATAATATCTAACAAGGACAAGAACGAGTTACCCGACTTTGACAAACAGCATTTCTCCCTCATGAATGCTTTTCATTTCAACCACGATTAATTTACAGATATTTCAGTATTGACAGTGATCATTAGTAAATTTAAGTGTAATGATATGACACGCAAAAAAATTCATTTTTAGTCCTTATCATATGTATCACAATGGAATACCAACGATTTCTAAAAGTAAGTTTATGAGCGTTCTTCAAACATGTATTCAATGCACTTCCTGTGGGCCTTTTGTACATTAAAAACACTATTTGAATTAGAAAAGAATTTGATGAAGAAAATCTGTGCATTCCAAGAATAAAAAACGGTTTTCATTCTCTGGAAAAATTATTTTTATTTAAATCATTCCTGGATTTTTTTTCCTTAAACGCTTTCTTGGAAATCGCCATGTGCTGAATATTTTACCATGAATAATATACATATAGTGGAAAAGTTTCATAAGCATTGAAAGTAAATTTGGCAGGCTCTTAATACAAATACTGGATGTATTGAATTACAAAAGCATTGAAAGGACTTTATTGACAAATGGAAGTCATTTTTGATGTTTTAAGTGGTACTCCAGATACCTTAGAATTTAAATTCTTTTCTAAGTCATTTATGTATGCTTTATATAATAATATTTCAATTTTAAACGGAAATAGAAGATTTGCTTAAAAGATAATTTTTCATCTTAAAGTGATACCATTTTTTTCGCTATTAAAATTCGGATGCAAGATTTTAGGACATATTATCTGGATTAAATCGGTTCATATTTAAAAAAATTGGGATCCTGACATCTGGGTGACGTTACTGATATCCCGAAAAAGTGTATTATTGAAGTTTTCCAGTTAATATAACTTTTATATTTAATTAAAACTCGAAATAAAACAATTAATGAATCTGAATAATATTCTTCCATAAACTAGAATTTAAAGCTACTGTTCTATACATGGTATATTAAAAATACTAAAAAAATACTATCTTGAACTATAAAACTATAATTAGATATTTCTAATTGTAGTTTCATACACTTTTTTGGGCTCAAATTAACTTATGGCCTCAATGAAATAGTGATTACTTTCAAAATTTTTTTGTTTAAAGAAAAAGGGGAATATTCAAATCTCACGGAATGAATATTTACGCATTTGAATATGTAAGTATTCCTAGTGATTATTACCTGTTATATATGAACTGGAAATGGGGGAAAATTCAATTTCGTTATATATATATATATTAGGGTGGATCGAAATTTATTTTTTTTCGAAATCTTTATCTCCTGAGATCTCATAAGTTGTATATTGATATGAATAAGGCGTGTGTAAAATTTGAATGTTCTACGACAACGTCTTGGGATTTCGCATCGAGCTTGAAATCTAGAGGTTTTTTAAAAATCGACCAAAAATTTCTGTTCCGAACTATCAGGCTCCCGAGGTTTTAGGAGTTGTATATTGTTATGAATAAGAAGTATGCAAAATGTAGAGGGCCTGCTACAATTTGTAGGGGTTGCACATCAAGCTTGAAATCTATGAAAAACTGAAAATTATGTGTTTTTTGAAAAAAATATGTAGAAAGCAAACTTCATTTGTTAAAAATAATTTGGTCCTTTTGTATGTTGAACGATGTTCAGAGAAGCTCAGTAAATCACAAAAAATGGCTTTGCGAATAGTTTGATACAATGCACCCGTTATGCTGTCGTTTTGTCTTAGTACGCAAACTGTGCTCTAGACAACCAGCACCGGTTCGCCTGCCAAGTTATTTCGATGCACATGCTTTCGGTTAAACCAGACTCGAGATATTTTGATGAAACAGGCATTTAGTTTCACGTTTCAGATAGATGGTGTTTTCAGTTTAGTCTAAAAAAACTAAGGGGTGGTTGCCTTCCACTGATACGATCCTGAATAAAGTGAAACTTGCTACTGCAAGATATTGAATAAAATCGGCGTTCTCAGAGAGCCGGGAATATCGAAAGAATTACCTTGTACCAAGTTGCCAACCAGAGGAGAATTACTTATATATTAATATTTTGTACTGAAGAAGAAAAAATTCTGAGTAAAGGGCAGGATCCACGAGAAGGAGATATAAACTTAGTTGCGGCGATCAAAATACAGGAAATTTGGATAAAGGCCAGTATCCCCACTGTGTCAATCCAAGCAATTCAAAAGATAGTAAAGGTCATGAGCAAGTTCAGCAGCTAAATAAATCGTACATTAGAGACGGACATAAGGAATTGTTTATGAAAAAAGTGGAAAAAACTCTCTCTTACCCAGCTATTAAATATCGCAACTTTCAAACATACTGACTTTTCCCGGAGCAGGTGTGGCTCAGAGAAGTTTATACCTTATACAGAACGGGAGTCATTGGCAGACCAGAGGGAAGCTAGATATGTGACAATCGATGGAACTGAAAAGAAGACAAGTTTATAGAGAATGAGAGAAAAGTTGAAAGGTTGGAAAGAGAAATTTCCAGATTGTTGGAGAAAGAGGTGAAAGTTCTAATATCCAGTGTATGTCTCCAAATTTAGTCGTTGATTTGGAAAGAGAAAATAACGAAAGAGAAGTACGAAAGACTGAAGAAAATGCTGAATGCGCGTATCTACCATCACTTTGGAAAATGCGTTCAAAAACGACCAAGTTAGAATAAAAATCTCAGTGCTTTCACAAGTCTGCGGCACATAGTTATTACGTTACGGACAGGGAAGCAGGAACTCTGATATCAACTTTATTTCACAACCTAGAAAGCAAAAGTAATGCAGATGGAGAGAAACCGTCTCAACGGATTTTCGACCAGTATAATAGAGGAAGGCTCGGGTGACTCGCTTTGAATTACAGAAAGAAAAGGAAAAAGCACTTTAAAAATTTTTTTGGATTATGTTTTGATAGGAGGAAGAACAGAACCACATACATAGAAAAATGTAATGACGGGAAATTAGGCCCAAGTGTTTCTCACAAAGAACATATCTCGCTGATATCTAATCTGGTTCAGCATACTTTGGCCATGTGTCACCATCTGATTTTAAGAATTTCACTGGAAATTTGGGAGAGTTTAATACGAAATCCATTGATCTTGGGGCCCTCACATGCATTGGCGGTGGTAGCGAATCATCGGATTCTGAAGAGAACAAAAGCGTCATCCGAAATCTATAAACGCAGTTCACTAATCTAACAAAATCTCTTCAATATTGTATTTGCCAACTTCACACCAGCAAACAGCCACTCCGAAATTTGTCTATCCATCTATCAGATGATGGTTTCATACGATCTAAATTATTACACTTGACATAAAATGCCACGGTTTAATTTGAAGTCGGGCTTTACATCACTCATTAAAACGGATGCTCCAATAATTCGTGCTTGGGCTAGCACGAGCAGGACTTCGGATAGTAGGCAAATCAACGAGGTGGGTCTTGGGTAATGAAGTTACGATTGTAATTGTACTTGAGATGAGCTGAAAACTTTACTGACTATTTTTAAATGGGACTAATTTATTAAAAATTACAATTTTTGCTTTCTACATATGTTTTTTTTTCAAAAAAACGCATATTTTACAGATATTTATAGATTTCAAGCTCGATGTGCAACTCCTAGAAGTTGTCACAGCCCCTCCAGCTTTTGCATACGTAATATTCATAACAATTTACAACTTCTAAAACCTCAGGAGCCTAATAATTAGGAGATTTTTTAAAGAAGTCATATTTTTCAAAAATTTCTAGACTTCAAGCTCGATGCGCAACCCCAAGACGTTGTCGTAGAACATTCAAATTTTACACATGTCTTATTTATATCAATTTACAACTTTTGAGACCTCAGGAGATAAAGATTTCGAAAAAAATTTTTTTCGATCCTTCCTAATATATATATATATATATGTATATATATACCAGCAGCCATGAAGGTCTGATTTTGTCTACAAAGTAGACTGAAAGTCTGATATAACCGTTTTATGAAAGTATTCCATAAATTTGCATGTATGGCATACATTTTATTTTGATAAAAGCTAGTATTTCTATTATTGTATGAAAAAGCGAAGTAAAATGCAAGAAACAATGTACAATAAAAAAAATAGTAAAGAGCATGAAATGTAATAACTTTGTTTTCATTGCTGCTACGATACTCGTAAGGAAAGATAAAAAATATTTCATCGAGACAAATTTCCTTCCTTTCTTTTAACGCATCGAAACATAACTGTATTTTCTTTTCATGCATACATTGTTACAGCGTAATCATTTAAAAAAAAGTATGCCATCATATTTTAAAGAAAAGCAACATATAAAAGAAAAAAAGCAATAAGCAGGCCTCGCACAGTCACGTTCACCGAGGTTCCAGAACTTATATTTAAAATAAAAGCTCTTGCAAAAGCAAGCGTAAAGCAGCATTAGCCATAACTTCCACTCTCTTTGAGAATAAAATATGATGATGGCATTCTGATCTGTGGTTCAGAAGTCCTCTAGATAACATCTGATCGTTTTCAGTTTGGGTAAGGTTTTAATGGGGGAAAGTGAGAGTTTTCAGAAATGAAATGCGATTACATTTTGGAAAATATATTTTTATTCAGATAGTGATATCCTTTTTCCTACTTTCTTTTTAAATTTTATTTCCAACTTCTGGAAAGTAATATTTTTATGATTGATTATACATCAGTAACACAGAAGGTGCGAGGTTGATTTGTGGCCTGCAGGCGTAGAACTGAATTATTTTAGAAATGAAGCCAGTGAAAAATGACAGGCATGAAGATCTCTAGCTGATTAATGAAATGTATAAGGAATAAGTTGTTTGATTCTTCCCCCATGATCATTGTTTAAATAAGACGCACAATATTTCAAAATATATGATTCTGAACATTTCAACTGTATATTGAACATAATCAATTGTATATTAAATATTAGCGTATGAACAGCCATCGTACCCACAGTCGTCTTTTACGAAAATCTCTAGTTGATTAATGAACCGTATAAGGAATATCTTGTTTGATTATTTCCCCATGATCATTGTTTAAATAATACGCACAATATTTCAAAAAATATGATTCTGCACATTTCAACTGTATATTGAAAATAATGAATTGTATATTAAATATTAGCGTATGAATAACCATCGTACCCACAGTCGTCTTTTACGAAAATGAAACTATTCCTATATGTAAAAATGACAATTTATTTTATGTCGTGTAAAAATTTTAAACACTTTTTTTTTTTTTTACGGTTCGCAGGTGAACATGTGAACGTTCTCAACGTTTTACATTAAAAAAATTAAGCGTACTGAAATACGCAATACATACTAACAGGGAAAAATGCGTTTCTTAGCAATAGGGTAAGTGGGGGCAAAGGTTAGTGATTTTGAATGATATAACTCATTTATGAAAAATTACAATAAGTTATGAACCTAAACTTCTTTTAATGTAGCTTGAAACTTTACCGGTCGTCTTAAATGATCACTTTTATGTAAAATGTAAACAACTGGGAGAGACTTTTACAGGTTTTGGCATTTTCGGATCTTTGCCCCATTTAATGAAGTAAAGATCAGCGGTGGTGGACTTGATACAAAATTCAGAATGAAACCCATTTGCAAAGTTGTCTTTGCTGCAAAATTGTTATTGGTCAGGTGACGAGGCTGACTGCTATCAGCATCTTCAATACTGGTGAAGTATAATTAAATTTTTCATTTTTTTCAATTTTGCTAGGAACTACATGGAAAATTTTGATTTAATATGATAACAATCTCTAAAGTGTGTATTGTAAATTTTGTTTAACAAAATCATATCGACAAAAAATTACTCAGTTAAATTTTAAAAAAAATCAATCAGTTAAAATTAATTAGAGAAACTTGCAAAATAGGGGAAGACAGTTAGCTGTTACAGAACTAAAAGGAACTCAAATCTCTGAGGGCCGTAGAAAAACTTATGCTGTTACTAAAACAAACTGATGTGAACGTAAATGTTGCAATCACAAACCTAATCAGTGGCAAATAGTAAGAATAATAATGATAAATCAAATATTTGCTTGTCTGAAAATTTTACATGCCTCGGGCATGTAAAATTTTCAAATTTAGGCTCAAAGAGTATGAGCGATATGTTTCAAACCACGAACTTTCCAAATCCTCTATTGCCTTACATTGTTGGAATTCTAATCATCGTTTTAAATTTTCTAAGGCTAAGATATTGTGCACTTCTGTTTTTTCCATTACCCAGCACTTGGAACGTCTTGTGAACGATGATTCTTCCGTTTCTTTCGTTCATTCAGCTTGGAAGCTGCTGTTATAAAGTTCTATTCACTTTCCTCCTCTACTCCCCCCTTTTCTTCTGCTACCAGTTTTCTTCTTCTTCCCCCCCCTTTTTTTTCTAATCTATTATTTTGTTTGTCCTTTTTTTTAAATTTTGGCTTGGTTTTTATGTGTGTCTTTCTGCCTTTCCTTAATGTTTTTCATTATTTTAATTAATTAATTAATTAATTAAAAATTATATATAGTGATGTCCTGTATGTGTATTTATATATATATATATATATATATATATAATTTATATATATTATTTATATATATATTAAAAAATTAACCTTTTATTTGTGTTTCTATGTTATTTTTGTTTTTTGTTCTTTTGTTTCTTCTGTGTTTTTTTTTGTTTTTCTTTTTTGTATGTGTTTGTGTTCATGTGTTTTTTTCTTATTATGGTTTTTGGTATTTATTTATGTATTTTTGTCTGCACCTTCTTTTCTTTTCTTTTTATCCCTTCCCCTTCTCCCCCCCTTCCTTTAATATCCGTGGTTTTGTCGCCTTTTTTTTACCTAGTGGCAACATGCTTGTTTGTTTACCTTTTTCAGTTTCCTCTGTTCTGAGACGAATTGCTTTGACTGATGAAGACTGAAAATTTTTTCAGTCGAAACGATCGTATACTGTTATAAGTAACATTTTAAGTGTGTGTTTTCACAAACTTCTTTTTAACGCCATTTAAAGGTTTTCCGCGTTACGCATAGGGTCAAAACACATATAATATACAGCTTTATGAATCGATAATATTAGAAAAGCTGCCCCCTGGTGATATAATAATTCGCACATTGTACTAATCCTAATACTGTAAATTCCAATGGACTATCCCTTTTGTGCAAATGTTGCTAAAAAAATCATGTAAAGAGAGAAAGAGAGAATGTAAAGTATTATTCACTAAAATAATTATTTCTTCTTTAGAATTATTGCATTTTTTTACAAAGCGTATGTGCAAAACCTTACGAGAAAAGACTTACGAGAAATTGATATATATTTGGATAAATTTACCTGTTAATCAGTTCTGTAAATTAAAATGTATATTGTATAAAACTTTAAATTATGTTGTTGTCTTGATAAAAATTGTCTATAAAACTGGAACATCTTTGTTTTTTACAAAAAGCTTACAATATGTTTTTTACAAAAGCAATAAAATTTCATGATAACTATCTCACGCCTTTTATTTCAACAAATAAGAAAGCATTTCGAATTTAGCATACTATAAGAAGATCTTCAAAATAGCCCTATTCGGAAGCAAACTTATGAAACCACGGTTTTATGAGTAGTAATTTTATTGTTATATTTTACTTTTAAATTTTATAATTATAATATGAATTTATATTGTTTTATTAAAAATAATAGTGTAAGAGAATCACTGTAATTTTTACAATTTCAGAGAATTTATATGTAGGTATATATATATATATATACAAACATTGCGAATTTCTATCAGAAAACCTGAAAACTTTATGTTAAAAAAACGGATGAACTATTTGATATTTTCATATTTTGTTACATTTTAATCAAACTAAAGTTCCATGAAAATGTATTGCACTCTAAACGGAAATACACCTTCGTACATAAAGTAATATGTTTCTTAAACTGCTATATTTGAATATTATTCCGATCTCAAACTTTTCTAATGATTGATTATGCGGGATCACTTCACAAAGTGCGAGGTTGATGCATTGCAGCACGTCACTGATGTAATGTTAGTATTGAAACATTTGAAAGTACCTGGATTTATGTGTGATAGATGAATTATATCAGAAATGTTTTGTATGACGTCTATACATACATAGCAATGTGAAATTGTTGAATACTGTGAAATTCATTTTCTTTTGTTAGTATTTAAATATTGCTAGACAAAATGTACATACGAGCACTTCAAGATTAATAATGTCATATATAGATAAAATAGATTTTTAATTAAAACATGTTCAAATAAAATAATTATACATATCGAAATATACTTCCGTATATTAGATAAAATATCCTTTAAATAAGTTTATAACATTAAATTTTGAATATAAATATAATTTTTAAAAAGTTGCTTAGTTCATTCACATTAACAACCTGGTTCCTGACAGATACGCAGTTCAATTTCTTTAAAACTTCTAAAGTGAATACTGATGAAATATCGATATTGTTTCATAGTTCATTAAACTATAATTTTTATACTACATATTAAATTTCTGTAGAGTTCAGAACCTTACTAATCGATATAGCTTCGAATAGCATTAAAAAAAGATGAATGAATAAAAGCACAGAGTATTTAATTTTCCATCTATCATTGCCTTAAGGTTGATACTTTTTGTTCTAAAAAATAATGGACAACAGTTCGCTTCTAAATTATGCTGAAGTTAATTACCTAACGTGGCCCGGAGCAAATTGGATATTTTGTGAAAATTCTTAAGCTTCACCATGTTTAATTAATATTTCGTTTTTCAATAGATAACAATTTATGTTTTACAAATACTGCATATTTCTGAAATAAACAAATACGTAAAGTGAGATTGCACTTGATACATAAAATGTTGAGTGATCATACTACAATTCGATTGCTATGTAATCAAGTGTGTGTAAACGCATCATACCAAAGAAAAACTCTTATGAAGTTAATTATAATGTGCATATGATATTTTAAATCTTTAAATTCTGTTAAAGGTTAATACTTTGCAGAATTTTAAGCATTTGAGACTGTTATATATTTTTATGTTCTCAGCTATCATAAAATACAATTATTTTGACATTTCTTTACTTATAGTAGCCATATGGTTATTTTTAAAGTACTTTTCAGAGTATTTAAATGAGAATCTTTTTTTTTTCATTTTTCGCCATAAATTGTTTTTATTCATAATGTCCAATGACTAAAAATAGTGTCCTAATAATGAAGCTTTTTCTTTATTTATGACTTATGAAGCATGTATATCATATTGAAGAACATTATAAACTATTTAAAAAATGCATAATTTTCTTTTACTTAATGCAAAACTTGCCACATTTTGCTTTTCATCTAGGTTTTATTTTTAGATGAACAGTTTCTCAAAAATGCTCTGAGGTTTAATTTTTAATTTTCGTTATATTTAAAGATAAACTTTCTCAGATTCGGAAAAGTAATTTTATTTGCAATATGGATATTTCACTTAATTTACCAAGAGTTTAATGTAAATGAATGCTACAACTTAAAAAAAAAACACGCATGCTTATATCTATTTTGGATTCATAATTTGGCAGTCTAGAAAAATCAATGGGGATGATGAGATAATTAAATCTTTTGGAATATTTTGAAATATAAAAAGTTTGAATCAATATGACATTTAAAGGATCAAAATTTACAATATGCTTGCAATTTATCTCAAAAACTCATATTAGAAATAATGTGTGAGTAATGTAATCAGATGCTTTGTGTATAGTTTTATTATAGACTTAATATAGTTTACTACATAAATACATACTTATTTCCTCTATTAGAAAATTAGAATGTCATTTAGGCAAAACCTCGAAATATGTAGCTAACATGACATTACTATTTCCGATATTTTATATTTTGGTATCTGAATAAGCAGGTTACTACACAAATATCCTATCAAGAAACACGCCTTCCCTAGTAGTATAACTAGTTCAAAAATCGTTCAAATTACGTTGGAAACACGTTTTATAACGTTAAAAAACGTGTTTTAAACGTCTTTTGGTCTAATTGTGCTACTAGGGGTAGGCTGTCAAAATGAAAGTAAATATTGTACTACTTGTTTCTGGAAAATAAAACACGATTTGTAGAAAAATAATATAATTCTGAAAAACTGATACTGTTTAGAGTTGTCACCATATTGAGTTTTATTTTAATACTAGCTGAAGTACCCGTTCTTCGCACGGGAATGAATGGACTTTTTGATATTACGATTTGTGGTGATTACTATTCATTGTAATAAACAGATATAGCAAAGTGGATATCGCGTTATATTGTGTCCAATAATCGTGCATACCGAATTGCAAGGCAATCGTTTGTACGGTGCAGAAGGCCATGCGGCGTAGCGCAATCTAGTGGCGAGTTTTAGCAAAACGGATATGGCGAAAATATTTTTCGCATTCAGATATCGATGTATACGAATTTTCATGACTATCGGCTGGACAGTCCTGAAGTTCATGTGTTGACGCGACATCTAGTGGCAAGTTATAGGAAAATGGATAGCGCCAAACTCTTCCCCGTGTTCAAATATCTATGTATACCTATTTTCATAGCGATCATTTGCACAGTCAAGAAGTGATACACTGCAGGGCCATCCAGTGGTTCAATAAAGTAATGATTTGCTACAGCGCCGTCAAGTGGCGAGTTATAGCAAAATGGATAACGCCAAAATATTCTCATTGTTCAAATAGCTATGTATACTGATTTTCATAGCGACCGTATTCAACTATCTATGTATACCAATTTTCATAACGATCATTTGCACAGTCAAGAAGTGATACACTGCAGGGCCATCTAGTAGTTAATTAAAGTAATGATTTGCTACAGCGCCGTCAAGTGGCGAGTTATAGCAAAATGGATAACGCCAAAATATTCTCATTGTTCAAATAGCTATGTATACTGATTTTCATAGCGACCGTTTGAATGGTCAAGACTTTGGCCTGCTGCAGCGTCATCTAGTGGCGAGTTAAAATAATAATGCATTGCAGTGTCATCTAGTGGTGAGTAACATCAAAAGGAACGCAGTTAGAATATATTCTTCGTGCTCAAATGTGTAAGTATAAAAAATTTTATGCCGAACGGTCGAACGGTATAGAAGTTGATGCTTTTCAGCGCCATTTAGCGGCAAGTTACAGCAAAATGGATAATGAAAAATATTCTCCGTGTTCTAATATTCGCGTGTACCAAATTTCATCGAAATCGGTTGGATGATATTCGCATAGCAAACGGCTAAACGGAATAGAATTCGCCGTTCTGTTGCGCCACCTGGTGGCAAGTTAGAGGAAAACGGATAGCATAAAAATCTTCTCCATGATAAAAGACTTAGGTGAACCAAATTTCATGGTGCAACGGTGCTCAACGGTGCTGGAGTTTTTCAACCTCATACACTCATACCAACATTTATTTTTATCTATAACCAGTGTCATTATATATCCCAGTCTCAAATAAAATCCAGTTTCAAATCTAAGCCTCGCCAAAGTGCCAACATACGCCATTTTGCAAGCGTTTTTTCAGGAAATCATTCGAAGCATTGACTTAGCAGCAATAATATATGGGAAATGGTTCGACCGCGAAAAAGTAAAGCAAGCCTTTATTTGAAAAGTTGAATCCCTTAATACAGCCGAATTTTTTAAAATTATCAACTATAACGTGTTTTATTCATCATTACTCCGATGTACTAAATGAGAAGATTTCAATTTTCTGAAATTTGGCGGAATTCCCCCAACTTAAATCAATATACTCATTTGGCGAGAATTCTGGAGATAGATCAATTGAAATCCCTTAATAACTGCATTATTTCTTCACGGATCATTAAAATTTAACGCTGTATTCTAATAAAACCTTTGCACTTGTTTTCAAAAATCTATTTCCTTAAGCTCTCAATAAATTGAGCCAATCCGAAATCTGTGCAAACCGCTAGAACTCACTTTCACAAAATCGGCATTTGAGCCATTTTATTTTTTCGAGAAACTAAAATAATTTACCTATTAGCCTCGGAAATCTTCAATTCTTATTGTTTTGCGTGTAAAGCATTACATTCCTGCTCTGATTTCCCATGCACACGATATTATAATTTAAAAAAAAATAACCTTACGTATGTAAACTAACAAAAAAAAAATCATTATTATTCTTTTATTTTTACTTTGAGAATTTAAAACATTTTATTCGGCAAAATCGCCACACATGGCAACTACGATCCTTATTTCACACTTTTTTCACTACAGGGGTTACAATTACGGAAAGATTTTTGTGTGAAGAGCATAAAAAATCTCTTAAATTCCGGGAACGGGTGGACTTTCAAAGTTTTAAAGTGGACTACGATTTATTCTATATTATTTTACATATCTGTGCTAAATTTCAGGCCGATAGGTCCATTTTTGTGGATTTGTATACGAACGACATTTTATTCGGCAAAATCGCCACACATGGCAACCATGATCCTTATTTCACACTTTTTTCACTACAGGGGTTACAATTACTGAAAGATTTTTGCGTGAAGAGCATAAAAAATCTCTTAAATTCCGGGAACGGGTGGACTTTCAAAGTTTTAAAGTGGACTATGAGTTATTCTATATTATTTTACATATGTGTACTAAATTTCAGGCCGATAGGTCCATTTTTGTGGATTTGTATACGAATCAAATCCACAAACAAACAAACAAACAAACAAACAAACAAACAAACAGAATTTCATTTTTATTTATAAGATATTAACTAATTGTTCATTTGAAAATCTACCAGTTACATTAAAATAATACGTTTTGTGTCACTTCAGTGTTTTAAGTTATTCATATGATGCATTAATAAAATATTACAGCACGCTAGCATGTAACGTTTCTGAAATCCGTTACAGCTGTACTCCAGGAGATGCGAGATATACATTTCAAAATTAACATGAAAAGCATACTTAAGTTTCTAAAAGGGTTTATTCCAAATTTATGTTTAAAAAAGACAGATTTTTTTTTAATTACCTATTATAATGCACATTTTATTTTTAACTAGCTGCGTGCCCGTTCTTCGCACGGTAGGAAACGAAAAATTTCCTCGCATGCGTAATTCGAATTAATTCCAGTGATGTGGAATTTAGAAAAAGCAAAATTATTTCACTCTCGACTTAAAATTTGCGTCATATATGTAATAACCTGAGATCATTGCAATATAATGACACACACACACACACAAAAAAAAAAAAACTGTCAGCGTCATTCGGTATCAAAAAGTGAAAATGGACCGTTTGCAGTGAACTTCTCACTTTAAAAATGTCTTATTTCCTCAGACATGCTGTCTTTTAGGTTCACGTTTTAGCGTTAAATACCTCAGACACTACATGAAATGGACATTTTTTTTAAATTTTAAAAATACGTCACCCTCTCTTGAAACCCTTTACAAAAAGAAAAAAGATAAGAGATAAGACTGCGCTATTTATAAAGGCTTTAAAATTGTTTTTCTAGATTATGCAGTTTAATTTTTCTTCCCACAAATAAATCCAGTATTTATAAAAGGAAATCGAGCCAAGCAAAGAAATCGTCTGCTCGCGGGACCCGTTTTTATTTATTTTTTTCAACTGGCAATTTTAATCATTGTTACTGTATCCATGACAACCAAACCGCAAGATATCAAACCGAAACTCATAAGCAGGTGCTACTGAAATGAAAATCCTTCTTTACTTAAAAATTCGTAAAAATTCTCCTAATTTATATTTTTCCTCCGTTCTTCTTTTAAAAGTGGGCGAATTGTGTGCTCCGTCTTTTGCCCAAATATAAAAAAGTTATGACAGATAGAATTCAAGATGCAGCAGTTTTAAAAATATTTTACGAAAGCCAGCGTCAAATTTAATTTTATTTGAAAAATTCCTAAAAATCTGCAAATTATGTTACACAGTCCGAACAAACAGTTTTTAAAAGAAAATTTTCTCCTCTATACGATGATGTAACTATCGTTTTCTTGCGAGTGCAATTACCGGCGTTATTATGTATTACGCAAGAAAAATCGCTAAAAATCGGACAAAACATAAAATAAAACATTTTCTAATTCGAATTTCGAAAAAATCGCTTCGAGGTGTGTCGAGACCCGTCTTGGAGAATTTCCGTACAAAATTTGGTAGGTCTACGATCACCCGTTTCGGAGCTACGCGAGACACAGACAGACAAACGGACAGTTTACACTCTGTTTTATTTATATAGAAGATAGAAGAAGATATATTGATAGTTCTTGTTGCGGACAGCTCTAAATGATAGATACAGTTCTTATGTTTAGGATTTAGTCCTTAATTTTCAGGCACACCTTTGCACTTTGACCACAGTGTAAGGAATGGCATTTAGAGAATCATAAATACTCAAATATATGCAAATACAAAATATTTGCAAAATAAGTTTGCAGTTAATGGTGTAGCTTATTTTAACAACAAATGTATGTCAAATTTGATCGATAGAAACAAATCAATACGATAAATAAAAAAGACTATAAATAGTGAGTCAAGGTAAAATTACAGATGATGATATAAATTACTGACTTTAAAGAGTGCCAATTGACAGAAGACGATCGCTCAGAATGTTAGTCCCGCACTTGCGTAGTCGCTAAGTTCCACTTCCATAAAAACACGGAAAGTGAAGCATCACCGACTTGGCCAGTGCTTGAGAAGGTGAAATCCTGTCTTGGTTAGATTGCTGAGGAAATCCTACGCTAATGGAAGCTGCTGCACGTAAAAACTCTTCGTAGTTTCAATGTACTTCATGTTCTAACGATACCTCTAAAAGTGCCCATTTCAGGTGCTAGGTCTCTCATCTGGAATTGGCTCAAAATTAGGAGACTCCGTGAAAACTCAGACTTCCCAAAATTGGCTCAGTAAATGTGGAAGCTGTCTCATTTCTCAACAACTCAGAATATTAAAATATGAGTGCGGAAAAAAGCCGCTGTACACAATTGGTCAAGTGAAAAATGCTCTGTCCGCACTGAGGTACCTAGTCAGCCTGAGGTACCTGATAACCCTTGTTTAAATCAGGTAAGCGTCAGAAAACCCTTAATATTTTTTTCTTACTTTATCACACTTATTTTTCAAGCCGCCTTTACCTACGCAGCAATGAATTTTCTTTTCGAATTCCAGACATTTCATCCGTGATTTATTTGTCATATAACCCCCAAATAATATCGAGTAAAACAAAACTGTATCATAGTCATTAGCATAGATATGATGTATGTATTGCAATTGCTTGAAAATAATATGAAACGCAAGCCGCACAGTACAGTGTGCCCGCTAAAGTCCGTTGTCGCCCAAAATATCGCTGAACGGCAAGAGCTATAGTGATAAAAGTGTGGTCTAGGTACAGTAAAGTTGCTATGTCCTATCCTAAGAAACCGCTTACAACTCCACCTATCGGCTAAATTTTGAGTTAGCATTCTTATCTCAGCGGTGCATGTGGTACGGGAAAAATGTCAATTACACAGTTGTTCAGAATCATCGATTTAGTAAGAAAAGACATTTGAACACATTCATATTAAAAACTGAAGTCCTAAAAAAGTATCAATGATGCTTTTGGCAGTATGTCCCCAGTCATGTTGTACAAGTTCCGGCGGAAATCGCAGACCATCGTGCAATGCGTATTTTTGCTGACGGAAAACACTTTTGGAATGAAGGATAAAAGAGCTTAACTTCAAAAAAGTGCAGTTTTTGAATAGCCGACCCAACACATTTGGCTTTTATAGCCTGTATTCATAGGAATTATTGTGCAAATTATTAAGGAGTCTTTTCTCACTAAATCTATGATGCCGAATAACTTTATAATTGACTTTTTTCTCATATCACGGATCGTTTTTGAGATAAGAACTCTAACACTGAATGCAGCGGCAGGTGGCATTGTAAGCGGTTTCCTTGCGTAACGCATGCAAGTTTACTACACCTAGATCCTTGTTTTATTATTATAGCTCTTGCCTTTCAGAAATTATCGGGGCGAAAAAGGACTTTAGCAGACACATTGTATATTTTAATCACAGAAAAGGGCTTCAAATATCAAGTAGCATTTTAATTTACACGATTACATACTTGTGCAGCTGTCATATTTTTAAGGAACAGTTATTAAATAATATTTTTGAAAATCATTTAATTAATGCTTAAATAAATCTTATTATTTTATATATTGTAATAAGAATATTTCCATGAACATTTCTTTGACTCAAATAATGCTTTTGAAAATGCATCTCTTTCAATTCTGTAAACAAAGACTACCCATGAAAAAATAAGGTTAAAGCTTAAAATTATCATTATTCTTACATTTAGGTTTTTGTCACTGCATTCGTTTGATTTTTTTTCATTTTCTTCTTATAATTAAGATTTATACATAACGTATCATACAGACACACATATTTCTGTAAATATTTCAACAACAATAATTCATTGATATTAAAAACCCTTGGCTTATCTATTTGAAAATAATCTTTACTTATTTAAAACTCGACTTTGTATACTGTAATCATACAAAAAGTACAAATTAAACAAATTTTACTGATTAGAGAAGCCATGAAATCTTTCTATATTCTCGCAGACTTGCATACACCTTTTTTAATGCTGTCTCATAAATAAAGTTTAAACAATTTCCCCAAACTTTCTGGCACACATACTCAGCCGAATAGAAATAAAAAAGGAGAATATGTATCAGTATTTCTTCTCTATCATTAGCTAGAAAGAAAATTTTCCAAACTCATTACGGACTGAAAATGTGAGATAACTTTAATTCTTGGAAAACTCATTCAAAAGTTAATGACTCTTCGGAAAAAAGAACGATAAAAATTCGAATTTGAAGTTACCGAATGTCGAACAAAAGCTTGAAATAAGACAAAAGAAAAGAGCTTAAAAAACCAATTAAAATTTCAGAGAAATGACAGTTTCAAATAGTTGCTTAAAAAAAGGTCGCTAAAGAGAGAAATGGAGTGAGAAATTTAAGCTATCTTTAAACAGTTTTGTGTTAAGTCGATTAAAAGTTTCTTATTTGAAAGTTGCTTAAAGCATTCGTTTGTTTATACAAGGTATTTGAGTTTAATGTTGTTGCATGTAAAAGGATATCAACTGAAACGAGAATTCACACTTGCCACTGATTATCACAGTTTCTGAGCTAGACTAAAAATTATAAAATCTAGTTTTGCCCCAGAAAGTGAAATTTTTAAAGGAAGTGTCTAAATTTGTTAGAAACAGATTACTTTATAAGATAATATTTATATTATATTGTGTATAATCTGTTTTAAACAAATATATATATTGCTAAAATTGCTACAAATACATTGTCTAAATTAATTTTCACACTCACACATATTTACAGTAACGGTTAATTCTTGTTATTTTTCGTTGCACTTAAAAAAATCTTAATTTGAACTTATGGACAATTTTTTTATGTTGGAAACAATTTGAGATTTAAAACAAATCTCAAAGCTTATTCCTTTAATTAGATAATTTTCCGAATTCAAATATTGATTTACTAATAAGCGTATCATGAACAAATTACGTTCTTGACTATTTTCAACAAATAAAAGCACTTATGCATCTTGAAACAGTCATACGTGATCAATTTATTTAACTTAATTAATCGTAATTTGTAGAAATATAGATTTGCCTTTAAGTCAGACAGCAAAAATTGCACTTTAAGTAAAATTGCACTTGAACAATTAGTTTGTAAAGACACTTCAAGTGAAAACTAGTGAACTGGAAACTAAAAATCGTTGTTATAAAATTAAATCTTATATACTGATTCCGTAGGACTTTATTGAGATAATTAACATTTTGATTTATAATTTTCATTTCAAATAATTTTGACAAAAATTAAGTGCTCAAATAAAAGTAAAGATATTTTAAAAGACGATAAAATTTAGTACAATAGAATGCATATTCAGAGAAATTTGAAGGAAATATTTATCAGTAATCTTATTTTAATTCCATATTTTGAATTATTTGCAAACATAGATGTAAAAACTATGTATAATTGCTATTTGTTTTATTTTTAGGTTGTATAACGTGAATGGTTTAACTATAAACTGCGAAAATTAAATAGTTTTTTTTCATTCTTTGGACCAAGTATATTACACGTGGACATTCAAGCTGATTCACAATTCCCTATATGTCAAAGATGTCACATAGGGAGTGTTAGGTTTGTTTTGGTAAATGAAAATAGTTACAAAGGCATGCGTGTCAAGAATTATTCCGAGATAATTTTAAATGTTTCCGTGTTATATTTTATATTCTATGAAATCCACAACTGAAAAAATCTAACACTGTATTGATATTGCCATACGAATGACGAGAAATGCAATATTATAAGCGACAGACATCCTTACTCTAGATGCTTATAATGCGATGCCTATGCAATGTCAAAGAAAAAATCTGAACGGAAAGGGAAATATTACATTCTCAAGTATTATTTTGGTATAGCTATAACTCTATTTACAGCAAAAATGTATATAAATAAATTTATAAAATTTCGCTTTTTTAAGGTCCTTTTATATTTTAATATATTTCATATTTTTCATTATAATTCTTTATTACCAGAAAAATTCATGCTGAAGCACATTAAAAAATATTTGGATATTGTCCAAAATCGAAATTCCAAAGAATAATTGAAGTTAAAAAAAGCTAATCATTGACAGAATAATCACTAGATGTGTTGTCGGTGTTGAAACACCGTAAGAGAACGCACGCGATGCCTACATCTACACGCATGTGGAATTAAAAATAGTATCGTTGAAAGGAATCTTAAACACAGCAAAGGGGATGTTTTTTAAAAGATAATACTTTATCTGCGATGCACACAATAAACATAATTTTGAAGACAGCAAATTCGAATATTTTCTCTAAAGATACCATGCAATAAAATGAACAAAATATCACAGCATAGCCTTTATTAATCATTTGTTTAAGATTAAATAAGGAATACTGTACGGTGTCCATTCAACACAAACCACTACAGTAAACTTCTGTAAATTCTGACAATTTATTTTTATACTGTAATCGTTGTTCCTTTGAAAATAAAGTACATTTTACTAAAAAATATACTGAAGCAATTTAACAAACTCTTTAATAGAATTAGAAAAATTACACTCATTTAATGAGACACATTAAACGTATTTTTATCGCAACTATATTTGATTTATAAGAATTGTATACGGGAGATTTTCGATGTTAAATACACTAATGAAAACCACAATTTCAATGAATTGTCAGCACTCATAACTTAAAAAAAATTATTTCTTTGTATAAAACATGGTTTATTGTATGTATTAGTGAATGCTATAATTATCAATTAACTCAAATGTAAAAATTACTGTTAGAACAAAAGCTGGAGTTAGAACTCAAAAGTGCGCTGGAGATTTTCCTCACTGAGAGCATCCACAGATCCAGCGGCATAGTTATATTCTCTGATTCAAGATCCGCGCTGCAAGCCATTCAGAAAGGCAAGTGCCAGATAAGCCATGAAATTATCCAGTCCATTAACAAGGTCATCGCAGCCAAGAGATCTTGCACGTTACAATGGATTCCAGCATACGTTAATATCCTTGATAATGAGAAAGCTGATATGCTTGACAAGGAATCCAGATCTTACCCTCAATCATCGAATATCGCATCTTGACGCCAATGCTTTTGCCGACCACAGACTTATCAAAAATAATTTTAAATACTCTATTCCAGGTCTGGATTGTGATCGTACAATGGCAACGATAATAACCATGCTACGAACAAAGCATGTTAAGGGAATGAGAATCTCGACTGACGGACAAAGAAGTTAACTCAAATCCCTACCCAAACTGCACTGATTTTCAACTGTCTCCTCAACATATCTTCAGGTGCGGTCCATCAGCTGCCTCAGCAAAAAGGTCCATCTTTCTTCAGTAGCAAAATGCTCCAGCATATACACGAGCCTAAATGTTAGATCTGAAGATTAAACATGATTACTGTTTAACTCTAATCTTTCTGCTCGTGTCCATAATAGAACTTAAGAACTTAAGAACGTGTGCTATTTAACAAAGTTTAATTATTTTTATTCATGATATATCTAATAAAAAACACGTAAGCAAACCTTTGTTATACGAAGCGTATATTTTTTTTAATGAGAAAGAGAGAAAAAGAAAGACTTTAGTACTTTCTATCTCAAATATTGCCAAATATATAGCAGAAGGGAGCATTTTTGAACAGTTTAAATTTTTTCGTCACATAAATGTCATTTTCTTTTATGTACCTGCAGCACTGGTCAATTCTAAATTTTAAGTTTTCTTTACTTTTAAGTGCTTTTTGATTGTTTACTGTAAAACACCTAAATGTTCTCATAGATACACTACCGGTTTGCTCGAAATGTTTACAAACTACTTCGATTATCCTGGGAGATTTTTGTCTTTCACTGCTAAATCTCTATTATCCCTTTCCCTTTTGCCTCATCAGGGGAAAGGTTGGAGTGCATTGTTCCCTAAAATCTAGAGCAGAGTTCCTCAAACTGTATTCAAATGTAGCAAGCGTTCCACGAAATATCTCTATTGCCACTACAATACACTGGGCTCGAATTTACACGAGTTGCTTTGTTAAAATAACAAAGAAAACCTTTAAAAAAATTAGACTCAAAGAACTCCATCCAGGGATGCCAGATTGGCTTTTATAAGGCAAATTAAAATTTTTAGATGTTTATTATTTTAATAAAACATAAAATATGTAACCGCGGTAAGGCGTGAAAGCTTTTTAAGGACAAATTTATCCAACTTAGCCTTAAAAATGACAATCTGGCAACGCTGGCTCTAGACAGAAAAAGTCCGAGAAACTTTGGTCCAAAGGTCCACTCAAAATGGCACCTCAGACTGTCTACCGATAAAACAAAAAATAACAAAATCATCCTTAAAAAAGGTTTAGAAAGTATGCAAAATTATCAGATCAGTGGGAGAAATATGCCGGGGATTGCTCCGCACCTAAAAGCTTAGAATTTTTTTAAATAAATATATTTGATACTATTTTTTATATTTCTTGATTGTAAATAAATTCAGGATTTTCGGTAAACAAGTTACTTCAGAAAGAATGTGGTTTAAAAATGAAGAATATAAAATGCAAACATAAACTCTTAAGGGAATTTACACGTTATCAAAAATATAATGATAATTCATACTACTACTCCAGGAAAATAGAGACTTCAATATTCGAAAATAATAAAACTCGGGAAGACTTCATAAAAATAGTGATAAAAGTAATCAAAGCTAATGTTCATATCTCAAAATGAGCAACTATAAAATGCTCATAATAAACCTTTTTAAGTTAGTAGCTGTAAAAGTGCATTACAGAAAAGCTCTATTTATGAGGCGATTTCCATGAAACGTTGCCTGAATTATAATAAACTCAGAAATTTTTTTTTTTTAACATTTTATGCTACAAACAAGTAAATTATCTTCCCTTGCTTTTAAAAAGTAAAGAAGCTCTTAAGGCTGAAAGTGTTAAAAAAGGGGGATTCAATTTTTCAGGAAATATTATTTTCCACGCTGTGACACATTTGCATATTTAATACATAGTGTAAAATAAATATTTATAAAGGGATGGTGTTTTATGGATATATAGGGGGAAATCGATAAATTATTGTAAATAAGTAAAAGATTACAGTAAGTTTTTAAGTGTAAAATTTGGTGATATCAGAGGCGACAAGAGTTTAAAAATCTCTCACATTTTATGCACCCAGCCCCAGATAAGTAAAAATGTAAATATACCGTATAGAATTATTAAGCGGTACAGTTGATTAGACGTAAAAAAAGAAGTGGTAATCTGTTAAAAAAGAACAAAATTTGTTTTCATCCATCTTGTAAAAGTTTAAATTGTTATAGAATTTTCTTCTTATCGTATGTTTTATGGTAATTTCAATGACTTGCATTTCTTTATCCAAATTACAATTCCAACATGTTTTAAATGTATATTGGAAGTATTAGTGTGCTTAACTATAGCAAGACCAGGTTTATTCACTCCTTGTCAAACATAGTGTTCCAATCCCCTGAATTTTATTGAATTTCTTAGCCTTGTACTTTTTAGTGCTATGTTTGTAAACATTACTGTGAAATGATTAATCAGCAATTTAGGTAGTAAGCCATCGTGAAATACAGATAGATGAAGTCAGAAGAAATATAGTTAAAAAATAACTAAGCATCGGAATAATACATACAGTAAACACATGATCAAATTCAATTTAGAACTTGCAACACAGGAAATCCAAATACACAGTTACACTCCCTGTACAAAAATACACGTGCTGGCAGAAAACCTTGCAAGTGGCAGTCAGCCGGAGAAAGGATCGCTCGTGAAAAAGTAATTCAATCGTAAGTAAGCTCTCATCCACAAGATATCTAGCCTGACGGCCGGCAAGGTACCGGCACTGTAACGACTTTACGGCACATGCCAGCTGCCATTTATGTTACACATTCAATTTACAAGCTCGCTGATTTCCCGTTTTTTTTTTTTTTTCTAGGCTTTCATTATTCGGAGTCTTTACGCAAAAGAGCAAGAAAGAGTAAACCAGAGGCAACTCGGGCAGATTGGTTACTTTCGGATAGGAAATTAACCTAGCGCTTCTAGCTGTTTGCGAAACTTCCAATCCTTGGCAACCGTCCTTAGTAACAGATGGGAAAATCGAACCCAAAAGAAAATTCCCAATTGGTCTTCTTTTGAATGACTATATAATTTACTTCACAACTATTAGTTAACCATTTCAATGCGTATATTAGTGTATTTTTTTCCAAGCTCGGAGGGGATAGATTTCAAATTGGCAATATGTAACTATATCGAAAGTAAACAAGTCTTAGTTCCTAAAAGTTTATGTATATATCTTATATATCCTTGTAATGCTTTTGTGCAATCAGAAAAAAGCTGAAATGATAAATATTGTTTTTTGTGTAAACGAAGAATTTTAGTTTTAATGAAGTCCGTTTAATATACTCCGCTGTTACAAACTCTACAAGAAACTGTCGAAAGTTTCTATCAATTTACAATAAAGGTACAGGTCAGTACGTTTACCCTGTTGTAAATGTAAACGAGTAAATGTAACGAGAGATTTCTTGTCATCATCCAGAATAACTACTATTTGGAAAATATTTTTGTTGCGTATTTTATTTTCGTAAAGAGGCAAGATGATTCCATTTTTGATTTAAGTTGACGACTAAATTTAATAGACATAAACAGGGTGTCTTTAAAACACTGTCATAGGCGTTTTTAATTAAATATTAAAAATAGACGTATACAATAAATTAGAAAGTTACGTAAAAAAGTTTCCGAATTTTTATGATATAGATTAAAATTTTTAGGATATAAAACTAAATAAATGAAAAATTTAAATTTTTATACGGTGTACGTACAAAGAAGTTCCCAGTTAATAAAATATGTCCCATACATTTGCGGAATCATTGTTTTCTTTCGTAGCGAATAATTCCTGAAACGCGATCATACCATGTGGTGTTTATTCTTAGAGAGCCATTGCTGAATGGTTTAAGTCAGTATATAGTTATTTTGATATCACCGACAATTTTTAGGATTAAATGCTCACATTTGTCCACCACCCAATTAAAAACATTTTAATTATTAAAAATTTTTAATCAATAACATAAAATTTTGTACTGTTTAACGTAACTTTGTAATTCATTGTGTATGTCTCTGATCAATATTTAAAGAATAACATATTAGGTCTGTACTTTTGAGACATCTTGTAATATACAAAGAAACTCTATAAATTTAGTTGACCAAAGGATATTCAAACATCGATTCAGGGTAGCAACGCTTAGCACAGAAGAAGGGACTTTTGAGCAATGGGGCGGATAAAACTAGTTAAATATCACAACTGTCACATTCTGATCCACAATTATTTAACTTTAGCTTACACCATAACCAAAAACATAACAATAAAAAATCTGATGTGTCCAACACATGACTTCCTTGCACGTCCATTAGATCAAAAATATTTTCGACGCACTTCCTCTAAATTTATTTGTTTGAAAGAGATAAAATATCAATAATAGTAAGGTTTAGCGATTTCTAGCCAAATATTTCGATATCGCCAAGCTGAGTTCAATTTGAAAGATTTCCTTCTGACACTTTATTTGGCGATATTTCACCAAAAGCCGACAAACTTGAGATAGTCAGCGAGATTTTGGGGATAGCCAAAGTAGTCATTGAGCACAGACCTTCAATGAATTGAATGCATCTATACACCTCAATGTATTCAAAGTCATTTGGCTCACCATGTAAATAAATTCTCAGTCGATTGCTGTCAAAAAAGATATTGAAAACAGTTAGATATTACAATAGTTCTAAATACAAAGTTAAAAAATCTACGGGTTAAAGTTTTAGAGTTATACAAAATAGGAAATAATTTTTGGCGCCAAATTTGGCGATATTTCGGCGAAACTCGTCAATGTCGACGACATTTGGCGAGATTTTAAGCATAAACCAAACAATGACAGATTATCGCCAAATTTGGCGATATTTCGCCAAAACTCGCCAAGAACGATGACAAATGACGATACTTTGGGCATGGACAAAATGACTGACTATCGCCAAATTTGGCGATATTTCGCCAAAACTCGCCAAGGTCGAGGACAGACGGCGAGATTTTGGGCATGTACCAAACAATGACTGTCTACAGTTGTATTATAATGAAGATGTCCATAGACATTAAGGTATTGAAATTCTTTTCGGTGGTCCTGTAAATAAACTCTCCAGTAGATTGGAACCAAAAATCGAGATGCACAACAAGATGTTACAACATTCTTATATATGAAATTTCATAATAGTTTTTGAGATTTGAGAGTTAAATATGCACACACGTACACCAAAAGTCGCCAAGCTTGTGCGACTTTTGGCATAGTTCTTGAGGGAGGCACGTGACCGTGGTCGGACCTTTACCTAACTTATGTGGTAGGACGGTATTGTGCTTGAAATGGATGAATGCCCCTAAAATTGCTATTGACCGTAATGTATTGGAAATCTTTTGAGTGTTCCTGTAGCAGAACTATAAATGATAAAGACACTTTTTTTAATAGAGAAATTCATTTTCTAACTCTTTACAGCATATATCACTTCTGAGTCGTTTGAAATAGCCCAATACCTCTAAAAATCGCTTTGATGAATTTCGGCCCATAGAGCGTAATGTATTTCGAATCTTTTGGGCGGTCCTGTAGATAAACTATTCAATCGAATGGAACCGAAAGGGGAGGTGCACAACTAGATGTTACAACAATCCTAAATATAAAAGTTTCAACATTCAACGCCTAACAGTTTTTGAGATATGCGAGTTTAATGAATTTCGGCCCATTGAGTGTAATGTATTTCGAATGTTTTGGGCAGTCCTGTAGATAAACTATCCAGTCGAATGGAACCAAAAGAGGAGGTGCACAACTAGATGTTACAACTATCCAAAATATGAAGTTTCGACATTCTACGCCTAATAGCTTTTGAGTTAGGCGAGTTTTAATGAATTTCGGCCCATAGAGCGTAATGTATTTCGAATCTTTTGGGCGGTCCTGTACATAAAACTATCCATTCGATTGCCACCAAAAGGGGAGGTGCACAACTAGATCATAGAACAATCCTAAATATCAAATCTCAAACATTCTACGACCAATAGTTTTTTGAGATATGCGAGTTACATACATACGTACGTACGTACGTACGTACGTACGTACGTACAGACGGCATGGAAAAACTGGCCACAGTAGACTCGCCACTGGTCAAAATGAATTGCAGACGCGTTAATATGATCGTGCATGCTAGCCTACGATGAGATGCATCGAAAAAAAATTTTAAATTAAATTTAGAGGTAGTCAAAATCGGTTTTTATGTCGAAATTTGGCCCCCAAAATTTTCCGGGATCACATTACTTCCTTATACTACGTACAAGGAAGTAAGAATAAACTGAATGAAAAAATCTGATGTGTCCAACACATGACTTCCTTGCACGTCTATTAAATCAAAAATGTTTTTTACGCACTTCCTCTAAACTTATTTGTTTGAAAGATATAAAATATCAATAATAGTAAGATATAGCGATTTCTAGCCATTTCGATATCGCCAAGCTGAGTTCAATTTGAAAGATTTCTTTCTGACACTTTATTTGGCGATATTTCACCAAAAGCCGACAAACTTGAGATACTTTGCGAGATTTTGGGGATAGCCAAAGTAGTCATTGGCCACTGACTTTCAATGAATTGAATGCATCCATACACCTTAATGTATTTAAAGTCATTTGGCTCACCCTGTAAATAAATTCCTTGTCGATTGCTGTCAAAAAAGATATTGAAAACAGTTAGATATTACAATAGTTCTAAATACAAAAGTTAAAAAATCTACAGGTTAGTTTTAGAGTTATACAAAATACGAAATAATTTTTGGTGCCAAATTTGGCGATATTTCGGCGAAACTCGTCAATGTCGACGACATTTGGCGAGATTTTAAGCATGAACCAAACAATGACAGATTATCGCCAAAATTCGCCAAGGTCGAGGACAGACGGCGAGATTTTGGGCAGGTACCAAACAATGACTGTCTACAATTGTATTATATTGAAGATGTCCATAGACATTAAAGTACTGAAATTCTTTTCGGTGGTCCTGTAAATAAACTCTCCAGTAGATTTTAACCAAAAATCGAGATGCACAACTAGATGTTACAACAATCTTATATATGAAATTTCATAATAGTTTTTGAGATTTGAGAGTTAAATATGCACACACGTACACAAAAAAGTCGCCAAGCTTGGCGACTTTTGGCATAGTACTTGAGGGAGGCACGTGACCGTGGTCGGACCATTACCTAACTTATGTGGTAGGACGGTATTGTGCTTGAAATGGATGAATCTCCTAAAATTGCCATTGACCGTAATGTATTGGAAATCTTTTGAGTGTTCCTGTAGCAGAACTGTAAATGATAAAGACACTTTTTTTAATGGAGAAATTCATTTTCTAACTCTTTACAGCATATATCACTTCTGAGTCGTTTGAAATAGCCCAATACCTCTAAAAATCGCTTTGATGAATTTCGGCCCATAGAGCGTAATGTATTTCGAATCTTTTAGGCGGTTCTGTAGATAAACTATCGAGTCGAATGGAACCAAAAGGGGAGGTGCACAACTAGATGTTACAACTATCCAAAATATGATGTTTCGACATTCTACGCCTAATAGTTTTTGAGATATGCGAGTTTAATGATTTTCGGCCCATAGAGCGTAATGTATTTCGAATCTTTTGGGTGGTCCTGTACATAAACTATTCATTCGATTGCGACCAAAACGGGAGGTGCACAACTAGATCATAGAACAATCCTAAATATCAAATCTCAATATTCTACGACCCATAGTTTTTGAGATATGCGAGTTACATACATACGTACGTACGTACGTACGTACCTACGTACGTACGTACAGACGGCATGGAAAAACTGACCACAATAAACTCGCCGCTGGTCAAAATGAGTTGCAGACGCGTTAATATGATCGTGCATGCTAGCCTACGATGAGATGCATCGAAAAAATTTTTAAAATTCAATTTAGAGGTAGTCAAAATCGGTTTTTTTGTCGAAATTTGGCCCCCAAAATTTTTCGGGATCACATTACTTCCTTATACTACGTACAAGGAAGTAAAAAGGAGCCCCCAGATTCACGCTTCATAGTTTCCTTTTTGTAATTTAAAAACAAGCACACTTCCATTAAGTTTCTGAGAATTGATATATATATGTATATATATATATAATTAGTATATTTATTTTTAATGCGTCTACTGCTCTCTTCTCTTTCATTGTTCCGAAGTTTTTATTTATTTATCTTTTTTTTTTGGGGGGGGGAGGGGGATGGGTAAAGGCAAATCATACAAAGCCTATCTATGAAAGGAGGAAAGACTTGGATGGCGGGCCTTTCAAGGGGTCCCAATGCGTATTCACTTTACATCTGGGGAAAACAGCCCAAAACGCTAGGCTGTTTTCGACAACCACGTATTAGACCACAGCCCTATACTTTCACACTTCCGATATGTACTAATGTTCACTGTCTTATCCACTGGAGCAATTCTCGCACCTGTTCCCAGTAATGTGTCTAACTGGATTCATTCAAAGGACGGAAGCATAAAAGTCACTGTGACTAATAACAACAATAACAAAAAAGTAGACACTAAGGAAAAATAAAAATAAAATGCCCTTTCATAAAAAAAATATGGAAATATCCAATATTTGTTGCTTTTGGACCGTACTAGTTGTTGGTGTTTAGTGGGATTTGTGAGTTCCAAACAAGATTGCTATCCTGTTGGACTATGAAAGAAATTTTAGGAGTTCATTAAAAAAAGTGAAAATTGTGTTGAATCAGAGTAAACTAACAATTATTTATTGGGAAGAATATTGTCGTAAATATTATCGAAGAATATTGTCATGTAGGCTAATTTCTATGCCAATAATATACTTCAGTTCAAGTTGATCCATACTTCATGCAATTAACAGAAACAAGGACAGTAAAATATAAAATAAAGTTCAGTTTAAAAAAAATAGAAGAAATTTCTCGAAACTACCAAAAAACTAAAATATAACCATTAACTAAGAGTACGTTTTTAAGTACAGTTAACTAAAGTTAATATAGCAGAGATTATAGTATTCTTCAGCATAATTTTTATAAAATTCAGTTTTTTTCAGCTTATGCTATAACTTACTTAGGATTCAAACTACAGAAGCTTAAAGAAGGAAATCCCAAATGGAAAACACTTTAACTGATTATAAAGTCTTCCGAAAAATATCCATTTGCAGAAATTCTACTGGTGATAAAGTCATTACGCGCTCAACCACAATTTGCATTTTTCTTCGCAAATCTTCCGCTTTCATTCACATAATCTTGTAGATGATTATTTTCAGCAAGTCTCTTTCTTTCTTACTTTTTATATTCTTCGGCCCGTCCTACTTCTTTAAATATATTCTTTTACTCTTTTAACTCACTTTTTGGCACACCCATCTCCATAAGAATAGAGAAAAAATCATTCAGAATTCTGCCTTTGTAATGTAGTACATTTCTCAGTTTTCTCTCGTGAAAGAAATAAAACAGTCTAACAAAGAAATAAAACTTTTCATCTCAGCAAGAATTTTTGAAGATAAAACGTTTTATTATTCTTTTAATTACGTGCGGAGAGCTTTCAGTTAACATATTATTGAGTTTTTTTATTGCGAAAGTTTTCCGAAGACTTCGAAATTTTAGAAAACGTGCGCCGAAATAAATTTTAAGGCTCTGAGAATGAAAATAAACATTCTTTGAATACGAATTACTTCTAAATGTGCTAAAATGTAGAACAAAAATAGCTACGGTGTACAAATTTATACACGAATACAGGTATACGAATTTTTATGAGAATGTTCTCTACGATTTTATCCTTGAGTCTCACGTATTTTTGGGCACGTATTTGAAAATGCAAGAGTTGTTTACTCGATCAAAGAAGATTTTTCTATATCGAATGATACAAAATAACGGAAAATATCGAACTTTCGTTTGCCAGAAGAAAACTCATGAACCAGTCTTGAAAAAAAAATTCATTCTTTATTGGTATTTTTTACGTCGCTGCTGATTATGAGTGGTCGTTGCACGTATACAACGAGCTAATGAAAAATCCCATAGCAATAAGAGATCTGAACTTGCGGATATATGAGAGAAATATACCACATCGATATGGAATTTTTCGTAAGACATTGTTTATCTTTACGCAATATATTCAGTGGTGGTCTGAACTTCATTAGCCCGGAGATATTGAGATGACAAGTCTTAAGACGGGGAAAATGCAATTTAAAAATAAAACTCCTGTCATTAACAATGAAACCTATGTTCTTATAAATGTACGCCATTAGAAAAAAATTATATTCCCTTGATTGTTCACATACTTTTTACTGTCTCGTTTAATGAAATAGGGTGTGTAATAACCTGCATTATGATATGCATGAAACCATTCAGTCCCTCAAGCCTCACCATGGCATAGTGCTTATGCCACTGAAAATGGTAGACCGCCGAAGTGAAGGTCCCGGGTTCGGGTCCCATCGCGCGGCTGTCGATCTAACGGTCTGGAGTTTTGGTAGGGTTTCTCCAGATGTAACGTGAATACGCGTTAGAACCCCTTAGAAAGTCCTCCTACCAAGACATCCCCCCACCCTTGGCAGATCGCCCTAGTGTAGCATTGCCATAAACGCACACAACTCAGTCCCTCAAAGGACTAGTCCCTATGCTCGGTTCCCATGAGAACACGGAAAGTGAAGCAGCACCGATTTGGCCAGCATTTGGGTGGGTGAAAAACTGGGATGCTGTGGAACCGGGTACGCTAAAGCGAGTTAGGGAATCTGTGCTGGCTCCATCGTCCTCTATTCTCGAACGATTATGCTGGGGGTGTCAATCCAGGTGTTTGGTCTGTCATCTGGAACTGGTTCAAAATTAGGAAACCCCGAGCTGAATCGAACTTCTTCCCACTGGGGGCTCACTAAAATGGAAGACACTCCTTCGCCTTTCGCCTTCTGAAGTAAAGGATCTGGCCCTGCTCCAAGTTTGCCTCAGGTAACAACAACAACAAAACCCGTTAAAAATGTGAAATTGTTAAACATGTGAATCGTGTAATATGCTCTTTTTATAGTCAGTTTCCTGGAAAAGGAGGGGTACTTATAAAATGTTCATTATCCTTACAAACTACTCTTGATAATTCCTACAGGAAAAGCTCATTTAGGGTAAATGAAATGTTTATGAAAGAGCGCATGCAAAATATGCAACCACACTTTAGTGAACGTACGTTGCACTTATAGTAATTACCAATGAGTGCAACTATGTTAATGAAAGATTTTATAACTTCTGTTACGAAAAAAAAGAAAAAAAAAACTTTTTTTTGTGCAAGAAAGTTAATAAAGAAAATCTAATAAAACTTATCTAAAACTCTTTGTTTGAAAACTTTTACGGTAAATAGTGAATTATTTCTTTAGAACAGTTCAACAAATTCCTAAAATGCAACCTGGAACGATGTCATTTCTTGACAGCAACAGAAGGTATTTTAAAAATAACTAAAACTTTTGAATTTCCCTTCAAATATGCGTAAAAGCTGTAAATTACTAGAAGAATAGCAATAGTTTTGACGCATTCAACAGAATTTCAAGATTTAAAAAAAATCCTTAAGGATATCACAGAACGACAGAAGAAGCAATTTACATGAGATTATTGAAAAAAGAATTATGTGCTCTTCAGTTTATTTCAAGAAAAAAAAAACAACAACGAAATTTTATTAAAGTTTCATGAAGACGGTGTCATACAAAAGTTTCTGACATTAATGAGAGATCTACTAATGAATTAAATTCCAGAAGAGAAATACGTCATACACAAGGAAAAAGTTTTAGACGAATGTGATGCATGCGTTGAAGGAAGAATTTTTAATAATGTGATTGTCGTTTCAAACTTTTGTTTTTACGAAGTACCTGCATTCTGCATCACAATAAGTTGACGAGTTTTTAATATCCTAAAATAGTAAAAAAAACTACAATTTGTTTACTTTCTTTTTCTTAATATTTTCGTTCTCATACTGATAAAACTATTTCCTTAATTAACTAACTATGTTAAGAATTTTTTAATATGAGTATTTATAAGTACATCTATTAAAATGAATGAAGAACTTTGCAAATAGCACAGGAAAAACCGTAATCCTTCTAATAAACTAATGTTCGGGAGGTACAAAACATTCACAGTGTATCAGTCGTAAAAATTTCATACTTTCACTTTAGAATGCAAGTGAGTGTACAACAGTAAAGAGATTGCGGAGAAAAGAAGATGCTATTTGGAAGAAGTAAGCACTTTTTTATAATTTTATACTTTTTAAGTTCTTCGTTTCTTATTATTGTTGAACAATTAAATGCCAGATATTTAAATGGTCACATTGAGCACTAATATCATTTGGAATATTTACTAGCTAATGTCTATAAAAACCGCAGTTGGTGAAATCTAGCCAAAATATTCAATTTTAATCACACCCTGTTCTTTTGTATCGCCGATTAAATTTGCATAAAAAACATTTCTTTACTTATTAAATTGAGCTACCACTCTATTTTTATAAAAAGTTTCGGTAATAAAGCTAATTTTTTGTTACAACTTAACACCTGATAATAGTGGGTGCCCATGGCTATGGGCAGGAAGGGAACCATGGCCCATACCTAGTATTACCGTTATGACTTACGTACTGTATAACGTATAAGTGGTTCAACACTAAAATATAATTACTTTCTAGGGCTAGAAGCTTGACTTGCCCCACCCCCCTCCCAAAAAACAATAATATGGACGCCCATGGTAATAATGCAGTTAAAATTAAGTAGTTCCCATTCTCGATAATTTTTGTACTTTATCATTTACCATACTAAGCATTTTTAAAAACAAGTATCGTTTACGTAACTAACCAAACTAAAATAATCATTATTTAAAACACAATAGTTATTAGTTAGTTATTATTTTTCGACATGTTAAATCGATGTAATGTTTTTCATTACAAATAATTGATCTTACAGAGGACAACTTATAAGGTGAAATTTCCATATATGTTAATTACATTTTCGATTAAACTGCTTAACTTAATCATTTAAGGCAAGTATTTTTAAAAACTATGATTTCAAGTAGTTTTTTTCTCTTTAATTTATTTTTTCAACAAATAATCAAGCTCTGTTAGAAAAACTCAAAACTCATACTTCACTTAGCATATCATTTTGCAATACCAGTTCTTTTTTTATATTTCTCTATATTATCGATTTATTATATGCAAGACCAAAGTAAGTACCGCCAGCCATAACAGTAATTAAACAGTCAGAAATTCTGCTTTATAAAAAAATTATTCAAGCAATTCATCTCAGCAATATGAAATGACAATTTTTAATTATAATTATAATGCAGTTATTGCCATTTTTAGGCTAGACTGAAAAAGGAAACACATTTTCTGATACATATGTACATATAAAAATGTCTGAACGTAATTTATAATTTTGAAATTTTTTAATCGGGAATAATGAAATATTTATTCTTTTACCTTTGTGAAACTAATTATTTAATCCTTTTTACAATCATTTCTTTGATTAATTACACCAAAATGAGCTAAAAAACAACGCATTTATTTTTAAAAGTAATTAATCTTTTTAATTAAAGCTTCTAACGAATTAAAATAACAGCTCCATTAAGATACAAGCATTACATTTAAAAATAGAAATGGAAGCGCACTTAAGGTAAGAATATTCGAGATGAAAACTTTATTGGAAAGAACTTCACAGACTTAGTTTTAGTTTTTATCTTTTCAAAATAAATTAATAAGTTATCTTTTTAAAGAAAGTTTCCTTACGCATTCTGTTTTGTCTTGGTTTCTTTTAATCTGCCGAAAAATTAAATTATTTCCAAAAAAATATTCGTTAAATGCTAATTAAATGTAGTAAAAAATATTGAATGATAGTTACATTAAAATTTTCATTTAGCTGAAACGACCAAATTAATCAAAATGTTTACTTACGTTTATACATTTTAAGATTAAAAAAATAAAATTTAATATTAAATGATTTGTGTTCAAACATTTGATAAATAAATAAATCTGAATATTGAAGTATGGAGAATAGAAAGAATCTGGCTTTAAAAAACATATCGCATTGGCATTGTCAATGTAAATATTGTACATAAAAATTTATTTTTTAATGTCCAATACTTTCCAACAATTTTGTGGATAAGAAAGAAAATCTATATGAAAGTTGGTAAATAAATAAGACCCTCAACTATAGTCTTTTCTGCATCAAAGCGGGATTATAAATAGGAGTAACTGATAATGATCATGAACCGTCGTTAGAAAACATTTCTCGCACATTTTCTAAGCGAAATGTGATTTTGATGAACGCTTGAAATTACATTTCCAAAAACGGTTACATAAACATCAACGAATTTTCTTTTCCAATATTCAATAAAGTTTTATACAAAATAAATCTTACAAATACGCGGTTTTGACTGCTATTTTAAATGTAAAAGTTTTATGAATAGAAACATTTTTGTATATTAATGAAATACTGAAAGTAAAAATATTTTTAATCGAATTCGACAATAAAAATAGCTATATGGCAATAAGTTACTTCTCATGTTGAAAATGCATATACATACACACATGTGGAGTTTTTCTCTAAACTCTTCTTTAACAGAATTTTAATAATTGCGTAATGGGAATGAATTAAGTACCAATGCAGAGTAGATATTTTGATAGAAAATTTTAAAAGAATGTATTGTAATACAGTCTCATTTATTATAAAACTCAATACGTATTTATTTCACACATGTCTCATATGTGTTTCACTTACATTTTATGCTGAAAGCAAAAATCGAGACAAATTACACCTGATATAATTTGTTTTATAGATATGAATGAGTTGGAACATACATTTAATGCATACTTTCATACATACTTGCTTTGTTAAAGTATGTTTCTGCGTGTTCGTTTATTGGAATAATACTGAACATAAGTTTGACCTGTGCAATAAAAATTATAATGCTTAAATAAAAAAAATGATTATTTATCGAAATATACCACTGCAGAAAATGCTAAGAAAATAGTACATTTGTTAAGATTAAATAAATAAATTTATAAATAAATAGTTTTACAAGTTTGAACTCTCAAAAGGGAAATGAATATTAAAAAGAAATAAATACTTTATTTTCGTTGATAATTTTACACTCAAAACAATTGTTTTTTAATTATAGAGAATGAAAAAAAAATGTTAGGAGTACTAAATATTGAGTAATACGAGTGACAACGTCCGCTTATGGGTACAAGTGGCCTCGAATGTCTCCCCAAATTAGCCAGTACATGTTAATACTTTTACAGCATGCTGATTTTTGTGTGTCATATTAGTACTCGAATTTTGGAAAGCCCGAACTGTATTTCCACACATGATTTAATTTAATAAGTAAGATTTTTTTTGTTTGTGTATTGCATTTTGCATGCTCACCTGGACTAGTATTGCAAAATGGCAATGTTAAAAAAAAGAGAGACGGATGTGATTTGTTCTGCATTTCATTTGTCGGTGGAAAGCTTAATAAATATGATTCCTAACTACAAAAACCTAACGAGCTGCGCATGCGAGTCCTCAACAGATAACTTATTAAAAAAAAAGAATAACTATTTAAACGACCATAATAATTGACCACTATTGCATTTTGAGGAAAATGCGTTTACAAATACAGTGATCGTACGTTCACATTTTAAAAGCCATTGAACATAGATTAACATTTTCTGAAAGAAATGAAACACTGTATTTGCTACGTCGGCATGTACTCTTAACATTTTTTTCCTTTGAAGTTATTGCTGCAAGCAACATCCAAATGTACCAATGAACAATCTAGAATTTCGACTAAACAATGCAAACTTAAAAAAAAACGAAATAAAAATAAAGTTAATCGAATCACTGGATTGGAAAGACATTTTCCAAAAAGAATGGAAATAAAGCGAGAGCGATAATTGGAGGGAGCACTGGCTTATTATTTTCAGTTGAATGGATTGGAGTGATGAATGTTACGAAAAGAGTGTTTTCGCGACTGTTTTTCTTCACCGTCAGGTACCTTAGAAAACGAAAGTCCAAAACGCTGAACACATCATATATGTACTGGGAAAACAACCAGCCGCATATATCACTGTACTGATTCTGCATTTTATACTAGCTGTTATTCAAGATGTGGAATATTCCCTCAAAGCGGTGAATCGAACGCAGAAATAAAATTCAGAATGCGATAACAAATGCAAGAAGCACTCTATCATATCTGTCAGTGTAATAGAATGCGAAATTGTCCGGTTCCATTTATACTTAGATGGACGCAAAATCAGGACCCTTTTCATCAGCATATGAAATTATATTTCATATGATGATGTACAGGGTCCTAATTTTGCGCCTTGCGCGTTCATTTATACTAAATGAAATCAGAGCAAATCACATCTGTTTATCTTTTCTTTTAACATCGGCATATTGCAATACTAGTCCAGGTGCGCATGCAAAATATAATACACAAACAAAATAAAATACCTTACTCATTAAATTAAACCATTACTGTAAATACAGTCGTGAGATTGGTAAAAGTCAGATCGCTAATCATGAAATTGGTAAAAGAAGCTAGATTTGAATACACCACTCACGTGTTTATAAAGTTCAAAAGAACAAAAATCATTGGAAAACAAATTGTGAATGCTTTGGTTTGCGTTGACAACGACATTCACATACGAGAGTTCTTTGCCATTGGTTGAAACTAAAAGTATGTGAACACGGGCGTCAAAAGATATGCTAAGCATTGAACTAATTCCGAAACACCCATTGTATTACTTACATACCAAAGAGCTTCCATTATGTCATCTTTTCGGCACGTTTTTGGAACCGGGACTGGGCGCAGAAACTTCACTGAAGAAACAGGATTTTTTTCCCTTTTGATACGAGAAAATACTAGTAATTCCATTCAATCCAATAAAATGTATGCATGGGAAATGACTGACGAAAAATGCTAAGGCATTTGTAAAGATATTGACTTTCAACATTGCAGGGAAAATCGGTCAAAGAGATAACTCTGATAGAATTTACGCAAGGCGGTTTACATCTTAGACGAGGATTCTCCGTTTTAATGCTAGAGCATTACGGTGCACGGTACGCAGATGTGCAATACGGATAATAACGTAGGCATCATATCAATCATACATTCTACTGCGTTATTTCTCTAGTGATTTGGAGGTCAACCACTGATCATGTTCTAAAATATATTGGCTTTTAGTCCTTATTAAGTATTTCTGATATCAACACCACTTCAAATTGGGAATTGCATGAAGTAATTCGTTTTTAAGCAATTTTAAGAACGCACAAAATGAAACGATGTGCTGAATCCTGAATAATTGCAAGTATCGATATCCTTATCTTCAATTAAGGGTGTTGTTCGAAAACATAACATCTCCCTCACGGTCTAAGTACACAAATCAGAATAAGATAATTGCACCAGGGGCTCGAAAAAATTCAGGATGATTCTTTCTAAGCTGTATTACACACCGCAATAAATGAAATAACAGTGTCTTTTATAAAACTTTTGCAAAAAATTCTTCAACATGGAATTGCACCGCGAACAAGTTTCGAAAAGGGGCATATCGGGCAAAATTTTCGATTTTTAAGAATTTTTTTTTCTGAAAGCTTCGCTATTGATACAGGTTTTTCGTTAATTACAGTGTATAATACAGCTTGTAAAGAGACATTCTAAAAATTTTTGAAGTGCATTGCATAATTAGTTTATTTCTATTTAAGTACCAAAAGCACACATTTTTTTCACACTACACCGTTAACTAGTTTTTGGTCTTAACACGTTTGATTGTATTTAGTAGAAAAGTATGTCAGAGCCTTCGATGACTGAAAAATACAGTGATGCCAGACTTTCAGAAGCAATTGTAAACACAGGAATGATTCCAAATAGCAATAATATCTAGGAAGGTTTCCATCCATCCTCAAAATACAGAATGAACACCTACAAAACGTCACGGAAACATTTTATTGTCATCTATGGATATATAAAAGAAGCTGATTTATGAGAAATCGCTAAAAATAACGAAACCTCATGCTAGATTTTAGCACCAAAATTGTAATTAACACCCATAGCAATTTTAAAGAACTTTTCTTTATTATAGAGGATGATGTAACATGTATCTCATATTTTTTTCTTATCACCATATAGTGTGTGTCCTTTCATAGCGATAGGAATTAAAAAGCACTCATATATCCAAATATATGTTTTACTTTTTAAAAAAATCCCTTTTACATATTACTTTAAAAATATCAAGTTCCTAAATTTCATTCTACTTTCGCTATTAATGTAAGCAAATATGATTATTATTTTTCTTTTACAATTTTTATATGCATTTGCATGCCACACATCATTCCCTAGTAGCACAATTAATTAAAAAGATGTCTTTTGAATGTCTTGAAAACGATTCCGGCAATCTTAACGTTACGTACTGTACTTAAAATTAATGCATTAAAACAGCATTCTCGATGGCGTAAGTGTCGTTATACTACTTACAGCGACCCTGCATAAAGTAGACTTTATAATATCGCTCTTAAGAAAAAAAAAGGTTAATTTATAGTACTGCTTCAGGAAATCTCTGCATATACAGATATTTTAAAACTTAAAGCTGAATTATACATTTAAGTTTTGAATGAAGTTAATGTTGTGTTGTCATGTAGCTCAGGTATTATTTAAAAACATTTTTGAAGGGTAATGTTACCTCTATTTACCAAAATATTTACGCCAATCTTCCATGTAAATTTCACGTTCATCAAAGAATGTTAAAATCAATTCTTAAAACTTATCTTAAATACTACACTAATAATAGTTATGAATAGCATAAGCTGAAAACGTGAAACTTAATACAAATATTGATGGATGAGTGCAAACAATAGCTATTGTTAACAATTTAATTCAATTAATGGGAATGGAAAGATGCAATTTTTGTAGAAAAAAAATCATACTTTGTTCCTTAACATGCACACATTGTCTGTATTTACTGAAAGCAGTTTTTTCTAAATTAAAGAGAATGAAATGTCGCCAATGGTTACAAATAAAATCTCTTCTACGAGCGACTTGTTTAAAACAGATATTTAATCCACACCCTTTGCTCACATATACTAAAAATTACTTTACCCAGAATTTAAGACTTATTATTAATCACTGTAACACAAAATAAAAATTCATAACCATTTATACACATTTACTAGTGAAAAAAATTACATTCATTTATCTTTTTCATCTCGCAGAGATTGTTTAAAAATGAAAGAAGCGAGGCGTAAATTCTTTTTTTTAACCTTTAGAATAAAATAATAATGACTTTTTTTCAATTTTCTATTCACGAAATTTCAGCGTATTGTGTGTTTTGAAGCGTTTATTAAAAGTGTGGCCTTTATTTTAATTATGAAAAATAAAAGAGGCTTACTTTATTTAACTGATTGTAGTAAAGGAAAAAAAAATCAGAAAATGTAAAATGTGATTTTACATAACGAAGTGTTTTAAATTTCAATGAAGAACTTGCACTGAATGTTTTGCCTATTTCGGGTACTTTGTAGCAGAGGGTATGCGTTAAATGGATATAGAAACATTTCTGTTAAATGTGCCAATAATGTATATTTTTAATTTAAAAATTTGCTTATGATTTTTGAAAATACGGTAAATGGAACGGTAAAAAAAATAGCATACGAGTAAAAACATACATTTGTTTAGTTTCTCAGAAACAACCTTGCGCTCTATCACACATACAGCGTGCTCCTTGCAATTCATTGTTGTATCCATATTATTTAACATGCTAAAAGACACTCACAATCAAGGAAATATTTTTAACATTATTTTCAGCAGAGTCAACTTCGTGAATTCCTCAAAAAGTATAGTACAAATAATATGCAATCTAAAAAATACAATTCAGAGACGTGTATCTCTAACTTAGGAAATAAAAAGTCATTTCTTAAGAAATGTACTACGAAGGAACGATGAATAAAAGTTATCTGATCTGTTTAAAAATTTTGTTTCATTACATAATAAACTGAAAACAAGTATCCGCGATGCGTGTTCGAAACAATATTTAAACATTTTCTAAAAATTACCTGCACTGTCTTAAAAGTGCATATTTTGATGATTCATTTCTTTCATCTTTGCAATTTCACCTATAGCTAATTATTTCAACTAAAAAGATTTTGGTATTAGTAATTTGATATCACACTAATCCAACAAATGCATGGGGGGAAATGTTTTCCTGAACTGAACAAAGTACTGATTCAACAAAAATATTGTTTATTTAAAAAAATTGTTAAATGAAAAAAATATTTCTTTAAGTAAGAAAAATTATGTTTATTCAGCAAGATTATTCAGTTTAAATAGCGCTCACCAAATTTTTGTTGAATTAACAGAACTTTTTTTTTTCATATGCAAGCTACAAATTTTAAGGTACTTTTGTACATTTGAAATGAAATTTTAATAAATTTAAAGTACATTATAATTAGTTTTGCCTTCTCATAAAAAACAGTAATTCCAATATATAAAAAGTTTTTTTTCTTTTTTAATATACATGTATCGTAACGGAGATAGAGTCAGTTCCATGTAATCGTGACCTTTACTGTCTTCATTTAAATACGTTTCAGGACACAGATTTAGAAAAATTCGGAAGAATTGACATTCTGCCAGAAACGAAGCTCTGCATTAAAACTTTCTTAATCGAGTAGATCATGCAAACGACTTAGGAATATAATCAAGAATTAAAGGAGGGGGGAAGTAAGAATTCCAGATTTAATATTCTTTTTAAACTTCGGTTTCCGTGGAATGGTAAGAATCAAAATGTCAACAGCTAATAAAAAAGTAATTTCGGTAAGGGAAAATTTATTACCCTGTGGCGGATCGCCTGTTACACTTTAACTCAGACTATAGATGATGTTATGTGACATAAAAAGTAATTTTATTACTAAAGATTAAAAATTTACAGGGTAATTTCATGCAATCGTATAACTTGTTTCAAAATAGATGGGATTATTCGTATAATTTAATACACCCTCCAAAATTAAGAAACAAATTCGAAGAATCACATTACAGTATTCTCTACTGCATTTAATTTCATATTATTTCTAATATGGGGTAGAATTATTTAAATTGTAACTTAAAAAGTTGACATGTTATGGATTTCTTGAGAGCTAAAGAGCTTCCAGTAACACTATATATATATATATATATATACATATATATATATAAATATATATATATATATATAATATATATATATATATAATAATATATATATTATTTATATATATATATATAAAATATATATATTATTATTATAGTGTTACAACTCGAATTATTCCTTTTACGATGTGATAGGCCAACCAAAATGCTACAACTTTAACCACCACATGTATATCGGAAACTCAGTAGTTATCGAGAAAATTGATTTTTTTTCTTGAACGTTTTTTTGAATAACCCAAAATTTGACATTAAAGTGAAAATTTAAAAAAAAATCTACTTATTAAATGGATTTTACTGTAATTTATTTTCATAGCTAAAACTCTATTTAAACTAATTTAATCAAAAAAAGTACAAAACCACTTTAACATTTCGATTCACAATCCATTAGATATATGTTTTTAATTTTTAATTCACGTGTTTCCTTACAAAAGATCGTATTTTTTGAAATAACTAGCATAGCAGCAAGCGTACAAATTACGAATAAAATTTCCATCATTAATCAGCTATCCAAAAATGTAGTAATGTTCATCCAAAAGCATGTAATTCGTAAAGAAGTCTGAGTTTTACTTAGTGCATATAAAAACGCTACAGGATGCACGCCTCTTCACTCTTTAGGATAGTTGGAGAACCAATCGATTTAACACCGTTTTTTATTATTCTTTTTTTCTTTCACAGCTAACTGAGCTAACGTAATCATGAAAATCTACCAAAAATACTTACAAATTTTAACTCACGTTCTTTACATATATTTTTTTATTTAATTACAGTTGATTACCCAGATAACAACAAAACGTGCTTTCGTGAAGCAGAATCGAAACTAGCACAACGAGACGTCCCATAGCCATTTGAGATACACAGTCTGGTATGGCTAAGATTTTAAATACATAAAAATAGTGATAACTTGATTGGTAGACCAACCATCCTAAACAATGAACCTAACCTAAACAATTGGTACCTACTTTGTCATTTTAACCTATCATAAGTAACCCCCACTTTTATCTATGAACTACATGTATTTAGATAGACATGAATACGTTTTGTATAGCTTATTAATGGGACAAATTGTATTTCTAATTTGTACGCTTACTACAATAGTAATTTTTTTTTCAAATAAAGAACATTTTTGAAAGGAAAATATAAATATATAAATAAATAAATAAAAAATGAATGTAAGGCACGTGATTCAAAATTTTAAGGTTTTTTCTTTTCTTTTTCATGATTCTGTTAGCTTAGTTATAGTGTCAGCTATAAAAATAAATTTAAAACATAGTGATAACTTGAACTTGGCCAAACTTAAACTTGGCCAAAGTTCCTAAAGAATGAACATTGATGAATCGTTTGGTGTTTTTATCTACGGTAAGTAAAACATATCCTTCTTTACGAACTACATGTCTTTTCATGAACATTAATGCGCTTTTGATTAGCTCATAAGTTGGACAAATTTTATTTGTACATTGTAGGCTTACTGCCATCGTATTTTTGAAATAAATAACATCTTTTGAAAGGAAACATGTGAATTAAAAATTTTGAAAATACATGCGAAGGCTCGTGCGAGTTTAAATTTTAAAGTAATTTCTTACTTATTGTGATTCCTTTAGCTTAATGAGAGCTTCAGCTATGAAAAATATATTGAAACACAACAAATTTAACTAGTAGATTTTTTTTGCACTTAAATGTCAAATTTTGTTTTATTTAAGAAAAAAGGTTAAAATTTAATTTCTTGAATACCTTTACTTTTCAGAAATGTGTATGGGGGTTAAAATTGTAGAATTTTGGCTCCCCGATCACGTCTTAAAAGGGATAAGCCGCGTTACCAGTAACCCTGTATATATATATACATATATTGCTACTTTAGACAGGATATTCCAAAATTTATAATGACTGGGGAGTAGGCTGCTTTGTAAAATGAATAAGAGAATGAGAAAGAAATACAACATGTGATAAAGAATAACATGAAAAAGTACATATTTCTTATTTGAGTTAAGAAGTTATTTCAAGAATCTCAAGCGATTTTTTTCGGGAATAGGGCGACCAAAAACTTGTTTGTTTTCACTTAAAAAATTGTCTATTGATGAAAGACATAGTAAATCGCAAAGATTCCAAACATAACAATTGATATATATGTATACAAACGCAGGGTGTACAAAAAATTTTTATGATTGTAATCCTTAAAACTTTAAATTTTATGGAAGCTAAATCTAAATAAATACAACACTTAATTATTTTACGGCCCTCATACAAACAGGTTCTCAACTTCTACAATGTGCCCCTTACATTAATGAGGAATGAAAAGAAATTCACTCTTTCATGATAAAAAGACTTAGAGATATGTTTAAACAAAGTAAAAGGCTACACAATACCAAGAATAGCAAAAGTACGTAGTACTTATGCGATCTTCGCTTACTTTCGTATTTTGTCTACAGCCCCTAAAACACTATGTTCCGATGCGTTTTTTTTTTCTCTTTGAGATCAATTAAAATGTGATTTAAGTTAATATTTATTTTCATGTTTTTCAGCTCTTTTTTAATGAAAGGATCGAATTTTGTACATCACCTAAATGATCTACGGAGTGTATTTTACTAAATGCAGTACTAAGTGGGAACTCTTTTGTACCGGGAATGATATAAAATTAAGTTCTGTTTTTATTTAGATTATAAAATGTCGGAAGACTTTCTATAAAATAAAATTCTGCACAATTATTTCTTTTTAGAACATTCAACAGCAATAACGCAAACAATAATTGTTATTCATGAGAATTACAAACGTGCGTAAACATTGTGTTATTTTAAATAAAGAATGTTAATGATATATTGTATATATTTGCGTCTCATATTTTCCCGTTTATAAAGTAACATTCTCATAATTTCCAAAAATAGAAATGTTAACATAGATTCAGTTACAAGGATCATTCGTGGTCAAAATTTGAGAACGTGATTTTTTACTCATGTTATAACTTATTTAAATGATTTAACGAGTAGACATAACAATGCACGTATTTCCTAATTTTCATAAAAAATGATAATGGGGTCAGAACTTCAAAGAGAAAACAAAACGAATTGGAACTCAGCCAGACGCAACGTCAACATTAGTATTGCGTTAATCTTCTAAGACATGCAAACACTATCTGAATGTTGCAGGGAACGATCGTGTCAGAAAATTTTCTGCTCGAGCGTCAATGCTTGTTCCATTATGGCGCACAGAAAATGGTCATAATCATTTCAGACAAATGATGGAAAATGAAAGAACATTATTACAGCAGTCAAATTAATTAATTAATTTTTAGTGAGAGGTTTTTTCTGTCTGCGTTTCCCATATGAATTGAAAATTGGCATTTGCTACTGAATATAAAAAAAAGAAAAGAGAAATAGAAAAGAGAGAAAAAGATTTTTTGCGCTCAAGTCATGGAGTTTCAGTTTAAGTATTACTTAACCTGAAAGTAATACTTAACCCTGTGTTGGTATGGTACCCTGTGTTTAACCATTGAACACAGAAAAGGAATTATAAATAATCTGAAATTAAAGATAAAAGAAAGTAAAATTAGTTTGAAATTTCCATAAGAGGGAACGCTGTTTCTTCGCAAATTGTGAAAGATTTTTTTTAACGTAGGATTGCATGTTCACCCATAACAATCCTACGCAAAGAATATTTTTCTGCGTCGACGAAGGTTATATTGTTGCCGTGTTATAAAGATAAATCCTGGAACTAACCAGGTGAATTATCTGAACTAATTCGCATTTATTTTACGGCAGTCATAAACATAATGTCATAAATTAAAAATTCCGTAGATTGATAATCTTCTGCCACAACATTTATACCCTATGGAAAAAAAATTCCCAATTTGTCCAATTCTAAATTACTGAGAGATTATATAGCAACTCGAGATTGTTAACGACATAAAATAAATAATTTATTGTTTTCTGTTGAACCACACAGGATTCAAATATTTAATTTGATCACTTAAAGGGATGTATCAATTATTTTTATTTTTGGACGTGATCTTCTAATTATTTTATTTATTTTATGGCAACATTAAATTATTAACACTAAAAATAGAAGATAAGGTAATATAGAAGAAAGCGCAATACATCGTGTTCGTAAATATTTCGTGAAAAATAAAAAGGTGTTTGCAATAATCGTCATTTTTCAATGGAAGCCTTATAACTAAATGAATGGCACGTAATCTTAAGTCAATAAATCCTGTGATACTTTCTAGAGAAAACACAATTTGAAATTTTTGTTTTCCTCGTGAAGAGCAATAATTATGAATTGAGATATTTTACTTCAGCAAGATTTGCAGATGGAAATTTTCGACGGGTGTATCTCAGTTCACTTTCCGTGCAGCAGAGGGGAACTATTGAACAAAATACCAGCAAAAATTGGCTATTTTAAATATTTCCATGATATTACACTTTCCGTATCAGCTGACTCACAGCCATACAATCATTTCACTAAAACAACTCACTCAGTAATTGTAGCAGAACATGGTATCCAGCAAAGGGCGTACTGATTTTATAATTAAAGATTTTAAAAGCAAATATCAACAAAAGAATGCAGCGAAATTTTATGTTTATTATGTAACCTGTAAAAAAAATTATTACGATACTTTCGAAATATTAGCTACAATGCCTACTTCTATACAGCGGAGTACACATACTTCCTTTAAGGGGAAGGGGATTGCCGACGTAATTTTAATGTTTAAAGGCGTAATCTTTTTGTGGTCAGTGGTCCTTTGATTTTCAGCTTCGAATGTAATTGAACTTGATTCTTTCTTTCTTGACTTACCATGTGGAATGTAGCATTCTATAAACTATGTATTGGAAAATGTTTATCACAATTCATCACTTGATTGTGAACATTTTCAAAAAACAGCGCATTTGAAAATAAAAGAAAATGTTAGATTAATTTATACTACCTTTATTGCACTGAATCAAAATACTTTCAAGTAGCATTAAAATGGGAAACTAAAAGTTACAATTTGAAACAAATAAGTACTTTTAAAACTTATCGATTCTTCAAAAATAAAACACAATTAAAACAAAATTCTGCACAATTCAAGAAGTTTTGGATAAAAAACCTACCTGTGAGTACTAGTTTGATTATATTCATGAATTTGTGCGACATAATTATCGACTGACAGGAAATAACTTTCATTAAATATTTTTAATGTAACATATATCGATTTTGTGACATGTGACATGAGTTTCGAAAATTAGTTAGCGAAATATTTTGATACATTAGTTTCAAAAATGGAACAAGAAAAATAAAGGCTTTACTTGATATGGGCGTTTCTAATCTTTCACTTTATATGTCACTTTTGACATTCAGTATCAGTGTCTAGTAGTAGGAAGTTTCTCCCGTTTGAAAAAAAAAAGTCAATGTACATTTCAGTTTTTTATTTGTAAAAGTTTTTTAAACAAAGGATGCAACTGCAAAAGGTATTTCGAAGCATTACGCAAATTATATTGATTTTGTTCGGCTTAAATAGCTCCTTTTTTGAAAAAAAATCTCTAAGCGAATAAAGTTAATTTGCAAGGATGCTGAGGAACAAACAAATGATAAACACATTATTTTGAAAAAAGAAATTGGCATAATTATTATGTACGGTTTTACTAAAAAACCTGAATCAGTGAAAATTAAAATAAATTTTAATGAAATCGTTATTTAATCTTCAACGTGATGCTCTTTATGAATCATAGTGCATGAACGCTATAAAATGCAATATCAGACATGTACCAAGAACCTGACATAAATGTGACACCACAGTCAAAATCAGAGAAATTTATTTTCTTGGTGCAATCGCCTATTTTCATCTTTTATAGACAAACGTTTTTATTATAGTGTTTTTCATTATTTTATCTTGGATATTCTGAACAATTGTATGAATACAAATTTTCGAATTTTCCAGTACTATATTGCCTCACATACATTTCTGATTTACATACTTCTGATTTATCACTTCGTTAATCTTAAAACTTTAGCCACAATTAAAATTTTAAAAAGGCGTTGAATTTAAGCTGTTAATTTTTAATTGAATCAAATGAATTTATTTTCTACAAAATATTTAGCAGATATATTCAAATAATATTCATTTATAAATTTGATTTTACAAATGCACTACAAATTTATTTAGCTCGAGATTCCCTATTAAAATTTTAATGCAAAATTCTATTGTACTATTTCCTGTAAAAATATCCAGAAGCTTCTAGATTTGAGATTTGATTTCCATGCTAATTTAGCTTCATAATTTTACAGAAAATATAAATCTAAATATGAAATATATAGGGAAAATATAATTTTCACAATGTGTCTCTGAATTTCTCAAATTTGCATTGAAACTTGCACTGACTATAAGCGAAATCGGGAACATGATACTTTATACACGATTAATGGGTTGTAAAATTAATTAACTGAATGAAATGAAGGAATACTTTGGAGCTTTTTTGTGTACATCTTTGTTGCTTTTGTGTGTCAAAAGTATTCTTCCGCATGTTTTCTAGGTAGTGCATCGATTAACAAAACTTATATTCTTATTTATCATTAAGAGTAGAGAAAGAAAATCAGTTTATCGATGAATTATTTTGAGATACAAATAAAGTTTTCTGAACATGCTTCCGATAACAGAAAAACAGCCCAGAAAATGAAAGCATCATTAATATACCACAAAATCTTTATCAGGTAAACAAAGGCTTTTTGTTCCCGAGCACATCTGGTATCCTTAAGTAATTAGGAAAATTTCATCGATCGTCAAAAAGCATTTCCAAAATGTGCATCGAAATAAATCGATCAGAAAATTAACTTAACTTATGTTACTTTATATGCATATGTTTTTGATTTTTATTATTTCAAATTTTAATTTTTACACACTACGCACTTGTCGTTCCATCTATATAATCTGGCATGGCGAAATAACAAAGTACCCAATTATTTCCAGATTTAGTAAAATAAAATGCGCTTTCGAATAAGAGTTATTGGTAATAACTTTTAATTATACAATTTTTTTCTTGCTGTCGTATATGGAGAAGCTTTTGTTCAGATTTAATGAAAATTCATCCAGTAAATCAGGTATTTAGCGCAACGCTAGTTTAGTGATTCACTACCAATGAATTGTGTCATTTATTTGTGTAATGTTAATCAGAAAGAAAAAGATTGGAAAGTTGGCATGGCAATTCACTTAAGAATGATGTTTCAAATGTTTTCAAATAGGACCATGCATGCTTTTGGAAATTTCTTTAATTGTATATTTTAAAAAAATATTAAATATAGCTTACACAAGAATACATACACGGCATATCAACGTATAAATTGACCGATCTTTATTTTCGCAACAGTTAGTACTAGGCTCATAGTTGAAGTTAGAAAAATAGTCAAAATTGTATGCAGGGTGAAAAGTTTGAAGCTGAAAGGAAAAGCAACAACAACAACAAAAAAGTCAATTTATATTTGTATTCGGCTTCTATCTTCTTAGATTTTATTAAAAAATGATGTGTAATTCTACAGTAGCACATGGCTAAACTGAGTACAGTAAATTACTGGAATTAAGAAAAGAACTTAGTTTGAATGGCGGTACTAATTAGTAATGCACACATTAAAAAATGAGTAAAATTGCTATTTTTCTGAATTACTTCGAATATGCGGCTTTTAATAGATTTAATAAGATTTTTCGAGCTATCCCAGGGACAACTGGTTCCTACAGGCATTTTTAAATTATTTCTGTTTTGATATTGATGTGCACCATAAGAGCATATTCGGACCACCGCACCTAAACAATTTCCAATAATGCTTAGGTGAAGCCTGCAGACTGTCCACATATGCCCTGCCAAATCAGAATATTGTAAAATACGTTATTTTAAATGTGGTCTACCGGTAGAGCTCGAGCAACCTAAACATGCAACCAGTTCTGAATCGAGCAACCAGTTCTGAATAATAAAAGTTTAGGACGGGAGAGTCCTGCCATAAAACACATATTTCTGTCTAGCTAATTAAATATGCGTTTTCACTCACTACTCGTCCTCCCGAAATTCATATCGTGATATACATGACTGTGTAAACTTGATTAAGAGTTTTTCAGCTACAGAAGAAATTTTCAGAATAATATACTTATACTATTTGTTAATTTTAGATATTTAACATTTCGGTGGCTTAGTCGTAGACCATTGAACTGCCATACCACATATTTGGTGTTCGATACTCAGGTTCGATATGGAAATTTTGACTCAGCCTTCCATTCATTAAGTAGACATATTATTTTCAAAGAGGGTTTAGATTGTCTTTTCAATTTGATTTTTGAACTCAAGTGTAAAATATTTACATTCTACAATTCGAGGATTCATTTGTAAGGATCTTTCTTTTTTTACCAGAATATGTTATTCTCATTGGTTATTCGTGTTGCTCAATAGACCATTGAAACACCAATGATGGGATACAATGTTTTGTAACGTATAGAATTCATCACAGTCGTACTTTTCCAGCGATCATAGAGAACAGGTTAAACCTACGCTCAAACAAATGAGCAATATTGGTCCTACTTACCTCTTCCTCCATCGCACGTGCCTCTTCCTCAAATTATGTAGAGTGAAAATTAACAGTGGATTCTTTTTAAAGATACTTAGAGGGTAAAAAAACTGAAAATAGTTTAGTTTAGAAATTATTTGGGAATTCTTTATAAAACGCAAATATCATCGTAGTACCAATTACAGAGTTGCACACCATCCACGAATTATTAAATCCTGCAGAACACAATACTATTAAATTCTATTTATGTGGTTTTTCATACGGAAATAAAAATGACCTCAGAATTTATTGGATTGAAAAGAAATCAATAGACAGTGCGAGGAATTTTTTCTTACATTTCAATACACTTCGATGATTTGCTCTATTCATATAATACACATCCTAATTAAATATTATTTACTTCCATTTAAATACCCTTTAAAGAGACCGATAAAGGATGCGAATAACGTTTGATGAATATTCATTTACTTGTACAAATCAGAATTTCACATGAATAGTTAATCCTACTTGAAAATTGGTGAAACATTATAACCCACTTTATTTCAGAGCTTAAAAAATATTAATTACATGCTTTGAATCATTTTTAAAATTGTTCTTGAATGAAATGAAATGCGTTTTAATCGTTTGCAGATGAAAATCCATAACTCATCTTCCAGCATAACGGTGCATTTAAAACGATTATTCATCCAGGAAAATGCTTTGTCTCTCTTTGAAAACAAACACAGCTTTATAACAAGACAGATATCATAACATTGCCTGGGGCTAATTACAGAACTTTTACCGGGATTGAGAAGTATGTAAGAGAGCAAACATAATGAACATTCGCTGCCTCATTTAAAATGTGTAACGCGCAATAATTTAGAAGATAAGTCCTTGCTTTCTCCGACTCCAAACTGTATGTAAATAAGCATTTTAGTGAAGAAAGCATTCGTAAAGTTCAGCATTATTTACTTTCTTAGCGATTTGTTTTGTGATTGTGTTATAGTTTACTCAATAATATTTTTGAGTTTCAGTACGTACTGAGTTTTTTTTTTCTTTCGCGGTCACAATTTCGCAGAATTTTCAAACAGATCTTTGTGTAACGTGTATTTTTGGAATTCGCTATGTAATTTAAATTCATTCATTTATGTAGATTGCTATGTGTCACAATTTTAAAGTGAATATACAAAATAAATAAAACGCATAGTAAATTAGTTTCCTTTCATTATTTATATGGAGTAAAGTTTCTCGTAATACAGCCTATAAATAAATATTTGTTTTAGCGAGAGAAAAATAATCTACGCCTTTCAAAACTTTTTTAAAAATTGATAACCCCCGGCTTGTGTACCAGAAACCTTTTTTCAATGTAATATTTTCAAGCAACATACCACATATGTCTAGAGAATTGTACATAAACATAATTTTGATTAAAAGCACTAGTCAAAGTATATGCATATTACATGTACGCCTTTGTTTTGAGGTTAACAGCTTCAGAAAGTCGCAAACATTCGTTTGACCTTTCAGCAAGTTTAGTTTTCAGGTTTGTTCAGTCATGTTCTGTTCAATGAGAGCATATGTGGCAAAAATTCTTATTAAAACCAATGTGAAATATGAATAATCTATATCACAATAAATGAAAGGATAATTATCGGAGACTTATTTCATTATAATAAAAAAATACGAAAATAGAAAATAGTCAAAATAAAAGTTGTAGCGTAAGTTTAATGTAGTTTAATTTAAGTATACGTGGACATATCAGTAAGTAACGCACATCATACCTAATAAAAGCGAATAAAGACAACAAGAAGCAGTTATAAAATACAGCACATTTATCAATTTTCCCGCATAACTACCATGCATCCTGAGGCATTTATCATAACGACGGTTGAGTTCAAAAATCCTTGTGCTCCGTTAGCTATAAAACAAGACGCCATCGCGCCGACCGCCCATGTTTGTCTCCCCTGATTAAAGACATTGAACTCATAGGGACTTAGAACGGAAATAGGTATGAGAACTCCATACAGATGTCACCTAAGTTTTGAGTTGTCCAGCGGGTGACTCCAGAGTGCTGTTCCCTTTGCTTGTAAAGAGCTGGCAGGGAGCAATAGTCATTTATCACTGACAGACTTGGTAAAGCTCAAGGTTGGTTTAGCCCAAGAGTTTAACTAGTCTTACCAAAAATCATAATCTTATCTACTAGGGATAAACAATTGTCCTGAGTGGCTTCCAGTACTGTCAGTCAAATAGCGCAAAAAGTGTTTTCTGCCAATAAACGCAGTCCCATATTCCAGTTAACTCCACCATGCAACCTAAGTCCCTAACAGATAAACGGATGAAAGCAAAGCAATTGCCTTTTTACTGCACAATATGTGTGACTTAAACATCTTACCACAGCGGAACGTTTTTATGAGTTGAGACATATGGAAATTAGAGCGTTCCATGTCTGGACTGTATGATGTTTGCTCCAAAACTCCCACACACAGTTAATAGAAGTAGTTCAACGTTTCACCATACATTGCCGCTAAGTTAGCTCAACATTCCTATGGAGAAACCTTTCATTATGATTTGGTTCGTGCCTTCAACGTTTTTCCATACAAAGGTTCCAGCTAATTCAGCACAATTTTCTGATAAAATGTTTGCTATTTTTATTAACAGTGTATTTCTGCAAGCTTTCACGAATTGGACAAGTCGTATGCAGGCGGTCTTGCCGTGCATCAGTTTAAGGTTTTGATTTGCTGGACAGAGCCAGCTTTCTTTCCTCCCGTAAAAATAAATCTTATCACAGATCGTTATTTTTGGCAGTTGGCAATGTAATTACTAAAGTCATTTTACTGGTGACTGGTGAAGGTTATTTAAAATAAAGAAATTTTGCATTCCACATAGTTGGTAGTACCTTGCGTTCCCCTTTTAGTGAATAATGCCATTTTTACTAATATATTTCCTCTTAAAAACTGATATGTTCGTTACTTATTGATATCGCAACGTGTATAGTGGTGAATGTGTAAAAAATATGAAAAATAAAGGGAGTTCGTTAAAAGCTTTAGAAACGACTTAGTAAATTAAATTAAAATAAGAAAAGTTATGATATTAAATTTACATATACATACATACATGCATATATATATATATATATTCCTTTTTTAATACCATATCAAATATACAAGTTAGTAATACTGCATTTCTACAGATTTCTCTCTCAACTCTTAAGTGAATGTGAAACTATTAATAAAAAAAAAGCTAAAATATATATAAAAAAAGAGAAACACATTAACGAAGTTTTATATTCACGGCTGTTTCCTTTTATTCGAAAGTGCCTTCCTTGAAATTTCTTTTAAGCGGAAAAAAGGATTAGAATTACTTAAGGACAACTCTCGTTTAGAAGTTAATGATTCCTCAAATCTCAGATCACTCTGGGAGAATCTCATTTTAGCTGATATAAAGGTGAAGAAAAAGAATAATATACGATAAGCGAAGAACGTTTAAAAAAGCAATTAAAATTTGAACTTACTGAAATCACCTTCAAGAGAGATTTTTGAATTCATTTATATCTTGAGGGAAAATATGCTGCCGTAAAAAGTTATTAGTAAAAAATAAATAATGCTTAATTTATTTAAGGAAATGATAGCTTTAGATTTAAAAAAATACATGTTAAATGTATTTATCAAAAGCATCTTATTTTTTTCCACTTTGTTCCTAGAGCATTTTTTTTTTTTGCTGAACACCTCTTTTGTAATTAAAAAAATAATAAATTTAATTGCTTCAGTAACCATTTGCATTTTATAAAAAAAGTTCAAACATGAGATTAAATATTGGTGCGATGATGCATTAAATTTTCTTACTTTTTACAATGAAATGTATTCAAATATAGGATAAATAAACAAATAATCGCTATTAAAAATGACAAAATTAAAAATTAAATAATTTAATTAAGTGAATTTACCAAAAACTGTTACATAAATAACACGATCAATTGCTTCTAAAGAATTTTGAGCTTCAAGTAACAAGTACAATTATATTTTTATTTAACATACGTATATATTAAGTACAATACAAATTTACTAGTAAAAAGGGAAATAAGAAAAGCTACACTTACAACAATATTCGACGAATACAAAAAATAAATCGTAAAGAAACCATGCTTGATTAAATATTGAACATGAATTCAAATATATCTTATTATTTTATTTAAAAAATGCTACTTAACCATGACCCGCTACTGTTACTAAACTATTTGTTGGTACGAAAGGAAATTTTTAAGACACAATATCTCCTTCAAAGCTTGTTACATCTATGTGTTTCAGTTTGACATTAATTTTGATTTCGCTAATGATTTCGTAGTACAAGTTTTAACTCAATCCTTCTAAAATACTCTAACGCAGTACATGTATATATATATAAAAAAAAGAAACACGAAAGCCATTTTAAGAATTGCACTTGTGACGAATAGCTTCACATCTATGCCGAATGGATGTCTTATGCATTTTCTTCAGGACTCTGGCTCTGGTGATTCTAGTGATTCTGTTCCCTTTTACATGCATGCTGTATCATATACAGCTCATTTTGATGTCGAAGCTATTTATATAGCCATGTAAGAACTTGCTGTTCGTCCCGCTCCATCTGATAGAGCAGGCATAGTCTCAGATTCTACCTCTGCTCTCTCCAAACTTTATCAGACAAACAGGATAGGAGTTCCCGAGTACAGAGTTGCAGAAGCTCCTCAAGAAGATTGAGGGAATCGTTGCTTTCCAATGGATGCCTTCCTATTTTGGTCTAGAGATACGAGATGGTTGACTTTTGGGACATTCTACAAAATTCTTCTAGAGTCACGCTCCTTCATTCTGCTAAACTAGAAATCAACAGAATTTTCAAACAGTCATTCTGCCACTTGGCTTCCCAAGAAGCTGGCGACACGCCATAAAGAGTGCTGTGTCAATCTTACTGTGAGCCGGATTCATCCCGAGCTGCTGCAGTGGCCATTTTGGACTTTTAAGAGGACACGATTGCCTCAATGGCTATCTCTTCCGTATTAATTTGACGATTTCACACGAACGTATTTTATGTAGTTCTAAACAAGCTAGGATGCCGATCATTTGGAAGACTATTCTGCATTGAATAATTTTGACTGTATTATTAAGAAATACTGGAGCGCGCATTTTCCAATGACCAGGTGGTCAATGGCTGGCATTGTTTTAGTAATTTTTAGTATTGCAACAGTGAGAGAGTAGATTTAGAGACTTAATCAAACAAGTAAAAATACAAACTTAGTAGAACTGAATTTAAAACGTAAAAATACATGATTTTTTTTTTATAAAATGTAATTTATTTTAAAATATAGGGTGATTATTGTTAAAGTTCCGCTTTAAAACGATCTGAAAAGGAAAACTACTGGACTAAACGTTATCATACTTGGTAATTATGTAAAGGTGGTCAGTTCAGGGGTCCGATCCCCCCCCCTCCTGAAGAACATTTTGGAAGGTACCCAATTGGTAAAAAAGGCAGTATGTTTCGCAAAAGGGCACTATATCATCATCAATTTAATAACAAAAATCAAAATTTCGTAGGGGAGGAGGTACAGACCCCTGCCTCCCTCCCCCTCTTGAATACGTCCTTGCCCCTGGAGTTGAATTTTTTAACTTTTTCTTCGCCGATAGTAAATCCCTTGATCACCTTTACACAATACCAAGTTTGATAACATTTCGTCCAGCAGTTTTCCTTTTCTGATCGTTTTAATGTGGAACTTTAATTATAATCACCCCGTACTTCCCTGCATAATATCAATGTCCCTGACATTTTCAATCATCGTTGATAATATTATATTAAAGCCATTTTACGACACAGATATTTAAAACTTACTTAAATTATAGTTAATAAAAATTTCGAATATCTTTAACAAACTCTTTAAACAATTTATGTAATTTAGAATCTAAGAAAAGTATTTTAAACCAAAAATCTTGTATTATTTATATGTATTCATATGTCGGAATTACCTTGTTTACATGTGCCAAACATCTTCATACGCCTTTCATCATTTATAATGCATATAATAGAATTTTATAAGTTTTGATTTCGTTAAATAAATCCATATTTAATGAATCCTATAATTCAAATATTCTCCGGAAAATTTTCTCTCGAAAATTCAAAAATTTTGTTTAGTGTGTTAATGTAAAATAATTATAAATGTTGCGTGCATCATTTCTAAGAATTGGTACGTTTATGTGCATGGTCATTATATAATTAATGGCAATATCATTCCAAACTTTTGTTGGCATTAATGTCCATTTACTGTATTGATTTCTGTGAGGCAAAATGCTGTATGCCAAAATCTTCAAATGGATGAAAAGTATCAATGTGAGTTTATGCATGCGAAAATGAAATTTTATTGTATAAATACAGAAAAGTTAAAATTTTACTATTTCTTTTCCGTTTCTTTTGTAAACTTAGATAAGCAAGTTTATAAAGTTAAAGCAAACCTACTTCATTAATCATACAAAGCTTTTTCAGCACGAAAATGCACACTCCTTAAACTGCCAAGAACTTATGGAGTATACGTAATTTTCTAATAGTTAAGGGCATTCGTATTTCACTAACAGTCTGCGCAAATCAAACACTTTTCAGCGTAACTCAATCAGATATCTTGTAACGAAAATGTTGACATTCGCATGCTACGTCCTTCGCGGTTCATTTAAAAAATTCCAGTTTTATTTTCTACTCTAGATTATTGTTTTAGAACTAATAAATAGACATTTTTGTTTAATTACTACGCAAGTATAGTTTTAAGTTTTACTTGCACATTTTTGAAAACATTAATGCCGAACCAGCATACCAACTGCTCCGATACTGTACTGCACAATATGTATTCTAAATCTCTCATAGGACAATGCGTTATGGAATAGACATATCAGTTTATTTTAAATCTACAGACCGACTGACGTTCGACGAATGCCGGCATTAAGGAAATGCACAGTTAAAAAAAATGTTTATATGGTTAGTTGTTAAGTTGAGGGCGATTTACTGCTGAAAATATACAGCGCTACCAGCACTAAGGGTTTGTCGTTGAATGCTAAATATGCATAAATGCATTTAGATAGGTTAATTTTTTTTTTCGTTTTTTACATGCATCATATCTCAAGGAAAATGTATTATTTGGACAAGTTTTTCTTTTTATAAGTTTGATTGTTCTATAACCTCTATTTTAGATTTTTAAAAATATATTCGTATCGAAACAGATTGTAGTTAAAACTGTTTTAAAAAACTAACGCATTACAAACATTGAAAATTAGATGCAAATATTGCCGAATAAATTAGCATATGTGAGGCTGTTATCTCCGATAGGAGAGTTGAACTGAGAAGTAGAGTAGACTGGAGACCGTCAATAAATGACTTTGTTTAACGTAATAAAAATATTTTTGCAATGTATAGTAATTTTTGTTGATTTTTATGTGGTACACCTGCGTGTTCTAACACTAATAGCAAATACAATCACATTGGCATTCATTTGTGAACACAAGTTCTAGTCATCTTTTTAGCAGTATGTGACCTGAGCCTTAAGGCTTGTTAATGATGTTTACGTAATGCACCTTCTGTGACGCTGAATGGCACTAGAAATTCAAAACTTTGTTTCAGATAGCGACTTCAGTAGTGTGACAAGTCGTTATATGACCACAGCAGGGCATTTAACCATGAAAGTGACGTCACGGTGCTCATAGTGTCATTAAATAAATTTCAAATTATTCATATAATTTAAGCCCAACGATTCGTTTAAGGAATATCTCAGGGTGTTTTGCAACTCTGGTTTAGATAATTACCGTTAAACAAACGAAATTAACCGTAGCTGGAGACATGAATTTCCCAACGCGGTCACAGGCATAGAGTCAAAAAGCCTTCGTTGTAATTTTTCTTTAGTAAATAGCATTGGAGTCTATTTTTGAAACGCATTATATTCTGGAAATCATGTAATTACCAAAAATATTAATATTAAAAGTGCTAAATTGTATAATATTAAATATTGGAAAATTGTTATATGAAAAACACTAAACATCCATTTAATGAGTACTTACTTCGTTTAGATATCATGGGATGACATTATGTTTGATAATTACTGGAATTTATTAAAAGAAAGGAAAAATACAATATTTTTAAATATTACCTTAAGAATCTTTTTTTTTAATTCTTTTTGATCTTTACATCATTGAAATGCAGCAGGGACATACGGCCATGGAACATTGTCCACATACTGGGTGCTTACAAAATGAAATAGGGTAGACGTTTTCCTTTTCAACTTTTTTTTTTTTTTGGGGGGGGGGGGTACTCGTACCATCTGTTCGAAACAATGAGGTAGAAGGAAACAGTAGGCAAACAGGAGCAGGAAAACAGTAGGCAAATAAACTTCGTCATTCCCCTAATAGTCAAATCTTGCAAATCTGACTTTATGCCTAATTTCAGCAAGTTTGAGATTTGTATACCTCACAATCATAAGCAAGATGCAGGTTTAGAAAATGTAAGTCAAGGCATCATTTTTTGTCAAAGATAGTTGTGGAATTTTGGGACGAATTCCGGGCAGCTTGAAAACAGTATTGTAGTGAGGCATACGGAAATGTGAACTCACTAACGGCTTCTTCAACCACTTGAATCTATTTTAACCTATCCCATAGTAATAATTTTCCATGTAAGCCATGCTGACTTCCTCTTCTTCTGAATCTATCCGAATTTTCTTTACTTTCTTCTTCATGATGGCTTACAATCGTTTCTCCATCGTTGATATCAGAATGATCTTCAATATCACAAAGATCGTCTGGATCAAAAGGCCGAATTTTTTCGCTGGAAGATCCTGGTTGAGTATCATTCACTTCTTTTTAAACAACAATATGTTATTCCAAACGAAGGAAGCGGATTGCAGTGTGAAATACGTAAAATGTCACTTGTACGTTATATTTTTTTAATCACAGTTTCAGAGACATAAAGTCACTGTGACTTCCTCAATAGCAATGAAAAGTTTGAAAAAGAATAGCTCGGTTATACTCGCGTGTTCAAACTTGGACATCTGAGAAAGTATTCATAAAAGAACTACTTGAAATTACTGAGGAGAGGATTGTTTTAAAATGCAAAGAAACGCATGATAATCAGAGCTAATGAACAACACTGAGCATGATAATCAACACTGAGTCACTTTGACTTCCGTCTCCAGTTGCGGGTTAATAAAAAAAAAATCAATTGATACTTCAAGGTAACTTTTTTTGTCATGTTATTCTTGTAAGTAATAAACTTTCTATATTTTATAATCATTAAAGGAATTATGTGGGGATTAAAGGAAACACTTCAGTAAACAGGAATTATATTGACAACCGATCACGAGATAGAATATGCTATAAATATTTAAAATGTCGGATTTCGGATTTAACGCTAGTTTCAGATTCTCATATACTTAAGGCTGTTGCTTGGCTTCCTCAAAATATTTAATAAATTGCCAAGAAGCTTTTATAATCCGGATGAATAATCTATGGCCTTTACGAAAAGAGGATAAACGGATTTACTTCAAAAATCTAATGTTTCATTATGAACCATTAATATGCTATGAAGTAAGCATTTAAAAATTTACACTTGTCTTCAAAAATGAAGGATAATGACAGTAATAAAACGTAACTGATTTTTAGTAATAAAATATTAATAGGAAGTTGTATAAAAGTATTAATTAGCATAAATTACAATTTTTGGTAGTTAAGTACTTCCAAAGAATTGATAGGAAAAGCAAATTTATGGAAATGAGAAAATGATGGAAAAATCACATCACCGCCTGAGATTATTTTTTTTAAAGGTTGCATGCTCATCTAGGACGAATATGTATAACTTATTTCTTTATTTCCATCACTATACTAAAATGTCGATCAAGTCTTGTGGAGTTGCACGCTGCTCTTTTAAAAGTCTACTTTCAGTTCGTGGAGGGTCCGGGGAGGAATTTGGCTCCTCAATAGTTTCATACATGCTCAATTATTTTGAAACCGAGTGAGTAAGATGGCCAATATAATCGAGCGATATCTTCTGTTTGCAAGTAATCTGACATCAACATATACTCCATGCACTCGAGTATTATCATGCATTAGAAAATCTCTGGACCAGAAGTAACCCTAAACAGTCATAATGCAGGGTTCCAATAAATCGTTCAAGTATCTTCGGTTACAAAACTGTCTTAAAAGGTATGAAGTTCTGTGCGGCTATTGTCATGATTCCTCCCCAAACCATTTAGCATTATTACTGTTACGTGATGCTTCATAGATAGGAAAGGTAGGTTTCGTGTTCCTATCTCTCTTCAGACCAAAGTAAGTCTAGTATCAGTGTTCATACTTCACGACGGAACCAGTTAATATTGGTCCTTTTGGAGGCTGAAATGTGTTAGATACAAACCATTGTTTTTCTAGCATTCCTTCGTGATTCCGTAAAACGGTTAATTCGAGTTCCTGTGGCAGACTGGAGGTTTAAAATCAAACCTCTTGTACCCGCTGCGCATGTTCTTCCAGCATATAATGAAGGAAAATGGTTCTCGGATGCAGTTATTGTTCTTGACGCCTTTGGCCAGTCTGCAAATCAACTGATAAAGTTCTTAAACAGCAAATCCGAACCTTTGATATGATGATATGACTTGATACTTTGAGGGATACTCAAATATCGGGATCCAGCCATTTTTGTTTGATGTCAGGTGATTCTATCTATTATTCGCCATTTCTGACTTTCAGTTAAGGGATGCCTTTGAACCATAAATAACCAGCACTGATCATTCTCAGAAACCACATTTACTTAAAAGAACATTAAAGACCAGAATAACAACCTGTGTCCACTGAGTACGACATTGTCAGTCATCAAAGTTGTAAATTTTCTGCTGTAACTAGTCAAACAATTCCTTTTAATTAACATAAATAATTGCAACATTGGGCATTCTTTGTCACATTAACTAAGTGAGGATATTTTTTCTGATTATCCTTTAACTTTGATGACCAGTGCATATCGATTTATTTCAGGGAAGTAAAAATAAATCAGCATTGAAAAAATAATGCTATGTCCACTGTTAATTCAATTTTCCTTAAACTTGAAGTCTGCCGCAAAACCTCTGCCTCACATCTTTTGTTACCATCATTTAAAGATTGCATATGTTGATATCACAAAAATTTACGTGGGCAAGTAAGAATGGAGAGATGGATTAATTTACAGTGAAAAAAAGTATTAATATTAATATAAATGTTTTACAAAAAGAAAATTAATAAATAAAGCCAAAAGTATAGAGTTTTAGTATAGAACACTTTTCTATGCATCTGTTCTTTTTGTAAAAAAGAACTAAGGCACATCATCTCAAAGACGCGCAGGTGTACGTATTCAATTCTGTGCAATGTATTGCTTCATTTCTTACGTTATTAAAATTCGTGCATAATGTTCGAAAACCAAAGCAAGAATTCATCATGGGCGCAAAATGGGGGCGTCTCACCTGCTGCCCCATTTCAACAGCTAAATCAAACATATTGCGTCAAATAAAACATCATTAATGTATTTTCTTTTTATAATCCCTGCTCATACTGATTGATGTGCAACAGTATGTTTTCTTATGATTCTTTTGGAAGCCCATCTGACAGCTAGCAAATGGTCGGCATTTTAATGGACAGTAAACTACCGTAAGCAATAGGTTTTCTTTTCATCCCATAGCGGACATTTTATTAGTAAGGGGCAGGCCACTGACAAGTTCGTCAGTGCAGATCACTTTATTACGAGGACAACCTACATTTTAGAAACCGTTGGAGGGATAATTTAACAACTAAATCCTAGCTGGGTTTCGACACCAGACCCGTGATCGTAGAAAGTGCGCCATACAAACTGGATCACCTCATAACCCATAGTGATATTTACAAATGTTATTACATTTGAAACTGATTGATTAACTGTCTAACGAATTTGAAATAATGATAGGTACAAGATATGTATCTCAATTCCTGTGAATGCATCTGTATAGAAAATATCAATTCTACCTTCACCATTTTTATTAGGATGTATTTAAAGAAAATAAATAAATATAGTGCATGTCGGCTAGAGTACACATCAAAAAAGTATGTCAGATTTTTTCAGAAAAAAACTGCCAGCCAGGATGCCAGTTTATTTCCGTCTTTCTTTATTTTCTTTATTTTTTTTTACAGAATTCTTCCATAAATTTTACAGATTCTCAGTTTATTTTACAAAAATCTTCCATAAATTTTACGGATTCTCAGTTTATTTTACAGAAATGTTACGAATAAGGAAAAAATACGGAAGACTTCTGTAAAGTATACGGAAATAAACTGACGTCCTGGCTGATAATTTTTTCTGTCAGTTCAACGGATTTTTTTTGCAGTGTAAGGACAAGATACAAGATACAATATCTTGAGCGCAGCTCGCCTTCTTGGCTTGGAGCTACTATTGCTCTAAGGCTCCATCCATATTAATATAGTACAAAAGTTCTTGAAATACGCATCAATAAGCAGTTATTTGGAAAAGACAAAACATAACAATAAATTTTAAATGAGAAGCAAAAATGAGGCCGAAAACTTTATGCAAAAGGAAGAAAATTTTCGATTAGAAACACTAAAACGAAAACAAAATGATGATTCTCTACATTTATAGTGTATAACGAGAACATTTCTTTATTGCATTCGTACAAATATTCACCCCGGTTACTTAAATTCTTTTGACGAGAAAACTCAAATATTTTAACATGGGTAAGCAGTTTGGTTTGTATCCCGAGAGACTGGGATTGGAGAATGATTGCAATCATTGAAAATGTACGATCCCTGACTCTTCTACTTCAATATTAAAGAAATGAACTGATTCTGATGGCAGAAGGGGGTGTTCTCCCTGTCCCTCATATGACAAGAATAAACTTTTCCCTGCGGGTTGCGTGTTCTTCTTACTGCTGAATAATGTAAAGAATTCGGCAATAAAAGGGGAAAAAATATCAAGAACATAGTACCTAGTTTCGAGGTTACCGCTGCAACTGAATATCTATTCAGTGGTATGATCAGGGAGAAAGCCCTTTGTATTAGACATGCGAGCTTACGGTTTTATTCCAACTCTGTTCGTGTTATTTTGAGCCATTTTCAGCCCATGAGATCTGCTTAGCTAGAATGTCACAATAAAGAAAAGGGGATAAGGCGTTTTAATTATTCTGAAATATTGGCTACCACACTGATATATTTAAAAAATAATATGTTAAATAAGTGGAACATTACCTACAGGAACACTGTAATTACGATCTATATGTAAAACGTTTCCTTTGACTTTGGAAAACGATAAGTTAACAATTAGTGTAATGCCCATACCATCCTTTAAAGATTTTGTGTTTAGAGTTACTAAATATCGCAATGGTTTATGAGTCAACTAAGCATTTGAATTGCAAAAATATGTTATAATTTGTCAGTGTTAAAATTAAGCTACGAATAATGGCATTCCTTCATGTCCTACTCTACGAATTACAATGAGCATCCTTATTTTTCGTAATTTTGTGATTTAGCAAAGATTAATATTTTATCAACTGTAGTTTAGAGATTGGTATACCTATTCTAAATTTACAAATTAATATGTGAATGAATACTTTTAATAGTTTTCGCTATTAAGCATAAACAATAAATATAGTATGCTAATTATGGGAGCAAGCAGTTTATTTTATTAGTTGTTTATTCATACTCTTTATCTGAGTTTCATTCATCAGTAAAATAATGCATTTACAATGCAAAATTTTCAAATGCTTCATTTGCTAAATCTTTCTGAAAAATCATTTATAATCCAAAAGCATATGTTGAGAAATGATACATACATTTATTTTCTAAAAATGTATGTATCTTCGCATCTCCAAAATTTATTCCGTGGGAGCACCTGATGCAAAATGGTTTTACATGTCTATTAAACTTCATTTTCCTCTTAAAAATGAATGAATCATTCAGGCAAACTTGAACGGAACTTTGAGCGAATAATCGATATTTTCTTCTTATTCATCTATTTCAGAGTTGATATCGATTTTTTTATTGATAAAATAAAAGTGCCTTAATTTCTGAGACAACAATGGAGACTTTTAAGGAAATAGAAGATGTTTTTAGAAGTTGATATTATCGATGCAATAACCTGATTTGGACGGCGGCTGAAAAACATAGTGCATTACACTTTTGCAGCAGTTCTTTGACATTATATTGGCAGTCAGTGGTGGGATCATAGAAATGTCATGTGTGGTGGATACTGTAGTATTAATATCTTGGTACATTTTGCAACTTTTGTATAACATTTTTTTTTAGTTCATAATGTCTGGCAGCAGTATTAATAAAGTACGAGTACTATGCGTAAAAATTAGAAGTGTAAAAATGTTATTCATCAATCCATTGATATTTTTTATGAAATAATGCAATCGAAACCGCTGAATAGTATATCGGTTAATTAAATATCCCGCTCAATGTAATACATTTTGAATGTGCCAAACCGATATAATTAGTGAGTGTGATCCAAAATAATGTAATATGCCGCTTTAAATAATAAATTTTTGGTTATTCCATTAATCGGGTTCGAATGTACATTTATATGTTTAAACAAAATGCAAATATGTATGCAGGATGTTCCTAAATACAGTGTCCATATGTAAAGCTAACTACAGCAAAAACTATTGGTAAGAATGCTTCTAAATTTGTAGAAAACATTAAAATGACTAAAGGAAAGGGATTTCCGTAAAATAAATCACTATGAAGTGACATTTTGCAGTACTATAAAGTCTGAAACGCAAATTCTTTCACAATGCAGAGTTATAAGACATTTGCTTGAGAGATTCTTCATTACTCTTATAGTTTTAGAAGGGTAGTTACATAGCATAAAAGTACGTTACTCGTGACATGCCCTTACTGTAACGGCGATTTTGCGCTTCAGGCTTGAAGACAATATCGAACCTTAAGATGAATTCGAAAAGGTCCAATGCGGAGCTGTGCAGCTAATATGGAAACATGATGGTAAAAAAACTGATGGAAGTATTTGAAGCAACAGTATCATTGACAGTAAGATCCAGAAGGGGATGGGAAAGTGTTGATGAAGAGACAGGGTCTTTCATATACGTTGCTGGTTTTAAGTGGTTGATATATGTCCTTATATCCTGTAGGTGACAGATGGTGGCAGCAACGAAGAACACTAGACTGAATATGTCAAACTGCAGTAATTGCACAGCAATACCTTATAAAATCTGTAATATTGTCTGTATCTGTCTCTTTTGTTCTTAATAATGTAATGCAAAACGCAATCTGGTGGTGATTTTTTGTATTACTTTTTCCCACAGACATATCTCTCCCATCGCATTAAGTTTTTTCTGAAAATTTGGTAGTATTCTAAGATTTTGTTTTATACAAATCTAATTCAGAAAAGCCACCATTTTCTTCTGAAAACTGCATTCATTCCTCTAATTCAAAACTTATTTGCAGTTTACCTTTGCATTTACTTTTATAATTATGCTAACATTTTTCTTCTTGCATAAAAATAATCTGGCATTTTATAACGAAAATGTATCTTAAAACAAAGTTTAATTTATTATCTGAAATTCATATTCGATTATAGAGCAAATCTCCAAGCTTTCCAAATTGCAACAACCTAATTGGGATGAAAATGTACAACTAAATGAAGAGTAACAGAGCCTTTAGACAAAGTAAAATAACGAATTTCACTATTTCATTTAATGCTTGACGTTAAAGTATAATTTACAGTTACTTCAAAGACTTGAGCAATTAGTTTTCTTGACCTGAAATATTTAGCATTCTTTAGGCAGCAGCTGTATTGATCCAGCTGAAATATTTTTAGAAAACTTATCCGTTTTCACAAATACATAAATTAATTTTAGAAATACTGAGACACACAATAAATCTCAAGCTAAGTTATTCATTTTTGATTTAGTAAATATGATACTTGCATTTGTCAAGAAATTGGATGAAAAGGTTTTGAGTCATCATTAAAGCTAAACAGTATGCTTAGAACGAAAGTAGAGGGCTTTTAATAGCCATAAATAAAAATGAAATCCATTTAATTATGAAATTTAATCGATCTAATATACATTAGTGTATTTAATATAAAATACACACAAAATTTGTTACATTATTCCGTACCAGAATTCGTATCTAATAGCTGATCGAAACATGATTATTACTGGTAGTTGTTTATAATATATGGTATATAGAATATATAAATACTTTTTTCTTTATTTCGATACCATTTTATTACATTATTCAAATTGAAATCCATTTAAATTATCAGAATATTTTTTTTATCCAATTGAACAGCTTAATATTTATACAGGGTGAATCTAAACTCTTGGGCAAAACTTTAAGGGGTGATACACAATGAGGAATCGTAATCACATAGCAATCTGGGGAGAAAAACACAATTTTAACTTACCCGGTAATAATCACTTTTGGAAAAGCATTGAAGTGGCCGTCTAATTTCTTAACCAAGTTTCATAAACAATACGCTCGTCTCCGAAAATGTCATCCATGAAATAAAATACACTTTTTAAACTATCTATTTTAGTCTTCTGTTTTCGGAGAAAAATAAATTAGTTTCTGACGAAACAATGGTCGAAAAGCGCACTGTTATTTCAGCACTTTTTCCTAAGTGATTATTAACAGCTACACGAAGATGACGTTGCCAATCCCACAATGCTATGTGATTATGATTCCTTATTATATGCCCTAGCACCCCTTAAAGTTTTGTCCAAGAGTTTAGATTCACCCTGTATAAAATACACTAACCTTGGATGTAAGACTTGCATGTTTACGAAACGTTTTCTTCATAATTTTTACCCTCAATAATTTGTTCTCTTAAAAAGAGTATATGAGAGTACATTCAAAAAATACGAATGGATACAACCAAAGTGGAGAATTTTAATGAATTCTGCACTCTCAAAAATTATTTCTTTAATTCACGTAAATTTTGCAGCAGTGCTGAAGGTATATCTCCGTTTCTTGTTTCTTCTCTCAGTTAAGAAACTTTTTCAGATTCAACGAAATTTTTTTCCTCTTTCTTCAGATTTTCGAAAAGAATTAACGGAAATATAACCAAGGTTTCCAAGGAGGACGAAAATTATTCATTGAAAAATGAGGAATAAATTAGCGTATAAAGATGCACTCTCAAAAGTCATCTCTTCAATTCACGGAAAGTTGTCTGGCTGTAATGCTGCCGGAATATATCTGTTATTTGACAAATATCCATATATTTTTTTTTTCTTCTGTCATTTGAAGAAACTTCGTGAGATTCAACAGATATTTTTCCTATTCAGATTTCATGGAAATATTACGTTTCCATTCAGAAGATTCGCGGAAATATTAAGTTACCAAAGAAAACGGAAATTGTTCGTTGAAAAATGAGGGATAAAATAGTGTGTAAAGGCGAATTTTTCTGAGAGTGTGGATCATATTTTAATTTCACAAAAAGGTCTTAAAATGCAGATAAAAAGAATGATTGCCATTAAGTATTAAGACTTGGATCTCCAATTTTAAATAAAGTTTACAATTTTACTTTTTAAAAGAAAGAACTAAAAATATGAATCAAACAGAGGGCGGTGCAATGTTGAGGTTGGTTCTCTACAAGTAGATTTTTAACAATTTTTGTGAAATTGCATTATTTTGTGGAGAAATATTTGAAAATATAAAACTTCCTAACTAAATTTATAATCTATTAATATTTATACGGTAAATTGAAACTAAGTTAGTTATTGGAAAGTTATGTATATATAGGTTGTGAAAGTGGATTTTAATGAAAGATAAATAGATAAGTAGCTTGTTCAAAATGTTTAAAAAAATCACATTCCAATGTGAAAAATTCATTGGCAATTCAGATATTAATTCCAATATGTGAAATACTCCAGTCACAATTATTTGGAAATTTGAAAGTGAAACGCACCATATCATTTTATACAATTTTTCCACTTTATCCAATTTTGCTTCTGTGAACTAAAGAAACTTCGTGAGATTCAAGAGATCTTTGTCATCTTCTCCCGTTTTCATGGAAGTATTACGTTTCCATTCAGAAGAATTCACGGAAATATTACGTTACCATAGAGAACGGAAATTATTCGTTGAAAAGTGAGGGATAAAGTAAAGCATTTGACGTAACGGGAGATTTGTTTCAATTATTAAGAACAATTTTATTAAACAAAGTTAAAAAATGCGCTACATAATAATTTGAAACCCCGATACTTCTAATATAGCTATCACTGTAATATGAAATATTAAAAAAATACATGAAACACATGAATAGAATATATGTGCCCCATACTAAACAAAAGAAAAGTTAAAAAAAAAAAATAAAATTTTAAACTAATAGGGAAGGTGGCCGAAAATGATCCTAACGGTAAAACGATCCAATTATGTTTTCTTCCAGACAAGCAGTTCTATCTACTAACACGTAAACTAGTTTGAGCTAAGTGAAGAAGAAGAAACGGCAATATTTAAGCAATCGATGTATTACGCATCTGAGTAGAATGTGTCAAAAAATTGGGTTTTTTCCATTTCTCTTTTAAGGCAAGCACTAAATTTCCTTTTTAGTTAGAAATACAGTATTTAAGGTGTAGAAATATGACTTAGCTTTCTGAATAAAGTATGTTTTTAGATGTAAATTACACTTGCTAAATTTGTTATGTTTCTCGGCGTGTTCTACTAAAATAACCTAAAATAGGCAGCCGTACTGCCAGTAAAAATTATCCATCGACTGAAGAAACTCCAGTACCGGTCCTACTCATCATGGTAGCCCTTCAGACGTTCTCAAAATACGTAACTCCCCATTACATTATTTAATTTATTTCACTTTATCGGAGGCTATAAATACACTCTTTTATCTTAAATTTTTCATAAAGTAAATGATGCATACTATATGATTTCAAAACTTATTTTATTTTGATTATGTATAGTCAAAATTACTTTTATACATTTTATTTTGTCGATAAAAACCAATTTACAATTATTTTCAAATGAAGGATAATTCTAGCCTTGGGTAAGGGTAAAATGATCCATTGGACTCCTTTTCAATTTTTTTCCCGTTACTCAATCTGCTTTTGAAATATTATTAAAATGTGTTTCTGATTCAAAATATAGTATGAAAAGGCCGATGTTTTACTTAACATGTATGCTACTTTATGCAAGTTTTCCCGTTAAGGGGATCATTTTGGGCCACCTTCTTCTAATTACTAGTAGAAATACTAAAAAAATATGGTTAACGCAAAAAGTTTTTAAATACATTTGTGATTATTAATTTTACGAAATTTTTATTACCAACATAACACCAAGGCTGTGTACAGTAAAAGGAATATTAAAAGCTCTATCTGCATATGATACTTTGCAAAAACAAACAAAAAATGTAGAAGTGTTCACTACATACTGCAACGAATAATGCTAAGAGAATAGTGCATATACTTAATAAACTTCTCCTAATGATGCAAATATTAATACCAAATAATTGTAATATTATGCAAGGGAATGCTTAAAATCATTATAAAAATGCAACACTTATGTTACGACAGACGCATTATTTGTCTTTTTAAGTTTTGTCATATTTGTAAGCTCTGGAAGGCACACAAAAAATGAAAGTATTTTTTTAAATGAAAGTTTTTAGAAAACATGAATTTAATGCATACATATAATAAATATCCTAACATCTGAAGAAGAATACCCTAAAAAGTTATAAAAGTCACATACAACATACGTTCAAAAAATCGGTGCAAGTTGTAATAGACATACTATTAAATTTCGATTTGGAAATATGTTTATCAACAGTAAATGTTTTAAAAGATAAGCTAAAGATTTCTTAGCATAGTATCAGATTTCTTAGTATAGTGTGAGATTTCTTAGTATCAGACAGCATAATTATGACTACCCATTCTCATTCAGGCAAAATCATAAAATCTAATGAATTTTACATAAAAACTGGATATGACGTGAAAATCAAAAGATGAAACTTTAGTAAAACTTAGAAATAACTTAATGACAACCTTATTAAACTAAATACACTTCAGTGAAGTGGCATAGGGTAGTAAATAATTCAAAACAGTTTAAAGCAATAGATGAATGTTTGTATCTTATTTTTTTAATCTTTCAAATATTTAAATGCTCCTCTATTTTATTTCAAATACATTTTTAAAGCACGAATTTTCAGATACCTGGGTGATTGTTATTTGACATCTCCGTAAATCAAATAGCATAACATAGCACTTGAAATTTACCGTGAAAATTAAAATAAAACGCATAGTTATCAAAATAAATTTTGATGAAAATATATTTTTTGTTATAAATGATAAACGGCATCAAATTCAATAAACAGCCATACATAAGATCAAAGCCAAAATGGAACAAATACTGAAATAACTATATCGGCAATTGTCTGCTGAATGGAATCTTGTAGAAATTAACTGTCCAAAATATAGAGGTCATTCGCAAAAAGAAATATCTCGTTAACGCCCTCTTATTAATAATTATGGGATTCGTGAGGTGAGTACTATTGGGACAAATCACTCTGCGAATTCCCTTTACCATTAGCAGAAACATTTCATTACAAAACAAAATGGTAAATACCTGCATTTATATATCTCATGAAGATTTTGTTCCAAAAAATACAGTGAGAAAATCGTAGAAGCTTTATGGGAATACTTTATAGAATACGCATACACATGCAGTTTTAAATCCTTTTTATGCTATTCGTCTTTGTAAAAATGTTAATTAAATATTCTCGTTTGAAGTATTAGATAAAAGTTTGGCAAGTTGTGAATAATCGTCTGCCACTTTTTATTTTATTATAAGGTAGAATAATAGATTTATTTTGAAACTGGCTCTTAATGTTAATTAATGTCTCGAAAGTTGCTTTACAGCACTTTTCGAGGAGAAATGTCAGTATCATCAAATTATAAAGCGATGTCTTGTACTTCAACAGGTATTGTACTTCAGATGCATTGTATTGTACTTCGATGTAATGTACATCGATGTCATGTTATTGTGTTTCAAGAAAAATGTATTTACTTCAATATATTTATACTATTTCAGAAAATGAAACTAAAAAAATGGCAACAGAACCACAGCATTAAATTATTTGAAGGCAAGAAAGTGAAATCTGTGATCTTTTAAGAAAATCTTAAGGCTTAAACGATCCACTGAATTGAAACTACATAATGAATTTTATCTTAAAGTTGTTACGCTTTTACCAAGTCAAATTGTTAAAAGAAGTAATTGTAGAATATTACCATACAAAAATTACATAGGTGTACAGTGCCAATTCCTTGCAAAATTTGATAAAAGTTATAGAAATAAATCAAGATTTTAATAAAATAAATTTTCATTACTCAACTAGAGAAAATGGCCTTAAAATGGTTTGACTATTGTAGGCAAAAATGTCTAACGAGATTCGTAGAAGTTTCATGGGTTTTTTTTTTTTTTTGGTTTTTTTTTTTCTTTTTTGTTGGACGGCAAACTGGAAACAGAAAAAGTCTCAAATAAAGCAACATTAATTAACAATGCTATCAGCAGAGTATGTTAATAAGAATTTTTAAGGAAGAAATTCTAGGTTTATATCGACAAAGCATTTATACTCTTTAACTGCATAGTCGTCAGTACAAAGCCTCAAGTATCCTGAACGATACCTCAATAAAATGACATCCAAGAACACGGAATAGACTTTCAAAGACGGCCTAGGAGATGTAGCTTAAAATTGACGATAAAAGAAAAATGCTTGCTTTAATGAAGAAATGGAGTTACGAGTTATTGTACAAAACGATGGTATCAAACAGAAGCAAATAGACGCAAAAAACGGCGATTTTTACATAACCGCGAGGTATTAGGCTTTGTATCCGTAAAGTGTACACAATCGCCTCTTTGTACTTTTTCAAATGAAAATGTTTATGCATTTTGTTTCTTGCTGCGTTGATGAATGCAGCAAACACTGCCTTTGATAGTCTCTTTTTTAAGTGGAAACTTATGTTAAAAGGCATATTTTTTACTGGTCGCGTAAATAATAAATCATTAGTTGATTATGTGTTTCTCGTATTTACGTTTAAGTTACGTATTACGATTACGGCTAATATAAATTATTTACTCGATAAAAGTTTGCTAAAAATATCTAAACGTAAGGTATTCAAAAATGATATAGGTAGTGCAATGCAGAAATTATAAAATATTTAATATAAATACACATGAACGTTAGTAATACGAACAATGCCTCGCCTACTTTCAATTCTTCTCGGTATGTTCCAAAACAATCATTCTGAACCTGTATACAACAACTTTTAATTGATTGTACCGTCTAGACGTTTAGTGAATTATGGTGACAATTTTTTGAGATTTTAGCGGGAGGGTTTTAGCAATCCTTTGAAAATAATGTTTTTAATAAGTCTGGGTTCTGAAATATTCACTGAAAAATACAGAACTGCTTGAGCTCATATCGCACTACTGAAATGGTTTCTTGCTAGCTTTCGATGGCTGCTAACTTTTGAACAGATTATACTACGAAGTATTTGTGCTATAAGACATATGTGCAGTTTTATACGGACAGAAGGGCTGTAACAAAATGAGATTTATACAAGAATTTCCTCCATATAAATATTTATAGTGACCAACTGATCAATCGCGGGAGTCGAAAATAAAAATGAGATATTCTTCTAATTTTAGTGTAGATTGTAATTTATGCAAAAGTTTGCAAAATGACAGTAATTGTTAATGCTTTTAAACTTAATAACGTTAGCATTTATTTAAAATAGTAATTTGGTTGTCAGATTTCCCTCCATTTAACCACGGCCTTTTTGGTGTAAAATTCAGGAACACACTGAATAAGTAATTCAAAACTCCGCAAAATTTCTCGCCAAATAGTATTTTGCTGAAAACTCCAAGATTTAGTATTCACTGAATCTATTCTTGCATATTCTTAAGTAAAAAAATGCTGATTCCCATTTTTATTCATGGTTCTCTTGGAACGTTAAAAAAATATGGCTTTTTATATGTTGACAGGAATGGATTTGAAAAAAAAAAAAGTTTAGCGGTCAGCATCTTTACGATATATTTATTGAAAAACTATAGTTCGTATAGTTCGTATAGTTTTATATAAACTATAGTTCGCATATAAAACGTATGGTTCTATAAGTAACCGTGACTCAAATGGTTACCTTTCAGAATTGCAATGTTTCTTCTAATAAATATTTAATTCCGATACTTTTATAAGAATTGCTAAGCTATAAATAATAAAATTCGATAATTTAATAATCTATATAGTATTAAAAAATTTATCAAACTCTGTTATTTTGATATTTTTTCTAAAATAATTTAACAAATTTTTTGAAGTACATTTAAAATATTATATGTCTAATATAGTATTTTAATTGTTCCCTTTATTTACTATCAGTTTCTTAAACAAAAGTCAGACCTCCGCTTGATCTAATTTTATGTAATTAATTGTACATCATATACTAAAGAATAGTTTTATAAATTATGTAGATTAATAGAATTTTTTATGCTTTGAAATGCCACTGACTTAAACTGAAAAGTCGTGTAAATTTAGAAATTCTTAAGTCTTCTTCACGTGACTTTTAAACAATCAAGTTTTTTTCAGTATTTTTCTGTAAACTTAGAGATAACTTGAAATCTTCTCCTTATAAATATTCTTATAGCTTGAATGTACGACAGAGTGTTTAAACAAAATCCACTGATAAATTTTAAATATTATACTATATTTAAATATTATTTTTTACCTTTCGTAATGTTGGGTAAGATAAAAAAATACGAAAATATTGGTGAAATATTTCAAAGTATATTACATTTCATGATTTTTTCTCAATAATTTGACATTTTTCAATCTTAATCAGGAATTTAAAATGAAAGTTTAGAAACCCAATACTGTTTAATGGAATCCCTAAGTAATAAGAGCTATTCAAACCTGGCACTTATCAAAAGTTACTAATGCTATTGAAAATTCGTTTTAGGCTGATGGATTAAAAGGTTATACAACCATAATAATATACTGTTAAGCTGTATAATCCAGATACACAAAAAAAATTAATATTAAATGAGCATCGTACAACAACCTTTAGTAACGTCTAATGAATATCTGAATTGCAGCCGTCTATTTTAGAAGGGCGGGCACTTAAGTGGAGTACTATCGTCTACATAAAGAACATTTAAAGATAATAAATATTTATCTCCATTTGCATCAAAAATGAGTTACGAAATAGTGGACGAACGGACATTATGCAAGTTTATTTCTTCATGTATAAATCAAAACGACCTAATTAATATAATGAATCTTATTCACCGATGTGTGATTTAAATTTAAACTTTCTTTAAAATGAAAGTCAGAGTTGAAATACTAAACATTAGATAATGATTTTAATGGAGACATTGAAGAAAAAATTATTCGATTTATATAATTAAACAATAGGACAAATACATAGTACAAACTTAAGTATCACATATTTAAGAACTACAGATGTATATCTGTAAGATTATTTTTTATGAATGAATTGGATATATTATTTAATTGGGATATTAAAGGAAATTATTCAAGAGTAAAAATTTATATAATTAAACAATAAGACGAATAGAGAATTTATTTAAAATATCACACACACACACACACACACACACACACACTCACACACACACATATATATATATATATATAACTAAAAAAATCAGAAATTCAACTTATTAACTCAGAATAATTTAAATTGCATAATACCTAATATAAGATAAATAACATATAATTACATTCATTTAAATTTAATGTAGAGTCGTATAATTAAAATTTTCAAAATTGAAATACATTTTTTTTTTGTCAAAAAGTATCTGAATACATTTCTCAAGTAACTGGAGGATGTTTTAGCGTAATTTCATTCATAAAATTAGAATGTATAGATAAATTATATATTTGATTGATAAGTTTCTGCATCAAACTAGATTTTTCGGACGGTTTCACACTTTCAAAATAACAACCCATTGAATCAATAATGTGCAACTAGATTTAGAATATTGTGAAATACATACAATGTAAAACACAAAGAAGCTTTGCGGTAATTTCCATATCTATGGAGACATGGACAATACCCGACTATTAAGAAGTACCGTAAGTAAATATTCAATATTTCTACAGATAAAAATAATAACCTAAAGTTTGAAAAGATTTAACATGAAATTATTACTTAATTTTAACTTTAACGCTACCCTTTATATAATATTCTATTATTTAAAATCTGATTAAAACATTTTTAAATGTTTCTAAAAGAACAGCAAATCAATCATAAAGTTTGGCCTATCTGCTGAAATACTTTCTATAAATAAAATATCACACAATAAAATGTATTTCACTTAACAAAAAACCAATATTTAATGAAAGACTGTATGTATTCTATGATGATTGCAATAACGTTAAACATTCTAAAAAAAGTTTCAAAAATACTTTACATACTATCAAATTGTTTGAGTAAATCGACTAATAAAATGTGTGTATTTGGATTTCTGCATTTTCATATGATTGAATTTTTGATTATCTCGAGAAATTTGTTCAGATATCTATATATATATTCACGTAAATTTACATGTAAGGTTTTTTTTTTGGGGGGGGATGTTTCCCATTGTAGAAAATACTATTTTCAAATAGGTTATATCTGCATTTTCTTGAAATTTATAATGGGAAATCTCCCCGTCCTGCCCTCATTCAGCTACACCCCTGCTTATGTACAAAAATGTGGATATCAGTTTCAAAAATTAAAAATATAAATATTTAATTACTTTTGAACACATTGGTAAGCTTAAATTCAGAGCAACAAATTAATAAAAAAAAACATCCTTTCCCATCATGTAGATTAACTTCTACAAAATTTCTCAATACTTCTCAACATTGCTAAAACATTTCTCATCCCTACTCATATGGCTTTCTTTGAGAAATTAATTAACGCCTAAACATTTTTCTTTCTCCCGATTGAAATAGTGAAATAAAAAATTAATAATACATATTTTAATTAAGCAGATTTCGTTTAAATAATTTTTTTAGAATTATTTATGTATTTTATGAGGTAAATAGTTATTTTTTTTCCAAAATAACAACAATTGTGCTCATTAAGATGTAAACTGAATTTAATTATATTTAACAGCAAAATATTTTGATTAAAAACCCTTTGATTTAAAATAAATACAAGGAGCGCAAATCTAAAGTACTTAACGTAAAATAACTTTTCCGATTTGAAAGTAGTATAATATTAGCTCTGAAAATTTAAAAATTTACACATAAAAATGTGTACATGGATGTAATAGAAGGTATGGAAATGTTATAGAAAATATTTTTATGTATAATAGAAAAAAATTGAAATGCAATTTATATATGAATTTGCAACCTTGATTTAAAATTTCAACGAAAATTAATAAAATGCAGTTATAGAAGTAAAACTTTACTCGCTCTCCTCTTCATCCGGCGTAAGAAACCACCGACCATCTCCTAAACTAAAGCGCGAACACGCACAACTACGAAAGAAAAACTAATTCCGAACCAAAACATCACCTACCTGTGTCCTCGAAAATACTGTCCTCATTATCTGTGTGATAAACCTCTTGCGCTGCAGCAACACATAAAACCAAAAGTAACCAACACAATAAGTTCATTAAATGGGGCATCCTATATAAAGTCCTCTTCAAAACAAAACTTTCTCCTCCTCTTTTCTTTTATTTTAACAAATCAAGCCAGAAATGAGAGAAAAGCACTTCAAAAAGTCCCCCCGAAACTAAAAATCGAAACAAACTCTTATGGCACACGGAGTAAAGAGAGAGAAAAAAAAGTTACTCAGCGAGCGACTTCTCTAAATAAAATATGTTGGATAGGTAATTCAACGGAAAGAAGTTCTAATACTGAAAACCAGGGATCACTGGTAACACGTCCGCTTAGATCCGCAGCTTCCAGGTGAAATGGCATGGCAGAGCACGCATCAATCAGGGTTGCCAGAGAAAGCCAGGTTGGCGCATTTTTCGGTTTTAGGAGGGAATTAACTTTCGCCAGAATAAGTACATAAAAAAAAGCCCATAAGCAATTTTTAGGCATTTCTAAATATGTATGTACATAGATATGTGTGTCTAAATAATAGTTTTTCTATATATATTTATTGCGACGAAAATGAATGGAGTTGAGCGCGCTGTAAAAAGGGAGAATTTGGGAGAAGTAAATATTCTTGATAAGGAGTGATGCAGAGAAAATAGCTGATTTTCAGTTTATATTTTTTACAGATGGAAGTACTTATTAAAGGAAAATGTATAAATTTGTGATATTAAGTAATTAGATTACGCGATAGTTATGTAATTTCTTTTTAACATTTCACATAGAAACTTTTCTTTTCTTTTTTTCATTTAGTGAATTTATTCCGTTAGGCAATAAATGAATATATCTGCATTTGAAAATAAAAAAAATGCTAATATAATATTTCATAACGGATTGTTTAGGAAATTTAATACATCTGAAGAATTTTCAAATAAAATTGCAATCGGTATCACAATTGAAAGGAAAGTAATGTTGATATATTGTACTGTCAGGGCAATTTTAAATTATATTTTTTTACAACTCTGCATTTTGTAGCGAATAAATAATTCTGGAATGACTCTAAAATGTTCTTAATATTTTGAACAGCAGTTCTGTTATTTATTATAAACTGAAAATACTGCATTTTGTTTTTAAATCTGAAAATATTTCAGAATTTTTTTTTTATTTTACTATTTAAAAATAATAATTATAGTATCTTTTCTAAACTAAACGAAAACTGCATTTTGTAAATAGAATATATCAATATACTTAAAAGTGACATTAAATATATTTATAAAATTTCCGTTTATAATCTAAATTTTTGAAGGTACTTTGATGGTTCAAAAATATATTTTGTTAAAATTTAAAATTATTGTATTTTTATTAAATAATAATAAAATGTGCAACTATTTAATACTGGATAAATATGGTACTTTTTTATTTTAATTTTAAAGAGCATCAGAAATTTATTATTGAATTCTTTTAAGAAATTAAAACTTATTATTTTAAATTTTGACATGCTACAGAAATTTTCTTAAAATTTTATAAATAAAATGAAGGTATGCTGTGATATATAAATAAAAACAATTTATATCTATTGCTTGCATTTTTCAAATGATAAATAAATAGGAGATTACTCCTTTGAAAGAAATACTAAACGTAATTACATGCCATGACCGAGAAAGTTTTTAATTACATGTAAAACGCCACTGCGTAAAAGCATGTATGATGTTACAAGCAATAAGTATATCTAAAGGGAAAAAAAAGTAAAAAGAAGTACGCAAAACACGGTTTCACATTTAATTAAGATATGCAAAGCTTGCGATATTTGTTTAAAAGCTTTAGCAACTTTGGTGCGTTCCTTTTCATTGTTAGTTGAGTTACTTCCTAAATTAATTAAATGCTTTAAATGAAACAGTTTAATTCTGCCGTAATTTAAATAATTTGCTATTTTCTGATAAGGCGGAAAAGACTGAGAACAATTAACTTTACAATTGATTGAATTTTCAATATGTGTTTTGAGTTATTTGCAAATCAATATTGAGTTATCTTTTAAATTTTGGTTCTGATTTTTTCACGTTACGAATTTTGTAAATCGGTTTAGCACTTTTTAAATTACTGAAATTGTGACTTAAATGAAATTATGATAAATTTAAAATAAAAGTTAGACTTTACCTATCCCACTCTCTATATGTATTTATACATAAAGATAGGTTCCAAATTATTAAATCCTTTTCAGATATTCGTCCTAGCTCACTAAACAAATTAAACTTTTTTATGCGTATGCCTGGCTGCGTGTGTCCATTAGTATGATGATTTCACATTCAAGCATGATATAAAAATATTTGAAGTGAATGAAAAATATTTTTATCATAAAAATTCATGCACTTAATACTTATATTTTAAAGATTTTTAAATTTTAAATAATTTATGAAATCTTGGGAAAATTTTGTTTACCTATCAATTACCGTTTTTATTGTGTAAGGCTATGAAATGAAACCCAGCAACATGATGAGGTTGCTTTGTGCGAACTTATTCGAATCTGGCCTCGTTCAGAATCATCCAGAGCGAAAAGATTTGATATTTGTCACTGTTTACATGATAGTATAAAAGGATATCATTTCGCATTCCTTTTCCCTGTCTCAAATGATCAGCTCACGAGAAGAACATAGCCTCCATAGGTCTTAACTGCACCATCACAGCATGTTAAATGTTATCTTTTATCCTTTTGCATTCAAACACGGGGTAGTCAATTCAGAATCCAACTTCCAACTAATCCAGTATACTCAAGAAATAATTGAGGATGATTGTACGAAAGTTACTTCAGAGTGACGATGCGGCTTATACAGAATTTTTCTAGGATCAAGAGTATTGATTCAGGGGTTCCACAAAATAAAAAAAAAGAAACATCATGAGTTGCGTGGTTCTCTGTACTTAACCCCCTACGAATACGAAATTCATATCTCCTTTTAGGTGCTCTTAGAGTATAGGTATCCAGCAACAATTCTCTCACACACGGAAAACGCACCATATGGCCATTATCGTACACATCTATGTCATGTCTTTAGTATTCTTTTTTTATACAACCTGCTTATTTTTTATATTTTAAGATCATGTGCTCTTGTCTGCATTTTACATGTCTAGTCGATTTTGGACCGATTCGTGGACTTTCTGCATAAAAATTACTTCTTCACTCTATTGTAATTATGAAATCACGAATATTTTCAAACATAAATTTACACGTTCTAGGATTATATTTTAATAACTTTCTGAAATATAATGTACTGATGTTTGAGTACCCTATGCGATTTTACAAATTTATTACAATTTTCAACGCATTTCCTGAAGATTGATGCAGCGAATGTGCGTGTGTCTATATGTCGGAAAAATTTCGAATAGAATCTTAATTTTTCTTATTACTGCATATTTTACAATATATGCTTTATATTTTATAATTTTATAACTTTGAATTTACCCAGAATAAGTAATATACTTTCATAGCTCATTTTTTTTTTCTTTAATGAAACTTCTGGGCGGATATTATAAAATAAAGCTCTTTCAAAACGTATTTATTTACTTTTATTCCGTTGAATTATATTTTTTCTGTGACAAATAATATAGTACTTAAGTATACATTTTTTGATATTTGCTAATATAATTCTGGATACATGTATTACAGCAGGTTTTCTGTGAGGTTCCGTTATAAAATGTCCCCGTCGACATTCAATATATATATATATATATATATATAAATATATATAGTTTTTGTGCATATGAAGATACAAATTTAAAATATACTTTGCACCATGACATACTGCGTTTAAAAAATAAAAAATAAAGTACAAACCATTTTATTTCATTATTAAAAAATGCAGTTATTTTTGTTTATATATAAGCATATATTCTGTTTATATTATGAAAAAGTGTTTCACCTGAAAGTGTGGAATACTGAATGATATATTACTGGTGGAGTGCCTTAGCTAACATTTTACAAATTGAATACAAAAAGTTGTAAAAGTTATTTATGAGAACTCAAAATACACAGAACTACTCAAAACAATGTGCTGCAGTTTATTATTCATGTGTAAAATATAAATAAATGAAGTCTAAGTCTATTTTCTAATTAAGAATATTCCTGTATAAAAATATGAGTGTATTCTTAATATTTCCTATACATATTTAAAGGAGATTGACTTAGAATGTATTTTCGAGTATTCAGCGGTTTTTTATTCTTTATGCGGTTTGCATTATTCGTGAAAATTTAAAGAATTAACAGAACTAGATCTAAATTATACAAAAACTCGGAAAGGCAAGATATATTCTTTTCGCCAGAGTAAGCAATGAGAAAATTGCAATCTTAATCCTAAAATATTCCCTGGTCAAATTAATCTAACCACAAGCATTTTTACTTTGTGAGCATTGACCATGTAAGGAAAGTATTGTAAATAATGAAAAATTCCACTATGACATTTTAGTATTTTTACATGTTTTGAGATATCCAGAATTCATGTATGTGTCGTTTAAAATGATGGATGCATGTGTATGAGTCTGAACGCGGCATCTACTGAATGGTGGATTCGATTGAGCTCAAATTTGGAATGCGTATTCTAGATCACCCTCATACAAACTTTATTCCTTTTTATGTATAAAATAAATAAAGAATTTTGCAGGCTATTGTGGCTTATGGACACAGATTTTTGAAAGATTGCAAGTGTTTAGATGGTACCTTTAATTGATCTAAAATTGAAGTTGCATGTTATAGATTATTGTCATGTGATCAGCATACAGTTTAGCAAGAGGTGATTTGATAGATTGGCCGTGTAGAGCTACGAAAAAGAATTCTTATTCATTACGGTTTATGGCACATTTTAAAGTGCAAATGTGTGTGAATAGTGCATTCGAATACGCTAAAATTGCATATGTATACTATAGGTCACAGTTACACAGCCTTACTAGATTTTGGTTTGCGTAGAACTTATGGATATTGTATAGGACTACAACTCCAAATAATTTTTTCTTGGCCCCCTTTCTTTAACGTAAAATTTCTATGAGTAAATTGAGACGATCTTTTTATCCATATTTGCCAACAAATTTTTAAAAGTATGGCAACACTGCAATAGGTAGAAATGGCCAGTGACTGTAGATTGTTTCAGGTCTGTATAGTCAGAAAAATTTCAGATATTGTCATATGAAGATGAGGAATCGAAATTCTTATCATTTCAAACATTATTGCTCTAAAAATTACAGAATCTAAATCAAAATTTTTAAAAGGCGATGCTATTTTTTTCTGCGACAGCTCATGAGCACATAAAAAACGAAGTATAACATTTGAATTATGCATGCATTCAAAATTTAGTGACTGAAACATATACAGTAATCAAAATTGTAAAGGAATAAAAGAAACACAGAGAGAAGTTCTAATGACGCAAGGGAGGATGAAGAAATATTTTTATTGGAACTAGACTGTACCCTACTGTTAGTTCATTATTTCTTTTGCCTTTCATTGTGAGTTATTTAATTTATGTCAATGTAAATTGTGACTATGTTGGTCTCCTCCAAAATGCTCTTTTATTTTATAAACATTTTACGGCATCAGTTTTTATCGTGCATGTGTTGTTACGGCATCATTTGTGATTTTTAAGTGTGTTCATTAGTTGTAACATATAAATGGACCCCATGAATTTCACATATGGTGAAACAGCTGCAGAGCTGTGTCTCACCTTATAAAATTCTTATATAGGAATAATAAATGCCAATTGCAAATCTTTGTCTTCTCTCATCTCGCATGCATATCTATTCACAGGAGTAGAAAGGGTGTTATGTTTGATAATTTCTGAATTTTTTCACTATAACTATAACCGTGAGAACTTTGCTATCTTTATTCATAATCTGGAACGTATACTACCAAATAAAATGTATGGTATTTTCTCTCGATTGGTTTAGCGGATAGGCCTCTAATAATTTTCATTGGGGAATGCAATCCCGCACTGTTTTTCCTCATGCGGGATTTCGGGATTGAGATTTGTTGATTCCGCGGGATTGACATTTGATTTAGCTAGGGCTTCATTTTAACAGAGAAAAGTAGTGAAAAGTAAGATTTTAAGCACTATGAAGTTTAATAATCATAAATAGTCTTATGAGATAACTAATGCAATAACTTACAGAAATATGAAAAATTTTATCATGATTTCCAGAATAATGTACTAAGTTATGTTTTATATTAGTTGCTAAAAATGAGGAATTTACACAGAAATATACAATTTATAGATGCATTCAAATACTTACGTTATTTTCTTAGTTGCTGAAGAAAGAACGTACAAAATCGAACAAATCCAATGAATAATTACCAAGTCTAGATTAATTTAATAAATAATTAAAATTTTAAATTATGAAAAACTTTTTATAATGAATTCGTGACTGTTCTCTAAAAAATAAATTATTATGAAATACTTCAGTTCATTTGGAAATTCGGAAGTTTGAGAAAAATTTAGATTACGATGTTTAGATTTAGATGTTCGATCCAGACTCTCATTGTAAGATAATTAAAAATAAATCTAAATTAAAATTAAAATTTGTAATTATTGATTCGTCTATTGTTAGATAAACGAGATAAATATTCAAAAATTTCCATCTATTGATTGGAAAAGCAGAGTGAAATCGTAATAAAAATAATTTATCTCAATCTGTGTCAATCCCGCGGGATTAGGATTGCAGTCCCGATCCCGATTGCCTAGTTTTCAATTTGGGATTTATTTATTTTTTCACAATATTACTGTTGCATATGCATATATATTTATTTTAGTAGCTTAACCATCCAACCGGCTGAGGCGTAAAATACCATCTACGTCTCTGGAGTTTTTCACTGCTGTACATCAACAATTTATATTATTTAAAACACTTGACTACTCAAAAGTATGTTTTGATTTTGTATGTTTTAAACTTAAGAATTATTTCTAGCTACAAATCTACCTCTCTCTCTCTCTCTATATATATATATTTATTTATACATATATTTCTTTTTTATCATTTTAAAGCTGGAAGAAAATTTTTATCGTAAAAACAAATTTACACTATTTGCTCAAGACGCTCAAAGTGTTCATTTAAAACAGTTTTTTTTGTGTGAGTAATGCATTTCTTAAAATTTATTAAAATTACCTTTTGATAAAAGAATTCTATGTTTGGAGTATTTCACATCAATGGTTTCAGTTTTCTCAGTGTGTCTTATTATACAAATCAATACCTTTACCCAAGATTAAACTTTTCTTTTTCCCAAATAACTTTTTTTTTTATCCCAGTAATAATGATAATGAATTCTTCTGTTCATTTACCAGGAACATTCATCGCTTGTGTATTATTTCCCCAGATTAAAAAAAATAAAAAACTGAGGATGAATGATTTTATCTTTATTTTCAAAACCGTGTTTCTGCTTTAGAGTTCATAATTTCCCAAGATGCTTATTGATAAGCTTCACTGCAACTCACTTCGGGGATCCATCCGAGAGCTTAACGATGAGTGGTGTAGATCATTCCATCCCACAGATGGCGCTCTTTGTCAAATTTCAAAACCCGCGTTGAACTTCTTGACTCGGAGAAATGTCCCTAATGCTTCACCTAAAGAGAGAACGTTGAAAGTTTTAGTATTTGTAGTTTTATGTTACACATATCCGGAGCAAAATAAGATGGTCAAGATAATTTACAATTTTTAGTTAGTTAGTTTTGTTTTATTACTTTATTCAACATTATTCACATTAGAAATATTTCACATAATTCCACTATTCACATTAGTTCCTGCTTGAAAAAAAATGTAATTACATTAATGCAAAACAAATAAATAAGTTAATTAATTTAATTTAAAAAATAAAGAAGAAAGAATAGAAAAGAAAAATCAATGAAAATCAATAAATAAAATAATGAATAAAAAAATACCTAAACAAATACTGAATCAATAAACAGTAAAAACTAATTTTTTTTAACCTTTTATGAGAAAATATTTTTACTATATAAAGAAAACACGTAAAAGTAATTTTTCCTAGAATATTCATTTTCAGAATTCAAAATTCGGCAGCAGGTAATATATGTTTATAATTTGAAAACTTATCTTGCTCTCACGCTAAATTCTTCATCAAACTAAACAAACTATGAGTAGACAAGCGTGAAATCTCGTAAAAGCAGGAAAAATTCCCGGATGCCATTCCGCTGACACACATTTAATAGTTCGAAATACAGCAATGCAGAAATTATCATTACACTAGAAAACAGGCATTAATTTTGTTTCCTCTGTTTCCCATATAAAATAATGCAGCTGCTTGATGTTAATCCTACTGATAAACATAATAATTATAAAGAAGAAGAAAAAATTTAATTTTCTCCTATATTGGTATTTTTATTTAACTTCTAATTATTTTATTTTTTATTAATCTTCATTTAATTTAATTTTCATTATTCATATAATTTTCATTTATTTTATTAAATTTTAAAGTGAAAATATATATTAAAATTGCTTTGTCGGTAGTTTTTAAAATTGATTTCTAAAAACGGATACATTGGCCATCTACAAATTCTTCGTAAAGATTGATTGATTTTAAAATGATTTTAAGGGAAAAGGGACTACTTAGAAAAAAATTTCATTGATGAGACAATTTCTTATTTTTGCAAAGTTATTAACTAAGAGAAATTTCCCTGAAAAAATCACATATCTCCAGAGGACATCTAATTTAGTTGCATGCGTGATTGAGTATCTTTTAAATTCAAATTGTTATTTTTTCAATCTTTATGGATAAATTAGTTATCGAGAAAACACATTCAAATATTTTTGCTAAAATTTTAATATTTTAGAACACCTTTTTAGAATCACAACATATCAGTTCCAGAAATTGTTTGCGTGTTACCTTAGAAATTTAAAATCTCAGTCTACATAAAAGTAGAGAAATAATCCTAAGTAAATAATTACGTCATGGTTCAACTATTAAAAGCTTTTTGCGTTAACTGAAAATATTTTTTCCATTTGAGTTAGGAAGATATTTGCTTACTCACATCTCCAACATGTAAGATTTAAACAATCAATTATATTGCAAGCGACGTACGTAATCACAGAATTTCAAACCAAAAGCTGATGGATGATTATAATAAATACACATAAACTTTAAGAATATTTAGAAAATTAATTTTAAAAAACTTAATAAAATTAGACTTAATAAAATTTAAGAATTCAAGTAAAACAGGTTTTGATTTGCATGCATGTGCGTTTTATAAAGTTATTGAGTTTGAACGTAGACTGTTTATGTAAGAAAGAAATTTACACATACCTGCAGACTTATACAGCGTTTTAGATATTTACTAATCATAGAAAATCACATATACTCGAAAAAGTCTTCTTGTAGGAGAACGTTTATTCAGAGAGAAAGCTACAGCCACAAATAAACGATCACACCCTAAAAGAAAGGTGTCGTTTTTTTATTAACTGATTACTGATTCATATATTCACCGACAGAAAGCTATTTTCTTCACAAAGTCACTACTGCTTTATCTAGACTTTCTGAGATGGAATAATAATGCTACACACTATAAAAAAATACAATCGCTAATAAAAGGTTATTTTATCGAGTTTTTGAAATATTCCGTCAAATGCATTTAGGAGTCATGTGCATTGTCAACGGACATATTAATTTTTTTTTAATTTTTATTTAATGTTGTCTGCTTAAAATATAAAATATTGAATTACATTGCTGCTTTCTATAGACAAAGCATTAAAAATTTTCTTCCTTCACGGTCAAAACGTTCCAAATATAGAGTTAATTTGCATGTAAAAAAGCTAACTTGTGGAAAAAAAGCATTCACAAAATGGTTCTTTAGAATGGATCGACTAGAAGAACACTAGATGTACGCAATGTTTCTTTTAGCAAAAAATGTATTTAATATCGTTTATCGAGTATCATATTGCATGAGTCAAAATTTAATGACTACAAGTGTTTTGAGAACTATCGAGATTGTTGACCACACAGCGATTATTTGAATTTTAATGTATAGTAAAATATTTATGTGAAAAGAAATTAATATCAGGAGCGTTCGGCAAGTAGACATTTTTTGTTTAACAAAAAAAATGATGACTAAATATTTTATGGTTTATTTTATTTATTTATTTAATTATATTTGCATGTACAGCTCTGGGAAAAATAAGCCGACTTTCTCTTTGTTGGGTCGTCGATTGTCGTACAGAAAGGTTATATATACCAATACCATTCATTTACGCGTAACATATACTTTATCTTCCTATTCATGCAATTTCGTTGTTTTTTCTATGAAAACGCTTTATTTGATTTTATTAAACTAAAGCAAACCTTCAAATTACCCGAAACGTAAACTTTCACAGATTTTCTATAATTTCTGTAGATATTGCCAATTCTTTCTTTCTTCCTTTTTTAAGAGATTTTAAGGAAGCATGACGACTAAAGATGGAACTTCTAAATTAAAGGTGTATACAAAAAGGATATTTTCATATTGTGTTAGACAAAAATGTGGGAAAAATAATGACATCCTGATTACATGAAAATAGATAAAAATTAAAACCACAAAAAAAAGTTAAAAGAGATGGAAAATGTGCCGGGTCTCCCTTATACATATCAGAGGTTTGTTTTTTATATACAGCACTTATGAACTAATATTAAAGTACCGCTTAATTAAAATTATAATTCAAGCAATTTGCTAAGAAAACAATTTTCACCTCAGCCTGCTTTTAGAAATCATTGTGTTCTTTAAGATTTTTTATTTTCGTGCAATATAAAATATAGAAATGAAACGCAATTATACAAAAATAACGTCAAATGATTTTTTCACCAACTTCTCTGGAATTTCTTCTTACACTCAAATTAATTGCAATGTTTCATATGACATAAGCTTTTATTACAATGCACTGTCTTGATAAATATCTCAAAAATTACTTTCGTTAATTAAACAGTTTATCATTAGAAGCCCAAAGGATTCAACAAACAGGCAGCCTTTTTTTTCTAGGTCATTTACGTAAAAGGTGACATTAAATAACAATGTGTCATTATAAATGGCTTTCTTCAATTAACTCAGTTTTGTTAGAATAGTAAAATTTGTTGACACTTAGATAAATTTTGTATAAAGGTTTTTTCATAATTCCTATTGTGAATGTTTTATTTGCGTCTTGAATTATGTGAAATATCTAAATTACATTTCTTTTCTAAATTGTGTTTGAATTTCACCGATTATTGACTAATTAAATATTTTCCTCTTGTTTAAAATATGTTTTTAAATGATGGGAATTGATGTTAGTTAACAAAGTAAATATATATCCACTTTTCAAGACAACTAAGTTAAAAAATTAAAAAAAATCTTTTATTTAAGTCAAAATTCTTTTAATTTTTTAAATTGAGTATTTCAGGTTTTTTGTAGTGCTTTTTGCTTATTTTTCTAATTTTGTTAATCTACTATCATCTTTTTGGTAAACACTTCAATTGCACAGCCCTCTTCTCCGCATTTATTAATTTTCGTTTCAAATATTTTTACTTACTTTCATATTGGCAACTTCATTTTTTAGTCCTCTTGTATTTACCATTATTTTTTTTACTTTCTCTTCGCATAAACACCGGTTAGGACCCTTAGAAAGACCTCCACGGAGGACACCCCCCTTCTGTTGTCCTTCTGACGAGGATTTATAAGCGGGTTTCGAGTCAAGCCCACAAATCCGATATACATATTCAAAACAACAATAACAACAACAATTTTCACTTTCTCGTACACGAGTTGTTACTTTTCGTCGGTGAAGAAATTTGGACCTTTTGAGCCTTCCAGTATGTACACTGTAATAACTTTATACACAAGCTATATATGACTTTATATGAGTCATATATGCTACTTACTTATATATGAGTTATATATAACACTCAGTTATATATGTTTTATATATGATACTTACTTATATATGACTTTATATATATGCATATTTACAATTAGTTTTCATTTTATTTCCTGTATACCAGTTGTTGCTATTCGTTGGTGAAGAAATTTGGAACTTTTGAACGCTTCGATATGTAAACTGTAATAACTTTAAATAGGAGTGCTTGAACAGTCATTTATTGTAATTTGGATGCTAACAGAATCATTCTCAATTGTTTTCGACTTTCATTTCTTCACAGAGTTCCTTTTAAAAATTCCCATGAGCTATGTTGCATAAAAAATTAAAAAGGGATTCCAGGATTAAAATATCATAAATTAGGAGGCAAATCTGTCATCAGTATGGTAGATATTTTTTTAAAAAACTGTATGAATTATTCGTTAATATTTAAAATTAATTCATGACCCAGGGATCTGCATACCGTGAAAGAAATAGTTCTGATGGAAGCGATTAAAACACCTACGCAATTTCAAATTGACAAATATTCTAGTACATAAGTCAAAGTCTAGTACTTTCAGATTGCATTAGAATAAATTAATTGGTCTGAAGAAACAGAAAAGTTATTGCTAAAATCATGTATAGTTAGGCTGAATGTTGTCTGAATAAATGATGCGGAGTACTATACCTTTATCGTAAGAGCGAAGGATTATTTGAGATTTCCTTAGTCGAAAATGTGATAGTTTATCTGTAAAAAAAGCATTCACTTATGATTCGAATTTTTTAATTATTTTTATTTTACTAACAAAGTTAACATTATTTAAGATGACTTCTATCTTGCTTTCTCGACTCTACGGAACAGTTTCACATTTTAATAAATCGCTCTTGTTTATGTCCGGAGGAGCATGTACATTAGTGCTTGTGTACTGCTCCGGATACTCTGCCAGCAAGGCAGCAAAAATCGACATAAAAATGGCACCCACACGCGAAGGAAATAAAATTAAAGGGATATAGAATTACATGAAAACTTCGATTAATTTTAAAGTGCATGCTTCTTACAGTTCTATTTGTTTCACATTTGATGCGTTTTCACTTTTTCGAGTCTTAAATGCTGTAGAAATGAGTGGTTTCACTTAATTGTTAAATTTAATAACTTAAGTGGCAACAATGGATTCCGTTGCTACGGAAACTATAAAAATGGAACATGAAATGAGTTATTTATGTTTACTTTGCTAGAACTGCCATCTTGGTGTCAATAACGCCACCAGTCGATGCCAAATAGCTCAAATCACAAATTAAACTTGACACTAAAATCAATTCGCAATACCCTGTTTGGCGGAATTTAAAAAAAAAATATCTATGCATACGCTAGTGACATCGGCTCATCTCAATTGTGGAATGGAATTAATAATATGTACAGAGTTGCACTACATTTCAATATTTTTCGCCAACTTTGCTAAGAAATGTACTAAAGTAGGAATCAACATACATTTCAATTCGTAAAATAAAAAATATATTAAACAGTATTAATTACGCCTTTCGAACAGCTTCTAGTAAAAGAAACTTCCGTAGCGCTGCTTTAACAAATAAGAATCAATTATTTATTACAGAGTACTTCGATCGCCAAATGCCAACATACACCATTTTGCGAGATTTTTTTTTCAGGGAATCATTCGAAGCATTGATTTAACAGCAATCAAAATTGGAATTAGTTATCTATCATTTATATGCTTTGATCGCCAAAATTTAATGCAGGCATATTATTGATAAGTAGCAGTTATTTAAATTATTGTTAACTATAAAGGGTTTTAATCACCGTTAACTACCATGTACAAAATGAGAGAATTTCAATTTTCTGAAATTTGGCGGAATTCCTCTAACTTAAATCAGTTTACTTAATTTCGTGAAAATTCTATAGATCGTTTAAAATCGCCTTAATAACTGCATTATTTCTGTATGAAAAATCGAAGTATAGCACTGTAAAATTTATACTTGTTATTAAAAATACTTTTTCGTTACGCTCTCAGTAATTTGCGCCAAGCCCAAAACCAAATCGGTAGAACCTAGCCCAAAACCAAATCGGTTATCATCTCAAAATCGCCAAATGAGCCATTTTTTTTTCGGCCAAACTAAAAAAAATACATATTAGTCTTGGAAATCTCTCAATCCCTTAGTCTTTTACACATAAAAAACATTGAATTCCAGCTCTGATTTAACATGAACGCAATATTTTAATTAAAAAATAACTTTGTAAATAATCTAAACAGAAAAAAATTATTCTTTTATTTTTACTGCAGGAGTATGAATAATTTAATAAAATAGCCAAACATGGCAACCTCGATGCTTATTTCTCACTTTTTTGACTACAGGGGTTACAATCGCGGAATTGCGGAGAGCAAAAATTAGCGTTTTTGATGGGGGTTTTTATCAATATCTCCTAAACTAATTCGAATTTCGAAATTTAAATTAGCGGAGGTTCTTTCTCGAAATTTTCTGAATTCGTGGATACCTTGTTCGAAACTCAACTCCCAGCCGTTTAGGAGGAGATGATGCTACACACACACACACACACAGACAGACGCGCACAGATTTTAATAGTATAGAAAATAGATTTTTTTTTTCAGATTCCGAGACTATATATTTACAAACCGACAAATAGAGGAGACTGCGAGTTTCCTAACTTACTCACTTTTGAAATAAACAGCTAGGTGACGCCAAGGAGAGAACTAGATAACTACACACCACCTATTATATAAGAAAATTTCAGTTCAATAGCTGCTGTCAAATTGTTGGAAGACGGTATTTTCTGAACTTTTTCGTAATGAATGAACTTTGGGATATTTATTTAAACTGAATTAAATGCACTATTATTAAACTGGCTGTTTTGACATTGCTTGTACTAAAAAGGGGGTTTCCTTCTTCACGAAACTCTTTTTTTTTTTTCAAATAGCTTACACCGCTACTCGTCGATATATTCTCAAATTATTTTATCTCTCTCAGTTATTGTATCGAGGTAGTATCAAAGTTCCAATATATGGGGCAGGTTTCACAACAGCATACGAGAAACACATTCGAATACGTTTCTCGATTTTAAACGTGCTTCCGACTAAATCAGATAGTCTTGTTGTATTGAAAAATGGTTCTTATTGCATAATAAAATAGGACTAATAAATATTTTTGACTGATACTAACTCTAAAATCAGCTGAAAACGGACGACAATTTATCGAAAAAAAAAGAAAACTGCAAAAGGAATGAGAGAAAAGGGTAGAGAAAAAACAAAAGCCACTTTTGGTCAGGAATCTGTTTGGAACTACGTTTTTAGATGTAAAATGCATTGAAATATCGGATACTAAAAAAGAAAGCTGGCATGGTATGCTATCTATGACAAAAAAAGTGTGGGAAGAGTGCACAGAATTCAAGAAATGGGGGGAATAAGACTGCACTAAAAATATATTTCATTTTCTTTTTGCGTTCCCTGTGAATCAGACAAAGCATCTTTTATTTAAAAACGTCAATGAAAGAATGTTAAGTGACAGCGTCTATAAAATCAAGAAGTCGCATTTGTTTGCAACATCCAGTTACTTTCTCTAGTATTCTGTTATTATCTTACATACTATTACTATGCCTTGTTAGTTTACAAAAATAAAGTGCATGCTAATTAAAAAACAAGTTTCATTATCTGTGTTTTAGGATTGAAAGTATAGTTGGAAAATATCCCGTGTACATTTTTAAGAGGTTGGAAAACTTGCCGCAGGGGCATATTTTTCCAACTGACGAGGAACAAACTTTTTTTGACAAAATAGTTGTGTTAGTCTGTAGATAAACGCATAGGAAATACAGTAATATCCTGTTTACCCCAAAGCAGATGAAAATAAAAAATACAAAAATGAAATTTAAAAATTTTATAAAATGTGCACCTCTCTACCCCACCTCGATCACTTAAGAACATTGCTATTAACTTCACTCACGTAATAAAAAATAGTACTGCGCACTTTTCGGGTGGAACAAAGTGGACATATATTTCCAGCCGAGAAATTTCTTACTTCCACACATTCAGGACAGTGCGAGTTCTCTGCCTATCTAAAAGTAGGTACTTTTTTCCGCCTGACGAACTGTAGACCGTTTTTACCACTATAAACTTACGTACTGTACTATTTTTTATACGTACACTAATTACGCAGTTTTTCATTAATTTAATCATTAAATAACTATATGAGTGTTTTTATTACGAAGTATCGTAATTAGTAACAAAATAAAGTATCTTATTTAGTAACAAAATAATAAAAAGCATTTTGAAATAAGACCATACAGGTTACTTGAACGGCCATACAGCTGTATTGAACAAAAAACTTTTTGTTCTTCATCAGTGCAAGACATTCAATAGAAGATAGGAACGGGGGAACGTTTGTTTCAAGCAGCTGTATGACCGTCCAAGCAACATGTATGGTGTTATTTTACAGTTATTTTTATTATTTTATATCGTATTTAGTATGGACAATATGATATGGTAATTTACAATTGATGCACATAATTTAAAACTGGTGCAGAAGAATGCTTTAATAAATGTGCACATAAACTCTTAGATTATAGCTTGTATATTGCTTATTTATATCAAAAGCAGTTCCAATTTATACCGATATCCCATAAAACATTTGTTTTTTTATGTATATATAGGCTGTCCTAGAATTCATGGGTCAAAATTTAAATGTATTTAAACGCATTTAAAGTACCATTTTTTTGTACAGCAATGTGTGGTATAAAATTAAATGTTACGTGGTTCCAGTACGATGGCGCTCTTGTCCATTTCCAAAATAATGTGCGTAATTTGGTCATTTCTCTGGATGGATTGGACGGGATATGAACCAGTTGCTTGGGATCTCATTTCAAAACTTTCAACCTCTGCTGCATTAGTTTTTGTAACATGTGCGCCAGTCACTTTCTGGACGATACCATGCCTTCATTGATGATGGGTGTACATTCAAGTCCTTTCTGACACATTATGTGAGTGAAGGGCTGTTTTTTATTCCCACAGCTTTCAGTACCCAAACATTGCATTTCCGATCCCACATTGATATTACAAAAAGAGCTCCTTCACATGTATCTTGCCTATCATTAAAGTTCGGCCCATAAGTTATGTGTATAATATTTTATGCATATGAAACAAGGAAGGGTTTAGGATTTTACAAAAACTTCGATTTCTTCTTAATGTACACTTATGCTCCTTAAACATAAGCTCCAGGAAATTTATTATATGTGTCTACCTGTAATTATGTAAAGGATAAGTGTTTCAGGATTAGAAATGACGTCTGATTAAATGGTGATTTTAGAGAGATGCCTACAGAATCAGATATTGCTATTGTGCATTGGCAATAAAATAAGAAAATAATATATTTTATTACACATAACTAATTTAAAAATTTGGTTACAATACAATACAATAAAATGTAAATTATAGAATATACAATACTATACGCACTATTATTGGGTAGACATACGAATTGCAACAATACCCTTTCTTTCATGTAAACATATTGAACATGGAAATGTTTAAACATAGAACTTAATTCAAGTTTATCTGAATCCATTCTGCATGTGTACATTTTTTGTACAATTTTTCCCATGTTTAATGGAAGTTTTTTTTACTATTTGAAAGCACTACACAGTACAAAAAAGAACGCTTTTATTATTTTGCGATTAAGAAAAAAAAAATACATGAGCTATGTATGCGTATGATCTTAACAAAATATAAAAAGTAAAGAGGTGATTTTTTTGAAAAAGTCTGATGAAGTATAGATATTCTATCAGAAAAAATAATAAGTAAAAAGTTTTCGTCTCTGTTTGAGAGAAACTGGAATATTTATCTTGATTTCTATCTTCATGCGTACTTCCTCTTACTACAACCTGAAAAACAAACAAGCATTTTTCCCTTTATTTTTTTTTATCGCTAAAATATAGCATTTCCAAAATCTTTCCACTTGAAAATGTAATTTATTTTTGTACAACGTAATTTTTATTCTAGATAGTTTCTCAAGAAATACGCCATTGATATATTTCATTTCTATATCATGTATCTGTATGGAGATAAAAGTATAATTAAATGAAATGTCATCTTTTTTATACACCATAGTATGTAGAGTTCGAATACTTTTTTTATAATGGAATAGTTAAAAAAATCTATTTAATAAAGTTAAGATTTCAAATCGGACTTAACGGTAGTAAGTGAGGTAATATTTATATGCTAAATTGCTTACTTTAATAGTTTATTCTTTTAAATATCTGTAAGTACCGTATGCTAATGTGTGTTATCAATAAAAAGCAGCCATTATCTCTAATGAAAACCAGTTACATTTCAAGCAAGGATAAGTAAAAATAGTTATCTCACATTTAATTTCTTAAAAGAAAATGCATTAACTATTAGCTTTTACTGTTTTTTTTTTCGAGAAATGTTTCTTTTTTCGATAATTCTAAACTTCTACATGTCTAAATACCTCCTACATTTAATGACACTTTTTATTAATACATATCCGTATTTTTAGCACTTGCAATAAAGCAAAATTAAAACACAATTAATAGTTAAAATATTTTATTTTTTAACTGCTTAAGCAGTATGGTTTTTGCATAAAACATGAACTTAGATAATAAAAAATGTAACAATATACATGATTTTCTATTGCAACAATTAAAAATAATTTTATAAATTTACTTTCCAGTTTTGTTAAAAATAAATATCTTGAATGGGAAAAAAAATCCATATATCCTTTGTACTAAAGTGTCAGTTCAATACTTAACTTGATGTCTCGCTATAGTATATTTCCTCTTGATATTTTCTGATGAGCAAAAAAGTACACTTCCATATATTTCTATTCTTTCACTATAAAAGTATAAAAAAGACTGTATCCTCAGACATTTTGCACTTCAAGATTTACTTTATCTTCTTTACATCCTATTTTTCTTTACAAACACCTTATAAAACACGCGATTATTGTATTTTTCTTTCTTCTTTCTCTGAAGTCTGGATGTAAGCATATTTCTCGTAAGCACAAGTTTGGCAGAATTTGTCTTGGCTAAACAGTTTAGTGCGATCAAACATTTTAAAAACCTGGAGTGGCTACACTCGACTTTCTGAACGCTTGAACTATAACAAGGTTTAAAATAAATTTTATTCAGTTCAATCGAAGGTACTGTTCAGACGCTGGTGCACTTCGACTAATTTGAGCGTACATACCGCAATGTATAAGAATTCATTTTTGTAGCCCCGTAAAAAGAACTGTAAGCCTTACACACCCCAAAATCTATACAGTATGTAAGACGGTGACCTATAATATGTGCACCTTATTTGAAGACATTCGAATGCACCATTTCAAGAATGTGCGTCTATGGACTGTAATGCATTAGCGTTACTTTTTGTAGCTCTGTACAGAAACTGCAAGTTCTACACACTGAACTGAATGCAGGATTGTTTGCTAGGTGAGGACACGTCATGGAATGTGTCCTTTACACGCGTCCTTCCAGTCACAGTTTGGATCATACTTAGAAGATGGGAAGGGGAGGGGAGGGGTTCTGAATATTTAAACCCCTCAAAAACTGTCAGCGAGCGCTTTTGAAACCACGGATTTCACTCGCACGTGCACGTTGATCTTTAGTCGTAAGTCGGAATCGAACACCCAACCGTCCGGTTACGAGTCCAATCCCTTAACCACAGTCCTACCACTGTCCATATATATATAGGTTGTTTGACAGTGACCTATAATATGCATTCCAAATTTAAATATCCGCTCAATCGAATGTACCGTTTAGACGCGATCGCACTTTCCAGAATTTCCTTCCATAGACCATAATGTATTATTTTTGCAGTACAGTAAAAATAGTTCTTTGACAGTCCTATACACACCATAAGCAATACTGGTAGTGAGATGGTGGTTCATCCTACTAATATTATAAATGTCAATGTTTGTATGTAAATTTGTTCCTCTTTCATGCTGAAACGGTTTAACAGATTTGGATGAAATTTGGAATAAAGACAGTTAAAGTCCTGAATTAACAAACAAGCAACATTTTATAGCTCTAAAAATCACTGTTCCTACAATATACAAAAAAAAAAACTATATAAAAAGAATACAATTTAGTTTTTATTTTATAAATCCGTCGACCGATGGCGCAAACATACAGAATACTCAGATTTTTAATAAATAAAATCAAGTGAATAAGTTTTTCCTTCTGACGTGGATTTATAAGAGGGTTTTGGGCCAAACACACAAATCCGAAATACATGTCACGCAAATAAACAAACAAAGAATAAGTTTTTGAAACTTTCATTCAATTCGAATTATGGATTTTTCTGCGCGTCTAATGTATGATATCCAGAAAAAGGATGTTAGAAATATCAATTTTAATTTCGTTTATTCACACTCATGAATAATGATACACTTTCCAACTTAATGGAATAAGGAAAGAAAATAGGGAGATCGCATGGATTATGATACAATTTTAATATATACCTTTTACTGCGTATTTAAAATCTGGAAGTGCTTCAGATTTTCTTACTTTTTTCTTTCCGTTTCTTGATAACGGCTGACATATCTAGAAGTTCTTCAGAATTAATATAAGACGAAAATAATTTATACCTTTTTGTTGGTTTTTATGATTAAACCATCTTATTTTTGTCACCAGTGGCGGCCCGACACGGTAAGCAAGGTTATCATCGCATCAGAGCACCGGCTTCGAAGGGGCGTGATGTCGAACTCAAAAACTAAGTAGAGCATAAAAGGGGACGTTCTTTTTACGTTAGCAGGGGGTGCCACTTACCCTAGGGCCACTGTTTGTAACCATCTTAATTTTAAATTCCATTCAGAATCTGAGATATTACAGTGCCAAGGAAGCCGGTGAGAAACACAAGATTTATTAAAATGGCGAACCAACTGGTCGTCGGAAGCAGCTAGTAATACATAAATTCGAAATTTGAGCTCAGTTGAATGCGCAGTTTAAATGCTAGACCGGTTACAGGAATTTCCGTATATAGGCCATAATGAAAATGAATTCTTTTTTGTAAAGTGTTAAAAGAACGATAAGTCCTATGCATACCAAAATTAAAACTAGTTTGTGCGATAGTGGTATATAATATAGATACCAAATTTGAGCTCAATCCAATGCGGCGTTTTAAGAACTATTGTGTTCAATCGCATAACACACACACACATCTCGTAAAAACAGTATAATTGGATTCAGAAGACCTCAAAAAAATTTAAATATATCAAAATCTCAAAGTCGACTTTTTCATGATTACAATATTTTCCTTACATAGTACATGTTCGGAAAGTAAAATTTCTAAATTATTTTTTTTTTTGTTTTGCTGCATTTTTTAATTACATTTTTTATATATAAAATGTTTTCATAGTTTTTCATCTTCTAGTGTAGAAACAAGATGTCTAACTCTCTTGCGAAAACTTGGGTATTTTTAAGGAAAATTGTACTTTTTCCCTTTATTTTGTCCCCGAAAAAAGAAACAAATAAAAATTTATAATTCATGTAAATTCTTTGAAAAGTTGTTGTACTAAATATTTCTAATTGACTAGATTCATGTTTGTTTAAAAATGGAAAATTTCAAAGGTAACTGTTCATCAAATTTCAATACAAATGAAGAAACAGCTATAAAAGCGAATTATATATAAATGACTAGAACTGCCATAAAAGCCCAAGTACTGAAGGTTTCGAACGAAATACAACTATCCCGAAAGGTAAAAATTTATTTATATTACCTGTGCTGAAGCGTTACTGGAGTACTTAACTTGATATTTCGCCATAGTGAGCTTCCACTTGCTATTATCTGACAAACAAAGAACTTTTTCGTCTCATCTCTGTTCTTCCTCACAATAAAAGTATAAAACATAATATCCTCCAACTTTTTCCACTTCAAATCTACTTTATCTTTGTTTGCCCTGTTTTCTTCCTTAGAAATTTTTTTCAAGAAACACGCGATTATGGCTTTTGTCCTTTCCAACGTCTTGCTAAGATCTAAGATATTTCAAGTGTTATCACTTCCGTACTTGCATTAAGAAGAATTAAGTTTTATAAATAAAGTTTTTAAGTGAACATTTCTACTGTCGTGTACGTGATCTACTGGATTCATTCGGTGCATATACGTTTTGAAGTGAATTAAAGGTAATTGATAATGTATTACTACATAGAATTTAGTTTTATATATACACGGTGATTCAAAATTAGAGGAACAGACTTAACCTTTTAACGCGCAGTGTTCCCGCTCTGGGAACACCAAATTCTGACGTTTTGACTGTTGCCAGTCACAAAGAATAGATTTCATTTCTATAAAAATAGTTTTGAGTTACATAGCTCCACGAGAATCCTTTACTTTTTGGCACGTCATTTCCCGTGAAAAATGGTCACGATTATTTCTAACAGCACTGATATCTATTGAAAAATGGAAGTATGCGAGAACAGCTTGATAGATTGCCCAATGCTGAAAAAAGGGCAGCCGTTGCCATCGCTCGACTTAACTACGAGAAAGATGGCCGACGATCGAGACATTCATCGCGTGCCACAGATCTAGAGACCCTTCATTGACGCAGCTGGCTGTGCCGCACAGCCAGATGTCCTTAAAAAATGGTCTGTAGGTCTGTGGCACGCGATGAACGTTTCGATCGTCGGCCATCTTGCTGGTAGTTAAGACGAGCGATGGCAACGGCTGACCTTTTTTTCAGCATTGGGAAAGGGTTGCGCCTCAAACTGTTAAAGGAATGGTCGGATACACCAAGCGCCGGCTCAGAATCACATGGTAATGTGGGATCGAAAACGCCATCTTCATGTACCTGTTACTATTCACTTTGGAAGAAGTGTTGTAGTGTGCGTCTAACTCCTTAACAAAGTTTCATAAACAATGAGATTTTGTCGAACAATTTGAAAAATGTAATGAAAAAAAAGACAGCTGAATTAGCAATTTTTTTCATGTGCAATCGGTGAAAGATGCATTAGTTTTTGAAGTACCGTGGTCGGAAAATTCACTATTACTCGAACACTTTTCAAAAAGTGATAATTAACGGTACATGAAGATGGCGTGCCCAACCCTACATCGCTATTGATTCATCCCATATTTATATATCTATGTGTGCATGTGTGCGTGTGTGTGTGTGTGTGTGTGTCTTCTAAACATTGCTTTCAATAACTTGTCAATTAATCAATTGAATAATCGCTGCTTTAATCAATATATAATCCCTACGTTTTTAATCAATTTTTTTAATATTAAAATTAATCCAAGTGCTCTCGGCAAAAGAACCACTACCTTTGACGAACCATGGTCGGAAAATTCACTATTATTCAAAGTGATTATTAACAGGCACAAGAAGACAGCGTTTCTGACCCCACATTGCGATTTGGTACGGAACAGTCTTGCTTCATTCTAACATGCCTTGCATCTTTTTTACAAGAGTTCTGGATCACCCTGTAAATCATATAAATTAATAATGGTATAAACTAGCATATATAAAAACAATGGATTTTTATTTTGCATCAATTATAACGGTATTTAGGAATCAAGACAATTTTGAGTTCCCTGCAGCTCAAACTTTCTATGGTGTTTTTAAAGCTTTATTCATAATGCGATTTATATTAAAATCCAAAGGTACATTTTTAACACGAAATTTAACACAAATCTTGTACTGACAATTATATTTTGATATTCACATTTATTTGTAAAAGCATCGAACACCAATGTAATTTTTATGCTTGAACTGGAATGGTACAAAAGCAGATAACAATATTTCATATTCTTGCATAAAAAAAGAGTATAAATAATGACACCACTACTTTCTACATACTATGTTACATTGTTGTACTTATTTCATTGAAAAAAAAATTTACTGAAAACAGTGGTTGTGAGGGAAAAAATATTTAGACGTATATTTGGTCTATCCGAATGATTTTAAAGATAATCGATCTATCGAGTCAAGGAATTGTAGCTGTATGGAATATGATCTGAAAATATCGATATTTTTAATCGTTTCCTTTTACCGCAAAAAAGGATCAATACTATCTCAAATGTTACAAAAGAAAGTACTAAAAGTATTGGATCAGTAATAAAGACTGTAATTATGTTAAAATGTTGACTGTTAATGGCTGAAGTATAAATATTTCTTGCAAATAAAATACAGAATCAGGTGCAAATAATCATTTGTTCCTTCTTATTTTATCAAATATGTAATATTAAGATTCCATTGTGCATTTATGATATGAAAGCATTTTTAGAAGTTCAGTAATTAGCTGATGAGGATAATTTGACGGAAGTTTCGATCATACTTAAAATCCCTAAAAATCCAAATGGGTAGATTTTTAGAATTTGCATTCACTTATGGCCTTCTGCATATCATTTTGCCTATCTGTACAAAATTTCAAGTTGATCGGTCAAACGATATTTATTTGCAAGCTCGGTAAGCTTAAAAAGAGTTTGTTTTGAACATGAAATCAGATCTTTAGGAAGTTTACACTTAACTGAAAAAGTTGGATAACGTCAGTAGTGTATACAGATGGCACAACACGTCACTGGGTAACTACTGTATGGTACCGGTGTAGCCATCGAATAGAAGACTATGTTCACAGTTTGTTTATTTAGAATGACGATGACATACAAACAGTATTTACATTTATTTGACGCGGCGATACATTTTTACACAGTTTTACATTCACAAGAGCACTTAGTAAATTCTCAAAACTCATATTAAGATATTAAAGTGATGTTACATAGGGTCCATTCGTAAACGAACTGGAATGCGTTAAGGTATAAAAATTCTGTCCCCATGCAAATTCAATGCTCATTTCAAGCTTATAACTAAGATAATGCGTATAATACTTACACATTATGCATATCTGGATAAACACATTCTAACTTGAATTATAAATTTAGGAATATTAAGGTCTGTTATTAAGTTTTTCCATTTGCCTTTCATATTAAAAAAATTTTTAAAAAGTAAGCCAAACAACATGATCTCATAAACAGGACGCTAAATTGTAACTGCCATTTCATGGTGACTCAAATAAAATAGAGCAGAAAGTGAAAATTGTAGTGGTCTTGTAGAAATAAACATCTAAGTAAATTCGCTGTTATTTGAATGAGGAACATTTCCATTAAAAGGAATGCCTTGTATTCACTTAAACGTACAATTTACGTAATAGGTTCACATGTACTTAAATCTTCTGCTCTTTGTGCGCAATTCCTTTTCACTACGTTAATTTATAAACGAAAGACTAAAAGCAACTTTTATTTCCCCTCAAAGGAAATAGTCTGTTTTTAAAACTCCATTAAACAAAAGCGCACATACATTACATCTTCCTGTGTCTCTGATATATATGCACATGTATATAAATGTTGAAATGGCAAAATGTATAATTCAAACAACAACAGCACGAGTGTTAACTGAATTACTGAGCTAAAGCAATCTTCACACCATGTGCAAGTGCATGTTTTACTATGTAACTAAACTTACAAATTGAGAAATCCAAGCAGCAATCTGGACATAGCATTCACAACAATATTAAACCTATCGAAAAAAAATGTGGAAAAATAAAAGTAAAGAACCAATTAAAGAAACACCAGTGAAATATTGTATTCAGAGCCCACATCATAGTTCCTAGAACAAAACAATAGTAGTTTGGATAAATGGATATTTTTATACTCTACAATACTCACCAGGTGCCACGACAAATGTATACGTACAAAGGGGGGGGGAATAATAAATTGCGGTATTGTGAAGCATTTTTAGAAGAAAAAAAAAACGAAATATAAAACTTAAAAAAAGTATTTTTAAAAGAAAATATATAGTAAAATATCAATTTTTTTGCAAATTTTCTTTTTTATTTTTTAGCCTTGCTAAATCTTAAGTATTTTCACTGTTAATATTTATAGGATAACTAATTTCCTTAAATTAGATTTGATGTATGAAAATTATTTTTTAATTAAAAGTGTATAAAACGGAGCATGAATCTTCGAAGATCTAACAAATGAACGCTTATTCAATATATTGTGGACTATTCCCAGTGGACTTTAAACTTTCTCGTAAAATTCTTGTAATCGAACAGTAAACAGTCTCAATTGCTTATTAGAATTCATCATTTTAACAGTAATTTACACTTTTTTCTTCTGTATTTTCCTTTGTTTGGCCATATTTCTTTATGGGGCCTCATAGTAGGGAGCCCAATGTGTATTTTGGGATTTACTCGAGCGGGGAAGATGAACATAGGGAGGATACCTTGCATCATGTTGAGTACCTCCACCATATATAATCCCTTTTTGTAGGGCTGTGCGTCTAGGACAGCTCATCAGATTAGTAAAAAAAAAATATCGTCAGAAATATTGAAGCGCGTCAAATTAAGATAAGGTGGGTTAATTACTAGCTAAAAAGTGTACATTCAGAAAATCTGACGATTTGAATGTAACGTAAGAGAGTGGGAGTGTTACAAAGTTAGAAAAAAAAACTTTGTCCTGACATTCTCGAGCGAGGTTGAATTTTTATTTTGAACGAAATAATGCAAGAATCATGAAAAAAATATCATCTGTCGAATTCCACGAGCCGAAGTAATAAAAATCGTCAATGAAGATTAGAGCGTGCAAAGATAGCTCGATCAAAGATAACGAGCACGCTTTCGAGTTAGTGTAGATGACAAGGAGTTCTACATCTCTGGTTCTCAATAAACAAGAACAGCAAATTTTCAGAAAGAATTGAAAAATATCAAATTAAAAGAAGCTTTTGTCAAGTTTTTAATTCATCATTGAGCTTATCAGGAGATGACTACTATTATTAGTAACAAAGCAATATATCTTAATCATGATATGTGTTATGTATATTCAGTTTCCGATAATAAAGTTACCTGAACAATGGACTATGAACTTTCATGTCCTGATCATAAAGAAGCAGATACAAAAAGGTATTTTTGGCAAGAAGCTTCCAGAGATTCAAATAAAAGAAGATTCTACAGTAACAATCATAACTTCAGACACAAATATTGTTGTCATCATGTTGGTCAATATTGGACATCTCCAAGCATCGGTTAAAATATGGATGGATCTTGGAGTTAACAATGTACGCTGTTATATTGACGTATCCGTTCTATATTCTAAGCTCGGCCCAATAATTTCGCTAGTGCTACCAGCTCTATACGCGCTAACAGGATGCTATTACAATCCGAAACTTTACAGTCGAGTAAAAAAAAAAAAAACCTCTACACATTTCTATGGGTTCAAATGTTTTACGGAAGGCATTCGCAGATGATGGCTCAGAGGATCAAAATACAGAAGATTCTTTTGACATTTTACAATTTTCTATGTGTCACTTGCATGGCTTGAAAAAATTAGCTCAAGTCAACCTAGCAAGAATAGACAGCTTTCATAAGACCTACTAAGTGTCAGGTACGTCGCAGCACTTCTCATTGAACGTCCGTAATTGCGATGCTTGTTGCTTGCCTCCTTGCCAATCTGAGCTACGGAAGCACTTATTGCGAACGAAGTATTCTGCGTGCTTGTGGAAGAATGCACACAATAAAAATATGATTAAAATGTCACCAATAGATTATGGGTGGACAAATGTCGATGGAAAATTTGAAATGACTTGATTTGAATGACTTGTAGTAGCGTTATTTTAATAGCTAAATAACTGGATTGCTACATTGTAATAGGACAATACTTTTGAAACACCCCCTCATGTATGTAGACGGAAAAACAATTTTATACATTTCATACAAATATGTCTCATGTGTGTATAATCGTTTGGTTTTTCTGGCTGTAAACCAAAATTAACATTAGGAGAGGTACACCAGTAATTGACACTTTGCCCAATAATTTATTATAATAAGCTTTTATTTCTGAACTGCTATTATATGGTGCTATTTGGTACCTATTTAGACATTTATCTTCAATTTTATGAAATCTTCTTTTAACTCCAGTCTGTTCTAGTTATCAGAAAATGAGATTTTAAATTGAGTCTTAAATAAAAATCTGATTCTTAGGAGTTGGCTTAATCCTGAAATGAAGATTAGCTCATTATCAACCTGTTTTTATTTGAGGCACATTTCCTTTTAGAAATCAATGTAAGAAATAACTAAAATTTATTTATTTAAGATCGGGTGTCAATTATTGGGGAAGAAAAAATGGATTCCACCACTAATTGACACTTATGATAGTTATTGGTATTTTAGCCAAGTTCATGATAATTGTATACAATTTCTATTACATGCAATAAATAGCTACTGGTAGGATTAACTTTAGGTAATTTAATATACAGAGTATCTCATAACCATGGCAACGCCCTATAATTCTTTATCTAATAGAATATTTTTCAAATGGTGATACCTAGTTTAAGCATTCGTCTTCACATTTTGCAACATTTTTCTTTTATATCAAAGGCTTCTAGGTATCAAAATTTGAGATTTTAAACTCGGTGCTAAAAATATCGTGATTCTCAGTAGCTGGCTTAGTGCTGTAAATTAAGATAAGTTCATTATCAACCTGTTTCTATTTAAAGTATATTTATTTTTAGAAAATACTTTAAATTGAATTGTATCAGATAATTAGCTGCACCCGTGTTTGATAGGTTAGTACGTAATGCAAATTTCCAAAAAGTCTGAATTTTCTTATCATTATAGGAGAACAAATATTTCAAGTAGCGTATTGAAAAACGTATATAAACCAAAATTATAACCTCTGTCTATAGTTAAATGATCCCAGGTTCTACAGAAGTGCTGAGAGAAATTCTCACTAGAGAAAATACTTCATATTCAAAATTAGCGTTTTATTTTAGTAGAAAAGCTTTTGATGTCACGACGTCATTCCTCTGCTGTAACTTAATTATGTTTGATTCCCTACAGATATTTAAATATTATGCCTCCAAAGGAGCAAATAAACATTGAAAAAAACCGAATTTGTATTTATTAAATAGGTAACTAATATATTAACTCCGAACGCCTTATAGTGATTCCATTTTTTTTAAATGCAGTTTTTCAAAGTTTTAAAATTTATTCAAACTCAAAAAGTAAAATAAAATAAAATCAGGCATTCATTCTTTTCGTCGATACTGATCATTTACAAAATTTCATTCTTTACGATACAAGGGATACGAGAACAAGCATATAAACAATTTTTAAAAAATCTCACAATTTTTGAAATATTTGAAACAATTTTGGCATCTATAGTTCACACATGAACTTGCCACATAACAAATTTTCAAATTTCATTCTATCCCATTAAATTTTTGAGGAATGGAAGAAACATTATCTCGATTTTCGCAAAATTTCAAAATCTATAAAAAAAAAATTTAGATACTTTGACAACAATAGTTTAAGTGACTACCTATGAGGATGCTAAATTTTAGTTCATTCCCTAGGCTGATATGCGATAGACGAATAAATATTTACACATTCAAGTAAATGATGATTTTTTCAAAATATTAAAAAAAAACGAATCCAAATTTACAAAAAATTGCACGGCTATTGATGAATTTGCATGTTTACCTATTATGCCACCAAATTTCATTTCGTTCTCTTCTGTCGTTCTTACGTGATGTGAGAAAAAAATTGCACATTTTAAAAGATTTTCAAAAAAAAGATCTCAAAATCTAATACACTTGTTAAAAACATTCGTTGCTTATAGTTTAAGTTGAATGACCTCCTATCGTGTCACTAAGTTTCATTTAATTCATTTTAGTCATTATTACATTATGCTGCAAGAAATATTTAAGTTGTTTGGAAAGATTTTCGCAAAATCTCAAAATCTAATCAGAAGTTACCAAAACATTACGCTTATAATTTAAGTTGAGTGACCACCTATCAAATCTCCAAATTGCATTTCAGTCCCTTTAGCGGATATTGCGTGATGTACGAACAAATATTTATGCAGTTTCAAACAGCTTTTGCAAAATCTCAAAATTTGATCTTAAGTTCACGTTATAGTTTATGTAGAGAAATCAACTATTATGTTACCAAATTTCAATTCATTCGCTTGCGTCATTTTCACGTCATTTCAGTGAAAGAATACTTCTAAAAAAATCAGCATGATTTTCAGCTCGTTTCTTAGGTGTCACTTCTGGAGAAGGAAGTGCCAATCGCTGAAGACAAATTTTTGTTCTTGGTGTCAATTACTGGTGTCGCCACCATGACAGCATAAAATATAGAAAAAACAGAAATTTCCAATATTCTGTGTAATAAATTATACCTTACATGAATTTATAAAGTTGATTGAAGTTTTGAACACAAAAAAAGTGTTTCTAGAAAGTTTTAGTAATTAGTAATTACTAGTTAAAGCTTATATATATTATTGCTCTTAAAGTGCCAATTACTGTTGACCTAAACATTTCTCATAGAGAATTATTTTTTACGCAACAAATTCAAATCAAAACTTCTGAGTTCCAACCAGTACCTGTTTACACATGGTAGCATTCGAAAATCACATTTTCCTGGGAAAAACGAGTTTGAATAAGAATTCAGAGGTACTGCTTCTAAGAAAAACACTCAATAAATTGATTTTTTTAATTTGAAGCTTTACCAATGTTTTCAATTATAAATGATGCAAATTCTACTAATATGTAATCTCGCCACAGCGATGAAGGCAGATTTACGTCTCTAATCACCATATAATTGTTTTCATAAGTGCTATAATTTATTCCATTGATGTCACTGTTTTCAATTAAATAAGTGCATTTAATTAATGTAATAAATGCATTTGTAAATTCGAGCACTTTTAATATGTTACTCGTGTATGCGATTTGTAAATCTAAACTTAGCTAATCAAATTTATAGATGATGTGGAATTGTATACATGTAATTTAGTTAAGAAAACATAATGGTACATACTATGCATGTTAAATTAAATAATAATTACAGTTTTCGAATGGTTTACTGCAGCACTGGTAAAACAACCTGCATTAATTTAAGGTAATATCTAGATGAAGGTGGCCTAAAATGGTCTTAGAGGGTGAAACGATCCACATATGTTTTTTTTTTTTTTTCCACACTAGACTACTAGAATTCCGCACCACACTGTCTACTAGATTACGCATAAACTAGTTGTTCCAAGTCAAGAAGTAATGGCGATATTAAAGAGATCGGTGTATCATGTGTCTGAGTAGAAATTTAAAAAAAAACAAAAAAAAACTGGGTTTTATCTATCTCTATAAGGTAAGCATTAACTTTCCTAATTATTTAGAAATAAAATCTTTTATTTACAGATATATGACTTGGTTTACTGAGTAGAGTATTTTTTAGATGTGAATTACAGTTGTTTAGGTTGTTATGGATCTCGGCGTGTTCCAGTAACATGGCCTGAAGTGGGCAGCCATACTGCGGGGTGAAATGATCAATCGACTGGAGAAACTGCAGTACCGGGTCCTATTCATGATGTCAGCCCTTCAGACGTTTTCAAAATGCGTGACTTCCCATTACATTATTTAATTTATTTCTGCATTTATTTTAAGCCCTAATTTTTTAATTATAATTTTGAAATATTCCATTTTATTGTAGGAGGCACTTTTTTATTTTAAAGTTTTCATAAAATAAATTTTAAAACTGATTTTATTTCATTATGCATAGTCATAATCCCTTTTACATATTTTATTTTGCCGATAAAAGTAGGGATGGACGCGAGACGATTTTTTCGAGACGAGACAGAGATTTACAGCTTTTTCGCGAGACGAGACACACATTCTTAACATTACGAAATAGGGATTTTGCGAGACAAGACAAAACTTTTAGGCTACTTTGCGAGACGCGAGACGCCTATTTTTCGTCTCGCGTCCATCCCTAATAAAAAACCACTTTACAATTATTTTTGAACGAAGGACCATTTTGCCCTTGGGTGCAGATAAAATGATCATTTTGACACATTTTTAAAATTCTGTTTTTTTTCATAACTTAGTGTTCATGCTTAGTGCAAATGCATTTTTAGCTTATCGATCTGCAATGAACTACAAAATATGTGCAAGTTGTCAATTCTTACGAATGTCCTGAAAAACTTCTTTTACACAATGTTTAAATTTTAGTAAAACCTAAATATAAATTTACTCACGGTAATTCAAATTTATATTTAATATCCTAAAGTAAAATATGGAAAAATCCTAATTTAATCTTGACAAATTGTATAAGCAAATGAATTTTAAAAATACAAGAGAGCTACAGTTGTGAAAGTTTCGTAAGTTTCTAACTGATATTAAAATCATATAATAATAAGTTATTTCCTTAACTATCCTTAACTATCAAGTCTACTTTATGTATATCAAACGGAGAAAAAGCCTAAGAAATTTTTTATGTATTGGCAATTTTATATCAATTATATGTGCTTTGTATTTATTTGCTTATAAAAATAATATTTGTCTATGTAATAAGTTATGAAATTTCTACGTATTTTCCTTTAGAAAATATGACATTCTTATTCTCAAGCTATCAAACATTTCAAGCTATCAAACTGTCGCAGACACTTATTTCAAGTTCTTTTAACAGGGACTTTCTATTTAATCAATATCTCTGCAAGAAGTTTTACTTTACTAGTGACATTTGCAACGGTTTCACTAAATCACAGAGAATAAATCTTAATTCAGTAATTCACTCCTCGTCTGATTGAAAGACGAACCGAAAGTTCTGGCGCCAGTAAGGTGCATTAACCACGAAGAATGCAGAAAATGAAAGTTAATTAAAAGAAATTGAGTGCAGTAAATATTTATTTACCGTATGGCCCACGAAGGGGACAGAAACTTTGATGATTTCTTTCTCCCAATTGTAAGAAAGTGTTTTCGTTTTCGCTAAATTGTTCCTAGTTCTGTTTCACTGATACATTGAGTAACGAGCTATGCCAGATATCAAAAACTTTAGCAGTAATATTACAATGTAATAGAATAGGATACTTTTTGAAAGGAAATGAGCATAACTCATTGATGATCACTTCTAAAACATGTTAGTATTACTTGTAGCATAACTTTTCGTAGCACAAGTATTTATGTATATAAAAGTTAACAATTTTGATGTACGTTTCACAGAACCTGTACTCTAAGTAAATGTACCAAAGAGAGAAATCTGGAGTGACTTCACTCGGCTTTCATAATATTTGAATCTAATATGAGTTCAATCGAATGCACCGTACACACACTTGCGCACTTTCAAGAATTTGCATCTATTGGCCGTAATGCAATACTTACTGTAGCCCTGTACAAAAACTAATCACCCGAAAGACAACAAAATATATACATATAGTGTGACGGTGACTTACAATATACATAACATTTAGAGACTAGCACGCTTTAAATGATCTGCGTCCATAGGCCGTAATGTGTAAGAGTTATTTTTTGCAAACCCGTGAACAAGCTAACAGCTGTAAGCTCTGCATACATCAAAATCTATGCAGGTCATGTGACCGTGACCTATAATTAATATTTGCGCTCGAACGCACCGTTTAGAAGTTATCGCATTTTCAAGAAATTCCCTCCATAGGCCATAATGTCAAAGAATTCTTTCTTGCAGCCCTGTAAAAAAGCCTGAGTCTTATACACACCAAAATCAATACCAATTGTTTGACAGTGGTCTATAATATGCACCACTGTCACACATATTTATGTATATATTTATGTATACCAAATAATATATTTATGTATATATTTATGTCATATATATATTTATGCATACCAAATTATGAATGAATCGAACGCACCGTTTAGACGCCAGCCCAAATTCAAGAATTTCCGTACATTTGCCATAATGAGCAACTATTTTTCATGGCCCTGTAAAAAACAAAACAAAAAAATAAGTCCTATACACACATAAATCAAAAGTTGTAGGAGGAGGGTCTATAATATATATACCAAATTGGATCTCGATCGGATGCACCGTTTAGGAACTATCGTGTTCACTCACTCACACACACACATAAACGCAACAAACACAGCATACATACATAACCGTAAAAATACATTAATAACATCAAAAGACCCAAAAACGTGTAAATACCACAAAATCTCAAAGTTTTTCATGTCTACAATACTCTTTTTGCATGATACAGGTTTGAAAATTAAAACATGATCATAATGCGTACTTAATATACAAATACGAATTCTTCTGGCCAATTTAAGTATAATGTTTTAGCTATGGAATGTATTCTTTTTGTAAGTATTTGTTTTTTAATTCCTCACTTCTCCTTATTAAACTATCTTTATTGCACTTTCAAGAATATCCACCCATAGGCCATAATGTAAGATAATTCTTTACCGACTCTGAAGCATCACTTCACATTCTTCTTATAATTCCAAAAGTGAAAGTTACCATACAGCTTTCCTTCTTTTTTTCTGTACTGTATTTTGCTACACATGCATATTCCATTTCATGTGCATACATGGCTATCGCGTTTCATCGAATTTTTATTTGCTTCGCAATTTATTTGTGAACTGCAGTTCGAACATTGCTTCCAGATGACTAGATAGATATGTATTATACTAGCCTCAAAGCCCTGACAATAAGAAAGGCTACCTCTGTATACTTTTCATAAATTTGCAGTTCATCTTCCATACTCAATTATGTTGCATTCGATGAAATTTTCTACACTGCTTGACAATTGCTAAGGAACAAGTGATTTATGCAAAACTGCGTCTCAGACAGCTGACCAATAACAGTAAATTCAAGTTCAGAGGGCGTGGTAGACCAGGTCTCGTTATCTGTATAAAAGACAGTACATACAAACTCATGATTCATACGAAAATTCATGCTGTTTGATGGTTGAGGAAAATAGTAATGGAATAAGTTTTTCTCTGAAATTCTGCTTGGTTCTTGCAATAATTAGGAGCAAAATGTCAGCAAGACAGCATTTAAGTGACTACGATCGTGAACGAGCAGTTGGACGACTGGAAGCATGTCAAAGTGACATCACTGTAGCTGCTGCAATGGGTTATAAAAGCAGTGCCATGTCGCGATTAAAGAAAGCCACTGAAGGTGGATATGCTTTGCGAAAGCATGCCGGGGGGTCGTGGTAGGAACACCACACCTTTAGAGGATCGTTATGTAGTCCTCGTGCCAAAAAGGAACAGAAATTACACTCCTGGCCAGATAGCTGCAAACCTTGCAACCGCTACCGGTACGCATGTTTCAGCAAGAACCGTCTCATGGTGATTAAATCAATTTGGTTTGCATCCACGGAAGCCTGTTCGTTGCATCCCACTTCAAATACACCATCATCGAGAGAGATTACGCTGGTGTAAGGAACATGTTGGTTGGGATCACCAAAATTGGTCTAGAGTAATGTTCTTCGACGAATCTCGTTTCAGCGTGAGAAGTTATTCTGGCCACCAATTATTGTCGAGAGAGCGTGGAAAACGATGGGCACATCAATTTTTGCTTGAGAACGAGTTCGGTACGGCTCAGTCGTGATTTTGTAGGCAGACATCGTGCACAGTGACAGAACGCCGCTTCACATCTTTGTGCGAAGAAGCGTTACATCTCAACGGTATTGCAGTGAGTTTTTTTGAATCATGTTCCTGATTTTAGGGGTGCTGTAGTTCCAGACTCTCGGTTTATGGACGATATTGCGCGGCCACACAAAAGAGTTGAGGTATCGTACACACTGCAATGTGAAAATATTCTCCGTATGCAATGACCTGCCTACTCTCCCGTCTTAAATCCTATTGAACTATCCCGGGATGCTCTTGGCAGACGTGTTACAGAAAGAACCATATCTCCCCGAACAGTACAAAAGCTCAAAACCGCCTTGAGATAGGAGTGGGACTATATCCCCGAAGAACTCCTCGATAGTTCAGTGAAGAGCTGAAGAGAATAGAGAACAGATGAAAAAAAAAATGCATTAGTGTCCATGGTCAACGCACATCTTAAAAAGGTACTCATGTCTGCATCATTCTGAACTTAAGATCAATTTTTTGGGGCTGTTTAGAAATCAACCAAGGAGCATCTTTTTTAAGTTTTTAATTATTCGCTGTAGAGATATCTGTACCAATTTGCACTATAACAAATGCACATAGTCGCTACTGAATAACAGAATCTACTGAACTTACAGAAAACTACAGAACCTACTGAAACAGTTCCTAAAGAATAGATAATGATTGAAGAAATGAAACTTTCAATCATTGTCTATTCTTTATTATTCCAAAAAACGCAACTGTTCCCTAGCAAGTGTCAAGCAGTGTAGTTAGGAGCCGCGAAAAGCTAAGATAAGCATGAAGGTCACTACTGCGACTTCAAAGAAGCACCAGAAGCCTTCATTAGATGTAAATCAGAAAGTCAAGAACGATTATGAAAAAGGAGTCTCCCTCTTTCCCAATCATCTCGGGAAACAAATTTTTCTTTCGATTCTGATGCAAGACCTCTGTGTTCTGAGAACACGAGTTGGGACAAGGATCTCGTGAACAACTGTGTGTTAAGCAGCACCTTCTATTTCGGTCAAAGTGGGAAAAAATTGATCGAGTGACAAACTTGTGGAACTGTTTGAGTGGATTAATCATGCTGTGTGAACCAATCGCCATAACAGTGTTTCTACGGACTTGAATACAGCATGATAATCCATTGCCCGCAGGCGGACCAAATATCGTCAGCTTCTCAAAAGAAAATACTCGACCCCCTTTTAATAATTAGCAGCATAAGCGCCCTCTAGAGACGTATAACGACGGATCATGAAGTAATCTACTACTAACTCACGCATGCGCACAACATATTCTTAATGAATGTGACTCACAGCGCCAGCTTACAGGGAAATTTCGTTTGGCTCATTTAGAATACGTCGATTATCGTCCTATATTCAAGACCGAGAGTGTTACAAACGAATAACTGTGCGGGTGCTAATTTATCGTGACATTGCGTCAATCTTCAGTATAGTATGGATTAAATGGGCCCATTGTAGCCAATTACAAGTATCCTTGTTTGTGTGACGCATAAGTTAAAAAATATATACCTTTCAAAAAAAAGTATATATAATAAAACCTTTTCAAAAATACACAACGTTTTTTCTCTTCTTTTAGAATGCGTTTAACTTTGTCCACCTTTTCTCAGTGACCTTATATCTATTTATAAATCTATTCATCTTTTGCTTCGCCTGAATTTAATGCTGAAAAGAAAGTTGTTTCCAATAAGTGCACTAATGAGTCTAATTAACAAAGTCAGAGTCCGTGAAATATTTTGATCTTCGTAATGCAAGCAGTGGAATAGATATCAAGTAATGTTTCTTATTAAATAACATTTTCGTTTTGTTCTTTTACATGCAATGGTGAAACAAAATTAATACGTATGATTGCACATATGTGATATGTATTAGATGAAACATGTTAAAATTTGGCGGTAAAAATCCCGAACGACGCCGACTTTGCAAACAGTTTATTATTTCAGTTATTTTTATAGTTTTTCTAACTTCATATTATTTTTATCCCACGATATTTTATATTTTTATCGTTTAGTAATCAACCATATGCTTTAATCTGGTGCTTTTGATAACACAATAAAAATATTTTGTTAAAATTAATGCGACATTTCTTTAACCCTGTATTTTTCATTATAATTGGAGACTTCAAAAATACACCTGAAATGCATTTAACTTTCAGTCACGTATACTACAGTAGAGAATACTTTAATGCACCGTGAAAATGGAGATTCTTTTTGTCGTCGTTGTTGCTATTAGAAGTGTATTTGCTTTGTGAATCCCAAATAGGAGTTAATTCCAATCACGATTTGCAAACATGTGTTTGCATTTTATTTTTGATAAACTGGTATTTGAAAAATTATTCTGTATGTATAAAATAGCTGTCGAAGTCTTTGCGTTTATGTAGTAGATATTTCTACTAACATGCTTCTGTCCAGTTGAGATATTACTTTAGGCAGACAGCAGAAAGTAGCACCGGATCCTAAATGCACGTGTACACAGTGCTGTAAAGTTTGCTTAGTGCTTTTCAAGGAATTTTTATCAATTGTTTTTATTTTGTCGGAATATGAACGTGTATTGCTGATAAATGGCTTAAGGAGATTTCCAAAATGTGCACTTGAGCATATTCAGCTAAAAAACAAAAATCAGACGGAATGATATAAGAAGGGGTAGGGAGGGTTGAAATCGTACAAAAAATGGACGTTTCTGGTAGAGAAAAATGTAGAATTTGCTTTCTATTTATATAATTTCATGCATTTTTAAAATTTTTTAACACTGCTCACAAGCTTTAAAAAAAAAATTTCACAAAAATTTCCGCCAGTGTTACTACGTCAGTGACGCATACGTTAATACATGTTGTAAATATGTACAAACTATCATTTTTTAACATTTTACATTAAGTTATTATTCATTAAACGGCTGTACATGCCAAATAAAATTATTTGAAAACTAGGAACACCGCTTCTTTAAAAAAGGTAGCAAAAATATGTAGCTATTTGGAATAATGTTAGTTGTATAAAATGGGTGAAAGAATGTTAATATTATAAAATGATGGAAAGAGAAATGAAAGTCGAATTTTGCAACGATCTTTCCTTGATATTAATTTTAAAAAGTATAGATTTTTACTCAATATTAACCCAAGAGAATTTAAAATTGATAAAACACATGACTAATACTGTAAATTAGCTGATTATTTTATCGAATACCCTCTGGCAACCACGTAGCGGTGCCAGATCCTCGATAGAGAACGGCGATGTGCGAAAGGAGAAAGCTTCAATTTAAACGAGACCCAGTAGGAGAAATACCGACTTAGCACGGGGGGGGCTCCTAATTTTAAACTAATTCCAGATGATAGACCTAGCACCTCAAATAGCCTCCCAGAGTCCCCAGAGGATGTCTCTACACGTAGGACATTGAAGATCGAACAGATTTTATGTGCAGCATTTCCCATATTTCCCATTAACGCACACGGTTCCACAACACTTCAAACGAGAGAGGAATTCATCCTCCCAAGCGCTGACCATGTCAGTGTCGCTTTACCTTCCGTATTCTAACGGGAACGGAGTGTAGTGATTAAATTAGAGCGGGAAATTTTGTATACTAAAGTGCTCTAAAGCATTACTTTATAAGTGCTATTTATAAATTAATTTAATAATCCTTTATATGGGTAAGTTTAACGTACTTTTATTTTAGAAGATTTTTCTTTTTTTCTTCCGAATTTATGCGACTACAGGCCTGCTATTGTGACGCTATTTATACCACACGTACATTATTAAATTGTTTTCTATTATTTTATGGCTTCTATCTAAAAGAAATATGGATTGGGGGGGGGGGAGAGAACACTTGCGTATGATCAAGGAAAATCAATTTCTCAATATTCAAAAATATGCTCATATATTATCGAAGCCTCAATTTTGACAGGAAAATATTCTTGTACTAAGTTTAATTTTCATGTCAGTGAGGTAATCATGAGGCTCGTTAACTGAAAGTTATTGATTTTTTGGTAATTTCCAGTATCACAGCTTTCTTCATAGCATACCTGCAACGCATGGAACCGAAAATTAATAACGTTTTTTTTCCTATCCAATATCCAAAGGATATGGAGCGAAAATATTTTTGAAGTTGCTTCCAAAACAAAATTTATCAATCATGCGCAGAATTTTGTAAAATGAAATCTTGATAGAAAATCAATGGTTAATGACGAAGTTCCTTCCAGACATTTAAAAAAAATTATAAAACAGAAGAAAAACAGAGAATGATTATTAGGAATAAATATGGATTGATAGTTTTTCTTGCTTCTTAATAGCGTATCAATGGTTGGCTAACTAATGTGTTCTTTGCAATGTAAATTTTATTTAAATTTAATATTTATCTTACTTTCAATTGATTTCAATTGTTATATGCCAGTGCTTAAACATATACTCTTTTCATTCCCAAATTATAAAATGTATCAAAAGTTCCATTATAAAAAAAATTTGTTAAAAAAAATTAGAATTTAATTTAAAAAATTAGAATTAATTTAGAATTTAAATTTAACTTTTCTATTTTAAAACCATGAAGCACATAATTTCACTATTCACATACCATTACTTTATCCAGTATTTACATTTTAAAACTGCTACTTCTTTTTTTTCTGATACACATATTTCAGTAATAACAGAGTATTATTTTACAGAATTACGAAAATATATTTGCATATATATGTTACAGTGAAAATCCGATATCAGTCAAAACCCGAATTAACTAGGGAAAACACGTTCTAACTGAGACCGCAAGGCAAAACCCGAATTAACTAAGGGAAACCCGATTTATTCGGGTTTTGCCTAATTTATTAGACAATTTTTTACATCTATCAAAAATTATTGCATTATTTCAACGATATGCTATATGACAAGACTTTTTTTTTTGGGGGGGGGACTCGCTAAAGGCCAGTGGTAGCGTATGTTTTAGGGGGAGCAAGATAAGGATTGCGGTTCAAATTGCCCATCGATTTGATTAATACCTATTTTCGCGGATGCAACCGATATCTTGTCCATATTCATCACTTTTTATAACATTAAAGTTATTTTGTTCGTTATCTAACAACTGTAATTTTTCAAGAAATATATTTTCCCAATTTTTAGCACATTAAGCATTAACATTTCAGATTTCACTTGGGAAAACGGGTTTTCCCGAGCGCTGTCAGTCAGAACACGTTTTACCTAACACTCTCGGTTAGAACGCGTTTTCCCTAGTTAATTCGGGTTTTGACTGTAACATATGACTGTCTTTTAATTAAATCACTCTTGAAAGCACAGGTCATATTAAAAAAAATATTTATCACCACGCTTCACAATGTTAAAATTTTCACGGTAAAACTTTTCACACATTTCGTTAAACATAAGCATAATCAGTAACACAAAATAATAAAACGTTTCATAATAAAAACACCTCAAAATACTATAATATTGTAACGAATTTTCGGGGCAACTTCGGTGCTCTGGGGCTTAAAAGGGTTTAAAATTCGTATTCTACGATTCAAATAGATAAATTTTGCTTTTTGTTGCATCAAAATCGGTCAATTATAACCGGAGATATGGAGGTTTCGGTTTGCCATTGTTTTTCAATGAAAATTTCTCAAAAATTAATTCAAAAATTCAAATGATTTCTCGAGAAATCTCGAGAAATATTAGCCCTAGGCCTTCGATCTCTTCACATTTTAAGACTTATTTTTGGCGCCAAATTTTGCAATATTTCGCCAAAAGTCGCCAAGCTTGGCAATTTTTTGGTCATTTGGCGCGGTTTTCCCAATGGGGCCTGGAAGTTGTTTTTCCTTTATTAAAAACGCATAATAACCTAACATTTTACTTCTATGACGTAATCAGAAGTCCCGCTTTATCTGGAATCTTCGAGGAATATACTTTTCTAGAAACTGCTCGCAGCTTCTGCCTCCTCTATAAATTCCACCAGCGCACTGCCCCGACAGTTCAGTGAGAGTTGAACGCTCAATGTGTGAAGAGCTGTCAGTGAGAGTACGCTTGCTTTGTGAATTGATAGTGCTATAGAAGCCGTGTTTTAGCTTGCTTTACGAAGCTGTTTTCAAAGTGCTGTGTGTAAATTCTTCATTGCTGTGCCTTAAGGGATTGTGTACGATATCTCTTAAATATTTTCACTGAATTTTTGCCTGTGAAATTGACTTATTTTGTGTGTGAAATACAGCATTTATGGGAGCTTCTGATCTAAGAGAACTGTTAAAAACACATTACTGTTTAATTGTGCTTGTGAATTTTGTACAGCTGATTGTTACACGAAGTTCTAGAAGCAATAAAGTTATATTCCATCCTGACCATTGGACTTTTTACCAGCCGTTCTACACCAACTGGACTTTAGAACGACGAACCTCCATGAGTAGCAGAGTAATTACGCAACAATATTAAGCCTGGACGCCAAACATTACACACCAGGGAATCGCTGAACTGTTTCTTTTCGCAAGCAAATCCTCTGAAGTTCTCTTTTTACCCGACTTACTAATAGAATGCAACGTGATCTACGCTTTATTACCAGGGCTAAAGTGAGCTCATTGACGATTTCTAACATAATATGACTTAAATTGTTCTTGTTTTAACTCTAGCCTCTCTCGAATCGTTTTTGATTTTTGCAATAAGTTTCTCTACATCTTTCTTTGCAGGCGTCATCCTATAAGGTGGATCTGCAACAGAATCACTATCACCAGTGTAGATTCGATGCTCTATAAATGTAGTTGTCTCCCCCTGGTTGAAAGCACTCTCTAGTATTTCCTCAGAAGACCACTAAGCTGCGTCCTTTGTTCAGGAGTCAAGCTTCTGCCCTCATCCTCCAGCAAGGAATACTCACTGACCTCAGCCGTCGCAATGGGAGGGCTCTCTCTGGAATCAAACTCATCCCCAAAAGGATATCGTATCCGGGGTTCATCATTGAAATGCGATTTTTCTCGCCAGTATTCAACACTGTTGGCTTTATGGAGAAAATCCATTCCCAGGAGCATTCGACTCCCCTTAGCAAGAGGCAGCATTAAGGCTAACGTCCACTCGCGTGCTTTTCAGTACGCTAGAATGGGAACCCAATGTATTTTTCAGAATCTTGAAGACGGATTGGGGGAGAAAAGTGCCCCCACTGAGCGGTGGTCGTGCTTTTGTGGTTTCACGCGTTATCCTTTGGCGGCGAATCCCGAAGGGTCATTAAAAGTCAATAAATCCTTTACCCCTGCACTGTTTCTCCCCTTGTACAATGCCTTGACCATTAAAAAAAACCCGCTGCGTCCGGAAACGGACGCGAGTGGATCCCAGCCTTTATAGATTCGGTCTCAAATACTCCACCTTCTATGTCTGCTTGTACAGTGGCCTTGAGGGTTTCTTTAGCCCGATGAATTCCATCAGCCAACGTTACATCGTGAAAACTAGTTTTGAACGACACACCACTCTCCTAAAGTAACCCCTACAGCGCTCCTCAGCAATAAAATGATTTGCCCCTGTATCTACATACACGAACACCTTTTTATACCAAATGGTAATGGGAACGTTTCAAGCAGAAACACCAGAGGTATTACAGTCGTAGAGTAATACCAGCTGTGCACGTAAATTTTCCTTTTGAACGGAACAGTCCGGACATTTCTTTTTTATCACCCCTTGCCTTCTACAACCGTAATACGATAAACCTCAATCTCTCGCTCTATTACTAAACATAGGGGAGGACCTGTTATTATCTGGTACAGTTTGAAACTTATTAAACTTTCCGAAACCTTCCCGCTGTTTAAATTCCTTCTTACTGCACATGAATCTTATATTATCATAAGATTCAGTAAGGGACTCTGTCGAGGGGGGTTTTCTCATTCATCCAGCATATGTTCCCTGCATTCGAAAGATACCCACCTTTCTTTCTGATCTGCCAGAATCAAATTTTTAAAAACTTTAAACGAATCGACCTCAAACTCTTTACGTCAATTTTCAAACTATACCTACAGTTCGAAATAGCAATCATGCCAAGTTATCTCTCTAACCTAAGGATGAGAAAAGAACAGCTGTCTAAATTTTTCGTCACTAACTTAGAACTCTTCATCAGCAATGCCTTCACATGAGCAAAATTAGAAGCATTTTTCTTTGATTCACGCGCAATGAGGACTGATACAGAACATGGGATAACACTGAGCAGATGCGACACCCACAATTGCTCAGGTACCTTTGACAGCTTCAACTGTCTTTCCAGGAGGACCAAAAGTAACTTAATATCATCGCATTTGGGTTTAAAATTAGGTAACAGCCCTTGGACATCTAACTCAGTCTCCGAACTAGACACCGCCGTCGCTGTATTAACCCCAGTACTTCCCCCATTTTGGCCCTATGCCTGTACTTGCAGCTTTTCAACTTCAAAATTTATCTGAAGTTTGCGTTTTCCAAGTTCAACTCCTTCGCCTTGCGTTTTTCATCCAACTCCACCTTCCTCTGCTTTTATTGTCTAATCACGATAGTATTTCGTACCAGCGAATTTACAAATTCTTTTTCAAACTGAGGAGAAGATCTAATGAATTCACGCAACTTCACAACTACCATGTAGGGTGTTACGTCTAAGTCCATCTCGACAGCAACTTGGTACAGGTCCTCTTTTCGCGCTCTATCAAACTCCGGCATCCTGGCAAATTCATCACAAAATAAAGCAATACCCACATTCAAAAGAATGCTATTCTCCTCACCCCAGGCATTCCCAGATTTTAGTTCAGCCGTTACACAATAAAATACAGTCATAAAAGATAAAATCAGTTAAAATGAGATAAAACAAGTTAAAACATTCACAGCGTTCTATAGAATCAGTAACCATAAATAAAACCATCAGATACATAAAACCATTTAAAACATGGATTACCCGCATTAAAATCAATCAGCATAAAGTATTCAAACAATAATAAAATTTAAAATTCGATTGCAAACGCTAAGTTCAATCAGTTAAAATGTTATGAAATACATATCCTGATTCAAAATTAACTATTGAATGAAACTGAAATTGAATCAAAATGAAGCCGAACTGAGCTCTTTTAAATAACACAAAATAACAAATATATTTATTTAAAATACCTAACCAAAACAGCACAAATATAAGCTGTATCCTATACATAATAAAGGTAAATAAAAGCATTTACAATTTCAGTATCAAGAAGTTCAAGTTAGTTCCAGTAAGTTCAGATTCATATTTCACCTATACTCAATAGATGACCACGCAGCTTGTTTACCTTAATTCTTCAGAGAAATAAACAAACACACTTAGATGCACTATAGAAAACCCTAATCAACTCGTCACTACATCTTAAATTATACATTGATATTTACAGGCACAGCTTTCCGATATAAATTAATGAGCACTACACTTTTGAACGTTAAAACTCAACTTCTATCTTGAACACTGCGTTTCAACTAGAGTATCGTCAGTTCCTGTCACTCAAAACAGCGACTTAATGAAGCACGAATGAATTCTGCTTAATTTCCCGTAGATTCGGGCCTCGAGTTGGGAGCCATTCTATGGCCATCTTCTAATTAAATAACGCTTGAAAGCACAGGTTATATTTAAAAACCTTTATTACCACACTTCACAATGTTAAAACTTACACGATAAAACTTTTCACGCATTTCGTTAAACTTAAGTATAATCAGTAACACAAAATAATAAAAATTTTCACACTAAAAACACCTCAGAATACTGTAACATTTATCCAATAGGCCGCCACGAATTACCCACAAGGAAATCGCTCAACTCGTTTCTTTTGGCTAGCAAAGGCAGTCCCGCATCCCCGCATTTTAAGTGCGGACCTGCTTGCTCAGTGGTTCGTAATTCTGGATGGAACGCGTCATGGCCGGAAACGACTATATATATATATTTTTAGTTGAAAACAAAAATAAATACTTTAGTTAATTTAGCTTGACTCATTTTTAATATAAATAGAATAATTTCCACATGTAAGTGTCACATACATAAACATTCTAAACAAACAGCATATCATCTTTATGTATTAGCTAAAAATGAATGAAATGAACAATACCAGAAATTGATAATAAACTCTTAAATTTTTAAGTATAACAGGTCTTAGGTTTAACTTTTTTTCTGCGATGTATAAAACATAGAGCTTAATATATATATACACACATACATACCTATATATTCATATATATAACAAAGAAAATAAGGATATTTAATAAAATCAGTAAAACACAACTTACACATTATAGTTAATTCCGATCACGTGCAAGGACCATAACTTTTTAAGAGTCTCTTCGCAAAGTGATGCAAGAGGAATATTAAAGTATTGTGCAGATCCAGCATTGTGAAAATGAATATTTCTATACTTCTTGCTCAACAATGATCCGCATTTTATACCAACGTTCAGGAATATCTTGAAAATGTTAGAGATGCTCGAACAAATGAATTTATCAATGTATTTCACGAATAATATATTTATTTATTTGCTGTTCTACTACTTTTTATTTTTATTTTTTCTACTAATTTTTCTTTTTATAAATATTACATATAAGAGGAAGCACGTTTAATCAATACTTTTACTATTTTTTTAAGACGAAACAATTCCTCTTAGGGACATAAATCCAGCCTTACTTAGATTTTTATAGTCAGTTCGATTTTTTTCAGCTTGAGTTTGCGTAGGGGGCGGGCTAGGTGGCGGGGGAGGGGTACAGCACACAATGACCGAAACCGGCACTCTCGCTTCTTTCTATTCAGTTTAACTCATGACTCAGATGTGATACGCGGTGATTTTTTCGTGTGTTCATAGAGTTGATTTAGACCGATTAGTAAATTAAAAATAAGTGTAATTTGGACATTATTTATAGGTAAACATAATCAGGAAATGTATAAAAAATTATAAAAATTCTATGTATCGACCCCAGCCCGTGCTACAACTAAGTGGAAATATAAATCAAGGCTGCCGGGTAGACGGGTATTGGGCCACGCACAGATATCCCAATGTCCAGCGCCACGTGAGCGAAGCGGTTTCAGAAGCATCTCAAATTTGTCAAGATTTGTCGATTAATAAACGACTCTGACTCCGTGTACACCTCTACTTCTACCGCCGATCCCGCGACAACCACTATTATTGCTGTAACTGCACTACTGCACATAACGAGTGATGATTCCGCCTATATACCTGCTGAAGCTGCCACGACATGCTTAGCATTAAATAATTTCGAACGAAGTCAATCTTGTTTTTTTTTCTAGGTTTACACTAAAAGAGGCTAGTTCACATAGACGTTTCATGTTAAACCTACGACTGTGTGGCCCGACACAGCCCCCATATATTTTTAATTGCCTTTGAAGCACAAACTGCTGCCTTGTAACTTGCATTTTTTTATGTTTACTAAACATAGATTCTTTTTGTTAAGCAATAATTTTTATGTCATGCAAGCGTTGTCATTTTGTTTACTAAAAATAGATTTTCTCCATAAAAATTTAATGCAGTAAAACTGAACTATTTTATACTATTTTACAAATAATATGAGTTTATACACTACTCAGATTAAAGGATATTGTAAGTTTTATATAAAACAACGGTATAAGTGAATTTTTTGCAGAAAATGGAAGAACACAGTCAAAATTCTCATATTTTCAAACTTCGGAGTATTCAAAATTTTAGTGTGATATCAAAAACGACGCTCAGTAGCAGCGAATGAAATTTGACCCTTAACTTAATAAAAGATAAAGTAGAAAAGAATGATCGACATTCCGTAAGTGCGTTTTTTATGAGTGCGATGGGTACTTACGTATTATACCGGCGGTCAGTTCCGCCAAACTATTTTTGCGTCAAATATGCTGGCAAACTGTTGCCAATCGTATTCTGAACCATTAATAATTTCATGTGTCCTGGCATTTACCTTGGCGTAAAATCGCTGGTCTTGTCAGACCACCGGGATAATACGTAAGTACCGTGCGATGTCTCAACGAAGGATTTTAACGGAATCAGAAGCTTGGAGAGTTGTTGGTCGGTTGGATATGGGCCAAACACAAGTCGAGGTAGCAGAAGCCATTGCAGTTGCCCAAAGCATGATATCAAGGATCTGGAACCATTTCATAGAGACAGGAAATGCAAGATGAAAAACGGGGCAAATTCGTAGATTTGCAACGACGCGCAATGAAGATCGATATTTAACACTGACGACTCGGAGACACAGAAATATGAAGTCCACTCTACTTCAGCAACAGCTCCACTCGGCTACTGGCACAAGAGTTTTAACTCAAACTGTCCGAAACCGACTACACGCTGCACGTCCATATAGTCGACGACCAATCGAATGTGTTAGGTTAACGGTAAGGCATAGTAGGACACGCAGGGATGGCACAACAAAGCATGTCCACGGGACGAGAACGGAATGGCGCAATATTCTTTTCTCTGACAAGTCCCACTTTTTTGTTCATCCAGATAATAGGCGTACTTTCATCTGGAGGGAACGTGGGACTGGAAACACCCCTGCTTTCGTGCTGAAATATGTTAGATTTGGCGGTGGGGGAGTGATGGTCTATGCTGGTATCTCCATTGATGGGCTCACCGATCTCTACATCATTCGGAATGGAGCTCTGACCAGTCATCGATATAGGGATGTGATTCTCAGACCTTTTGTAGTCTCTTACGCTGCAGCAATTGGAGATAATCGTGCTAATGGAGGACAACTGCAGCCCACATCGTGCATACTTGATGGATGACTTCCTTTCAGAAGAAGGAATCGTACGAATGGAATAGCCAGCGTATTCACTCGACATGAACGCGATGAAACATGCTTGGTACAATCTAGGGAGACGAGTTGCTGGCCACCTACCACCATCACACACTCTCAGACAACTGGAAATGTCTCCTCTGGAGGAGTGGGAGTGAATACTCCAGCTCCTCATTAATAACCTCATTGACTACATGCCTCAAAGATGTTCAACGTTGCTGGCAACCCGGTGATATCATACCCCCTATTAAAACCATCTTCTTTCAAGGAAAAACCTTTTTTTATTCGTTTTTTCTATCGTGCACAAATTGTGTTTTTTCCCTTTTGTACTCAAATGCTAAAAAAAACGCATTATTTTCTGCTAAGCATGTGTATTTTTTTCTCATATAGACCTACCACGCCTGTCGGTAATACATCAATCATCTAAACAATTGCCCAGCCGCACGATCCACCCATAACATCATATCCTTTAATTGTTTTGAGCAGTGTATTTACTTTATATTGACTAGCACAAACAAGCATTAACATATCTATTCAACCTTTTGAACCAGCCGTATTCATTTTAATCGAATTTATAGACCACCCATAGACCATTATCACCAAATTATAATTTTTGTAGGCCATTTTAACCATATGAGCAACTTATTAATTATACGAGTTGTACATGGTATAAAATTGTTCCACTAACGCCCTTTCTTTGCCTGTGAAACTAGTTTTACTGTACGATGCGTTATAATGCAGAGAAATGTTAACTGTGATTGTTTTCTAACAAATGATAAGCAAGATTGTTGGTATAGAACAAAATTTTGCATTTTGACCTTATTTTTTAATTTATTTTTATTTTAAGCAATATAGCTAGATAGATATTTGCATATTTATATACAAATATGTTCGACTAATATCCAAATGATAAAACAATTAAAGAAATCCCTTTCTGCGCTATCAAACTGATAAGGCCAATTCATTTATTTTGTAAAACAATATCATTTCTATATATGTTACAATACATTAAAACATTTATGCAGAAAATCAATTTTTTCAAACAAGGAAAGGTTAGATTTCATAAAACGTATTTAATAAGCGCAAATTGATAAAGTAAAATTATACATGGTAAAATTAATATAAATCACTGGAATTAAAATCAAATATATAAAAACGTATGAATCTCACTAAAGCTGAAATAGAAAGATTAACTTCGAAATTCATGTTAGAGATTAAACATTAAAAAAAATGTAATTCATATCATTAGAGAAGCAGCGCTGACAAGATATTTTTGATTACATCATCATCATCATACAGTTAAGAGAATACTTGAGGATTTGGAAAACCGCACGCGTGTGTTTGCTGAATTCTGTCGAAAACTGCGAATAAATGAAGAATAAAGACAATCGCAAAGCATGCAAAATGCGTTGAGAAACAGAATTCTTATGTCCTGCAATTTGCGGAATGCTATTGGATTCCGGATTCCGACTCTGAAAATAAAACTCAAGATGTTCCGATATTTTCCGCAAGGAATAGTCGACTTCGAGCAGCGCAGTTTTTTCGTAGATTCCACCATTTCAAACAAACTTTTGTAAATTTTAGATCAGCAGTTAATAACCTTTTCATTCAGGACTCTCCAAGGAAGGCTAGTTAACGATGGCGCCCTCTTGCTCTAATATATTTCATTATACATGCAGTTCTTTATTTTTTCAACATTTAGTTATATTCTAATATATAAAATTCTCCTGTCACGGTGTTAGTCACCATACTCCTCCGAAACGGCTCCAACGATTTTAATGAAATTTGATATGTATATTCGTAAGGTCTGAGAATAGGTTTTTAACTATGTCTCATACCCCTAAGTCATAAGGGCGGCCCACCCATTAATTTTTAGCTCCAGAGTGCTATTCATTTTAATCAGGTTTTTTTGTGTAGACATTAGCGTATCGAATTACTTTTCAAATGTGTTTTCCAGATAGCGTGGAGAGGGGGGGCGTTAATAAAATGTTGAAAGTCACACAAGGTTTGCAATTTTTGATAATGGATCGCTAAATGGGGTGCCAAAACGTGACAATTTATTATAAATATATTTCGAGTATAGTTAGAAAACACCTGGCGTATATATTGTAAAACAGTTTTATTAGGCGATTTTAATATAGATTTCTATTCCGATGAAATGCTTTGTGGAACAAGAAATGAAAATACGATGCACTCATGGATTGTGATACCCATTCCAAACAGTATTTAAAATGTCTTTGCGGTATAGTTGGAATATGCCTATAGGACAAATATGCCTGGCGAATATTGTAAAACAGTTTCAGTAGGCGATTTTAAGATAGATTTCGATTCCAAAGATGTGTTTTATGGTACAAGAAAGAGTTGATTCCTATTTTAACGCCCCCACTCTCGCCAACCTAAAAAATCCATGTACTTTGGCGAGCTTTGCAGTCAAGTGTCTCTGGGAGTTATGCACAAGTTTCAACGTTACTTACGTATTATCCCGGCGGTCCACCAAGACAAGCAATTTTTCACTAAGATAAATGCCGGGCACATGAAATTGTTGATGGTTTGGAATACGATCGGCAACAGTTTGCCAGCAAATTTGACGAAAAAGTAGTTTTGCGGAAGTGACCGCCGGGATAATACGTAAGTACGGTTTCAGCCCAAAATTCCTCCCGCGCGTTCCTCCCAAAAGAACTAGATGAAAACTAAAGTAAACAAATTAGCGATAAACGCACCAGTTAAGGAATTTGAAGACACTTAATTATTAAAACTACATTAATTGGCAATCCAAAATAAATAAAAATGTAACAGTATGCTGTACTTAAATGTTGTTCCAAATAAATGCAAAAAAATCGTCATGGTAACTGTTTCGTCACGACCAAACTCCATGAGAGGTAAGTTTCTCTGTTCGGGACTGGCAACAGCGGTAAGAGGAAAAAAGAATCTAAACGGTAGTATTCTGAATATATGGTGAAGGAAAAGAGTTTAATATGTTTGTGCAGCGCTGCTTTGAATAAAATATATGTTATTGATGTTTTCTTTAACGTTGTCATCTAATGAACAAAGCTCCCTACGTTCATTAATACAAGCAATTCTAATAGAAACTACCGTAACTGCATATGTTTAATGATCGCCATCTTGGCGATAGTCGAGGCGTTAAAGTAGGAATCAACCCAAGAAAGACAAACTCGGTACACTCATGGATTATGATGCACATTCGAAACAATATATAAAACGGTGAAGTATAGTTGTAATATACTTGGCGAAGATTGTAACATAGTTTTAGTAGGCGAGTTTAAGATAGATTTCGATTCCAAAGATGGGTTTTACGAAACAAGAAAGAGAAATACAGCATAGTCATGAATAATGATACACTTTCCAACCTAATGGAATAAGGAAGAAAAATTGGGACGACGTATAAATTATGATACGATTTTTATATATAGCACTATAGTGCGTATTTAAAACCTGAAAGTGTTTCAGATTTTTCATCCTTTTTTTTTTACAAAATTTTTTATGGAATGACTATCAATAAGTCTGAAGGCCAAACTATGTCTGTTTGTGGCTTAGATTTGAGCACACCATGTTTTTCGCAAGGACAATTATACGTGGCATGCTCTCGTGTGGGAAAATCATCCAGTTTTGTTTGTGTTAGCTAAAGATGGGATAATAAAAAATATTGTACATTCTATTGCGTTAAGGGGTTGATATTATTTTTTAGTAAAATTATTGTAATTAGCGATATATATAAATTTAAAGAATAAATTACAATGAATTAAAAATATAAATGCTTGGTATTGTGTTATTTTTATATTCCAGCATCGTTCACAGCGCTTCATGCCTCTTCTACTCATATACCACATCCTCACACACTTACAATAAATTAGTCATTTCCTTCTACTAAAATAATTCTAGGAATAATTTATATGGCAAAACAACGTTTGCCGGGTCAGCTAGTTTTCTATAAAATATTGTTAATGCGTAGTGTTTAAGAAAATATTTTAAGCGACTTTGGAGTACTTGAAATACTTTGGAGTAAAACTAAGAATAAATTAGATGACTTTTTTTAACATGCATTATCACTTGCTCTTTGCGTGCTTTTTCTCGCTCCCCACCTGATTGGGAACCTCTATTTCATTTATTTTACAAATACTGTATCTAAATATTTGGTGTTTTCCAGACTCTTCATATTTTATTCTATTTTTTAAGTGTTTATTTACTTTACAACGCCATTTCTCAATTAAATTTTTACATTATTTTTAAATTCTATGTATCTGAAAATTTACAAACTACTAAACTAAAATGTGGGACAAAGACGTGAGTTCCTTTTTGCATTTTATTTTTTCGGTTTTAAGATCTACTACCACCATAGAACACTGTAAAAATTTGAATATATTTTTTATGTGAAATTTTAGATTTCTAATTTTAATTAACCCTCTCGTCACCCTGAACCTCACATGAGGCTCCTATTTCAAATAGCAATATTTAGAGAGAAAGCAATTGAAATTACTATTTTTTTCTTTCAGTGATATCAATAGCATTAATTCATGTAGAAAGTATATGAGGCTCTTAACTAGATGCATAAATCGTGCCTAGATTGCAGTACTAGTCAATTTAGATCATTTTTTACAGTTTTCGCTTCATTGTTTCAGAAGAAAAGTTAAGAAAATATTTACGCTGCTTTTTTACCGCTTTTTTTTAAGGTAAGTATAGTTTTTTTTCTTATTCCTCAAACTTTACCTAATATGTGCATCTTTTAAATTAATTTTAGCATAACAAAATGTTTCGAAAATGCAAAAATTATTATTAGAAAAATTATTATTATCGACATTAATCGACATTAGAAAAAAATATTTTTGCGTGATTTATAATAGTATTTCATATGCATTAAATTCTAGACAGATTTGTTTTCTCTGATTTTTCATAATTCGGTGACGAGAGGGTTAATGATATTTTCAAAAACTTTTTTTACGAAAATTACATACTAAGAACAAATATTCTTTGCTTGAAAAATATTCCGTACAAAATTGAGTTAAACCTTTCCTATTTACATTGCTCACTTTAAAATCCATACATCTTTTAGATATTATACAAATCAATCAAACTTTCCATCCTACTGAGAAAGCACGGACGTAAGTACAAAACTTGCTGCAAAATATATTGGGCAAAGTAACATTGTAAATATTCGCGTAAATAAGAAAATTAATCTAATATTCATTGTTTGTGTTTCAATGAAATTTGAAATATTTAATTTTCTCTGCAACGATATGAATCACATTAAATAACTTAGCTTTGCAAATTTCCTTTCTTTTTATGACTTTCCCGAATCAAAATGTTTGTGTTTGTTCACATACGAAAACAGAACTGAGAATTGGAGACTATTTCAAACATTACCCTCAAAGATAAGCGTATTCAAACAAGAGAATTTCTGTAATTTAATAACGGATTTTACAACATTAGTGCAACTATTTTCACATAGAGAGGCAGAGATAAAGTTAGGAGTAATAAATTAGATTTCCGCTTTTAAGTGGGTACTGTAACAATACTGGGGAAAAGGAAATAAACATTGAACATTCCTTTGAGTCCGTATCGTTTCCTGCAATTACCGATTTATTTCTGTGTATTATCGTATGGTAGTTTAGTTTTAAATATTTTAAGATAAAATATTGAAGTTAGTTACAGTCGTAAAACTTATCAGGCCTTTAGTTTCAAAAATTATTTCTGTTAAATCATACATTAAGTAATTTCAAATGTTTCTAATTCGTAGTAAGTTGATTTTTTCCAGGATATGTAAATTTTATTTTTGTTCTTCTTATTAGAAATGCGCCAAAGGTTTTTCTGTAACAAGGGTGTAATTATTATTCAGTTCTGTGCAACAAAATTATGAGATGGTATTGTATACAATATGAAAAATATTGTAGTTAAGATTTATTATAAATACTTTCACACTATACCGTCGACCGCATCAAATTAACTTTACTCATTTTGGCGGTCGAAACATTTGCAGTTGGCAAAATAAAGAAATGGTGATATGTTAAATACGTTAATGGCTATTTATTAGAGTGAAATAGGGTTATCAACTCAAATTAAGGGGATTGCATAATTCTTTAACACTATAGGCTCATATTGACACGGATTGTAAAAAAAATTATTGGAAAAAATTGTCGACGGTATAATACGTAATTATCTCATTTTCATATTATAGTGTTTCTTAGCACTTATGAATTTTTAATTTGTTTGAGGTAGGTATTAATTACAATAAAAATATACAAATAATTAAACAGTAAAATTATTTGTTGTTATGTTTGTGCTTTTATAAATTATTTTTATAAATAATATATGATGCATTATATACATTTTTATAGAAAATTGGCTTACAAAATTGAAATCTGTATTTAGCGATTAATTTTCCATTACTGATGTTTAAAAAACGCAAAACTATTCGTTGAAAAATATCGCTAAAATTGACTAGAATCTTAATTATTTTTTATATGTTGATATGTATATATATATATATATATATATATATACATAGTACACTATCTGTTCCAAAGTATCCGGACACCCCCTAAAAATGTGGTTCTGGCGGGTGATGCAATTTTATGTGTAATCGAAAGCTATATATAAAAGTGTTGCTAGTGGTTTGTCCGGTTGTATGTATGCGTTTGTGAAGCAATGAGTAAGTCAAAGGAGCTTAGTGAGTTCGACCGTGGCAGTATACTGGGATGCCACCTTTGTGGGAAATAGAGAAGGGCAAAAATTCAAGAAGAATTTTTGAATTTATAGCAAGAGCATTAGTTTGTCGCGTCTCCCGAGTTAGGGAAATCGGACAATAAAAAATACACGTCAATAAATTGAAATTACAAAATTGACATCACACTTATTTATTTTTCTCTTTTTACAAAACGCCTAATAATTTACATGAAAAACGAATAACTGAACTTTTTATCACAACACATTTTTAGAACAACGTTTCAAATTAAATTCACGAGATATATTTTTACATACAAATAAAATAAAATGTGTTCCGCGTGCTAATATATCATATCATAATAAATTATTGAAAGTTGACATCTATCGAGAGTTGACGCCACCACAAGTTTCCTTCATTTTTGGTCTTGTTCATGTTCATAGTTTGAAAGTAAAGTAACTATATTCGTTATTCCTTTTTAATCAAGCTCGTTATTTCATGAAAATCTAGGTAATCGTGTGCTTATATTACATGAAAATGTACTTAATTCGAAATTGTAATTATATGTAAGACTTTCTTTTATTTATAATAAAATACAAAATCGTTTTCTATAGCTGTTATTAATAGCAGTTAATTATATAATTATAATAGTAGTTTGAATCCCGTATTCTCCCTGCAGCTACCAAAATTGTTAGATGATTCGCTTTAAACTACTATACATTTTCTCGCATGCTCTAGAATATTACATGAAGGTTTTATTTTCTCAAAATGTGCTACAGATTAGTTAGCATTAGGTTACTTGCAGATACAGGCTCAAAATAGCTATTACTTTAACTATGAAATAACTTCGTATTACAGTCCAGTTTCAACAACGTATTATGTTAAATAATAGATATTTTATCTTGATGCCTAACTGCTAAAGCCCTATCTCTTTAGACTGGAGGATATTAAATTACGGAACATCATACTGAACTATTCTGTTATCTGTTCTCACATAATAATTAAAACCCATTAACAAACATTTCGCGCAAAATACGAATGAAATATAAACAGCTGAAACATGAAGTCGTTTTCATAAGCAGAAAATTACATGGATTATATCATATTTTTTGATTTAATTACTTTTAGAAGGCAGCGATATTTGTGTTGCAAATATAGTATCTTTGCTGAAGCGAGTTAGGCGAATGTTTAGCTAATGTTTATTTTTGTACGTAAAGCTTTATCACTTTTAAGTCCAATTAAAAATATATATATAAGCTATTTACCTTACATGAACATTATTATTTTTTAACTACGGATAATTCTACATCAATAGTAAATAAGATAAAAATAAATGAAGAATATTTAAAAAATAATGTATAAGTTTTTCAATATTTACAAATGCATTTATATTATTATGACTTGTAACTATAGCGAATTTGAAAATTTTAATGCTACAGTTAACACTCACCAATATTGACTTCGTGATTGATTTTGGTAGTCTCAGTATATCCTCACAGGCTATCGTAGCTAATAAGTTCCCAGAGTTACCTTTATGATGTGCCTGACTTTATGAAAGCATTTTCTTTTGAAATGACTTCAGAATATAACTATTCTTATCAGTTAACGCTTTTCCTGTGAGTAGAACCCAATCAGAATTTTTTACTTATTTTTTTACATTTTAATGACGAAGATTCAACGGATGTGATATTGCAGGATGCTTACCTTTATCAATCATGAAGCATGTTTAAAACTTTGTACTTTTACCGTTTAGATGCATTGTGTGGTGTTAACTAGATTTTTATTATTATTAAATATTTAAAGTATGAGAGTTGCTATGAGAAGTGTTGCGTATGGTTCTGATATTTTCAAAAGCAGCACCAAAGAACTAGAATCTCCCAGCGAAAGTGTTTGCACAAAATAAGACCACTTACTGAAGTTTGAAGAACTTTCACCCTTCTCAATGAAAAATTTACTCGTAATGGTTTATCTTTTTAGGTAAAAGAATGATTCGTTGAATTCAGGTTGGATTTTCTTTCTCATTGATTGAAATTCGGCTTTCATATAGTCAATTATCCCTTCACAACTGTATATCTTTTACTTTCATATAGTCAATTATCCCTTCACATTCACAACTGTATACTGCAACTATTTTAGTCGCTTGTCATTTTCACAGCCTGCGTCCAGGGGCTGAACTAGGTGACTACAAACAGGGCATGTCTCCAGAAAAGGTGCTAAAGCAGCACCAACAGGAATTAAAAGTTTATGAAAGGAGACACTTTAATCGGCTTTTCTTCTTGTCATGTAAACGCTAATTTATTTCGGTTCTGCTTTAGAAGCTCTTCCGGGGCACATGCCCTGTTTGCAGCAGCCTAGTTCAGCCCCTGTGAATAATTTTTCTCTGTAAGTGTTTACTGTGAGTATTTTTTAAAGGACATTAATCGAAAATCAATTTATATGTTTTATTGTCTTCAATTTCTTTTGAAGTGTTTTCATGATTGAAGGGTCACTTTTATCGATTTAGTAACACCAAAGATCGCAAGTGTTCCCGTTTATTTGAATATAATCAACGATATTTAAATTTAAACCTACGAAATTTTACAACTGACTCTATTGGTTTTCAAGCAACAGAGCCCCGAGTTACACAAATTTCTTCCGTCAGCAGAAATTGAAGACAACCTAATATCAGTATCGGCTGTAGAGTAATCTACAGTCGGCTTTCTAAGTCACACGCTAGCAAAATGAAACAGCAACACAAATAGAGGCAAAATCTGCGGTAAAAATGTGTGGTTGGGAAGGAAGAGTTACCTTTATGACATAAATTCTGAGATGAAATCAAGGAAAAAAATGCTGAAAATGAATTCGAAGAAAGATTTTTTTTGCCTGAAAGAGACCATTTTCAGTAAAATGTTCAACGCTGGAAGAGGTGGTAGAGAATGAAACTTAAACGTAGAAAAACTTTTCTTAATATCTTTTATACTTTAAATACTGAATAATAAAAAAATGCTAATTCATAAATCTCAAAGCATGTAAACGATAAAATGAAGAATATTTGAGACACTATAATTATTAAAAGTACACATGACAAAATAAAGTTACTTACTCGTCCTGGCAAAATTCTCAAAATTTAAAAAATATATTTATTTTCGATATTTCAGTTCATTTTTTTTGACAAATCAAGGCATTGTAAAACATTCTTCAAATATTTTATATAAACGTAATATCTCCCATTATCTTTTCTTTACTATTTATCATCGAAAGTAGTTAAAAAAAGTGTTGGTGAAAATGTCAAAAAATCTGCATTTTCACGAAGATAAAGAATTGCCCATTGAACTTCAGATTTTTATGTGAACTTAGTGCGCCTAATGGTACCTTTTCCTCACTATTCGTCATCGATAATAATAAAAAATATTTCTTCAATCATAATACTGCAGCATATACATGCAAATCCATACTTCATAGTGCATAAAACTTTGTCCTACATGACGCAGTGGTTATTTAATAAAAAATTCCTTTTTTTTAGAATTAATTTTTTTTTCTCGAAAAGGAATATCTAGTTTAAGGAGCATCAACCAATTTTCCTAGCGTAATTTTTTAATCACTTTAATGTTTCAGAAATGTCAAGGCTCTTCAAAAATTCCAATATTTTGCGGATACTAAGATACCTTTTAATTATGTATCGGTAAATAGACTGTAAAACTCTTCGTAAATATTAGTTTTATAAAATGATAGAAAAAAGTTTTTTGTGGAAGTTTATGTTTTCTCTCTTTTCTTTTCTTTTTCTTTGGGCTGAGTTTTATGTTTCCTGATTCTCGTATGCATGAATTCAAGAAAGAGCCCTTATCTCCTTTCTGAATCGTTATTTTTCTGCTTTGCAATACTGAGTCGCACACTGATTAGGACTTCGGGGGAATGCGAGGGTAACATTAAGATGTTCGAAAGGAGATAACTGTGTAATGTTTGATGAATTGAATTTTGATTCCTTTTGCCATTGCATCAGGGAATTAAACCAGTGAAGAACAGTAAACTTCAATTCAATCTGAAAAGTTTAAAATAAATGTTAGATACCTGAGTTTAAATTTGTCGCTGCTTCGTACTGAGAAATTCTAACATTTTGGACTGTGCGTTCAAAGTTATAATTAATGGCACGAGCAGTTTGTTATAGTCTTACAGTCACATTTACAGTTAAAGTACGTTTCTATCAAGTTGAGTCTGTAAATATTGTTTATTTGAAAAATAATGCTTTCAAATACGGGTAAAATATTTTTAAAAATTGTTTTCCAAAAAATATTGAATATTTTAAGGAATATTCTTTAAAAAAATACATCGTTGGTTAAGGATGTACTTTATTTTAATTTTGTTTAAATTTACTTAAACTACAAAGGGTGGTTGTAAATAAACTTCCCTTACAAACAGGATTCTACAGCTAATACGGGTGAACGAATTGTAACCCAATTTGGAATGTAGACTATATATGAGAGCTGCTCAAAGAATTTCGAAAATAAAATTGCATGATAAAATAGCAAATTTAACAGATAATTTGAAGTTTACAAACAATTTCACGTTTATTAAATAATTTTATAACATTTATTAACTAAGTTGGGTCATTTTTGAGCTGATTTCACCATGCAAAGTGCCTCCTACTGGATAGTTTCTGAACTAAATGTTTTTAAAAAGCACATTTCGTGTACAGTCCATGCGCCAAATTTGGAGGTAATTTGCTCACCCATTTTAGCTGCAGAATGCTATTTACAGGGGGAATTTACCTATAATCACCCTATACAATAAAAAAATGATTTTAGTTTAACGCTAACATTTATTACTTTGAAACTTCTATCAGACAGAGAGTTGAAATATTTATTGGGGCATTGCCAATGGTGACAGGTGATTTGTAGCTCTCTTAATACGATTCTTAATGTCTCTTTAATTCAAATTATAAATTGTTTAGTAGAACAACTGAGATAAAAAGCCAGGCCTCTTGATTGTTGCTAACTAAGCATACTTGATCAGTGCTTGTATGAGCATATTTTTAGTGTAGATTCAATGGTCTCTGGTTGTCGCAAATCGAATCATACCAAGCTACTTTTACAATATTACTAATAATATTACATCTATTATAATTATATTTGTTTTTATTGATATTATCAGAGAAAGACCCTTGGAGTGCGTCTCTAGGGCCGGTAACTCTGCCGAAATTTGTTTTTTTTTATTTTGAATTCAGTTGGATGTCTGTAATCATTTTTTTTTATGTATGGAATTTAGCATTGCATCGAATATCGTTAACACAGCCACGATTAGCAAATAAGCGTGTTCGATAACAGTTTCGTCTCTTATTAAAAAAAAAATCTAATTCTGGAGTGGTGGATAAAAGTGGTGCATGGGATTTACATTCATTGCAGAAATTAACAAGAATTAATGTGATATTTTTTTTGTTTATAGTATAAGGCACTTACTCAGATCAAAATATATGATTTCTTATCAAATAAAATGTTTTTTTTTTTTTTTTTTTTTTTTTTTTTTTTTAAGAGGAAGTGTTATGAAAACTCCATTCAAATATATTTATCTTATTTAAGACCACGTGCATCGCAGTTTATATGCTGACTCATTTCTGAGAGGAAAAAAAAAACTCTTGCAATGATCCAACGAAATTTAATTAACACTGAAGTATGTTAGATAAATCAAAAATTTCCTGCTTGTTTGTTATTGAATATATTAGTATAGAGCATATATTTAAGGGCTATTAACATTCTACTATCTAGCAACTACTAAATTGGGCATCTCTTCAGACAATTTTAATGCCACTAAAACCCATATTTTTGGTTGATACCATTTTTTCTTTCTTAGCAGTAGCATTTATCGGAAAATATATGATTTTGCATCTAGTTCATATGGTTCCACTTTATCCATTGATTCTACGTTTGTTATATATGATACGTGTAAAGAAATAAAAGGCTGTCTCACTAAGAGCCTGTTTTGACAATAACTTTGCAGTAATGTTTTTACTCAAATGAATAATTTGTTGGGCAGATGGCAATTTTCACGTATAGTGCGTTCATTTTAATAGTTTTAAAGAGCTAATTTGAAATGTGCGTGTGATACTCTGGCAGACCGATGGCACGTCTTCAAATGTTTCAAGCTGAATACCCGGCAGCAAACTAGCTTTTCTACGTGCAACGAAGTGTTTATGCGTGTTGGCATTATCATGACATCATTCGTATACTGTGTGCTAGCTTAAGCCTCTTGCTCAGTGATGTCAGAATTCTTCGAAAAATCCATATGCACGAATGCATTTCCCCAATTTTACAAATCTGCTCATTACCTAGTATAGCTGCATCGTTTATTGATTGAATTATTTATATATTGAAATATATTCGTTACGTAATGTGTAAGTGCGTAACTCAGTTCATCTCGTCCATAAATAACATTTCTGTCATAAAAATTTTTAGATGTATATATAGGGGAAGGTAGCCCAAAATGTTTGCCTTAAGAGAAAAACTTGCATAAAATACCTTAAACAGTAAATAAAGCTTTGGCGATTTGCCGCAGTATTTAGCAATATATTTTGCATCATATGTACATTTTAATTGCCTTTTAAACACACACTAAGTTATGAAATAAAAATAGAATTTAAAAAATGTATCAAAAGAATCATTTTACCCACACCCAAGGACGCATAATAAAATAAAGTAGGTTTTACAATCATATAATATTCATAATTTATTTTATGAAAATTTTAAAATAATAAAGTGTTTTGAAGAATAAAATGGAATATTTTAAAATTATAATTTAAAAATTATGGCTTACAATAAATGGAGAAATAAATTAAAATAGTGTATGGGATTCATGCATTTCAAGAACGACAGAAGGGCTGCCATGATGACTACAGCTCGATACTAGCGTTTTTACGGTCGATGGGTCTTTTTATTCGGCAGTATAGCTGCCCACTTTAGGCCATATCACTGAAAAACGCCCAGAAATATGACAAACTTTTTCCCAATGTCCGGCCGCTGCCTTGGAAAGCTTTGGTCACAACGGTCCGTAATTGTTGGCCACTTTATTATGGGGGCACCTAGTAGGTGTACCAACATCACCAGACTCAGAGGAACTCAAGCCTGGTGAAATATTACAACAAACTTTACAGTTTTGGTACTCAAAATCGTACCTCGGATTTATTGCGGCATTGACATAATAACGAAAGACTTAAGAAACATAGTCCTTTTAGTCATATTGTGCTTAATAATTTGCTTGACTCTACGGTAGAACAGTGTTTCTTGAAGCAATGCATTGACCCCTCAGTAGGTCTTCCAGAAGTCAGTTTCCATACTGAACTTTTGTCTAGGGTCTCAACGAAATATGATACACCGATTTGCCTCCGGGAATTTGCCCTCGAAATTATAAATAGCATCCCAGACCGTGCTTCGTTGGTGTATACTGGTGGTAGTAAAGACGAAGAATACCATGCTGGTAGTGGGGTACTTATCAAAGATTCCAATAGAATTGTTAAATTAAAGAAAAGCAATCCTGATTTCAGCTCAGTTTTTAAAAGTGAACTCATTGCTATCGATGAGGAACTGAGCTATAATATGTCTTCTTTAGACCCAAAAGCCATCTGTCTGATAGTCGCAATGCCATCCAACATTTGTCTAATTGGCGACCCCCAGTGTTTTGAAAAATTTTACTCAGACACGTAAAAAACCGATCGTTTAGCTATGGCCATTGCTTCTTCTTGACTTGGCACAACTAGTTTATGTGTCGCTTAGTAGATAGCACTGCGTGTGTGGAAGAAAACATGGGTGGATCGTTTTGCCTTCTATGATCATTTTGGGCCACCTTCCCTACCATATGTGTATAATATATATATTTATAAAATGTTATTCTTACTACATACATACGCACAGATATATATATATATATATAGATATATATATATATGCAACTCCATGTAACCGCAAGAGCTAAGAAGCTGCAGCTTATAACGTGACGTGTCGAGCTATATCATTTAAATATCAAAAAAGCATAAACACACACCCAGTCATTGTTAAAATAGAAACAAGATAATCGAGAAACTACAGTAGTACTCTTCTGAAGGAGAATGGTTTAGCAATAAAAGTAGCTACTCATTCAGCACTTACCATAAATCAAAATAAAGAGATATGAAACAATAAAAATTTTCCAGAATTACTTATTATATTAAACATCAATTTCTGGTTGAGTGTTTTTGTTAAAATAAGCAATAAACATATTAAATTTAATTGAAAGAATTAATTTAAAAATTTCGCTCATTTCGGAAAAGTTTGATTCCATTGATGCGTAAAATCCTTCATCTCTATGTCATATACCATGTCTTGTTATCCAAACTGTGTTACCTATTTTTTAATTGATTGTTCCGTTATCCAGGAATTATTGAATCCACATTTAAATCGCTTCTGAATTCTGTTCAGTGATTTCGTTTTGCACAACGGCATAAAGTACACCACGGCTTTAACTGCATATATTTTTTTTTTACAAAAAAGTTTAGCTGCCGACAGTACTTTAAAACAAAATTAAAATTCTTTCAAAAAGAAATCGAATAAACTGAAATTTTCAAAATTTAAAAAAATACAGGACGGTATTTATTTCAAAAAGTAGATGAATAATGTTATGAATCATTAATTCAGTAAAATTGCATTTCAGTTCAATTTATTATCCGGTGAATAATGCATTAGCAGTCTACGTTTCTTTAAATTATTTGTCTCAACACAAGAATTGCATGTTTCGCATTTTACATTAAAATGCAACATTAATGATAAAAGATAACTAACTATTATTATGTGAATAATTTAATAATCACTGGGAAAGCTTGTTCGTCGTAATACCAATTGCATGCGTCGTAATACCATGGCATGCATTAGTATTGTGAAAACATTTAATCTTCAATTATTCATTTGACTAAAATTAATAACTTACCAAAACAACAGCATAACGTTAAGATAATTAATTACGAAAAATTAATTAAAAAGAATTAATTATGAAAAATTATGGAAATATTTTGCATTGTAACATTATAACAATCTATATTTTAAAATAATATCGAATTAAATTTTGCGCATTAAATATTTATTTCATAAATAAACTGCACATTAGAATGTTGTTAAGAATAATATGGTTAATGGTAAGTATTATAGCAAATGTTCCTTGTAATAAAATAAAGTATATTAAATTACACGGTTGATAAGCATTATTTTCCAATAATTCAGGATTTCAAATCTCCATAATTTATTCTTTGAGGACATTAATTTCTTCTTAAAAGTAATCTTAAAAATAAAAAATTCACCCATCCTTATTCAGTGTATGAAGTTCGCGAAAAAGGAAAATCAAGAATTTTTATCGTTGAACTATAACACCACTTAAGCATTTATTTTAGAACATTCACATTCTACGGCTCTCCAGCAGCAATCATGCTTTTCAAAGTCCATTTGAATTCGTATTTCTGGCATTTTGCCGCACGGATTGGAAAACTTGTTAGATCCCAGCATAAAACGAAAAAGGCGAGGTTATATAAAGAGGTCTGAGCAAATAATCCTTTTCCTCGTTTCAGGATATTGATTTTTCCAAAAGCTTGCGGTTATAAGAGTCCTGGGTAATGAACCGATCAACGTGATCTTCGGAAAGCGAATACATTTTGTACTTCTGAGCATTTCAAGAAAGGAAAAATTCTTTGAATATACCTTTTGCCCTATATTGAGAGAATATATATCTATGGATGGAGGTTATACACATATGCAATAAAAGGGATGGGGATACAAAGTAATATGAGAAAACTTATCTCATGGAAAGATATAAATTAAGTCCCGCATGCCAAAACATAGTATTTTGCAATGAAATGAAACATCATGGAAATTGATAAAACGTGAAATTTTACGATGAGTTTTTATATTTGTATTCTTCTATCAATAAAATAAAAGCTATGTTTTCTTTTCTTTTTTCGAAATATATTCTTCATTGTGATGTTCTTTTTTATACATGGATACCTTTGATATAATACTATAAAGCAAAGACAATATAATAATTATGTGATATTTCGCATGTAATTTATTCTGAAGTTAGTTAATGTCAATTTGACTTGTTACAGCCATTAAGAAATAACAAGGTCACTTAAATACCTTATTTACTGCATTGTTGAAACTTGACTTATGCGGATATCATGCCAAGTTCATGATATCTGTATTTAAAAAAGTACAAAAATGTTGTTTTGAACTTTGTTCTCAGAAACTTTATTCTCAGACAACCACTCAAGATCTTGTTTTGGTCTCTCTCGTATTACCTACCTCGAAGCCGATGCTTTGACTAACATGAGTACATTAGAAGGCAATAAGACATAATCATGGTGTCACAAATCAACCTCTAACATTAAATTTATATGTACGACACTGATCTGAAGGTACTTTTCGTCATGTGGTATATTCCCAACAATAGCATCACAAATTATTCTTCTATACATATTAAATCTGTTTATTCACTTTGTTTTACGTGTAAGTACATTAACACATTGACACTTAAATTACTTTCTTTTTTGCAGCGATAACCTGGTGTATAAATTGGTTTTAAGTTTTTAGAAATATTCCTTTCAAAAATTAAAACTACATATAATGTCAAATGAAATCATAAGGATTTCTTAAATTCATCAACAAATATATACGGCCTAAAAGTGATACTGATTGCACAATACGTATTTTATTAATGCATGTATAAATATGACGGTGTTAGAAGTAGAGAAATAGCATAAAACAATTATAATTACAATTTAATTATCGAAACATTTAACTTCTTATATGCTAATTCTTAACAACTTATAAAAAGTATACTAGATCGGTGAGCATTATTCACACGGGGATAATAGATTAATACACAGAGTGCCCAGTGCTAACAGTGGCCAAAGGCTATTTCCTAAACCCTTAGTCAGAGATACATAGTTCCAATCGCAAAAATGCTTCAAATTCTATAATCTATTATATCAGAAACAACCAAAGTCAATAAATCGATTTCTATAAAAAATACAAAATTAAAATTTTCATACGGTCCCTCGGCCCTATAAGTTATAGACAGAAACATTTTCTTTATACAATTTCATGCACAAAGATCGTCCATCTACGACCAAAATTCGCGAGTTACAACTGCTTGAAGTCAGAGCACTTTTCGAGCTACGAAATAGGGCTTGTATATAAAACGAATTTGAAAAAAATAATGTACATGGTTCTGAGCTTTGTAATATATATTAGCAATTTCTTAACTATATTATGAATATAGATTGCAATAAAGAAGATTAGCTTTTAGCTATCTGTATCCAATAAATTAACATAAAAATATAGCTTGTACAGAAAATATAATTTTTTAAAGAGTTTTTTAAGTGCACTGGTGTTAAATAACTTAAAACATAAAAACAAGATATTAAAACATTTCATTAAACGTTAAATTAGAAAACTAAACAAATAAAAGTACGAATATATGCACTTTAGAAACTTAAAATAATATTACAAATCCTGTTAGCGTAACATTTTGCTCAAAGAATGGCTTCCTTCGGCTGCAATGCGAATATGCACCCGTGTACAAAACTGTTCCTGATGTTTGCGTAGCATACTCGGTGTTACATATCTGCATGCTACACGTATATACGACTTAGTAAGTCTGATCCCGGATAGATTTTTATAGAGTCACACTATAACCCTTTGGTTAAAGATTAATAAGTTTTGCTTCTTTCTCCGCATTCTACCAGAAAATGAAATTATAACCTATAATGTAAAATTTCAATATTTATAAGTCCCTGAACGATATACCGTAACGGGACATTTTTAAACGAGAAAAAGTGATTTAAGTCAAAATGTTTGCTTCTTCATAACTTGTTGAATTTTGGTCGTAGAAGGGTGAAATTTTTTAATTTGTATATCAAATTGTATAAATAAATTTTTATCAAATATAGGACCGGGGGACTGTAAAAAATTTAAGTTTCGTAATTTTTATAGGAATTGAAATATTGACTTCGATTGTTTCTGATATAATAGATTATACTATTTAGAGCATTTTTGCAATTGGAACTATGTGTCTCTGACTAACGGTTTAGGAAACAGCCATTGGGTGCCGTTATAGCACTGGACACCCTTTATATTTATACAAGTACAAAAACTATTTCATAAGTACAAGAAATGAAAAAAGCGAATATATTCCGAAGAAACGAAAGTGTTTGGATTCAAATCTAAATCTCTAAAAATCTGAAGTTTGATACTGGTTTCAAGTTCACTCATGCGCTTTTTAGAGGTTGTTGTACATTTCTAGACGTGCAAGGCGTGACTTGGAAAGGCATAAGAATTTGATATTTCCAAAATATCGCTTTTTTCGATTTTATTTGGAATAAGAAAAATATTATAGGCATAAATCCAGATTTCCTTTAAATGAAAACTGCTTGACTAAATAAATTTAATGGATCATTCAATTTCCATTGTTTATTATTTATTATGCTGTTTTTTTTCTTTTATAATTCACAGAGAATGTTTCCAATTCATTTGCAGTTACTAAGCAACACTTACACATACACACCATATGGAGTCTATAAAATAATCATCCATTATACCCTTCTTTTATTGATGATATTATATCCTTATTTAATCTACTAAAACACTGATAAAGGAAATATGATAGTAAAATTAAAATGCAAATAAGTCGCATTATTCAAGATATAATATCTCCCATACTCTATTCCGCATCTAAGATAATTCTGTATGTTTTATTATCCTCAAATGTGTAACTATCCTTTCCTACCAAAAAGAACTGTTTACTCTTTTGGTAAATATAAAGCGCTTTCCGTCATGTGAAGCAAACAGAGTATTTGAGACAGCTAAATGACGTAACGGCTGGGTTGTTACTGACGTTTCTTTCGTTATGTTATAAATCTCACAATTCTGAAATGGACAGTTATTAAATTTACAGTAATACTTTTTGATAGAGGTTTCACATTTTTTGACAACTTTGTTTATAGTGTTTATGTCGTAGCGCTGATATTCTTTAAATGTGATTTTGAAAATATTTCACTAGGTTTCTTGCATGTTGTTTCAGTGGCTACTTTAGAATTGCTTTTTACTTTTAAGGATATATCTATACATATACAGGGTTACTGGTAACACGGCTTACCCCTTTTAAGACGTGATAGGGGAGCCAAATGCTACAATTTTCACACCCACATGTATAGCCGAAAATCAATAGCTTTCGTGAAAAGTGGATTTTAAACGTTTTTCTTGAGTAACCCAAAATATGTCATTCAAGTGCAAATTTGAGAAAAATTACTTATTAAATGGATTTCATTTTAACTTATTTTCATAGCTGAAACACTAATTAAACTAATATAATCATAAAAAGTACAGAAATATTTTTAAAATTTCTATTCACGCGCCATTACATGTATTTTTTAAATTTTTAATTCACATGTTTCGTTTCAGAAATTCGAAGAGATTTTTTTTTATAAATCCCATAGCAATAAGCTACAAATTACAAATAAAATTTCTCAAATTAATCACCCATCCAAAAATGTGTTAATGTCTATCGAAAGACATGTAATTCGTAAAGAAGGGTGAGTTTTACTTAGCGCTGATGGAAACTACAAAGGACACGACCCCGTTCATTCTTTAGGATAGTTGGCCAACTAATCAAGTTAACACCGTATTTTTAAACTTTTTTTCATAGCTGACACTCTAAGTTAACGTAATCATGAAAATTTACAACAATTCTTCAAAATTTTAATTCACGCGCGTTTTACTGTAGAACTCTTACTCAGGGGAGTTCAGGGGGGTTCTCAGGGGGAACCAGTGGAAGATTATAAAAATAGTGATACCTCGTTGTATTGAACCATTGCTGACATCCGACCCATCCCATAAATAAAAGGTCACTAGTAAAAACTTTTAATGCACTCTTTTCATCATTCGCTAATGATTTTAATTAAATGAGAGGTATTATAAGTAATTTATACTGATTTTATTTTTTTTAATTACTTGATATTTCAGGATTTTTTTAAATTTAATTTTTGATAGATTGCATCACAAATTAAAGTTCACAAATTTTCTGATTGAGAGAGAAAAGAGTCCATAAGTTTTCTCTCTAAATTATCCATAGAAAAAGTTCATTCCGAAAATATTCATCCTCTTCAGCACATGCTGGTGCTGACATTTTACTTTTTTCGTCCGAATCTGAGATAGCTAATTCGCCATTATCAGCATTTTGTTTTGCATATCATCGTTGATAGAAATATCTTCATAATCGCAATATTCCAAGTTTTCAATTTTATCTCCAGTGAAAATGCGTATTTAGACCACTCTGCAGATTATAATCATCGTCTTTCTCCTCCGCAGAACAGGATCAAAACAAGGAAACCAAGGGAAAATGTTGTTTTGTAGTGCAACAATGTAATAACTGGAGTGTGTTAAAAATTAGGGTTGTTTGTCTTTGCGGTAGTAGATCAAAGGTTGAATACCGAGAACGTTAAAGATGGTAAATTCTTGGAATTTGAGGAGTATATCAAGAAATACAGAGAAAGGGAGAATAATACTTTGTTACAGTAAAGACGCAAAATGGTCGCATACGTGCCCTGCGTACACTGCAAAAAAAGTCTGTTAAATTTACAGAAAAATATTGTCAGCCAGGACGCCAGTTTATTTCCGTTTTTCCTACAGAAGTCTTCCGTAAATTTTACAGATTCTCAGTTTATTTTACAGAAATCTTCTGTAAAATAAACTGAGAATCCTGGCTGACAGTTTTTTTCTGTCAGTTTAACAGACTTTTTTTGCAGTGTAGTCACTGCGACGTTACGATACCGTCAACTGACAATTCCCTATAACTCCCCGCAGTCCTGTTATAAGAAGAAGAAACACTTAACTTTATGAGTGTTTTGTGACATCACAGCGACCACACTTTTCGCGTCACAAAAGAGCCACAACAGCAGCCACTGGAGTAAAGCCCTTATTCCTCTTGATGCCATTTGTCGAGGATGTTGGAAGCTACTTGTACAAGTGTACACCATATTCATTAGATCTTCATGCGGGAGCGCCGGATACGGTGATCAAGAGGCAATTGTATTATACCCCATAAACTACGCTGTGCTTTACAAACCGTCTAACTGAATGAACAATCTTCCATACAGCCTACTTTGAAAGGATTTTCATTGTCTCTTTATTTCACTCTAAGTTTTTAAAGTAACATTAATAAAATAGTCCCTCAGTTGCTATCCTACAGAAAATTTACTACAGTCGGGTTTGACTGTAGTTAGGTTTTTTTTTTCCATTGAAAAAGTAAGAAACATTATTATTTGATATTTTGAATAAAACAACTTAGAAAAGCACTGTTAGAGAAACATAATTGTTGTATTGTATTTTATTCATAATTTATTCTACTTTTCCCTTCATTAAATTTTATTTTTACGGAGCAAAAAATTTGATATTTTTATACTATATGAAATAATTTTATTTCATTATAAATTTGAAGTAATATAAATAGATAAAATGCTGTATATTATACGATTTTTTATCATTAAAAATATTTTTAAAGCACTAAAAAAATGTATTATTCTAAATTATTTGTTTTTTTCTTATTCCAGTACCCGTATTCATACTACAAATGTTTAAAGGAATTCTACGGTAGTATGTATATATAAAAATATATTCAAATATATTTTAAAAATATTTTCAAAAATCTATTTTCGTCTTTAGATTACAGTTTCAGAAACTTTACGATTTTAAAAAAGTTACATTTTAAAGTATTTTGTCTAGTTTTATTTCCTTATCAGATTCATACTTAATTATATTTGATCCCTACATATTATTTATTTTTATGCAAGCATTAAAGTACTGAATGCACATTTTTTAAAATTATTCATATTGATTTCTCTTTTAAGACTGTGGGTCATAAATATCAGATTTTGAATTTTAATGTTAATGCGTGAAATGCTTTGATACTTTATGAATATATATAGATAATCCTAAATTAAACTTTCATTTCAAGAAATTATTTAAAATGATTGAGTATCAAAGTACTTTAATAATATTTATTTGATTAGATTTGACTTTTTTTCATTTATAACGTAGTTTAAGAAAACGCAGTCTCATACTCGAAGACTTTCTAATTAGCACTATTGAGAATCTTTAATCTAGTATTACACCGCTTTGTAATGAAAACTGATTGAAAATCTAGAAAAGCGAAAGGCAATATTAGCTGACTGCATAAAGATAATCCTCAGCTGCTTGATGAATTAGATTCGGGAATGTCTGGGCGTATTAGAAATAAAACCAATAATGATGTTCGCTGGGTGAGTTAATTTGGAGCGTTTTGTTATAGTGCATATAGAAGAAATTTGTAGTGATTTCTTCGTGATGATGTAAGATTTCTTATTCATTTACGAAATTGTACAGTGGTTAAATTGAAAGTAACTTTTCAAGCATAAATATTTTTATGGGTAAAATATCGCGGACTTATTTTTGTATAATTTTCTAAAACATTGAAGCGTATATCATCAAAGATTTCAAATTTTTTCTCGAAATAGAAACACAAGCTTTTCATATTTAAAGAAATATTTTTGTTCAAATTTCCGATAATCGAGTTGAATGCACATTTCAATACAGCTTCAAGCTCAATACACTACAGCTTAATACCCTCTACCATAGAGCGAATTTCCAAAATTTTTAAATAAAATTTTTTGTGTTTTAAATAAACAATGTTTGTTGTTGTTGTTGTTATCATTATTTTTTTAACTAAACAAAGTAGAGTGCTTAATGAATTATTTTAAATGCTTTGTAAGATTGATATATAAAGTGAGAATTGCAGATATTGCCTTAAAATTGTGAGTTTGAGGTTTTATTTTTAAAGTATTAAACATTTAAGTGGAATAGCTTACAGACTTACATTCTTTTAAATTGGGCGATAAAGAACAAGTAGCGCATCTATCAAGGAAGGATTCATAAACGGTCCGTGAAAATGCCATACGAAAAGCCTGAAAAGAAATTTATAACAATTGAAGACACATTCAATGCTCTTAAAGGGTTTGCCTCTTTAGTAATTAAATTCGTTCAAAAATTTAAATGTAATTGCACACATTCGTTAATTCACGGATTTAATCAATTTAATTCCATGGAAATATGCAATTTAACTCCATCTTCAACTGCATTTTGCATTTCTTCAAGAATTTTCAAGGATATTACTAATATATTAAATTATGTTCTGGAACAGTTCATTAAATCAACGAAGCTCCCAATAATATTCAAAATTTGAAAATTCCTTTACAAACTTCATATTCGCTGTACATAAAAAAGAGGCAGAAATTTAATACTCATTGAAATAAAACTATATTATAAATAGGTAATTGCAACATTGACAAAAATAATGAGGTTTGTATTAAGAAAATTATTCATCTATATGCACGATTTCATACATTACACACAGACAAAGAGAGATGGTTTTCATTATTTAGTTCACTGTAATAATGGAATAATGGTTACAAAAGGTGGAAGTTTAGTTTCAATTCGTTTTATTAATTCAAAAGTAATTAATTATTTTGTTATTTTGTTTTATATTAAAGTTATGCCGCATGTTCGAATTTTTGAAGCATATATATATATATATATATATATATTTAAAGTGGTTAAATACCATAACTTACAACAAACTATTTTCCATGAATGCGATAAGCTAACCAATGTATTAATTTTTCATGTATAATGGAAAGGAGGACATTATGTGTTTTAGAGAAAAAGACTTATTTACTGCAGACTACCATAAATTATTTTTTATCAAGACTCCTTCATCACAAACAAAAACTTTTGCCAGGATAACTTATTTACTGTATCCGAAAGGCAGTAATTCAATGCTTAATATTTTATCAGTATTTTACTTCTAAAAAATTTCATCCGTTAAGAGCATTTTCTCCTATTTTTTTCGTTTATTTTCTTTTCCTTCAGACGCTTTGTCATCGACTTTTAAATGAATACGCGGTAGATTCAATACACAAAAGACATTGTATCTTTATACATGATATCTATTATTAAAACCTCATGAAAATTCAGTTGCATGCTTTGCTTGAGGCATATTAAATTTAACAGATATCAGAATACGAGAATACTGGGTTTTTCTGTTCCCGTCTTTAATATTTCAGAAATACTGAAAATCAAATTTACTTTGAGCACGTTTTTTTCACCATGCGGATAAAAAAGGATTTCAAATACATGCCACATGTTGTACAAAAGTGTGTTCTAGAAACTAATGTTTTAGAGAACAACAACTGAATAAAATGAAAAGTATACTTTAATAGGCATTTACGCGTTCACATGTGTGATTAAATTTGTATCTCTATCTATAAATAAAAGTAGGTTGTCTTATATTGAAGGGTTTTTAAGTGTTTTAATGAAAATCGTAAAAGAATGTGCTCCGAAAAAGTAAATTTAACCAGAGCACTAATTAACTTATTTTCAAGATTTCTATGTGAAAGAAGAACTGAAGTATCAAGCAAGATTCAGGGTTAGTTTCTGAAACTACAACTGATGCAGTTATCAAAAATTGACAAATCTACAGTTAAGTTAAGAGAAGTTAAGTTGTGATAATCTAATTTATTAATTACTGTACCTTATATCCATTTAAACATACGTTTTATTATTTCAGGCAAACGACCAATCGCTTCATAGCTATTTACTCCATATGAAGCTGAAATATTACTGGAAGAGTTTTCGTAGGCCAAGAAAAATATTAGGAAAGAAGTCACGTCAAGTATATAGGAACTGTTTTATAGCAGGGAAAAACTGAGTTTACACTAATAAATTTGAAACACGATTCATTCAGCATTTAAAATAAATGTTTAACGGAAATCAAAGATGCATAATATCCTATAGCTGTGAAATGAATAATACCGCAATAAAACTTTTTTGACGTCGTCAATGCGATAAACAGTTTTTGTGATGTACCTCTATAGAACACAAAGCTCGTCTGTATCTGTTATTATAGCCTTTATTTGGAAAGAATTATACTTCTGCACATTTAGGGCCTACTAAGACATCCGGAGGCCATAGGGCTCTTTTGAAGGGCTCTTTTGAAGGGCTCTTTTGAGGGGCTCTTTTGAAGGGCTCTTTTGAGGGGCTCTTTTGAAGGTTCTCATACCTTTTTGGTGTATATTGTGAGAGGGTACAAATATTTGTTTACAGTAGTGTACTCGAAAGTGAGAGGCTTGGGGTTGAATCTCCTCTAATGTGTCCGCAATTTTATCAACGTCCTATTTTTTAAGAATAAATGTTATACTTCATAACGATGTCGATGAATAATCCATAGTGTTATACTTAGGACATTGCTAATGCATTTGTTCTCTCCTGAATACATTATAAACGAAAGCACTTGCATGACAGCGTATATTGTAATAGTGAATCTCTTTATTTATTCTAATTAATGTATTTTATGCTAATTTCTTTCAGAAAAGTACCTCTTTTGAACATTTTGTAGGCCATAACACTTATGGGTCCTAGGCTGATGGATAGTTACTCTGTGCAGTAATCAGGCCCTGGGTACATTTATATCCTTCGCTATGATAACCCATCATCGTACTACAGTCAATCCGGAACACACGAGTGTATCAGAATGTGAAAAAGTCGATACAGTCGAGTCTCTTTAATGGACTAGACAGTTTGCAACGCAAATTGATTCTAATAAACAGGTTATTCCATTATCCTTGATCGCATTGACTAACTATTAAGGTTTCTACATCGAAGGTACGTCGATTGTATTTCAATTGTACATCGATATGCTTTATTTTTTTCATTTTTTTACGGGATATTCCTTAACTGATATACAGCTAAGGGGGTTCGGTTGTATTTAACAACTCAGGTCTCTGCGGTCAACCATAACAGCCAAATACGGCAAATGGCCTGGTTGTTAAGGTATTTCCTTTTTATAAGAGTATTCTATTTAAATCATAAAAACAACAAATTACGTAGATACATCTTATTATTTGTGTAAAAGTAATATTTATATTTAAGGAAAATCTTAAGGCAATAATCTTTGTAATGGTAGTGTCACCTTCTGATTCAATTATATCCTTTCTTCTGGACATGCTCACTATACAGGTTTTTGCATGTTGTTTGTGTTCAGTAATGTTATGGCGTACTGTGATTTGAAATTCAGTTAATTGCAGCTTGATTGTTATCAGCAGCAGTTCTTTGTAAATCGCCTAATTGGTGAGTTCTCAGATGTTCTCTACCGGAGTAAGCTCCCCCGCTACTATCATACCTATTACGCAAAAGGCAACGCAGTGTTCATACTTATAAAAAAAAACAACAATAACGATACTAGCAGCAAGAAACAAGCTGATAAGTGTTTAAAATGAGGGTGGGAATGTTTTGGGGAGCTTGCACATAAGGAGGCATTGGTAGCGAAAACTGAAGTATTTTCCGTACGAACATAACGTTTATTACACTAAATATCTGGCGAACGTTCTTTTGTAATTGGTGTCTTGCCTCTGTCATATGCGAAATTTCACCGTGCGCCCCGATCGTGTTTTTACTTGCTGTTCACAGACCTGTTTTTTTGAGCGGATAACTCGTCCATTTTTTGTGATGCTCGTACCGTTCCAACGCTCTTTCAGGTTTCATCGTGTGCTAGCCTCTTTGTGATGGAAAAAATAGATATTAGCATTTGAAAACTTCGAGTTCCTATACCTGTAACTGTAACCGTGAATGCCAATTTATTTCAGTTAGATAACATTGAGCCCATATCTCTGAAATTTCATCTCCATCGGTTATATATATATATATATACATTTCATCCAACCTAAATTCATTAAGTGAAAAGGTATGAGACAAGAGAGATTTTGGGGGGGGGGGTGTTCCGAAAAACATATAATAATGCATATTCATTTCAGATTTACAAGAAAACCAACTGACCAGCTTGGCAAGTTATCATGAATATGATATGAAGAAACATTATTTTGCAATAGTCAAAGAATTTGTTTCATTTGAAGATATAACAGTGATAGGAATCTCTTTTACGTACTTTTAATAGAAAATAATGGAGAATTTTTCAAAGCCTTTCCAGAATGAAATGCATGCTATTAATCATTTTTTTAAGTAATCAGATTATGTTTTTATGAGTTAATAAATCTGTTTGACATATTAGAATTCATTCTCAATCCATTTCTCATCCGCATCATTTATCAAAGTTACACAGCAGAGTGTCATAATGTTTAAAATGTTGTAAATCATACAAATACATCTTTTTTTCTAGCATTTCAATGCTTAATCGCATAATACATGTAAAAAGTTCCTTTTAAAAAGATAAGTAGCAGGAACTACAATATAAATGACAAAAAACACACTTTCTGATCCATTTTGTTTTTACAAGGAAATTTATCACCTGTAAATACATTTTTGTCAGACAAATCTTTCTTTTATCCTTTAAATCATTAGAAGTTGCTTTTTTACGAGTACTTTCGAATAATCTCACAAAAGAGAAAATAATATTTTTATTATTTAGAGAATGGATGCTGGAGTAATATCAATAACAATATTTTTAGTGCGGGTGCTTCAGCAGTTTAAATAATAAAAATGTTAAATGGGGCGATTAATACATTTTATTTAGTGATTTAGGCTCGATTTAATTTGTATGGAGATTTGACCTGTTCAAAAAACAAATCTACTTAAAAGAATTCTTTTTTTTTCCTAATAACTATACATAAGCAAACATTTAGCAATATCCAATTAGTGAGTAGCATAGTGCAAATTAATCCGAAATGGCGAATTGGGGTTAGTCAACGTAGTTACCCTAATAGCACAACAGTCCCTGTGACTGAAATGCGACCACACAATACTGTCACAATAGAGTTACAAACAGTCGCCGCGACTCCGCAGCAAAGTCACGCCAGAGTCCCTATGTCCTCTCGCTGTGTAGTCGCATTGCGACCGTTCAGAGAAATCACGATAAGACAGTTTTGCGACAGCTAAAAAATTCTGGGAAAATGAGTTACCGAAAATATACACCAGATGGCAGCACCAAACTCTCAGGCAAGAAGAAGTTGAGGTCCAGAATCGAACCAGGGATCTAATGGTTATAAGCCCAGCATCTTACCGCAACGCTGTGATTACCGTGCTCGGGAACCTTTAAAAGTAAACTGACGGCTGCAAAAGCTAGTTCTGACGGCTTCTTTTGGAAATTTAAAATTTTTCTGTGAGTATTTTATAAATAAGTTTTATATATAAATATATATATTTATTTTTAAATAATATAAAAAATATCATTTTTTTCAGGAGATAATGTGCTGTTTTATTTAGGTATTCATCCGAAAAAACTAATGATTTATTGAAATTTTTTATTCGGTTATGAAATAAATTTGTAATGTGCGACATGTGAGGTTTGATATATATGTATTAAGGTATGAGGGATAAGATTTATATTTTTGCTATATTTTGCCTAAAAGAGATTTCATATAAAAATAAATAAAATTAATTGGAAAAACATGCATTAGATAAAATAAATAAAGTATTTTTGACATAGACCCATAGTTTTATCTCAAATTTTTCGTAGTGGAACTTTCAAACTTACCAGAGACGTATTTAAAGGGGGATGGGATCTGAAAACTTAAAGCAATTATTAAAAAACAGCAATTTAGAGACATTTGTATTTACTCTAGTAACAATAAGGTTGAAAAGACCGGATAGTCCCTCCCCCCATCCGAAATTTAAACCTTACATACGCTATCGAAACATATATGCCATGGGGATATGAAAGAAATTGTTAATTTTACTCACAGATACTTAGTTTTCACTTGTGATTGGAACTCTTAACTCTAATATTTTTAAGAATAATATTTTTTTATAAATAATATTGTCTTGTTTAAACGAAATAATTTAAAAGTTAATAAATTAAACTAAATGCCATTACTACATAACTGCGAGGTTTTATTGAATTACTATTTTCGGATTTATTTATTAAATGTTTCAGGAAAGAAATTGTCACAAAATATTAGAAAAAATGAGTATGCATCCAAAGTCGCAAAAGCGGCCAGTGTGACGTCATTTTGAAGTCCAAAAAAATCAGTAGTCGCAAAATAGTCACACAGTGACTTCACAGTGGAGGCACTGAGCGACCAATCACATACTAGTCACATGGTGAATTCAGAGTGGAGTTACTGAGCAACCGATCACATACTAGTCACGCGGTGACTTCACAGTGGAGTCACTTAGCGACGGATCACATACTAGTCACATGGTGACTTCACGGCGACGTCACCTGGTGACTGGTCACAAGTAAACTTCACAGTGACCACACAGTAGAGTCAAATCACTCACAAGTCACAATGTGAGTAGTATGTGACAGTCCTGTGACAATTGTAACCCTCTGTGACGTCACAGCGACTCTTTTGTGACCAACTGTGCTATTAGGGTAAACTCAATAGGCTTAATGACAAGTTGTGTGATAATTATACAGGCTCATTTAATCCTTTCCTTCTAGGAATCAGGATATTTTTGGGATGAAGTTTTCAAAAGTTATGTGCCAGAAAATTTAGAGCATTTCGATTCTTATTAACGGAAGGTTTTTTTTAATCAAAATGTCCAAAACCTTAAATTGAATGAATGCTATTGTACATACATTTATTTTTATGCAATTTTTTGAATAAAAAATAGGTACTTTAATGACCGTTTTCTTGAAAACAATACGACCTTTAAGGGGTTAAATTAAAGTGACCTTAAAATACTCAAAAAGGTTTGCAGGTTCACATCACGAGCAATTGTCTATTACGCGAGCATGTAAGTGCTTGTAACCTATTGAGTTGTTCGTAAACCAATTCCTTTTTTTTCCCTAACAGAGGACTTAATACCATATAACATGCATCAGTAAATTTAGGATATGTCAACCAATTTGGTTTACATTTTATATTCTGCATTTTATGTTCGGTGCATATCACACACGCGAAAAAATGAAAATATTTTATGAAGTTGAGCTGAAGTACCTCATATGCTTTAAAATTGGAGAATTTAAATTTTAAATAAAGGAACTTTCCATTTGAATAGTCGAATAGAGCTTTATTGCTGTGATTTTCGGTGGTGTTTTAAACAATATTTTGGTTTGAAAAAAAAATGCGAAATATAATTTGAAATCAAAGTAGAATGTATTTTTATTTTCCGTCTGAAATCTCTTAAATATTTAGAAAATTTGCATGTGAAATATGTCAAAATAGTACTCAATACTTTTCTAGTTACAAATTAGAAATACAACTTTTGACTATACTAATTAATCGCACATTTTTTTATAGAAAAGTACAATACCGTTTCCTTACTTTTATTATGCGAAAAAAAATTACTAAAGAATATCGATATACGCTAAAAGTATTCCTCATAATTTCTGCCTTATATTTCAGAATATCTTTTTTCTCTACTTATGTTAGCAGCTACGCTGTACTTAAAAGATATAATATCTGAAAAGAAAAGAAACTTGATCACTTCTTGGGTAACGATTTCCGCATCATGATAGAGGTACCGCTTGGTCCCAAGTACGCATTTATTTGGAAAAGAACTAACGAGTAAGGAAGGGTTTTATAACTCGCCGGACGTAGATAAATTAACAGAGCGGAGCATCATTAGCCTCTAAGAAAAATAGGCTTCGTTAATATTAAGTATATTTATATAGGTTGTATTGGCTTTTATAGAGAATGTAATACAATTCTTTTACGTCAAGAAATTTCACATGAAGATATTTTTATAATGTATATGTATTTAACAAAAACTTCCATTAAAAGAAGAGAAACAGAAATTGCCAGATTTTTATTATTAATCATAACTTTTATTACATATTTTGCAGCTTAAATATCTTTTTTCTATATAATACGAAATATGGTGTCGGAATACAGATATGATTTCTTTCTTCTGTGTGTTGATATAAATGCAAAATGTTACCAAAATCTTCTAAGTTGATGGTATCCCTACTAACAATTTTGATTGGTAACCCGAGCAAAATTGCTGGTAGGGTTGTCTTATCATCTTAATCTAAAGCTCTTAAAATGAATTGTTAAAATAAAATGCTTGGAGAACAAGCACGTTCAGAGAATATCATAGTATAATCTTGTAACAATATTTTTATTTCTTGTATACTATTTACCCTAAGGCACGTGTGTCTGTAACGCTGGTTCAATTAATCACTTTAGTCTTTCTCTGATAGAGGTATGAATCAAACAAAGCATTAGTTTCAGGAACAATGGCATGGCTGGATGAATGGCAGAATTTTAAAATTATTGAGATTTTTATGATTTATCATGTTATAAAATAAAATATTTTGGTCCCATTTTCAAATCTGAGGTTCAGAGAATAAATATATGTACATACAGCCTATATGTAAAATTTCATAACTTTCCATTCATAACTTTTTTTTAATCTTGTGGGAAAGTGCAAAAATCAGAAACTGAGAAAATCAAGTTTCTTTACACTGCGTTTATAGGAAAAGTCCATGTTAGCTTTATTACTTTTAATTGCTGCGGGCGTACTTTTTGTTCGATTTTGATGAGGTTTGTTTTAATATATTCCTAACTATCTGAATTATTTTTTAAAATTACTTTTGAAAAATTGATTTTTTAGAAGTTTAAAGGTACTATGTCCCCTTAAATGTAAAATTTGAAATATTTACCATTTATAAAGTCAAACTTTATGTTTAGGTTGAAAGTTTGCACCAATTTGACACGGACTGATTGATATTATAAACTAGAATTATGCAGAAGTGATTTTTTTAAGGAATCCGACGATTTAAAAATCAATAGCATGTTTGAGTTTCTGAAAAACATTTTACCTATACAAAATTCCTTAATATAATCAAACGAAAATTATAAATAATTTGCACACATTTTTGCATGGAAATTAATTTTATATATTGAAATAGTAAAAAGAACAGTTTTTAAAATTTATGTTTAAAAAAAATCTATTACATAAATTTGTGCTAAAGATTAAATAAAAAAAGTTGCTTTTACCCAGTTTAAGTTACATTATTCAAAAGAAAAAGAAATTTTTAAAGAAATATTATATGCTGTCCAATTTTTTAATAAGCAAACGTGGTTTAATTGTTTTATACTCCTTTAGACCAACTTGTAATAGGCATGAGTGGACTAACCACATTAACAAAGAAAGCAGTAAATAATAAGAATAATAATGATAACAATAATAAACAAAAATAATTTATTGTAAGAACAGGAAAAACAAGCACAGCAACAATACTTTTAGTACTGATAGTAATAGCAATAGAAAGCATATTAATAATGATAATAAAATTTTTGAATGAAATAGTATAATTTTTTCCCCAAATTCTACATTCGTCATTATAAAATCCTGCCGCAAAATAATTAAAATCATTAATTTATCTAAAACTTTTATGTACCATGATATCTGCAGCCAGCCGTCAGATAGAAAGAAAATACGTTTTGCTACCTGTCGCATTCCAACTGTTTACGACATTCAAAATATGACATCCTCTCCAACAAAAACACTTTTCATAGCTCACAGCAAATGCAAAAATTGGATAACAGCTCTGTTTAGATCATTCGTCATGAACTATGATAGATAAAATAAAAAAAGAACTGTGTGTGCTGTACATTTAAATTTTGATTTTTAGCGGTAGAATTTCATTTCATGCGATATATTTAACTGTAAATCAAAATGAAAAAAATTATTTCGATAAAAACAAATTGAAAAGTTTTGGATATAAAATGCATTTTAAATTTATTTCCTCGTCTAATTATTTTGCCTGTTTTCTGAAAGTTAAAAACCTTGTAACCTACGTTAAATCTACGTCAAGTACGTTAATAGGGCAATATAAATAGTCTCCTCATTTGTATTTTACTTATTTTAACTAAGAGTAAGTGTAACCATTAAATATATACAGTTTCTGCTCAATTCTAAGAGTCATCAACTATCCGATAGGCATCACACTGATTAAAGTAGATAAGCGCACAAGCTACCACGAATTTATACAATTTCAGTTACAAAAGCTTTGTAAATAAAACGCATTTCATGTGAGTTTATTGTAACTAATATTCGAATAGCTACCTCTAATGTAATCCTAAAATAAGAATTATCAAGAGCTTCATATTTTAATACTTCAATTAAAAAATAAATTATAAATAATATATAAATTACATACTATACTAAACCGTTATCGTACCATAAATAAGTCATTAAACAAAAATATATTTTAAAAATATTTCACATACTTTATAGCTTTTGAAGCTAATGTCTCTTAATTCCTATTTCGAAAAAAACGTTTAAGAACGGCTTCTTCTTTTTTAACTCTACAAGCTTGAACGGTATTGTTTCATTTTCTTAATATTCTGTATGAATGGCAGAAGTTTTTAAGCACAAAGAAAGACGAAATAACAAAAATTCGTAATAAACGCACGTTTTGGAACTTTTCAAGAACGAAGAAACTATATTAATAAATGGTTTATTATCTGTTTAAGTACGTCATTCTTGTGTTTGAAAGAAAAGAATCAACAGCTAAGAAGCAATTAATCGCAGTTACTAACATGTCTTTTGAAATATCTTTTTCTGCATTTAAGAACTGAATGCATCGTTTAAAGCCAGTATGACATATAAAAGTTAAAATAATGAAATCATTAAAGCAAATGGAAAACTATGATATGGTTTTATTTTTGAAAGTTCGGTATTGCTGTAAACATGTAACATTAATTTAACTACATTAGACTATTGTAATCAAATTAGATATTTTCTTAGTTTGAATGGCACAGTAATGTTGATCACATATGTTAAAAGTGTAATGTTAAATACAGTAAACGGTATTTGCGGTTGATAAAATGCCAGTAAATGAATAATATTCTGCATAAAATCAAACAAAGATCTATATACTAAATACCCTGTGTGCACTTTGAACTCAGAATTGTCAATAGAGCGGAGACTACAGCATTTAAAAAATAATTTTCACACTGCACTAGAAAAAATATTTACCTAGATTACAGGACAACATGTGATTAAACGTAACACAGCATTTACAGCACGTTGTGATGTAAAGGCTGTCAATTTGTGGTATAAAGCTCTCCGTGACTGGATTATCAATGTCATTACGCCATTTTGTTAGTGGATTTACAGCATACATTGATGTACTCAAGTTACAGCACTTGTCTGTATTATTGAACAGCAATATATCTACTAAAATTACAGGTATTTACAACAGTGTAGTTCGAAAAAGATGTGGAATGGCCTCACAAGCGTGTGAGACAGAATTTGAGAGCCCGACAGTGCAGTAGCATCAACAGCAACCGCTCTTTCTGAAGAAGACTTATAAGATGTGACACATTGCAATGTTTGCATTGCAAATGTCGGAGTGTACTGTGTTGTACCTGCACTGAACTCACAATTGATGCTTGTCTTGAAAATATATTATCCACAGATATTTTGGAGAGCATTTCCATGCCCGCTGGTTGAAACCAGCTAACTGAATCCTGTGCGTTATACATACGTACAGGATTCAGTACGAATGTACTGAAGCACACATTGGTAGGAAGCAAGCATTGGAAGCACACTCCAATGGCTTAAAGCTATGGCTGAGTTTGTTATTGAGGTTTATTAACCTTCGAGGTAGACGATCAAACTGCTTGCCAAATGTACAAATTACAAAGACACGAAATTTTTGGAAAACTATTCAAGCTTCACGTTACCTTATAAAAGTTGTTTGGATCGCGTCATCGAAAAAAATGGTTACTTCGTTCATCCTGAAGTAATAACTTTTCCAACCAAGGACATGCAAGCACTTGCACTACGCAAAATTTTGAAAGCTAAGGAAAAAACGGGATCAATGGTTTATTTCTTCCAAATTCCTGAACTTTAGAGCTAAATCTCAAGTTTATTTAATAGACTGACATAATTTCCAACTAACGGAGTCCTACAATTATCACTCAGTTATCGAATGAAGATAGTGCAGTTGATAAAGTATGACGAATATACTGATTCTTCATTGGTAAACATTATGAATTTTCCATATAGCACTCAATGTTTAGAAAGAGTAGAAAATCTAAGAGAAAAGAAGCGACCCTTTCCGAACGTTTTAGTTCCATCTTATCCAGAATGGAGTGCGTTATATTTATATTCTTAAAGGATTAGAAAAGGTTTTCTAATATTTACATTAATATTTTATTCGTATACATTAATATATACATTTTTAAACAGCGTTTATAAAATTAATTCTATATGAAAATTAAGTTTTTTTTGGTTATTTTTTTACACGCTTTTCAGATACTATGGAAAAATCTCCATGGAGACAAGCAAATCTGTTGCTTACTGTGCACGATATCAATCGATGTTATTCCCGGAAAAACAAACCAACAAAATTTCACATTTACATAATAGTTATGCAAAATTATGTTTTTCAAATTAAGAATACTGTAGTTTGAATTCATAAGAGTTTTAGTCTTATTAGTTTTTAATAGTTTTCATAGATTTGAAAAACCCATGAAAACTAATGTTCAGGAAAGTTGTTGAAGGATTTGATTATTTAAATGAAAAATTCTTTCTGGTTTTCAAAAATATATCTTAATTGATTTGGAAAAAACATAATCGAAATTATTCAAATCAAGATTATTGCAATAATTAATTAAGATTGAAATGAAGCCGCGAATGACCTCGAGTAAGAGTTCCAAAATTAATATTTTTAAGCAAGTTTTTTTTTTTCAAGCTGATCTTTTCTTCACTGTCTAAGTTTGTATATTTAGGCGCCAAAGTGGAACGAAAAAGTATTTATTAATAACTCTAAAATTGTAAATGTATGATCCTTTGATATTGTTAATTGCTAATGGGAAAATTTGAAATGAAAAATATTATTGAACTGGGAAATTTTGCATTTTTGGCTATTTTGGTATTTTTAACCTCAAATTGGAACCGGAAGATATTTATTAATCATTATAACATTTTGCATTTATGAGCCGTTAGCTGGAATCGGAAATCTGCAATTTAAAAAAAAAAAAAGTCAATGAAATGTGAAAATTTATACAATTTTAGACAAATTTTGCATAATTAGACCCCAAAATTGAAGCTGAAGATATTTGTTGAATAATCTGAAATTCTGTGCATATGTTTCTGCAGTTATTGGATATCTATTTCACGCTAGCAAAAAAAGAATTAGAATTTTTTTTTCTGACTCCACGTCCCAGTGTCTAATTAAAAGGAAAAATTACAATGAAAATAAAACTTAGAAATATTTAAATGGTTTATTTGAAACTAGTGTAATGTTTAATTTTTATCCTCCTCCTTAACCAGATTTAAATATATATATATATCCGATTGATATGCTATAGAGTAAAAGGCCCTATCTTGTTTCGTAATCGCTTATCTTCTAAAATTGTATTTAGCTTTCTTGGTTGATTAGAACTTCAGGGAAATGAGACTCAACATTAAGGTGGTTTCACAGAGATAACCTTTACACTTTTGATGAATTGAAATTAGGATGGATTACAGCACGTGGGGATTTTTGAGGTAATGGTGTGTATCACATGATAATTAGAAGGCGCGTGCATATGCAATTTTGAAGGAATACTGCCGGACTTTGAAAAGTTTGACACTTTTGTCATGATATAAACTCTCTCGTTTGATATGGACCAAATTATCACAATATATTCAATATACGCATTTATTGATTCGTTTACTTTATTATGAGATAGTGATATATTTAGTGGAATAATGAAATTTTATTGAATTGAGCAATTTTAATACCTGATTATTTTTATTTCCTTTCAAAATATGAATCCATTATTATTTGATAAGAAATTTCAGTTAAGAATTTCAATTACGAAGTTTCAATTTATATGAAAGATGAAACATGAATTATTTGCACAAAAATGTAACCAAGCCCCCACAATTTAATAGGCTCTGGGAAACAAGCTATTTTCTCTCCGGAATTAAGAATACCAACAACTCTAATTTTCATATAGAATGAGAAATTTTAGTCACAAAAAGTAAAAATCCGGAGTGACTCCAATCTCTTTTCTGAACACATGATCATTACCAGCGTTTAAATAATGATTCATTTCAATCGGATATAGTGTTCAGACGCTAGTGCACTTCAAAAAAATTTAGTCTGCAGGCCACAACATGTAAGATTAATAATTTTTGCAGCCCTGTAGTAAAACTGTAAATCCTCCACAGACCAAAATCGTACAATATATAAGACAGTGACCTATATTATGCGTACCTAATTTGAGCTCAATCGACTCCACCATGTAGACCAGAGATGGGCAAACCTTTTCAGTCGCGGGCCAAAAATCGAAAAAAAAAGTTTAGCGGGCCAAGATAAATTTTTTCTAAAATTTTAAAAACAATATACAAGTATTACAATTTAAATATGTTAATGAGATGAATGAAATTGCGATTTTTAAAAGTTTCTTATATTGAGGTTCGAAGTGAGATGCACTGATTCTAAGGAACGAGGCTAAATGCTCATCTGTCAGTCTACTTCTGAAAGAATTCTCTCTAAGATTCATAGTTGAAAACACTCGTTCACATATATTAGATGAAGCAAACATAGCACTTATTTTCTGGGCATGAGATATTAAATTTGGGAAACTTACTTTCGATAATGATTTGTAAAACTCTAACTTTGGCATATTTAGAAACAACTGCATGAGATGATTGTTAGATTGAAATTCAATTAATTCGAGCTGCAAATCTGACCTCACTGCTTCACAATTTATGTTGAAATGCATGGTAAAATTCTGTTTGAATGAAATGGCACTGAATGAAATCTGCGTTCGAACTCAAAATGCACTTTTTTCAAGCCATCTTCATAATTATTAATATGGATATATACTATATAAATACATATATTTTTAAATTTCCTTCGAACCGGCAAATTAAAATTTCATCCGCGGGCCGGATAAAACCTTTCGGCTGGCCGGATTTGGCCCGCGGACCGTAGTTTTCCCATCCCTGATGTAGACACTAGCACACTTGCAAGAATTTAGCCGTAATATATCGGAAAATTTTTGTAGCCCAGTACAAAAGATATAATTGAATCGGTGAGTGGAGAAACCACTTCAGTCACAAAAATGCGAAAAATCGTTTTCGATGAAAATAAGCATAGAAAGGCAAGATGCGCGTTGAGGGTAAGAACGACGTTAGTCTGTTGAGTAGTTTCGTAGATACGGGACTTCTTTTTCGAACGATGGGCGACAATGATAAATGGTCGACACACGACAATGAATCAATGGTCGAGAATGATCTATTGTAACACTATTACTGGCCACCTGACCTGCCCTAGGGGTGGTTTTCTAAAAAATAGTTATTCCAGTTTCAATGTTAGATTTTCATCTCCATAATTTTCTGCACGCAAAGCACTTTTTTTTTTCTCCTAAATTCATGTTCTTGATTTTGGTATACCATAAACATGGTTAGACAATAAATGGTGATTTGATTTGCTTTGATTTGATTTGAATGATTACCTTTTTCGAAGTTTTCAGCTGATTAAAAACCAGTTGAGTGCAGAAAAAGCATTAGTCCGAATCAAATTTTAAATTTTCCTTAGCCTAATTGATGTCGGAATTAGGTAATATTTGCATGAGAGAAACATAAATGCATGTTATGACAGAGAAAAAAAAGTTTTAATATTAGAAAATTTGCAGGATTTATGAAGTTTTTTCACTCTCCTGAAAATTTCCTTTTTGTGACTGAGGTGGTATCTGCACTCACCGATCCAATTCCTACACACATCAAAATATATCTAGGTTGTGTGATGGTGATCTATAATATAAATGCCCAATTTTAACTTATTTGAATGCACCGTTGATTGCACCAATGATTTGCGTCCATAGACCATAATGTGTAAGAATTGTTTATACAAACCTGAGACGAAACTATCACCTCTACAAACAAATAAACTATATACAGGTCATGTGGTCGTGACCTATACCATACATACCCAATTTGTACTCAATCGAATGACAATTTAGACGCTAGTGCGCTTTCACGAAGTGCCGTCCATAAGCCATTATCTTAAAGAACAATCTTTGTAGCCTTGTGAAAAAATTATAATATGTATACTAAATTTAAGCTCAATCGAATGCACCGTTTAGACACTAGTGCACTTTCAAAAATTTATATCCATACGTAATGTAAAACAGCCTGAAAAAAAACATAAGCGCGATACACATCAAAATCAATACCGATCGTGCAATGGTTGTTTGTAATATACATGCCGAATTTGAGCGTAATCTAATGCACCTTTTAAGAGCTATCGTGTTCACTCACATACACACAAACACACATACACACGCACATATTAGGGTGTATCAAAATCCCTTCTAGATACAAATCACTTTGTCCCCAGTCTGAAAATGTTCCATTACCCACAAAAAGTTGTCATACCAAACTTTTTTGTTTTCGGAACAATTTCAAGAGGTCCACAACAAGTTTGAATTTACATATTTGGTGCATAAAATCACTAACTTCAATATTTTTTATAATTATTTGCTTTTATAATTCATAATAAATTGTTTCACAATTGTCTAGGAATAGTGATCAAAATAAAATATGGACCATAAAAATAATTAAAGTTAATAAAATACAGTGCGGCAGCAATAACACTTAGTTGAGAATAAAATGTATTTCCTGTTTCTTTCTACTAAGCTTTTCAACATGTGGCAAGACTGACTTTGATTACAATTGCTTAGAACAAAGTGCATTTCGTGTTTATTTTAATTCTAGTAGTTGTTTTTTTTTTTCTGTATATCAGTTTTTCGTTTGAAACTGGCTTTAAGTTTGAGCTGATTTTTCTATTAATGTAGTTATTTATTTTTAATTTTGGTTTTGATTTGGATACTGCTGCAGTGACTTAAGTTGCATCTTGGATTACACAATGGAAACCAGATTGTCATCAAAAATGCTTGGTCTTGGTAGCAAAATAACTTGCGATGATGCAAAAATAAATGGCTCTAAACTTTCAACTAATTTGCTAGTTTTGAGGTGTATGATGTATCATATTTAAGAAGGTCTCCGTGAAAATAGAACTAAATGAGAGTCTTCGAAACTAGTCCTTTCGCAAGTAAAGCTATTTTATGAAAAAGCCAATATCCGAATGATCAGTGAACGAAAAGCTTGTGAAAAAATTATAAAACTTCTTGATGATAATTCAAAACTAAGAGCGATACCCCTTAATCGAAGATCTGCACATAATACTAGAGACAAGGTAAAGCAGATGGAAGATAAATTAGCCTTTAACGTTTCCTTTATGGCCTGTGAATGTAGAAAAACCAATAAATAACAATGAAGATCTTGCTTTCCTTAAGTCAATGCAAAACAACCGTTTGGCAACAACGGAATGATATGATAAATGTCTTGGGGGAAAAAGTGAAACGAAAAGAAAAACGGCTACAGCTACTAGAAATGAGAAGAGGGGAAAATCGAAAAGGAACTCAATTCCAACTTAATATTTAATTATATTCCTAGTCTTATTGATGAATCTGATGAACAAAGTGAAAAAAAAAGATATTACTGATGAAAACTTTAATTGTAAAGAACCTTCAGTTAGTGCTCGAAATCGTCATCAAAAGAAACGAACAAGAGAAACATTATTTATACCATATGATATTATTATAAAACCTAATCATGTTTCAGTAGCAACACGCTTAAATATGATTCCAGGTCAGCAAGCAGCTTATACAAAAGCACTAATTACAGAAATAGGAGGAGATGCAAGTACAATTGCTGCTTCATATTAAACAGCAGATAGATCAAGAAGACAAGTTGCAAAGGACATTTCAGCTGCTTGCAAGGAGCAGTGGTCTTTTCCTAAATACACAACTGTGCATTGAGATACAAAACTTTCAACAGCTTTGTCCAATAAGTACAAACAAGAAGAACGCCTCACCATTGTCGTGGTAGATGTTTGTTCACCAGCAAAAGATTCTTTGTGTGCCAGCATATTCACTAGAAACTAATCGTGAGTGTGGTGGAGTCATTGCACAGTTAATAAACGAGCAGCTCATCCCATGGCAGTGTACACAAACAATCGTGAACATGACACAACCTCTTCCAACACAGGTCATATTACTGCTGCCTGCGTCAGTATACATAAGAAACTGGGACGTGCACTTCTTTGGTCAGATTGCCGTCATCACATTGGAGAAGTCATTTTATCTCATGTTTTTGATTATCTAAAGATTGAAGCTTCAAAGTCACCAGATGTAACCTTCTTTAAACGGTTTCGGGACAATTTTGATCATTTTGATAATTGTGAGTTGAAACCATATGACTCAAAATCAATGAATGTACAAGCTCAAAGATTAGTCAGTGGTCTTAGAACAATGCAATCCAAACAGCAAAATATGCCATCAGTTCTGGGAAATATAGATGTGATTATATAGAGTTCACAAAGCTTTGCCTATTATATTTAGACCTTCCTAATAATGAACAAGAAGTTAAATTAAATCGACCATGAGCATTGCACAAAGCACGTTGAATAGCAAAACTGTTATGCACAATTACAATTTGTCTTCTTGAACAGCAAATACAGCAACTGCCTACTGCCACAATAACATCTAAACACCAGGTACCTAAACTGCGTGGCTTTGCCAACTTTGTTACTCTCATTTACAGCTCCCGGTGTATAACTTGTGATACTGCAATACATGTTCCTTGGAATGACTTACAAATGCTTCATTCTCTTATGGCGTACAAGGTTGTCCATCCCATCATATCTGAGAGTGCATTTAAAGCTTTTGAGAAACACTACTGGTATCTCGCAGAAGAGAAGGTACCACTTGCCCTTTGGAGCGACAAAGTTCCACCAAAAGAAAAAAAAGCCATTGCTAATGCAATGCTAGCTACAAAATCCAATTCCGCCGATACTGTGTTTAAATTTAAAGGTAGATATGGCATGGATTTTGGAAAACCCAAATTTCCAAAAAATCTGACTCAAAATACAACTCTTTCTGATTTAGTAGGAGCAGACTCCTATTTTTTATTTTATCTGCTTGAATTAAACTCAAGTTTTTTAGTAAAAGATGTTTTAGAATGGTCAACGTCTGCATCCTACACTGCATCATTTACAAATTTGCAAGCATTGAATGTTGTCAATAACTGTGCTGAACGAGGGGTAAAGCTAAGTACTGAATTTATAGAATCGGCAAAACATGAAGATCACTACCAAAATGTTCTGCAAGTTGTAGAAAAAGATTGACGAAAACAAAAATATCTACGAAAAAATCCAAAATTAAACAATTTTTAAATTGAGTTTACCTATACAAATTTAATTGAAATTAGAAATTTGGTATTATATTATATATAATGTTTCATTATATATCAAAACAATCTTAATTGCATTATTTATTTAAAATTCTTGCTTATTTTTTTTTCTGTCATGATGCTTTGTTTTTTAAAATTTCTGTTTTTGTTTTACATTCCTAGGGCCGGTATACCCCTTAAATGTTATTAAAATTTCACTAAACTTTACCTGTATTGTTTTTTGTAGCATTTCGAACAAAAATAACATAAGGACAGACAATTTTCATAAAGTTTTTAAAAAATGAGGATTTTGATGCACCCTAACGCATGTACGTACATAAATCTCGTACAAATACACTAAAGGAATTCAGAAGACCTCAAAACGTGTAAATACACCAAAATTCCAAAGTTGAATTAATTCATAATTACAATACTTTCCTTACATGGTACATGTTCGGAAAGTAAAAATTGAGTTAAATACATTAAATTAACTTTTACTTTCAAAAATATAAAATTTTAAAATTTCAAATATTTCCAAACTCCTGAAAACCAATTTTATTTTTGACTATAACTTTCAACAATTATATGTAACTATATTTTATATCTACAGCAACTAATATTCAAAGTAAAAATTTCATACATTCATTTTCAAACATGCAACTTATAATTTAATAACGATAAAAAGGAATCAATAATTACATAATTATTATAATTTTTAGAACGCAACACAGATATAATAATTTAAAACTGCAAATCAATTTTAGATTTGATGTAAACTTAAGTTTCTTATAAGTCGTTTAAAGCGACATATATGTCATTTCTGATGATATAAAAAGATTATCTTTACTTGAAGCTACTTCAGGAATCTCAAGTTAACTTCATATTTGTATTTTTACACTTAGCGTCAAGATAAAGATTCTTTATAATTACGTATCAAGCACTTTATGTCAAAATATTTGCTAAACATTTTGCTTAGGGTACTGCTTTAAAATTTAGTAATACCATCAACTTCTATTCTGATGTTTTAATTGCTCATATTGTTCAAACGTTTCCATAAAGATCGTTTCTGAGTAATATGAGCAGAAAAATGGAATTTAGAAATTTAAAAATATATTTTTTTTACAAATTTAGAATTAAAAATTAAAAGTTAAAGAAGTCGAAATTATTGATAAGAGTTTAAAGCCAAATATTTATGATTATTTTCAAAACTACAAAAACCAGTGTAGAAATTTCTAAACTAGTTACAAATGCTGCTGAAACGTAGAGCAGCACAGCTACATTTCCAATACAGAGCCCCTATAAACTGTCCAGTAAATGATAATATGACAGCCACAATGTTTCATTCATGAACTAAATACTTCAACGATTCAACATGAAAGAATTTGGGCTTTATTTAACACCAACGTGAGTATTTTTTACTCACGTTGGTGTTAAACAACATTATCTATTTGTAACGGTTTTAACTATTTTATAAATTTCTGTATCAATTTTTCACAACTTTTCATTGTTCTATTTTATTTTACATTACAGTCTTTCATTCTAAAATCAGAAATAAGATAAATTATATTCAGTACCTCAAGGTATTTCTTACTGGATTTTGATTCCAATGACCTTTGCAGTATTATCTACATAAAATATGTTCAAGAAACAACGATCCTCGGTAACAAACATTATGTTCATTCAATAATTTAGCATATTTGAACTAAAAACGATGCATTTTAAGTCATTTTTTATGAAGATTGGAAACATCGAAAAATACTATTGCAAATAAAACTCAACAAGAGTAAATATTTTGAAAAGGATATTTCAGCACAATTTTCAAAATTTCTCAAAACAAACACATTGTTTAAGAATAAAATTATTGATTTTAAGCAATACTTGAATGATTATTAATTAGTAAAATAACTGGTTTCAAAAATTAAGGGTACTAATATAAAAAAAAACAAATTTTTCAACGAACATATCTCTAAAGTATGGGAATTCGGTATAACCTCCTCTATATAAACCTCCTGCTATTAGGATGGTACATGTAACAAAAATATTTGCATAGGAATTTAATATAAGATAATATGCAAATGAGAGCAACATTGGTCATAGACAGATATGTCAAAACTATTGTTTTGTAAGATAAGAAGTATGGTCATCAGTTCAGCTATAAAAGAGTCTCAATCAAGCCAAATTAGCAGTATTGAACAGTCAAGTTCAATACTGTTAATTTGGCTATTGATCAAGGATTTAGGCAATAACTTCCATTTTTCCAAAACACCTATTTAAACTTTATAGTCCGACTTTCTGGGTGTAAAAATTTTTATCCACTTTTGAACGCTTGTTTTACACGCCTGTTTTAAAAGTGTAAAAATGAGGGAAAGTATTCTTGCGGCAACTGCAGACAGCATTTGGTCGCAACTGTTCAAGGATTGCCCCGCCGGCTTGATAAGATTAATGACTAAAGGGTTCTGAGATGGGATTGTCGACATGCAATGATTCTTCCAGGAGCATTCCACAAGTGCTCTATGGGATTGAAGTTTGAAGATCTCGCTGGAGACACTATATGGCACATTTTAGACCAACTGGTCTTCGATTTTGTAACATTTATTATAGATGCCAATATATTTAATTCACTGTCAACTGGATGCAAGAATCCTTTATTAAATAATTGCACAAAACGGACTTCCTGACCATTCTTTTAAATGAATTTATATATATATATATATATATATATATATATATATATATATATATATATATATATATATATAAATGGTGTCAGAAGTAAGATTCTACGTGTGATGCTAGATGTTCCTAAGAACGAACCTTTTTTTAAAATCTCTCTTTTAATATGCAAATAAGTTGTCTAATTTGTATTGTTTAACCGAGACTATAATTAAATGTTAATTAGACTATGCTTTATTAAATGTCTGGAGTATCGTTTTCCACATATATATATATATATATATATATATATATATATGTGTGTGTGTGTGTAAGCAATTTTTAAAAAGTGGTAAAAAATACTTTTTTTCAAAATTTCATAATTGATCAAAATACTCATCACCATGCATTTTATAAAACTTATTTTAAGTAAAAAAAAAAGGAGAAAATGTACATTTAAAATAAATACGATGATATTTTTTAAACGTATTCTTTACAAGTAAAGGTATTCTCTAGGGTTAAATTAAAGGGTAATTTATCCATATATAATACAAACAAAAATAGAGACATTAAGATAGCAAATTTCATTCTTTCGTATGAAGTAAATTGCTTATCAGAATGTTTTATTCTCATTAATTCCATTTCATTTGTTATGTCAATAAAATACTTAATACGATATTTTTTTTTAATTTAGAGACCCATTAAGTTTCAGGGAATGGTATTTTTTGTTCACCTGTAAAAAATCATGGAATAAACACTTAAGAGTTATAATAAATTGAGTCGGAATTAACACTATAATTTATTTCCTCTGAGAATTTCCTGTCTAAGATTTTCCTTTTAATGAATAAACCCATTAACAAAGAAATGAATAAAAAAATAATGATTTTAAAGGTTTTTACATTAAAATTGTAATACATAAAAATGATATAGGTTTGTTAATTAAAGGCATGGCGTAAAAATGAATGCCTAAATTTTAACTTTTTATTGTTAATTGAATCATTATTGATATTATTTTTCGGTTTTTAGAAAGCATAATAATTTTTTTATGTAAACCGGTGACTTCTTCATTTTAAGGGTCTCGCCGTGACCGAGTGGATACGGCACTGAACTTAATAGACGGCTGAAGTGTGAAAGTCCCGTATTTGAGTCTATCGCGCGGCTGTCGACCAAACGGCCTTGAGTTTTAGTCGGCTTTCTCCAGATGGAACGTGAAAGGGCGTAAGAACACCTGAAAAAAGCCCCTACCAAAGCAATCCCTCTCGTAGGCATATTCTTCTTGTGTCAGCTTGCCAAAACACGAACACACTCTCCATTTTAAGGAATGGTGAGATATGAATATTACTGAACTAAGTATTTTTATCATAACTTATGCACTTCTAATACTTGTTAAGTAGAAGTCATCTCATGAAATCCACGCTAAATGTTAGGATAATTTTTATCAAGATTTTTTAATTCATTGTCAAGAGGAAATGTCTAAATTATTCTTGTTGTTACTGTTAGCACTTTAGCTATTCACGGAATGGCGCCACTTCCTCCATATTGGACGGCGATGGACGAAATATAGCGGCTTCATTGTTAGTGAACATTAATGGGAGTAACACCGACGTACCTCGTGTTTCAATCAATTCGAGACGAGAGACCAGGACCTGGTTTGATACCTCCAGTGGTATCGTTTTAGCAGAGGATAACTATCTTGGCAGGTTTTACGTGCGCCAACTCCCTTTAAAAAACATTATCACACAGCACTCCAGGCGAAAGAAGTTTTCACTCTCCCAAACGCTGCTCAAGGACATCGTTGCCTCATTTTCTGTGTTCTTATGGGAACCTAGTTAAATCGATTGGGCAACTGTCAAACGTAAAACAACTGATAAGTTAAAATACTATAACGAATGGAGCCGATGGAAAAGTAAAAGGGTACTACATAGTTATATTTTTTTTCTTTTCGATTCATTTTAACCGACTTAATCGACTCGAGTTTAAGCCGTCTGAGCCACTGTGGGACCCTAAATTTAATTACAGGGTGGCTATAAAACATTTTTTCTAGCGTATGAATACCGAGCGGCTGCCACATTCAACCATTCAAAATAGGGAATTTTCGATATAATAACCAATTCGTGCATCCCGGTTTCGTTAAGTTACTTATCCGCACAGAAAAAAGAGCCATTGGCAAATGATATAATTTACCTACTGTCTGATAATTAATAAAATACTATTTCTGTCCTTTATTGCGCTAGATGCACCATTCCAGTGCATTTTATTATGTCTTTAAATTCTCTTAAAATTCTATTGAGGTTTGAAAAATTCCGCCCAGGTGATGTAGTGGCTAAAGAATCATTCTATCACACACTGGGTTCGGATTGGATTCCCGGATTGGGCTTGTATATTTATTTGACCGTTCCTTCATACGGTGTAACACAGGCAGCCTACAGGGTGCTCCCATAATAAAATGGGCAGTAATTCGGGCCTTGGCAGTGACATAAAAGCTTGATGAGCAAATAAGTGTCCGTCCATTGGAAAAAGATAATATATATATATATATACATATATATATTTCAAGGGTCCACGGGAAGAAGAACGATGAGAGTCCAATACAGCTGATTTTCGTAAAAATCGAAAGACGCATGGGACTTTCCACGTTCTTCCCCTGTAAACTTTATCCTTGGGCTATTTTTTCAGTGTATTCTCATCGTTCTTTCCCTTATGGATTCGGATAATAATAGTGCCACTAATGAACAACAGAATGCAGTAGAAACCTCAACATTGACAAAAAGGGGACTCTCATCGTTCTTTCCGTGGACCCTTCATATATATATATATATATATATATATATATATACAGAGAGAGAGAGAGAAAGATACTCGCGGAAAGATCTTCGTGTTATGTATTTAGACCAGATCCCCCCACCATTAGCATTTTCTTCTCACTTTTCCATACTTTCAGTCATTAATTGAAATTGGTGGTGTCATATTGGTGAAATTGGTGGATTGTTTTTTTACTTTAGAAATTCACTCAACCTTTCCGTTAAGTTCTTTATTATACCTGATTTCCCCAATTCTTATAAAAATCTTAAATATTTTAAATTTAATCACCATGATTTCATGAAATTTGTGCTCTCTTATGTCAGAAATAAATGTTGTTGATAATTTTAGAAATAAAGGAACCGTATCTGTCAAGAAGAAAATATCTGCAACAGTTATAAATTGTCCTTAAGGAAGAAAACTTTTATTGAAGAACACATACCTATCAATTGCACGATCTAATATTCAAAATTTTAAAAAATAACAATTCTTTAAACATATGTTACTTAATCTTTAACGAATTGTATCATAATTTTAAAGCTTGCATTCTTGAAAATTGTCATTTCAAAATTGTGAACCTAAAAAATATACGCGAGTTTTCACGGTATAAATGTTTCGCTTGATAGAAGGTTAAAAAAATAAAAGCAGCAAATTTGATCAATTTATTTTCGGTATTGAAAGATTGGAGGCAATTACCGATAAATCCTTTATAATCAATGTTCTGGGCGCAAGCGTTTTTCGGTCACCATCCATGACCGTATTCTTTGCGAGTTCTGCGGTCTGCTCTTCGTCGTCACCTCCAGGATATTTTGTACTTGCCCAAGCACCATGGGGTGCGGATGAAAGAAAAAAGAAGAAATTGCTGACATTTACAAAATGAACCTCGTAATGCTCAAAAGGAAAACATAACATCTAAACAACATCAAAAAAGTAGCGAATTATGGGAATAATACAGTAAGAGGAAGCCGATTGAGTTGGCGACTTTGTCGTCAACATCTAACCTTGGCGACTTTTTTCTCGTCAAACAAAACACAAACATGCATAGGTACATAAGGAACAAAATAACCCCCAGTTAACCTTGTACATGCCAATGTTCCTTTTTTGGAACATCATATTTAATATTTTCTAAAAAATAAACTGTCATATCTATCAGTTTGAAAAAAAATACTGCTTATTATTGAAAGTGTGATTGATTTTTTGATATATTAAGTATTTTCCAAATGTAAAAATTTCAGCCCAGAAAAATTTCTAAAAATCGCCTTTTTTTTACAATTTTTACAGTACTCAAGAAAAAAAAAAATTACCAAAAATTCAAACTCACCCGAAAATTCCTCTATCCTTTTTTTTAAGTTCTGTGTTGGATGATTGAAATAAGTCAATCATAGAAATTTGTCAATTGTCTCTTGATGTTAACGGGTGTATTACTGATGAAGAAATAAATTATAATAGTTTTGAGCTGATTACACCAGGAAACGTGTGGGCAATAGAATTTTGGAAGAGATATTAATTTAAATTTGTTTCAGACAAAGCCTAAAATCAACATTACCCTGTTCTCATCAATGGAAATCTGCAAAAAATTCGGATGCACATGGCATTCTTACATGATAAGGGCATTTTTTAGTATGCCAAAAAAAAAATAATAATAAATAAAATAAAAATACTGTAAACATGTGTTTTGAATATAAGAAAATTCTCCATGCACACTCCCCACAATATCATACACATTGCGAAAAAAATGCTAAAAAATTATAAAAAGAAATTAGTGTTTTAGTTTGTTTTAATAATTTTGTACAGCTGGTTGAAATTCTAAGCACCCTCTAAAGAATAAAATATTTTATTAGTTCTTGATCAGGTAGCTGACATTTTTAAAACTGCATTTATTTATATTATCTGTATTATTAGTCAACACTATGCAAGCGTAAAATTGTTTTTTTAATACATTTATGCATTGCATTTCTTATAAAATATTATGCTAATTACAATTTTTTTTATCGAGTTTTTCTTAAATTTTAGTCATTTTGCACCTAATTATCAAGTAAAACTTTATTACTGCATAAAATTTTAGATTATCATACAGCGTTTAGTTGTTTACATGAAGCAAATACAGAAAACAAAAGATAGCGTTACATGCCAATGTTCCAAAAATGGAACATCTTAGAAATCAGTGAAGGAAATTTTTTAATGGCAATTTTTTTCTTTTGTAGTCATTATGGGTGCATTCTAATGTAATTTTGATGAATTAATTACATCTTTTATTCCTGGATCATAGTACGGCATTTAAAGGGTTAGTACAATTATCTAAACACATTTAAACATTTGTAGAAGGCAATTATAAACAAATTGTACAGCTGCGGGGAAAAAAAGGCACACTTGCTCTTTATTTGGCCGTCGTTCATCGTACAACAAAGTGCGCAATTCCTTTGAAAATAACGTATGCTTTAATTTTCTACTAATTTATTTAATTTGCATAAGGGGACGTCTTCATATTTAATTCTGCATCAACTTTGTTTTTTTTTTGTTTGTTTTTTTCAATGACAGCATACAACTTTGACTTTATTAAATGAAAAAAAAAAAAAACCTTCAAATTACCCTAAATATAAATTATCACCAATTTTCCACGATAATTCACAGATATATTACAATTTTTTTTTCTTGTGATTTTAAGGAACTTCCTGCAAATTGAGAAACGCTGTTTGCAGGTTCCGAACTTTTCGACTTTCGTTAATTTTGCTTGCGAAAGTTAAAAGAAATAAATATTGTTTTCACGGAAAATACTGTTTCTAGTCTTAAAGTTTTTCGTACTAAGAATATCAGGTGTAGAATTTAGAATATTTAGTCAGTGGTCCAAATGACACGTGAATCCATAACTTCTTTGCTTCGTACACATGATTTAAAGGAAAAATCCAAAATGACTGCTCACGATTTTGAAAGTCTTTCTAATTTTGAAATTATTATTGAGAATTTCTCTTGCAGGTTATCTTATACAGATGAAATGTTGCCAGGAATGAGAGGCTGTTCTCTGCTCTTCTGACTACAATCATGAATATTATTCAGCTACGGTCGAACATGAAAAATGCAACGCAATTACTTTTTTGCCGACCCATTATTATCACTGTGTTTGTTATTTCACATTCTTTATTTAATATTATCGTCTGCAATGTGCAATATTCTTAAGACTTTTGAAGGTACTTTAATTTGTAGTCAGATGAAAATTTAGACAGAAAATCCTGAATTTGAATGTTTGATAAAGTCTGGGTAAGTCCAAAGACCTGATGTTTCCAATATTAATAAAAAGTCAAATATATGCTTGGAATGTTGAGGATGTTAGTTTTTCAGAAATAGGACGTTGTATCGGAAAACATACATCTACTGCATATAATTCCACACATGTTAAACATTTTATTTGGTGGGATATGGTAGCGGACGCAACAGTGGACTCCTTATAGAATCACCATCAAACTGTAAAAACCTCTAATTTATTTGCTTCAAAATTTGATATTTTTTAATACCGCTATCTTTTACTGTTTTTGGACAAAAGATATCTAATTTACATTTATTTTACGCAATTTAAAAAAAAATATCACTTAATAAATTTATATATGGCTCCTTAACACAAGAAAATAACACATTTTATTTAATATAAATTCAACTACTGAACGTAAAAACTTGAAATTTTGCACAGCCATGTAAAATCACTTTTTGCATCTATTTCCATCAAAATTTGGATAGGTTGCTATTTATAATTTTTTGAATATTAATTTAATAATTCATATTTCATATTAATATTTTATTAAAAATTAAAAATTATGTTTGGATCGTTTAGTTCTAATAGTAGGAATAAATGTCTGCTTCTTGCTATCAATATTATATATGAATTAAAGTATGAAGAAGTATTTTAACATAGGGGGAGGTGGATTGTTGGTGCTCTTAACTCACTCATTTTCAGTTCAAATTTAAAGAAAATTGGTATCCGGGGTTAAAATGAGCTAAATTTTTGAAATATGAAGTGAAATAGGGGTTTCTATTGGAAAAAAAGTTGGTGCGAATTTTAAAATGGAGACGGTGCCTTATGCAATTTTTATGTATAGCAAATTAAAGTGCACGTCAATTGTAAACGATATGTGTAACGTATCTGTACGACGAACGACGGCTGAATAAAGTACAAGCTGGCCTTTTTTTCCGCAGCTGTACATAAGCAAAGCACTAGGTCTGGGCTACGGGTACGTTAAAAGATAAATAAAATATAACCTACAAAAAATTCAAAATGCTAAAATATGTTTCTGCACAAAATTATGCAGCAAAATTTCCCTTAAAATGTTAAAATCACACTTCAAAGTAATAGAAAAACAGCCCCCCCCTCCTCCGAGATTCATTCAGTTTTAATATGCACAAAACTCAAAATTTACTCTACTAAAAATATAATAAAATCAAAACTCATCACAATCAACTCAAAAATCCTTACATATTTATTCATATTAAACTTAAAAATTGTATGGGAATTCTGCAAGTCGGGAGAGAACCCATATAACGAATAAAATTAGCCATCTACTTAAAACCTTAAAAAATATATTTTTTCATACGAATTCACACAAATAACATAGCATACTAAAAATCTTACATAATTATGAAAACATAGACCATATATATTCTCAACTATACACCGGTGTACCGTAAAGCAAGGAATAAACATTTAAATAAATAAAAACACCATATACCTCAAATTTTATTCATTAACAACGCGCGTTTATCACAAAATAAATCCATCACAAGTATTCAAATATGCACAATAACTGTAGCTCAACACACGCTCGATACATATTCTTCTCCACTCGCAACAAACATTTTCAAATTTTTGCCTAAATTCATTTGATAAAGAATTAAGGAACAACTCATCTTAAAATGAAGCGATTTCATCACAGCTCTACATAAATTATCTAAATGTATTTAAAACCACAAATTTCACTTCTGATAAATAACCAATATATAAAATAAAACTTCAGTCACCGTAAATACGAGAAAAATAAACACACAAGCACACAACTTCAATTCGCAGCAAATTCAAGTTCAGTTAGTTTGCCTGTTAAATTCTTTGAAATTCGTTCAACCAATCAAAATATTCCTTCGATCAGCATCATTGCTCATGACATCATAATACATCACAACTCTGCAGAAGGATTGCCGTATAGATAATCTCGATTGCCAACGTTGCCATGCCTATTTACTATATATGGTAAGCGTCGACGACGTATCTCGCTTGGCGATCGGCACCCGCTTACGGTATTACTCCCCGAATTATCAATACAGAAGTACCACGAAGGAACTGAAATAATGGAGAGTTTTTACGCTACGTTTCTTCCCACGTTAACGCTAACGGTTTCCGCTATACGAAGTATTTTGGCCAACCACGTTTCGGATTTTGTACGTGCGCATACGCTGTATTGTCCGACGGCATTTAACGTTAGCGTTACCGTGGGAAGAAAAGTAGCTCAAAACCTCCCTAATGACAGCCCACGAAGCTGTAAATGATGTACCACATGGTCCAGTCGAAGACAGGTGGAACCACATGGTTTTGGACCAGAACGAAACATCGGCGGCAATGACGAGAGAGCAGAGATGAGAGCTAGCGATGAAAACGCTCATGCTTGGTGACCGAAAGAGTTTAATCACGGAACTTTGATTTATTCGTTTTATTCTTAAATATTTTTAATCTTTTGTATTTTTTTATTACTTTTTTGGTTTTACTTTTATGTTGTGCTAGTTACTGTCAAAAGAAAAATCAAGTTTTTATTATGACAGTATCAATGATTTTTCAGTACATTAAAAATAATTAAATATCACTTAAATGTGAACTTGTACCGTTGATTAAAGATATACTGCATTTATTTTGGGGGGGGTTGTTTATTTTTTTATGTAATCATTGACACATAAACTCAAAAGGAATTCTTGAAGATACAGCTATGAGTAGCGTCGAAGACATACATTGGGCTACATCAATATTTCACTGTGTTTCACTCATAAAACCAAGATAGTTCAGTTCATCACATTTTTCTATATTCAGCACTTTACACACATTTTATCAATGCTCTTATTTCTTTAATGGAAACCACATCGTCAAGCCATGCACTGTGCGTATCGTATCCCTGAAATCCATTTATCAAAATAGCTAAATGCGGTAAACTATTCACCGCATTATGTTAAAAAATTCTGAAGTTATTATCTATTGTATTCTTGCAAATCTAATAAATGCTTGTTCTTTAGTGTAATATATATATATATATATATATGAGACGTCAGATTTTCCAGTAATGTTCCAGAGTTAAGGCAGGTAATATGGTTTATTGAACATTACATTTAAGTTACAATATAGAATGAGAAGAGGGGAGGGGAGACGGGTACAAAAATCAGCGTGGACTAATTAAGCAGTTCTAGTGGCAGAAGTTTCTCGATTTTCGATGTGCGGGTGTATTTACGCTCACCACACCACGTGGTTTGCGAAGACATAACTCCGCCTCTCTCTTACCTCTAATCGAACCACACACATTTACCAACATGACCCGCATCCGGGGCTACAAAGGAGTGGGAACAATTGTACACTAAAAAGAACACAGAATCAAGGATCTTGTATCTGGCAACTAACTAAAGAAAGAAAACATAGCTCCAGAGCACGCGTTGACGCACGCGTAGTTTGACAGGAAAGCAAAACTTACAGTGAAAGTACCCGCTTGAACAATACCCAAACTAGTAAAACCCAAATTATCTTTTCATACATTACATATATATATATATATACATACATTTTCGCTCCTTTTTTGATTGAAAATAATGATACCAATGAACTAAAAGAAAAAGTGACATTCATTTCTATTGCTTACTTACAAAAACCTGAATCCTTTTACGGTCCAAAAATCTCGAAAAACGATTTTCATTCTTGATTTTTATGAATAATCTCTATTCCAGTTCGAAATTTCAATTTCAAAGTATCTTAACGGGACATTCTTGCATTTTCATTCAACTGAAACATATTGTTAAATGCAAATATGCAAAATTAAAATCAAATGAATGCGTTCAAGAAAAGCTTTGAGCGATGTACTTTAGTAAAATATTAGCTATGTGCTTAATAGCAATAGCTTAATGGCAATAACAAGAATTTCAAAAATTATTTAAAAACTAAAGGCTTTCGGAATATAATCGGAGCTATTCGCTTATGTTATTAATTAATTTTTTAATCCCAATCTAGAAACGAACTGCATTTATATAGATGTTGCTTTTAAATGAACATAAATTTGTTCAAAATATTAAAAATTTAGTGATGATAAATGAAGATATAATGCAAATTTATATTCCCAAGAGTTTAAAACTTTGCGTCATCAAGTGATTAAAAATGTTATTTTGTATATCAAATAAAAATAAATGCAAATTTAATTTTTGTTAAATATTAAACTTAATTTGAAGAATGAATATAAATATTTATTAGTTTCTCAAGTCGCGTATTATAATATATAATTGTGTACAATTTAAAAGCGAAGAAAGCTAAAGAAAAAAAAAATATACTAAAAATATATTTTAATTTCGAATGTTTTAAATATGATGTAGTATATTAAATAGAAATAATTAAATTAAATTTTGAATAGTTCAACTATTAGAGCATCTGAATTATAGCAGTAAAAAGTACATAGAATTAAATATTATAATAATAGCAAAAAATCTTTTACTTGGAAAAACATTCGTTTTTCAAATTTTACCGAGTATAAAATAGTAATGCTATAAGGTATGCAAAACATTTGAATTTATAAATTGGAGTTTTTTTGTAATTTACTGCCGTATGTTAATTTTTCTTTCTCGGGCTGGTAGATGATAATATTAATTAGTAATTTCTGAAACAGAGCTTTTAAAATGTCATAACGCTATATAAATTATACATTATTTTTTCATGAATGAGAAATACATGCGAATTGCCTGTATGAAAGATTTTTTAGAGAATTTTTAAAAATCTATACATATACTTACCAAGGTGTAGTTACCTTTTTCAGAAGGTGTAACAGAAATTAGTATTTTGGAAACGTACGCAGAACAGGATATCGAAAGACGAGAAGTCTGAATGACAATCGTGATATTCTATCTATAAAGGAAGATGTCCTGACTGACTGACTGACGATCATCGGCCAAGCAAATCTACCGGAGATACAGACATGAAATTTTAGGAGCTTAGCTTTTGTACCCAAGGCGCCATTTAAGAAACGGTTCCGAAACATTCTTACCCAGACGGGGGTGGCGGCCCAAAACGTTTTTTTTTTTCACGTTTTCCTTTATATCTCAGCGGGAAAAGGGATAGCCGTAAAATTCTTTCTTTAAAATGTAACTAATACAAATGCCAAAAAGTAATTTTCAGATTTTTTTAGAATTCGCACGCAAACGGACGTAAGGTACCAAGCGTTCTTTGACGTTCTATTCACATTCCCCTTCTCATCTCAGAGGGAAAAAAAGAAACAGTCATGAAATCCCTGCTTTAAAATGCAACTAACACAAAAACCTAAATATATATTACAGGGTTTTTACAATTCGTACTCAAACGGGTGTAAGGGTGCAAAACGTTGTTTCCAGATTTGCCTTCATATATTAGAGGAAAGAAAGCGATAACCTTAAAATTCTTGCTTAAAATCATATTGAACAGAGATGTTTAAAATTTATTTTTGGGGTTCTTCAGAATGCGCATTGAAAAAGGGATAGGGGCGATCTATCCCTTTCGAAAATTCGATCTTATTTTCGAATTTTCCATCATATCTCACAGGGAAATAGAGATAGCTATAAAATTCTTGTTTTAGAATGTAGCGAACACGAATGCCCACGAATCATTTTCAGGGTGTTTAAGAATTAGCAACCAAACAGGTGTAAGGTGCCAAAACGTTATTTGACGTTCTTTTCAGATTACTCATAATATCTCAGAGGAAAATAGAGATAACTGTAAAACTCTTGCTTTAAAATGCAACCAACAGCAATACCTAAAAATCAGTTTGAGGGTTTTTTAAATTCGCACCCAGACGGTGGTAAGGGTCTAAAATGTTCTTTTCAAATTTTCCATCATATCTCAGAAGAAAAAAGAGACAACCTTAAATTCCCTGCTTTAAAATAATACAAGTATTTAAAAGTCATTTTCATATTTTTTTTTTTTTTTTTTTTTTTTTTAGAATTCGCACCCAAACGGGCGTGAGCGACCGAAACGTTCTTTAACGTTCTTTTCACGTTTTCCTTCATTTCTCAGAGGAAAAAAGATATAGCTTAAAACTCTGTCTTTAAACTTTAACTAACGCAAATACCAAAAAATGAATTTTAAGGGTCTCTTAAAATTCTTTTCCTAACTGGCGTAAGGGGCCAAATGTTGTTTTCACACGTCCCTTCATATCTCAAAGGGAAAAAAGAGGCAACCATAAAATTCTTGCTTTAAAATGCAACTAACAGTGATACCTAAAAATCATTTTCAGGGTTTTTTAAAATTCGTCCCCAAACGTTGGACTAAAACGTTATTTTCATGTTTTCCTCCATATCTCAGAGAAAAAAGTGATAGCCATAAAGTTTTTACTTTGAAATTAAACTTACTAAAATCCTTTTCAGGTTTTTTTTAGAATTCGTGTCCAAACTGGTATGAGAGACCAAAACGTTATTTTCATGCTTGTGATCATATATCGAAGGAAAATGAATATGGCCATGAAAATCTCGCATAAAAAAGTATCGAACACAAATTCATAATAATATTTCAAAGGTTTTTAAACATGGACCTCAATACAGAGTGGTTTACAAACACTGTTTTCCACGTATTGTTTAGTTCTAGAGTGCTTTAATTTCAGGCAAAGAATTTTGTTTACCTGGTGAAAGGGCGAATCACTTTTCAAGGGTTTCCAGATGTAATGTGAAAAGTCTTCAAGGTTTGCCGTATTTGGTGATTTATCGATAAGTTTGGCATTAAAAAAATCAATTCCCAAGACTTAACTCAGCTTATCGATATCTTTTATATTCGTCGAGAAATTGCATAACCCTACTGTCTATTGAATTGAAATATTAGTGTCTACATTCGTGCAAGTAAAGGTGAAAAGTATCTCTCTATTCTAAAAAAAAAAGTAAAGGCCGCTGGCGCTGTCAAAGCTTGTCAGCTTATCTCCTCCCAAACCGTGGGGATTTCAGTTTCGACTAAGGTGCCCACAGATTCAAAAAATTCCGAGGAACCTGCTAAGCTGAGTTAAATTTCGATAATCGAATTATTTTAGAAGATATTAATAAAAAACTGAAAATATAAACAGAATGGTTGCCAGATTTGGCATAAAATCATTCATTCCTTTGCAACAAAGCGTTTCCAAGTATCTAGAATCGCGTGAAATTTACAAACATGAGTTAGAATTACGCCCATTTTACGCCAGAATAAAAACTATCTTTCTTCTATATTAATAAAACAATGTGTAAACTGTTAGTTAGTTTGTTTAAATGTGTCTCGCGGTGATCGTAGACCTACCAAATTTTGTACGGAAATTTTCCATGACAGTTCCCGACACACCTCGAAGCCATTTTTTCGAAATTCGAATTATTTTAGGAGATATCAATAAAAAACGTATCGCAAAAACGCTAATTTTTGCTTTCCGCCATTTCGTAATTGTAACCCCACAGTGGAAAAAAAAGCGACATTTAAGCTTATCTAGGTTGCCACATTCGGCAAGTTTATTAAATGATTCAGACTCTTGAAGTAAAAGTAAAAGAATAACGATTTTTTTTTTTTGTCTAGATTATTTGTAAGGCTGTTTTTAAATTAAAATATCGTGTGCATGGGAAATCAGAGCAGGAATGAAATGTTTTATACTCAAAAGAAACATATTTAGAAATTTTCTGAGACTAAAATGTGCAACTTTTTAATTTGGCTAAAAATTAAACGGTTTTGTGCGATTTTCAGATGATTCTAATGCTTCGCGCAATTTATCGTAATTTATCGTCTGTTGAATACACCTGAGAATAAGGTTTTGAAATTTTCATTCAGTTGGAATTGTGCATTTTTCTGTGCAGATTTTCTCCATCTATTAATGACTATGTCATTTTATCTCTCACCCCCTTTATTGAAAATTGTATGAAAAACGTGTCCCAAAAATGCGACATAAAAGTATGCCACATAATTTTACATATATTTAAATACCATTAGTTCATAACAGCTTTAATCTATTGTTACAATATTTAGTAAGCTACAGAATATGCTTTACATGTATTTTTTACATATATTTAAATACTATTAGTTCACAACAGCTTTAATCTATTGTTACAATATTTCGTAAGCTGTAGAATAGGCATCACCTGTTTTCTTCTATAAATAGGTTACAATAATATGAAATAAGTAACTCAAAATGTGTTATACAAAGTTGACACTTTTCAAATAGTAAGTTCGCTTAGACAACAGGAGCTTAGAATGAGCGATTTTTCGTTTTTCCAAAACAGAATAACTAATATCTTGAATATGAAATATAATTAAAATGCAGATTATTTTAAAGCCGGTTCGGTCCAGCTGGATTATTTGCTAGCAGTAGAAATATTTGGCGGCGTTAACTATGCCATTATAGCAGTTATAGTACACTTTGGATATTTCCTAGCGCGACGAGATGGTATAATTCGTGGTGCTAAGTACGCCAATCTGCAAACGATTATATAAATAAAAATATGAATAACGGTTTTCCGGTAACCTTAAATGAAGAGTAATTATAGTTTGTGAGCATGTGTAAATCGCCAAATAATGAAAAGTCGCCATCGGTGTCAAGCTATCCTATCTGTTCCGTAGCTTTTATTAACTTTACATGTACGCAAGTCGCCAAATAATGAAAAATCGCCATGGCTGGCAAATTTGCAAGGTGTCCAATAGGTTTTACATTATTAAAAATACAGCTGAAACAGATTTTCGAATTTTATTATGCTTTAGCTCCTAATTAATATAACTTTTGAATGGCAATACTAAATATCATTGTGTTTCTGAGGAAGGCAAATAATTTTTCCAGTGATTATAAGCGGAGTCCGCACTCCAGGTGGAGTATAGCTCAGGACCCGTACAACACGGATTCCCATAACAAAATATCTTCCGTGTTATGAGGGGGAGGGGGTCGGGTCTACTGTAGTGTGAAGTTTAAATTTTTATGTATCAATGAACATGCAAGAACCATGAAATGTGTAGCTCAGTAACATTCTATCTGATCCAATCTTCGGGTTTTGTCTGTTGAAATTATGTCTTTTTTACGAATAAGCCTTATTAGGGGCCGAATGCCTCATACGAAAAGCGAGCGTAGCGAGTCTGGGGGCCTTGGCCCCTAGTAGTTAAAATATACCTGGCGTGGATTTTAAATCAGTTTTAGTAAACGATTTTAATATAGATTTCAAATTTGAAGAAGTATTTTACTGAGCGGAAACAAATATGACATGCTCGCGAATTATGATGCACATTCCAAACAGTATTTTAAAAAATCAAGAACAGTTAGAATATGCCGAACCAATATTGAAAAACAGGTTTTTGTGGGCGATTAAATCTATAACCAAAATATTGGGTTGGCAACAAAGTAATTGGGTTTTACCGTATATCAGTATTTCGCCTGGCCAAAACTACTAAAGCTAATAATACAAAATTTGGCACGTACGTCAGTTCTAACGTAAGTGCTAGATTAGATATCATTTTACAAAATTCAGAATCTTAGGGGTACAGGGGGGCCATAAAGTTCTTTTCACATATCGTGCGTGATCTCGAAGAAAACATAGAGATATCCGTGAAATTCTTGTAAAATACAGCACTCACGAATGTCTAAAAATCGATTTTAAGACATTTGTAATATCGTTCTCGAAGGAGGATGGGGAAAAAAGGGGGGGCATCATTCTGGATGAAAAAATATTAGTAAAATTCTTGCTTTAAAATGTGATAAATATGAATCATATGTTTAGGCACAGCTTGTTTGTAATTAAAATCTTGTTGAAAATTTTTTTGTTTGCATTTTATCTAGCAAAACGCAATTACTTGCGTTTGGCAACCCAATATATTCAATATTATTTACTTGTTTTAAATTTGTATTAGTTGGTTTAACAATATCCATTGCGTTTCGAGAACAGATACTTCAACTAGTGTCTATATATGCTGCTTGATAAACTGACGGAAAGTTAAAAAATAATAATATCTAAACTGTATTCTTTCTGTCACTAAAATTGTTAAATTCCTTTATGTTCTTAGTTAAGCTGGTCATTAACGAATATAAATCCGGTTTTTCATGATAAAAGCTCTTCCAGTCTCCCACATTACTGGGACCAATTGTTAATCCTAAGAATTAGCCTGGTAGCTCAAGTTTTAATTACCAATCGATGAAAATCCGATAGTTCTGAAGTTTAAAAATGCGATTTTCATCTGGTCACATCAATGTTTTTGTGTGAATGTAGACCTGCGTCTTCGCAAAACCTATAAACTTTGCTTTTCCTACGAGATAATATTTTTATCAGTGTGTGACATAATATTAATATTTTAAAAGGTCCTTTAAGTATCATTTTACTTTTAAATTTATTATCCATAAGAGTAGAAATTATCTTTATTTTAAAATATGCTTGGCCAATAAGTGCTTCTGGTTATGCGTAGATTATTCAGGGTAAATCTGGGGCAAAAGCAGTCTTCGGCAAAACTTTAAGGGGTGATAGGGCATATAATAAGGAATCAGAATCATATAGCAACGTGGGGTCGGCAACGTCGTCTTCGTATAGCTGTTAATAATCACTTTGGATAAAAGTGCCGAAACAACAGTACACTTTCCGACCATTGTTTGTCAGAAACTAATGTATTTTTCCCCGAAAACAGAACACTAAAATTGATAGTTTAGAAATTATATTTTATTTCATGAATGACATTTTCGGAGAAGAGCCTATTGTTTATGAAACTTGGTTAAGAAATAAGAATGACACTTCAATGCTTTTCCAAAAGTATTATTACCGGGTAAGTTAAAATTGCTTTTTTTACCCGAGATTGCTATGTGATTACGATTCCTTATTGTGTGCGCTATCACCCCTTAAAGTTTTACCCAAGAGTTTTGATTCACCCTGTATAATTCATCTTCATCTGATGGGATTTGAGGTACTTATAATCTTTGTATTGGTATAAAAAAGACAATTTTTAACAGATTTTATTTTTTAATACAAGCAATACATTTTCAGAGCGCTATAAATTGGACGCAAAATTCTGCCTTATTTATTTTTGTCACTGTGTTAATACTGAAATCGCCTTATTATTGAAATTAATAAACGTTTGAACTTGCGAAGCAAAAAGAAAAAATAACGATGATGTTTATGCCGCATTCAACAGTTTAAAAACTTGTGCACATTTATCAAAATCTTGTTCTTGAAAATATCAAAACGGAAAGACTTCCATTTTTAAGTTAATATATCAATATTATTACGGATATTTAAAGGATATTAAAAAAAGATTAAACTGTTTATCTTTATGTGTTTTTTAAATTTTTTTACTTAATTTTAAACTTATAATCTGCATCAGAATTAAATACTTTGCACTTTCTACAAATTTACTGTTGCTTAGTGCCGTTACTGTTGTTAAGATAACTGTATGCTTAGGTTTATTTTTTTTTAGAAAAGGAAAGATTTCATGGCTAATACAACACTATAAGGTACACTTATAAAATTCTCGCTTAAAAATTCAACCCTTACAAATACGTAAAAATAAATTTCAGGACATTTTTTATATCCTCAGTATAATTTAGACGTGAAAAAAGGAGTAGGGAAGCCTACTTTCATGGAAGAATAAAAGTATTACCTGCGAAATTCATACTTTAAAATTAAAAAAAAATGAATTCTATGTCCAAGCACAGCTTGATTGTGAGTGAAACTTCTTTAAAATGCATTTTATGTTTTTCATGTAAAATAAAAAAAAACCTTTTATCCAACCCAATATTTACATTTTTAAATATTTAGTGCATTTCTCTAATAAACTCCTGCTAGATTACAAAAAGGTAGATCCTTGTGGAAAAAAAAAAAAAAAAAAACTTTGAAGAAATATAATGACTATCAAAACATATATGTCAATCGAATGATAAACATTTAGTACAATTAATAAAAGCGGAAGTATTAGTCATTCCAAATATTTAAGAACTAAAATTTACGTATTAATTTGCCATTTCATACCATTATACTATCAATCAATTTCATTCCGCGCAAATATCTCACGTATATACCCTTTCAGCACTAAAATCAACTTTTTTCTTTGCACTTTCCTGAATCATCAGGGAGTTACTGGGAACGGAAAATATAATCTTTGCTTAAAATGCAGATTTTCACCATCAAAGGCACTCGAAGATGACTTGAAAATACCCTCATCTTATAAATCGTCGAACTCAACATTTTTTCCACAAAGAGTCCGTGATCTTTTCTTTTGGGAACAAAAGTAAAGAGCACACAAGCCTAAGGGGAGAAAATATTTAAATCTTTTATACTGATAAAATAGGAGATTATTAATATTCGAAATTTTTAGATTGCGAAGATCGTGAAATTGTTTCTTTTTTTTCAATCTCTCTCACTCTTTCTATCAATTTCATTTGAATACAAATCCGAAATATATGGTGTGCGTAGAAGGTGTACTTTCAAGAGTAGGGGGCACTTGCTGCCCTCCCCTGAATGCGTCGCGACTATGGAAAAGCGAAAAAAATGCATGGTGCTTTATTCTTATAGAAATTTGTCTTAATTTTCCCAAATTTTGCATTTCGCTTGTAAAATAGGTTAAGATGAACTTTTAAAACCTAATTTATATGTTATGCAAAGCTATGTAATCTAATATTAAAACAATTTGAAATATCTAGAGAATAAAAATAAGTGCATTTTGTAAATTTATCATCAATATTACATCAAAAAGTTTTCAAATACAGCAAAATACGTTTTTCCACCCTATAAGATAAAGTAGAACAGAATTTTGTTATTAAGAATTTGTTATGTTATAAAGAAAACAATCTATTTAGCTAATTATCCGCTAATGTTAACTCATAATCTAAAATAAATCAACATTGAATAATTTTATTTACGTTGTTATGTAATCATGCAAAAGAAGTTACTGCATTAATCATACATACTCTATATGAGTTTTAACAATATGACAGCATTTCGCATTAAATTAGATAACTCAACAGTATAATAAATTGCTAATCATATAACGCAGATTATTAAAACCGAAGCGGAACACAAAGCCATCGATTTTAAATATTTGTAGAAATATATGATTTCAGAACAATATTTTACAATTTACAAATCATTCCAGTAAAAAATATAAGATATTTAAATTATTTAAGCATATTAAATTTCATTAACATAGTTATGACCTTTTGTGCAAATAATGTATGATTATTGTCAAGAGGGGTTCAGGAGAAGCTTGAGCCAATATGACTGAACCATTATAATATGCCATATATATTCACCTTTTTCTTCGCTTTATATATTTTTGTGGTTAATACATTTTTGACAACGATCATTTAATGGAACAATGAACAAGAACAATTTCTTTAAATGTAATTTTAAACATAATCGAAACAATTTTTATGTAGTATTACCTAGTTTTTTTTAAATATCAGAATTCTAATTTCATTTAATTTAATTAATATCTTTTAACCTTTTTCCTTCATACAGTCTTTTTAAATGGCTGTTTAATTTAAATGGAATAAAAATTTGAACAATTTGTTGATAATAAAGCAATAAAAATAATACCATGAAAATGACTGAAAATGCACATGGGTGTTTTTAAGTGCCTGTCTCATAGACACTATCAATATTATTGAAACATTAATACATTCAAGAAGAAAGCATTCTATTTTACAAACATGAGTTTCTTTTTCATCACCTTTACTATACATAGAAATTACTTATGAACTTTTCTTATGAATATATATTATAAATCTTATTAATTTTTATCGTTAACATTAGAAAATAAAAATGCATTAAATAAGTTCAAAGATGAAACTAAATAAGAGTTGCTTAATCTGATATACTGGTCGAATCAGAGACCAACTTTTTAAATCAAAATATCTGTACCTTGACTTACTGCAGAGCTCAGAAATAACTTTTTTATGACCTATAGTTTACATGAAATGCCAAACACGTGCACGTGTCACATTTCTAAATTCATTCTAAATATATAGTTTTCAAACAAGTGAGAAATATACTACAAACTGCTAAAATGGAACAAAACTTTATATTCAGATATTTTCATATTCACTGAAACTGAATATTAAAATTTCACAAAAAAACAGCAAATGGCGTGTATTTTATAAAACTCCAAACAACTTCACAATATCTCCAAGCTTCTACGAAAAATAACTGAAATACATGTATTCTAATGCATTGTTCTGAAATGAAGCAAATATATTTTTAAATAACAAATACGATCAATTATTCCAATTCTTTTTTTTACTTGAATTTATCATGCAATACCCCCGACAGTTTTCGAATTTAAATTCGAATTTTGTTTCTCTGTTTATTTAGCAAGAAACAGTTATGCAACTGCATTATTATGTCCTTGTTTATGCATATCGCAACCTCATATGACTTAAATGCATATGAGCTTCCGATATTTTAAAAATATCTATAAACTAACACAGCCACAATGCATATTAAAATAAGAACAAAGTAAAATATTAGGTTACCAGAAAGTAATGTCATAATTTGTACGTCGATACTTTGCCTATCTAAAACTACGAAATTTGCCACGTGTATGACAGTCTTAGCGTAGGTGCTAGACTGGATAGCATTTAATAAAATTTGTAACTTATGGAGGATACGGGACCAAAACGTTATTTTCATATATCGTGCGTGATTTCAGGAAAGAGATATAAATAAAATTGTTGCTGTAAAATATAAATAAAATTGTTGCTGTAAAATATAACGCTGACGAATTCGATTTCAGAACAATTCGATTGTAGTCTTCCAAGATAGAAAGTATTTAAGTTCCTGATTTCAAATGTATTGATGTAAGTACAATTCTTCCATATTGTAGTAGACCATTTATTGACATTTTGGGTGAATGCTTGATTACCGGAAGTAAAGAAGCAGTGAAGGATCACTGAACTTGGAAGAACGATTATTTATAGTAGGAAAATTTTACAAGAATAACCGAAATAATGTCACCGTTCGACGGGCATGCCGTTCGGAGTTCGTAAAAAAACCGAACGCCTAGTGAAGTAGTAGTCGCACGGTAAGCCACAGCGCTCGAGAGTCGCAGTGTCTTTGAAGGCATAAGACGGGCGACGTTCTGGTTCTAATCTCACGCTTATTTTCATTGTTTACAGGTTGATGGCCAGATTTGAATCTAGTGGGAGTGTGTGGGATGCAAAAAGCAAAGCGTCGAGACGAAAATCCACAGTTGTTACTGATGACAACGGGAACCGTGGACGCACATTCTTTCATGATCAGCCACCCGCTTCCACTCGACAGGCGTCCCAACAATTTAGCATATCCGAAACATCATTACAAAGGCTCACAAAAGCAATGGGATCGCGTCCATACAAGATTCAAATGTGCCAGACACTAAGGGGGCAGGCACTGTACAGCGAGAGATTTGACATGCCGGTACTGGTTCATACAGGGTGCGGCTCGTCCCGATAGAACTGATGTTGTCTTCACGTGGCTGGAAGCGACGTTATGTGAGCGTTTAATTGCATTGGATGCAGAGAAATTCACAGGGCAGGAGATAGAGTAGCTCCCATTAGAGTTCGGACCTAAAGAGAACGGACCTAAATCAGTGCGACTTCTTCTTTTGGGTAAAATCGTGGACAGAACATATAGGGATAGGGATCCCCTAATTCACTGGAAGACCTTAAACCGGCCGTTAGAAGTGAGATTTCTGCACCAGATTATGGCACATTCAAGCGCGTTATGAGAGAGTTTCGGAACCGGCTTCTTAACACTATGGTCGGGGTCGGTAGACATTTCAAGTATCTTGTGTATTAAATGCCATTCATATCTTTATTCAATAAAATATGTTGTCGTTTTTCGACAACGATCGCTTTCTTTCTATCAGGGTTTTTTGGACCACCCTGTTTGAGTCCTATGCTTAGCAACAGATTGTTTATAATTCAGTAATTGTTGAAAATTTATTTCTTTGAATTTCTTGTAAAAGAAGGCCATTTATTTTCAGCACATCAAATATTATTACCTTAGAAAGTCTCCTCAATAAATAAATAAAGATAACCATACACACAACAGAAAGAAATATATATTTCTGTTTTTATCTTTCACACCAAGCTATGGAGTCAGTTTTTATTACAACTTCAAGAAAAATCACACTTCTTGCCTCATCGCTAAAAAAAAAAAAAAAATGGCTTCATTTCTTTTTTTCTTAAAACGTTGAAGCAAACAAAACTGAAACTTCCGAAATCATTTTTGAGTTTAACCTTTGTATTTTCTGCGATCAATCATTACAATTATAGTTGCTGTCAGGGAAGTATGTTTCTTGTCACTTATATATATCACCAACACGTGGTGAGAAATTCTCTCTTTTCCCCAATCCGATTGTTTTATTCAGTGTTTTAAACTCCCTGCTTTTACAAAATACGTCTGGACATACATATGCTGGTTGCTGAGGAATGTGAGAAAAATAAGTGGCTAGGATTTTTCTCCCATATACGACAAGAACAGCTGCTTCCGTTTATATATTTTATATTTTGCTTTAGGGATTGAGTAAGACTGGACTTGTCCCAATGAAGCTTGTATATGTATAGGGAAGTGCTGCAGATACATTTGTAGCTGTTGTTTAAATGTATCATGTATGAAAAAATAAATTTGTATTTTTTACTAGTAAATTTTTATGCGTTACTTTCTGGAAACTAATGCTATTGGATATTAGTAATGTGATTCACAATAGTCTCGTATTTTACAATAAAAAAGTCAAGTTTTGTCTTAAATAAATATCAGATATCATTCAACTAAAACTTTCTGTATCTTTCTAGGGAGATATTTTTTTGTTCTAGAGTTTGGTTTCTTTGAAATAAAAATGAATATACACTTATTTTAAAATAACATAATTAAAATGATATTTTTTTTTACAGGTGAATAGTAGCTACAAAATATTATCTTGTTACTAGAAGCAATATATTAAGATTTATATATATAAAAAGATTCATTCAAAATTTATATATATAAATTTTGAATGAATCCTTTACTTGTATGGCGTAACATCATAATTTCCTTAGGTAGATATAAACAATGTGGAAAGTTCAATATATTTCTTGTATTTAGACTAAACAATAAAAGAATCTATAATCGAAACAATAATAGAATGTTTACATATGAGACCCTTAAAGCCCAAGTGGTGTAACTCCCATTTTTTAGTTTTCAGATTTTTAAGGGTTTTTTTTAGGGTTATCATAGTAAAATCAGCATTACACAGCAACTAGTGTTGCTACTAATACGGCCGCTAAGGCAGTTGACACTTACGCCATTTGTGCTATTAATAGAATAGCCTTTTTCGAGCATTTTTGTGACCCCTAACATAAAAAAAAAACAAAAAAAGGAGTTACACCACTTGGGCTTTAATGGGCTCATATGCAGTATTTTTCATTAAACAAAATTTATACAGCAAATAGACCCAGTGATTCCGAAATTGGTCCATATGTAACCCCATGATTCAACTACGACCTAGAAAAGGGCCGTGGCAGCAGCAGAAAAAAAGGGATCCAATAGATTTAAAAAACGAACATCCTCTAGACGGTATATTTCCAACATAAAAAAAATATTATTACCCGTAGAAACAAAGCTATATCAAAAGCATCATTAAATACTCTCAAAAACAACAACTCCTACAAACTGCAAAGGAAAATATAAATAAATATTTATAAAAAAAGTTACTATTGAAGATAGCATTCACACAACGTTAAGATATTTGCTATTAAAGCATGAAGATCATCTATCCTATTAAATACTTTTATTTCTTGCGTAGTTCAAGAAGTATGCTATTCAAGAATATTACAAGATTTCATGAGCGCCTATATTTATGAGTAGGGCGAGGCCCCCAGCTGAAAGGAAAGATATTTAATAGCATAGAGATTTACGTACTGCCGTGCGTCTATAACCTAGAAGTTATTCAACACTAAAACATAGCATTACAGCATATTTTGGAGCAGAAATCTTGACCCCCCCAGACAATCATATGGACGACCATGCATTATTTAAATTTTCTGCTGCTTTAAATAAAAAAAAGTACATTAATTAAAATATTTCACATATAACTATACAAAAAAATAAACTTTCGTTTGTACATTAGTTGGAATTCGAAAATCTTGCAATTTAAATCCGTTTCCAGTACCTAGGAACCCAGCAAGACAGTAAAAAAAAATTGTTTGCCTCTAAGTCGTTCTGTGATACTCTTATTCTCTCCGTGACTCTTTGTTTTGTTCGCGCATTACCTAAAAATGTCTTTCATTCCATTCCATGGAATAGAATAAAATTTGGACTTATGTTAATGTAACGTATCGATAGCAAAATTGACAAAGTATGTCTTTTTTTTTGTAAAAATCGTGGGTTTTTTTTATTCCTTAAAAACGGCTTAAGAGAATAAAATGAAATTCACTAACATAATCAGCAAAGATTAAAACAATAAAAGTCGGAATATTTTGATGAAATTGATAATTTTTTATAATTTTAAAAGCTTGCAAAAATTGCATTTTTTTTTTCCTTTCTTAAGAGGGGATCACGTTAACGCGTCTTGAGGTAATATATAAGTGTTGGATTTTTAAGATTTTGTGAAAACTGACCAAAATTTTTTGGAGGTGCTCAGAAAATATTTACAGTGAACGCCCGATCATAAATATTGCTGTCCTTGACTCCATTTGGGAAAATTACTAGGACGGGGGGGGGGTTAAAAGAAAAAACAGTCATTAAGTGATGGATAGAATAAGAAAATTCTGTTGGGGTCGGGAGGAGATTTTTGAAAACTCGTAAAATATTGAGATAGGTGGCCGAAACGCGCTTTTTTAGCATATCCCTCTCAATCCAAAAAAAAGAGAAAATATCTCTAATTTATTGCTGTAAAATGTTACACACACACACAAATAACTAAAAGTCAGTCGCACTACATTTTGAATTATTTACTCCGGCGGTGGTGGGTGGTTGGCCATCATCTCCTCTTTCCACATACTTCTCTTATTAAAAAAAAAAGGGGGGGGGGAAGGAAAATATATTATCATTCATATCTTTGCTTTAAAGTGCTACAAGTGTAAAACAATTTTACAGGCACAACTGCTTTGTCAGAAAAAAATTTATTTGTTTGAATTTAATGTAAAAAATAACACTACTTTTCAGCAATACTTATCATATAATTAGTTTATACAAACATACCGATTTTTTTTTTATTTGACTTGTGAAATTTAATTATCATTTTTATGTGATATATATATATATATATATATATATATATATATATATATATATATATATATATACATTAATAAGTTAGGATTCCTCAAATACGTGAATATATTTATTTGTCGTTATCGAAAAGAAAAGCAGCGAATTATTGATAAGTTTCCAAAGTTTTATAGCAAAATTAAAATCAGAATGAAAAGCTAACTAAAGAAGCATACAAAATTCATACTTAATAGTTAAACGTTTGTTGTATAATTTGCGAAAATGATGCGATGAAATAGTCTAACTTTATGCAAAGTATTTTAAATAAACGTTGTAACATGCACACAAAATATAATAAACTAATCCAAATATTCCATAGATAATTATGACAATAATAACAATAAATGTTTCATGCATCGCATGTAATAAAAGGCAGGCAGATAGTGCTTTAAAATAAAGAAATTGTAAAATTAGTGTTATCCATACCCAATATAGAATATATTTAGATTAGGTATTAGAAATATTATAAAGACTTTACAAATAATACTGAATGCATATGAAACACTTCCCTAATGTAGTAAGTAACAAAGACTTTCAAATTATTATATTCGAAGCAATAATTTCTGATTTTGCCTTGGTATTATTCGCTTCTCAAACACCGAAATAATTGTGCAAATATTGGAGTTTGAATTCCCGTTTGTTTCCTGCGAATCTCCTCTCTATGCAAACATGGTTCTGGCGTTATTCCCCGTGTAGTTTTTAGCGCTAAACGGATTTGCCATTCAACTTGTCAATAAAATATTTAATTACTTTTTTTTCTATAAAAGCTCATCAGTATTTTTCGTTCTTTATTTATGTAACAAAGAAAATATTCGCGTTTATATATATTTATATAATGTGTGTGTGTGTGCGCGCGCGTGTCTGTGTGTGTATGTGGGTGTGTAATATATGGTGTTCTATGTGTTGAATTATATTATACGAATACCAAATATTAATTAATATTTATCCCTATTTCCGTGATACTTAGTCGTTGTTCGGGTAACAAATAAACACAGAATCAACAAAATCACACTCATGCTGCAATCTCACTTCGTAATCAGAGAGTGCGGCATCACTGTAGTATGGATGTCACACCCAATAACAAGCGCTGAAATTCTACAGAAAGTTACACTACCCGAGTATATAACATTAGCGAACAGGTGAAACAAGCGCTTTTTTTCCCGCATTTTTTGATTTGTTAATCGAATCTGTAAAGTGGCTCTCCTCTCATTGTTCTTCAAAGGATCTCTCCAATCCCTTTCCTCTGTAGTTGGTAACCTGTTGTCGCGTTGTCAATAAAGCATTTATTCTGAGATTATAAACTCCTGATTCTATTCATACATTGTATTCAATCAAGAATTCTATGCTTCTCAATACAGCGTCTGGCATATGTACAGTATGCCCGTTAAAGTCCGTTCTCATCCTGATAACTTCTGAACGACAAGAGCTATAGTCTAAAAGTGGTATAGTCTAAAAGTGGTCTATAGTCTAAACTAAGTCTTAAAAGTGGCGCCTAGGTATAGTAAAAACGTCATACGCTGTCATGTACGCTGCCAAATGTAGCGCCATCTGGCGGCTACATTTGGAGTTAGCATTGTTGTCTCAAAAACGGTACGAGATATGCGAAAAAAGCCATTACAAAGTTGTTCAGCATCACCGATTTAGAAAATACATCTTGAGCACATTAATGCTAAAAATTGAAGGCTTAAAATGTGAGGCGTAAAAACTTATTACTTATGTTTTAGTCAGCGTGGCACCAGTCGAATTGTACAACTTCCATTGGGAATTCCTCACTAGCGTGCAGATGTGTATTGTTGCTTATGGAAAACATTTTTAGGGTGAAGTATAAAAGATAATGTCAGGTAAATACAGTTTTAAAAAATTCGAGCATACAAATGCGTTTTATGCCTTCCATCCATAGCACTATTGTGCGATTTAATGAGTATCATGGGAAAATTAATATGTATTTTCTTACTAAATCGATGATGCTGAACAACTTTTTAACCGACCTTTTCTCCGCACCTCGGATCGTTTTTGAGATAAGAACGCTAACTCCGAATCGAGCCGACAGGTGGCGCTGTTATAGATTTTCTTGCTTAGCGCATGGTAACTTTACAATACCTTGACCCTAGTGTTATGACTATAGGATCATAAAACTAGGCTCTCTTCGTTCAGACATTATTAAGGAGACAACGGATTTAGTGGGCACACTGTATATAGAGAACGAGAGAATAAAAAGAGAGACAGTGTAGGTCCACACACTATTTTAATGTAAAAACATGTGCTAGGTATTCGGAGCTTAATGTTCGCTTACAAGTTCATACATCCATATAATAACTGTGTTTATTTTTGCTAATGCGTAAAGAATGTAATATTTAACTTGTCATATATAGAGTAAAAAGTCACATTTGCGCATTCTAAAGTGCTTTGTTGTATAAATAATCAGTTCATTTTAAGTGGTAAAACTAGAAACTTTTCTTTAGCTATGTGAGGTATTCTGTATTTATTATATATTATTTAAGTATTGAAGCAAAAGTTTGAATGTTAGAATAACTAATGCAGTATAAAAAAACACATGGCAATAACAAATAATCTATCATTCATCATCTGTGCATTAGCACGCACAATTTTATCTCCCATTGAGTAACATTTTGTCGATCTATTGAGTAGCGTACAAGCAATCAAACTAAACAACATCCAGAACTAAAAACAAAACAAAAAGACATATTTAGCATGCAGGGATCACGAATGATTGTCAAGCTTATATTTACAGTTTTTCAGTGTTTTAGTAGCAATCATGATATATATGGCATTGCACATAAGCAGGCATAATAATATACACACCAGATTTCATAATATGTAAGGTGTATGAATAGCAACTGCTTTCAGATTAAGTAACTTTATCCATATTTAACAATGACATTTGTAAATTTTGCGTTTCGCTAAGACTGAAATTTCTATAGAACAGTTTACAAAAGAAAAGGATTCATAAATTTATGTCCGAATACTGCTTCAGACGGCTTTTCCTCGCATAATATTTCAAAGGAAAGGAAAGTTTCAGTGTTCTTCTTTTTCCGTACTGTACCACGATCATTTGAGATCCGTACCTCCACTGTGAGTCTGTAAAAAGAACTTTGTGATGAAAATCGAGGTCTGTTTGTTGAATATAAAAAAAATTACACCAAAAGTTCTTATGCGGGAAGCATCAGAATTCCAATTCCTATATAGTTTGTTAAAACTACATTCCTTCAAATTTCAATGGCTGCATCAGACGACAGACAGTTAAACAAGAGAGGAATTTCTCTACATTTAATACGTACTAATGTTTCATGGGCTTCCACTACATATATTTTTGTGGCTATATTGTGTAACAGGATAGGATATCTAGATCTAAAAATGAAAGCCCAACTTGCGAATTCTATAACAGAAAATTATACCCAGCTTCCTTGATCTTGATTTTTTTTCAAGTAAAACGCTAATTCACATCCCCTCTGATCTAATTACAAGTATAATTGTCCGAAAGAATGCCTCTTCTCTAATGGGCAGAAATTACACTTGTAAAAGTTAAACACTGTAGTCCTGGTATATTGTTAGCGCATAACCATCCGCCATCTTTTTCATATCAAATGAAAAACATTATTTCCCACAAAATCTCTGGCATCAATCAACGTAATTGGTTCAAAAAGTAAGTTAAAAAGAGCGTTCACGGGTGCACATATTCGCCAAATGATCGAAATTCCATGTCTAGGTAAAACAGATGATTACACCAGTCAAATGCCACTAAATTTATATTAGACGCTACCTCGTTGGCTAGACCGCTTTCGATGGAACGCATTGCCACACCATCTATACATCCCAGATCTTGCACACAATGATTATCATGTTTTTGGGTCGTTGAAGAAGAATCAAACAGGGCGGAATTTCCAAACTAATAAGCGGCTCGCTTGCACCATCGTTAAGTGGCTCAGCGACCAGCGACCTGATTTCTTCAAAAATTCGATAGATTGGTATAAAGATGGAACATAAAGGCTTTGACACCCATGGAGGCTATGTTGAAAAGTAATATGTGCCAAACGCCTTGCTATGTCTCTTATCACTTGGATTTTGAAGAAATTGAATTAAATTTCTTGGTTCAAGTACTTGATGCTGTACTTTCTGAAACATACTCGCAGATATGTTTCATACTGAAGTTATCGAAATTATCTCTGAAACAAATTAGGCTGAATTATTTTTCTTTCACATACACAGATACACTTAAATGACCATATTTTTCTCATTTTTTAAGGTGTGGTAACTCCAGATTTAAATTAAAATCTTTCTTCTAGTTTTGAGGATTTCAAACCAATTAAAAAATTATAAGGCATGCTATAGGTATGCACGGGCAGTTTGCAGACTTGCCTGCTGAGCATTTAAGTAGCGTATCTGATGTTGAATATTAAATCAATATTTCGTAAGCATTTTTCAAATCCTTTTAAGGCATATATGATTTGAACTAATTAGTAACTGTATAAAGTTGAAATAATTGGTTGAAATGATACCGGGTGATTCAAAATAGATGTTAAGTCGATTATTTTTTAAACCGTAAGTAATCGGAACATACTTCCAATTAGAAAAGTTCGTCAAATTAAGAGTAGCTTTCAGATATGGCATTTTTTACTGGTAATTGTATACGTATTAAAATAAGAAATTTAATATTTATACGGTCCCTCTTTTCCTACCCTTTATATTTAGAAGAATGTTGGTCTTTCTCTAAGAGAAATAATAAAACAAATCCTGTATCTCTAAGTGAAATAGTTTTCGAGATATATAAATTTTGGCATTTGTCGCCAAGCAATAAGGGGATGTCTCCAAAGTGAGAAAAATGTAATTACTTTTCATATTACATTAATTTATGTTAAGGCACTCGATATACTCAGATCCTATATTTAGCTAAAATTTTCCTGTGGTAGCCTACACCCTTATTTTGATATTCTCGTTTACACTTTAAAATTCCTTCTCTAGAAGCGTGATGCAATTAGTGGATAACCCCCCTAAAAAACTAAATCGTCGCTAATTTCAAAAAGCTGTAACGATCATTTCAGGTGAAACTGTACCTGTTGATTTCACACATTTGAACCCATTTAATTGTCAACAATGGGATCGGTATTTAACTTTTTTCAGCACATAGTTGGTCCCCAAAAGTAAAGATTTTTTCGCTTGAAAACCAACTCCAACACAATAGATAAAGTGGTGTAATTCATGATTTTTAAAAATAATTTTTTTAACTATTTCACTTAGAGACACGGGTTTTGCTTTATTATTTTTCTTAGGCAAAGCGCAACATTCTTCTAAATATAAAGGGTAGGAAAAGAGGGACCGCAAAAAATTAAATTTCGCATTTTAATATGTATACAACCCCCAGTAAAAAATGCCATATCTGAAAGCTACTCTTGATTTCACGAACTTTTCCAATTGAAAGTATGTTTCGTCCACTTACGGTTTAAAAAATAATCGCCCTAACATCTATTTTGAATCACCATTGTTATTAATACTTGCCCAAATTAGAAGAATCTTCAGATAATTTTCAGTTAAAGTATAAATTAAAATACTATTTAGTTACAGTTCTAGTCCCAGAATACGGCATGTTGCATTATTTAATGCCTATAGTAAAGCGGACAGAAGAAATATATTTTTCTTGGTTAGTCCAGCATACACCTTATTTTTATTTTATTATCCAGCTCCTTTTAAAGTCTTAACCTTCGTAAAACATGGTTTATTCTATTCACTCGTCGTTAAGGGCAATATAGATTTTTTTCGTCCAACCAAAAGCAGATTATACAGTTTTATTCTACCATAGATCGGATCTGCACAAAATTTTTTTAGAGACAAATTTTTTCGATGCTTCGCTTTGAGTTTTGAGTAAAGTATTCCAATTATTCGTTGAAATTTCGTTTGAAATATTTTTCTTGTACAATATGTAATGTTGTACGTATTTACTTTCTCAAAATAAACTATCTACCTATCGTTCACGCATCTGATAGGCATTTTAAAATTACATAGTTTATGAGATAATTAATGCAGTGGAATATTTGTACAGAACAAATAATAGGGACACAAATCATACATTTCAAAAATATTTTCTATAAGTAGTTTATCATAGTTTTGTTTCATTCAATCTTTATGATTTCCACCCAAACTATTTACATCAAGTATATCTATATAGTAATAGTTCTGATTAATGGCTTTCATCACAGGTAAATACCTAGTGTGGTGTCAGATGATTATTGGTACCAAATTTAAGGGTATGGGTGGGCCCATAATTAAGAATCAGATTCACATAGCAATGTAGGTCAAAAACGTGTTTCTACTTACCTGCTAATATTCAGTAAGGAAAAGTGTCCACATGTTCGTTTAATTTCTTAACCAAGTTTCATAAACAATGAGCGTGTCTCCAAGAATTTCATTAAAGAAATGAAGTAGAATTTTTAAATAATCAATTTCAGTGACGTGTTTTCTGCAAAGGATACATTGATTTTTGACAAATAACGGTCGGAAATAGCACTTTTATTTCAGCACTTCTTCCTAAGTGATTATTAGCAGCTGCATGAATACGACATTTCAGACCATGCATTGCTGTGTGATTATTATTCCTTGTTATGCACCGTACCTCCTCTTAAATATTGTATTAATAGTTACGGTACAATCTAAGTATATAACGTAATAATGTGTAAAATGTATAAAAATATAGAAAGCTTTTTGAGTTTCCAGTTGTTAAATTTCAGAACCGGCTACAATAGAAGCCATATAGCATTACGACGTCCGTCGCAACATTTGTGCATACTGATCGCACTGCCACTTGGTGGCTTGTTTGTCAAAGAGAGTTTGTTTATTGTGAAGAAGAAATGTATGACTTGGACAAAATTTCCGGACGTCTTTGTGTGATCATCTTGGTCTTCACCTAAATGGATGTCATTTAGTCAGAAATTGCACTGCGGCGTCACCTCTGCCACGTCACATGTGTGTCATACATTGACGTTACACCGTGACTAATCATTAATTATACTATTAATTAATTATACGACGACACTCTGCGATATCACATGCCTGACATGAAGAGACGTCACAAAAGACGTGCATTTACATCACGCTCGTGATGTGACAGACGTAACAGAATGTTAGCTTCGCAACAACGTCCCTGCCAATATGATTGCAGTATGGGCAAAATCACTTTAAAAGTGTAGTCATTTATTTTTATTAGTGATGAAAATATTAACTCAGTTAACCGGTAAAGTTAGCTTACGCCTGTAAAAAAAGTTTTCATTCTTTTATTTTCTCGTTTACTTTTGTAAGTTTATAGAAAGAGCATATTTACTTCACCAATAAAGTTTACGTCAAAATTAAGAATATACGGAAATATGATACTTTAAATTATACGCTTTAGTTTTCCATGCAGAAACTGAAAGGAAAACACTCTACGGATAGTAATAATTTAAATATGACGCAAACATAGATTGAAATCCATTTGATACATTGACGTGCGCGTTACAGATGACATGCAAAATATTATATTTAATATTCTCTCGATATCAGAAATTGAGAATTTTCCAAACTGACACGCTTGATGAGATACAATTATTTTCATCCAAATTCTGTTGCTAGGCATGGATTATTTCAGCCTGAAAATACGATTCAGTGATCGGATTACACCGTGAGAGGCGATGTGCATGAATTAATAAATATGTTTCACACTATGCTTTAGAAATTTTCAACGATGCATGGAAAGTCTCCCATTAATTACAGCCTTAGGAGTAAGTGGCAATTCTGTATTGATCTCGAAGTATTGACCAGGTATCTTGTCCTCTGCAAACATGGATATTTGTGGCGTTATTTCATGTGAATTTAAAGGAAGCATGTGTTGAAAGGTAGCATTTATTCATTTGTTTGATAGATAGGGATCAACTTTTTTGTAATAGTAATGACGATCGTATTCAAAGATAATTCTTTATTTAAGTTCGAGAAAAGAAAAAACAAAAAGTCGTGCTATTAAGAATTATTATGTATGCCTTATAATGCTGAATTTATTAACCCTTTAACAAGCAGTGTTCCCGCTCTGAGAACACCAAACTCTGACGATTTGACTGTTGCTAGTCACGAAGAATAGATTTAATTTCTATACAAATTATTGCGGGTGACATAGCTCCACGAGAATCCTATACTTTTTAGCACGTCATTTCCCGTAAAAAAATTGTCACGATTATTTTTAACAGCACTGACATCTGCTGAAAAATGGAAGAATGCGAGAACAGCTCTGGATAGATTGCCCAATGCTGAAAGAAGGGCAGCCGTTGTGGCTGTGCCCGCGCACAGCCAGCTGCCGTCAAAAAAAGGGTCTCTAGATCTGTGGCACGCGATGAACGTTTCGATCGGCCGCCATCTTCCTGGTAGTTAAGTCGAGTGATTGCAACGGCTGCCCTTTTTTCAGCATTGGGAAAGGGTTGCGCCTCAAAGGGTTAAGAATTAAACAATTCTTGCATGTATATTCATGTGTGTGTATAATATACACGGTGTTAAAAAAAACCACTGTCCTAAGCTTTTATTCCCTATACAGGGTGTCCCTAAAACGTCGCAAAAAGCTTTAATTTTCATCTATTAAGGGAAAAGGGCTGATGTAAATTTAAAAAACCGTTCAAAATAAGGTTGGTAAAAAGTCTGCATTAATAAAAAATTCCTTTCATTAATTTAACAAAAAGTTACACTTTTTAAATTTGTATACAACCCCGTACAAAAAAATTCACGATTAATAATATGTGCGTTGTGTACTAATATGGTGATGCAGGATATTTGAAAATTATTTCCTAAAATCTTTCAGAGGTATGAAGAAAAATAAATGCTGACTTAAACAACTTTTCACAGGTTCTCGAAGGGGATGATCGCATTTCAGGGATCGTACAGCAATTCCGAAAGAAAGTATTGTTTTGGCTCTCTATAAAAAAACTTTTGGTTTCAAATTCACGCATGGCGGCTGACCTTCTTCTTTATAAGCTATTTTTAAGGCGTTCTTCTTTATAAGCTATTTTTAATGGCTGAAATTTGTACATCACCTAATTGTCGTATGGAAACAGTTTACTAATTTGTAATTTTTTTGTACGGAGGTCTTATACAAATTTAAAAAGTGTAACTTTTTGAAAACATAATTGAGGTGATTTTTTTCTTAACGTTTTAACTTCTTTCCTACTTTAATTTGAACATTTCTCACTTTACATAGAGCACTTCTATCTAATATGAAAAGCATTAAAGCGTGTTGCCTCCTTTCAGGTACACCCTGTGTATTGATCATGAACCAATACAATAAATCACAAAATTACGTAAAAAAGAGTAATAATTTTCTAGTATACGATTAAACATTTCTGGTGATTTATCTAAAGATTTTACAAAAATTAATGCTTTATACAGCCCCCAATGATAAAAATACCCAAGTAGTAAAATATGTACCATACATTAATTGAACTATGTACAAAATTTGAGTATTTTATCCTTAAAAGTATGGAATATATGGAAATAAATGTATGTAAACTTGAATCATTTTTTAAAATCTCTTTTAATGAGAAATAACTTCGTATGATTGCGTTTCAGTTGTCGTACGCAAACTGCGAAAGGAAATAATTGATCGCAAAAATACATAACAACTTTACTTTATTAATATTGTATAGCTCTTTACTACATTTGCATAACATATATCAGCGCATTTTATGATGATATGCATAAATTTCATGCATCATCTAATTAATGTATGGAGCACATTTTAGTACTTGTGAATCAATTTTTGCCGCGGTCGAATAAAAATTTCCATTTTGTATTTACTTTTGTTTAAGCTTCTGAACATTCTTATAGATACAGTAAAATTTCGTAACATGTTTTCAGTAACTTTGTAATTTATTGTGCATGTATCTTATATTGAAGGAATAAATGTCCAACTAAGCATTTTTGAACAACCTGTATAAATAAATATATATATATATATATATATATATATATATATAGTTGAACTTTATCCAAAAATACAACAAAATTACAGTTGCTTCACATGTTACCTAGCGCTTAAAAAAGCAGCATAAAAGAAAACATGCGTTTAATAATATTTAGAAAATTTATATTGAAAAAACCCCACAAGCCAGTCATTGTCAATACATCAAAACACTGTAAAATGCATTGTCCTCATCAGAGGGGGAAATGCACAACTATACACCATAGGTTTCAGACACACAGCCTGAGATTTTGCCAAGGTAATACCTTGGTACCTTTTACCAAGGTAATACCAAGGCTTACCTTTTGTCAAGGTTTACCTTTTGCCAAGGCAATACCAAGGTATTACCTTGGCCCCCTCTGATGAGGACAATGCATTTTACAGTGTTTTGATGTATTGACAATGACTGGCTTGGGGGGTTTTTTCAATATAAATTTTCTAAATATATATATATATATATATATATACATAGGGTATTTTTAAAATTAAATTAGTTTCCCTACTTAGTATGGTGTATAGGAAGAACTGTAGGTGCAGTAAACAATAATGACGCCATGGAATAGAAATTTCCGAGGGAAAAAAATAAGTAAATAACTCACCACTAGTTCTCGTTTCACAATGCTACAGTAGATGATGATAATGACTTTGAGACTCTACTATCACTCAAAGTCTATATCACTTTGAGAAGTTGGTTTAGGACTATGCAGATATCCCGTCTGATTGAAAACTAATGTTCCAAAATTTCCATATAATCAATATGGAGTAACTCTTTCCGTGCCTACTGTTCATTTATTAATTTGCTTCTGGTAAATATTGGCGCTCTTTAAACATGAGGCATTTATGCTTAAGAGTTTTCAAAGATATCTTTGGCAAATACCTTGATTGTTTAAATGTCTGATCAATTCTGTTTAAAGTTCTCTAAACAACCATCTAAAATTTATGACGCTAATTCACTTCGCGCATAAACTATGAATTAAGGTTATACCTTGGTATTAAGTTTCAGATAAAGATATTTACATTATTAATTGCAGTGAGGCATACTAAGTGAACAATTAAACTTTTTCAAGAAGTTTTCACAAGCTTAACAGAGTGTACATGCATGGAAATAGTTTGGACTGCTTTTACCGGATTTTTCACTAATGCTTAGATATCAATGCATGCTTAGTAAAAATTGCAAAATTTTAATCATATTTTGTAATGTCACATTTAATTTGTGTGCCTCCTGATTATTAAATTTAACCTTCAAATTTTATTAAGAAAACGTACATTGGTTCTATATCATTTTATAACCGTTTTCCTTACATACATACCGTTTACATGTCTTATTGTCATTCTATAAATATCAAGTTTCAACTTTTGCGCAATATTCATCTTAATGTATTTTCTGCTCCATTTTATATAATACAAATAACTCCGTACGCTCATACTTTACTTCTAATTTTAACTTTTGCCTAAATCTAACCGTGTGGAGTTCTTACAATTATCATTAGATAACCAACAAATTTGTTTTTGGCTGTATCCATGATTTTTTAAAAAATGCGCGGAAGATATATGATTTATGCTACTAGAGCGGAATTTAGATTTACTTGAAAGGTACATAGTTTAATTTAACCAAGATTAAAATGTGTATTAGAATATACTTAGAATTTCCTTCTTCCAGTACACGGAACCTTTTTGGTATAATTGCGAATTTTGGAGAAAGTTTGTTGAAACAAACTGTGTGAAACCAAGAAGCCGTGTTCCGTTTATTATCGAGACCCGTATGAGTACGTGAACCATTTGATGCTGGAAAATCTGCTCCATCGTCATATTCGAACTTTGACTTTCTCTCGATAAGTAACCGAGTAAGTTATTTGCAAAGCAAACGCATAGTCACGTGAAGAAAAAAACTCCCTTTTTAGTACATGCAATATCAAAATAGTAAATTTTATGCTAGTGCTTTAATTTTCAGTTTCCATAAAGAACTGGAAGTTTGCATACCATTGAAAAATGAAGGAACCAGCTTTACTGTCTATGTATGAACCAAATCTTTTCGTAGATGATGTGTGCTGTGTTGCTACTTCAGGCAGCTCACCCCCAGGTATTATTAAGCGAGTCATTTCAAATCAGAGAAAGTAGGAAAACGTACCCCCACGGAAAATGTGTCTGAGTGTCCGCTACTAACAGACACACACCCTACTAACTGATCATCTTGAGAACAAAGTAATGATTGTTCATTCCAATTGGTTTTTTCCTTTCCATTTCTTTTTCATATATTTATACTTTGGTTTTTAATGCACATTAAAAAAATTATGAAATAAAAACTTTTTAACAAAAAAATTAAACCGCTGAAAAACTCAAAAGCAAAAAATAATAAACCTTTTCTTAATTAACCTTAATAACTAAGTTCTTAAACTAATGTAAGTATACCTAAGTAATTTTGAGTCGGTGCCAAACAATCAATGAACGAAGATCACTAAATTGCCTAAATCTCTATTATTAATAGGAGTAATTTATTGTTCACACACACATTTTGAGTTGTGTATTACAAAGGAGGCCTCGTTGATCGTGAGAGACGTGAGGAGAGCGCATTTTCTGGAATGTTAATGTTTATCGAAGGAGATTTCACGTTGCACTGTCAATTTGATTTGGTTATTTCTTTAAATTTAAGGTAATTTAGTGATCTTTGTTCATTGGTTGTTTGGCACCGACTCAAAATTACTTAGGTATACTTACATTAGTTTAAGAACTTAGTTATTAAGGTTAATTAAGAAAAGGTTTATTATTTTTTGCTTTTGCGTTTTTCGGCGGTTTAATTTTTTTGTTAAAAAGATTTTATTTTATAACATTTTGTGGCTATAAACGCAAATTAAAAGCTTAGTGACATCAAATTGAGTAAGCGAATTCCATACATTCATCTGTGTACGTCACACAGTAGCTAGAATTAAAAAATAACTATTAAGCATGCTCGAAAATTCAAGAAATTTCGGATCTTTCAACAGTTCTGAAATTTCCAATTTGCAATATTTGGCGCATTATCATACCTCCAAAAAAAAAAAAAAACCTTCGCCAAGCGGTACATATTTCTTTATGGTTGCCTTTATGGTTGCCAGTCAAAACTACCACCGGCAAGGTATTTCCCTCCCACTGAACATCGCCCACGATGCCGCCAGAACCAACACTAATACAACATCAAAATGTAAACAGCACTGGATATGGAACATAGACCAGTTCTTTTTAGCTGTATGAATTTCGAAAAAAAAAATTAACAAATTGAACTTCGGAAATTTTAATAACATCCAAATACTCTTTTTGCGAAACGGCAAACAAAAACAAAATGTGTGCGTGGGATTTACACATTCGCATGCGTTAGCATGATTTATTCAAAATTAAAGCATCGACGCATATGTGCGTAAATTCAGAACTGCAAAAAATCTTAAAAGAATCGTTTTAACAAGCGAAAACAAAATGTACACATATCATATGTGCTGTGTACTGTGAACGAAGATGTATAGGTGGTATGATGTGCAGTTTTAAACGGTGACGTAAAAACGTCGCCAATATCCCTTGCAATGGACGATATCGATACGATGCTATTTCAATCACGTGTCGGTGGAAAATACAAATTTGAACTAATCAGATTGAAACATTGAGTGTCAACTGAAACTACATTTTAAGTTGATTGGTTGGAGGTTACGTGTTGGCTGAAAAATGACGTCACACGGACACCGTCCATTTAAAAAAATCAACTCTTCTGGTAATAGAATCTAACAAATATCGATTCAAGAGCTTATATGCCTGGTTAGAGCTTCTACTTTATTTTATGAAAACTATAAAATTTAAGGACTATTGAATTTTCACGAGGAAAAGGAAAAAAAATCACTAAACGAGCTGGCATTAAAAAAAAAATAGCTATTTAAAAGTCATATTTTATGCGTGTTCATACATTACAATCAGTGAGTGAAAAATCAATCATCCCCTGTTTTCCTGCCCTTAGGGTTGGAATTTTTTTTCCAAATCTATATGGGACCAACTTCGGAGTATACCCTTTGCAATAAAAAAAGAATTATCAAAATCGGATTACTCTGTAAAAAGTTATGCGTGGTCATACATAAAAAAAAAAAATATACGCGTCGACTTGAGAACCTCCTCCGTTTTTCGTCGATTAAAAAGAACTGATTAATGCGCTTTTTAAAATTGTGCTTTACAGTGGTATTTCTTTACTTCTTAATTATTTTTTTTGTAATTACTCCTTAAAAAGGTGGATGCCCATGTGGAGACAAAGAATATTTTTGTCATGATTTCTAAATCATTGCAACATGGCAAATATTAACGACTTTGAAATAATATACAATAAATAAAAAATACTCCTTTTGAAAGGTCCCTTTTGACGCCTATCCAGATTTTAAAGTTAGCTACTAATATCCCAAATTAAAATGTGTACTTATGATATTTTTGAAATTTTTAATAATCTCAATAATATTTCACAGGCTGATTATATTTTACTGAAGTTTTTTTTTTTTTTCATAATTAAGAAAATATTCTTTTTTTGACATAATATTCTTAAAGCTGGTTAATTCTACGTGAAAATACCGTCAAAATTGAACTTCTTAGATTACCCTATTAAAAAAATCATTATTTTATTAGAATCTCGTTGTTCAGGATCAAAGTTAAACTCCTAAATAATAGTAATCAAAAATATTCATACATTTTTTTAAAAAACATGTAAACATTTTAAGTATGGAATAATATAATTATCGGCAATGAGAATAATAAAAGTATTTCTAATGCAAACAGCGACTGTAAGTGCAAACTGACAGTTATATATATAACCAATTTGCATGTTTTTAGAAATAGATATATATACAGTGAAAAAAGAAATGTGGCTTATAAAATAATGGTATGATAATTCAAATGCTATCTACATCTCTATTTTAGAATTCTTTGAATGGCCCTTATATAAAATACATAGATGGAATAATTGCTGTTGTTATGTTCGTCCTAATGAAAATGTGTAAATGCCCTCTAAAATGTGCAAAATAACTTTATAAGTAGTGGAATTAATATGTTTAAACGTTTAATACAAAAATGGTGAAATACGCATTGTTCTAGTAAAGAAAAAATCATCTGTCCACCATTCCCAAATATAAGCACGAAAAAGTATTAAAAATAATTAACTTGTCATGTAATATATATACATACTCTGTTAGTTACTGATAAGTGTCTAGACAAAAAATTTTCTAAGTTTATTCTGAGAACTTGATTCGCGTAAAATTTTCTCAAGTAATCTTTTCTTCGGAGAAGTATTATGCTTGACATGTTACGAACAGCACACTACTAAAAATCGGCATTTCTAAGTGGGAAAAGTTTATGTTTCAAAATCCTTCAAAAGTATCAAACAAATTGCTTCAGCTGTTCGGTATGCTAAAGAGTTGTGCTTTAAAATCTACTATGTGCATAATTTATTTTGCTAAAACTTGTTGATGATGTAAGAGGAGTTTATATAAGCAACTAAGGAAAATGTTTCCTTTGAGATACTTAGCTGTGTATGAATATTCCAACAGGGGACTACTGAAATGCAAGTTCGCACTATAGACGAAACTTTTATAAAGTAGCGTAATTTAGCCATCTTACTATTGTTTTATAACTTATGTTACCGTCAAAGTATGAAACCCCGGCATTTTATAGAATGCCAGGCATTGTATGTAATATCGGACGTTTTCAGGCAAAGTACGAAATATTAAAATTAATTCATACTTTCCCTAGGCATTGTATATAATACCTAGGAATTCTATAGAATGACAAATGCTGTTTAGACAAAGTAAAGATCCTGATAATGCTATTATAAATGACAAGCATTCCTCTAAAATACACATGTTATTCCGAAAAATGAAAGTTTCATTAAAAATAAAATTATTCAAAATGCGTAAAGAAAAATGAAATTGTGCAAAACAAAATTTATGCCTTTCTTATTAAGGGAAACAAACTTTTCATATAAAAAAAATTAACATAGTTGCTGCAACATGGTAGGCTCTAATGGCATTTTGAATGACATTATATTACAATTTTCATGCATTTCAAATGCAATCGGAGATGTATTTCATACATGGCCGGTTTCTCGTTTGACATTCTATAGAATGCCTATGAAATGTGTGAAATATGAATCATTTCATTCATTACCGGGTAGTTTCAGGCATTGTATACAATGTCTAGGCATTCTATACTAGAATGCCGCATTTCAAACTTTGCCGGTAACCTATATATATATATCGTGGTATGAGAGTTACAATCTATACAATGCATACACCCAAACAGTCGATATGTACATTTGTATAAAGTACGACTATATTACAGTACATAATTCAGTGAGATATAAGCTATCATACTTAAAGGTGGTCTTTAAAGAACCATAAGTTAAATTAACTGACTCTGCACTTTGCCGTATTCACGTTCTTTGAACTGGAACTAAAGATTGGTAGATTTTCCAATGTAAAACTTACTTAAATAGTGCAATGAAACTTCCCATCCCAGGCTAAAGAAAGCGAATAAGGAACTAGAAACTGTAGTAGCTTTTATTAACAATTACAAAGGTAAGTGGTAACCCTTTAACGTACGGCTCTCGTGCTGTGAAACCACTTAGTTGCAGTACTTCCACTGCTAGTGACGATGAATATTAGCATTAGTAAAACATCTTTCTTCAGTTTCAGAAATATCATTTATAGTTTCAGCAGAACGACTAACTGATGGCAAAGCTAGGGATGGAACTTTTCAGGCTTTACAGCACACACACGCATTCTTTAGAAAAAACTGTATATTATTCATGAAATTTAATACAACAATCTCTCCTGGCTTCTGGCAAAACTGGAAAGTGCTATAAAAATACCCGGCCTTCAAAATGTTAAAAGTTGTGCAGCCGGTCTCTCAAGAATTAAAACCCACATTGGAAAAGACTGGAAACATGACACAAAAACACAAATCTAATCAGCTTATACATTGAAAAGATTTGGTTTTATTTTATTTTATTTATTTTTTACTAGACAGAAAAACACTTCAAATGACTCCAGCTTTCATTTTGATGGTCAACTTTACTTATTAAATGGTGACAATAGATCCTGTTACTATGACAAACACTGTAAAATAAAAGCTAATTAAAAATACAATTCTTAAAAGTAGAAGCTTTTTATTGCTGAGCTCTGAAAGGCATAAAATATTTATTCTGGCAAAGATGTGCTATAAATGAATGAAAGTTTCAAAACTAAGAAAACTTAGCTATTTCACTTTTATAGAAGATAAAATTTTTAAATATTCAAAATACTTTAAAAGCATTCGAGACCAATATTCCACGTGAGCTGTATTTGCTTGTAAGGCATTTATTTAGTCCTTAATATTTGCACTGAAAAGTCTCTATTGTTTTTAAAATATATTGAACACTTAAAAATTTTCATCCATTACCACCATTAGTAACATGTAGTTTATTATTGAGTTAAAACTAGAAAATAATAATAATAGTAATAGTAATAATCATTACTATTATTGAAATTGACTATTAGAAAATGGAATTAATGAATTATAATGAAAATTGTAAAAGTGAAAATTAGTTATTGAATTTCTTCCTTAATAACGTATTTCCAATGCATAAAATGTTCAGAGGTATTATTTATGCTATAAGTATGCCATACATTCCGTATTTCTTAAATTAAAAGCTGGTTAAGTAAATCATCCTGCAGACTTGTAATTCTTCTTCTCTCAATTTGCAAGTCTAGGAAAATACTCTTTGTATTCAGGAAATGGTCCTTCTTGTTAAATTTTGCATGTAAAAGGATTTTAGTGATTCAGAATTATATTTAGTAATATACTTTTTTGCTCTCAATTTTTGAACGTTTCTACCATTTCTAATATTGAAACTATAAAATCTACTATCTCCGTAAGGGTAATGGACATTCAGCTAATTTAAAGTAACTGCTGACTAACAAATTTAATCAGACTGAAATTTGAAGGGATTCTAGTTTTTTCGGATACGAATAGACAAAAAATTACAAAGAGTATGTATAAATTTATAAACTCAATTATTATTCATTTGTTAATGAACTACAACAAATAAATAAGAACCATGCTTAGTTCTGTCATCGAAACTCTTCATACGAGATTTCTATTCTAGCTCTTTTTGCTTATTTTTTCGGAATACGCCGTGCGAAACAATTGAATAAATTAACGCTACCTTCTATTACTCTTATTTTTCTTGTTATATCGTTTATTGGATAATGGAAATCCCTTTAACTAATACTTTTTTGATGGCAGTCAAAGAGACAATTTGAAAAAAAAAAACTTATTCTCGCTTTCAGCACATTTCTATGCAAATTTATTGCCCAGCCATTGAATAAACTTTCAAGGAAAGCTTTTTACCCTAATGGGACTCTTTTAGAATTAGTTTTTTAATTTCCTTTGAAAACTAGCGCAATAAATCAATGACTCCACGACAAAACACGATAAAACCTTGTAAGGCATACTTAATCTTAAACAGGTCCTATAAAAAAATAAATATACCCCAAATTAGGTCCATAAATCCAAGACTATTTTGTTAGCAATGTGTTAAAAATATGTAATGTGTATGTTAAAATAATTTATTTACTTTTAAAGTCTAATAAATGTATTCACGACTTAATTAATTTTTTATGAGGTAGCACGAGGTTAAATATAATATACAGTTAGATAGGTATTTATTGGAACGAACTTTAACATACAGTTAAATGCATTGTATGACTTTGTGTATTCAATATTCTATGTATGTTACTTAGTGTAAGGAATACTTAAGTAATTTTACCCCATTGCTGTAAAATAACGCAGCACAAGTGCTGCAGTTTTCGAGTACAGCACAGTGTGCTGTAAATTCACTCACGAAATGACGTAATGAATTTGATAAACCATTCACGATGAACCTTGTACAACAAATTGACTTTACATTACAAGACACAGACTTTACATCACAAACGTGTTGGCGTTACGTTTACCCACACGTTGTGCAGTAATCTAGATAAATATTTTTCTCAGAGCTGTTCAGATGCTTTAATAATGCTTAAAAGAACATTGCACATGCTGTCTTAAAACTATTATTTTTCTACGGCGGTTTTTCTAGGATACTGGATACTATCTTCAGGAACGGCCTACCTATTTGGTTTAAATCCTGTTTAATTCCTGAAGTGTCCTACTGTCCTGCTGAACTTTAGCCGCAGGCTCAGGTCCACCAAGCAGTGGCTTTTCTTTTCTTTTTTTTACAGCACAATTTTTAGATTACAATTGGTAAAATACATCAGTGATGTAGAATGTAAAATCATGTAGTTTACAATAGTTTGCAATAGCTCACAATATTGTTCTTAGTAACGTCTGCCAATATATATTCATATATTTCGCACACTCTTTTTTAAAACAATTTTGAAAGTTTAAATTCTTAAAAAAACATTTGAGCTATCAAACATTTGAGTTGGGGAAGCATGGGATCCAACAATGATGTCATTATAGGAATGTCATAATAAGAGTAGTTGTGTGCTGTATTATTTATTGTAACTTGGATTTTTAGTCTTGAAATACATGCTTTGAGAATATAGGACCCGTGCAATACCTGTTAATATTTGGAGCTTGGTGTTAGGGTTGTCCTATATTATCTTGATATTAGTAATAGAAATTTACGTTGTATTGATTGAAGCAACCGTCTTCAGTATATGTTTAATGATTCATACCAACATGTGGAAGCATAAATTAATGATATTTCTGGAATAGCTTTATACATTTTTAGTTAGAATAACTTTAGCCATTTTTGATGAGGAAAATTTAAAAAGCTGTTGTAGTATTTAATCTATTTTATAACTTATATATTTCAGATGAGGTATCCAAGAAAGTTTATTATCTATTATCACTCCGAGGTTTATAAATTTGATATCATATGGTATTGTAACATTATTAATTTTAAAATACGGTCTTCTTTTTAGTGTCCGTGGTTTACCTATTGATGTGAAAGTACACTTAGCTATGGAAGTTGTAAAACTTTTATTGTTATATCAAGTATTTATAAAATCTAAACTATTATTTATTGATCTCTCCAAGGCCGCCCTTGACAAACCTTCACCAACCACCAAAAGATTGTCAGCAAATGCCACCAGAGTAACACCTGGTAATTTAAAATGTTTTTGCAATGTTATTATCTAGTTCGTTGTGTAGTATTTGGATTACTTTATTATACTTTTCATAAAATTCTTATGTAGTTAATATACTTATATATTTTTATTATTATTTCTTTGAGTTTTTTTTGTTGTTTTGTTTTCACAGTGTTTTTAAGAACTTATGTAATGCTGGGGTATTAGTTTTGCATCTCCTTTTAAGTAATTGTGGTATTGATTTTTGACATCTTGTACAATATTGATATATGCATAGCTACAAATTTATTGTTATAAGTCTATGATCTGCAAATTGAAAATCCCTTGATCCCTCCCATAAGAAATTATCATCGAAAATTGAGAACGATGCTAGCAAGACGTCAGACCAACCTTGGCTAATTGTATGTTGGTAAGGAAGCAGGTTGTTTGGATTATTCGGAACTATTAGACTACAGTTTTCTATTTGTTTTAGTAGTTGTTTTTCCCTTCATTTCCCCGTGAATTTCCCCAGAAGGGGCTGTATGCATTGAAGTCTCCTTCTATTATTAATTCTTTTTACTTACTCTGGGAAGTGCTTCCCATTCATGAAGATCGTCTGTAAATGATGAGTAGAGTGCACTATAAATGCTGCCTATTGATAATATTTCCTCATTTATTGCTATATTGTCTATTACTGTATTACTTGCTGTAAGTGATAGGAAGTGCATTATATTGTTAAATATTATTATGTGTGCTGATTTTCTTAGTGATGACTATAATCCAGCTGTGAGCGGTAGCCCGAATAATATGTCGTGAAAGGTATGTGCATCCTGCAAAAGACCTACATTATAATGATTTTCTATAAGATGGTGAATTGCGTATGCAGTTTGTGACTGGTTATTTTGAATGTTGAGTTGAGATATTTTTATCATGGTATCTGTTTAAGATTAGATTTAAAATACTATTTTAATTATACTTAATGATTTAAATCAGTCAAATCATTTATAGAATTTGAATTATTAGATATTTGAGTTATTATGTAGTTTTTAAGTGTCTGTTTCTCGGAGACTCTTGAGCCTTTCGGAAGTAAATTTTAAATATCGAGCATTGCCTACTACATGTAGTATGACTGCAATCGTAGTTCGTCTTCTTGTTAATATTGTCTTGTACGCAATTTATACATTTAATGGTGCCCAAAGGTCAATTCGGTCCAGGATGTGACTCAGATCATTTACCGCATATTTTGTCCTTCACATGGCAGTTTTTGGCAACATGTCCAAATGATTGACTGCGACCGTTGAATTTAATATTTATATATATATATATATATATATATATATATTTCAAATTATAAGTTCTGAAGTTCTTAATACACGTATTATCTTTTCTTTGTACACTTATTATCTTTTCTTTGTACACTTATTATCTTTCCTTTGTACACGTATTATCTTTTTCTTTTTGACGATGATCTTCGTATATTTGTGATGGAATGTTCATTGTTCTTTTTTCTCCTGCGATGGATTTTTTACTATTTGTATGTAGTCCTGGTTTATTTTGTAATGACGAATATTTATTTCTTTTGCGTTTTCTGCCGTTGATTCGAGTGGAACATTGAAAAGCATTAACTTTTGCATTATTGGACCTTTTAATGATATATTTGTGTGTTGTTATTTTCTTGCTGTGACGTTATTTTCTTCTTTGATAAGTAAACTTCCGTGTCTTGTGTTTTTGACATCAACAATGTTCGTTTGGTTTAAACCAAAGGATTCAATTTTATTCTTCTGATGTTGTTGTCTCAGGAGGACTTAACATTACCGTTTCTCGATCGTCTGTTGGAGTACATAAGGCTTCTGCGAACGATTTTTCTGTTAATCCAAGATCTTCTGGCTTCTGTTTTTCTACAACTGATTAATGATTGACTGCTGTTAAAGTTTGTACTTGCATTTTTAGTGCTGTTATTTCTGACTACTGAAACGGTTTTTCTAGCCAAGAAGGAAAAATACATTTTTGCGTAAGTTATTACAAATATGTGATGAATTTGAACGGTTAAACAGATGTACAGTATTGCATATTTGTGCCAATTTCATAAATCGATGAGAGCCTATTGCGAAAACGGGATTTTGGTCCGAAATAGATATTTGTACACGAAAACACAATTTCTGAGAATTTTCGAAAACGATATATGCCGAGCGCGGAAAATTTAAATCTTGGGTTGGCTCATAACAGTGAAACATTTTATTGAAAATGGAAAATATCTTCAAGTGCTGCCGGGGCATTTAAAATCGGATATTTTGGCCAAAACAAACAGTGTACAGTAATATCTTTAGATGACACCATGGGGTTCATAAATTATATATAACCTCATTTAGATTTTATTCAACGGAAGCATTTGTTTTGTGAAATGTATTTTAACAATGAGGATTTGGGGTGAGTTGACATTGAACTGAATATTTCAGTGTAAAAAAGAAATAATAATGACTTCACACACCTAAGTATGAAGATGGGCGTGTACACTAATGTTGCAGAGAAATTTAAAATATGCATTATACTTGTACGATTCTTGCTTAAGATTTGAATTTTTCGAATAATGGCTGAATAGTATTCATGTAGGTATTTTATTTTCATTGTCAAAATATACATTTTAATTAATTTTTTCTTTCTTGGTTCGAAACTTAAAACTTTATAATGGTTTCATAAATATATTTTCTTTTTATCAAAAAGTCTATATTTTTACATTTATGATTTTAAAAAGCAATGCAATGATAGATGCATTGTTGAAATTTAGTATGATTCTTCTAATGTTGGGTAAAATGCAATGAAAAATTATCGCTTGCATCAGCTATTGATTTTGTGGTCATCACTGATGCAGCCAAATGGTAAAATATGCAGACTCTGAACGTTTACAAGACTTTTCCATTTCTGCATTTCACTACAGTTTTAAAATGGATTTCTCTAAGAAGACTTTCAGAAGAACACTTATGTGTTTTTTCAGGGGAAAAAAAGTACTTTTATCTTTGCTATTCAATATCTCAGCTAGCACACACACACACACATAACAGCTTTTTTTCCGTTATCTAAGATACTAAAATCAAGTTCATAATTTGAACTTATAGTTAGTTCATTTTTTAGCTGCGTGTATTTCAAAAATAACCTGTTAATATTTTTTTGTGCGTGTTATTATTCGGACGCATTTCCTCATACCAGTTTTATATTTCCAAGAAAAATCCTTTCTTAAATTTTAAGCTGGTTTGATGATTCTTATTGTGACAAACAAAAAAGAAAATGCACATTTTTGATCATATAGTAAAAACAATGCAACTTCTTATTTGAGTAAGTATCGATAATTTATATGAAAGCCTGGTGTAATTACGAAATCAGAGGAAAATAATGAAACTATACAAATATTTATACCGCATAATTTCAAAAATCTTGATTAATATTGCTAGTAAAAATAGTAAATTTTCAAACTAAAACAATTTTTTTAGTTTAATCCAATATTTTTCTAGTTTAAAATACCTGAAAGAAGCAGCCTACATGCTTTTCAACACATTCAAATAAAAATATTTACAGGGAAAGACGTCTTATAACACTGGAATCACATTTATATGCAATATTCTTAAAAGTGAGTTATTGTTTAAAAAAATAATGTATAAAATTTCCGAAAATTGTATATGATCTATTTCCGTTTTCCACAAATTACATAATAAACTATATGTAATAAAATTTATCTTATTAAATTATAATAAATTATGATAAATCATGTACTTTGTATTGGTCGGTGTAAGATGTGCATATAAGGAAGACCCATGGAGGGGTGACAGTCGATCCTATAAAATGGTTTACCTGTATTAATGTCAGTCTCTAATACTTCTTAGATAATCCAGCTACATCACAGCCTCCGCCCGAGCTCATAGCATCGGGCAAGATAGTGAACACATAGAGTATGGTATTAATGCTCAAACCTAATTAACATATGTTTATAAACTATTTAAATATTTATATTCGGTTCATGCTATTTGAAATTCAAGGCAGAGTGGTACAGGCAACAACTCACGTAATTTCCAGGGACACAGATACTAATTTATCTGTATTAACTCAGGCTTTAAATTTTACTTTTTCCTTGATTAACTAAATTTCCTGTATTGGAAAACAATTAATAAAAGTAAATATTTACATTTAAATGAAAGAAAATGGAAATAATGAAAAGAATATGCTGCATCTGTTTGGAATTAAATAAATGATAATTATCAAATTGATGTTACTAATAAGAAAAATTATTAATTAATTGTGCATTTATAAATAAGTGAACATAAATTATTTGATAAAATGTTCTCACGTATTTAAAATTCCAGACGAATTTAAGCTTTTTTTTTAATTGGGAGAATGTTCAAAGTCAGAGAAAAATTCAGAAGTTTCCAGGGTACATTGAATGTAGAATCGGTGTCTTTCTACATATGCGATGCAGTTCATTATTATAGAAGAGAGAAATGGGTTAAGAATTAAATAATTCCCCCAGCTGTCTAATACAGTAGAGAAAAAAGTTAAGTCGACATTTTCGAGTCGTTATAGTGCGTGAAAGTTGCTATTGGTGAATACAAGAAAAACAAACAAACATACAAACAAAAAATTAGTTCGGACTTTATCTTTCGATTGAGCAAATCATCTAAAATTCAAACAAATTGAAAATTTCCGATTTTTTCTGAATTTTTTTAAATTAGTAATACATATTTTTAATAGCTATACTGAAAATATTGGCTGATTGTGCTGCTTAATAATAATAATGAAACAAAATGCGTTTAGAGAATATCTTCCGGTCGCACAAGCTCAATAAAAATCGGGAAAAATTCACCTTTGAGTGATTTTGAGATGAGATGCACTTGAAAAGATTTACTGCAAAGTCAGAGGAATTCAGATGAACTACATGGCATATATTTTGACGGAAGAAAGGACGATACCCTAATTACAAAAAGGATAGGATTTGTACAGTATCTTCGAACTAATAAAGAAGAACACTATTCTATCTGGATCTGCTAAGGAAATTGTAGCTTCTATCGTTTCTATCTGAACAAGAGGTTTAACTAGAATACTTAGATTTGGTAGGATGTGATAGTACAAATACCAATAATGGATGGGAAGTTGTGCTATCAGACAGTTTGAAGTGCATCTCGGACGACCACTGCAGTGGGCTGCCTGTTTATTACATCTTGTTGAATTATCTTTTCACCATCTTTTTCAACATTTGGATGGTGAAACAACTGACCCAAGATCATTTATTGGACGAATTGGGCAGAGCCTTATTGATTTTCAAAAGTTCTCAGTGAAAAAATTTCAATTAATTTATTGTGAAATTCCAGATGTGGACAGACAACTGTTGAACGAGGACCAAAGATATCTTTTTGACGTAAGTCAAGCAATTAAAAGTGGTAACTTTCCAAATGACTTATCAAAGGGTGACCTCTGTCCAATTTCACATGCCAGGTGGCTCACTTGGGCAAATAGTGTCCTTCGACTTTTCGTGAGAGTGGACTACCCAACGGATTCCTTAAAAGCTATAGTGGCATTTATTTTAAAATCTTAAATGTCAGTTTGATTTGAAATAAAATGCAGCGAGTACATTACAGACGCACCTATTCTGTATAGAGCTTTAGAAACATCTCGATACCTGCTTGACGACCCGAAGAAAGTGGTATTTTGTGTAATTGAACGAAACTTGTTCTTTAATCACCCGGAAAACCTACTCATGGCATTGATCTTTGATAAGAGAGGGAAGAGAAGAGAGATAGGGCTAAGAAGAGTGTTAAAAGTCAGCAGACTGTTCCAAAATGTAAAGGCATCAGGAACTTAATCACTCCTACTTTAAACTTCGATGCCGCAGACTATGCAGAAGTAATTGATTGGAATGCAGCAAAATTATCATCTCCACCTCTTTATGGGAGAATAACCAATGAATAAATACATTCCTTCGTTCAGGCAGGTGATATTCCAGATGCGATGTTAAAAAATTTCCCTGCAACACGCAAGCTGTCGAGCGTTGAACCAAATTAGTAACGGGATCATCGCTTAAGGTATGTGGGCCCCAATCAAGAGATGGATTCATCAGGCCACACTAATATCAAGATCCATGACACAGGAATTTAACACCGAACCGCAGTACAAAATTGCGACTAAAAGGCAGACTTAGATAAATAATACATTATATATTTAAGTAATGTAAATGGCAAATACCTTCATTGGTTGGATGGAGGGGAAAGGTGTGGGTGGAACTCGAATTGCAGCTACCTCCCCGTGATGAGTTCTGGTTTGTAAATATTATCAACTGTCTAAATGAACAATGAGCTGCACAATTTATATACAAGTGTTAACATTGGAACGCAAACTGACCTCAGAGGATTAGTTTCTGAATACACCAAAATCACTGAAAACTGAATTTTTCCCGATTTTTACTGAGTTAAAAATCGGAAGATATTCTCTAAATGCAATTTGTTTTTCATAATAATTATTGAACAGTACTATCAGTCAATATTTTACAGTATAGCGATTAAAAATATCTATAACTATTTTTTTTTTTAATTCTGAAAAAATCGGAAAATTTCGATTGTTTTTTTAATTTTCAGAAAATTTGCGCGATCGGACGATGATGTCCAATTTGAATACTTTTTTTGTTTTTCTTCTATTCACCAATAGCAACTTTTCCGCACTACAGCGACTCGGAAATGTCAGCTTCATCTTTTTTTTTTTTTCGCTCACCCTACTGTCTTATGACTGTATATGGGGTTTTTTAAGATGAAAGTTAAAATTAGTGGAGACTCATAGTCTCCACCAATAGGAGTATAGTGAGAGCAAGAGGAAAGGATTCTAGCACACGCAGAGATGAGATGGCAATTTATCTAATTTATTTAAATATTCATAGAAGGATCCGTGATCAATGAAGAAGATAAAAAGTTTATGATGAGGCAGACAGACCTCTTGAGACTTTCGAAAAGTATCTGCGTGTGAAACTGCTTTAAAGGCCAACATTCCCTTCCTTTAGGCTATCATCAAGAAGCTGCCGAGAAAGAGTGCATCCCTATAATCCTTATTTGACACAATAGATGGTTCTAAAGTAGTTACAGAAGTAAAGACAAGCCACATAGATGCATCCCAACAGACGCAAGTCGTCTGAGAAAGCAAGGGATTCTTCCAGCGAACACGAAATTCCGAAAAAGGGGAGAATTCGATAAATTTTATAGTAATAACATTCGATAAGGTGTAGATGGAAGTATACATCTTTTATTTAGAGTCATTTCAATATAGTTAAAAATACAGACATTCCATCCTGAGATACAGATAGATAATCTTTAGCCCGGTTTTCACTTATTAAAGTTCCCGTCTTGCACTTGACATTTGGCTATACGGATAATAATGATAGCTATTATTATTTTCTTCTTTTAAGGCTATAATATTTAGCATTTCCACTACAGTTTTTGCAATTTAACATTAAACAAGAACATAAATAAATTATTTCAGAATTCTAAAAGATTGTGCTACCTGGATTTGCAGGTATATAGTTAAAAGAAATATCTTGTTTCAAATACGTTACCTGGATTCGCAAGTGTAGTGAAATATATTATTATATTTACATTAACCAGATGTTTATAGGAAAATGTTCATGTACACTGTAAAACAATGTAATCTGTTACCTTTCTTCTAAATTTATCATATGATATTTTTAGGCAAAAAAAAAACAGGATTTTTCTTTTAAGTTGGTAAAGCTGCCCCACAACTTGGTTGACGGAGCTCAATAGCAGACACAGAACACAATTGATGGTTGTCAATTAAGTCGTAAACCCAAATAATGTCGGCAGCCCGTTCACCGGAATCTGAATATGGGTATTCAAACTTTGCCTTGGGTATTAAGCCTGGTGGGGATCAAAGAATTATTTTATATGCTTGCTGACACCATATGTTTGTAGAGTGTTATGTATTGCACAATACATAACAATTAACACAAAAGTATTGTTTGGGGGAGATGAACATGCACGGATAGTTTCCGTCATACAGAAATAAAAAATATATAATGCCGAATACACTAATAACTGTACCGAATGAAATAAAAATACATATAGGGTTTTAGAAATATACTTAACTCAAGCGGTCGCTTATTAACGCTCTTGTCTTGCACTTGTCATGGCTAAAGATTATCTGTCTCTCAGGATGGAATGTCTGTATTCGTAACTGGTATTGATATGACTCTAAATCTTGCATTTCCATATACACCTTATCGAATGTTATTACTATAAAGTTCCCGTCAATTTAATGACGTAGCAAACGCCATTGTGATTATCGTTCTCTTAAGCTACACAACTCAGTATTTGCAACCCTTAGATGATTATTTTTTCTATTGTTACTTTCACTAGCACAAAACTGCTAGCTTTTGGATGAGAAATAAACCAGATAGGAATAATCATTGAATAGCCTTTGGAGATATTTTCGAACGTGCTTGGTGTAAAGCTGCAGCAATATGCATGTAAGGGTTTCCAAGCATGTAGAGTTCTTCTTACTGATCATACAGCTCTACCTGAAGCAGCAGTCCGTATTTCTAAGTACTTGTTCAAATACCGTTCCCCTAGTGGCTCCCATATAGACACGAAAATCTGAAGCAGCTTACTCCCATCGGCATGCTAGGCTCACAGTTTGCTCCATTCATCCAGTCATGTGACATTCGAGGCACTTTTGCCCTTTCCCATTTACGGTCATCGAAAAACACAGAATAATGGTAGGAAACGTCAGATGGAAATAGTTGTGACTTCACATGACCATCGGAAGTCTGCTACGGAGATACCGCGATGTTCTAGAGCCAGAACAGTTGTCAAAAAAATGTACTTGAACCACAAACCTCCCAGGATACAACTCTTTAACACACAACCCTTAGTATATATGAACACCAGTTTGGAGAACAATTTCAGAAACTACTATAAAGTCTGAAACAGAAACTTTCATTCCGTTAACAGCAGAAAAAAAATGGATAGAGTGCCAAACCTAAACTGCATGCCCCCATGAATCGTGCAAGAAACGACTTTCAAAATACTTTACCTATGCTTCTTGAGATTAATTTTGTGTGTACCCATCTTTCACATAGTATGGGCCACATGTGCACCTTGAAAACCTGGGCAAAAATTTTCATATCTCTATATGATACATATGAAGGGTTCACAATCATAGTGAACCAATTTTAATTTGGCCTATTTAAAATTCTTAGAAAATGTGTTCAACAAAAAAGGAATGTTAGTATGTTTCAGAGAAAACATTTGCTGCTTCTGAATTGCTCTAATATTTTAATGCTCATTTTTCTAGACAACAGAAAAATAATTAAACAAAGGTAAAGTTACTTTTTAAAAATGGTGATAGTTCGCGTCGGAATAACTTAAAATCATGTTCTCTTCATTGCCATAGTGAATTAAGTGTTTTAAGTGAAATATTTCCTCTTTATTTTTTATTTATTTTTTAAGTGAAAATACGTGTGCATGGGAAATCAGAGCAGGAATGTAATGCTTTACACGCAAAACAATAAGAATTGAAGATTTCCGAGGCTAATAGGTAAATTATTTTAGTTTCTCGAAAAAATAAAATGGCTCAAATGCCGATTTTGTGAAAGTGAGTTCTAGCGGTTTGCACAGATTTCGGATTGGCGCAATTTATTGAGAGCTTAAGGAAATAGATTTTTGAAAACAAGTGCAAAGGTTTTATTAGAATACAGCGTTAAATTTTAATGATCCGTGAAGAAATAATGCAGTTATTAAGGGATTTCAATTGATCTATCTCCAGAATTCTCGCCAAATGAGGACATTGATTTAAGTTGGGGGAATTCCGCCAAATTTCAGAAAATTGAAATCTTCTCATTTAGTACATCGGAGTAATGATGAATAAAACACGTTATAGTTGATAATTTTAAAAAATTCGGCTGTATTAAGGGATTCAACTTTTCAAATAAAGGCTTGCTTTACTTTTTCGCGGTCGAACCATTTCCCATATATTATTGCTGCTAAGTCAATGCTTCGAATGATTTCCTGAAAAAACGCTTGCAAAATGGCGTATGTTGGCACTTTGGCGAGGCTTAGATTTGAAACTGGATTTTATTTGAGACTGGGATATATAATGACACTGGTTATTGATAAAAATAAATGTTGGTATGAGTGTATGAGGTTGAAAAACTCCAGTACCGTTGAGCACCGTTGCACCATGAAATTTGGTTCACCTAAGTCTTTTATCATGGAGAAGATTTTTATGCTATCCGTTTTCCTCTAACTTGCCACCAGGTGGCGCAACAGAACGGCGAATTCTATTCCGTTTAGCCGTTTGCTATGCGAATATCATCCAACCGATTTCGATGAAATTTGGTACACGCGAATATTAGAACACGGAGAATATTTTTCATTATCCATTTTGCTGTAACTTGCCGCTAAATGACGCTGAAAAGCATCAACTTCTATACCGTTCGACCGATCGGCATAAAATTTTTTATACTTACACATTTGAGCACGAAGAATATATTCTAACTGCGTTCTTTTTTATGTTACTCACCACTAGATGACACTGCAATGCATTATTATTTTAACTCGCCACTAGATGACGCTGCAGCAGGCCAAATTCTTGACCATTCAAACGGTCGCTATGAAAATCAGTATACATAGCTATTTGAACAATGAGAATATTTTGGCGTTATCCATTTTGCTATAACTCGGCACTTGACGGCGCTGTAGCAAATCATTACTTTAATTAACTACTAGAAGGCCCTGCAGTGTATCACTTCTTGACTGTGCAAATGATCGTTATGAAAATTGGTATACATAGATAGTTGAACACGGTCGCTATGAAAATCAGTATACATAGCTATTTGAACAATGAGAATATTTTGGCGTTATCCATTTTGCTATAACTCGCCACTTGACGGCGCTGTAGCAAATCATTACTTTATTGAACCACTGGATGGCCCTGCAGTGTATCACTTCTTGACTGTGCAAATGATCGCTATGAAAATAGGTATACATAGATATTTGAACACGGGGAAGAGTTTGGCGCTATCCATTTTCCTATAACTTGCCACTAGATGTCGCGTCAACACATGAACTTCAGGACTGTCCAGTCGATAGTCATGAAAATTCGTATACATCGATATCTGAATGCGAAAAATATTTTCGCCATATCCGTTTTGCTAAAACTCGCCACTAGATTGCGCTACGCCGCATGGCCTTCTGCACCGTACAAACGATTGCCTTGCAATTCGGTATGCATGATTATTGGACACAATATAACGCGATATCCACTTTGCTATATCTGTTTATTACAATGAATAGTAATCACCACAAATCGTAATATCAAAAAGTCCATTCATTCCCGTGCGAAGAACGGGTACTTCAGCTAGTTAATTATAAATTAATATATTTTCTCTCCCGGAGACGGCATTTATTACTTGCAGTATTAAGCTAATATACAAGGTGATCAGCGAATAAGCTCCGATTTCAAAATTAAATATATATACAACAAAGCGGTAAACTGTACGTTTATTAGCAAAACTGTAAAGATGGTGCGAAAAATTTAGAAAATTTAGTTACTAAAATCGTCAACGGATGGCGCTCTAATCGCAATGACCTCTCAATAGCCTTTAGAATGTGCTTCGAAGTCTAAAGCGATCAGTACGACTGTTGGATAGTGAAAAGAGGCTAGCGTAGACAGTGAAATAATGTATTCCATTGAAGAACGTGTGTTTTTGGTACTGGAATTTCAGCGATTACAACACAGTCCTACGGCAACGCGTTGCAGTTATCAAAACCGATTCAATGTTCCAGTTGGACCCGATGCGAAAACCCTTCGCACGTTCTTCACGAAATTTCAACGGACTGACAGCGTGGATGATGATCGAAAGGGAAATGTTGGGCCTAGGCAAACTCTAGTCACTCCTGAAAATGCAGCCAAAGTTTCTGGAATTGTTCAGCAAAATCCTAGGAAAAGCATCCGACGGATTGCATCAGAGGCAGGTTTGAAGTACACAAGCACGCAAAAACTTTTAAAAAAATAGCCTACGGCTGTGTTTCCATACAAAATCCAAACTCATCAGGCCATACCCATGAAAGCTGTGCAACAAGGGGTTGACTTTGCGAATCAGATTCTAACAATGATTGTCACCCACGGATTTGAAGTGGGCTGCATCTGGTTCACAGATGAGGCAGATTTTCATTTGAATGGAATCGTAAATAAACTGGAGATTTTGGGGTTCCGAAAATCCTCATTTATGTGAAGAGAAAGTACTGTATTCGCCTAAAGTTACTGCATGGGCTGCGGTATGCACCAGAGGCATTATAGGGCCCTTTTTCGTGCGCGAAACGGTAACTACTGAACGTTACGTTAAAATTTTGGAACAATTTGTCAGCACTCAGCTAGCGTTGAAGGATCGACCAGGTATCGACTGGTTCATGCAAGATGGGGCTCGACCATATCGAACAGATATTTTTTTCGCTTTCTTCATGAATATTTTGGGAATAGAGTAATTGCGTTAAATTATCCGCAATTTACTGACACAGGAATAGCTTGGCCTCCATATTCTCCCGATCTTAGTCCTTGTGACTTCTTTCTGTGGGGCGCATTGAAAGACACTGTCTATCAAAACAATCCCGCTACTCTAGATGAGCTTGACTCGTTGATTAATGTTGCATGTGATTCTATTTCCGTTCAGACATTGCAAGACGTGATATCAAATTTCATTGTTCGTTTACGGTGAACACTTTGAAAAAAATGTATTCTGATTGCAAAGACTGTTTCCCTTTATTTATATACTAGCTGCGTGCCCGTTCTTCGCACGGTAGGAAACGAAAAATTTCCTCACATGTGTAATTCGAATTAATTCCAGTGATGTGGAATCTAGAAAAAGCAAAATAATTTCACTCTTGACTTAAAATTTGCGTCATATATGTAATAACCTGAGATCATTGCAATATAATGACTAACACACACAAAAAAAAAAAAAAAAAAAAAACTATGCCAGCGTCATTCGGTATCAAAAAAGTGAAAATGGACCGTTTGCAGTGAACTTCTTACTTTCAAAATGTCTTATTTCCTCAGACATGCTGTTTTTTAGGTTCACGTTTTAGCGTTAAATACCTCAGATACTACATGAAATGGACATTTTTTTTTTTTTTAAATACGTCACCCTCTCTTGCAACCCTTTACAGAAAGAAAAGAGATAAGAGATAAGACTGCGCTATTTATAAAGGCTTTAAAATTGTTTTTCTAGATTATGCAGTTTAATTTTTCTTCTCGCAAATAAATCCAGTATTTATAAAAGGAAATCGAGCCAAGCAAAGAAATCGTCTGCTCGCGGTCCCGTTTTTATTTATTTTTTTCAACTGTCAATTTTTATCATTGTTACTGTATCCATGACAACCAAACCGCAAGATATCAAACCGAAACTCATAAGCATGTGCTACTGAAATGAAAATCCTTCTTTACTTAAAAATTCTCCTAATTTATATTTTCCCTCCGTTCTTCTTTTAAAAGTGGGCGAATTGTGTGCTCCGTCTTTTGCCCAAATATAAAAAAGTTACGACAGATAGAATTCAAGATGCAGCAGTTTTAAAAATATTTTACGAAAGTCAGCGTCAAATTCAATTTTATTTGAAAAATTCCCAAAAATCTGAAAATTATGTTACACAGTGCGAACGAACAGTTTTTAAAAGAAAATTTTCTCCTCTGTATGATGATGTAACTATCGTTTTCTTGCGAGTGCAATTACCGGCGTTATTATGTATTACGCAAGAAAAATCGCTAAAAATCGGAGAAAACATTTTCTAATTCGAATTTCGAAAAAATCGCTTCGAGGTGTGTCGAGACCCGTCTTGGAGAATTTCCGTACAAAATTTGGTAGGTCTACGATCGCCCGTTTCAGAGCTACGCGAGACACAGACAGACAAACGGACAGTTTACACACTGTTTTATTTATATAGATTTATTTATTTTTTTACTCCTTTTGGTGAAAGAGTTTTCAGCGCAGAGCGCCATCTGTATCGTAACTAAATTTTCTAAACTTTTGTGCACTATTTTCACAGTTTTGCTAATAAACGTACAATTTACAGCATAATTCTATCGATCTTTGTTGTTGAGAGTTAAATTTAAAATCAGGGATTATTCGCTGATCACCCTGTACTATAATGTGCATATTCAAACCTTCATTTCTTCAATTTAGTTTAGATGGACTTGGTTCACTATGGTTGTGACCCCCTCATATATCCCTTGCATACTATTGGAAGGAGAGATTAATACTATCATTAAAGTAAGCTCGCGGTTTTTTTTCTTGTTTTTGTTTTTGTTTTTTTAACTTTTATTTTCTTACGTTTTAAGAAATTTCGTAAGTATACCCATCTTTCCCGACTCACTTTACCTTCGTTTAACTTTTCGTTTCTCGAGAAAAATATGCATTAAAAAATTAGAACAATTCAGAAGTAGTAATGATTTCTCTGAAGCAAACTAACGCTTCTTTTTAGTTGAAAACAGTTTTCGAGAATTTTAAATAAGATAAATGAAAAAAAAAAAAAAACTATCCCGGCTGAAACAGCTTAATATCCTTTATGGTCGGAACATTTAAAACAAATAAAAATGACATGCTAGCTTTGTCGTTTTATAATCTGCTGTTTTAATTAGTTTAACTGGTTTAACACTGCTATTTCAGTAGTTGTTCTCTTTGTAAACAGTTATATGCCTAAAAATTTAAAACTGTATTTAATTAATTTTTTATTAGGTATTTTTTTAATTATTCCGGAATTTTTTTTTTCTCTTTTAATGTTTTTAATTTTTCTTATTCAGCAGTTTTCTTTAATGAATTTTTAAGTAAAGAATACTTTCCGAAAAAAAAAAAAAAAAAAAAAAAAAAACACTGTTCACACTCGAAGCTAATATTCAATACATAAAACATTTTTGAATTTATCCATACACTTTTTAATATATATATATATAGATAGATAGATAGATAGATAGATAGATAGATAGATAGATAGATAGATAGATAGACAGATACGGAATTTGTATTTTGAGGTCACATCCATATCCTATTACCTTTTTGAGAATTGATTTTACGTATTTTTCAAAGATACATAGTAAATGAATGTTAGAACTCATTTCCAAAAAATCCAATTCCAATGGGATACATCTAATGAACTATTCAATCATAAAATATGGTGAAATATGTGATACTGTTTATGATATGACTTAAAAAAGAGTATGAAGTAACCCAAAAGCACAAGCAACATGAATGGCAGCTGTTCAGATACATTTTGCTAAAAAAATTATGCGAAATTAATTCGCTGATTCCAGCAAAATGATACAGGCAATAAAATATTTTTCCAACATTTGATGAATATATGAAAGCTGTTTAAGCACGATTCACAATAAATCATATTTTACTGCAGTTTTCATTAAATGAACTCTTACTTTTCTCTTAACGCAAGGTAGGTGTTGAATGTGTAGTCTAAACGCACATGTCTCCATAAACGCATCGTGCATGCTGATGAAAAGTATGTGAACGCCATTCCGTGGCATGTGCGTGCGTATGGAGAGATAACAGGTGCATACGCAGGCACCGGTTTCTTTCTGAAATCACATGAATGGGAGCTAACATGCTTGGGATTTCTAAGAAACTCACGCAATTTTCAAAATGATTTAATCTTGGTTTCCGTTGCTTGTACTATTTTATTCATGTCTTAGAAGTAAGTTTTGAGATACTTTGAAGTCAAATTAACAGAAAGACTTTGTATCGTGGGACTTTACGGGAGTATAAGTTTTATGAAGAGCATGAAGAAGGGTATAAAACTTTATGGTTCTGATTAAATATATATAGACACATGTATATACACATATGCCTGCACGTAGATTTTTCTTTGAAGATATTATAATGTTGGTATAGGTAAACTTAATATCCCAACTTTGAAAATCGCTGTTAAGGAATTTGTATTTTTAGATCCGATATTTGAAATGATGTGCGATTTGATTATGTAACATCCCATTTTAACTCTTTTAGACCCTGTGTCCGTAGTTAAGGGTAGCTGCCCAGGCGTTGGACCTCTGATGACTAAATCTAAACAAAAGGTGTGGATAGTACTTTTTACTTGCGCCGTATTTAGACCTGTCCATCTATAACTAATACCTTCATTTAGTACCAATGACTTCATCCAAGCTATGCGTAGGTTTATTGCCAGAAGAGGACGAATTTCTATAATGTATTCCGACAATGGTAGTAATTTTACAGGGCTAAACAACGCTTTGAAACAATTAGATTGGAATACAATTGAGAGTGAATTTAGATTCAAAGGAATTCGTTGGAAGTTTAACCCACCTTCCTCTCCATGGTGGGGAGGCTTCTGGGAACGCTTGATTGGAATTTTGAAAAATCTTTTAAGGAAGAATCTTGGGCGCTCCCGTTTGTCTAACGAGGAATTGCAGACTCTTGTCTGTGAGTGCGAATCTGTCATGAATAGCAGACCATTAACTTACATATCCAAGGAACAAGAGCTGAAAACCTTGACCCCCTCAATGTTTCTTCAGGACATACATTTAAATGATGTCCCTGATTTAGATCAAATTGAAAAGAGTAACATTGTTTTGAGATGGAGATATATTCAGAAGGTTCGTGAAAATCTAAAACAAAGGTTTAAAAGGGAGTATCTGGGTTTCCTTCGTTCTTCAGTTACCAGACAAGATAAAATAAATGTAGGTGATATAGTGTTAATTGGTGCAGATGATAAGAAAAGGCTGCATTGGCTGCTGGGGAGAGTTCTGGAACTCTTTCCAGGAAAATATAGAATCACCAGACTTGTGAAACTGCGAACTGAAAAGGGAAACATATTAAGACCAATCCAACGACTATATCCTTTGGAATTGACACCAAACTGCGACCAAGTCGTATCGGAAACTCTGAAGGTTCCGGAAGTGGTAAATGAATATCCTGAACATAATACTGACTCAAATGAAACTGCTCCCGTGACTCGCCCAAGACGAGAAATAAAACCTGTTAAAAGGAGAGGACGCAACATTCTATTCAGAGCCATCTATATCTTCACGTAACAATCGAAACTCTGCCAAACTTGGTATGAAGACTAATTAAACGGGAATCACCATTTAGTGAAAAGGAAATTTTAGTTCAAAAATTCGCCGGCAGGAGTATTTATACTGCACAATGCAATATGTGTTAACAAAAGAAAATAACCGGAGCATATATACGGATAACATTTCACTAACAGTGAGAAATATACCTTGTATTATGTTGTGGAATGCGGTAAAGAAAGTTGTGCAGATAATTCAAGGATCAGTCTCTGATGATGGTAATCATTATGTATGTGGTCGAATTATTCATAATTTGCTGTACTATTATTGTTTTTGTGGCACTTTTTGCATTGTTCAACACCATACATACCACCTTCGTACGTATGTATGTAATTCGCGTATCTCCAAAACTATTAGTCGTAGAATGTCAAAACTTCATACTTAGGATTGTTGAAACATCTAGTTGTGCACTTCATTTTTGTGTTCCAAACTACTGGATAGTTTATTTGCAGGGTCACTCAAAAGATTTTAAATGTATTACGCTTTAGGGGTATAAATTCATTGAAGCGTATTTTAGAGATATTAAGTTTATTGAAACGAATCGAAAGTGATATATATATGTTGTTAAGGATTTGAAAACTAATATCCCCATCGGAAATAGTGTCTTAATTACTTATAGTTCGTCTACAGAAGCACTCACAATATTTCAGCCCATTACGGTTAATGGCAGTTTTAGAAACATTCATTCATTTCGAGCACAAGACCATCCAAGTTAGATAATGGACCGATGACGGTCTTGTGCCTTGCGCAAAAAATCGCCAAGCTTGGTGACTTTCGGTGTACGCATATTTGTATGTGTATTACTCGCAATCTTAAAAAGTATTAGACATAGATTATATATAAGATTGTTGTATTAAGATTGATTGATAAGATTTTTGGCTCTAATGTACTGGAGAGTTTATTTACAGGACTACCCAAAAGGATTTCAATACAATTTATTGTTTGGTCCATGCCTTAACTCTCGCCATTTGTCTTCGACCTCTGCGAGTTTTACAAAAATATCGCAAAATTTAAGGCCACAAATAATTGCGTACTTCACATAACTCTACAACTTTAACCATAGAATGTTGAAATTTTGTATTTAGAACTATTGTAACAACTAACTGCAAATCTTTTATTTTATTGAATTCAGCTAAGTACTTTATTTACAGGGTCACTCTAAAGACTTAAAATACATTAACGTCCATGGATACCTTCAATTCGTTAAAAGTCTGTGATTAATCACGCATTCGGCTATGACCCAAATCTCGCTATCTGTCTCAAGCTTGTCGTCTTTTGGCGAAATATCGCCCCATTAAGTACCGAAAACAAATCTTTCAAATTGAACTTAGATTGGCGATATCTCAAATAGTTGGCTACAAATCGCTAAGCCTTTGTATTATTGCAGTATTTTATCTCTATTAAACAAAATAAGTTTAGATGAAGTGCACTGAAAATATTTATGATTTAATAGATGAACAAGGAAGTCATTTAGTGCCCACATCAGATTTTTGTTTAAATACATATTTAAAACAGTTAAAGTCATTTAAAATGTTTGAATGTAAACTTTATTATAAACATACTTTTCAAATAGTTTTTGTACCCTGATACTTTTCTAATTAAAATAAGTTGACTGCGGAATTAATTACGGGTGTTCTAATCTCAAAAAGAATTAAAAAAATAAAGTTTAAAAAGCAAAATTCAAGCAAAATTTTGTAAAAGAAATTCCGTATAGAAAACAGACAGATGAACAGACAGATTTATTTAGTTTAATAAATAATTAAATAGTTGAATACAAATTTTGCCATAAAATGAAATGTTTTACCCGAGTTAATATATTTTTGTCTTTAACTGGGGAAATTAGATGTATCCTACTCTATACAGTGGGAAAGCAATGCACCTAAATTAAAGCAGAATTCACCCCAAGGTAAAGCTTTCGGATATATTGCAAGCGTATACAGAAGTTCAGATTTATTTTTCTTGGACTAGAACAAACTGTTTAACACGGTGGAATTTGAAGGAACTCACGCGAGTTCAAAATGATTTAATCTCCAGTGCCACTGCTTCTGTCATATTTTATTCATATCTAAGGAATAAGTTCCAAGACGCTCGAATGATGAATTACCGAAAGACTGCGGCATTAAGGGAATAAAAGGGCGCGAGTGTACTATGAATAATCCAAAAAGGAGATAAACCTCTGTGTTAGAATAAACGGTAAAGGTAAGTCTAATATGAAGCATTTTCTTGCATGCTCTTCTTTGTCCTGAGTAGAGGCTGTGATACCCCTTCTGTGTTTATTGTGTCTTCTAGCACAAATCTTAAAATGCTTCGTTGTATCTCAGAACACGAGCTTTATGAATGCACAACCTGCCAATCAACCTGAGATTTAACCCATTGCATCAATTAAAAAGCTGGGCGTAGCCATTGTCACTTCGTCAATGTAAGTGGCAACGATTGCCTTGGCTGCGCTGTTCTAGATTTTCAACAAAATACTTATGAAAAGATTTTACATAAACAAAGTTAATTTAGAATTTGCAATGAGTAATAATTAAAGTTATCCAGTCCGGCGGGACTAAAGTACTAAGAGCGAATTGACGTATTACCGAATTACATGTTTCCCGGCCACGTATTTCCAGCGAAACGAAAATATGAGGCTTTAAGTACTTGGCAGTTTTACCCTCTGAGATTTCGAGTAAATTGATTTTGTCGATAGTTGTACTGACAGCAATCACCTAAGTTTTTTCTATTTTTTTTGAGAAGATTGGAAATTTTATAATAAATCTATGGATTTCAGGGACCCACTCAAACTATCGTTGGCACCCTTTAAAGTTCATAAACATTGACAGTATCTGGTGATATCACGAAACTGTGTCGGCCACCCTGATATGAAATGAAATAATTCAAAATTCAATTTAAATAACAAGCAATCAAATATCAGATCAAATATGTCTTATTACAACTATACATCGAGAAATTAAAAGAACGTAACTTGCAAAAACTAAAAAGAAAAATTGAGAAGTACGAGAACTACTTACCATACACTAGTGAGCATGGGCGACTGGTTCCAAATCGATTCTTAAGGTATTTTTTATCAATTTTGGTCTTTTTTCTTTTGGTAATGGAAACCAAAGCTTTTTTAAATATTTATCGAATGATTGAAAGAATTTGGTGAAAACAACCACCCTTTTTTGCAGTATATTTCAGTTTCAAACTATCGCCACCATACAACGGGAATGGTGCTTGCGAATTGATACAAAATGGGAAACAAACAGTGGCGGGTATGATTCAACCTGAATTAAAGGAGTTCTAGACCTCACGCCGCGCAGCTTTCTGATTTTCTGGAATATTCCATGCAGTTCTTTAGTGCATAAATTATTGCGCAAGTCCGTATACTGACGTATATTATGTATAAATATTGCTAATACAATTTTATAAAATGATAAATTGGCATGAATAAAATTTAGAAATGAATCCTGCGTGGTCTTATTCAATATTAGAGTAAAATATTCCTTATTTCATTCATAAATAGGCAACAAGTCATCAATTTTCTACAGGAGAAAAATGAGAGAAAAAGAAAAAAGTCATAACTCTAGTATACATATTGTTTGCTAACTGTGGAGGTGCATAAAATCATTTCGACTGGCACGAAGCGTTCATATATGATGCCTATATGTGTATTCTTTAATTAGATGCATTTCTGATGAGAATTTTGGCGCTTTCAATTACATTTCTGATCCAACTAATTTCCGTTGTTAGTTTGTAGGTGATCCCTGCTGTATTAATCAAAAAGCCTTTCAGCTTTTTATTTGTTAAAATTAATGATAAAGTATGTAGATAACACACATGCATAAAAAATTTGTACAATAAGGAAGTTTCTGGTTGTACAAAACTAAACATACTTCTTCAGCTATAAAATTTTCTTACTTCCACAGTGGCAAAAAACAGAAAAATACATTTTATTTGCTGTTCAATAATCATAATTCAATATTATTTAAAGATACATGGTGGATTATTTTAAAGACCTTACACAATTCAATAAGACTTAAATTTTGAAAATTAATGAGGGAACTGCTGCATAAACATAGTATTATTTCCTATAGGTTAAATAATATTGAAATTTTCATTGACCACATAGTTTCAAAAGGTTAAGAATAACTTATCTTTGCAATCTTTCATTCCTTTTGAGACGGAGCTCACGAGATGTACTCAGTGTGTTAGGGTGTACCACATGCTGTAGGAGGCGCATTCCGAGTGCCTAATATTGTGAATTTGTTTTCACGTATCTGCGTCTCAGGAAGCACTGGAATGTTTTTCACACAAATGGAAAACTCATGGATGGCGTAGTAAAAATATGCACGCTTAGTTTTCGTTTGAAATTTTAAGCATATCTATGTAAATGAAATGAAACGTTTTCGGTACATTACTCTAAATTCAAAAATTTTGCTATTTCTAAACATTTCAGGTACCTGAGAATCCATTACAGCTAACAAAACAAAGTTAGCATGTCTGTCATTCTGTCCTTCTGTCGTTTTGCCGTTCTGTCCTTGACGCTTTTTCTGTTCGCGCATCACGTAAAAATCACTGACGCGAATGAAATGAAAATCTGTGGCATGATATGTGGTCACCCAACTTAAACCATAGGTCCCGAAATTTTCAAAAACTTTTATGAGATTTCGAGACTTCACGAAAATCGTTTCAAACTGTGTGAATCTTTGTTCGCGCATCACGTAATAATGACTAAAGTGAATGAAATTAAATTTTGTGACATGATACGTAGTCACTGAACTAAACTGTGGACGTCGAGTTTAAAAAGAATTTTGATTAGATTTTGATATTTTCCGAAAATTGTTGTAAGCTGCGTATATTTATGTTCGCACATCACGTTATAACGACGAAAGCGACTGATATGAAATTTTGTGACTTGAGATTCGGTTGCTCAATTTAAACTATAGGAATCGAATTTTGAAAATATTTTTATTAGATTTTCAGATTTTTTGAAAATCGTTTTAAAATGCGCCAATTTTTGTTCCAGCATCACGAAATAAAGACTACAGAGAATGAAAGGAAATTTGGTGACACTATCGGTGGTCACTCAACATAAACTATGGACATCGAATTTTTCGAAAAAATTAAATAGTATTTTGAGTTTTTGATAAAATTATTTAAAAATGCGTAAATATTCGTTCACGCATCACATAATAACGACTAAAGCTCATGAAATGAAATTTAGTGACATTTTAGGTGGCCACTAAACTTAAACTACAGGTGTCGAATTAAAAAAAAAATGATTAGATTTTGATATTTTTCAAAAGATTTTCCGAAATGTGAAAATATTTGTTGGTACGTTCGTATAAACCACTGAAGCTGATGAAATAAAATTTAGTATCGTCACAGGTGGTCACTTAAACTATAGGCGTCAAAGTACTTTAAAAAATTTTATGCACTTTTAGATTTTGTGAAAACTCAGTACATGCGTGTTCCATTCCTGAAAAATGGCAATAAAATAGAATGAAATTTGGAATTAGGGTAGATTCAAGCTAATTTAGACTCTAAATGCCAAAACTTTTTTAAATATTTCATAGATTTGGGGATTTTGAGAAAATCGTATAAATCTTTGTTCTCGCATCCCTTAAAAATTAATTAAAAGAGTACAGTGAAGTTTATCAACATGATCAGCAACAACTCAAAAAACAAATGCCTTGATTTTTTTGAAAAATTTGAATACATTATATTTTTTAAATGTTTATTTGCTTTTTTAGATTTTGTGTGTGGGCAACACTTTAATATCTATAGTGAAACAAACAAATTTAGTTACAGGCTAGGAATGACCTCTTGACTTGAAAAGCTCATTAAACCAGAATAACACTTTAATTTTTACAAAAAAAAAAAAAAAAATTCTCTATGGCCAATTTATTCATCATTTTGTCACTCTCTAACTTGTAATCTTTAAGCAATATAATTTTTGCTGTAATTCCATTGTATATTGGCAATAGAATAATATTGGGATAGCATGAATAGCATGTACCATGCATTGAATAGCATGTACAGCTGCGGAAAAAAAAAGTCCCACTGGCTCTTTATTTCGCCGTCGTTCGTCATACAGGAAAGTTAGCGGGTGTCCAGAAAAGGACTCCCTGATTTAAAAATTAAATATCTCGAAAGCAAAGATCGATAGAGGAATGCAGTAAACGGTATGTTTATTGTGAGGGCTGTAAGAATTTTATACAGCAGTTTGAAGTAATAGTTACAAAAGCTGCTAACAGATGGCGCTGTACGCTATACAGCTCATTATCAGCATACATAAATGAAATAATCGTATGAAAACATTCTTTGCAAAATATCACATCATAATGTTTTCAAAATGTTCACCATTGGCACTACAGAGGTGGCGCAAACGAAGAATGATATTTGCCATCACATTTCGTAGTGTCTCAACAGAAATGGATTCACATGCCACAGAGATCGCCGATTCAAGCTCGTCCAGTGTGGCGGGATGCTTCGGGTAGACAATGTCTTTCAATGTGCCCCACAAAAAATAGTCACTGGGAGTCAAATCTGGCGAATATGGAGGCCAATCCATGGCTGCAGCAGTAAATTTTGGATATTCTAAAGCAATGACTCGATTCCCGAAGTATTCATCAAGAAAGCGAAACACTTGTTCGGTACGATGTGGTCGGGCTCCATCTTGCATAAACCATTCAGTACGTTTTCGATCCTCTAACACTTGCTGTGTGGTGACAAATTGTTCCAAAATTGCAACGTAACGTTCACTAGTGACCGTTTCTCGAATAAAAAAAGGGCCAATAATGCATCTGCTGCATACTGCAGCTCACACAGTAACTTTAGGAGAATGCAGGGGTTTCGCTTCACACCAATATGGGTTTTCGGAACCCCAAAATCGCCAGTTCCGTTTATTCACGAATCCATTCAGGTGGAAGTGTGCTTCATCTGTAAACCAGATGCAGCCAACATCAAATCCTTTCCTATCAATCATTGTGAGCATCTGATTAGCAAAGTCAACCCTTTGTTGCATAGTTCGTACGGGTATGGCCTGGTGAGTTTGAATTTTGAATGGAAACATGTGTAGTATCTTTCCCTAGTAGCACAACTAGTTCAAAAAACGTTTAAATTACGTTGGAAACACATTTTTTGACGTTAAAAAACGTGTTTTAAACGTCTTTTGGACTAATTGTGCTACTGGGGTTCTCAGTATTTTATGCGTGCTTGAACGCTTCAAACCAGTCTCAGATGCAACTCTACGAACGGATGACATTGGATTTTGCTGAATAATTCCAGAAACTGTGGCGACATTTGCAGGCGTAACTGCAGTTTGCTTGCGGCCAACATTCCCCACTAGATCATCAGTTACGGTGCCTGTTCGTTGAAATTTGGCGAAGTGCGTATGAATGGTTTTCGCATCGGGTCCTTTTGGAATATTAAATCGTGCTTGAAAACTGCGCCTTGTTGCCGTAGGACTCTCTTTTAACCTGTGTTACTCTAGTATCAGAAAAACGCATTGTTCAATGGAATACATGGTTTTACCCTCTTCCTTCGGTACGCTAAACTCCTTTCACGCTTCAATAGTGGAACTGATCGCTCTGGGCTTCGGATCACTATTTATACCAGGCATTACGTATGGCGATTACAGCTCCATCTGCTAGCAGCTTTTGTAACTATTATTTCAAACTGCTGTATAAAATTCTTACAGCTTTTACAATAAACATACCGTTTACTGCATTCCTCTATCGATCTTTGTTTTCGAGATATTTAATTTTGAAATCAGGGAGTCCTTTTCTGGACACCAGGTGTATTCATCATTCATTTGCCATTCGTTTGCAAATAACGCATACTTCAATTTGCATAAGGGGCCGTCTTCATATTTAAGTTAGTTTTTCTCAATGGTAACACTGTATTTTGACTTCATCAAACGAAAGAAAACCTTCAAATTACCCTGAATATAAATTTACACTATTTTTTTAAGATAATTTCCGGAGATATTGCGAATTATTTTTTGCGGGTTTTTAAGGGACTTTTTGCAAATTGAAAAACGCTATTTGTAGGTTCCGAACTTTCGCCGTTCATTCATTTCGCTCAAGAGAGTTAAAAGAAATAAACATTATTTTCAAGGAAATAATTTTTTCCATCTCTCTTAAAGTTTTTTGTAGTAAGAATATCAAGGGTAGAAATTAGAATCTTTAGTCAGTGGTCCAAATGACCCGTGAGTTCATAAGTTCCGGGGTTCGTACACATGATTAAAAGGAAAAATGCAAAATGACTGCTCACGATTTTGAAAATCTTTCTAATTTTGAAATTGTTATTGACTATTTCCCTTGATGGTTCTCTTAGGTGAAATGTTTGCTGGAGTGAGAGGCTGCTCGCTGCTCTTCTGACTACAAGCATGAATGTTACTACGGTCAAACTTGAAGAATGGTTCATGATTGAAAATTTATTTGTTTGAATTCCATGTAAAAAACGCAATTACTTTTTTGCCGACCCAATATTATCACTGAGTTTGTTATTTCAGATGTTTGTTATTTCTGTCTTTCTTCATTTAATATTATCGTATGCAAAGTGCAGTATTCTTATAATAATTTTGGCGGAATTTTAATTTATATTCAGATGAAAATTTAGACAGAAAAACGTGATTTTGGATGTTTTTTTGAATGTTTGATAAAGTATGGGGAAATACAAAGACCCAATGTTTCCAATATTAAAAAAGGTCAAATTCATGCCTCGAATATTGAGGAAGTTAGTTTTTTCAGAAATAGGACGTTGTATTAGAAGACATACATCTACTGCATCTAATTTTATACCTGGAAAATATTTTATCTGGGGGAATATGGTAGCGGACGCAACAATAGACGCTTTATAGAATCACCATAAACTGTAAAAACCTCTAATTTATTTGCTTCAAAATTTGATACTTTTTAATACCGCTATCTTTTACTGTGTTTTTGCTCAAAAGAAATCTAATTTACTTATATTTTAAGCAATTTTCAAAAAAAAAGTCACATAATAAATTTATATATGGTCCCCTTAACTCATGAAAATAACATATTTTATTTAATATAAATTAAACTACCGAACGTAAAAATTTGAAATTTTGCACAGCCATGTAATATTACTTTCTGCATCTATTTTCATCGAAATTTGGCTATGTTTCTATTCATATTTTTTTTAAAATTAATTTAATAATTCATAATTCATAGTAATATTTTATTTAAATTCATAATAACATTAAATTATGTTTGGGTCGTTTAGTTCTAATAGTACGAATAAAAATCAGCTTCTTATTATCAACATTATACGAGATATGATTTATGAAAATTATGAAAATTATGAAAATTATGAAGTATGAAAAAATATTTTAACATATGGGGGGGGATTTTGTGTGCTCATAACTCACCCATTTTCAGTTCAAATTTATTGAAAATGGGTATCCGGGGTTAAAATGAGCCAAATTTTTGAAATATGAAGTGAAATCTAGGGGTTGCTATTGGGAAAAAAAAGTTGGTGTGAATTTTAATATGCAGATGGCCCCTTATGCAATTTTTATCTATAGCAAATTAAAGTTTACGTCAATCGAAAACGATTGGTATCTGTAACTTTGCTGTATGACGATCGACGGCTGAAAAAAGTACAAGTGGGACTCTTTTCGCAGCTGTACCATTCCCTTGTACGCCTACAGTGGTGACGAAAATCAGGCTTAATGGAAATTTGCAGTGCTAATCAGTCAGCGAGAGTTACTTCAGCTAATATAATATGAAGTTAATAATAAATAATACGGATAGTTTGATTGTAAAACCTCGTTCTAAAAGCATCAACATTTTGCACATTGCATGCCCAAAATGGCATATTTAACTAAAAAAAAATATTTTAATTAAATCAAGAAATAGTCAACAACAAATGAGTAAATTTTAAAATTGTAGATATTTAGGGGGTCATTTTTTCCTATAAAAATGCTGTGTTCCTATTCAAATATAAATATATTAGACAATTTCGAACTTTAAAAAAAAAATGCAGGATAGTTCCTGTACAGTACATGTTTAAAGTGGCACAATTTGTTGTATTGTTTAAGTTGCGGGATGTTGCTTATAGACGAATTTTAACTATAACCGTCCTTGTATATTTTACTAAAGCGTTTAAATTCCATTAGTTTGCTTCTCAATATTAATTTTTTAAGGTGTGTCTGATAAAAATCTGAACTGCTTCTTTGGCATGGTTTCATAATGATGTAAATTTAATACTTCACTGTGTTACATAAGCACATTTAAAAATTTGAACTACAGTTAAAGGTTTAAAAAATGAAAATAGTTCTAAATAACATTGTTAAAATTAATGTGGAAATTTTTAGCAATGTCTTCGTTATTAATTTTTACTATATATTTTTATCATGTGTAAAACAATTAATAAATTTCTTTCAAGCATTTATCAGTGCCTTTTTTATGCTTATCTTTTTATAACAAGCTGGTTTGATAATGTGCGAAAGAAAGAAAATGTTCCAAGAGCTTTTGGGAAAAGTGGTTAAGTAGAAACTGGAAAACTGCCAATTTGCTACTGCAAAAATTACCCATGCATAAAATGTTGGAAGTGTAAGCAAACGGGAGTCATATAAATGTTTAGGAAGCTACATTTTAAAATTTGAAAAATGTATTTATGTAAGTAAAAGTTTTATGAATGAAAGTGCAAAATGCTGTGGAAATAGGACCTTTTTCCTTAATGCGTTTGGAAAATCTGATACAGGCTCTAACATTAATATACTTTCGAAGTGAAATAATTCCAGAACTATATACTGAGATTTAAAGTAATTAAAAAACTTTGTAAAAAATACACATAAGAAGTAATAGGTAAGAGGATTTGTGTTTTTTACAAAGTTTTTTAATTACTTTATCGTTTAACACCAGTATTTTGAGTGATTTTTCTACTGAGATTTAGTTTTTGGTAGGAATAATCCCCGGTTTCTTCGGTTTAAAATTTTCTGTCCAACTCACAGTGCGAAAAATGGATCTCATGCAATTATTTCTTTAATAAATAAAATATTTTTAAAAATATTTTCCGAATTTAGATTGATATATGCCGTAGCATATTGTTAGCATATAACGAAAAACCTTAGGTCACCAATTTTCACTAAATATATAACAATTGAAAATTTTCGGACTGAAGAAATCCATTCGAATTCTAAAATAACTCGGCTTTGAAAATAATCAGGTCTTTCTTTTCTTATTTTATTAACCACACGACAAATATACTATTTACAACACATATACAGATCCATAAAACAAATCGAAGGAACATTTTAAACTCTACGGTTTCATCTTAGAACATGGCATTTTAACCCTTTAAGGCGCAGTGATCCCGCTCTGGGAACACCCAACTCTGACGTTTTGACTGCTGCCAGTCACGAAGAATAGATTTGATTTCTATAAAAATAGTTGCGGGTGACATAGCTCCGCGAGAATCTTTCACTTTTTAGCACGTCATTTCCCGTAAGAAAATGGTCACGATTATTTTTAACAGCACTGACATCTGCTGAAAAATGGAAGAATGCGAGAACATTTGCAGAGATTGCCCAATGCTGAAAAAAGGACAGCCGTTGCCATCGCTCGACTTAACTACCAGCAAGATGGCGGACGATCGAAACGTTCATCGCGTGCCACACATCTAGAGACCCTTTATTTGACGATAGCTGGCTGTACTGGCGCACAGCCAGCTGCGTCAAAAAAGGTTCTCTAGATCTATGGCACGCGATGAACGTTTCGATCGTCCGCCATCTTGCTGGTAGTTAAGTCGAGCGATGGCAACGGCTGTCCTTTTTTCAGCATTGGGAAAGGGTTGCGCCTCAAAGGGTTAAACTGCGTAGTAGCAGGGTCTGGAAAAAATCGCAACAAAAAATATTTCCCCATCGGCGCCCCTCGTGCAGGGAAATGGACGCGACTCTTCGGAGTCGCGACGCTGTCCATCTCTTCTGAACGTACCCCCAATGTTTGTAAGATCACATATGTTTAAATCTGAAATTTCCAGTTTAAACGTAAACACAGACAGCAAATCAAGTTCTTTGAACATCTATTAACGCTCAGCAGTGTTCTCTTACCGTTAGCAAAGCTTCAGAGAACATTGCTGTGCAGCCTGGGAGGATCCTGTTTTCAGAAACCACATACTATAGAATCCGAACTCTTTATCATCCATAGTGTTTTCTGCAGCTTATATAAAAATTTTAACAAATAGATAAAGCAATTATATTTTTAGGCTTATACACGCTGTCATGTCCGAAACCGTCTAATAATCTGGGTTCATGGGAATTCATTAGCTCTGATGCTATACTTATAAACATGGTAGTTGCTTTGTCGAAATTGTGTAGTATATATGTTTCTTTATATGCATGTCAAACAAAGGATTAATATACTTAAAATGTGAGAGGCATAAAGGTTTACTAAGAAAGGACGAATGTGTGAATTCAGAGGAAAGATGAACACTTTTTATCAATATAAAAGTTCGTATTAAACATTTTTTTTTTTTATCATATGAGTGTTATAACTTATTTTAACCTTTAAGCACCAAGTACGTTTAGATATCTTGTATTAATTATCTTGATGTTTGTATTAATTTGCGAAAACATTGCTCAAAAGATTTTATTAACTTGATTTCTTAAATATATGTATGTATCTAGATAGATAGATAGATTTATTTCTGTTATTACTATTATTATTATTTATTTATTTATTTATTTATTTATTTATTTATTTGCGGATTATTCGCAGAACCGGTCGCAAGGATGTCCTTAGATAATTAGGCTTTGTTTAAGAAATGTTAAAGATCTTTAATAATTATAAAATTTTCATCTTAATTACAAAGTGATATTAACATTCAAAATTGCCTAAATTGTTAGGCAGTCCATTTTAATGCAAAACTAAATGCATAATTTAAAATAAGATTTGTAGCAAGTAAAAATTGATTATCTATTAATTTATGGTCTTCACTAAATAAAATTTATTTACCCTATTCGTGATTTTGTCTAAATTAAAATGAAGAAATAAATATTTAACACAGATAAAAAGTGTCCCAATTTTTCCGTGCGAGAACTTTTAGATACTATCAAACACCACTATGTTACTGACAAACATTTACAAGTAAATATCTATATAGCATTTAATTCCTTCGCAAAACCATTCCTGTTAAAATGCTTGCATAGCAGTTGTAGAAAACACGTTGTAATTCTCATTTTGTTTGCATTTCCACTACGGATCTTCCGAACTGACACATTTCTATTAGCAACGCATGAATTATTTCTGGTGATATATTTTCCATCATAATATTTTGAAAAGATAGTCTGAACATTTGGAAACTGGGAAATGATATGTATCCTCATCTACTGCGAAAATATCAGTGCTATTTTATGTGGAATGGATTTGGCTCACTGTAATGATGTGGATAATAATGTAGAATCAACGCGATGATAATGATAGGTAACATCATGATTTTGCGGATCATTTTTCGTAATATTACAATGTACGCTTAGTCTAACCGTTCGGTTATGCTGAAAGCATTGACTTTTCCGTAATAGAAATGATTTTGTTTCGAGTTTTTGATACCTGGTGGTAGTGTTGTTCAGAAATATTTTTAGAAATAATGAGCAATTTAAAATTAAATCTTAAATTGTTTGATCAAATCTCGTTAGAGTGAGGGATATAAGAGCATATAGATGTCAAAGATATCAGTGGGGAGAGGAACAACGAATGTGAGACAAATATTTATATATTTATTTATATTTCGTTATATTATCGATTTTTACAAGATGATCTGTGATTTTACAGCTAATAATGTTGTGGAACAGCTAAGAATTCCTAATTCTTCCTAAACTAACCCTCCTATTAGAAAAAAAAAAAAAAAAAAAAAAAAAAAAAAAAAGAAAAGAAAAAAAAGAAAAGAAAAGAAAAAGAAAACTATAGTTTCACTGCGTCGATCTCCCTCTGATGACTCTTGACATTATATATTTGTATTTTCTTTATTGCTTATTTTTATTTTGTTGTTTTAACAAAGACTTAAGGACTTTTTCATGAATCTAAAAGAGCTAAACTTTTATTATTCATGATCCATTACACCGGTCAACACGATTTTTGGGTCTGACTTCTAGATGTTAAATTTTAGTTTCTCCTACACCCAAACTAAGGGATATATATATATATATATATATTTAAAGATTGCATTTGTAGAAATTAAAGCAATTTTTCAATTTTTTGTCAAAAATCACTGATTTTTATATATTTTTTATAATTCAACTCTAAATTATGATCAGAAAAGTTTTTGCTGGATATAAAATCATTTTTATTCAAGATTTGCGATAAACAATAACATATAAATGTAAAATAATTATTTTGTTGAGTATTCTTGTTACATAAATCATCATTTTTTCAGACGCAATCAATTACAGTTTTTAGTATATTACTTTGCATAATTGCGTTGATAAAATAAAAATATTACATACTAAATATTATAGACAATATTATTATAATAATACAGTTTACTTTCGGGTTAATAAAAGTGCTGCCATCTTTCGTTTATGAAATAAATTAAAATATACTTATCGACGTAAATCAGACAAAAGCAAACTTTAAGAACTAAAAATGAAAATTTAAGTGTTTTTAAATGTCTAGAATCAGAATTTATGCATGAGAACAGACCCCCCCCTCAACAACAACAAAAGAAATTATTTTGACCGGTGTTATTAACCTGCTCCTTCTGTTTAACAGCGCTTAAGATATCTATAGTTCAATGGGGCTTATATATATTTTTTTTTCCATAGGCAATTTTTGTATATACAGGGAGTCCCATAAATACCGCACAATCTCTGATTAGCCTGATTCCTTCTTGAGAGTGATAAAAAATGCCTAAAGCGCTGTACCTGTACGACCCATAGTTTTCGAGAAAAATAGGAAAAACAAAGCATTGCGTCATATCCAGTGCAAGGAGAAACAATTAGAAACATTTAATTGGACACTGGATTAGGTATGGGATACTTGTTTTATGGCCGTTACACTCATCATATCTGACACCTTTGGATTCCTTCCAATGGAAACGTTTGAAAAATTTTATCTATCGAGACTTAACTGCAAAAAAATGATTCAGCCTCTCCCCTTCATGCTCTGTGTATTTATGTGGGCACCAGTTTGATGCAACGTTCGCAGTTAGCCATTACACGGCGGGGGGGATATTTTGGACGTTTAATTAATATCTTTGCTCCTTGGATAGACATCCTGGATATTAAAGGCGTTGTCTAGTCCTTAGAGAAATAATACCTCAAATCTCTTATACAGGTCTATTTTATGTTACTTGGAGGATCTTGAACTTCTAATAAATGTACCCATTACCCAACTCTGATGGCTTATAGATGACCAACGGATAACTTTGTGCTGTGTGGGACCGGATACGACGTTTTTGCATTTTTGCGCATTTTCTTGAAAACAATGGGCCGTAGATGTATGGTTCTTTGGGCATTTTTTATGTACTACAAACGAGGAATTTGGCTTTGCAAAGTTTGGGCAATATTTATGTAATACCCTGTATATATGTGTCTGTATGTATAAAATACTATTCATAATGAAAAAAAAAATATATTTTTTTTCCTTAATTCGTTTCGTTTTATGCCTCACCATGGCACAGTGGTTATGTCACTGAAAATTGTCAATGGCCGAAGTGTAAAGGTCCAAGTTTGGATACCATCGCGCGGCTGTTGATCTAACTTTCTGAAGTTTTGGTAGGTTTTCTCCAAATGTAACGTGAATGCGCGTTAGAACCCCTTAGTAAGTCTTCCTACCAAGGTGCCCCCCATCCTTGGCAGATCTCCCTAGCGTAGCGTTGTCATAATCACACAAACAAGCAAACCAATTCATTTTATTATTCTATAACACTATGACCAATTTTTAAATGGCTCAGTAACATCAAATGCACCATATGAAATTGTTTCGCTTTTGAATCAAACTTTACTAGCAGTACAAGTTTTACAAGTCAGGATGTTTTTCTACAGATATAGAACAAATACCAGCCATTTTATATGCAACATGCATTTACCAATACTTTGTTGGCATATATTTAGGATTTTTACTAAAATTATATTTGAAATTTATTAAAAGGCTTTCATTCATTAGAAATGATTTATCTGCATATTTTATATCAGTGTACAAAAGAAATACTTCATCATTAACTTCATTACGGAGAGAAGGTATTTTTTTATATGCACACTTAAATAATTGTAACAAACAATCCCAAAACAAAAACACAAATTCAGCAATTCTAGTTAGCTTTGCGAAAATATGTAACTAACTTTCTAACATATTGTTTTATTTCAAAATGAACTGAAATCTCAATCATTAGCATTATTTTCAAATGCGTCTTTTCATTCTTTCATTCACTTAGATTTTTTTTATTAATTTATAAATCCTTTGTTAAATTACGCATTTCATTTCAAGATTACTTATTCCGAATACTTGTCTCCAAGCACGTTATGCATCTTAAAATAAATGATAATTTAACCGTTCAAATTATTTCCAAGGGTAGGAAAAAAACGCTTCCCTTTTTTGTATCAAACGAAATGCTTACAATTTGCACACTACAAAACATTCCCTTGAATTTAAGCATGTTAAGATTATTGAAAAAAGTAAATTCCTTTCATATGATAAAGCTTGAATGAAAACATATTTCTTTGTCTTTTTGAGCATTTTAGTCGTTTGAATTCATCATTCTTCTCCCTCAGATGAAAAATATTTCCAGTGCCATTTTTTATCACGCCGTTTCCCATTATGAATAATACATCTGAATGAAATATTTCAATTTTGTTTTTAAAATTATTACATTATTTTTCGTTCAATTTGCTGCATAACAAAAGAATCTGAAACGTGCAGAAAAAAATCATAATTTTTGTCATTTTTAAAAACGAAACGCCATTATTTTAAATGATGCTGTGTTTTTCTTCTAATGAGGTGTAAAAGAATTTTAAATTAACATTTATGATATGCTGTAGTTTATTAATGATTCATATTTTATTTTGGGAGAATAAATTCATTCGAAGGATTGCAAATTATGGATGATAACTGTTTTTTAAAGCACAGAGGGGTATGATTTAGTTAAAGAATTTTCTTTAAGTACTGTACAACTATGGATTCATTTTTTATTGCCTTAATAAAAGAATAAATCTTTAATTTAGTGGTTGGTGTTATATATATATACCATTCTGATATATTAATTAAAGTGGCATATACAAAATAAATATAAGGGAATACACATATTATTATGGTAATGATTATCATCACTCAGTCGAACAACAATAAGTTTTCATCAATTCCATATGGAAAAATTGTTGTAAAAAAAAATTAGCAAGCAATGCGACACAAAATAGAGATATATACAAACATTGTAAACAAAACAATATCACTTCTTAAAAGAATATTAAAATCGCTATGGGTGCATTACATTTTCCCCTCAAATGCGTAAAAGTCCAGTTTCGCTGGGTGCATAAATTTCAACTTCGCAATATACCACTCAGTGGTTGGTTGTGACGCTCTATGAACGTTAACAAATCTCATCCCCACACAACACACAAATAAAAATCAAGGCTTTAATAAGATTTTCAACATCTATTTATTTGGTGAAATCTAGACTATCACAAGTGAAAATTTTATCGGTATGCTACTTCTTGTTACTTTACGTTTAAATTATTCATCTTTTGTACGTGCTACATCCACCTGCCATTTATCATTTTTGTTTTCAAGCTCCACATCAGTAAAAAAAATATTGTCATTATGTTTCGTAATTATAATCATGTTAGTTTTATTGCTACTGCTATTATGCTTTGAGAGTATCTTCAATTGACGAAATGTTGCATTTCATTTTGATAGGCTTAACGGGTGAACAGCTATAAATTCTTATTCACCTACTCATATGAAGAAAGTACCTGGATTTTAAATTAATATAATGTTTACACGTACGTCTCTTTTTTAAATACGAAACTTAAAAACACAGAAAAGTGTGTCCTAAATGCATAACTTTAAAGTTATTTAGGAGACTTTCGTCTTTGAAAAACAGCGTATACATGACATTATTACTTCTGCGGCCAGTTCATAGTGAATCCCATTTGGTTCTACAACAGCCAAACCCTCACGGCATAACTGCCCTACAGCTTTTAGAAAATCGCGTAAATTCAAAGTTTTCTTATACATCAACTGAATCGGGCTTTTTCTGGAGGGCTGAGAGATATAGAATTTGGAGATGGTGCTAAAGTGTGTATTCCGAATTTCAATTCAATTGATTTTGCAGAGTTCATTTATACCCCCAAGACTGGAATACAAATTCTGTTGAAATCCGTGATATTGAGGATTTCACTTTCTTTTACTCTATTTCTTGGGAGAAACTGAATACAGAATTACTTTTATCGACCTTTTGCTTTCGTTAAAATATGCCAGAAGTCAAACAGAAACTGAGTTGTTAAAAACTGTAAAATATTAATTTTCTCTTTCTTTCTTTTTCTTTTCTTTTCTTATATTTTTCACGCATGGATGAAGGAGGCACTTTAGTACCGATATGCACACAAACTTGATCTGTTGTGAGTAAGATCAACCAGAAACATCATGTGTAGTACTATATATTTTAAGTTTAATAAATAAAATTTAAACAGCTAAATGATATCAATCTCAATAACAGAATGAAAATATTATAAATTATTGTTTATAATGATACAGCTTATATGGCAAAGTACTCTTTTTTCATGTAAATGTAACATTGTGTCAAAACATGCTATTAGAATTATTTGTATAAATACATTTGAACTGCCTCGAATTTTGCTGTGTTGCCCACGAGCCGTAAATAGGAAATTCAAGCACTTTATCTTCAAATCTCGTTTACTTCACTATATCGCACTTGCATACCTTCAAGCATACCTTCAATGATATTTGATGAGTTTATTGTGCAATCTGATACCATGTGATGTTTATAAACCAGCTAAATTAAGCAACAGCTATAACAAGTAGAGGCCATATCAGGCCGTTCTGTCCTGATCACTGAAACAAATCATCACATTGAATTCTTGTTAGGGTGATCACTTTTGAACACCAAATCTTTTTGGAAGATTTTCGTTTGTTTTATTAGTAACTGTGTCTTTATTTAGACATTATTGTTTAAACAGTAGAACAATTATAAACAATATGAATTAGAAAACTTTTACAAAATTATTTAAAATTTTATTTCACGTATGTGAAATAATGCTAATTCTTTCTTTTAATATTTGAATTACGTATTGTAGCAAAATTTAATTTCCGAAATTTATATTTTTAGTTATTCTTTAACAAAAAACTAAATAGATTAGGGTAAACCATATAGCTATTGCCCACTTAAGGATTAAGTTCAGTAATTGCCCACAGCTAAAATGAACGTTAGGAGTCAAAATTCATCACAAATTTCCAACCAAGCACAAAGAAGATATTTTTTAATTTTATCCTATTAATGCAACACTACTTTAATATCAAATAAAAAAAAAGTGTATGCGTGTAATCTTAAAGCACGGTTGAAGTAAAACTTCTTTGACGTTTACGACACATATCACTGAAATGATTAAACTTTAACTTAAAATAAATATCATAATATAATATAATTATACTTATTATTCATGAACTTTACAAAGATTATATAAATGTTATATTCATATTATTCATTGGAAATTGGTACTTGAATGTCATCATAATTTTTTATGTATGAAATTATAGGTTTGTGGAAACTATAATGTGAAAACATAAATTTTACTCTCTAAATTTGCCAATTTTCTTGAAAATAAAGCATTTATCGTTGTACCGAAACGCGTTGTTCATTGAAGTCGAGAAGTATTCATAGTTAGATCCAAATTTTCTCTTAAAAATCAACTAACGGCTGAGATTCTTGAGAGCGAAAATTAACATTAAAATCTCCAGTAAGAATCATCGGTAATTCATGATAATTACTTAGAATCCAGTAAGTCCATGTTGTAGTATTATTCTTTAACTGTTTTCTTATACCATTGTTCCGTCTGGAGGTTGGGTTTAAATGGGGGGAATGTCCCTAGTCTAGTATTATACTTTAACTGTGTTCTTTAACTGATGTTTTCCTCTGTTAGTTGGGCTGGAATGCAGGTAGTGTAAGTTTTTTTTTTGTGTGTGTTTTTCTATCACAGTATTCTTAAGCATTGATTTTGTCTGCTGGTAGGTTTCGAATTATTATTCTGTATCCGTGTTTTTAAACTGCAGGTTCTGTCTATTGTTTGGGATTGATTGCTGCCAGAGTCCGTTTCTTTGTGGTGTTCCATCGCCGTGTTAAACCGTTGCTTGCTCCGTCTTGAGGTTGGGTTAGAATCCACGGAGTGTCCATTTGTTATTCTTTTATTTTGTTATTAAACCATTTGCAGCTAGTTTTTGTTTCTTTGTGGTGTTACATACCCGTACTCATAAATCGTTGTATATATATCATTATAAATATATATATCATTACTATATATAAATATATATATATCATTATACTACATATATATTATAAATATTGCGTTCATAGAACTACATTCTTCTAAATTTACTAACGTTTCTTAAAATCCAGCTTTTGTGCAAAATAATAACTAATCACAGACATGACATACATAATATTTAGGAGTTTAATGGCCTAACGGCCAATGTAACTGCCATTTGACAAATAATAATATCACTTCTCTTCGAAACCATCGCCTACAATCATTACGAAATAGTATTCTAAGACAATTATGTAATTAAAATACATGTGAAGCGAGTAATTAATATATATCACGTTCTTAAGTTTATGTGTTTAATTTTTTGAAGTTCCGCTAATTCATCGATCTCCATTTACTTCGCCTCGATGGAAATAGAAACAACCTGAGATGCGCAGAAGCAGAAGATGCGCAGTTACCCAGTTTGCGTAGCGCCATCTGTTTGCTACTACGGCGTTATCCAACTTTCTAAGAAAAGTGTCCCCTCCTATAAATTTACCTTCGTGGGATCGAAGTATGATCCTCCAACAATGTACTTAAACGAAAATTTCCCTCTGCTGTTTAGATTCGTTTACAGCCACTGTCCCTTTAATTGTGGTGTTCCACCCCCTTGTTCTGTCTGCAAGTTGGGTTACAATCCAGAAAAGGTGTTCTTAAACTGACGTTTCCATCTACTGTTCCCAGGGACCGATCTTGGGGCCCAAGGGAGATATACTTTTGGGGGCGCCTGCACAAAAATTTTCCACAGAATAATAAGTTAAAACCAATTATCATTCCTAAGTTAACCATACGTAAACATTTACAAATCAGTAAAATGTCACGACAGATACCACTTACATGAATTTTACGATTTTGAAATGTTTTTATGGGTATTTACAACCGTCACACGTCTTTGAAAAGATAAAAGGAGGAGCATGCTGAGGTGTCCGAGCGATTTTGCGAATATCGAATTTATCGAATGTCGAATCGAATGCATAATTTTTAGCGTTACATGTAGCATTAACTTAAAAATTTTGAATATTTGTGATGAAATGAAGTAATCAGACATTTTTCTCTAGAGACAATTTTAGTAGCTATTATGATTACATAAAAGGAAGTTTTGGGCCCCTAGAAATTGGGGGCCCAAGGTACGTGCCCCGAATGCCCCGCCGTAACCGGAACAGTCCCTGACTGTTCCGGTTCGATTGCCGGCAGGTTCCATTGTGATTTTCCAAAACCATGTATTGTATATTATTCATCTAAAAATAAGAATTATCGAGAACCTCCTGTGAGGTTGGGATTACATGTAAAATATTATGTTGGATGTACCTTCCAAACGCTTATTGATATATAAATAAAGTTGATGTCTCTAAGATACGGCTCTTGACTGTTTTTCTCTAATAGGTTCAGCGTATTCTTACACGATGAATTCGGGGAACGGCGAAAGCAGGTCGAAAAGATAGGTTTCTCAGTGGTTCTTCTTTTTCGGAGCGCGCACGTCACTTTCTTTACTGAACGTTACTTCCGTCAGAAAAAAAAAAAAAAAAAAAAAAAAAAAAATCTGAGTTACTTCCTAGTCGCCACTAAAGAAGTTTTACTGCAAAAAACATTCAAAAATAAACTTTAAACAATTTTTTTCTTAAAGTGAGCAGTCACTGTCAGTGGGCAATTACACTCTGTTTTACCCTAATATAATTTTCTGTAAAATAATTGAGGGTTTAATATTTCAAGAATTAAAAATGTTGAAAAGCCCACTTTTTATCCTATTTAAAACCGTGCATATTTAGCACAATGCTGGCAGCTCGTTATGTGAAGAGTTTAATCTGTAGTTCATTATTTTTAAGAACTGTACATTTGTTTTATTTCTACTTACGAGATTCATTTCATCATGCCATGCATTGCGATATTGAGTCATATATGAAAACGTGAATGAAAGATTATTGATTTAACAAAGTATTTATTTCACTTTCCTAACTTATGCTATTTAACTTAAAGATTATGAAGTTATATTTTGCTGCGCCTCCAATACCTCAACAAATTGCATTTAGACGGTCCAGGAGCTCACAGATATTAACAAAATAATGCCTGTGTACTACAAATTCGGCAAAGGAGATCCAAACAAACCTAATATTTGATATTTCAACATCACTTCTGCTGCATTCGTTAATGTAATGGCAAGTTTTGTCAATTATGCTTGCACTTTCATTTAAAAATGTGTATGGATCTAGATTCATTTATACGTAGATTTAAAAAAAAACTCATTGTTACTATTAGATTTATAAAAGCTTGAATAATTTCGTTTTCTACTTTCAGTCTTCACTAAGGATTGATTATACGATAGGCAAAGATAATATTATAGACAAAGATAAAAATAGCATTTTTTTTACTCATTTAAAAAAAAAAACATTTCGATATGGATTTTAAGAACAGTCACTTTTTACCTTCACTGACATTAACGCCAATTGTATTTTTATATTAGTAATGTATAACCTTCAGCTCTTTAAAGATAGAGCGGAGTTTGAGAAAGTTATGAACAGAGTTCTACTTTGAGTGAATGCATTCGATAGCAATACGCCAGAAGATGTTGGCAATATGTCTGTGAAGGATACGAAATATGTTCACATTCCTGTTCGAAAGATAGGAGCTACTTTCCCCTTTATAAATTTTCCTCGTGCAAGCAACTCGTGTTACGTGACCTGTTCGAATGTCACGTGATATATTCTCCATTACCTGTGATTTCCTGTCGTCGGCCTTCTGCAAATCGATTCCGTTTCTATTATTAAGGAGGGGAGAATGAATCATTTTCATCATATGTACGCTTCCCGCTTCCTCTGAGGGCATTTCTCCCCTCATCGTATTTGAAACTTAGAAATTATTCTACAGAAGTGCCCCCAAAAAGAATTCAGCTATCCACGTTATTTGAAGATTTCATTATCTGAGGTCTGTTCAATTTGTTACCTTTCGAGTACAAAGAAATGTTCTGTTATATTCCAGAAGATAATATAATTGAAAGTAGACTATATTGAACAATAGCGATATCCATTGAAATAAATGTGTAGTATGTAAGTGAATAATTCCTGTACGTACTTGAATTGTTTTAATGAAAGCCTGCACTGCGTACATGCAGTGATTTTTTAAATTAAATTTTAAAAAAAAACATTTTCCCGTTATGATCTAGCCATACCTTGGGTAGATATTAAAATAAGAACCCAAAAGTGCGCCAAATTTTATGTTTTTTTTTGTCCTGGGACTATTTCTAATATTGAGAAAATTATTATTAAATAGGAAATATACCACTACACTAAAAATATTTTTAGGCGTCATTATAGAATTACTCCTTTGGTTTCATTGGAAGAACTGAAATGTGTATATATTACGTTCAAATGAAATTTGATTTCAAAAATATATGACATAGTTTTATGTAAATGTATCATCCGGATAAGAAGAAAGCATGAGAAAAATAAATTAAGTGATGAGTGTTTTGAATCCCATTGAAAAGTGTTATTTTTTATTGGTTATTTTTGATGCCAGATTTAATAATGGTTTTCAAATAATTCATTTCTGAATGTTACATTAGTGTACAACTAAGTAGATAGTTTGTGTTATACACCAGTGTAAAACATATCTCTATAAGCACATATCGATGTACTCTAGTTTAGGTAAAATCATTCAAATTGGTTAGAAAAAGTAACAGTAACGTTTTGTGTTCTTAGTTTTGAGAAAAATTAATGACTCTATTATTAGTTTTTAAGGTTGTAGTAAGTATTTAAAATCTTTATGCAACTAACATTCAAGAGCTTCACTTCAGTATCCCAAGCAGCAAGAAAGTCCCGGTCACATATCTGCCAACTGTCTTCACGCGACCCCTATTTCACCCGCCCGACCTCCGTTGTAGGTTGGGGATGTCCGGTTGAGAAACGGCCCCTGGACTGTCCGCTTCGGAGCGATTCTACGCGTCTCCGGATGATTTCCCGAGGATTCCCCCGAGCGATTCTGCGCGCCTTCTAAGAAACACGGTAATCCAAAAATGTTGAAAACCCATGGAATAAATATTGGAATTGTTTCATATTCCAATTACCCATTCACATTGCTAAATTTGTTCTTTTTTCATGCAAAGCGCCTCTAAATGGACATATTTCGAACTAAATTTTTGTTTTCGAAATTCTTTCAATGCATCTTATGTACAGTCCATTTACCAAATTTGCTTTCAATCCTGCATATGTATATCTACCATGTATATGTACATTATAAACAATTTTAAGGCTTCAGTGGAAGCTCTGTTTTTGCCATTCGCTGTACCGATTGGTCACTTTTTCCCACATCGCGAGCAAACCCGTTTTATGAGGGTCTTACAATTCTTAAAAGTGCTCAAAGGATGTTTTCGCCCACTTCCTGGACATCAACCGTCATTGCAACAAGCTCCCTGAAACTGTCATAAACAGTGCATGAGACACTGTTTGCCGCGGCAAATGATCAACTTCACACTGTCGTTTACCTCGCACTGTAAAAAATATCACCGTAAAATTTACGGCGAAACGTTGGCCACCCTCGCTGCCAACAATTCGCCGTAAAATTTACAGCAAGTTAATTTTTAATGCCGTCTTTAAGACATCATATCGCCGTAATATTTACAGCGGCGTGATTGTATCGCCGTATTTTTTGCGTTACACACACACAAAAAAAAAAAAGAGCGGAGGTGTTTTTCACCTGATTTTTGTGAAAGGGTACGAGGATATTTTAGTTAATGTTCTGCCATCTGTTAATTTTTGAATTAAATCATTTGTTTCTGACTTACCATCAGCGGGATTCGAGCTCCGAATCTCTGGGTCAGGAATGCGGCACGCTGACCAGTATACAGCTCTGAGCTATAAGTCAGGCAGCTAAAGTCTGAAGTGTACTTCAGTTGCGGTATGAGGACTTAGAAATTTTTCCTTGAAATTTTCCTGGAGTTGTAATTTTTGGATGTTTTGGAACAGCTTTTAATGACTTGTAGTTAATTTTATTTAATTATTAATTAATTATTTGTAATCAGCGATTAACTTAATTTAGGAAAATGAGAGAATATTCTCTATTATTTTTTATTTTATTTATTTATTTAATAATATTTTCAATTTTTCAATTTTTTTCCTTTATCATTTGCAGTGATTTTTAATTATAATTTAACTAGTCAGATGTTATTTTTCTAATTTTTAAGATGATTTTTTTCTGATTATACGTAATCATACCTGTCATTAAATGAATATGCACACATCACATGCATACCAATTTTATGAACTAATACAAACGTAAAAACCCATTCATACAAACGAAATAAGTAAATAGGGGTTAACTTTGCACAGATACAGATATACAGTTATACTCTAAATCAAATCATGTTTATACAGAACGTACAAAATACATATCCAAATATATTTTACACGCACATACTTGTATATAAAAAACATAGGACAAATACTTATGAAAATAAGGTAAATCCGGGAGCACTCACAAATACAAACAGGCACCTACACTACTCCCCCCCCCCTAAATACACTTATACTAATACATACTTATATAAATCAATGCATCCATAAATCTTGAACATGCGCATGCGCAGAAGATTACTCAAAGGCGTTGCCAATCCAGTTACGGCGAAATTATTGTAAACCAGGGAGTAAGCTTTGCGATGAAGCAGCTGAGCATGCGCAGAAGATTCGTCAGGGTACTTATCAACAAATTACTGCGAAATAGTTGCTTTTAGGTTGTACGGCGATTTACCGTAGGTATTTAACACAGTTTTGCCGTAAATTTCACGGTCATTTTTTGCAGTGTGCTTAAACAACTCTAAATTAGCACATATATTGCTTAACATTGTAAATACGCATTAAAAACAGTATGTAAACTCAGAGATATATTATGAAGTATTTTGTTGTTAAAATGCTGTACAAAGGAAATACACGCAAATGAAAGAGCAATTAATTAATTTTTATTCTATGATGCACTAACTTTGACGAAGCATATGCAGGGTGATTACAGCTATATTGCCACTTTAAAACGATCAGAAAAGGAAAACTACTGGACCAAATGTTATCAAAATTGGTAATTGTGTAATGATGTGCAGGGGATTTATCATCCGCGGAAAAAAAGCTCAATAATTCAACAACAGGCACAAGGACGTATTTAAAGGGGGGGGGTATCAGGGGCCCGCCCCTCACTGAAAAACATTTTGGAGGGGGTCCAAATAGAAAAAAAGGCAGTATTTTTCGCAAAATCACACTATATCATTATCATTTTAGTAACAAAACTCAAAATTTCGTGGGGGAGGAGGTTCGGACTCCTGAACCCCCCACCCCTTAAATACGTCCTCGCCCCTGGTGTTGAATTGTTGACCTTTTTTTGCCGATAATAAATCCCCTAACTAACTTCACAAAGTCTGATAACATTTGGTCTAGTAGTTTTCCTTTTCTCGTCGTTTTAAAGTAGAACTTTAATTATAAATCACCCTGTATATGTAAATGACTAGAAAATAATCTTGGACAGGGTGCAGGAAATTGCAGCTGGTATGGTCAAAGTACTAGGAAAAGAATCGGAGAAAGGTAGTCTTGGCCTTTACAGCCTGCACGATTACGGTGTTTTATTCTTACGTATTTAGGATGTAACTGTATTAATCCCCTGAAATGAAAGCTAAGCCTTATTGTATGCCCAATGAATTATAACCACACGGGTACTTGAGATTTATTTTAAAAGTGATGAAACATATACACTCGTTAGATTTGTTGCTTTATTCATACTTTTTATTAGATGTGCGACCATCTTAGATGTGATAGATATGTTGTTGACGGTAATTTTAATATATTTATATAAACTTATACCATTTTTTTTCAATCAACAATAAAAATATTTACCGTTTTCATTTAATTAAAAATGAGTACTTTTGAGAACAAAATGTTTAAGACATCGACGAGGATTAAACAAAAGTACATCTGTTAACGCTAATAACTAAGCACAAAAAGCACAAGACATTGTATAAATAATAATGTTAAAGTATATCTATTAGCACTAATAAGTATAAAAATAAGATATTTTATACGTATATAATAATGTTAAAATATGACATGAAAAAAAAGATAATGCTACTATATTTTCTTAAATGATACATTAATATTACAACTTTTTTCTGATTCATTTATCCAAAAATTTATTTTCTTAAACTTCTTTCTATAATTAAAAGTGAATATATGAAATATATATATATATATATATAGTATTTATTATGAAACATTTTTTTTCAATTGAATTATACGTTTAATTATATCATTCGATCCCTCTGTAAACTTCATTGATATAATGATATATAGTAATGAGTTGGGAGTTTTTAAAAATGTTTTTACAGTATTCATAAAACTATTACAATTGCTTCTTATAAGATAAAACTATTATGCAAGATATTTAACATATGTAATTAATAATATTTTAATTATGTATTAATACAAATAATATAAGATATAAATACTCGTAAAATATCTACTTATTTTCCGCAAGTATAATGATCTTACGCAATTTTCTACTATCGAGCTTTGAACAGAACGTAGGAACTACATTGCATTTTATATGGGTTATATATAAGGCCGGATTATTTTTGAATGAAGTGATTAAACTGAGTTTTTGCACAGCCTAATTGAAATTTTGGATTAAATCATCAGAACAATTCATTTTACTTTTTCAGCTGACAACAGTAACACCAAAACAATTCATATTAATAAGATATCAGATTCCATTATTTGTAAAACAGTAGTATTATCTTACTTGCGAAAAGTCAATTATATCCTTAATTGTGTCAATCAAACGGATATTTGTTTGCAGATGTAATTATTCCCTTTAATCTATAAACGGTGTTTCAGATTCCCTGAGGGAAACACAATAATACCCTGATGAGATGTTAATGTCTTGATTACCCGCTGAAAGTTCTTAATGACGCAATATAAAGCCATGTGGTAAAATACAGCTATTCCTCTGATGCAATAAACTAGTGTACTTTAACACTAATTAGTCAGATTATGCAGTATTCAGAGGTTTATTGTTTTATGCTTAGAGATGAGGCTTTACTGTCTAATTATTATTGTGAACGCTCCCGCCAACAAATTAGTCCCTTCTCTCACAATGCTAATTTTAATATGCTGGGTTTGGCTAAAATATGTAGTATTTAAAATCTCTAAAATGTATATTTGTGTTCATGTGTATTTAAAGCTTGTTTTGGCAATGAAGTTTCAGGAAGTGAAAATAAAATTTAAACATGACAGAAGTTTAAGATACTTCTCCTCTAGCATGCTTAAGTTAAAAAGTAGAAAATAATGAAAGCAATTACACTCTACATGAAAAATATATAGATCTGAATATTTCTGCTCTACAAAGTAGCATACTGGTTTAAATTTATTCAGTAAATTCTGCCTTTAAAAAGATCTCTTTATATAACAAAAATATAATGGGGAGAGAAGTTTAAACGATATATTCTCTGGTAGTCCCAAAGAATATTTTAAAAAACTCGTGCACTATTATGTGATTTTTATGTATAAGAAAATCATTATATGAGTTATCCACAATTTATATATACATATATATGTGTTTGTGGGTGTGTTATCCTGTTAATATTTTTTTTTTCTTTTAAAGCTACATTTTTCAGAATTTTTTCAAATACACACTCTTTTCATTTTTTTTTTCAAAATTTAGGTTAAATACGGCAGCTGAAGGCCTTAACCAATCAAGTTGAAATTTCGCACACTTCTTGTCGAGTCAATTTGGCCAAAAAGTAGCACTAAGGGTAAGCGAATTTCGAGAAAAGGTTTTTCGATACAACCTAGTGTCTAGTGAGCAAATAAATATGTAAGATCTGATGTATAATGGGTTACGTATTATGCTCTGAAATTTAAATACCTTAGATTTAAACATAATTAATTTTGGTATATATTGCATTTTTTAAATTTTTTTTTTTCACAATTTAAGAGGGATTCCACAAAGAAAAAATTATAAATAATCCTGGGTTTGGCTAAAATATGTTATATTTAAAATCTCTAAAATGTGTATTTGTGTCCATGTGTATTTAAAGCTTTTTTTTTTTTTGGGGGGGGGGGGGCTATGAAGTTTCATAAAGTGAAAATAAAAGTAAAACATGACATAAGTTTGAGTTAGTAAGATACTTATCCTCTAGAATGCTTAAGTTAAAACGTAGAAAATAATGAAAGTAATTACACCCGAAAGCAATTATACCCTAAGGAATTATACCGTATGTGCAAATTCACTGGCTGTAAAAATAGCAAAACAAGAAAAAATAAAGAGAATAATTATTGTAAACGTTTTCACTGCGAAAGAAACAAATTTCTACTACTAATAAAAATTTTTGTATAATAACATGCAAAATCAAACTTGTGTACTGTAGTAAAATGGATTAAAATAGAAATAATTACAAGATAAACTATTACTACAGCATTAAATTCATAAAAAGTAAACTTTCTATCAGATTCTCTTGGTGAGAAATTAATTTGTTACGTTTATGGCAGTTTTATATGTCTAATAGACACCTTTAAATGAGTCTAGCTAATACTTTGTAAATTTCCTAGGGAAACTTGATTACCAGTTTAGCATCACAATGCAGAATATTAAATTTTTGATTTATTTTAAAACTAAGTCGCTACTGGGGCTAAAAGTAATATTAATATCAAAAAGTAATCCATTACATGTTCTGTTTGTGACCATAAACTGATAAATGCATTGCTTTCAAGCAGTTTTGTAGTAATTAGGAAAACAAATAAAAGAAAAGAGAAAAGTCTTAAACTGAATAATTTTCACATTTACAAAAAAAAAAAAAGAAAAAAAAAGAAAAGAAAGCATTTCCTTTCTTTTCGTTTTAAGGGGAAAAAATGAAAAGTCATAAATTAACAAAAACAAAATAAGATAAATTGTTGAAAAGAAAATGGTTCTCTTAAGTTTTTTATTTGTCAATCTTTCAAAAATATTTTAGATCAGCACTTCGTAAGTTGCTCATACTTCCTCTCATCTAACAAAGTATAGTCTCCGAATTTGTACTGTTGAAACCAAACATCACAATAGAATTTTGAGCACTGTTAGAAACGGTTAAGATGATATGGAGACAAAATGTCTTGGACAGGTACAACGGTCTTGGACGTTACAGTGTTAAGCAGTTAAGCTTTGTTTGGGGATATATAAGATTTAATTATTAATCTACCAGAAATGGAAAATGAATAACATTCTGATCAAACTGTATTATTACCAAATCGAGACTACAGATTTATTCAAATAGTACTAAAATGTAGAATGATTACTACTGATGTTTGGTGAGATATTCCTCTTGAGACGTTTATGAGCTTAGGTTTGTTGGAAGTTCTGGTGACTAGACGCAAAATCAATAATCATTTTCCAAAGGCAGGGGCGTAGCCAGAAATATTTCATGAGGGGGTTACGACTACTTCAACTCATATATATGTATACGTGTGTGTGATAATGCAGTGAAGAATATACATTTTGTATGGCAAAAAAAATTCTCAAGGGGGGTTATGACCCCCCTACTCCCCATCCCCCCTTGGCTATGCCCCTGTCCAAAGGAATTTGAAAAAAATGGCGAAATTGATTAATTAATTTTATCACATTTCCGAAATATCACTTTTTAAATTTAGCAAAAGAACTAAGCTACTGCTGACGTTAAAAATAATATATTATGAACTACTTCCTGGATCTGGGTTGTAGAGAACATAAAATGGCAAATGTAGTGAGTTGTATAATATTGTGTTATCTACCGAAATAAAGAAAATAAAACGGGGATTCTTGAACGGAGTTCTTCTCACACATTTAACATACACAAATAAATTGCTTGAAAAATAAATAAAAGACACTCTCTGAAAAATAATTACCCGAATAAAAATAATCTGTGTTGTTCAAATGAAAATCGTGTCATGCAAGACAGTTCTCATGCGTTATACTTTCGTAAAGTTTTCTGGTTGAAACATAAAATATCAGATATTTAAAATTCGAGACCTGTAATTTAAGGTATGAGCTTACCTTCAGGGCACTTTTCTTTTAAAGGAAAATTTTAATGGAAAATACACGTTTTTAATTAAAATGGAGTATAAAATTAAAAATTTAAATGCATTTTTAATGAAATTCATTCTGAACTTTTAAATACGGGAATATTTAAGTGAAATTTTAAATTAATGTGACCACCTGTAATGCTTAATAGACTTGGTTGCAGGAAGTCACATTAAATGGAGTACAGTATATAACTAACTTAAATACTTAAAGTAAATAAAAAACTTTGTAAAAAACACACATAAGATGTTATAGGTAAGAGGATACGCACGTTTCAACCAAAAATTGTTTTGGCCTTCATACTTATACAATATATAACTAACATATTTATCTGTGTCCGAAGCAAAAGCACATACCTTAAATTACAGGTCTCGAATTTTAAATATCTGATATGTTTATGTTTCAACCAGAAAACTTTACGATTAAGTTAATGTGATCGCCTGTAAACAAATCTATTAAGTATTATTTTAATAATACTTATACAGTATATAACTAACATATTTATCTGTGTCCGAAACAAAAGATTTGCGAAATTTCTAATGATTATGAAAAGATTTAAATTTCTGTACGAAAACTCATTTTTCTGCAAAAACAATCATCAATTGTCCTAAAGTCAATAAATAAGCACAGAAATATTATATTCTGCTTCAGTCATGATCAAAATATCCTGGTGAAATTTGAAGACCATAGTATCTTTCAAAAGTTATGAGATACGACATTTGACGGAAAGAAAATTGAAGAAAATCACCCTCAGAAAACGCTTTAAAGATTTCAATAATTTGCAAAATGCTACCATTCGGGTTCATAATTTCTTGTATAACTTAGCTTCTAGTTATCGTACAAACAAAAGGAAATAGCTTTTGGAATCCCAAACGTGTGAACTATAAAACAAACAAATAAAAACAAATTTCGAAATTTATTAATTTTTTGGTTTGAGGGGAAATAAATTATTTTTTGGGATGTCTCATACCTAAGACATGGCGTATATTGTTACATGCAACATTTTTTTAATTAATTTTCTCAGTTTATATTAATTAAGATTTGTTTTAAGTGATATATATTTATAGAATATTAATATAAAACGTGTATTTATTTATTAATTAGTCATACATTTTCTATAAAGAATTAAATATATTCTATAAAACAATTTTAATTAAAAAATGGGACCTGAATGCTCCTTCAGAGCTTATCAACTAACAATTAACTAATATACGGAAAAAAATCCAGTTAATCTATTTATAAATAAAACAATGGGGAATTTAATCAGTGTACTAGACCCTGAGGATAATTGATCGACATAAAATGTTTTCAGGCTTCAAAGTATATTTTACAGTGTATAAAACTTAAAAAAGCGGTTTAAACTTCATAATAATATTAACGAAAAATGTATAATTCATGCCTGTTTTAGATCGCCCATTTCCCTCATTAATATACTTATTTCCTCTGTATACAAAAATGTCAAAGATCGGTGTGTTTCATTTTACTTTATAATTGAGTTACTTCAAAGGAGCTTTTAGGAAATCGTGGGCTTATTCAAGTTCAGGCTGGGGAAAAAATTCAATCAATTTCTCTGTGACACTCCCATTGTTTCATCAAAAGCTTAAGGAGTCTTTTACTTTGACATCGACGTCAGGAGGTCATCAATCAACTGAACCACGATCCTTGCCACACATGATGGCCAATTTTATCCAGTGTACCTTTACACAATGCTTTTTTCATCGTTTTCCTGTACAGTTTTATTTTTAACAGAATGCCCTTTGATACCGATAAACTTGATTTTCTTTTTGCTTTGTATAAATATCCTTCATGGTTATATATATATTATCAGTTTCGAAGTAGCATTGTCATTTGATATGAGATTTTTATATTTTTTCTTAGAATTTTTTCTAAAGGCACTTTATTAAACAACTAAACTTTAAATAAACATTAAAACTCATGTCTATGTCTATATCTATATCTATATCTATATATATATGTATATATATGTGTGTGTGTGTGTGTGTGTGTGTGTGTGTGTGTGTGTATTCGCTACCAGACTGACAAAGTGGCAGGGGGGAGTAGGAAGTACAGAGACTGTTCAGAATTACATAGCAATGCGGGGTCGGAAACGTCATCTTCATATGACTCTTAATAATAACTTTAAAGTGTTCAAGTGCTAGTAAACTTTACGACCACGGTTTTTCAAAACCTAATTCCTCTTTCACCGATTGCACTTGATGAAAATTGTTATTTCAGATTTTTTTATCATAACATTTATGAAATTGTCTGTGGAAAGCCCATTGTTTGTGAAAATTGAGTAAGAAATTTTACGCACGCTTCAACACTTCTTTCAAAGGGATTATTAACAGGTACATAAAGACGACGTTTCCGACCCCGCGTTGATGTGTGATTCTGAACCGTCTCTGTACCCTCTACACTCCTTGGAAGTTTTTTAGTGTGGTAGCGAATGATCCTGTATATATATCCTTATAAATAAAAATGAAATTCTGTTTGTTTGTGGATTTGATTAGTATACAAATCCACAAAAATGGACCTATCGGCCTGAAATTTTGCAGAGATATGTAAAATAATATAGAATAAATGATAGTCCAATTTAAAACTTTGAAAGTTAAGCCGTTCCCGGAATTTAAGAGATTTTTTAAGTTCTCCACGCAGAAAGCTTTCCGTAATTTTAACCCCTGTAGTGAAAAAAGTGTGAAATAAACATCGTGGTTGCCATGTGTGGCGATTTTTCCGAATAAAATGTTTCAAATTCTTAAAGTAAAAATAATAAAAGAATAATGATTTTTTTTGTTAGGTTATATTTGTAAGATTATTTTTTTTTAATTATAATATCGCGTGCATGGAAATCAGAGCAGGGATGAAATGTTTTATACGCAAAACAATAAGAATTGAAGACTTCCGAGGCTAATGTGTAAAATTTTTTAGTTTGGCGAAAAATAAAATTGGCTGATATGCCTATTTTGAGAAAGAAAATTCTAGCGGTTTGCACATTTTTGGCTTTGCACAATTTACTGAGTGCTTAAGGAAATAGATTTTTGAAAACAAGTGCATAGGTTTTATTAGAATACAGCGTTAAATTTTAATAATCCGTGCAGAAATAATGCAGTTATTAAGGGATTTCAAGCGATTTATCTTCAGTACTCTCGCCAAGTGAGTACATTGATTTAAGTTGTGGGAATTCCGCTAAATTTCAGAAAATTGAAATCTTCGCATTTAGTACATCGGAGTAACGATGAATAAAAAACATTATAGTTGATAATTTAAAAAATGCGGCTGTATTAAGGTATTACACTTTTCAAATAAATGCCTGCTTTACTTTTTGGCGGTCGAACCATTCCCCATTTTGATTGCTGCTAAGTCAATGCTTCGAATGATTCCCTGAAAAAACTCTTGCAAAATGGCGTATGTTGGCACTTTGGCGTGGCTTAGATTTGAAACTGGATTTTATTTAACACTGGTGTATATAATAACACTGGTTATAGATAAAAATGAATGTTGGTATGTGTGTGTGAGATTAAAAAACTCCAGCACCGTTTGACCAATCACCATGAAATTTTGTTCACCTGTCGTTTATCATGGAGAAGGGCTTTATGCTATCCGTTTTCCTCTAACTTGCCATTATGTGGCGCAGCAGAGCGTCGAATTCTATTCCGTTTAGCCGTTTGCTATGCGAATATCGTCCAACTGATTTCGATGAACTTTGGTACACGCGGATATTAGAACACGGAGAATATTTTTCACTATCCATTTTGCTTTAACTTGCCGCTAAATGGCGCTGCAACGCATCAACTTCTATACCGTTCGACTGATCGGCATACATTTTTTTTATACTTACACATTTGAGCACGAAGAATATATTCTAACTGTGTTCCTTTTGATGTTACTCACCACTAGATGGCACTGAAATGCATTATTATTTTAACTCGCCACTAGATGTCGCTGCAGCAGGCCAAATTCTTGACCATTGAAACGGTCGGTATGAAAATCAAAATACATAGCTATTTGAACAATGAGAATATTTTGGCGTTATCCATTTTGCTATAACTCGCCACTTGACGCCGTTGTAGTAAATCATTACTTTAATTAACCACTAGATGGCCCTGCAGTGTATCACTTCTGAACTGTGCAACGGATCGCTATGAAAATAGGTATACATAGATATTTGAACACGGGAAAGAGTTTGGCGCTATCCATTTTCCTATAACTTGCCACTAGATGTCGCGTCAACACATGAACTTTAGGACTATCCAGCCGATCGTCATGAAAATTCGTATGCATCGATATCTGAATGCAAAGAATATTTTCGCCGTATCCATTTTTCTAAAACTCGCCACTAGATTGCGCTACGGCGCATCGCCTTCTGCACCGTACAAACGCTTGCCTTGAAATTCGGTGTGCATGATTATTGAATACAATATAACGCTATATCCATTTTGCTATATCTCTTTATTTCAATGAATAGGAATCACAACAAATCGTAATATCAAAAAGTCCATTCATTCCTGTGCGAAGAACGGGTACTTCAGCTAGTATATATATGTTCACTTATTTCAGCTACAGAGTGTTGTTTATAGGGAAGCTTTAATAATAAGTACCCTGTATATATCTATAAAGAATAGACTTTTATCTACACATAACTTGATATTCCAAAAATAAGTCTGTCATTAGATTTAGGGGTTTAGGACTTTTTTTTCTTTCACAGTACATAAAATGTTTTTTTTTTTTTTGGGGGGGGAGAGTTCTGAATCCGAATTCCAAGTTTGATACCTTGTAGAATGCTGACTTCAACACGGAAAATGCAAAAAAACTGTTAAAAAATAATGTTTCCCTTAAATCTCGAAAACTACATATTTCCGAAAATGATATAAGTTAAAAAATTAAAGTACACAAAATTTCCTATAAAATACAGCTTTGATGTTCCGACGAGTGGTGTTGGAACAAGAGCGTATTGAAAAATATAGATTTCTGGCGCTTTTGCAAAAATACCAAAAACGCCCACTCCCACACCTTGAACTCGAAAAATTAAGCATGTTAGCAAGAAAAATTCTTATACTACATGAAAGTGCATTGAATGTACAACAAGGTACATCTCTAACATTCAGGTGTTTTCAAAACCTGGGTAGTTTTCGAAATATAAGCAAAAACCTGCAAAAATAATCAAAATGTTTGAGGTTTTTTTGCATTTTTCGTAATGAAGCCGATCTTGTACAAGGTAGCAAATTATAAAATTATTACCCCAAGAAACACTTTGGAACACGGATTGACTGGATTACTAAGTAAGTTACTTTTTACTTCCTTGTACTAACTAAAAGGAAGTAATGTGATCGCGAAAAAATTTAGGTATCCAGATTTTGATAAAAAAAAATTTCGACGATACCTTTAAATTTAATTTTAAAAGTTTTTGCGAGACTTCTCATTGAACGAACGTGTGCGTTTAAAGGTATATGCAAGCAGATATATAGACACTAGGAAGTTTAAAATCTTGAAGAACATGAAAATATATTTTATGTATTTATTAGGGTGACGCAAAAAAACGACTATTTCTTTTTGTAGTCCTCAGTGAAAAAATGTTAGTTTTTGATGTTTAAAGAGCCCTCTCCAAAGGGCAGCTCAAAAAAAAATAAAGAGGTCACTCCAACTTTTTTTAAATTTCAAAAATCTTAAAAAACCAATTTTTTTTTCTTTTTAGTTTTTTTCTCGTTACAGTATAATTTTTTGGCCAAAAAACAAGTTTCTGAAAGTTTCAGTTCGAAATTTAAATTTTGGAAGGTCGCTCACAATTTCTTAATTTATTAGTGAATTACTTTAGATATTTTCGAGAGACCTTTTAATATTCAAATTAAAATTCCATACATTTTTATTTTATTTAAAACAATAATCGATAAAAATACACCACGAGATGAACTAAAAATCAAGCACAATATAGAAAACATATTTTTTAAATTTAATAATTTTAATTTAATAATTTAATCAACTACAGCATTTTAAGAATATTTCAATAAGCTTTGTTATTAATTCTGAAACCACATTTTAAATTTTAACAGGTTTTATTGATTTTTAGTTCATTTCGTGGTGTATTTTTATCAATTATTGTACTAAATAAAAGAAAAATATGTATGGAATTTTAATTTTAATATTAAAAGGTCACTCGAAAAAATCTAATGTAATGCACTAATAAATTTTAAAAAATTGTGAGCTACCTTTCAAAATTTAAATTTTGAACTGAAACTTTCAGAAATTTATTTTTTTGTCTACTAGGGGCCAAGGCCCCCAGACTCGCTACGCTCGCTTTTCATATGAGGCATTCGGCCCCTAATCGGGCTTATTCGTAAAAAAGACATAATTTCAACAGAGAAAACCCGAAGATTGGATCAGAAGAATGTTACTGCGCTAAGCTACACATTGCTTAGTTCTTGCATCTTCATTGGTACATAAAAATTTAAACTTCACACTACAGTAGACCCCCTACCCCTCATAGCACGGAAGATATTTTGTTATGGGAATCCGTGTTGTACGGGTCCTGAGCTATACTCCACCTGGAGTGCGGACTCCGCTTATAATCGCTGGAAAAATTATTTGTACTCCTCAGAAACACAATGATATTCAATGTTGCCATTCAAAGGTTATACTAATTAGGAGCTAAAGCGTAATAAAATAAGAACATATGTTTTAGCTGTATTTTTAATAATGTAAAACCTATTGGACGCCTTGCGAATTGGCCACCCATGGCGATTTTTCATTATTTGGCGACTTGCGTACATGTAAAGTTAATAAAAGCTACGGAACAGATAGAATAGCCTGCCACCAACGGCGACTTTTCATTATTTGGCGATTTACACATACTCACAACCTATATTTACTGTTCATTTAAGGTTACTGGAAAACCGTTATCCATACTTTCATTTACATAATCGTTTGCAGATTGGCGTACTTAACACCACGAATTATACCATCTCGTCACGCTAGCAAATATCCAAAGTGTACTATAACTGCTATAATGGCATAGTTAACGCCAAATATTTCTACTGGTAGCAAATAATCCAGCTGGACGAGAACCGGCTTTAAAATAATCTGCATTTTAATTATTTTTCATTTTCAAGATATTAGTTATCCTGTTTTTGGAAAACGAATAATCGCTAATTCTAAACTCCTGTTGTCTAAGCTAACTTACTATTTGAAAATTGTCAACTTTGTGTAACACATTTTGAATTACTTATTTCATATAGTTTTTATTTTGGCGTAAAATGGGCGTAATTCTAACTCATGTTTGTAAATTTTTCGCGATTCTAGATACTTCGAAACGCTATGTTGCAAAGGAATGAATGATTTTATGCCAAATCTGGCAACCATTCTGCTTATTTTTTCAGTTTTTTATTAATATCTTCTAAAATAATTCGATTTTCGAAATTTAACTTAGCTCATCAGGTTCCACGGAATTTTTCGAATCTGTGGGCACCTTAGTTGAAACTCAAATCCCCACGGTTTAGGAGGAAATAGGCCGACAAGCTTTGACAGCGCCAGCGGCCTTTACTTTTTTTTAGAATAGAGAGATACCCAAATTAAATTTCATGCTGTTCTGGAAACTCGCGGAATCTTTTCGCAATCGAAAGATTTCGTTTTGTGTACACAGCTATTCTCATGTCCATGCAAACGATTTATTTGTTAAAAAAACATGATAATAAACTGTGTAATCTGGAAAATCTCTTTTAAACGAATTTGAATCCCAATTGTATGACGTCATATTCACTTGAAAAGGGTAATTTTGTCACGCAAATGATTTACTTTTTTGACTCTCGGAAGTAAAATGGTGCTGAAAATAGCAAAAAATCGCTTAAAAAGGAGGGAACGGGTAGATTTTCAGATTTTTAAAGAAGCGCAGATTGTTTTCAATATTTTTATACATGATCATGAAAATTTTCAAGCGGATCGTGCAAACGGTGAAGAAGTTATTAGGCTTTTTGTGTTAACTTTGTAAATTTCACGCGATTCTAGATACTTGGAAACGGTTTGTTGCAAAGGAATGAATGATTTTATGCCAAATCTGGAAACCATTTGGTTTATTTTTTCAGCTTTTTATTAATATCTTCTAAAATAATTCGATTTTCGAAATTTAAATCAGCTAAGCAGGTTCCTCGGAATTTTTCGAATCTGTGGGTACCTTAGTCGAAACTCAAATCCCTACGGTTTAGGAGGAGATAGGTCCAGAAACTTTGACAGCGCCAGCGGCGCCGACAGCGGCCTTTACTTTTTTTTAGAATAGAGAGATAAAATTATACCGTAACGAGAAAAAAAATCAAAATTTGACGATTTTTGAAATTTAAAAAAAATTTGGAGCAACGAATTCTAGATTCGACCGATTGTAGAACTTTTTTCACTGATAGAATGCTGTACTATAGCTGAGTTTTATAGGTTACCTTTCAAAAAAATGAAATTTCAATCAAATTCAATTTTGACCTCTTATCTTTTTTTTTGAGCTGTCCTTTGGAGGGGCTCTTAAAACAAAAAATAACATTTCTTCACTCGAGGCTATAAAAAAAAAAAAAAAAAAAAAAAAATAGTTGTTTTTTCTTGCGTCACCCTAGTATATATATAGGAGTTTTCTCGTGCAATTGAGACGCTTATAACAATAGAAAATTTCAGAAATAAGTTTATTATAAAAATAGTTTCTATCTGCGACTTTAGAATTAAGTCCAGTGAGAAAAGAAAAATGTGTGAATAACCAAAAGAAATAGTTTTATGACACTTGCGCTGTAGACAAAAATTACTGTTTAAATATTATTTGTTTCCATTTATTTTGAATGAAGTACAATACATGGTATATGTACAGTTACTAAATTTAGATTTCATTTTTCGCATTCGACGAATGGGGATAGTTACGACAATACTTCGAACTATTTTGAGTGTCCCTGTAATATAACTGTTGTATGTATGAATTTGAGGCTATGTTTCACAGGAAAAGTGTAGCTTTCCATCAGTGAAAAAATCGGTTCAGTAGTTACAGAGATACCCATAGAGCGCAATGTAATTTTTATGAGTGACCCTGTAAAAGAACTATTTGTGATATATGTATGAAAGTTAACCTATAAAACTCAGCAATAGTACAGCATTCTATCAGTGAAAAAAGTTCTTCAATCGGTTCAGTAGTGACCAAGATGCCGATAGAGCAAAATATTCAGGATTATTTTTATTGTCTTTGTAAAAGAACTATTTATGATATATGCATTAAAGGTTGAATATATGTTAAACCAGGGTATAAGCTATCTCCATTCCAAATTTTATCCAAATCCGTTCAACCGTTTTTGCATGATTGTGTAACCAACATCGAAACTCATAAACATACGCATTTATAATATTACGGGATTTAAAAATTTAAGAACTTTAAAAAACACATTTGGGCTTAATTATTTCTTATGCTTTTTAATTTGTCACAAAACGGGCGTAATATCCATGTCATTTCATGTTTTTCAAATGCACGCGATTCTGCTTTAGTAATATCAGTTCGGAAATTAAAAAAAAACTTTGTGAAAAAACGCACATTAAATGTTACTTATAAGGAATCTACTTATAAGTACCATTTTATGTGTGTTTTTTCACAGTTTTTATTTATTTTATCGTTTAACATCAGTATTTTGAGTACTTTTTTCCTAATATCAGTTCTACTTTATTTCAAAACCATAAATCGATTTATGCATGCAAAACTCGCCAAACATATCAACCTAAAAACGTTTGGTAATTAAAAATTAAAAAAGTGATTAAAATTTTTAAATTATAATTATCAGGGTAACATTGTGGAACACTTGGGCTTATATGGTCAAATTTTCAGAGCTCTGCGTGTTGTAGATTTGCCTGGCGATCGCTCAAGTACACAAACATTCATTTTTATTATTACAGGTAATAAACTTATTTCTGATATCTGGGGACATGAGAATATTTGACTATAAGTGGATACATAGTTCTTAATATATGTTTTTTGAGTCACACAATTCTTCAACGATGCTTATGCACAGTTGCTAATTATCGAAATAGAAAAATAAGGATCGATTTTGTAAGAGGGTGGGGAACAGGAATCCGCAGGTAATGAATCGCAACACGTGACATGGTACAAAGTCACGTTTCATGAGGATTACCTTTTAACATAACAAAAAAAAAAGGTGAAAACTTCATTGAAGCATACAGAATATACTTAAGGACATTATAAATTGCTTTCATTTCAATACATTTCTGTAATTATAAGCGCAATTGAATTCCTGTTTTGAATTCCCGAAATGTTTTCTTTTTGTGCAAAGCCAGAAGTCATTATTTTAACATCATCTGTAAAAAGAAAGAACAAACTTTACTTACTTTATATAAATACTGATACTTTACATGTTATTTTTTTCAATTCATTTGTAATTTTAGATATTACAAGTTTACCAATCCCATTAAAAATATAGAGTATGCCTTTCTGGAAGTTTTACTTTAATATTTATGTCGTACTTTACTTAATAATTAAGTAAAAATATGAAGCAATATAATGTTTATTACAAGAGATTTCTTCCATTTAAGGCCACAACAGAATCCATAATGAAAGGTCTAAAACCTTGTCTGCATGATCAGTTATGACTACAGCTTAAAAGGAATATAAAAATACTGACTCATTTAAAATAACTTTAAGGTATTTTTCTCTTATTAATTGGATGAGCAAAGTATATTTACGCACTTAAAGCTCTATGATAAAATTATTTCATGTAGCATTTCTAATGGCTGTATTAGGAGATATTTTAACTGATTTCAGAGCCGTTCAAAACATTCTTTTCAAGGCATAAGATAATATTCAAAATATAATTCAGAAATTCATTAGCATTCTTATTATTGTACTTTATGTCGAGGCATTTAAATTATTTTCTTTTTATAACTTTTCTGTATTAATCTGTTGTAGGTCAATTACAGGTTTTCACGGGAAAAAAAAAACCGTTACAAAAGAGGAACTAAGTCTATATTTTCAAGATAAGCCTAGTGTTTTTCTAATCCATATTAATTTCTTGTACTCAGTTATTGTAAATTTAAAATTTTCACCCGAAATGCTATCGTAGAAGGAATTCTGAAGTTGCACTTGCATTAGTTTTCATGATTAGTCTATATTTTGTTGATGCTTGTTAAATTCGTTTACGCTTGTGCAGAGCGATAATTCAAAAAGTTGGTAGCAATACTTTTTACTAAATAGAGAGTAATAGTAAAAAGAAAAATGAATATAATCTCAAAAATTCCGTTCAACTGGAAAATACTAAATTTGAGTATTTCTCCTTATAATCTGGCCTCCTATTGTGCAGCTAAGTTAGTAATGAGCTGTATTACATATGAAATACCTCCTTAATGAATGTAGGATATTTTAATTTAGAATTATATGCATTTGATTGAAGAAAAAGTGATTTGCAAAAATTATGCAACAAAACATACGCTGTAGACTGTTCATACGCAATACAGCTGAAATTCAAGAAATTACATTTTTATTATGCAATACATTGAACTACTTTTAAAATTGTGCAGCATGAACTACACTAATTACTTATTCATTTTGAAATAAGAAATTCTTCTGTAACCGATCTCTTGAAAAAGATTATATTGATATATACACGTAGATTTAAGTGAAAATAAATACTAAGCATTAGCTTTTTCAAGTTTTTGATTCGTCTTAAATTGCTTAAATGTATAACATATATTTAAATTGAACATAACTCTTCAGCAATTAATAGAGATTTTAAATATGCTCATAAGATTTTATCAGTGGAATGTTGTACTTCATGATATTTAAATGCGTATCATCATGTAAACACTTCTTTTTTGGGTTTTTAAATAACAGACGATATAAATATAAAAGCTACCATGCAAAAATATACAAATTTCAATCACACAGCATCTTTTATCATATTAGAATCACAAAAATTAAGCACCCCATTTTAAATTAAGAACCACAGCGTTTTTTCTCATTTTTATTTTTATTTTTTAAGGCCGAAAAAAACAAATATAAAACAAGGTCAACTTACGTGCAAATGAAAACATTAAATAAAAATATGAAAGTCGTAAAACTAACTGAATAATCTTGAAAATCACAGCATTTAAGTAAAGCCTGCCGTAATATTATCCTAATTACTGAAATTTTGCAACGTGTGTTGTTATTATATACAGCCAGTTCTGGGTTAAACACAATAAAATAATAACAAAAGTACGTAACTTTGGTTTAGCTAAGATTGCTGCGGCGAAAAATGTCTACACCCCTGTAAATTAAAGTGCACGCAACTTTGAAAAATCACAAGGTATGATCTGCAACTCAAAAATCAATATTTCTCATTCTTAAAGTATTTTCCAATGTAGAATTTCAAGATGAATTTCACAAGCCCTCTGGTAATTTGGTTTTAGAATATTTCTTGCAACAGCCTCCGTGATTCACACAAACTGGAGAAAACAAATTAATTCTTCTGGGTAGGAGTTTTGTTCACTTCTCACGCTATCTATATAAAAAAGAGTAAATTCTACTAATTCAAATGGCAACTGTGACATGACTGGAAAATTTGGTTTATATAATATATTTAAGTTTCTTTGGGTTCTAAGATTTTCAAAGAGGAATTCAGTTTATTATTTTTAACGTTGACATTCTGTTTTTGTTCTGCAATTAAAAAGAATAATAATAACAACTAATCCATGATTTGGTGTGTTTCTTATGTGTTAGAAGAATAAATACTTACAAAAAAAAACATTCTTTGAAATGAGAAAATAGTATAGAAAACAACAATTATTTTGAGCCGTGACATTAGTGACTAATTAAGTGTAGTAAGCAGCGTTAATAGAAAAATTTACTTATCAATATATCTTCTGTGAATTTTAGTCTTCATTTGTAAAGTGCTCTTACGTTAAAAAAAAAGTGCACTCTCTCTTTAATTCATTTGTGATTTACAGTCAAATCCGTTTAATGGAATACTTGATTTGCCACGAAAAATTATTTTAATAAGCTGGATATTCATTTATGTGGGATCATTTTGTCTCATCAATACGGTTTGATACAGTCAAAATTTATTACAGCAAGCGGAATATTCCTTTAACCGATATCCCCGTGTAAAATGAATTTAGATGATTTAGTTTAAACTTTATATCTTCGCAGTCAGTGTCGATTCGACACATTTTAAAATTGATCAATGCATATCTTCGAATAATTAGTTTCGATCGTTGAAAAATTTCAGTCAAAGTGATTTTTAAACCGCCATGAAAAAAAAAAAAAGAATTCTACCTACCAATGTCAAATGAAAAGTATATTTTCAAAAAAAAAAATCACAAAATTTTGCACTAAAATGAAACGAATAATGAATAGATTCAAATATGAAATAGTTGCCACTTATGATTATGTAAAACAAGAAGTAGCTGGTAAATATATTTTAAAACACTAATCTTACTGCAATCATATTTTTTGTCGTTTTCTACATTTCAATAGATGAGACCAAGCTTTCAGAGGACTGTGTTTTATCAGCAGTTTGTGTCCAAAGAAACTAACCGAGAAACAAAGAAACTTTAGCGCTAGTAGGAACATATCAGTTAAATAAACAAGAAGAATCTAAAGCTGCGAGGCATGGAATTTCAAAAAGATGCATTCAAAAGAAATGCAACAAACTTAATTATACAGATAGCATATCACTTTTCAATACTTTAGAACAAGGTTGAAACTGTTTATTCTTTCGGTTTGGCAGCATGTCTGTCCGTCCATCCTTGCTCTAATTGCCATAAATGTGCATCGATTACTGCAAAATGCGTGGTATTTACAGGAATGGTGTACCCTAATAAAAATTGTGTATGTAGCCTTTATTATTCTTTCACGGAAGCAACCAAGGGAATTCCATACATTACGCTCTACGGGTAGTCAAGTTATTTCTTAAAGGATATCTTAGAGCCAATCTGTCATTTAGAACAAAACTAATGACATTAAATTGGTATATGATATTACAAATTACGAAATAAAGCTTTCTATCCAAAATAGTGTTTGCGTGAATAACAGTTCTTCTGCAGGGCAGGGGCGTAGCCAAGGATGGGGGGGGGTTAGGGGGGTCATAACCCACCCATGAGGAATTTTTCGCCATAGAAAACGTATATTCTTCATTATATTATCACACCCACGTATACTTATATATGAGTTGTAGTAGTCGTAACCCCTCCCCATGAAAAATTTCTGGCTACGCCCATGTTGCAGGGGCATTTACTTCCAATGTATTGAGCTCTACAAAGCAGTTTAGCAATCTTAGTCCTTTTCAAGCATAATTTAGTATGTATATATATGTTTATAGCTGCTTACTCTTTATTTAAAAGATGCAAAGCCCTTTTGCAAAATCTCGTAAAGTTTACGTTATTAGTAATATACAGCTGTTTTGAGCCCATCCCCAAAATTTCTGCACGTTTGACGACGACAGATCTTATAATTGAATTCTAGGTAGACTGCTATATTGGGAACCGTTTTATAATCGATGCACTTGGTATGTTTTATCATTCTTGTTTTTTTTTGTTTTTTTTTTTTGGACACGCTTTTATTGCTTTTTGCTGATGTATGTATGTATGTATGTATGAATATATCAATGTAATGGAAACTTGCAATTCAGTTTTCACATTTTTCCAAACAGCCAATTAGATTGAAATTTTACAAAACTATAAAGAATTGATGACAATAAAACAGTTCTGAAAACAGTGCGCCTAGCATTTATAATTCTTTTGCAAGAATACTCAAAGAATCCCAATATATTATACTCTATGGAGGGTCATACAACTTAAAGTGCAGTGTAGAGACATCCATATACTTCAAACAAAATGCAATTGATACATGATATTAAGAATTAAAAATTAAGTTTGGAAGTATTGTATGTAGAATTTTTATTTCTTCTACCGGAGCACTCAAAAGAGTTTTAATACATTACAGTCTATGGCAGTCATTTCAAGCAGAGTACAATAAAGATATTAACATTTATACAAAGCATTTACGCGCAGCATTCATACGCAGAACATTTATACATGACGCAGCTGGCTGTGCCGCACAGCCAGCTGCGTCAAGAAAGGGTCTCTATATCTGTGGCACAATATGAACGTTTCGATCGTCCGCCATCTTGCTGGTAGTTAAGTCGAGCGATGGCAACGAATGCCCTTTTTTCAGCATTGGGCAATCTATCCAGCTGTTCTCGCATTCTTCCATTTTCAGCAGATGTAAGTGCTGTTAAAAATAATCGTGACCATTTTTTACCGGAAACGACGTAATAAAAAAGTAAAGGATTCTCGTGGAGCTATATCACCCGCAACTATTTTTATAGAAATTAAATCTATTCTTCGTGACTGGCAACAGTCAAAACGTCAGAGTTTGGTGTTCCCAGAGCGGGAACACTGTGCGTTTAAAGAGTTAATTAACGATTTCATTGAAGGAATGCTGATCCTCTTAAAAATATAGTATATATTTTACTTAATTTTTTCGAATCATGGATAAAAAACAACACGTCTGAAATCGATATTTCTCATTCATAAAATATTTCCTAATCTGGAATTTTTAAAATGAATTTTATAAGCCCTCCGGTAATGCGGAAGTGCATTAACTGCCGTTACAGCCGGCTTGATTCACTGTAGCTGGAGGAAGAAAATGAATTCTTCGGGGTGGGAGTTTCTACGCTTCACTTTCTTTCACTCGAATGGAATCGATTTCGAAAGAGAAAACTTGTCAGGCACCGTAAGAATTGTCACACGACTGGAAACTTCGGCGCAGGTAGCAGGTTTCGATTTTTCCTGGTTATTAAAAGTGCTCTTGGAAAAATATATATGGAAGTGATTCACGAAATTTCCACTGGTATTTTGGGGGGAAAGCGCGCATGAGTGAAGTTCTGCGAGTATTGACAGAATGGTGTAGAACAAGATTTATTTATCTTATAACCTCATGCCGTACTAAGGATTTAAAAATAGTACACCGTGATTTATTAAAGTGGTTTTTCTTGTCCGAAGGCGTTGAAATTTAAGTACTATTTTGATCTACCAAACTTTAAATTTTCAAGGTAATTTGAATCAAACATGTAACGCTACATAATAACAATTTTAAAATTTATTTTGATTTTTTTTAATTAGTTCACGCTTCGACAGTTTTTGACCAGGCATACCTGTGACTCATTTAATTTTTCAAACGAAAATACGATTTAAAAACAAACACTGCGACTTACTCCAACGCTTATACAATATTTATAAACAAAGGTGTGTGTTTGTGGATTAAGACCGATTGACGGCACTACGGTCCTAGGGCTATAGGGGGAATGCAATCCATGGGGGACTTTTTAACCTTTTCCCGGCGGGGAAATTTTGGCCGTACTATTTCAGAAGGATGGGAGCATCTGAAAAATGCTTTCCCCCATTTTAGTGACCTTTAGCTGAAGCTGCTATTTGTGCAACAATCATTGATGGATTACTCTTTCCCGCCACCGAAGTAAAACGAACTTCTTGAACAAGGGGATTAAGGCTGTTCTTCGAAAAAAAAGAACTCTGCTTTTAGTCTTGGTACACAAATTGAAATAAAGTAATAGCACTAGCACCATGGTCACCAAAATTTTCCAGATAGTTCTTCATAAACTGTTTTACACACTACGATAAGCGAAAACGCTGTGGCTTTTGTGAAATTTTCAGAAAAAATTCTTAAACATGGATTTGAGCTGCAAGATTTTTCAAAGAGTGACACGCTTTGCGAAAATTTCCGATTTTTAAGAAATTTTTCTAAAAGTATTGAAACTGATACAGATTGGCCTGTCTTCGCAGTATGTAATACAGCTTATAAAGAGACAGTTTCAAAATTTTGAAGTGCCTGGCATAATTAGTTTATTTGTAATTATGTACCAAAACTATTCTTTTCAAGATTTCAGAAAAGAATGCGTGAATGCGGTGATAGCAGAAAATACATGACTTAATGAATTTTTATTGCATCTTCTCAGGTTACTAATTCCCGTTTATTTTGCATGAAATATGGAGAATTTTGTATTTTTTTGTATTTTTTTTTTTTTTTTTGGGGGGGGGGGGTAGTAAAACTAATCATCAGATGGTTGACAAAGTGGTGTACATTTAAGTGGGATTACCTCTAGGTGATAAGATAAATTACTTTCATCGTCATAAAAATATTTTTTCATAAATTTCTGGATTTGTTTGACCTTCCTAAAACTTCTCGTTCCCTGCATATGGTTTCAAAATTCGGTCAAGGAATGAAGAAAGCATAGTGGTTGGTTACTTGTTGAAAGTGTCCCGGGCTTTGAACAAGTTACATTCACATTGGAATATTTTTTTTATTAAATTCTCAATAGTTTTTTTCAACTCGGAAGCCAAAAACTCCTGGTATTTTATTATTAATATTTTTTTTCGTTATCTACTACTCGCGAAGTTTGACGAATGTAAAATTATATGCATTGTTCATCAAATCATAAATGTTTTAAACATATAAAAAGGTTTAACTTATCGTTTATACCGAATATTGAATTTCTAATTGTAATTACATGTGTGTTATACGTTTTAGCTGAATGGGAAACTGTAAACAATAATCGCATCGAGCCTCACCATGGCACAGTGGTTATATCACTGAAAAGGGTAGACGGCCGAAGTGTGTAGGTCCCGGGTTCGGGTCCCATCGCGCGGTCGTTGATCTAACGATCTGGAGTTTTGGTAAGTTTTCTACAGATATAAAGTGAATACGCGTTCGAACCCCTTAGAAAGTCCTCCAACCAAGGCATCCCTCATCTTAGGCAGATACCCCTCGCGCAGGTTTGCCTTGATCCAACACAATAATTGCATCGTTCAAAATGAAGAAAGAAGCAGATCCATTTTTATTATTCTTCCCTGGTCCCAAAAATATTAGTAAATTATCAAATATATACACAACAAAGAACTTTATAACTCCGTTTTAAAAGGAAGTCACAATATATTTTTTACACAAACATTTGAAACTGTTTTATGACTTTTTAAGGGAGGGGGGGAAAAATGAAAAATCTGAGCGGATTCAATTGGATACGAACCAGAGACATCTTGATCTGTAGCCGAAAGCGAAACCACAGCGCCAGGGTTAACGCAAACGATTTTCCAAATAACTGGTATATAACAGCGCATCAAATGTTTAAATGGAATTTTCTCGAAAATAAGCGAGAGTTGGCGGCCAGTTCTTTGGCATTTTGCTATACTATGGGCCCCCTATAAGCCATAAACATTTCATCAAAATCGGTGATCCCAACGTCTGAGCCTCTCGTTGTTAGTGAAGACTTAGTGACAAATGCATCTTAGTGATTGTCCACTTCGTGCACTTTTTCCTATGCCAAAGAAAAATCAAAAGGGAAAATTTACTGTGAAAGAACTCAAAAAATAATAAAAAATATTGCAAAGCTTTCTTATAGCCCTTTGTATTACAGAGATTGTTTAAACGTTTCTCTAGACGTAAATTCTTTTTGCATGTGTCAACTTCACATGCTTATTGCTTAACTACTGCATTTCAAGTTTGATGCGATATTTTTTTTTTCCAAATTTTGTAACGTATAAGGGGTATGGAACCAAAATGTTTTTTATGCGTGCCTTTCCCTATAAAATAAAACCTTCTGTGATGCCGTAGAAAGGAACACACACGATTATTTTATAGCAAATTTCAGAAAATTTCGAAATCCTCCATTCAAAGAGCACGGGTTTCCACATCCTCCTCTATTGAAATACCTTTCTTGATATCAATGAACTTTTTACTAAATGCGAATTAGTTGCTTAGGCACAAGTTGTTCGTTTTTAAAAACTGGTTGTTAAAGAGGCATTTGTTGAATTAAGGTAAAAACTATCAAGATTATTTTCCAACACACTAAATATTTTTCCACGAGTAGTGATTTATGTATGTACTAGCGGCGTACCCGCTCTTCGCGCAGGATGAAGCCAATATTTTCCTTAAATATGGTATTAACTATACATTCGATAAAATAGATTCTCGGTAGTCTCTTCTCAGCGTAACGTAGGATTATTTATCTTTTATTTTCTTGTAAGACGACCGTAGAAAAATGATTAGAACAATTTTAGTTTTACGAAATATATATTAAAACGTAATATCGTAAAAAATCTACTAATATTAACTATTACTTACATTATAATACACTATCTGGCCAAAAGTATCCGGACACCCCCTAAAAGAGTGGTTTTGGCGGGTGACGCAAATTTGATGCGTAATCGAAAGCTATTAAAGTGTTGGTAGTGGTTTGTCCGGTTCTATGTATGCGTTTGTGAAGCAATGAGTAAGTCTAAGGAGCTTAGTGAGTTTGATCGTGGCAGTATAGTGGGATGCCACTTTTGTGGGAAATCAGTTCATGAGATTGCGGACATTCTACAGAAGCCTAAATCCACTATGAGTGATGTAATTGTGAAGTGGAAACGTCGAGGCAGTGAAACTGCAGAAAAACGGAGTAGTAGAGCCTAAAAAACTTAGTGAACGGAGCCGCAGAACTCTGAAAAGGGTAGTGGAAAACAATCGCAAGTCCTCGTTGGTGGAAATTTTTCAGGAGTTCCAAAGTTCATCAGGCGTTAGTGTTTGCAACAGGACACTTCGCCGAGTGTTAAACAACTTGGGATTCCATGGTCCTGCAGCCGCTCACAAGCCGAACAACACTCCACAGAATGCGAAGCATCGATTGCAATGGTGCAGAGATCACCGTCATTGGACTGTGGACGCGTGGAAAACTGTTTTTTGGAGTGATGAATCTCGCTTCACAGTCTGGCTGTCGGAGGGACGCGTCTGAGTTTGGCGGATGCCCGGCGAACGTTTTTAGTGTGACTGAATTGTGCCGACTGTTAAGTTTCGTGGTGGCGGTGTAATGGCGGTGGGCGTTTCTTGTGGTTGAGCCTGGGTCCGTTAGTTCCTGTGGTTGGAAACATGAACTCACGATGTAGGTGGATATTCTAGACAATGCTGCACTCCCAACTCTGTGGCAATATTACGGGAAGGCCCATTTCTCTTCCAGCAGGATAACTGCTCCATTCACACATCGAGGTTTGCACAGACGTGGTTTGACAAAATGGGCCTTCAAAAACTGGACTGGCCTTCTCAGATCCCCGATCTTAATCCCACAGAACACCTCTGGGACGAATTAGAGAGCATATTACGTAGCCAGCCAAATCGACCATCCTCACTGCAAGCACTCACCTCAGCCGTGATGGACACCTGTAAGTCAATTCGTATGGCCACCTATCAAAAACTGGTGCAAAGTTTTCCCAGAGGTGGGCAGGCTGTCATCGATGCAAAAGGGGTACCAACATCATAACAATATGTGCCTCGGGACACTCCGAGTCCATAACACTGGGTGTCCAGATACTTTTGGCCAGATAGTGTATGACCAGCCGTAGTTTCCACTCTTGAATACGCACAAATACATTCTGAATACTCGTGTAAATGCAATCGAAAACTTCTAATTCCGTAATTATATTTTATACAGTTAGAGAATGCTTTCTGCCTTTCAAATACCTAGTATTTGAAAGGCAGAATTCATTTTTCCACAAAATGATATTCCACCTAACTTTACGTCAATTTTTGTAATTTATAAAGTGCTTTTCTACTATCAATTTTAAGAAGAATTTCATGCGCCATAAGATAGTTCTAATATACCATGACAACCTTTATAATAATACCACTTGAATCGTAAATATTTTGTCGCCTTTCGACACACGATGGCTGATGTTTGAAGAAATATTTTAGGAGTAAACAATTATTTTTCAGTAATTATTACTAAACATTTAAATTTAAAGTTTTGATTTTCTGAGTAGATTTTATTTTTTCTCAATTTATCCTTAATTTCAAGAGTTTTAGTACATTTGCATGAAAATTTGTAAGATTTTATTATAAAATTATCAGCTGAAATAGGAATTGCTTACACCGATCTATTCGACGACCTATAATGAAAGATAGGTTTTATTTTCCTCGAATTTTATTGATTGATTTTTAAGTAAAATTTTGATCTACGCTATGACGCTTTACTGTAAGGGAAATATATTTTAGTACCAAGTTGAGAAAAACTTGGTACTAAAATATATTTCCCTAACAGTATTTCCCTAAATATATTTCCCTTTTAAAAAAAAAAAAAACTAAAAAAAAATCCCGAAATTAGTGAAACTTTAGAATTATGAACTTCGAAAATTTGTAAAACAGATGCAGGAGAAATTGTGAGCTCGAGAGGTATTACTACATCTGCCCCAACATGGTATGATAAATTTAATTTTACCCTATTATGTATATAAAAGGTATTTTGTGTTTTTGAAATAATATTTTGAGTGGATTATGTTGGTATAATTAATGTTTAAATGATTAGTACGAAAGGGATTTAATCATTTGAAGAATTTTCTAGATAAATATTTTCATAAGTAAAAATACTTTTTGAAATAAATTTGTTAATATTCAAAATTGAAGGGTTCCCGATATTTTAGTATAATTCTCTGAAATAATTGATCATAAAGTATTAATTATTATTGAATGACATATTTAGCATGTGTTGATTCTAACTGTGTGTGCAATGAATATAATATACAAATATAAATAAAGACATGTCTGGAAAAAATATAGTTATTATTTGAGTAAACTAAATTTCAGGATTTACTGCTGTCCTTATGCGGATACATTTCAGGTAAGATTTTAATATTTCTCTCATATGCACAGCGCAAAATTTGTACTAACCATTATAATGATCACTGGCTCCCCTTTTAAATAAAAACTTAACAAAATCCTCCCCAAAAATTTTAACATCAGGGCATCCCTATCCTTGTTTCATAGCCCTTGGGTGCCATTGCCATAACACATCACAACAACTGCAAACCATTGAATTTGTAAAAAATTTTAGCACGCAATTCATGGATGAATCTCTATTGACTAAAACACATGTATATATATCTCTCATAGAACCTTCTTTAAAAGCAGAGACGAAAGACATATTTTGCAGAATGTATTGATACGTATCCGAAAACAAGTTTCACTGTCCTTCAAAGAAATTAACATCGGGTATTTTACACGTTTGGCAATGTAGTTACGAATCACTGAAGCTAGGCTAGGAGTCTTCTTATGGGATACACTTTAGTTCTGCCGTCACGTTTTGTTCAATCTTCTCAATCGTCGAAAATCTTACTCTTCCAAGAATCTCTTCAGTAACTGAAACAGAAAGTATTCCGCAAAGACACTCGATCAAGAAAGTAGAGAAGAGGGTGAGCAAGTGACATAACGTTACACAAGGGCAAAGATTTATTTTTCTTTCAATATCAAGGAATGCATAACCCCATACGAAACATTTCAATTGAAATGCTTTTTTTGCCTAAGATAGCTAATGGAAAAAAATATATATATAAATAAACGTCTGTACGAAACCAGTGTTACAACCATTTAATTTTAAAATGTTCGCAGAAAATCTATGAAGATTTAAGCTTTTTTTTTTGTATATTCCTTTTAAAAAATCCTAATGTATGTGTCTTCGTAGTGTTTATAAATGTATGTTTTACTCTTTTACAGAGCAAATGTTCCCAATTTACAACATCAAATTATAAATTTATTGAAAAATTAAATTTTATGAGTATTGAATTGAAAAAATAAGCAGATATAGTTAAAACAAGATTTGATATTTTGTAATAGAAGTTACATTTTTATCATTACTGGGAAACTGGTCAATAACTCCTAAAAATAGCCATTTTCATATTTTATTTCCAGAGCTAACTTATACGCCCCCTCCCCCTTCAAGCATAATTCTCGTATTTTTACTTATATTTAAAAATAAATCTTCCATTTATTCGCATTATTTCACTTATTATTTAAACTACCCATAAAAGTATAGTGAAAGTATAGCTCCATAGTCAAAATTGAGCAATGTTCCCATTTGGGATCACAGTTACAATTGAGGGGTGCAGTTTTTTCCCATCTAAATGACTAATATTCTTTAAATAATGCATTAGAGGGCAAAATATGCATAAAAGTAATATAAAAAATGCCTGGATCTGAATTTGGTCTATAAAAGGTTAATAATAAAAAACTACTGTGTTAATTCTGAATTTTTTTTCTAAACAAACTATTTTATTATTTCAATTTTCATTTTTAAAATAACCGAGGAGGCTGGTTTATATTATCATTCAATTCGCATTCTACTTTAAAAAGTAAAATACAATAATGGATTGTGCATTGATATTGCTTGGCGATACAATATGCATACGCAATAAATAAAGGAAGATTAAGACTATATTTAAAAACGTGCTTATTTGCACCTTCAAAAAAATGATAGTACTTTCATTTTTTAATAAATAATTCCCAACTTTCGGCTTCTCAAATGTATGTTGTTTCTGAATCCTGGTTTCTTATTTCTACTGAAGCATCACTCTGAAAGATTTAGCATTGTGAACAAACTAATTCTCTACCCTGACCTCTCGAAAATTTTAACTTATTACTGAAATGAATGTTTTAGTGCATTATTTTCCTGTTCTCAAATACAGGTATTTTATAAATTTTCGATTATCATACTTGGAAAAAAATCTTAATGCAGCTACTCTTAAACTCTATGTGAATGCTGCATCGTGAGATTTTCTCTATTTCTTTACCTTTTAGAAAATCAATTTCTTATGTTAAATCATGCACAACATCGCAAAATCTTTACATGAAGTGAGAAGCGGATATGCATTTGAAGTTTTGATGTACTTTGCTTCAAATGTACTTTTGATATAAGTTTTACTATAGGTGATATAATAGTCTGGTTGCATCACCTATAGAATTTAGACGTTTGGTTGCATTATACAAGCTAAAAAATGCACAGCCTATACAATTACAACTATCAACTATTGGGGGGAAATTTCGGGTTCTGGTTATACGATTGCAGCAATACCTGTTTTAAGTATGTACATAGAAAGTAAGAGTATAGTAACGGACAGTAATAAAATATTCAGATTTCATTTTTAAAATTTAAAATTTTGTCCAAGAACCTAAAACTAAATAAGTTGCACAAATCATTTCTCTTCAAAATATAACAAAATAAACCAAAATAATTGAGAATAATACTTATAACAAATTAATAATTAATTTAAAAAGAATGATGACAAAATAAAAATATGTTATTTTCAGAATTATTAATAATAAATACACATGGCTTGTAATCTCTAAAATATTTTCATCAATGTTTGCGAAAAATGACCATCTACATCTAACTTTGCAAGTTCATTTTAAACTTTAAATATGTTTTAATTATCACAAATACTATGTAATAAATAAATAACTGGATTCTCAGATTGAAAATAAAAGGCAACTATGTGTATTAAAAAGTTTCAGTCTGAAGTATTACTGAAAACCTACGTGGGCCACGCCGAGGAATAAAAACATCAATATATTTCCAAGTCTCTCTCAATGATCTTTCATTTAGCAGATATAGTATTTGATAAGTCAGAGACTTAAAAGAAAGATATTTCATGCTTCACTGATAAAAACTTTTAGTGATGGAATAATGTAGCATCGTAACGAATGAAACTGTACTTCAAAGGGAAAAGACAGAATTAATTTTTCGTGTACACCAGCAAAAATTCAGTTCAATTTAAGTTGAATTTAAATGTATTATTTATTAAAAGATCTACTCAGTTACTTTATAGTAAAAAGTATATAAACGTACATACCGAAATATGAATATTTAACAGTATGCAAACCGCCACCACGTGTAAATTATTAAAAAAAAGTTTGATCTAAAGACGAACAGCATTTGAAATTTTTAAACATTGATAAAGTCTTAACGTTCCATTATTTTTTATACAGTTAACTTTTTTACTTTTAAACTTATCCGATGTTCCCAGACTGATTTTAATTATTTAAAAAATATATGAAGATGTTTTAAAACCTAAATTATATGAGTCATCTTAAAGCTACGAGTTTTAGGTCTTTAACAAATCAGCTTTTATCTCCAACAACTTAAACCAATCAAACCCCGTTTTAGAATGAACCGTAAATTCGTTCAGTTACTTTAATTGATATGAAACAACATTATACTACAAATAGTTTTACAGATTTTATATACTACATTTCTTATAAAAGGGAAATTAGATCATATGTGCAAGTAAGCTTAAACGCAAAAATGCTCTTTGTTTTATCTGTATCTACAATCAGATAATTTTTTCTGTTGCTTTGTAACATGATACGTGAGTAATAAAGGCAGATATGCATATTTTGCAGCATTTATCTATGAGTATGCCTCAAAATGAATTATACAAAATATGAAATATAGTCAATTGCTTCCACAAAACGTAAATATATATATATATATATATATATATATACATATATATATATATATATATATATATATATATATATATATATATATATATATATATATATATATATATATATATATAGTTGAACTTTAATTAAAATTACAACAAAATTATAGTTGCTTCACATGCTATCCAGCGCTTAAAAAAGCAGCATAAAAGAAAACATGCGTAAAACAATGCTAGAAAATTAAATAGAAAACACCCCCCAAGCCAGTCATTGTTAAAACAACAAAAAAATGTAAAATGCATAATAATGTAAAATGCATAAAATATGCATAATGTAAATGCATAATATATATATATATATATATATATATATATATATATATATATATATATATATATATATATATATATATATATATATATATATACATATATATATATATATATATTAAATTACCACACTTCATTATTTTTTATACAGTTAACTTTTTACTTTTAAACTTATCCGATGTTGAAAAAAACACTCAAAATACTGGTGTTAAACGATAAAGTAATTAAAAAACTTTGTAAAAAACACACATAAGAAGTAAAATGAAAAAGATACGCGTTTCGTTCAAAAATTGTTTTGAACTTCTTCAGTCCAAGCTCTTCGACGTAAAGAACACAGGGAACTGAAAAGAGAAAAAAAAAACAAGCAAGATGTTGCCACAAGGGGCAAAGAAAAGTCGAACAAAACCACGGAGAGGGGAGATAAAAATTAAAAAGGGGGATAGAAAGGAAAGGAAAGAAGCACAAAAAATACAGAAATAAAAAAGGAATAAAGAAAAATAATAAAAAAAGGGAACACACAAGTACAAACACACACACAAAAAAGAGAAAACAGAACAAACAAACAAAAAACAAAAAGCACACGAATTTTTTTTTTTTTTTTTTTTTTTTTTTTTTAAACCACGAACAGGACAGCACAATAAATATATATATAAATAAATATATATATATATATATAAATATATATATATATATATAAATATATATATATATATATATATATATTATTTTTTATTTATTTTTTATTTTTTATTTTTATTTTTTTTATTTTTATTTTTTTTTTAATAAAAACGAAAAAAAAACAGTAACACACGTACATGCACATTAAAGAAACAGGGGGGGGGAAAGGGGGGGGTAGACGAAGAAAGTGAAAAGAACCTTACAACAGCAACTTCCAAGCAGAATGAACGAAAGGAACGGAAGAACCATCGTTCACAAGACGATCTAAGTGCTGGGTGATGGAAAAACCTTCCAAAAAATCCAGATGGGACAAAGACTGAGGAGTGCACAAAATCTTAGCCTTAGAAAACTGAAATCGATGATTGGAATTCCAACAATGTGAGGCAATAGAAGATTTGGAAAGTTCGTGCTTAGAGACATATCTCTCATGCTCTTTGAGCCTAAATTTGAGAGCTCTTCTGGTCTGACCAATATAGCCCAAATCACAAGATTCACAAGGAATATAATAAACACCCCAACGGTTCTCAGTAGGAATAGGATCTTTAAGGGAAGAAAATTTAAGTTTATTAACAGGTTTAAAAATGACTTTGAAACCGAAATTTTTGAGAAGTTTAGAAATTTTGTAGCATAAAGGTGAAAAGAAAGGTAGTACAATTAATTCGTTGTGAAAATTAATAGTATTAGTAGAAGTATTAGGCTTATTAAATTTAGAAACAGCTTTATCAATAATAGAGGGGCTAAAACCACGAGAAACAGCTAAGGATTTTAAGTAACTAATTTCATTATTAAGAGAAGAAGAATCAGAGCAAATTTTGATAGCACGAAACACATAAGTGTAAAAAGCAGAAAGTTTTTGCTGGTAAGGATGATTAGATAGGGCATGAGGAGGTAAAGATATAGAAAAGGGCTTGCGGAAAACAGAAGTAGAGAAACCGTCAGGATTCCTAGAAACAAGAACATCCAAAAAAGGTAAAGAATTGTTGCACTCCTCTTCTAGAGTAAATTGGATACACGGATCAACAGAATTAACGATCAAAAGTAAATTAGAAATATCACAATTGGAATCCACTAGAACGAAAGTATCGTCAACATATCTGACCCAGCACGGAAAATTAAAGACCTTGAAGAGTTTCTCTTCAAAATAATGCATATAAATATCACATAAGAGAGGTGAGAGAGAATTACCCATAGCAAGACCCTCGGTTTGTTTATAGAAAGAGCCATTAAAAATGAAAGCAGTTTGTTTAATACAAACGCTTACTAAAGCTATAAACTCTTTAATCTCAATAGAAGAATAATGAAACTCGCGTAAACGCTTTTCCAAACAGTCAATCGCACCTTGGATAGGAACATTAGTGAATAAAGATTTAACATCAAGAGAAAGCATTTTACAATTAGTAGGAGAAAGAAGTTTAACTTTGTTAACGAAATCATAAGAGTTTTTAACAGTGTGGGTATTACTAGCAGTCAAAGGTGAAAGAGTATGCGAGAGGAAGCGTGCAAGGTTATAAGAAGCAGTACCAATGTTAGAAACAATGGGGCGAAAGGCAAGAGAAGGTTTATGAATTTTAGGAAGGGCATAGAAACGAGCACAGTTAGCAACAGAAGGAATAACATAACGTTTAGTTTGAGCATTTAAGATTACAGAGGACTTCACAGTGTGTTTAATTTCAGAAAGGTGACTGTTAGTAGGATCAGAATTTAATTTAGTGTATGGACCAGTGGTTAGCATGTTATTAATACAATCAACATAAGAAGATTTATCAAGTAAAACAGACTGGCCGCCTTTATCAGCTTTAGTAATGAGTAAATTAGGGTTAGAATTAAGTTCTTTGAGAGCAGTTTTTTGAGAACGAGAGAGGTTAGATTTGGCATGCATATTATTTGAAGAGATAGTATTATCAATAAGATGTCGCAAAGTGTCAAGTTGGTTAGAAGAGAGTTTACTATTTTTAAAGGAGTTTTCCATAGGAGCAATAAGTTTGGAAACCGAAACGTTACTAACACGAGAAAAATTCAAACCTAAACTAAGAGCATCTCTCTGAGAATCAGTTAAAACATGTGAAGACAAATTAACAACAGTGTCCTGAACAAGAGGCCTAACAGAACCGAGGGAAGACCTAACCGGAAGAAGAGCTTGGAATTTCTTATCCAAAGTAGCTCTGTGAGAAATAGAACGTTGTTCGATATAAGCGAAATTCCGTTTTTCCCAGTTAGCAAACGCAGGGTAAGACTTACTCAAAAGCAAATGGAGATCATAATGTTCAGATTCAAGAATCGAAACTTTATAACGAACATCCTGAATAAAAGCCCGTAAAACCGCCCGTTTAGACCTATTCAGAGCCTTATCAACACGAGAAGAACCGTGAATATTGCACTTAATGTCAATGAACTTAGGAATGACATTACTGCGTTTGCATCGAACAAGAAAACCTAAATGATTCAAGAAACGAGAACGTTTCAATCGTAAACGGGAAAAACGGTTAAACAAAGATGAATCCATACAGAAAACACAAAAACAGAAAAGAAATAAGCAAGAAAAAGCACACGAAGAAGGAAGGAAGAAAAGAGAGAACAAAAGTGAGTGTTAATAGTCCAAATAAACAAAACAACTGAAAAAAACACTCAAAATACTGGTGTTAAACGATAAAGTAATTAAAAAACTTTGTAAAAAACACACATAAGAAGTAAAAGGAAAAAGGATACGCGTTTCGTTCAAAAATTGTTTTGAACTTCTTCAGTCCAAGCTCTTCGACGTAAAGAACACAGGGAACTGAAAAGAGGAAAAAAACAAGCAAGATGTTGCCACAAGGGGCAAAGAAAAGTCGAACAAAACCACGGAGAGGGGAGATAAAAATTAAAAAGGGGGATAGAAAGGAAAGGAAAGAAGCACAAAAAATACAGAAATAAAAAAGGAATAAAGAAAAATAATAAAAAAAGGGAACACACAAGTACAAACACACACACAAAAAAGAGAAAACAGAACAAACAAACAAAAAACAAAAAGCACACGAATTTTTTTTTTTTTTTAAACCACGAACAGGACAGCACAATAAATATATATATAAATATATATATATATATATATAAATATATATATATATATATATATATATATTTTTTATTTTTATTTATTTTTTTTTTATTTTTTTTTAATAAAAACGAAAAAGAAAGACAGTAACACACGTACATACACATTAAAGAAACAGGGGGGGGAAAGGGGGGGGTACACGAAGAAAGTGAAAAGAACCTTACAACAGCAACTTCCAAGCAGAATGAACGAAAGGAACGGAAGAACCATCGTTCACAAGACGATCTAAGTGCTGGGTGATGGAAAAACCTTCCAAAAAATCCAGATGGGACAAAGACTGAGGAGTGCACAAAATCTTAGCCTTAGAAAACTGAAATCGATGATTGGAATTCCAACAATGTGAGGCAATAGAAGATTTGGAAAGTACGTGCTTAGAGACATATCTCTCATGCTCTTTGAGCCTAAATTTGAGAGCTCTTCTGGTCTGACCAATATAGCCCAAATCACAAGATTCACAAGGAATATAATAAACACCCCAACGGTTCTCAGTAGGAATAGGATCTTTAAGGGAAGAAAATTTAAGTTTATTAACAGGTTTAAAAATGACTTTGAAACCGAAATTTTTGAGAAGTTTAGAAATTTTATAGCATAAAGGTGAAAAGAAAGGTAGTACAATTAATTCGTTGTGAAAATTAATAGTATTAGTAGAAGTATTAGGCTTATTAAATTTAGAAACAGCTTTATCAATAATAGAGGGGCTAAAACCACGAGAAACAGCTAAGGATTTTAAGTAACTAATTTCATTATTAAGAGAAGAAGAATCAGAGCAAATTTTGATAGCACGAAACACATAAGTGTAAAAAGCAGAAAGTTTTTGCTGGTAAGGATGATTAGATAGGGCATGAGGAGGTAAAGATATAGAAAAGGGCTTGCTTGCAGAAAACAGAAGTAGAGAAACCGTCAGGATTCCTAGAAACAAGAACAGCCAAAAAAGGTAAAGAATTGTTGCACTCCTCTTCTAGAGTAAATTGGATACACGGATCAACAGAATTAACGATCAAAAGTAAATTAGAAATATCACAATTGGAATCCACTAGAACGAAAGTATCGTCAACATATCTGACCCAGCACGGAAAATTAAAGACCTTGAAGAGTTTCTCTTCAAAATAATGCATATAAATATCACATAAGAGAGGTGAGAGAGAAGTGTTTTTTACAAAGTTTTTTAATTACTTTATCCGATGTTCCCAGACGGATTTATTTATTTAAAATAATATATGAATATGTTTTAAAAACTTAATTATATGAGTCATCTTAAAGCTACGAGTTTTAGGTCTTTCAAAATCAGCTTTTATCTCCGACAATTTAAACCAATAAAACCCCGTTTTGGAATGAAACGTAAATTTGTTCATTTACTTTAATTGATATGATACAACATTATACTACAAATAATTTTACAGATTTTATATACTACATTTCTTATAAAAGGGAAATTAGATCATATGGGTGCGTAAGCTTACACGCAAAAATGCTCTTTGTTTTATCTATATCTACAATCAGATAATTTTTTCTGTTGCTTTGTAATATGATACATAAGTAATCAAGGCAGATATGCATATTTTGCAGCATTTATCTATGAGTATGCCTCAAAATGAATTATACAAAATATGAAATATAGTGAATTGCTTCCACAATACGTAAATATATATATATATATATAAATATATATTTTAAATTACTACACCTCAAATTTGTAATAGACGCGCAGTTGTACTTATTATAAATCTGTGTGCATATGTTAGTAAAACTGTCAGTTAAATAAAAGAAAATAATAAAAGCTACTAAAATATGCTGCTTTTCTTTTAGACTAAATTTTTCAACATACGGGGAAAAAGAAGAAAGTTAAACAAATTCTAGTTTCTTGTTTTTTTTTTTTTTTATCGGCCTTTGGAATGCATTATTTATCTTATTTCACTTGAAAAAGTTTTTAGAAAGAATAAAGAGCATGCATTTTTCATGCTTCACGGACAATACCTTTTAAGAATCGAATTGCATTTGTGAATAGTGCTTTACCTACTTTTAGAATTCCACTTCATATATATATATATATAAAGCAGAAAATATAGTAACGATAAGACAAATAAGTCATAGTGTTTATTTGAAAAGTAATGTATTATTGACTTTTTTAAACGGAAATTTTAAATTTGTATATACAAATTTAACATACCTAAATTCATGATATGGAAGGTGATATGCGAATAAAATCAACTTTCAATGTTAACTGAAAAGCAATACTAATACATATGTAAATTTACACATAATTTTCCTGTACCATGAAAAGTGAAAAACTATCATTACCGCTGAACTTCTTAAGGCTTTAACGCGCAGTGTTCCCGCTCTGGGAACACCCAACTCTGACGTTTTGACTGTTGCCAGTCACGAAGAATAGATCTGATTTCTATAAAAATAGTTGCGGGTGACATAGCTCCACGAGAATCCTTTACTCTTTAGCACACCATTTCCCGTTAAAAAAAATTGTCACGATTATTTTTAACAGCACTCACATCTGCTAAAAATGGAACAATGCGAGAACAACTGGATAGTTGCCCAATGCTGAAAAAAGGGCAGCCGTTGCCATCGCTCGACTTAACTACCAGCAAGATGGTGGACGATTGAAACGTTCATCGCTTGCCACAGATCTAGAGACCGTTTTTTGATGCAGCTGGCTGTACCGCACAGCAATCAAAACCTTATAAAATCAAAACCTTAATATTTTACATTTACAACTTATTCAACTATTCTTATCTAAGTACAAAAGTTAAGCTCAATCAATGATTCAGAATATCGAGATGAAAATTTTACAGTAATTGACCCAGGCCTATAGTTTTAGGTAATTAAAACCAAGAATATCTATCTATCTCACTATCAATTTATGAATCTATCCGTCTACCTATCTATCTATATATATATAACACTTGCCGCTTCGGCGACCAGTTGGTTCGCCATCTTAATAAATCTTGTTCGGAGATAATCCTTTTTCTCTCCGTCTTCTTTGGCACTGAAATATCTCAGATTCTGAACGGAATTTAAAATTAAGATGGTTACAAACAGGGAAGCCCCAGGGCAGATGGCGCCCTCTGGCAACGTAAAAAAGACCCCCCTTTTATGCTCAACTTAGTTTTTGAGTTCGGAATGACGCCCCTTCGAAGCTGGCACGCCAATGGGATGCTTATCTGTCTTACCGTGTCGGGCCGCCTCTGTTTACAAAAATAAGAGGGCTTAATGATAAAACTTACAAAAAGGTACAAATCATTTTCGTCCTATATTAAGACTCTTAGATATATTGGCCGTTATCAGAAAACAGAAAGGAAAAAAAAAAGTAAGAAAATCTGAAATATTTTTGGAATTTAAATACGCCCTAAAGTGCTATATATTAAAAGCGTATCATAATCCATTCCCTATTTTCATTCCCTATCCCATTAAGTTGGAAAGTGTATCATTATTCAAGAGTGTGATTAAACAAAATTAAAATTTATATTTCTAACGTCCTTTTTCTGGATGTAATACAATAGAAATAAAATGGCGGGAAAAGATGCGCAGAAAAGTGCACAATTCGAACTGAATGAAAGTTTCAAAAAACTTATTTTTTGTTTCTTTGTTTGTTTAACATGCATTTCTGATTTATGTGCTTGGCCCACGTCCGCTAATAAATCCACGTACGAAGAAAAAACTTATTCAGATGTATTCTTTACCCAAGCGTAGCAGACGATAAAATGGTTTTATTTATTAAAGCAGCGTATTCCGTAAGTTTGCGCCACCTGTCGACGGCTTTGTAAAATAAAAAAAGTGTATGCGTGTAATCTTTACGCGCGGTTGAAGTAAAACTTCTTTGATGGTCACGCCACATATCACTGAAATGATTAAACTTTAACTTAAAATAAATATCATATTATAATTTAATTATATTTATTATTCATGTACTTTACAAAGATTATATAGATATTACATTTATATTATTCATTGAAAATAGATACTTGAATGTCATCATAATTTTTTATGTATGAAATTATAGGTTTGTGGTAACTATAATGTTAATCATAAATTTTACTCTCTAAATTTGCTAATTTTCTTGAAAGTACAACATCTATCGTTGTACCGAAACGCGTTGTTGATTGAAGTCGAGAAGTATTCATAGTTAGATCAAATTTTTCTTTTAAAAAATCAACTAACGGCTGAGATTCTTGAGAGCGAAAATTAACATTAAAATCTCAGTAAGAATCATCGGTACTTAGAATCCAGAAAGTGTCCATGTTGTAGTATTATTCTTTAACTGTTTTCTTATACCGTTGTTCCGTCTGGAGGTTGGGTTCGAATGGGGGAATGTCCATAGTTTAGTATTATGCTTTAACTGAGTTCTTTAACTGATGCTTTCCTCGGCTAGTTGTGTTCGAATGCAGGTAGTGTAATTTTTTTTTGTGTGTTTTTCTATCATAGTATTCTTAAGCGGTGATTTCGTCTGCTGGTAGGTTTCGAATTATTATTCTGTATCCCTGTTTTTAAACTGCAGGTTCTGTCTACTGTTTTGGATTGATGGCAGCCAGGGTCCGTTTTTTTTGTGGTGTTCCATCCCCGTGTTAAACCGTTGCTTGCCGCGTCTTGAAGTTGTGTTAGAATCCACGGAGTTTCCATTTGTTATTCTTTTATTTTGCGATTAAACCGTTTGCAGCCAGTATTTGTTTTTTTGTGGTGTTACATACCCGTATTCTTAAATCGTAGTATATATATCATTATAAATATATTTATATCATCTTATAAATAAAAATGAAATTCTGTTTGTTTATTTGTTTGTTTGTTTGTTTGTTTGTTTCTTTGTTTGTGGATTTGATTCGTATACAAATCCACAAAAATGGACCTATCGGCCTGAAATTTAGCACAGATATGTAAAATAATATAGAATAAATCACAGTCCACTTTAAAACTTTCAAAGTCCACCCGTTCCCGGAATTTAAGAGATTTTTTATGCTCTTCACGCAAAAATCTTTCCGTAATTGTAACCCCTGTAGTGAAAAAAGTGTGAAATAAGGATCGTGGTTGCCATGTGTGGCGATTTTGCCGAATAAAATGTCGTTCGTATACAAATCCACAAAAATGGACCTATCGGCCTGAAATTTAGCACAGATATGTAAAATAATATAGAATAAATCGTAGTCCACTTTAAAACTTTGAAAGTCCACCCGTACCCGGAATTTAAGAGATTTTTTTATGCTCTTCACGCAAAAACCTTTCCGTAATTGTAACCCCTGTAGTGAAAAAAGTGTGAAATAAGGATCGTGGTTGCCATGTGTGGCGATTTTGCCGAATAAAATGTTTTAAATTCTCAAAGTAAAAATAAAAGAATAATAATGATTTTTTTTTGTTAGTTTATATTCGTAAGGTTATTTTTTTTTAATTATAATATCGTGTTCATGGGAAATCAGAGCAGGAATGTAATGCTTTACACACAAAACAATAAGAATTGAATATTTCCGAGGCTAATGTGTAAATTTTTTTAGTTTCGCGAAAAAATAAAATGGCTGAAATATGGATTTTGAGTAAGTGAGTTCTAGCGGTTGGCACAGTTTTCGGCTTTGCGCAATTTATTGAGAGCTTAAGGAAATAGATTTTTGAAAACAAGTGCAAAGGTTTTATTAGAATACAGCGTTAAATTTTAATGATCCGAGAAGAAATAATGCAGTTATTAAGGGATTTCAAGCGATCTAACTTCAGAATTCTTGCCAATTGAGTACATTGATTTAAGTTGGGGGAATTCCGCCAAATTTCAGAAAATTTAAATCTTCTCATTTAGTACATCGGAGTAACGATGAATAAAACACATTATAGTTAATAATTTAAAAAAAATCGGCTGTATTAAGGAATTCCAATTTTCAAATAAATGCGTGCTACTCTTTGGCGGTCGAACCATTTCCCATAGTGATTGCTGCTAAGTTAATGCTTCGAATGATTCCCTGAAAAAACTCTTGCAAAACGGCGTATGTTGGCACTTTGGCGAAGCTTAGATTTGAAACTGGATTTTACTTGAGACTGGTATATATAATAACACTGGTGCCGATAAAAATGAATGTTGGTATGTGTTTATGAGGTTGAAAAACTCCAGCACCGTTGAGCACCGTTGCACGATGAAATTTGGTTCACCTAAGTCTTTTATGATGGAGAAGGTTTTTATGCTATTCCTTAACTTGCCACTTGGTGCCGCAGCACAACGTTGAATTCTATTCCGTTTAGCCGTTTGCTATGCGAATATCGTCCAACCGATTTCGATGAAATTTGGTACACGCGAATATTAGAACACGAATATTTTTCACTATCCATTTTGCTGTAACTTGCCGCTAAATGGCGCTGCAAAGCATCAACTTCTATACCGTTCGACCGATCGGCATAAAATGTTTTATACTTACACATTTGAGCACGAAGAATATATTCTAACTGCGTTCCTTTTGATGTTACTCACCACTAGATGACAGTGCAATGCATTATTATTTTAACTCGCCACTAGATGACGCTGCAGCAGGCCAAATTCTTGACCATTCAAACGGTCGCTATGAAAATCAGTATACATAGCTATTTGAACAATGAGAAAATTTTGCGTTATCCATTTTGCTATAACTCGCCACTTGACGGCGCTGTAGCAAATCATTACTTTAATTAACTACTAGATGGCCCTGCAGTGTATCACTTCTCGACTGTGCAAATGATCGTTATGAAAATTGGTATGCATAGATAGTTGAACACGGTCGCTATGAAAATCAGTATACATAGCTATTTGAACAATGAGAATATTTTGGCGTTATCCATTTTGCTATAACTCGCCACTTGACGGCGCTGTAGCAAATCATTACTTTATTGAACCACTGGATGGCCCTGCAGTGTATCACTTCTTGACTGTGCAAATAATCGCTATGAAAATAGGTATACATAGATATTTGAACACGGGGAAGAGTTTGGCGCTATCCATTTTCCTATAACTTGCTACTAGATGTCGCGTCAACACATGAACTTCAGGACTGTCCAGCCGATAGTCATGAAAATTCGTATACATCGATATCTGAATGCGAAAAATATTTTCGACGTATCCATTTTGCTAAAACTCGCCACTAGATTGCGCTACGCCGCATGGCCTTCTGCACCGTACAAACGATTGCCTTGCAATTCGGAATGCATGATTATTGGACACAATATAACGCGATATTCACTTTGCTATATCTGTTTATTACAATGAATAGTAATCACCACAAATCGTAATATCAAAAAGTCCATTCATTCCCGTGCGAAGAACGGGTACTTCAGCTAGTTACTATATATAATTATATATATCTTTACACTATATATACCATTATAAATATTGCGTTCACACACACTAAATTCTTTTAAATTTACTAACATTTCCTAAAATACAGCTTTTGGGCAAAATAATAACAGCCATGACATACATAATATTTGGGAGTTTAATGGCCTAACGGCCAATGTAGCTGGCATTTGACAAATAATAATATCACTTCGCTTCGAAACTATTGCCTGTAATCATTACGAAATAGTATTCTAAGGCAATTATGTAACTAAAACACATTTGAAGCAAGTAATTACTGTATATCACGTTCTTAAGTTTATGTATTTAATTTTTTGAAGTTCTGTTAATTCAACGATCTCTATTTACTTCGCCTCAATGGAAATATAAACAACCTAAGATGCGCTGAAGCAGAAGATGCGCGCCGTTACCCAGTGTGCGTAGCGCCATCTGTTTGTAACTACGGCGTTATCCAACTTTCTAAGAGAAGTGTCCCTAACTATAAATTTACCTTCTTGGGATCGAAGTATGAATCTCCAACAGTGTTCTTAAACGAAAATTTCCCTCTGCTGTTTAGGTTCGTTTGCAGCCACTGTCCCTTTAATCCTTTGAGGCGCAGCCCTTTTCCAATGCTGAAAAAAGGGCAGCCGTTGCGATCTCTCGACTAAACTACCAGCAAGATGGCGGACGATCGAAACGTTCATCGCGTGCCACAGATCTAGAGCGCGCAGCCAGATTCCGTCAAAAAATGGTCTCTATTTCTGTGGTACGCGATGAACGTTTCGATCGTCCGCCATCTTGCTGTTAGTTAAGTCGAGCGATGGCAACGGCTTCCCTTTTTTCAGCATTGGGCAATCTATCTAGATGTTTTCGCATTATTCCATTTTTCAGCAGATGTCAGTGCTGTTAAAAGTAATCGTCACAATTTTTTACGGGGCTATGACGTGCTAAAATGTAAAGGATGCTCGTGAAGCTATCTCAACCGCAACTATTTTTATAGAAATCAAATCTATTCTTCGTGACTGGCAACAGTCAAAACGTCAGAGTTTGGTGTTCCCAGAGCGGGAACACTGCGCGTTAAAGGGTTCAATTGTGGTGTTCCATCCCCTTGTTCTGTCTGGAAGTTGGGTTAGAATCCAAGAAAAGCGTTCTTAAACTGACGTTTCCATCTACTGTTCCCAGGGACCGATCTACACACTTGGGGGCCCAGGGCCCAGATACTTTTTGGGGCCCCTGCAAAAAAATTTTACGCAGAATATCACTTAATTAAGTTAAAACCAATTATCATTCCTAAGTTAACCATACGTAAACATTTACAAATCAGTAAAATGCCACGACAGATACCACTTATATGAATTTTTCGATTTTCAAATGTTTTTATGGGTATTTACGGCCGTCACACACCTTTGAAAAGATAAAAGGAGGAGCATGCTGAGGTGTTAGAACGAATTTGCGAATATAGAATTTATGGAATGTCGAATCGAATGCATAATTTTTAGTGTTACAAGTTACATTAACTTAAAAATTTTGAATATTATTGATGAAATGAAGTAATCAGACATTTTTTTCTTGAGAGATAATTTTAGTAGCTATTATGATTACATAAAAGGAAGTTTTGGGGGCCCCTAGAAATCGGGGGCCCAAGGTACGTGCCCCGAATGCCTCGCCGTAAATCAGTCCCGGAACAGTCAGGGAACAACCGGAACAGTCAGGGACTGTTCCGGTTCGATTGCCGGCAGGTTCAATTTCTTCGAAAACCATGTATTGTATATTATTCATATAAAAATAAGGATTATCGAGAACCTCCTGTGAAGTTGGGATTACATGTAAAATATTATGTTGGATGTACCTTCAAAACGCTTATCTATATAAAGTTGATGTCTCTAAGATACGGCTCTTGACTGTTTTTCTGTAACTGGTTCCGCGTATTTTTACACGATGAATTCGGGGAACGGCGAAAGCAGGTCGAAAAGGTAGATTTTTCAGGGGTTCTTCTTTTTCTGTGCGCGCACGTTACTTCCTTTACTGAGCGTTACTTCCGTCAGAAAAAATAATCTGAGTTACTCCCTAGTCTTCACTAAAGAAGTTTTACTTCAAAAACTCTTTTTTTTTAAATAAAATATAGTTATTTTGTATGTCATAGGAACAGTGCTTTTTTTTCGCTCTATAAAAAGTAGCCTAATTTTAATCCAGGACTTTAACTGTCTTTATTCCAAAATTCATCTACATCCGTCTTGCCGTTTCAGCGTGAAATAGAAATAGACGCACTTGCAAACATTGACATTTATAATAGTAGGATAAACGAAAATATTAACATAATGCATAGTAAGCAATGAATAATAATAGAATTGCTATAAATAAATTTTAAATTTCAACAATTTAAAAAGTATTTATAACAATCTTCAGCGAAGACTTAATAAATAAAAATCTTTAATAAAAGTTATAATCAACAATCCGTTTTACCTCAACGTTCATAATTTGACAATACGAATTATCCATCAATTAAAATAACGCCTAATATATTTCCAGATTTCATCAGCTTATAAATGATATTTAAATATTTTTGTATGAAATAATTTTGTTCTGTTGAACCTCATTAGTAAGGGATACGCTGCTGAATATCTAAGAGCATCCTTAAAGGACAATCCATGGGTTTCATTCATTCCACAGACCTCTAATAAAATTACACGTTACTGTCCATTTAACGACACACTTTGTTGGATTCTGACTATTAAAGTAAAATTTGTATTCACTGCATACAAGAGAGTCATAAGTATTCAGGATTCTCTGTCACTTTAATGAATACTAATTTAATGATGAAAGTTTATACCCAGCTTAATTGAATCCAGAAAGGAAAGTTATTAATTAATAAAAGTGTAAAGTACATCTAAAGCACAATGAAGTTGACAAAAGAAAGCCATGTGAAGAAGCAATGCATTTATTATCTAATTCATGAAATTGTAATATAATAATTAGTTAAATTTATATAATTTTATCTTTATATAATTAATTTTTTTTCCTGGTAGTTGATAAAATTTAAAATTACTGGTATCGCATCATTTAAAAAATTCTGTAATTTGAAACATTTTTCATTTTTATTTGTTCATTTTTTAAAATAAGTTTACTTGCTAAAGTGGTTTTATGAATATTGGATACGATTTAATTCAATCCAGAATGCAAATATAAAAAATCCCATGTAAACACGCATGACTTCCTTGTACGTCCATTAAATTGTAGACCAATTTAATGTACTTCATTCAAAAGTGAGTTGCCTTACTACAATAAGATCAACCGTTTTCATTTTCTCACCATATATTATAGGTATGGCCTAGATAATACTGCTGGATCCCGCATAAATCTTTGTTTAACTAATCTCGATGGATTAAGACGTAAACACAATGGATTAAAATTATGAAATAAATTATTTTTATTACAGTTTCAAACCGCTTTACCAATCACCAATTCATCAAAAATTTTGCATATTTATGTATCTTAGCAATAGATACCTGATCTATAATTAAACAATTTTATTTAAAATTTTATATATTTTTAAATTATTTTTTGGTGTGAGTCTGTATCAAACATTTTATATATTTTTTTTCATTCTTAATCTCCAGTTAACTTAATTATTTCATACTAATGTATCCTAGTGAACAATAACGAATCAGTTACAAAAAGTATTAATTTTAAATTAAAATTTTTTAATCAAGCTTTTAACTACTATTTTACTTAAATTAGATCAAGACTAGGAAACCATACATTGGACATATTTTCTTCTTTTTTCAGAAAGTAAGAAATAACGGTAATATGTTAATGTGCCTATAATTTTCCTATTTGTGTAGAGAAAGAGAGTTTCCGTTAAGTTGTATCCTCCACCAAAATTAGATTAAGACTAGAAAAACAAGTGAATCTTTACGTTTGTCTTTTCGAGCAACTAAGTATGTTAAACTGAATATAATGACTATAATTTTCATATTTTTGTAAGTTATTCTCTTAATTATCAATTAAGATCATTTAATATTCTTCATGTTAAACTTCAATAGTTCTTAAAATCTGTTAACTTTCTCACACTTTTTTCGCTGGTTGATTTAAATGAATTCTAATCTGAATGAAATATCAACCCCGCGGGATTACTGGATCCCGTGCGATCAATAAATCTCAATGTTGAAATCCCGCGAAACTTTTGCGGGATTGGATTCTCTAGTATAGCCAATATGGGTGCTGACTTAAAAAAAAAAAATATTGAACCACATTTGGCTCCCAAAAAATCATCAAGCTTGAAAACTGTTCACGTGTCTTTGAGCGAAACAGATAGACTTGAAGCATAATATGTGACCCAATCAGTATACTATCCGATTTCAAAAAATTAAAGAAGTGCAAAATTAGATATTACAACAACTCAAAGTGCAAACTTTCATAATTGGACGGCTAATAGTTTTTGTTTTGTGTGACATATAGTCATATGACGTCACGTCAAAACTCTTCAAAATGAATTCATGCATGAGAATAGATACTGCATGCATATTTACGCCAATATATATAGACACACAGACATTTTATTTCCTTTTTCTATTTTCTCGAAACTTTTTACTGGCAGTATATGTATGTATACACTTTTTAAATTTCAGTACATCCTAAATAAATAGGATTCAGGGTACAAGACAATTTATTTAGGAACCTTTAATACTAAATAGTGCAATGGATATACACTGGCCTCCAATAACATGATTTTAGAAACTCGCCTTAAAGAATGGTACTATTAATAAAATTCATAGTTTATATATTTTATAAAAATGGACATTATGCAAATTTATGCAAAACCGTTCGCTACCACTTTTTATATAGAAAAGAACGGGCATATATGAGTGAGAGGAAAATAAGAAAATATCAGACTTTCGACATTACGCGGGTAAATTTTGCTCACTTACAACTTTTATTAGCAGTTTCGATGAGAATAGACAGCAAGGTCTCGCAGTATTTGAGAGAAGCCGTTTGCCCGAATTGTTAAGATTGCAGGTGGTCGAATGGATGGAAATGGAATTGTCACAGACTGAAGCTGCTAGGCATCTTAATGTGTCTCGCAGTGTGGTCCGACGTCTCTGGAATCAGAATCAAACCGAAGCTCCTGTGTCCAGAAGACATGTTCCAGTCCGACCTCTAGCTACAACACTTGCAGACGCCTGTTTAAAAGCTCTTTCGGCTCGAAGAAGAAGAAGCATTTCTGTGCCGCATCTTCTATCAGGCCACTATGGAGCATTAGGGAGGAGAATATTCGCTAGTATTGTACGAAGGCGTCTTCACAATCCAGGTCTCTATGAAAGGCGACCAGTTGTGTATGCCCCCTCAACGGACGACAGAGAACGACCCGCTTATCTTGGGCAAGAGAACACGTTTCCTGGACCAGAGAGCGATGGGCTTCTGTACTCTTTAAAGACGAGTACCGTTTCACACTGGAGAGTGATTCAGGGCGTCTGATGATCTGAATGGAGCAAAGCTCCAGATACCATCAATCCGACACTTTAGAAAAGCACAGTTACCGAGGTGGTGGAATAATGGTGTAGGCTGGGATCTCACTCGGTGGTCACATGCATGTATTCCAGGGAGGAACTCTGGTGTGATATATTAGAGCGAGATCCTTGATGCATATGTCCGTCCATATGCCGGTGTAATTGGCAAAGATTTCATTTGGATGGATGAAATGCACGACTTCACCAAGCTGTAGTTGTTGAGGAATATCTTGAGGGCCTTGGTTTAAAACGTATGGGATGGCCAGATCAATCTGCAAACCTGAATCCGATGCAGGATCTTTTGGTTTATCTTGGTAGATAGGTTACAGCTTTAAGTCTATGTTCAAGGTCTTTAGAAGAGAACAAAGCTTACCCCGGTTTGGTCTTCGCTTCCCATTTCGGTAACCAACAAATTAATCGACAGCATGGAAAGTCGATGCCGCCAAAGCATTCAAGCTAGGGGTGGCATACCCCTTATTAAAACTCAACTTTTTAATGTTTCTATGACATTTTACCGCATAAAACTGTCATATATTATTTTTTCCAGGAATAGACTTTTCCAGAGATAATGCTATTTTTGTTGTAAATCTTTTTTTTTTTTCGTTTTTCTTATGTACACTTCTATGTTACAGTATATATATGACTGTATTATGTACATTAGAGTGGAGCGAAAAATTAAATTTTGCCAAATTGTTTCTTAATAGCTATAAGAATGTGACCCAACCTTTCAAAAAGCGTATCCTAAAATATTTTTTATTTATTTTGAGTCTATCTACCCGCGCATTTGATTTGAATTTTCGAGACTTCTCTTTTCTGGATCTTAACAGCGCCAGAGCAAGAGAACAACAGCCAAGTAAGTAGCCAACGAATCGGAATCGGTTTTTGCAACCCTATATGTGTGTGGGGAAGAAGGTGTATTCAACATGGACAGCTCTCTTTCAGTGTACCTGCGTAAGCGCATGCGCCATACAGACCGTCTTAGTCAGTGATTTCCCGCTTATTACTCTTCTCAGTTCCATTGTATTTAGTTTTGTTTGCAGTTTGTTTTAGAGTGAAATATGGAGAAAACAAGAAAAGCGTCTAGTTGTTCTATTTTTGGCAGTATTGAAGAGCTGAAAGGAAATATGTTACGTACTTATAAGGAGGTAATGAAATTTTATAATATTGTGAGATATCAGCTGAAGTTAAAAATGGACACTCGAAAAGAACCGGCCGTTTCGGATGCTGCTGAAACTGTTGCGGTTTCGAATCGAAACTATATGGCGCAAAGCTTCCATTGCAATCTTATCCCATACTCGTGTCATACAATTAATTACAGCTTACCATACGAAATGTAAAATGATTATAAAATCTTGGAAGCGATTGCCTGAAGGTAGAAAAGGAAAATTCTAAAATCCAAAATAACAAACTATTTTATATTTGTTCTTGTAAGTGCAAAGATTTTCTGCAATGCAAATGCCCAAAAGAAAGAAGAGTTGCGAAAGAAGAACAACTTTTTCTGACGGATGAGAGGACTGACAGGAAAATGGTTATTGGTGGTATAGACGTTTCACAAACGAAAAAAAATAGAAAAGCGAAATGATAGAAATCAAAAACTAGAACAATGTTACGCTTCTGTGACATACGGGGATAAACAGGAGAATAGAGTTGAACATTCTCCACGAGCCCCTCTTATATCGGATGAGTCAGAAGATATTGAAGAAATAGACGATGGCTTAGAACTGTGTTCTTCAAAGCACCAAGGGTCCAAGAAAAAGCCAAAACTTAGCTTGCCATCTTTATCAAAAACATGTGACCGATATGGTGTATCTGATAGAGCTGCAGCAGCAATCGCATCAGCAGTTCTTTATTACATTAAGCCAGATGTCGAAGTAATCGATAGATGAAAATTGCGCCGTGAAAGATCAAGAGAACGCAAAGAAATATTAGCTAAAAATAGATTTGTCAGTGTTCCAGCTATATACTTTGATGGCAGAAAATATAAAGTTTTAAATGTAGTAAAAAAGGATACCGATAAGTTATTGTAGAAAAACACATTTCTGCTATCAAGGAACCTGACTCTGTTTATGTCGGCTACGCTGTCCCAAGTACTGGGACGGCCAAGAGCATAGAACGTGCTATATATGACTTGTTCTCTTCTGAAAACGTTTCATTGAGAGAAACTGTAGCTGTTGGTTGTGATGGAACAGCAATTAACACAGGGAAAAATGGTGGTGTAATACGGTTGTTAGAAAAACGTTTGAATCAACCTTTACAATGGATCATACGCCTTTTACACAAGAATGAATTGCCTTTAAAACACCTTTTTTATTCTTAGATGGGGCATCTACTGTCCCAAGCTCCGATTCTGGTACTCAATAGTACCAGATTTTGGAAGATTGCTAGAAAATTGCTAGAAAAATGTAAAGAAAATCCTAGTGTACGGTATGAAAAGGTAGAAAGCGTTTTGCCGGATATTTTGGAGCATATCATCAAAGACCTACGTTCTGACCAACGTTACTTGTACGATATTACATCAGCTGTAATTAGTGGCGATCGTCCTCCCGATCTAGCACACAGAGCTCCAGGGAAAATGTCGCATGCTCGATGGTTAACAAAAGCCAACAGGATATTAAGGCTATATATTTCCACAAGTAAACCATCTGAAAACCTTAATCACCTTGCCAAGTTTGTTGTTAGAGTTTACGCGCCTGTTTGGTTCCAAATTAAAACTCATCCGTCATGCAAAGTTGGGTCTAGAAATTTTTGGAAATTGGTTTCAAATTCTCGATACTTTCCAATTAAACTAAAAAAAGTAGTCGACCCTGTTATTGAGCGGAACAGTTTCTTTGCGCATCCTGAGAATCTACTGTTGTCGGTGGTCTCAGATCCTGAAAAACACATTCGTGAACTTCCTGCTAGAAGGATTATAAAAGCAAGAGAAGCGACTAATTCAGAAAAGGTCTCGTATTTTTGAGGTCCTAAAATTAAGCTTAATGCCAAATCATACACAGACCTTATAGATTGGCAACAAAAATATTTTCAACCTCCCATCCTTAGAGACGTCAAGAATGGAGATTTGCTTTCGATGGTGGAAATAAAAGAAAGAACAAAAATACCTTTTCTAAGACTGCCATGCCGTACCCAGGCTGTAGAACCGTTCAGTAAAGATACTAACAGACGTTTCTATGCAGGTATGCGATAAGAAGGCCAGAGAAGGTCTCATAAAATCAAAATTTGAATCAAGAAAACTCATGCCCAAATTCGACATCAAACGTAATTTTAAGGTCTCTTTTGACTAATTTTATGTATGCTTATGTATGTTTTATGTTTTAAGTGGCTCACATTATTAGTAAATTAGCATTAATTTGTTCTATCTGACTTGTTTTTTCATAATAATAAATAGTTTAATAGAATTTATAAACAATATGCTCCTTCAAGTTTTATCAGTATGGTAGCACAAATGTAAATTTTCAAAATAAATGCGCGGGTAGAAGGAAAATACTAATTTTAAAAAAGTAATGCTTTTTAAAATCTTCTAATCTTGGGTCACATTTTGATCACTATTATACATGAAAATTTAACAAAAATTTTTTTCCCATATAAGAGTGCTCCACCCTAATGTACATGTCATCCAAATTTGGTGTTTCTGCACTCATTCATTTGTAAATTAGGCACAATAAACCGGTTGTTCCTTAACTTTCGAAGGTCAGTGTATATAAGCGTTAACACGTTCAGATATTAAGATAATTTAAATTTACTTAACTTAGTGAGAGATTTTATTGTGTGTTGATTTAATGTGAGAATATCAACATATTTTGAGATCTGAATTCCGTACAATCCTTATTTATCAAAACCGTTACTATTTTACTTAAATTAATGTGAGATTTTATTGTGTTGTTTTAATGTGAGAATATTAACATATTTTGAGTCTTAAATTTTATGCAAATCTTATTTATCATTACTAGTATTGTGTTTTAACGTCCAAACTTCAAAAATTCTTTGCAGACTTTTAGATGTTGACAGTAATCCATCTCAATACAGTAATTCAAACAAGAATTATACAAGTATCTTAAAATTCCAAATACACTATTTCTCAATGTTAGATTAAAATGTTATAAAAAACATAAAACTATCAAACTTGAATACACGTTTTCTGCAACATCTCAAAATTTCATCTTAAAACAAAGCAGAAATGATAGCAAAACTTTAGTTTCGCGAAATATCAATACACGAGACGGGGAAAAAATATCACTTCGCTTTTAAAAAATATTTCATGTTAAGAAAAAAAAATGCTATGCTCGAAAAATAAGGTAGGAATGACAAAGTAGAAAAAAAATGATTACTGCGACAGAGTTTTGGATGCCTACCAAAAAATATGTTTTACTGGTATGACTTTAGTCAAAACTTTGACTCTCGCTATTTATTGTAACATGCCAAGAGCCAAGGTGACCCAATAGTATATGCTCTATGTTCCTGTCAGTTTTATTTACTGAAAAGGTACATAGAATCCTAAGATTTTAAAAGCTTTTGACAGAAATTGTGTTCTTGAATTTGGATTAGAAAACTCACATGGAATTTATTGCTAGAGCAGACTATTGTATATTGAAGGGATATTCAAAATTTTGGTGACTATGCAATTTTAAAATCATTGGGTTGCAATTTTAAACAAATATATTAAGAAGTTTACAAATGAATTCACAATTTTAAAGTACTTTTGAACTGTAACTCGGAAACTTTTATAATGTAAAAAAATATGAAAAAATATATTTTTTTTTGAAATATAAACAGACATATTGTGGGATAATTTATTGAAATAAGTACCATCTAAACTGTGGTTTGCAGATTATGATATCGTTATTGTACGAAAAGTATGCGTATTTTTTTTTCAGATTATTGAAAGCGTACAGTGTATCATCAGAAAAACTGTAGAAAATGATTTTTCTAACTCCAAGACTTAGTCATATTTTTGAAACTCAATAAATTTATAAAACATATAAGGCATTTGTGAAACATTTATTCTTCAGACAAATTGTTCTAGCACAGTGTAACATATATCAGAGTAGAATTCATGTATTCCGGAGTCAATGAATAACATTGGCTACGTATTAGTTACTGTTGGATTTTGACATTCTACATGACCCAACCATGGTTGAGTGGATAAGACACTAACATGTTCACGGCTGGAGTGTGAAGGTCCAGCGCTGGGACATATCTTGCGGCTGTCGATCTAATGGTCTGGAGCTTTGCTTGGTTTTCACCAGATGAGGCGTGAATAGGCGATAGCACCCCTCAAAAGAATCCTTCGACCAAGTCACTCCCTCCCCCTCCTTAGGCAGATGATCATCGTGTTGGCTTCACTATAACACTAAGCACTTGACATTGTACATTTTGCACAATGTATTAAATGTTATACTACAGAAATGTTGAAAGCGTGTCTGATTTTTTAAAGTGTTTCACTTAGTTTCATTAAATTAATATAAAAGAAAAAGTATATTTGTTAGATTATTTTAAAATTATTTGTTTTTAACTATACATTTCAAATTAATGACATATTTTGATATTTTTAAATATTTTATTATCATCATCATGATCACTATCATCTCCATTTAAATGGTTTGCAGTATTTCATAACATGGCTGACAGTGTCAAGCCTAATGGATGCAAAGTGCATGAAAGATGCATCAAGCATAGGATGAAATTCTGAGAATGGGTAGATAATGGAAGATGTAATCCATGATTATCTTTGCATATTAATCCATAAATAAATGCTGAACGGTAGAATAAACACCGTAGAGCTTTCTGAGTTCTTGTCATACCAGTAAGGGATACATTAGTACATGTAAATTTGTTCTGATCTGTTATCTACACGAAGTATGCCTAGACTGTTTAATAAGTCTACCGGATTCATGAAAAGGCTTTTTTCATTCAGAGATTGAAAAATTTGCATTATTTTTTTAGTACGGATATATAGAGGGTAAGAAAATCCTAAAGAATTATTCATTTAACAAGGACGAAGTTCTAATTCATGTGGCAGTTAGTGTAAAAATTCTAATTTTTGAAACATGTACTGCAGTTTTGTGAGTACAAACATGGAGAGTGCTTCCCCGATGTATAGAAATCTAGCCGTCTTCCTGTTTAACCAATCGAGATGAGATTTTAGATACAGCTTGTGATGGAGATCACATATCTAATTTAATAATCGTTTACTTTGTCTTTCTTTAAATTTAATTGATCCAAAATCATGAATTCTAAATCTTTTCTAGCCTTTTTTTCCTGCCATTTCGGCTTTTAAATATGCATTTTCGCTTTTCCCGTATACATTATTCTTAATTGTTTATTTTGTCTATTCAGACCTGGTGGCGTCGTTCTGAGCTAAAAATACATTACACTGCGTCCTTTTGCAAAATCAACGGCGTTTGTTTACCCCTTCTTTGGCATAGTGTTAGCGTTATTACTTTTTGTTGCCCTGCGACATCTTTAAAATTATTTGCTCGCGATTACGTCATTTTAATTTTATTAAGCTTTAGGGTTGCTCTGGAATTGGCACTTTTTATCTCAGCCAAATGTTTGTTCTCGCCACTGTATAATTCTCTGCTGGCGTAATTTTCAATTCATTCCATCTTAATTTCACTGTCCATATAGGACGTATTTCTAATTCGCTGAGCCACCACCACCACCCTCCGTTGTAATAAGTCTATGTTTCAATAGTATCTTTTAAATAAAATAGTTTAATTATTCAATGTCTTTTTACTGCAACTAAGTGCATCGAACCTGCATTATCACACAATGCCTTTTAATCTTAAATTTAACTCTGCACTCATTCTCTTCACCATACAGCTATTCAGAGGTATGCGCTCTAGACTTGGATTGTTGAAAGCAATAGCGCTCTCACGGTTAGGGTTACGGAGAAAAAAAAAAAAAAATTTCCAATGTCAGAACGAAAGTTGATTTCTGCGAAAATTGATAAACGTGTTAAAAAATCCCACAGGGCGTTGGAACAAAGCAAGTATGACGAAAATTAGCGCCGTTTAAACATTTGAAAAGCAGAGCATTGTAACGAATGAGTGACAGGCCCAGACAGGACAGGGAAACTATTTTTAATGTAATTAAAATTTTCAAGCATCGTACTGTTATTTTGACATTTCTACTGTCTATTCCAGTGAATTAATGCAAATTGCGTAAACGTACTTTCTCTCTGTGTTCATTGTGGTTCTTTACAATGTTATTCTTTGCAAATGTTTTACACCGCAAATTGTTGTCATGCGTGTATCGTTCCGTTTCTGGTTTTTCAATATAGTCACAGCTTTCGCAGAAATATACTTTCATGCTACCTTTGGAATATTTCGAAATTTCTATTACTGTAACCGTGAGGGCTCTAATTTTTTAAACAATCGTAGTCTCCGGTTCATACCTCTCAATAACTATATCTGAAATCTGATTTCAATTGAATAACAGGAACGACTGCTCGAGGTCCAAATATAGAGGAGTTTTTCTTTCCCACACCACTCTAATGTATGTGCGATAACTCCATTAAAGAGTGTGTATCAAATAAAATATTTATAGCATAAATGACTTGATCGTATAACATAATTTGTAGTATCTTACCGTTCAAACTGTTGCAGAAACATGGAGTACTAGAATACATTTTCTATCCAATTACGATTTTCATTTTTATGTACAATTTTCCGTAAGTAAATAAAAAAATCCATATCTTCTGAGTGACTGTTTGCATTCCGTTTATCATATGAGTACTCAGACTGCCCCAAAATTTGTGCATATAATTTATTTATTTATTTATTTTTTATAATCCCGGTCAAATTGGTACGTGTAAAACCTACAGGTGCCTTTCAAAATCATACAGAATATTTTTTTAACTTAATGACTAGAATTTTTTTTTGATTTCGTTTCAACGATTTTAATATATTTTAAAAAAAAAATTAATTAAGTGTGTACTATTGTAAGTTTATTACAACATTGTCTAAGTCAAATATTTTGATCACAATCAAAGATCATTTATGCTTCTTGATTTTATAAATCTATTGCAGGTCAACACAAACATACAAGTTCTTGGTATATAGGAAAAAAAAGTTAATGTATGCTGTAATAAAATTCTGATATTTTAAACAAAATGGAATATTAGTACATTCTGATACGTTATTCATATATTAAGAACATATTTACGTATATAGTTTATAAGATTGTTTGCATTAAATGAGTATAAAACACACACACAAATGAACAGTCCAAGTTATAAATTGAGTTTATAACTTGGCTTAGTTAACTGGCTTAATATATTATAGTTTTTTAAAAATCGATGGATTAACATAAAATTAAAGTTGGACATTAAATAATAATGTGGTCAATTTCAATGAGAATTTTCATTATTACATTCATTCATTGTCTGGAAACCTCACTTAGATTTTATTATTCACACATGTAATGTATTAACTAAATTACCTTTGATTTTATCTGCAGGGTAGGTAGGCTTATGGTTTTACTTGCTAAAAAAACCTTCGTCATGGGATTTAGTAAGTAAAGTGTAAGTTTTACTAATTTGGCTGTGGTAAGAATTATATTTGGCTATCAATATTATCTATACATTGTTCTGAATCCCCAGCCAAAACTTCTGTTCAAATAATTAGGTTTCAATTCACATAAATTTAAGGAAGGAAACAATAAGCACTTTCAATTTATTCCCTACCTTTAATTTCCAAATAACTTATGTTCCAATTTTGGTTTATCTCTGAAACATTTTATCAAAGACTTCATGTTTTTCCATTTGAGTAGGTCTTATCACCATCATAAATCTAATTACTGCCCATCAGTTGGTGTGGATGAAAAGCACTTCAACATGTGATTTGCCCACCGGATGGTAGAACTTAAATGTTATACTTACACAAAAATGACATTTTAATGTGACATATTTTTAACGAAGCGTCATTTTAATATTCGCGTATATAATCTGTCATCGTTAAAACTGCACTTCATAAATAAGATTAATGTAGTGCATAAATTATACTAAATAAATTTTTCTCAGACTTTAACATCAAATGTTATAGGGAAAAGGTGAAGTATTCGTTTTAATGTATTAGCTTTTTAAAGGAAGCATGATTTTTTCATGTAATATTAAATTTGGTAATGTAATAATATTTGCAATTTGTAATGATTTTACTCATTATGGAATATATATATATATATACTATTCTTATACAGTGCACAAACAAAATCCCTGATTTATACTTTACTTATCAACTTCTTTGTCAATGAAAACGCAAACATCAACATTAGAGTGAGTGTCTAAGATTACATAAAGAAGTACTCTAAAGGGAACGCTGTCACGATATCCAGGGAAAAGGTAAAGATGCCATATCAAGGCCTGGCATATAGATGACGGGTTATTATTACGCTGCTTTTTTTGATCATTTTCTCTACTCAGATTTTATGTATTGTACCCTTGATATTATAAAAGGCATTTCTATTATCTCACTTATAGTTTGGATATGGTTTATTCACTATTTGAGTCTACATTTGTATGATAGTTAAGCATTTTTTTTACTTTTATCTCATATTGGAATCAGTGCAATTTGTGATAAGAGTGACACATATTTTTTTTTATTTTCTATAAACATGTTCTATATTTTATTGTTATTCATTTGTTTCACCATCCATGAAAATTTGAAAGCTCACTGTCTGGTAGTAGGAGCCAGGTAGACTCCTACTGTCTAATTAATAGATTCTTCAAATGATAGTTAATTTAACTCGTATTCATGGTAAAATAACTGACATAGATAGAACATTTGCCTTATTTTCATCATTAAGCGATATTTGGTATACATTTTATATTCTTCAATACATTTGCAGTTATCTCCATTTAGTTTCGTTAGGGTCACATTCTGGGCATCATCTTACAGTGATCAGCAATTTCATTTTTCCCACGGTGGCTTAATGTATAGTATTTTTTTCCACTTTTTAAGAGTACCTTTTTAATAAATCATAAATATGAATACTAATTAAAGTTAAATGACTAAAGCTATGACCATGTTAAAAGAGGACCATCCTAATATTTGTAGTTATTTACTAAAATATAAGGCAGTGAAATAATAATTTAATTTGTCTATGTTTAATTATTCACCTTGTTTGTTAATCTTCTTGGTGTGACTTTCTTTTCTAGTATAATCATTATAATATACTTCTATAATATCATCATAATATGCCGTAATAATTTACGGTTTGTATTGGTCAGAAGGTTACTCTGGCCTTAGGCCAGAGGTTACTCTGGACTGCCTAAGGCCAGAGTTACTCTGGCCTTAGGCATTCAGTGTGATTAGCACCTAACTAAAAATGTTAGTATCTCAATCACGATATTCATAATATTATTAAATTTATATTAAATGATATCGTAAAAATTTCCTTATTTGTTTTTTCTTCCTCTTACTTATTTTTTTAACTTTGTAAGTATAAAAATTTACCAATTTACACCTCCCCTGACTGTCCAAGTGGTTTATACCATAAATATGAATGCATTGTTTTGTGAATCAGCATTTTGAAACAATATTTTTGGGACTTTTAAGACAACTTAAGATGTACATTAAGCGTTACAACGTTTCTTACATAAGTTCTTCATAAGTGACTATATAAAATATTTGTCCCACATCCATTTATTACTTGCCTTTAATCATACTACCATTTACTATCTAATGACTCTAAAGTTTGTTGAAATGATCATTGTTAAAATTTATCACACCAATAAAAACACTTTATCTTATTATGTTTTTTTTATAATGAAAAAATACTTCATGGTGTTAAGTATCCCCGACCGTCAGGATCGCTTATCCATTCATTCAATTTCTCAGGATAAACACATTGTTTTCACCAACCAAAGTAATTTAATGCATGGATGATATTTTTCTATGTCAATTTCCTGCTCCACTGGTTGATGGATAATGTCATTTTTAGGGATTAAACAAAGTTTGGCTACGGACGAAATTGATAGCAGATTATTACATCGTGGTGCTGTAGAGAGCTTGAGCAGGTGATTTCCATAAACAAAATAAACCTCCCTCTCAATGTAATTTAAATTAAAGTCTTCCGAATTAAAGAGGCCATCATGTGAATTGTCACTTTAAGAGCAATAATGCCACTTATTTTGAAATGACATTTTAAGCAGCCATATGCACATGTTGTTAATTAAGACATGTTAATTTGGTTCATTGTAATATAAATCAAAAATACACGGTTTAGTAGTTTCAGAAGGTGTCTGCTATCATTTCAAACTACATTTCAATAAAGATTATTTTATTCTCATTCTTTCAGCTGTGCTTAAAATTAATCTATAACATAAATTTTATAGGAAAGACGAACGTTATTGTGTGTTTATGAGATAAATGTTCATTACCATCATCTCCAGGTGTCTGTGTGTGTGCCTGTCACGAACTATTAATAGAGAGTCTACTAATAACATTAGAGCGTTACTAATAGAGAACAAAATATCTTCAATTGGAGCATTAGTTACACATAACGCAAAGATAATTTTAAACTCCAAAATACATCAATTTTTGATTTATTTAAAAATACAATAACTGCTTTAGAACTGAACAAAAGTATTAGATTTTTTCACTTTTTTATGTTATATCGCTTATCTTGTTTTCGCATCCATTGACCGAAGAAGCAGATTTTGTGTGATTTTCAACAATTATTTCAACATGTTGGGATTACAGTTTTCTAGATTTTGCTTGCTAGTATAGATCCCGCTTTCATAACCAAATACTACAAGTCATCATTTGAGACGAGACAGAAGAAGACATCTAAATAACATTCCAGTATATCACATATAAACGTAATGAAGGAACAACAAAGTGCCTGGATTTTTTTTCAACATTACTTTTGTTTTTCTTCCTATCAAAATGATGAAAGTATGAAATCCGATTATCATAGACGCAATACAAAATTTCTATATAGTCGAAGAAAATGTTTCGTCCGATAAATGGATCAATGATTTTATCTGAATCTTGACGGATATACTATAATATCTGAATATTTTGAGAAAAGGGTTTGAGTAGTTAGCCACCTAAAATCCTTTTTTTGCCTGTCTATCTTTTCGACAAATCGGATGAGCGTTGGGGTACAGTTAATGGGGTGGCACATTTTAATCAGAAATTTCTTATCAGCACTTGAAGGGGAAAAGGAAGGAAATTTATTTTGGATTTTGTCAGATCTTTCTACAGAGCGTGATTCACTCTTTTTCACTTGTTTTCCAATGGACGAAGGATATTGTACCACGCTCCTACCTGCGATAAATACTCAGCTCTAACCTATTATTGAAAAGTGATCTAGGAAAAAGATTTCCTTATAAAACGTCAACATCAATAAATCTCGTGAAGCGTATAACTCGAAAGAGTATTTAGTATTTGTGTTCTGGCAAGCCAACAAAAGGGGTATCTGCTTTCGGGTGTTGCCTTCTGTGGAGGACTTTTAAAATGGCTCTAAGGCGAAGTAATTCGATAGAAACTTATATGCAAAAGAAACATTTTATTAGCATCTAATATGTTGAATACAATATTGTGACATCATCTCAAAGAAAAGAAAAGTATAACTGTGATAAATAATGTAAATTTATTTCTTTTTCCACAAATACAGAAAAAATGTTCCTTCCGTTGTATTATCAAGAGTTTACTCAACTTTACGATGGGATAACCGCAGCAAAGCATTTTTTCATAGGCGAAATCATTGCTATATATCAATGGGCGAAACTAAAAGGCTCAATTCCTGCCTCAGATAATTTTTCTGTTGTATAATATGGGGATGACCCTGAATCATCTTCCTCCTAAGAAGTCCCCAAATATTCTTCAAACGAGAAAGATTTGGGTAGTTCATGGTCACTCTAAAAGTGGGACATGTTTCGAATCTAGTTATGCTTTTCTTATCTTCACTGTAAAAAGCCGTTCGATATCTTATGGCAAAATATTTCGTTTTTGTCAAGCAACCACTTCACTGGTGGATATACATTCACTTCAAAAAGACTAAAATCTTATTGAGCCTTTTATCTTAATGGTACAAATTTCAAATTGCAAAGAACAATCGCTGCCATGCCACGTTGCGAAATCAAAGATCTTGCTTTAAGAAGCACGTGCTTCTATCGTTTACTTCATGCATTTTCTTTATAACCTTTTGGCCAGTATTTCTGTATGAAAGCTTAAAAATGGATTCATCTGTACACTAAAGTATTTTTCACTGAGTTGGAGTCTTTTCGAGACGAGATTTGACCCACGCTACACGACATGAAATGAAAAATGTTTAACTTTATGCCTTGTATTTAGACGCGTAGACCATTCAGAAATGGTCTTTCCCAAACCTAGTCTTGTACATGTGAAAAGGTCTTCATTGTCATTTGCCTAGTTTCAAGAATATGTCAACAATAAAGGCATACTTCCAGGTCAGTCAACTTGGGCTTCCGACGAAGAGCAACTTTCTGGACGGCATTTTTATAGTTGTAGTGTAATATCTACTAATACATTGCATAATCCGTCATGTGGAACGTTCGGACAATTTGTCGCTGTGAAACGTCATTTTGGCGTTTTCGGCACTTCATATTTTCTTCATTGAATTTTCCAGCTTTCGATTGCATCTATTTGATTGATTGGGATCACTGCCTGGTCACGATTTTTCAAATATTGTCTCATTTATCAGATGAAGATAGATATATTTGGTTCCGAATATAGGTTCTACAGATATCGCAATTCAATAATTTTTCATCATTCCTAGATTGTAGAACAAATTCTTGAGATTATCATACGATCTTCTGGAGCATCCAATCTGCAGTTGTTATTACCAATTTCAATTTCTAAGTCCCAATTTCCCATGCCTTGAATAGTATGTTCAGCAATTTTGGAACGTTACACTGAGTACTTTACACTGAGTAGTAAACCCCTAAACTGAATTCAGAAATCTCAGTTTAGGGGTTATTGATTCTGACGTCCGTCTTACGTATATATATATATATATATATCTTTATATATATATATATATATTTATATTATATTATATATATATTTATATATATATATATTTATATTATATATATATATATATATATATATCTTTCCTTTTCTCTCTCCTTTTCTTAAAATTTAGCTTTAGTTTTAGCTTTCTTACTTAGCAGAGTAATCGACACATTTTCTGCCCCCTAATAAAACTTCAGAGCTATTGAATTCAGCACTACTAAACCACCATTCCAATAATGTTGATATTTACAGCATTTAAACATTTTAATACAGTAAGAAATTGTAAAAATATATATATACTTCTCCTGGTTATTGTATGCAGATATTAAGTAAATTAGAATTTAATTGCAGTTTCTTACATCGGCACGAATCTACTTTTAGTAAGTTAGACTCTTCTTTCGATAAAATGTAATAATATGCATTTGCATGAAATCTGAGAAAATATTGGAGTATTTTTGCCATATTCACATTGAGGTAGTTCTCTCAAAATTCAAAGTAGTTATCAATTATTTTATTATAGCTGTAGCTATCGACGCCATAAAACCATTCATTTTTTCTTCGCTTGTATCATTATGAATAATACATAGCAGAGACACTAATATAAGCTATAACATTGACGATTCTTACCCAGACAGCATACACAGGTTACATGTTCACTGAACGGCATTGTTCATTACAGAACGTTTTCTGAATGTTATGTTCATAGAATCTGCATATGATGCCAGGGAATACCGTCCAACCCGCTTAATGGAACACAGGTTTAAATGAATATCCCGATAATGCAATGATTTACAATGTACCGAACCGTAATAATAAGCCAATGTAATAATGGGATATTCCGCTTATTAAAATAACTTTTCGTGGCAAACTGGCTGTTACATTAAGCGGGTATGAGAATATACACTTTTGCAGCGTTACCTCAACTAAATTTATGCAAGTATATATTACCCCAAAGTTTTAATAGAACTGTACTTGAAGAAATGGATAATGGAAAAATTCAAGCTTCCTTCACAGTCTATACATCCATAGGACCAAATAGGAGGTAGTAACCATTCAAAAAACTTCATTCGATCTCGTAGGTATCGGAATGAAAATAATAACTTTATAGGCCTAAGTTTCGGAAACGAAGAAACAAACATGTAAGTATATTAGCGCCGGAACCCGGACAGTTCTACACAATGAAAGAGTAATGTGTGATAGTGCAACTTATAGTCCCTTATGAAAAGAAATCTCATAAATTAATTTCGAGAGACATTAAACCAAAGTCCTCGTAAATAAATTCCTATCGTCCTCCGACGAGACACAATACGTGACTTTTATGGGTGTTACGTGATCTAGAAAAGAACGTGACAATCTTGAAAACTTGCACAAAGAATTTATTTCTTCTTTCGGGAAAGGAGTACAAAAGTGAATATTTTACCCTTCACATACTTTTCAGAAGTACCTTTATTTATGGTAAAACTAGACTAACAAAAGTTTAGCCATGTTACTAAATTTCGCCCTAGTAGTAAAATCTTGGTATAAAACTTTACGTAGAATAAACGTAATTTTTTTTCATTAAGAAATAATTTTCGTAAAATTTTAATTCACTAAACTGGGATATTCCTTTGTATTAGGACTTTATTTGTATCTCCTAAAATGCTGTAAATTTCTTGAAATCATCCAATAAAATAAATAAATAAATAAATAAATTTGTGTAAGATTATATGAATGTTTCTATTTCACCTGCATTTCGAATTGCATCTAGAAAAATTTGTTATGATTATTAGATGTAGTAAGTTTTTTCATATAATTTGAAATGCTTTTACTGTCAATAAGGTATAGTACCACATTACGGAGCCATGCTCAGACTCTAAAGGAAAAAAGCTGCTTAGGTTTGTTGTAAATTTATCTACAGTGTTTCAATTTAAGCATAAAATACTTATTTTTTCTAATTCAAAGAAAATAATTCTTACATAAATAAATTCTATAAACGGAAATTCTCTTACATAAATATAGTTGCTATAAAAGTATAATCTTAGATAAGTATGCTTTAAACATAATTCTATGTTACAAACTCATGATTCAGGGGGAAAAATTGTAACGCAATTTAAATTATTAGAATAAAACACACTTCGAAATCATATGAAATCGACCACGGAATATATAAAAAATATTCTTTTACAATAACTTTATAACTTTACAACTACATAAATGTTGACAATAGTAGTAGAATAAACGGACGAACAACAACAACAAAAAAAAAAACTTCGTATAAATCTAAAATAAATCGTATCTTAGTATATAGTTAAGCTGAACCCTGACTGTAAAAAATCTGCGATGCTTCTAAAATCCGAAAATCCACCCGTTCCCTGATTTTTAAGCGATTTATTGCTATTTCCAGCTCCATTTTATTTCGGAGAGTACAAACAAGTTATGATTTGTGCGCAAAAATTAGGTATTGCAAGTGACATTGTCGGCATACTGAAATCACGGTTAGTTATCAGGCTTTGAAGGGAAAATTACGATTACGATTAGGGTTCGCTTAAAATAGTTCTTCTAAAATACGCAGTTTAACTTTTATTTCAAAAATAAAAACGTTTTCGATGCATTAAGCTTTGACACAGGGGAGGATGTTCTTACCAAACAAAATGTTTCGAATGCGAAAGTTCCTGCAGTGTATGCAATTCCGATTTCGGTATATAATAAAAATTGAACTTATTCGTTCAGTGTGTAAAGATTAAATATTCTGAATGTAGACATTCTACTACCAGTCGTAATTGTTTCCACAGTGGGCTTTATTCTCTAGTCCAATAAAAGTACACAACACAAAACAACACAATCTAATCCACGGCTCAATTAGAATTGAAAAACTATGAGAAAACATCTTAGTAACCAGATTTCAGCCGTCTGATTTATTCCTTAGGCCAGGCATGGTCAACCTTTGAAAAGTTGCGGGCCAAACTTCGGGAAGTTGGCGAAATCGCGGGCTGTGTCATTGTGATTTACATGGATTGATGTTGTTGTGGGATTAAGACCAAGTATCTACACGTGGGATCAAGGTCGATGTGTGGGGTGCCCACCATTAATGGGAACGGGGTCTTTCTAAGGGGTCCTAACTATTATCTAAGCTAAAGGATTTAAAATAGTTTATTTGGGTTTTGTACAGGATTCCGCTGACCGGAATCAAAGCCGTGGCGAGCCGGCAGTTGCCCATATGTGACTAAGGTGATGATGAGTCGAAACCTTCATGTGCAGCGAATCAAAAACTGTGTGAAACAAAAATGAAGGCTGAGCACGTGCAAAATTAATTTGAATGGAGTTTTAAAGATCGCTTCTTTATAAACGGTTGTCACAATAAAAATCGTCGGGATAATTACATTCAAATATATTTCGTCAGCTTGACAGAATAAGGTGGTTAAAGAAGAATTCAACATACTATAAAAAAATATAGTTATAAAAAAACATATAGTTAGTTATAAAAAAAACAATAGTTATAAAAAAAATAGTTATAAAAAAATTCAACATAGTTATTAAAAAAAACTCGGAATTTTTATGTTAGGTCACAGGATCTTTTTTCCGTTCTGTGTATCACCGCAAAGGGTGTCATTCTCATTAGATTATTCGATTGAGCTGAAACTTTCAAACATTTTAGAGATTTGCATCATATCTTTATAAATAAAATTAGACTTTTGTCTGTACATTTCTTGGAATTCAAAAATTTTGCGATTTCTATCCGTTTCAAGCACCTGGGAATCCGGTGCGATCCTTAAAAAAAGTTTATCTGTCTATTGTTCTGTCATTCTGTCGTTCTGTCATTCTGTCATTGTGTCCGTAACGCTTTTTTTGTTCAAGCATCACGTAAAGACGACTGCTGCGAATGATATGAAATTTGGTGTCATGATAGTTCGTCAATCAGCTTAAAACATAGGCCTTGAATTTTTAAAAGAATCTTGATTGGATTTTGAGATTTTGCGAAAATCCTTTCAAACTGCGTAAATTTGTATTCGAGCATCACGTACAAACGACTGAAGCAATTGAAATGAAATTTGGTATTATGAATGATGGTCACTCAACTTAAAACATAGGCACCGATTTAAAAAAAATCTGGATTAGATCTTGAGATTTTGCGAAAATCGTTTTAAACTGCGTAAATTCGTGTTCGAGCATCACGTAACAAGGACTTAAGCGACTGAAATGAAATTTGGTATCATGACTAGTGATCACTCAACTTAAAACATAGGCGTCAAATTTTTAAAAAAAAATCGATTAGATTTTGTGATTTTGCGAAAATTGTTTCAGACTGCGGAAATTTGTGTTCGCACATCACGTAATAACTGCAAAGGTGAAAAAAAGATATTTGATGAAATGATAGGTGATCACTTACCTTAATCTATAAGCATCTAATAAAAAAAAATTGAACAGATTTCGAGATTTTCCGAAAATCGTTCAAAACTGAATGAATCTTTGTCCATGCATTACGTAATAACAGCTAAAGCGAATGATATGAAATTTGGTCACTTAGATTTATACATGATTGCTCAAACTATAGGTGTCAAATTTTTTAAACATTTTTATTAGAATATGAGATTTTGTGAAAATTCTCTCAAAATGTGTTTATATTAATTCAAGCATCACGTAATAACGACTAATACGAATGATACGGAATTTGGTGATATGACAGGTTGCTAATCTTAATTTATAGGCGTTGAATTAAAAAAAAATATTTTGATTACATTTTGAGATTTTGTGAAAATCGTTTTATAATGTTGAAATTTTGCTGCAGTATCACGAAATAAAGACTGCAGGGAATGAAACGAAATTTTGTGGCATGATAGGTTGTCACTCAACTTAAATTCTAGGCTTCCAAGTTTTCAAAATTATTGATCAGATTTTGAGATTTAGCGAAAATTATTTCAATATGCGTAAATATTCGTTCTTGCATCACATAATTACGGCTAAAGGGAATGAAATTATATTACTTAATTACTCTCTAACTTGTAATATTTTAACAATACATAAAAATTATAAATTCGCTTTCTTTACTTTGGCAACATACTACATCCATTCTGTGTACTCCTACAATGCTGACGAAAGTTCTTGCTTTTTGGAAATTTGCATTCAGTACTAACCCGTCAACGACGGGTACTTCAGCTAGTAGATCAATAAAATACATGAAAATAGTTTAGTTAAATTAGTTTTAGTATCTAGAAGAAAACACATTTAGCTATACGTTAGTTACAAAAGGATGAAGTGATAAATTGAGACAATTTTTGACAGAAGATCTACGAATAGCTTTTGATATTAATAACTATGAATGAAGAATAATTGAATTATTTACGTATATTACATCAAAACAACTGTGATGCTGCGAATGCTTTGCGTCATCTTTTAGTGCTTGCAGAATGGCAATCGGGATTTTTTTTTTCCTTTTTCTTTGGCTGGTTGCCAGGGGACGACAATTTTAAATAAAAATAGCCTTTTCATTCTAAAAAAGTTATGTAGCTGAAATATGCAATATATATAGCGATTAAATTTCCTTGTCTATTTGTTGGAAATTATTTTGTTTCCTTGCGAAATTAATTTTTACTATAATACATCGATGCTGTGATGGATTTTTTTTAAACCTGCTACAAAGTGTTTTTTTTTTTTTTTTTACAAAGATCGCATCAACTGCGTTTCACAAACGATTGATAGGTGGCGCCACCGTCTAAACCGTAAATTTTACATTTTAAGCCTTTTAGAATTTTTTTTTTTTTACAATCACTTGACCAAACATTCCTTCGTTTGATGTAGGAACGGATATTCAAAATTGTAAGTAGAATGTAAATAACATTAGAATTTTATTTTGAGTAGAACAACATTCCGAACTGTGTTTGCCATTTTTTTAAGACCACTGTCAGACTAGACACACATGTGATAATCCATCCATTGATTCTTAAACCGTTTTGTAGGAAAGGTGACTTTTTTTGTACACTCTATAACAAATAAATCGACGCACAAAGAAGGAGGTGTCCGATTGAGACGAAAATTGGTGGATAGGAAGACAATGTCCAGAATAGTAAATGATTAAAATTTCAGAACAATTGAATAATTTATTTCAGAGTTACAGTAACAAGTTCAATAAGGTGTTGACCCGCCGCTAGCCTGGATACAAGCTGCCACACGGCGTGGCATAGACCGATAAAGCTCCCGGATGGTCTCCTGCCGTATTTCCTGCCAAATTCGCTCCAATTGTCGAACGAGGTCATCAACAGTCCGTGCCAGATGCAATCGCCTTCCTATGATATCCCAGACATGCTCGATGGGAGAGAGATCTAGCGATCTGGCAAGGCAAGGAAGAGTTTGACAAGCTTGCAGACAGTTTAGAGCAACACGAGCCGTATGTGGTCTGGCATTGTCCTGCTGAAAAACCAGCCCAGCGCACTGCAAAAGGAACGGTAGCAAAACAGGTCTTAGGATGTCGTCCACGTACCGCTGTGCACTAAGCGTACCTCTAATGACGACCAAAAGGGTCCGGCTGTCAAAGGAAATGGCACCCCAGACCATAATGCCTTTTTGAGGGCCGGTGTGGCGTGAAAGCAGGATCCCCCCCTCTGCCCTGTGCGTCTCCAAACACGTCTTCGATGATCGTCAGGACACAGTTGGATGCAGGATTCGTCGCTAAAGACTATACTTCCCCAGTTGGCATCATTCCAACCTGATCGAGCCCTGCACCACTGTAATCTGTCTGGGCAGTGTGCAGGCGCGAGTGGCAGGTGGCGTAACGGTCGGCGCGAGCGTAGATTTCGCTCTCTCAACCGTCTGTGAATGGTCATGATGGACACTGGTGTTTGGGTTGAACGTCTGATGGTTGATAGAGATGAAGAAGGCGCTGTGACAGCTGATCGGACCATCACTCTGTCCTCACGATCTGTCGTAGCCCTAGGTCGACCGCTACCATCCTGACGCTGCACTCTGCCATTTTCCACTCATTCATTTTCCTTGCCAGCATCTTCGAATCGTCGCATCGCTTCGACGCAAATGACGAACGATTCTCCGATTAGTCCAACCGGCCTCTTTCAATCCAATGATACGACCTCTGTCAAATTCTGACAGTTGCTCGTACTGAGCGCGAATCCTTCAGCGAGGCATTTTTTAAGTTGTTGAAAGGTCATCTGAATCACAATCAAACCGAAAGTTTTAACAACCGTTGAAGAACTGCTCTTTATATACGTCTGCTGGATGCGTAGTTCCGATGCGCTAGAGATCAAACTATTCATTCATTGGACACTAAATTTGAATCATTTGCATATCTATTCAAAACATTCATGCATACAAAATTTCAAAGCAATCGGATGATTGTTTCTTGGTGCGTCGATTTTTTTGTTAAAGAATGTAGATTAAAGCAGAAATGATGCGTTTCATAAATATAATGTGCATACATTGTTTAAAATTGAAAAAAAAAATATCTAAAACATAGCACATTAGACTAAGTACTTGAATGCTTATTGTTTAAATTGTCTGTTTCTAATTGACATTTTTTGCGAACGAAAGGTTTTTCACATAAAAATGAAAGAATGAATATTTAAATGTAACGCATTTTGTAACCCTTTCAAGCGCAACCATTTTCCAATGCTGAAGAAAGGGCAGCCGTTGCCATCGCTCGATTAAACTACCAGCAAGATGTCGGTCGATTGAATGCTGTGTCAAACAGTGGTCTTGCGATCAGTGGCACGTGATGAACGTTTCGATCGACCGTCATCTTACTGGTAGTCAAATCGAGCGATGGCAACGGCTGCCCTTTTCCAGCATTGGCCAGTCTATTCAATTGTTCTTCTTTATCAATGTATTTCCATCGCATTCTTCCGTTTTTCATCAGGTGCCATTGTTGTTAAAAATAATCCTAACAACTTTAAAAATAATGGACAATTTTTACGGCAAATTATGTGCTAAAAGTTAAAGGACACTCTTGTAACTATGTCACCCTCAAGTATTTTTATAGAAATCAAATTTATACTTCTTGGCTGATAACAGTCAACATGTCAGAGTTTTGTATCCTCGCGGCGAGGACACCGCGCGTTAAAGGGTTAATACGGCACATGTTATAACACAAAAAAATAACTCTTTTTTAGCATTCGATGCATATTTATGGCAGTTAGTGCATGGACGGAGACAGAGATAATCCGACATCATAAGCACTCTCTACCTTATAGTAAAATGTTAGCAAGAACTGCATACCCTCGTTTCAAATTTTAATTTATAAATTGTTCTACTGAAGTAAATATGTTCTGATTTATGGATTAAAATTATTGCAGCTAAACAGCAATACTTTTTCATCGCAATTGCATTTCAATGTCTTTTTACGGTCCGTTGATTTGACAAACCCTATAATTATAAAAGAGGTTTTCTGAAGAAAAAAAATTGCTAAAAATGTACAATGATAAACTAATACATATAAAAAATTACACAAATTTACTCTTATATTACTCAAATTTTACCCTTACATTTACTCTTATATCAAGATATATTTTTTCGCCTAAATCGCTCAAACATCCCAGTGTGCATCGGTAAACTATATTCTTGTACTTTTAATGGGTTTTCCGTGATGTGTTTGTTGCTAATTTTCACTTCGGAAATGGAGACTGTGCCAAATTTAAATAATTATCTTCTATTAGCCGTCGCTTATGCACTTGTAAAACTGTGATTAACATTTCGTCCAATCTTTTAGGGGGGGGGGATTCGAAACTTCGTATCAGAAATGTAAAGGGTGATAGAGTAGGCCAAGAAGATTCATATTCACACAACAAAGAGATTATGAATCATTTGAAACGGCGTCTTCATGTACCTGTTACCCTGTTAATAATCGCTTTGGAAGAAGTGTTGAAGGAACAATGAACCTTCCGATGATCGTATGCCAAATACTAATGCATCTTTCGCAGAAAGCACTGCATTACGGCCTTGATATATATAAAGACAAAAAAATTACAGTTCTACCTAAAGCTTTATTTGTTTATCGCTAGAAAACATATGTATTTTGTTTACTCAGAAATAAAATACTGAGAAACATTCACCGATAAACTAAATAAAGTTTTAACCGTAAACGATAAATCTAATATAAATACAAAAAGTTATATAGTAACACTTGTTTGATTGCAGATAATAGCTGAAAAAAAAAACAAAAAATATGTTCACGGAAATTAAATTTCATCGAAAAACAAGCAGTTTAGTCCTTTTAAAAATAATTAGATTTTGTTTAGTTATTGTGATTTTATTCAGAACAAAAATAAATGACTACCGTACTTTAAATAATTTATAGATTCCGAGACTGTATTATACTAAATTCCTCAAAAGTATAAAAACAATGAAATATCAAACGGCGTTAACAATCATATTTCGAAGAACAAAACATGCCTAATGATTAAATGAAACTTTTATTTTACCAGCTTATTAATCAAGCTTACATTTAATTTGTAAAATACACAATAAAAACTTTGGAATTAACATTTACGTAAAATTTAGTGTTACTCCATTACTTCAATATCCATTAATAGAATTGAAAGGGTTTTTTTTTTGTATTTTCATATACTTGATGCTTATTTCTGTGTGAAATTCATTTGATTTTTCATGCAAAATGCCATATTAAAAATTTTTATATCTGCTAATATTCATTCATATTATAATAAAATAGCTTATATATATTATTACGTGTCTTGTACCAGTATATTTTAAAACGCAGTTATTACAGAATCTCGAAAAAAGCATCAGAATGCAAGCTGAATATCCTATTTAGGACTGTGACAAACAAGTTAGTTTAAAAAAAGCACCCGAATCAGAAGAGCTAGTTGAATCTGTTGTTTTTTACTGTATAATTTACTTAACTGATTCACTGATTAATGAGACCTTATAAATTTATTGGTCACATCAAATTACACTTATAAAATATTTTTCGGAGGACTTCTTAAACTTTAACAGACATCCTGCATTATGCTCTAATATTTTATGATTTTACAATGGAATCCAACATGACACCAACAATTTTATTTAAGAATTTTTTTTTCTTTAATCTGCTTAGAAAATATCCACGTGGAAATATAAAAAATAAATCAAAAAGTTTTCAAGGATGTAAAAAAAAAATTCTTGATAGTTTGTCAAGAATCTTCCAAAATCAGAGGGGAAATGTTATATAAACCAGAATACTACTGTCACGTAGATTTACCATGCATTATTTATTTGATTTATACGCAAAATGTTTTGTGAGAGTAAATGTATGAATATTTCATGACTCAAGAAATAATATGTGAATAGAATAATTATCAGCTAACATCTCAGAAGATGGAAAAAAAAAAACTTTTCATATGAGCAGAAATTTAAGTACAACACGCATACCTATGCATATGAAAATTATCATGAAGAATTGAATTAAAAAAAAATTATGCATTTGATGGACTTAGATCCGAAAATGGCATACAGGGGAAAGGTGGGTTTTTTTTTTTTTTATTTTTTTTTTTGTATTGTTACTCGTTTCTGGACACGTTTTGTTCGTCAAGTAAATGCGGTGATATTAAAAAAATAATTAAATATTTGTTTAAAGCTTAAAATGTTAAATAGTACTTGAGATGCTAATCATATTTTAATTAAATTTAAAGAACATCAATCAAAAGTTCACTAATTTTTATAAAACTGTATAAACTTATTAAACATGTAGTTTTTATAAATATTTTGTACCTGCAAAGACTTCCCGACTCCAAAAGACAACCTTCAAACGAAATTTGTGATAATTGCTTAACCCTTTATAAGGCAAGTTTATGTGCAGAGAGTCGAAAGTACTTGGGATTTTTCTGCCCCATTTTTTAGGATTACTTCATATATTTTCCCTCTACTGTATTATCCCATGTGAAAATTGGAGTAACAAGTATTAAACAAACACAGAAATTTTGTAGGATAATACATTAATTATGCACAAAATCAAAGTCGGAAAACTACCTGCTGCTTGTAGACGGAATTAAGCGCAAAAATATATAATTAAAAGCGTTGATTCGTATGTTCAATTTTCGAGTGATTATTCGAGCTTTCTTTAAAATTACGAATGAAAGAAAAGTTCATAAGTCAAATATAATTTAGAATCTAGATGTATGGAAAATATATACATCCAATATAACGGAACAAAAATCAGAAAATTCACCAATGATATTTGATTTCTGTACTTAATAGAACGTAGGTGGTAACTATTTTTACCACGGCCTTATAAAAGGTTAAATTTTAACGTGTCAACAGTCAATCGTAATCGTTTACACAGTATAGGATGTTTGGCAACATGCGTGGCTGGACAAGATTAGGGAAAACGAAAAATTCATTTAAAACCAAATCCTCAAGAATATCTAAAATGCAACGTAAGCGATATAAGATGACAGACTTAAGCTTCAAATACTTTCCCTAAATACCGTTAAGTGCTTAAAAATCTGAAATAAATGATTACCGTACTTTAAATAATTTATAGATTCCGAGACTGCATTTTACTAAATTCCTCAAAAGCATAAAAATAATGAAATATAGAAAAACCTCTGTGAACCTCTAAGTTTTTTTACAAAAAGAAATTAAAATTTACAAATAATGAAACAAAAGCTCAATTTGATACATAGGAAAAAAAGGTAAAAAGTTCATCAATAAAAATCGCATTTCCTTGGTCTGTATTTAAAACGATTTCATTTCATCTTAAAACATTTAAAAATTTCCTCTTCTTTCAATTTTTCGTATCTTACCCATCTGGGAAGGGAGTACCTGATCGAATATATAACAATATAAAAGTTTTCTTTCAAAAATGCATAGAAACAACTTCACTTAGATAAGCAATGTAAATCACACATATAGTACTAAAGAAATTAAAATTTACAAATAATGAAACAAAAGCTCAATTTGATACATAGGAAAAAAAGGTAAAAAGTTCATCAATAAAAATCGCATTTCCTTGGTCTGTATTTCGCTTCATAATGATTCATTGAACATGTGCGGAAGATTTTTAACTGATTCGTTCTTCAGAAATGGCAGAAGACATTCTCATCATTTTACGCCACATAGCCATTTTCGACTTAAAGCTTTTTAACAGTATCCAAGCCTGTCTGGAAGACACGTGACTTTTAACGTTACTCGTCGTAGTCTGAGAATACTTTAAGGATGTCGGGTTAATTATTTGCACTAAGTCCAAAACTTATAAACACGCATTAATGAAATGCATTTGAGGCGCCCTTACTCAGAAGTGATCGCGGCTTACGTTACTTGTAGTGGGTATCATAACCCAAAACTAGAGTCATAAATTCACTTGACAGGTGCTCCTATTTACAACTCCGTCCAAGAAATCATGAAAATTCCTCCTACCCATAGTAGCACAACTACTTCAAGAAACGTTCAAATTACGTTGGAAACACGTTTTTTGACGTTATAAAACGTATTTTAAACGTCTTTTGGACTAATTGTGCTACTAGGGACTGTCCACTTTGTTATTTTACTCCACTTTCCTCTATATAAATTACAGCCGGTGGATTCCTTTCTGTCGCTTTTCAATAAAATGATCTGTAATATATTAATTATAGCATAATCATCATTTATATATTTGTATGTGGTGAGTGTCCGTCGCAGCATGTCGTGCATACACTGAATGTGTGTTGAAGTAAACCATCGAGATTTTTTAAAATTCCAATTGAATTGTAAATTGGGAAAGATACAAAATTATTTCCTTGTATTCTTCCTCAGCGTACGCAAACTCGTTCAAATTCTTTCTCTTTTATCACCCTTTTCTCTCGCTATAATACCAAAAGGATTTTTTTTTCCCAATGGCGGGCCTCTGGAGGCATTGGCCACAACTAAGGCTGGAGTAGTTGGTCTCTTTATAATGGGGACACCTAGTAGGTGGACCAACGTCACCTCCTATGAAGGGCAGACACAATGATAACCACGCCCATTCGCGGATCGAACCCGGACAGCCGAAAGTTGAACCCGAAACCGTAGTACGGTGCTTTATCCACAATACAATCTGGTCGGCATACCAAAAATATATTTGAACAGATTTTTTACAATTCTTTATTCTAACATAAAAATATGACATTCATTTTTAATTAAATGAAAAGTTGTATTTTTTAAAACAATCTATATATGTATGATCTATGTTTGAAAAACATTTTACCTTCTGTCAAGAAAATATTTTAAAGAATGACTTCTTCTAAGAGATCCTCTAATAATCCGTCTTCATTAAAACTATTAGCACTATAGATCATCAAAATATATCGTATTTCTTTCATTATTATGTACTCAAACAGCAAATTCTGTTATACGATACGGTTAATTAGTACACTGTTAAAATAAAACAGATTATACTAATTATCTTGCTTCAAATGTAATTACTAAGATCATTAAAATATAAAGGAATGTAGTGTAATATAATGACTGCATCGATGTGTCATTAGATGGAGGAAAAACTGCCTTTTCCCTTACATATCTACGATTATATTGAAACTTTATAAATTTCATTTAATATTTAATAAAGCACACTGGTATCTTTTAAATACTAATTTAACAATATTTATAAAAGTGATTAAAATTAAGAATTCATTTTATCATTTTACTGACTTGTAATAATATATATATATATATATATATATATATATATATATACAGGGTTGTACAAATTAATCTTCCCCAACTCAGAGGACTGTGCAGGATGTTGAATGGGTCATAATGCGATGAAATTTTGAAAACAGACACTTCAGATCACGTGCTCGTGATATATTAAAAAAAATTATATATTAGTACAAGAAGTTGCCGATAGGTGGCACTGTAACACTAGTAATTTGCATATTGCACCAACGTGATTTGCAGAAATAAAGCTTCTGCGCCGCGTATCCAAAAGACGAGCCCTATAAAAGTGGAAGACAGGCGCTGCACAGGCAGTTGTTTCCAGCTCGCTGATGCACAATGACGACTTTGAAAGACAAAGCTCTGTTTGTGAAACTCTTTTACCAGAATGACGAGAAATCCTGTGCTGCGATCAGAGCATTCCATCGGCTGAAGAACTTAAGCCGAGGATCAATGACACCACGCGCTTTACGAGACATGATGAAGAAGTTCGAAAGAACCGGACAGCTGGGAATTTCACCACGTAGAGGACGACATGTTGTGGATTCTTCACGCGTACAAGACGTTGCTTTGGCGGTCGTGGACGCCTCTAGGCCAAGGATCGCCCAAGCCCGGACTGGCCAGGGTGACCGACTGTCTGCAGACGGGTAGGCTCCCAGCCTCGGCGGGCCCTCCCTGCTAAGGACGGGCCCCAAAACAGAAAAAAGAAAGAAAATACAAAAAGAGTGCTATACTGATAGCACTTGAATGAAGTTTGACACATACGAAATATTTTGCAACTGCAATTGCGCACCAGAAGACTTCAAAACACTTAATTTTAAATGCAGTTCTCAATCTTTTGAGGAGGGTTCCCGAATGAGCAAGGGATTAATTAATATGAATGACGCCTATTAATTAATAGATCAATATTTTATTAATGCATTAATTATCCATCATAATTAATTAATAACAACACCATACCTCCCCCATACCCCGAAAATTAGCACATCCTATTATTTATCGATTACACAATAACCTGCTTCTATTGAGACGGGCGTGCCCTACCCTCTCAGTCCGGGCCTGATCGCCACATGGTGTTGTCAGTGTGCCAACTGTTTCTCGTGCTGTTGATATGCCCTATTCGATCACGGCACACATACAGAACATCTGTAGAACGTCTTGTTGATCTGCAGCGCCACCTATCGGCAACTTCTTGTACTAATAGTTTTTTTTAATAAATAACGAGCGCGTGATCTGAAGTGTCTGTTTTCAAAATTTAATCACATTATGACCCATACAACATCCTGCACAGGCCTCTGAGTTGGGGAAGTTTAATTTGGACAACCCTGTATGCATATAAATTTCTGTTGGAATGATTTTGTAAGAGTGTAGAACAGGATTTAATCACCATGCTCGTAAATATCCATGCCTAGTTTCAAAGATGGTAAATAATACAAATCTATTACCGTAAATTATCATTAACAATGAATTGAAGCAATTAACCTCCATAAGATATATTTCGCAGATCATTGTACGCATTATCGGCCGTGTAATGGAAAGCTGTGCATAATATCTAATACGGATATATCGCATTTTTCCGTTTTTATCTTTTTTATCTCAATTAAATAATCATTAAAGTTTGACTAAAAAATGTACAAACGTTCGTTTCATATAAATTGTGTTATTCATTATATGATGCATCATTCATTGTACATCAGGGTGGTGCGAAAAAAATTTTTTTTTTGAAATTTGAAACGTCACCATGTGCAATAGTTGCGATTTTGATAGTAAAATTAAACCCTGAAATTTGGATGAAATTGTTTAATATCTATCTATCCTCCTCAAGATCCACGAATTTTGGAAATTATAGGAAAAAATGCTTTAAAATCAACTGCTCTTTTCATTAAAAAAACAACAAAAATATGAAATGTCACCAGGTTATTTATTTGCACTTTTGAGTATATAAACATTTTTAAAAAGCTAGCCGATATAAAATTAATTCTTAGGCCTCCCCAAATTCCTTGAAGTTGAGCGTTTTTCACTGAAAAGGGTACTCAAATATATGTAAATAGAAAAGATACTAGTCTTACCTTCTCATGTAAAGAGTAGGTTATTTCACTCGGAAATCGGACATTTTTTCAAAACAAGGCATTAGCTTCCTATCGAATGCTTTTGGATGGATCCATCTCTTGCATGGAGGCCACACACATGAAGAGCAGATTCTGTCACAATCCTAATCATCCTCTCAACTGCTTGGGAATGGCAGGGTATTTTTAGAAATTTATTGTGCAAGAGCTTGGATGTTTATACGACTTCAGTAATTTCTGTAACACACTATTTGTCCATTTCTTTATGATGGGAGGCTCAGTCACAACACATTCTTGCCAATGGATAAGGTCAATGTAGTGATTGCTTTCGACTTTGGAATATGAAACCTTCTAATGCTCGTTGTTTGTTCCGAAGATTTTCTGACCTTAATGATACGCTGAATGGCAAGATGATGGACAGATATTCTGTCGTCGAATAACATTGCAGAGAGTACATGTTCTGCATGAACAAAATACGCGTTGTTTTGAACTACGTTTATTATTATACCCTTTAAATTATCTGGGAGATAGTGAAATCGAGGTATAAAATATTGAAAATTCTTTCGGCCATCCTGTAAGGCACTGTTACAATTGATTCTGAACCATGTTGGCGCGTATACTTTCATTACGAATGTGGCAAATACAACAAGTTATGGTGTTGGCTAAGATGTTCCAAAATACAAACGCAAAATGCGATTTGCGAACGATAGCGAGCGAGAATGGGAAAGTTTTCCAGGGTCTCTATTTGTTAGATCTTGTGTTCAATAATCAGAGGAAACAGCCTTACAATTTTCTCACAAATAACGTTGATCAGTGCTAGGATCTCCAAAGTCAATATCGGATTCAAACGAAAATTCAATTTCCTGGAACTTAATGATAGGAAGGTTAGTGCACGTCTTCAGGGACTTACCAATCAATCCACTGAATGCGCTTGGACTTGCTGGTTTCCCGTCGACTGCTTCTGTAAGGTGGCATAAAGGCAGTTTGCTAAAATGAAATTGACATATTTGTCCAATGCTCGGGAGAATTGAGCTTTTCTCAAGGCGTGTAATTACACCTGCATTTACACGGGTTTTAGTCACTTCAAATAAAAGCTAATTCTGATAAATTAAAAGCTTTCTCATTTAATAAGCTGAAGATACCATCGAAAATGTCTTTTGAACTCTTGCTCTTCGGTGCAAAATGTCCCAAATAGACAGAACCGGGTTCTTCAACTAGTGTAATATGCTCCTCCCATACTTTTCTCTTATGCCACTTGCTATCATCCATTTTCGTAATTGTAAGAGTTTCATCCCTTCTGCCGTCAAAAAAGAAAGCTATGATCTTGTGAACAGACAGTGGCGGGTTAATGCAAGTTTATCGGATGGCAGGGGGGGGGTGGTTAGTTTGTCGGTGGGGGCAGTTAATTAGAAGATTGGCATGTACATTCATTTTATGGAAGTAAAATAGGATCTTTTACATTAATTTCTCTTTTTTTCGAAAGGGCGACCCCTTTAATATTTAATAATTTAAAGAAGAATGAAACTGAAAATCAAGACGATATTTACAAAAAGTATGTGAGAGGGTGTGATTTGTTAACATCAAGCTCATGTTGGTAATGAAGTGGATGTAGACGAGTTTGTGTTTATTCAATTAATCGGGCAATTTTTGGACTGAAATGGCAAACTTTAAAGGATATGGGGAGGCCTAAGAATAAATTTTACATCTGCTAGCTTTTAACAAATGTTTATATACTCAAAAGTGCAAATAAATAGCCTGGTGACATTTCATATTTTTATTGTTTTTTAATGAAAAGAGCAGTTGATTTTAAAGCATTTTTTCCTATAATTTCCAAAATTCGTGGATCTTGAGGAGGATAGATAGATATTAATCAATTTCATCCAAATTTTACGGTTTAATTTTACTATCAAAATCGCAACTATTGCACATGGTGACGTTTCAAATTTAAAAAAAAAAATGTTTTTCGCACCACCCTATTGTACAGTACATGCATCATTTGGTTTTAAAGTTTACTTATCGGTATTTGTATAAAACTGCATTCAAATGGCATAGAAGTGCAATATCAGATATTTTAAACAGCATTCTTTGCATACAGGAAGAACTTTCTTTGCTCCTGTCGTACTGCTGAAATTTGATGCAAATGTAAAAACAATAAGCAGACAACTTTTCCTAAAATAAATAAAAAATATGAAAATAAATGAAGCATGGGGAGGAAAATACTTCGACAAAAAGTTCAAAGATCATAAATTTGAATTTTAAATTCTCACATTCACCCGCATATATCAATATTGTTTTCTTCCACAAGTTAAAATATAATAGTATAGACAAATTTTGTGATGTATGTGAACATTTGTTTTTCTTTTTTCATAGGAGAGATTAGGTTAGTTGCTAAGAAGGCTTTACTTTCTTTTTTTTAATTCTTTTTTTTTTGGGAGGGGGGGAGGAGGGGATGTTGATGAATACATTTATTGAAATATTTATCAGAATGTAGCCTAAATAAATACGTAATCCTAAATAAATACGTGGACCATCACGTGATTTTCTCAGGTCCAATACCCATGGAGCCTAAATAAATACGTATGAATGGAGCCTAAATAAATACATCCCCTTAGTGCTTGGCGACAATGCCAAAATTTTCAAATTGCAATATCTCGCTAACTATTTCACTTAGAGACACGGATTTTTTAAATTATTTTTCTTAGACAAAGAGCCACATTTTTCTAAATATAAGTGATAGGAAAGGAGGGATCGCATAAAAATTAAATTTCGTATTTTACCATGTATACAGCCCCTAGTAAAAAAACTTGCCATATCTGAAATCTATTCTTTATTTCATTAACTTTTCTAACTGAAAGTATATTTCTGTCACTTACGCAACTGTTTAAAAGTTAATCACTGTTACATCTGTTTTGAAACATCTGGTATAGTTTTATAACATGGAAGTATCATTTCTCTAGCATTATAAATAAACTTGTGAAGTTTTAAAAATGAATAAGTGTCCTTTGTTTTAAGTGTCAGCCGTTACTTTCTCGAGGCCCAATTCTCTCCCTATACACCTTTTAAGCAAAAGGGGCTATTTCTATCCCGCCTTCAAGGGGTCGAAGGAGGATCCTTGAGCCTAAGGTTTGTGATTGGCTGAACCAGTTGGCAGTTGTAAAAAGTTGTTAAGGCAATCGTTAGAAAACTACTGAGTGAGAAAAGCGATGCCTAACAACCGAATGTCAGCTAAAATCTCTGCGAGAATTCATCGAGTGAATCCAAGCAATTGATCTTCTTTTTCTGTTAAGCTTCATATTTTCAATTGAATTTATCATTCACTAACTGTTAGTCTAAAATTAGGTGCACCGGTTTTTCGAGTGCAAAGATAGTGCTATCGAGAGTTAAGATAGGCAAAATATTTTTTGCCTATCCAAAACTACTGAAGCTAATAATACTAATTTTGCACATGTGTGAAGTTTTTAGCGTAGGTGCTGGATTGAAAAACATTTTCCAAAATTCGCAGCTTATGGGTAATGAAGAGATGAAAACGTTCTTTTCAAATATCCTGCTTGATCTCAAAGACGAAAAGAGATATCCATAAAATTCTTGCTGTAAAATAAAACAGTCACAATTACCTAAAAATCGATTTCAGAACACTTCAAATAAAATCCTCAAAGGAGGTTTCATGTGAAAAAAGTGGGAGGTTAGCCATTTTTCTCGAAAGAAAAAAAGCTTATATATACAATTCTTGCTTAAAAATTTAACAAAAATTACTCCTATGCTTACGCAGAGCTTATTTGTAATTCAATACTTTTTGAAAATTTCTTTTGAATTTATGTAAAAAGGGCATTAATTTAAGGTACACCTAATGCAGCCCAAAATCTTCTAGTATCTATTTTCTTGTCTTTTCTCTTAGATATTTATTTATTATTATTATTATTTTAGATTATCACCTCATACTTTGATTTCATTCTATGAAAACATTAAATTAATTTTACTAAATGTAAACATTTATTAACTTTTACAAGACTTAATTTATTAATTTTATTCAATGGAAGTAATGACGCAATGGATGCACACTAAATGGTTGAATTTCTAAATGAACCCAAGTAAACGCTTTCAATTCACAAATATGATCTCAGTTGATACATAACCCTTTTTCCTCACAAATTACATGCTATCTGGTATCTCTCTGATGAATCCAATTACGTATAAATGATTTCTATCTCTGACAAGCGATTTAGATTTAGCGAAAACTTATCCATAGAAGTCTTCTGAGTAATTACTTTCATCTGTACGAGCCAAATAAAGTAATTACCTTCTGCAGTAAATTGAATTATTTGATGATAACGTATTCAAACAGCTAATTTTACCGTGAACGCTGCTATTGATATTAATACAAATTTTTTCTAGTTTTTGTTTTATTTTTTTAACCTTTACCTTCATTTGTATCACCTAATGATACTACGGTAATTAACTAGTGCACACATAAGCATATGTTACACATTATTTTGTAGTTTCAGTAATTGAAAGAAGCAAGAAAACTCTTTATTTTTCAGTTATTGTTATTATTTTTTTATATAGAAAAGTGTGTTTTTCAGTAATCCTTAATTTAAGGAAAAGGAAGGCTTGTTGATTAAAAAAAAATGTAATTTAAACAGAGCCTTAGACAAAAATTTGACTCAATTTACTTTTTTCAATTCTTCAAACGTATATAACTAAGTTAAAATTCAGTGGAACATCGTTCTCAAAACACTCAAGAAGAAGTTTCGTTTAAGACGATTGGCTTTTGCTGTTTTATCCTTTAACTTGAATTTCGGTTAATACGAAAAGATTTTTTGCTACTCTTCGTCTTAAAGAGGTTTTACTGCACACGCGTTTCAAGGAACGATGGTGATTGTAAATTACGTGGTTGCTGCTGTTGTTGTTATGAACATGTATATCGTATTTGTGTGCCTGGCTCGAAGCACGCTTATAAATCCTCGTTAGAAGGACAACACAAGGGGGTTACCCTCTGATCTTTGTGAGAGGTCCTAACTCGTATTTACGCTAATTTTTGGAGAAAACCACGTAAATCTCCTAACGGTTAGGTCGACGGACGCGCGATGGGACCCGAACCCGGGACCTTCACACTTCGTCCGTCTACCATTTCCAGTGAAAATACGTGGTATAATGTTTAAGGGCAATAGAGGGAATCAAGATTATTCCTATTTACTAAGTAGCGAGCGGAACAGTGAACGAAGCTTTCACATATCTGTTAATAATATCTTTTGTTAGAAGTGTTCAAAACGTAGCAAAATTCCCGGCCATGATTCTCCAAAAACTAACGGACCTTCCACAGGAAACACCTGACTGCAAATTCCATTTAACTTTACTGATTAAAATTCTCAAAAGCAAGCCCAATGTTTATGAAAGAAAGAGCATAGACGAAACCTCCAACATTTTTTTTAACCAAAGTGATTATTAATATGGTGCATTTATAAGGCGTTTCCAGTCCCACGTTCATGTTTATAGTGTGGGCCGAAAGAAATGAAGTTTTTCTGATCAAAATCCAATAGTGCGAAAAAGTTTCCTCTGGTAAATAGAATACGAAAGAAAAAAAGAAATAATAAAGTCTTACAATATTCGACCCTTGCTCATCGAGGCGAAATTTTCGGAAATTTTACCGTTTTCGCCCATTTTCCATACTGCAAAAAGAACGCTTCTTTAAAATAATTAAATTTTACTGTCAATATAACATATACAAGAACTAATAAATCATTTATTATAACTATGATATTATAAGTTAAAGGAAGAGAAAGAGAGGAGTTATGGGTTATTTAACCTAAAGTTACACTTAGACAGATACTAACGGTAAGGTCCAACGTACCAGAACCATGGTGAGAGCGTACTTCACCTACATTTATTATGAAAACTGGGAATCGCGCACGTCGAGTTTCACCCTTGAATTTTTTACTGATAGTGAGATTTGTTTTTACAGAAATATTTACTCGTGATTATTTTAATGCTACTAACTGAAATTCCGTCTTATGAGTAAATTTAGGAATAATATTTCTGGACAGAAATGTAAATCGGGTAAAGCCAACCCTATATTCTGCGCCACAAACCTTGTTTGCTGACTCTGTAACAAGTTTATCTCATCTCTCTACTGTTTGAGTGTAACAAGGAAAATAGTACACATTCCTCTCTGGTATAGGACGCTATTTAATGAGTCCATTGATGAGTTATGCGCTGACATTACCAAAAGAGGCGAGCGACGAAGAGAGTTTGCAAGAATTCCAGTCAACTTACTCAGAATAATCTGTGGCAAAATAATTGACAGCTGGAAGCAGGAAAGTAGGTATCATTTTCTTCGAAGGAAGAAATTTGTGCCTTTAGAATGCGCCTTTAACGAATGTATTTTACATGCTTCTTTCGTCAAATACCATTGCTATGAGAACATTTTCAGGATGGGCAAAAAATACATTGCGTTTCATTACTCGACCTACAATTTGCAGTTGATTTTCAGGTAAGTATTAATTGTATAATTGTATTGCCCTGAATACATGCTTGGTCCGCCTATTAAGAAATTTTCTTAAAAGCAAACCAAACTGGAATATAGCATTTCAAAAGAGTATGGCTATCTGTTTCAATTCATGTGCGGGCTCTTTTGGGGATAGGTTTAATCTGAGAATTTTATTGGCAGCCGTCAACCATCTGGAATTGGATAGAGGCCAAGGGTTGGCGACAGCAATGACTCTTAGACAGAATTCCACATGATCAGCTCCAGAAATACTTAAAGGTATTTTTGATCGTTACCGAGAACTGTTTCTTCTAAAATAGGAACATTATAATCAAGTGATCTGTTGAGAAAAGCAAGGAATCTTAGTGGAAATGTCGAATTTGTCACATAAAATCCGAGTACGAACTCCCAGCGAACTAAATAATAAAAAAAAAGAAATGCAGCCCTCCAAGTCATGTAGTGGTTAAAGAACAAGTCTATCACACAATGGGTGCAAGTTCGATTCCCTTCTTCATGGGCCCGGGTGTTAAACTGTCCATTCTTTTATAGGGGGCAACGCTGACCACCCATTGAGTGCTCCCTCATTGTGGGAATAAAAAGAGTAAAAAAAAAGGAAGAAAATCTGAAAAACTTTCAGGTTTTAAATACGCACCAAAGTGCTATGTATTCAAAGCGTATCATAGTTTATGCGTCGTCCCTATTTTTCTTACTTATTCCATCTTTGGAACCGAAATCTATCTTAAAATCGCCCACTAAAACTATCGCACACTACAATCATTGCCAAGTATATTACAACTATACTTCGCCGTTTAAAATATTGTTTCGAATGTTCATCATAATCCATGAGTGTGCCGTGTTTCTCCTTCTGGGCTGATTCCTACTTTAAGCCCTCACTCTTGACGAGATGGCGATCATCAAACATATGGAGCTACCACAACGATTTTTTGTATTTATGTGGCAATCGTAATTTAGAATTAAAATGGCGATTTGGAACAACATGTAAGTAAAGCATTCCGTTACATTTTTATTTATTTCGGGTTGCTAATGAATGTAGTTTTAAGTATTTAATAATTAAGTGTCGAATTTCTTAACGGGTGCGTTTATCGCTAATTTATTTAGTTTTCATATAGATCTTTTGGGAGCGTTGAAACTTGAGCATAAGTCCTAGAGATACATGACTGCAAAGCTCGGCAAAGTGCGGGATTTTTTAGGTTAGCGAGAGCGGAGGCGTTAAAATAGGAATCAACGTTTGCCTGTACCATAAAACGCATCTTTGGAATCGAAATCTATCTTAGAATAGCCTACTGAAACTGTTTTACAATCTACTCCAGGCATATTCCAACTATATCCTGCAGACACTTTAAATACTGTTTGGAATGGGCATCATAATCCATGCGTGTACCGTGTTTTCCTTCCTGATTCCACAAAACACTTCTTCGGAATAGAAATCTGTATTGAAATCACCTACCAAAACTGTTTAACAATTTTCGCCAGGCATAATCAAACTATATTTCAATGTTATAAATACCATTTGGAAAGTGTATCATAATCTATCAGCGTACCGTATTTGTCTTCGCTGTTCTATAAAACACTTCTTCGGAATTAAAATCTATTTTAAAATTGCCTACTAAACTATTTTAAAATATTCGCCAGGTGTTTTCTAGCTATACTCGAAATATATTTATAAAAAGCCCAACACAATTCATTAAAAAAAAACACATTTGAAAAATAATACGACGAGCTAATGTCCACACGAAAAACCTGATTGATTTCAATAGCACACTGGTGCTAATAATATGCAAATTAGAGTAGATGCATTCTTCACTGAAATGGTAAAGAAAGGGGAATTTCCCTAAAACATAAAGAAAAAAAAAGCCTAATAAAAGATCTGTAATGCGTCTGCACAAAGACTGCATTTGCAATGCGCCACGCTATAGGTGAAATAACTACACACCCTCTCATACCTGATTTCGGCTCTTACTATCATAATGACAGCAAGTAATTGGTTATAAACATCATATGTTGATAGGCTATAATAAAATGCAAGTCTCAGAAGCGATATTTTAAAATTAGTTAAAAAAATAATAATAATTTCAAAATTTCGACCTCGATGCGCAAGGGTCAAATATCGTTTGATTTCAGAATTTTTTTTTTCTTTACTTTCTATTTACCAAGGACAACTTTTCTGCACTATTAGATTTTGATTGGAAAAATTTCACTTTTTTCGGTCCACCCTAAGTGTAATTTTAAATTGTTTTGATTCTGTCTACCACCCTTTAAAATTTTGTCACATACATTCGGGTCACCTTCCATGGTTTTATGCACGATCTGTACTATATTTGAGCGCCAAAAATTTTCTTTTCTTATATTCCCAATTTTTCCCCACTTCTTGTGGAAGGAAACTATTTGAGTGAATGAGAGTATGAATTTTAAAATCCGCTCCGTCATTTAAAGAAATTAATAAAAATGATTTGTAACATTACAGTTGGTTAACTAAACATTTGCATATAAGTTACTGTCTGATCCCACTTTTTACTACATAAGTCACAGAAAAAACTAATCAAATATTTGCATAAAAGAAAATAAAATAATGAAAAATAAAACTTGGAAAATTAAAGAAAAACGTACAAAAACCTTTTGATGATATATACGTATATATGTGTATAAAGTATAATATACATTTTTAAGTGTTAATTGTAAGGTGTATTGTATAAAGAAATAAATAATGAAAAGAAAAAAAGCAAATAAATTTCTTATTAAGAAAAATCTTATATATGTATTTCTTCCTAAAAATGGAATCCTCAATTCATATTGAATGCGTTTTAAATAAATGAAATCATTTAATGAGTTACATTTTAATTTAACAGGCATGGCTTTTGATTATATGTTGAACATTTACTACTTAAAAAAATAATTAATACTACTTAATTACTACTTAAAAAAATAATTAAGTTACATAATTTTGCATTTTTTTTACTCAAATGTATGCGTAATACATATGTCTCTTAGATATAACTAGCTGAAGTAACCGCTGTCCAAGCGTTAGTATGTAATGCAAATTTTCGCAATTCCTGAATTATCGTTAGAGTACAAATAATTGAATTAGTATATTGGAAAAAGTATAGAAAGCAAAGTTACACTTCTGTGTACTGTTAAAATATTGCAGGTTAGTGTCGAAATAATGCATGATAATTACATATTCTGAGTGCTGAGTGAAATTGTCGATAGAGAAAACATTTCATTTTCAAAATTAACGATTTACTTGGAAAGTTTTTAAATTGAAGGCATAATTTCTCGCCTTCCATTTATTTTATTTATTTTATTTTATTTTATTTTATTGATCCATTCCTTCCCCCCCCCCTGTCGACACAAAAAACAAAACATTTAAGAGAAATGTATCGTATATTGTTACAAAATTGTAATCCTCTTTTCCTGTGCCAATGTACACTACAGGAAAGTGTGTTGCACAGGCATTGTTGAGGGCGAAATGAATATGTGACCCCTTGACCTTATCGATGAACTTGGCTACCACTTTCGTGACTTAGCGATAAATTTGACGTCTTTGACGAAAAAAAGAAAGTTCTCGAAGTCGATGAAATTTTGGCTGCATCTCAATGAGGAGAGAAGTTTCTGGGGAAGTCTAGAGAAGTTATGTCATATCCCATGTTACGTCACGTCCGCCAGGAAAATTATAAATTAAGCAGTCATTCTTAATGTGAGTGAGTGTGTGACAGACTGCGTACATTGAGAGGATGGCGATGCGGCTGATATTGCCGTTTGAATTGCTTAGTTGTGATAATTTAATGATCCGCTTTAATTTGCGTCGAAAATGCTGTTTCTAATGTGAGATATGGTGCTATTTTTCTTTAAATAACTTCTGATTTTACAAGCTTATTATACTATTTTAGCCTACACCCGATTTCAGATTTTCGTAACAATATTTTGCAGCTTTGTTTGAACTGATATTTTTTTCTTGAGGTTTCTGACTGAAATCTCGAAGATGAATATCCGTTTAATAATTATTAATCCAAACAGTATTTATTAACAATCATAGAAGAATAAAACAGAAGTACAAACACGTAAGAACTAGGTAAGATGACAACCATGGGTTAACGGGATTCGAACTCAAGACCTCACCGCTCGCAGGCGGCTGGTAGTGATAGTTGCGCAAACTCACGCAGCCATGAAGTCCCGCCGTGCAGCTTTTACACCCTCTGGTTATCTTGCGCCCTGTGCGGATGCATCGACGGACGGCACCGCCCAAGATATGCCACCAATTCACTTTGCATATTTTGATATATTATGCATCATATTACTTCCAAATGCTTTGATTTATTGCTCTCCTACCACTTAATAATGAAAGTTTAGCAATTTTTAAAAAATTATTCACATTTTTTGAAAAAGATCGTAATTTATTATTTTGGTCGTTGCCGATTGCATAACTAAATTTCATTCGATTCTCTTTTATTACATATTATGAAGAAAAATTTGCAAAATCTCGAAAGATAATCCAAATTTTAACAAAATTCTAAGGCTGTAGTTCATACTGAGTTCGCAACTATCATGTCACCAAGTTGCATTTCATTCTCTTTATTCGTTATAACGTGATGCATGAACAAGTATTTACGTATTTTTAATAAATTTTCCCGAATTCTCAAAATTAAAGAAACAAAATCTGCCCATAATCTCAGTTGCATTTTTATCTATTATGTCGAAAATAATTTGATTCTCGTTCGAGAATCAAATTCATTAACGTGAATTCGTTTTTACGAGAGACGCGAACAAAAAGTTTCGCATTTTGTCACGATTTTCGCAAAATCTCAAAATTTTTAGTAAACTTGGCACCTATATAAAGTTTTGTGGCCATCTGTCATGCCATAAAATTTCATTGCATTCATTTCTGTTGTTATTGCGTGATTCGCGAACAAAAGAATCACGGACAGAATGACAAATACACGAAACATTTTTCGATGTTCGTAAAAGTCTAATTTTATTACATAGAATACCATTAACCTAGCCAAAAAGTATATAAATAATTCAGTTTCATTCGCAAAATTTAAACAAAACTATTTTGAAGTTTTATTTCTGAACCACATGGGGATAAAAATAAATTCTGTCTGTGCTTTAATTGGACTATTTAATCGTTTAGAAGCATTCTTGTCCATTCGAATGTATGCGTTAACATCTTAGATAGATAAATGTAATGGGATTTCATCCCATCAAATCACTACTAAGTAGGATAATAAATTGAATATAATGTTTCCCTTAATATTATGGCTACAGTGACTCAATTCCTGGTAGGCATTTAAAATGTATGTATTGCATTTATATGTGTGTGTTTTTGTGTGTGTGTGTGTATTGATGGACAAAATTTCACAAAATTTAAATTTTGATCAGATGTATGGACATTAACTTTTCCTGCCAATTCATAAAAATATTGTTTTAGAAAACATTAGATTTAGGAATGATGAGACTCGTGTTCTTTGAACATGCTTCATGAAATTTTCTTTTCCCTTAAACTAAATTTTCATTAAAAGTTAATTGTGTAATATGAATTATGATTTCTGCCTTTGAGATGATATGAAGATTTATCAAATGATAAAAGAAGTTAGATGTTTAAAATTGGATCTTCAAATTTAGTATATTTATTTAGGTATATTTGTATTAATCTCAGTTAATTACAGTAATTTTACTATTTTCGCAGTCTAGTCACGTTTATGTGAGCACAACCTACTTTCGACGTAAAATAACCAATCACATGGGAGGTGGTAGCGGTTGCAAATTGCAATGGGGCGTATATAAAGTGTGTCTGAGGGAACTAGAAAACATTGCAGTCGTTAGCGTAATGCATAAACGGAGCGATTAAACCAACTCCCAAAAGAGCATGATCACTGCCCAGCAAACACACATAGGTTCTCTGAACGTCTATTGTCGTTCAGAGAACCTGTGTGTGTTTGCTGGGTGGCTTTCAGAGTCCAAGGGTGGAAGCATCTCCGAAATGGCCAATTTTGTGAACTGTGCGGGCTCCGCCGTGCTAAAAGTATACCGTGCATGACAAAATGACACTATTCAAAATGAAAGTCTTGGCAAATGCAGTACACCACGGGTCATAGATGTCGAAAATGAACGGCAGTTGTCGAGATGCTTTCTGTCAAATAGACTTGCAATCGCTAAGCAAATGACCGCCCAGATGAACCAAGTTGCTGACAACTGTGTCTCCCCAATGGTGGTCCATCAGTCTCCTCAACGACGGTTCAAGTCCTTTCTAGTACAACGCTTGTATCCATCAGAAATGGTTTATGCACAGTGCTTGTTTTAAAAAGTAATTTCTGCAAATTGCATTTTATACACAAAATTTTTAATGTTCTTTGTACGAAGTGCTTTTGAATGTTTTTAATATTTGTTTTTATTACATTACTTTTAGCTTGAACTATTACACAATGAGGGTGCATTTTCCAAAGATAAATATTCAATGCAAAATTTCGCAAACCACTTCTGATAAGTTCAATCAGTTACAACACTTTCTCGCCGAACTCTGTCAAATTTTAAATTTCCCTTCAAGTGAGTTTTATACTTCTTTCACCAGAAAAGCATGGTAAGGCTAAATTTATATACCTTTCCTTCATCTTTAATCTTAAACTAACGTTGTAAATATCAAACAACTTTGTTAGTTGAAAGTTATTAAAAACAACTGTTTCCAGTATCTATTTTTTTTAATATTTTCTTTTTTAATTCTCAAAAGTTCTGCTTGCTTTAATTTCTGTATGGCTCCAAAGAGCAAAAAAGAAATATTTTGACCAATTCAACACTGTTCCGTGTTTTTCTATAAAATCCAATCATGAGCATTGGAATTCTAATGACATTGGATAGTTTGAAGTTTGTTTAATTAACAACCTTCTATTACTGTAAAAAGCTTATTTTTCTGTCTACGATGTAGTAATGTTTTGAAATGTAAATTATGATTGTTTCCGAACAAATAATATGCTCACTATCCACGTGGTGATAGTGAATGTTGCAGAATGTTCGAACCTTCCTCCTTGTATAGATGGTGGAACTTTTTGCAAATGAGGACTGCGATAATCAGCTGTAGATTAATTAAAGTTATATTTTTCTAATTTATTTCCTAGAATCAACACGTAATCATTAACTGCACCAACTTACATACAGATTTTATATAAATATACATATGGGTGCAGGTGTGTAGTATTTATACGTATGTATGTGTGACTAATCTTGTATTTTCTTCAGAAAAATCTATAGATAGTAATCCATTCTCAAAGTGTATAGCGTTATTTCATAAATATGCATTCGCCACAGTTTTTAAATAATGGTTTGTGAATAATGAATTCAAATATTTTCCAAAAACATTATAAATATGCATTCCACTTCAAATATTTTCAAGATGTTACAAAAGCATTTCACGAATGCATTGTAGCATAGATAAATATATGAAACGGCATAAACCGACAGACAGTGCGACGGTTCCAAAGCTTTTGCATTATAATCCAATGTTTTATATGTCATCTTCTGTGTCTAAGCACGCGATAAAGCAATGTTACGCGCATTTTGTGTCTTCTGCTTTAAAGTTTTATTGTTTCCATTCTGAAACAAAACGTCTGGAGCTATGAGCATATTAAAATGCCGTGCCGGGAAAATAAAACGACTCTAAATTTTCATCCCTCTGAAGAAGCGGAAGCATAAAATAAATCTATAATTCTTTTGCATTTGGTATAGTATAGAATAATTCGGTGTTGAAAAGAAAAAAAGGTGTATAGATTGTTTAAATACAGAATGTATTATATATAGTTGACGTAAACTGTACTTTAAATTGTGCATGATTTTTTAGAAGTGTTTACATTATGTTAAAAGAAAATTTAGTTGAAAATTTAGGTTTTAATTTCTCGCCGGACAAGAAAAGCGAGCATAATTGTCATTTGTGCAGGAAATAAATAAGCTAGTAATATACAGCGGAGAGTCAAGAAGTTTCCGGAATAATGGTGTAACTCTTTATTACCACAGTATAAATAAACAGGTACTTAATCGCCTTCAAAATAGGCTCCGTAAGAACACACGCACTTTTTCCACTACTCCTTCCATTCCTGGAAGCAATACTGGAAGTCCTGTTTCGGTATCTTCCACACTGCAAAAAAAGTCTGTCACATTTACAGAAAAAAAAAAAAAAACTATCAACCAGGACGCCAGTTTATTTCCGTTTTTTCCCCATAAATTTTACAGATTCTCAGCTTATTTTACAGAAATTTTACGTATAAGAAAAAAAATACGCAAGACTTCTGTAAAATATACGGAAATAAACTGGCGTACTGGCAGACAGTTTTTTCAGCCAGTTTAACAGACTTTGACAGACTTTGACTTGTTTAACAGACTTTTGCAGTGAAAATGTCCAGCCGTCGCGTTGGCATGATGTCTTCTACGGTCTCAAAACGGTTACCTTTGAGGCCCATTTTGATCTTCGGGAAGAGCGAGAAACCAGAAGGTGCAAAATCCCATGAGTAGGGGTGTATGGTGGAGGAGTAGAATAAACTTTTCTGCCAGTCATGTCTGCACATCAGTCGATGCGTGAGAGATAGCATTAGCGTAATCATTTGGTGTTGTCATTTGGCGTTGATCGTTGACATTTGGCAGGACGTTCAAAACTTGCAAGTAAAAAAGATCGTTAGCAGCTTCTCCAGCAGGTGCAAATTTATGGTGCACCACACCTTCATTGTCAAAAAACGCATTGAGCATCACTGTTGTTTTGGACTTGGCATGACGTGATTTCTTCACGTCATGCCATGTCATATCCAAAACAAGTAGGATAAAAAAGAGCACGTTGTGTGCTATTTTGATGACTGCGTCTTGCTCTCCGAGTTATAAGCATACACGCAGGTCTCGACACCAGTAACGATTGTCTCAAGAAACGCCGAGTCCTCTCTGCTTTTTAGAAAACATTCGCCCGCAGTCAACTTCCGACTTCAGCAGCCCCGGGACAAACTTTGCACTAACACGTTTCATCTACAAATCATCTGACAGGATTGCACGAATGGATCCATGTGAGACCCGAGTTCTTGTGCCAACTCATGGATGGCCCTTCGTTTAGCAGGACGGTGCCTGTTTCTCTTGCTCGATCATTCCTTCGTTTCGGGAGGTTGAGGATCTCCCACAGCGGCTGTCGTCTTCCAGCAATTCCTGCCTACCCTGAAATTTTGAAAACCAGTCGTGTTTCTTTTAAAGAATCGTCACCGTAAACTGTTTGTACAGCTAAGAAAGTCTCTAAAGCAGATTTCCCAATCTGCACATGAAGTTGATGTTCGCCCTTTGCTCGAACTTCGACATCGCGCCAAACTGATCATCACACACTCCTACGCGTACCTTCAGGTACACTTCCGTCATACTGCCTGTCATGAATCCCGGTAGTAAAAAAATAGTTGTGGGGAACTTTCCCGGGAAATTTTTGATTGCTCCTCGTATGTTGCAGAAATTTTACTAACAGCATGTTTACTATAAAGTTTGTCATTTATAAAATGCATATATATATATATATATATATATATACTAGCTGACCCGGCAAACGTTGTTTTGCCATATAAATTATTCCTAGGATTATTTTAGTAGAAAGAAATGACTAACTTATTGTAAGTGTGTGAGGATGTGGTATATGAGTGGAAGAGGCATGGAGCGCTGTGAACAATGCTGAAATATAAAAATAACACAATACCAAACATTTATATTTTTTATTCATTGTAATTTATTCTTTACATTTATATATATATCGCTAATTACAATAATTTTACTAAAAAATAATATCAATCCCTTAACGGAATAGAGTGAACAATATATTTAGCTAACACAAACAAACTGCATGGTTTGCCCACTCGAGATCATGCCACGTATAATTGTCCGTGTGAAAAACATGGCGTACTCAAATCTAAGCCACAAACAAACATAGTTTGGCCTTGAGACTTATTCATAGTCATTCCATAAAAAATTTTGTCAAAAAAAAAATAATAATAAAAGGATGAAAATCTGAAACATTTTCAGATTTTAAATACGCACTATAGCGCTATATATTAAAATCGTATCATAATTTATGCGTCGTCCCTATTTTTCTCTCACATTCCATTAAGCTGGAAAGTGTACATTAGCGATGAGTTCGGGCTCATATTTTGAAGCCCGAGCCCGCCCGAGCCCGAGGACTTTTAATCCGAGCCCGCCCGAGCCCGAGCAATATTATTTAACTCGGAGCCCGAGCCCGCCCGAGCCCGAAATTTCAGTTAAAGATAAAAAAAAAATCCAATTACTTCATTGTTAGAATACAATGAATTTTGCCGTTGTGCAAATTAAAGACAAATAGAGTTGCAAACTCTCAATGCACTTTCTAATTCTTTATTTATCCATATGTTTATCCAATAATGTCGGATCTCATGACACACTAATGAATATAAGCCGCCGTTCTGAAATATCCAAAGAGCTTCACGCACCTTCTAGGCGCTAGTACCGCTATTTTTTTTTTATAAGTACATCCAACACCGGTTATAGTGAACCCGGATATAGTGAACCATCGGATATAGTGAACACAAACCATTAGCCCCGATTCACACACAGTATCTCTATCCATCATGAAGACACAGGTTTTAGTGAACTTCGGATAGAGTGGACGAAATTGGATGGTCCCCAGAGGCTCACTATAACCGGAGTTGACTGTACTTTTATTTTCCTCATGAATCACTTTTTTATATCTTTTTCAAGGAGTATGTTCAATAAAGGAGAAATTTTTCACGAGCCCGAGCCCGAACGCAATTGTGAATTACAGAGCCCGAGCCCGGTTCGTGCCCGGGCTCGGGCTCGGGCTTTCGGGCTCGGGCTGAGCCCGTCTCATCTCTAGTGTACATTATTCATGACTGTGCTGTATTTTTTTTCTTGTTTCGTAAAACCCATCTTTGGAATCAAAATCTATCATAAAATCGTCTACTAAAACTATTTTACAATATTCGCCAAGTATATTACAACTACACTTCATCGTTCTATATATTGTTTCGAATGCGCATCATAATACATCCGTATACCATGTATGTCTTTCTTGGGTTGATTCCTACTTTAACGCCTCGACTCTCGCCAAGGTGGCGATCATTAAACATATGCAGTTACAATGACAATTTTTTGCATTTATGTGGCAATCATAATTTAGAATTAAAATGGCGATTTGGAACAACATGTAAGCACAGCATGCCGTTACATTTTTATTTATTTTGGATTGCCAATTAATGTAGTTGTAATAATAAAGTGTCTTCAAATTCCTTAACTGGTGCGTTTATCGCTAATTTGTTTACTTTAGTTTTCATCTAGGTCTTTTGGGAGCGCCGAAACGGTACGTACGTATTATGCTGGCGGTCACTTCCGCCAAACTACTTTTTCGTCAAATTTGCTGGCAAACTATTGCCAATCGTATTCCAAACCATCAACAATTTCATGTGCCCGGCATTTATCTTGATGAAAATTGCTTGTCTTGGAGGACCGCCGGGATAATACGTAAGTACCATTGAAACTTGTGCATTACTCCCAGAGACCCATGACTGCAAAGCTCACCAAAGTACGGGGATTTTTTAGGTTGGCGAGAGTGGGCGGCGTTAAAATAGAAATCAACTCTTTCTTGTACCATAAAACACATCTTTGGTATCGAAATCTATCTTAAAATCGCCTCCTGAAACTGTTTTACAATCTTCGCCAGGCATATTCGTCCTATAGGCATATTCCAACTAGGCCGCAAAGACAACAAATGGGAATCATAATCCATGAGTGTACAGTGTTTTCCTTTCTTGTTCCACAAAGCACTTCTTCAGAATAGAAATCAATATTAAAATCGCCTAATAAAACTGTGTTACAATATACGCCAGGCGTTTTCTAACTATACTCGAAATATATTTATAATAAATTATCACGTTTTAGCTCCCCATTTAGCGATCCATTATCAAAAATTGCAAATCCTGGTGCGACTTTCAACATTTTATTAATGCCCCCCCCCCTCTCCACGTTATCTGGCAAACACATTTGAAAAAGGACTCGGTGCGCTAATGCCTAGACAAAAATCCTGATTGAACTTATTAGCACTCTGGTGCTAAAAATTTTGAGGTGGACCGCTCTTGTGACTTAGGGGTATGAGACAAAATCATATTCGCAGACCTAACGAATATACATATAAAATTTCTTTAAAATCGGTCGAGCCGTTTTGGAGGAGTATGGTAACTAACACTGTGACATGAGAATTTTATTTATTAGATATACCCAATATGAGTTCAATCGAATGTACCATTTAAACGCTAGAGCACTTTCAAGAATTTACCCCCCTTAAGCCATAATGTAAAAGAAATCTTTGTAGTAGTCCAGTAGAAAAACTATAAGTTCTATACACATTAAAATCAATGTCGGTCTTACGATGGTGGTTTATATCATATATACCCAATTTGAGCTCAATCGAATGCCCCGTTTAGGAGCTATCGTGTTCACTCACATACACACACACACACACACACACACACACACACACACACACATACACATACAAACATACATCTCGTAAAAATAGCATAAATGAATTCAGAAGACCTCAAAACGTGTTAATACATCAAAATCTCGAAGTCGAATTTTTTCATGATTACAATACTTTCCTTACAGGGTACATGTTCGGAAAGAAAAAAGGATGAAAATCTGAAACACTTTCAGGTTTTAAATACACACTATAGTGCTATATATTAAAATCGTATCATTAGTTATACGTTGTCCCTATTTTTCTTACTTATTCCATTAAGTTTCAAAAGTGTATCATTATTCATGACTGTGCTGTATTTTTCTTGCTTGTTTCGTAAAACCCATCTTTGGAATCGAAATCTATCTTAAAATCGCCTACTAAAACTATTTTACAATCTTCGCCAAGTATATTACAAATATACTTCATCGTTTTATATATTCTTTCGAATGTGCATCATAATCCATGAATGTACCGGTTTGTCTTTCTTGGGTTGATTCCTACTTTAACGGCTCGACTCTCGCCAAGGTGGCGATCATTAAACATATGCAGTTACCATGACGATTTTTGGCATTAATGTGGCAATCGTAATTTAGAAATAAGATGGCGATTTGGAACAACATGTAAGTAAAGCATGCCGTTACATTTTTATTTATTTTGAATTGCCAATTAATGTAGTTTTAATAATTAAGTGTCTTCAGATTCCTTAACTGGAGCGTTTATCGCTAGTTTGTTTACTTTAGTTTTCATCTGGTTCTTTTGGGAGCGTTGAAACTGTACTTACCGTATTGTACAATCGTATTCCAAACCATCAACAATTTCATGTGCCCGGCATTTATCTTGGTGAAAAATTGCTTGTCTTGCCGGACCGCTGGGATAATACGTAAGTACCGTTAAAACTTGTGCATAACTCCCAGAGACCCATGACTGCAAAGCTCGCCAAAGTACGGGGATTTTTTAGGTTGGCTTGAGTGAGGATGTTAAAATAGGAATCAACTCTTTCTTGTACCATAAAACACATCTTTGGAATCGAAATCTATCTTAAAATCGCCACTTGAAACTGTTTAGAATTTCCTCCAGGCATGTTCTTCCTGTAGGCATATTCCAACTATACCGCAAAGACATTTTAAAAACTGTTTGGAATGGACATCATAATCCATGAGTGTACCGTGTTTTCCTTTCTTGTTCCACAGAGCACTTCTTCGGAATAGAAATCTATATTAAAATCGCCTAATAAAACTCTTATACAATATACGCCAGGCGTTTTCTAACTATACGCGAAATATATTTATAATAAATTGTCGCGTTTTGGCACCCCATTTAGCGATCAATTATCAAAAATTGCAAACCTTGTGCGACTTTAACATTTTATTAATTCCCCCCCCCCTCTCCTTATTATCTGGCAAACACATTTGAAAAGTGATTCGACACGCTAATGTCTACACAGAAATCCTGATTGAAATGAATAGCACTCGGGGGCTAAACATTTTGGGGTGCACCGCCCTTATGACTTAGGGGAATGAGACATAGTTAAAAACCTATTCTATGACCTAACGAATATACATAGAAAATTTCATTAAAATTGGTCGTGTGGTTTCGGAGGAGTTAGGTGACTAACACTGGGACAAGAGAATTTTATATATTAGATATATATATATATATATATACATATAGTTTTTAATAACAGACTTCAAATTGTAGATTGTGCATGACTATAGGTCAGACAGGGGCACGTTTCCAAAACTGTTTAACGCTTTCTTTAAAAAAAAGGATATAGTTGTATTACCTTCTCCTTTATCTACAAACTTGAATAATTATTTTTCAAAAAAGTAAATATATTTTTTGATAACAAATGCTCAAGTCTGATCGCATTATATTAGAAATGTGCTCTGTATGCGGGGTAGATTAAAATAGAGATAATAGAGAGCTAGATAAAGCTAGCTCGTTATTTAATAAATACTTTATGTTATAAACTAAATAGTCATAATAATAGTAGGTAAGATAATAATAGAGTAATAGTAGAAAGTACCAGACTGGTAAGTTTATTTTAAATATGAACCGACCTGGAAATTTACTCACGGTTGAAAAAAACGAAAAGTTACAGCAAAATGGATAGTGAAAATTATTCTCCGTGTTCTAATATCCCCTTGTACCAAATTTCATCGAAAACGGTTGGACGATATTCGCTTAGCAAACGGAATAGAATTCGACGTTGTGCTGCGGCACCTAGTGGCAAGTTAGAGGAAAACGGATAGCATAAAAACCTTCTCCATGATAAAAGACTTAGATAAACCAAATTTCATGGCGATCGGTCAAACAGTGCTGGGGTTTTTCAACCTCATACACACGTACCAACATTCATTTTTAATCTATAACCAGTGTTACTATATATACCAGTCTCAAATAAAATTCAGTTTCAAATCTAAGCCTCGCCAAAGATCCAACATACGCCATTTTGCAAGAGTTTTTTTAGGGAATCATTCGAAGCATTGACTTAGCAGCAATCAATATGGGAAATGGTTCGACCGCCAAAAAGTAAAGCACGAATTTATTTCAAAAAAGGAATTCCTTAATAGCCACATTTTTTAAATTATCAACTATATAACGTGTTTTATTCATCGTTAGTCCGATGTACTAAATGAGAAGATTTCAATTATCTGAAATTTGGCGTAATTCCCCCAACTTAAATCAATGTACTCAATTGGCGAGAAAGCTGAAGTTAGATCGCTTGAAATCCCTTATTAACTGCATTATTTCCGCACGGATCATTAAAATTTAACGCTGTATTCTAATAAAACCTTTGCACTTATTTTCAAAAATCCATTTCCTTAAGCTCTCAATAAATTGCGCCAAGCCGAAAACTGTGCAAACCGCTAGAACTCACCTCCTCGGCATTTCAGCCATTTTATTTTTTCACCAAACTAAAAAAATTTACATATTAGCCTCGGAAATCTGCAATTCTTATTGTTTTGCGTATAAAATATTTCATTCCTGCTTTGATTTCCCATGCACACAGTATTATAATTTAAAAAAAATAACCTTACGAATATAAACTAACAAAAAAAATTATTATTATTCTTTTATTTTTTACTTTGAGAATTTAAAACATTTTATTCAGCAAAATCGCCACACATGGCAACCACGATGCTTATTTCACACTTTTTTCACTACATGGGTTACAATTACGGAAAGCTTTTTGCGTGGAGAGCATAAAAAATCTCTTAAATTCCGGGAACGGGTGGACTTTCAAAGTTTTAAAGTGGACTATGATTTAATCTATATTATTTTACATATCTGTGCAAAATTTCAGGCCGATAGGTCCATTTTTGTGGATTTGTATACAAATCAAATCCACAAACAAACAAACAGAATTTCATTTTTATTTATAAGATATATATTTTTTGTTTGTTTGTTTTGTTATTTCCAATAAAACCGGATCACCTGCAGCAATTATTATTTTTTCATATTCTATATATTCTTTACATATCCATGCACAAGCCTGCTTTAAATTTCATACATATTTTGTGACTTATACATGCTTGTTTTACCCACGTTATACTTATTTTATATACACAACGTATATAACTGTGCATACACAGTACATAAATATTAATTAAAATAATTATAGTAAAATTTCTTTTATTTAAAAAATAAAAAGAACATCTTTTTAACATTGGTAATCGATTCGATTGTGAATACATTGAGCTGACGTCACTATGCCTCTTAAGACTACTAAAAGTCGAGCTTATTCTAGCATTGGTTCTTCCGTGTTATCAGAATTATCGTCTGCAGGAAGCCTTGAGTTTAGAATTAATAAGCGGCATTTTAGTCTTAGGTTTATGAATTTAATTACTTTAACTCACTCAGCTGAAAATGTTCTTCATTTTGAATGTTGCAAAATCACTTTTGAAACGTGATGCATTAAAAATTTCCCATTTACTCATTTAATTTTGTATTTAACCATGCTACAACCGTAACATTACGTGACATATGCATGCTGCAAAATAAAATTACTTTCCGATTGCATTTCGCTATTTTTGGTATATTTCTTTTTATTTTTTTTTTTTTTTTTTTTAGAACAAAGTTTTAGATACCTACTACGAATGTAGTAAAATCTAAATCAATACGGTAAAATCTTCTTCCAGACGCAATCATACCTTAGTTAAGCACTCCCAAGGGTAAAATAAATCATTTGAAATTTAAAATGTTTTTTTTTATTATTATTATTAACGAAAAAGCTGGAATGTTCTTTCAGTGGCAATCAAATCTAGTTCAATCATAGAGCAAGGGATAAAATGGCGGCTTTCACAAGGGTTGCCATATATTCACAGAACGTTGCCAAGGATATGACTGTTTTTAAAAAAAAAGCGTTATCTTTAATATTGAACTCCTGGTATCCAAACGATCTTGCTATTCGAAAATAGTTAACTTTATGTTAACACACGTATTTATTTCTCGTGAATCTTAACTTGGCGTAATTCCAACTTCATGTTTTTTCGAATCCAACATACATTTAAGAGCTTTCCTGCTCTGTTGCGAAAGCATAAATCGTTTTTTGCTGGAGCAAGGTCGCCAAATATGGTAACCTAAATGCTCATTTCTTCTGTTTTTAATTAATATCTTCTTAATAATTCGAATTTAAATTTTTTTTTTACGGCACTGGCTTTTTTTTAACCTATTTAGCCTCTGTGCCAAATTTGACCCGGATCCGACAAGATCCCTGGCCACCTGTAGCGAACACACACACATACATCTCATTAGCATACTACGCTATTATTAAAGAGGATAGGTCATTTATTTTTTCATTTATCACGATAAACAGCACTTTGTCAAGCGTTTAAATACTCTTCTACATTTTTATTAGATTTTTACAGACATATGGGTTTTGTTAATGATCGGTATCGATATTTTATTTTTCACTTTTAAGTGTAGAAATCGCTTGAAACATGAACAATGAAAATTGGTAGTGGAAATAAAGTAGCTGCTATTGAATAAGCTTATGCGAGTAACAAAACCTACCTATGATGTTTAATTTTTTTTTCGACTGCTAGTTAAAAAAAAAAAGAAAAAAAAGGAAAATGTAAATTAAATGCACTTCCACACCCCTTGTTTCCGCCTATTTAGAATTTAAAACTCATTCAGTGAGTTCCACATAATTACATAAATGGAGTATGAGAATTATCCACGAATTGTAACATGGAAATTATATAACTTCAGGTTAAATCTTGGTACTAGTTTTTTGATTAAAAGAAAAAAAAAACCTTTAACTATTACCTGATTCAATGCAACTAAAATAAAAAAAATGTCTTTAATTTAAAAAACTGATAGATTAAACCACTGTATCTTAAGAACATGTAATTTAATTTTTTTTTCTTACGTTATCTAGATAGATTATATTATGCTATGAAAAATAAATTTGCTTAGCTGTTTTTTTTTTGTTTGTTTGTTTTCTTTTATTTTTCTAATACAAGTACAAAAGTTTGAGTATTAAATTATGGCTCCTTTTTTCTGGAGTTTAAAAATAATAAATGAAATTAAATTTTGCTATGATGTAAATTACATTTTATTTTAAATAACATGTGCATTACAACATACTATTAACAAACTTAAATAATTTTGCAATAAGAAAAATTAAATTTAAATTATTAAAATATTTTAATACAAGAACCTGTGTTAAAGGTTTTATCAAATCTATAACTTTTAGGTAGCATACATGACATAAACTTTCGATCTTAAAACCAAATATTTTTTACCTATAAAACGAAACATTTCTTTGTTTTATGGTTTATTTCTAAGCTTTATTGCACATAAAAGTCAACTGATTTCACTAGAAAATATTTATTTCAGTTTATGGTATTTGGAAGCATACAGATAAGATAAGTAAAAATCTTCGAACCAATATCAGCCAAATCAAGTACTTTTTAAAGCATGTAAAAATGATATGACTCAAACTATGTATAAATTTGAGTTATGCTTGCATAAATTTTGCTAACAAAAGTACGCAAAAAGAATCCTAGATTTTTTCTCTTGAAGAAGTACATCTAACACGTTCGAAGTTAAAGGAGAGATCAATATACGGTTAATTCTTGAGATCTTTAAATGGAATGTAGTAAAGCAGTTCAAAGTACATAATATATCTTAAATTAATATTAAACAACTAATTTCCACTCATTTGATTAATGTTGTTGTTTCTGTGCCAGATCCCCCAGATAGGGAGGCGATGGGCAGAGGAGGGCGTCTTCCATTGTTAATGGGCTTCAGTGGGAGGAAGTCCGACTTTAGCCCGGTGGTCCCTGAAATTGGCACCCCCAGAGGTATCGTTTTAACAACTTGGAGGACATTGGAGCCACGACAGAGTTTACGTGCGTCAGCTCCCACCAGGGTAACACGGTCCCACAGCAGTCGAGCCGAGAGGAAGATGACCCTCCCAAGTACTGGCCAAGCCGGATCTGCTTCACTTTCCGTGTTCGTATGGGAACGGAGTTTAGCGCCCAGACCACTGCGGGGCATTTCATCAACCCTTTAAATACCGCACTATCTTCCAGGAATGAAAACTATAATCAATAATTCATCAAAATTACATTAGAATACACCCATAATGACTATAAACAAAAAAAAAAAAAAAAAAATCCTTCCCTGATTTCTTGGTTGTTCCATTTTTTTAACACTGGCATGTAATGCTGTATTTCCTCTTCCTTATTTGCTTCATGTAAATAATAAAACGCTGTATGATAAATCTGAAATTTTATGCATTAATAAAGGTTTACTTAATAATTTGGTGTGAAATTACTAAAATTTAAGCAAAACTAAATATATATATATATTTTTAATTAGTATAATATTTTATAATAAATGCAATGCGAAATGTATAAAAGAACAACAAAAATAATTTTATTCTTTCATACACTTGACTAATGATACAGATAATATAAATAAATACAATTCTAAAAATGTAAAATACATTATCAAGAAAAAATAAAATATTTTATTCTTTAGAGGGTGCTTAGTATTTCAATAAATACAAAAACTTTAAAATGTACTGAAACACTGATTTCTTTTTATCATTTTATAGCAGTATTTCTCGATGTCTATGATATGGTGAGGAAGTATACCTGAAGCCTTTTGTTTTATTCAAAACACATGCTTATAACTTTTTTTTTTTCATACTACGAAATGCTCTTACCATGTTAAGTGCGTAATGTGCATATGATTTTTTTGCAGACTTTTACTGATGGGCACGGGGTGCAGGTATAATTTTGATTTTAGACTTCGTCTAAAACAAATTTAAATTAATTTATCTTCTAAAATTCACATTTTCACTGATGTCTCCAGGTGTAACCAGTTCAGAACTAAAATTTCTTATTTCTTCATCAGTAATGCACCAGGGGCAATCATCAATGAGCAATTACAAGTATTTGTGACTTCAATCGTCCGATAAATAATTTCTTTTTTTTTAAATTTACATTGTTTATAGTTAGAAATTTCTTAGACTGCACCATCTACATTGTTGATACATATATTTATACAAATTTTTACTGAAATGGTCTCTAAAAATTGCAGAGCGTAGAAAGAAAAATCAAGCATGTAACTTGATGTCACTGCCTTCCACATGTTCCCTTTATGAAAAAGTGTTTAAATATATAAACCCTTCAGAAGAACACACGCTCATTGCTAACAAAAGAAGCAAGCAGCTACCTGAGTTCAAATAAGAGTAATGCAGCACTAACTAACCAGTTAAAGGGGTGAGACATAAGACAACTTCTCCTTATCCCCCCCCCTCTCCAGTCCTTCACCCTTCAAAAAAAAGTAACATACCATTAATGCCTTTGACACACTTATGTTTAGCAGATATAAGCACTGAATGTATTAAAATTTAATGAAGCTACACAATCAGCACATACGTGTGATACCCCTGATTTCGTGTATCGTTGCATGCCAACGTTCCATTTTTGGAACACTGCATTTTTATTCGAGATCGAGAAAAGATATCTTGCTATTTGAACTTCTTTTATTATCGCTTTGAATTTATCCTATGGTAATACAATAGAGGAATTTGGGGGAATTTTATGAAAATTTTTTTCTTGTGTACTGTGAAAATTGTAAAAAAGTCGATTTTTAGAAATTTTCCTGGGCTGAATTTTTTACGTTTGAAAAAAAAATAATGTATCAAAAAATCCATCAGACTTTCGGTAATAATCAGTATTTTTTCAAACTGATAGATACAAAAGTTTAGTTTTAAAAAATATATTAAACATGATGTTCCAAAATAGGAACATTGGCATGTAAAAGGTTTAATGTAATCAAGTTTTGACCACCGACAGAGCTAACCATTCACATCTCTTATATTTTCTTACTTCGTAGTTACAAATAACTATTTTTCAATATAAATGGCTGATAATTGCAATCGAAGGAAGATATATATCTGGAAGATACATTCAGTATAAACCATGATGATACTGCTTTTTTGAAAATAACACATTGTTTTATAGAAGTTTCATTTTCCGTTCATTTATTTTATATAGAGATACTTCTTTTTCTATATTTTAAGGAAGAATAAATTGAAAAAAAGTATTTATATTCACCTCTTTATATATCTGCCATTCTACACTTTATTGTACAATGACTTAAATCCTATTTTCTAACTATTCCTAATATAAATTCTTTCTGCGTTGCCTTATATAAAAGTTTCATGGGTAACGAGTTCTTGTTGGGGTTAGTGTCCTGATAAGAATGCGTCATTGGCTGTATTCCGTTAATTCACAGTTGACAACATTTTATTTGCAACACATAAGATAAAACATGTCATAACTTTTGTATTTGGTCACATTCACAGCCAGTCATTAATTTTCTACCTCTTTCGCTGGATTCAAGAATGTTTATTTTTAGGTTTGCGAACTGTAAGAAGTGTGTTCGGCTGAGATGTCACCTTGTTGCACCTCAGGTGATGCCCCATCAAGTACCTCAGGCATATGATGAGTATTTATATTACTATTCATATATGTTTATTCTATTTTTAGTTTACATACAATAACATTATGTAAATATTAAAAAAAAGTTATTTTAAAATGTGAGTAATCATGTTCATTGCAGACTTCTTACCTTAACTTTGAACTTAAATATAAATGCAGAAGTATGACTCTTATATTTTATATTTGATAAGAAATTTAAAATTTTAACAGCAACATTTATGAACATCTGAAATAAATGTAAAGAAGAAACAAGCAAACTGGAACATTTCACCCTAGAAATATTGAAGAAGTTAAAGAGAATTCACACAGAAGGAGAATAAGAAATTTACAGTTTTAAATAACTTATACTTAAAATGAGGTTATCCCACAAGCACTTAGGATCCATGCTATTGAGTTCACATTCCGGTAGAGTCCAATTTTATTTAGGATAGATTTATAGGGCACAAAATCTGAAAAGTTCCTTAGCAGTAATATGTCTTAAACAGGTCCCGATTATCCCTTTGAGACACTAAGTTCTCGGTTGAGGACAAAAAAATTACCTCTATTATCGTACAGGATGCATGCTCTAATTTGTGCGCACAAATTTTTCTCGAAAATTTAAAAATCAGGATTTTTTGTTTAGTTGTTTTAACAATAAATTTAATCCCAACTACATAAAAAAATATTTTATTGAAAGAGAAATTATTTAATCAGATCTCAATAAGTAAAATAATGTGAAGCACATGCCGTGGTGTGCATGTGCAATCGTTCTGCACCTCATCTTATGATAAAATGAACTGTGCCCGCATATGCGCATGTGCGTTAGCCCAATGGCATATGCGCATGTGCGTTAATCCTATGGCAGATTCATCGACCTCTCCTTTTGGAGAAATTGGAACCATTTTGAGATCTTTATTCGGGTAGATGAACATTATTCATAAAATTAATTCATGTAGAAGACAGCACTTCTTTAAATAGCAAGCTGTTATCAGTTTTTTTCTTAATTATTATTATTCCAAAACTTTTTTTAATTCTTTCTCGAAATCGTTCCAAAACTCTAATTAAACTTACTTCACTACTTGGAATTGTTTTAGATGGCTTGATAATAGATGAATTGATTTAAATAATTGAGACCATTGTTTGATTCACTGTGCAAAATAGACTGGAGTTTTGAAGCATGTTCAAATACCAAACAGAGCCTAAATTCTAATTTTCTGTAGTTAAAATTTTTCATTTTGTGGAAATCATGCAATAATAAATATTTATATTTCAAATATTCAATGTAATACGTTTCATACTATATGGAATGATGGGAGAAAGCAAACTGCGATTCCTCTACATTTCTTATGAATTCATCGCATAGGATGTAGGAACTGACATTTGTAATAAAAACAATCAGTTGTGTCGTGAAAAACAGCTATCGGAAAACCTCAAAATTTTCTATAAACATTTAAGTCAAATGTAAGTAGATTATACTATTCATTTTAACAAGCGTAAACGGTAAAAGAATTAGAAATGTACCGGGTGTTTCAAAAATGACCGGTATATTTGAAAAATCAATAAAAACTAAACGGGCAGCGATAGAAATAAACCGTTTGTTGTATTATGCTTCGGACAACAGTAAATTTTCAGGCAGACAAACTTTCGAAATTAGTTACAATTTTTAACAATAGAGGGCGCTGCAGGCGATTTGAAAGATATAACAGAAAATGCAGTCTGTGAGTTCGCCATTCTGTTAGTCTCCCTGCTGTAAGCGTGTGCTATTCACAGATTGCAAGTTTGCTGTGAAAAAATGGTTTATTCTTTAGAACAGAGGATTTTTTTTGTTGGAATTCCACCGAAACACAGTACTGTTGGAACAAGACGAATTTTTCAACGGAAGTTTAATGTAACCAAAGGACCGAAAAGCGATACAATAAAGGATCTGTTAGAAACATTTCAACGGACTGGGAACGTACTGGAAATGTAGGGCGACCGCGTACGGCAACCACAGAGGGCAATGCTCAGCTTGTGCAACAGGTGATAGAACAACGGCCTCCGGTTTCCATTCGCTGTATTGCAGCTGCAGTCCAAATTAAGCCAACGTCCACGTATCATTTCATGCGCCAGAGTTTACACCTGTATCCATACAAAATTCTATTTTGGGAACCCCTCAGCGCTGCTTCCATTAATGCAAGAGAGACATTCGCTAACGATATGGCGCAAAGGATTGTTGACGGCGATATCCATGTGGGCAACATTTGGTTTACTGACGAAGCTTATTTTTACCTGGACGGCTTCGTCAATAAACAAAATTAGGGCATATGGCCCATATTATTGCTGTGAATGGTTGTGCATATTATTGCTGTGCGTGGATATGTGGAAAATATCGTAGTTTAGATTTTTCCAGACTGCAGCGCCATCTGTTGTGGAACATTGTAACTAATTTTGAAAGTTTGTCTGCCTGAAAATTTACTGTTGTCCCAAGCATATTGCAACAAACGGTTTATTTGTATCGCTGCCCGTTTAGTTATTATTGATTTTTAAAATATACCTGTCATTTCTGAAACGCCCGGTATGAGGAATGCTCAAAAATTATACATTCAGTTGTAATATTCTTCTGATATAATACATTAGTTTTTCATTGGGAATTATCATAATTTTAAACAAGAAGCATTACCCCAAATATTGCTCAAAACAATGAAAATAATCAGAGAATTGTCAAAATCTTGCAACGTAAGATATCCAATTATGGAAATTGTTTTTATTTCAATAGACATTAACATTAATTCCACCATTTAAAGTCTTCTTTGAAAAATAACGCAACAAAGAACTCGGAAGCCATTTGCTGTGATTGAATTTCCTTGGAGAAGTGCGATATCTTCTGCCTTTTCGTATCAAACTTGAATAAGTATAATTAGATAAATTACTCGGATTTAGTCAAAGAACTGGCTTCTCGCAAGAAAACGGAACTCGGCAAATGAAATTAGATGCTAGGATAACATTAAAAAGTGTTCAGTTTTCTGTCGGATGCAATTACTTAATTCATTATCGGCTGATAAATTTGATTATGGAAATAGCTCGGGTTTACTTAAATGAACAATCTACACTGAGTAGAGCTCGCATAAATGGGTGAAATGCGAATATCATGAAGCAGCATTTAGTTTAATAGCTTAGTATTGCACTTACGGACAGTTATCAGACATGGAAAAAGTATTATATTTTGATAAAGTTTAATGGAAATTTATCGATTTATTAAATATACATTTGCCCTGAGTTAACTGTTTCTTCCAAACAATATGTTACGTCATGAGAGTATTGAGTGTTGTTATAATGCATAATGGTTAGTATAATGCATAATGGTTATTAAATGCATAATGGTTAGATTAAATCGAGAAATCGAAATTGAGATGCAAAACCCTAAGTCTGTTGAAAAAATTGCCCTTTTAAAGGGCAATATAATTAATTAATATTAATTTGTAATATCATATAATTAATATATATATATATGTATAAAGAATTATGGAATTGATTTTACTTTAGAAAAAATATAAACAGAGAATGAAAAATCGTTTATTGTATATTCTTAAGAATATATAAATTTAATAATTGTGATCTGTTGGTCACATGGCATACAATTAACGTAATAGTCCAGTTCCAGCCACGCTCTGTTCAACATGGTACTATCAACGCTTATAAATCTTTCACATAGTTCAGCTACACAACCCCACAAGGTGAGATAGTAAACGCTCACACATGCTGGCAATAACGCTGATAGTACGATACTGAGTACACTCTCCACTTTTTTTTCAAATCAGAAAAAGCTGTAGCAGCAGTGGTGTCCGAATATCCCCGTTGTTTGACGAATATCATTTTCTTTTCTTTTATTCTTCTGTCAAAAGAAATTTCTTCTGATTGAACTATTCTTTTACCTCTTCTTCAGATTTCGGGAAAAAGAGTTTACGGAAATATTACGTTTGTATAGAGTACGGGAATTATTCGTTATAACAAGAGCAATAAAATATTGCATAAAGACGGATCTTTCTGAGAGTATAGAATAGCAGAAACTAGAATATAGCATTTATGTAAGGCGAGTGACGAAAGGCCGCGGTTTACATAATTGTGATCTCGCATTGTACGCGTGTACACCGCGTTGATAGTACCACACCAAGAATACCTGCAAGATAGTAAAATAAAATCTGAATTGTTTTTGTAATCTTTCAAATGTTCTTTTTTGTTGTGTTTGTCTTAGATGTTTTTAAACTACTAGGGGCCAAGGTCCCCAGACTCGCTACGCTCGCTTTCCGTATGAGGCGTTCGGCCCCTAATAAGGCTTATTCGTAAAAAAGACATAATTTCAACACCCATGACAAAACCCGAAGATTGGATCAGATAGAATGTTACTGAGCTACACATTGCTTGGTTCATTGGTACATAAAAATTTAAACTTCACACTACAGTAGATCCCCTCCCCCTCATAACACGGAAGATATTTTGTTATAGGAATCCGTGTTGTACGGGTCCTGAGCTATACTCCACCTGGAGTGCGTACTCCGCTTATAATCGCTGGAAAAATTATTTGCACTCCTCAGAAACACAATGATATTTAAAGTTTCCATTCAAAAGTTATATTAATTAGGAGCTAAAGCATAATAAAATCAGTACATCTGTTTCAGCTGTATTTTTAATAATGTAAAACCTATTGGACACCTTGCGAATTTGCCACCCATGGCGATTTTTCATTATTTGGCGACTTGCGTACATGTAACGTTAATAAAAGCTACGGAACAGATAGGATAGCTTGCCACCAATGGCGACTTTTCATTATTTGGTGATTTACACATACTCACAACCTATAATTACTGTTCATTTAAGGGTACCAGAAAACCGTTATCCATATTTTCATTTACATAATCGTTTGCAGATTGCCGTACTTAGCACCACGAATTATACTGTCTCGTCGTGCTATCAAATATCCAAATGTACTGTAACTGCTATAATGGCATAGTTAACGCCGACAAATATTTCTACTGGTAGCAAATGATCCAGCTGGACAGAACCGGCTTTAAAGTAATCTGCATTTTAATTATTTTTCATTTTCACGATATTAGTTATTCTTTTATGGAAAAACGGATAATCGCTAATTCTAAACTCCTGTTGTCTAAGCGAACTTACTATTTAAAAATTGTCAACTTTGTTTAACACATTTTGAGTTCTTATTTCATATTTTTCATTTGGCTTAAAATGAGGGAACTTCATGTTTGTCAATAGCACGCGATTCTACGTACTTGGGATTGCTTTCATGCGAAGGAATGAATGACTTTATGCCAAATCTTGCAACCATTCTGTTTATTTTTTCATTTTTTTATTAATATCTTCTAAAATAGTTCGATTTTCGAAATTTAAGTCAGCTTATTAGGTTATTCGGAATTTTTCGAATCTGTGGGCAGCTTAAATTTCGAAAATCGAACTATTTTAGAAGATATTAATAAAAAAATGAAAAAATAAACAGAATGGTTGTCAGCTTATTAGGTTATTCGGAATTTTTCGAATCTGTGGGCAGCTTAGTCGAAACTTAAATCCCCACGGTTTAGGAGGAGATAGGTCCACAAGTTTTGACAGCGCCAGCGGCCTTTACCTTTTTTTAGAATAGAGAGATAGCACATTGAAACCCTAGGAGGAATTATGAATAACCCAGTAGATTTCAATTAAAAAAAAATGTAAACTCCAATGCTCAAGGCACAACTTTTCCCCCCTAAGACAAAAAAAAAAATTGTTCCCTACAATTTTCGATCAACACTAATATTTATATTTAAGAATGCAAGTATTGGATGTGGTCAAACCAATTTCTTCGCAATTTTTAAAAACAATTATTTACATTTTTTAGTTAATCAGTTCTCAAATACTTAATTCACGCGCGAATAGGATAATGGGTGATCGGGAAGCAATGCAAAATACATAAAATACAAATAAATTTTCAATAAGTTTATGCTTTCGAACAAGCTCTTCCTAAACATAGGATTAATATTTCTTACACTTTAAACTACCGTATTAGGCCGAATATAACGTTGTACCGAATATAACAGGACCCCAAAATTTTTCATCAAGATAATTAGAAAATCCTACATTTAGACCTCGAAAGTAGCACGTTGTTAACAAGAAATGACCAAACAAAATCTATCACGTTATATTCGGACTAATACGGTAGAAGTTTATATATAATACTTTTATTCATGAAAGATGGCTAATTTCCATTTTTTATCACGTATACCGTCCTTTAAGATACTCATATTATTCTAAAATTGATTTTTAGGTGTTCATGAGTGTTGTATTTTGCAGCAAGAATTTTATAGATAACTCTTTTTTTTATCCATGCTTCTTAAATACTCACGTAGATTACAAATTTTATCGCATTAACTTAAGTAGTTTCAGCTAGCCAAAATGTTGACATACTAAAACAACGACAGTACTTTCCAAACCCCCCCCCCCCCAAATCTGATGAAGAATTTATTAACATAAGTTTGTATATCTATAAAGTAGATAAAAGAAAAAAATCTCATTTTCTATATTAAAAGCTTGTTCAATGCATGTTGTGTTTATTTTATTATCATAAATGCCTTCGACTGTGGTTGTAATTGTTTGCAAATGTTTAATGATAGTAGCTCTTTGCGCTCTTGTACAATATTAGTGTCTTATAATTTTGATATGCAACTGATATTCAAATACACTTTATATACGAACAAAAATATTTTGTGCCATCTGCTTATTTTTTCGCGAAATTTTCACTTGATTACTCCAAATGTGTATTTTGATTATTTGAATTACAACAATGGGTCTCTTCGTAATCAATTCCGTTACTAGTGACATTAAACAAGTTATCTGTCCTTAGGTTTAAAAAGAAATTCTCATTTTCAATTTAATTTATTCTGCAGAAAACTTTCTGGCCTGTTGCCAATTAATTATCTTCGCAACGAACCACAAATGATATTTTTATAAAATTCAATTAACTTTAAGATGAATAAGGCGAAGGAACTAAAGAAAGAAACCAATAAAGTTCACTGTATTATAACTGGGGATAATTGGATTAGTGAAGTAGTATTTTTATCTTTCAGTTATATTTGTTAAACTGTATCTTGACAAATGTTTTTAGTCTGATAACTTAAAAAAAATATTATTATAAAAATTGAATTATAAAAGAGGTGCCATTGTGATATTTGCAACATGCATCTTTTACAAGATAAATATTGATGTTTAAAGGTTTTGTTTTTTACATTGTGTATTTAAAAATTCATTTTAAAAAATCTTCCATTAATTAATATAAAAAGAAATTATATTTAACTTTCAGTTGCGCTGACATTAAAATAAATATTTGTCTTTAACTTTTTACATATTTTTTACGTATTTGAAAAATGAAATGATTAAAAAAAATAGAAAATGAGGTAAATAATAGATTTAAAATAACACGTATAGCTAAAAAATATACGTATGTGAAAAATAAATCACTTCGTAGTATTTAACTTTACCTGTTGAGAAGATTGTTTTATATATTTTATTAAAAAAAGATTATAGAATTAAGAAAATCACATTTGTTCAGCGGAGAAAATTTTCAATTGTAATACCTTATTAACTTATTACAGGATAAACGGAATTAAAAATGCAGAGGAAATTATCAATTAATTTCGTATAAGTTTACTTAAAATAAATGCCGGGGGCAAAGCATAATTCTTCAAGTACTACTATAAAAGAAAAAAAAAAAAACCTCTGTTGAGTTAAAAAAATTTCTTTACGCTTTTAAACAATAATCTTTGTGAAATGAATATATTTTTGTTGATTAAACAAATTACTGTGTTCACTAAATTAAATATTTGTTAATTCAATAAAACTACAGTCGAATTTCAACGCAGTCCAAGGAACATGCAAAATCATTTCGCTATAACAAAAATTCGTTCTTTCGATAGTGCGATTTTTTGCGATAACTGAAACAAAATTCGCTATGGCGGAATTTTACAAAGATTAGTGAAGTTATACATATTTAAAAGCTTTACCCACAATGAAAATCAAACAAACATCAATTTTAGTGAAGTTTTCTAATTTCTTGAAGTGGAGATGTAATGCTTTAATTTTCTTTGTACAAAGATCTCATTAATCGCAGAAGAAGAGATTGCACGATTTTCTAAATTAAATATATTTTCAAACAAGCCGTCACTGAAATAATTTTGGAGGATACATAACGTTTTAAAGTCTCTGCACTTGCTAACAGGGTTCAGGTTCACAACCGAGCATTCCTGTTCGGAGCCGCTGTCCTCAAGGGATCCTTCATTTTATTCTCGAATCATACGAATAATATCATTCGCCAAGGGCTTGGAGCAGGGGCGTAGCCAGAAATTTTTCACGGGGGGGTCGTTATGACTACTGCAACTCTCCTGTATGTATACGTGTGTTTGATAAGGGAGTGGGGAATATACATTTTGTTCGGCAAAAAATTCCTCATGGGGGGTTCTGACTCCCCGACCCCCCCTCTTGGCTACGTCACTGGTTTGAAGGTTTTGGTATTATCATTAGCACAAAGGATTAATAACGCAAAACAATTATTGGTTGGATGAAAGAAATTTTCTTGAGATGTAGAAACATATTTTTCGTGGTTTGAAGTATTATATGTGAATTGAAGTATTATATTTCGTGGATTGAAGTATTGTACTCGTGGTCTAAAGTATATATGAAGTATTCACCTATACTGAAATATTTAATAGATTTGTAAAGAAACACATGCTGCTCTTAAACGTGCACTAGAAAGTACTGAAACAAGCTCACATGCATAACTTGCATTTATAATTTGCATGTGTTCAACATGGATCATGATGGTATTTCATTTTGTTAATTGGTATCATACGTGGAGTATTTTCTGTTTGAAATATTCGTTTTTTAAAAACTCGATTTTTAATCTCTCTCGCTCTATCTCTTCCTTTGTGTTGTGGTTAAAATGTGATAAATTTGAATATAATATTTTTTAACTCGACTCTTCTCGAGCCAACTCGACAGTAAACAAAACAGACGATTCTATGCGAAGCCACAATTTTAAAACTTAACTAACCCAAGATAAACAGCCAAGTTTTAAAATTAGTTTCATAATTCATCTTGATAATGCAGAGCTTGAGTGTATTTCCTTATGAATGCGTTTAAGTTTTCGCTCTTTGTACCACAACTCTGCACGCCATGAGAGCATTTCTAATTGCACTTCATATCTTTTGAGACCAGCTTTTAGCTTGAGTTGCGTTTTGAAGTCTCCTTTTGAAAATTGTTTCTCTTTTAAAGAACGTCACGCATATTGTGCGAATGGGGAATCCGTCATCCTCTTCTTTAAAGCAAGTAAAGATGTTTATGTTCTTCCCGTAAGGAATTGCATTTTTTTTTTTTTGTTGTTGTTAAACTCTCGTTGTGCCTGCGCCTATAAGTGTTAAGGAGAGACTTCAGAAGTCCGGGCTGCTAATTAACTCATTAATTTTCGATGGCTCTTTTACGAATCTATAGAAACGTTACAAATGTACGAATACCGCATTAATATTTGCCTGTGAATTATCGCTGGCGGAGTGATTCTTTTAATACATTCATTAAACGACACAATACAATTAGATAAAATAATAAAATTTTGTAAAATGACACGCATTGAAGGTACTAATCTAACTGTACACACGGTAAAAAAAATTCGGAAACGTTACTCCAAAAATGGGGCAGCTCTTGTAGTTTAAAATTGCAGAAACGTTTCCGAACCATGCGGGTAAAGTATTTAGAAACATTTCTGCACATTTCGGAAAAGTATTTACATATTTTCCTGCTTTTTAGGTAAGTTTTCTGGAAAAGATGGATAACGTTTCTGTTTATTTTGGTAAAATATTGAGTAACCTTTCCGTGTATTTCACAAAGGTTTCCGAATTAACGAGTAACCTTTCTGTGTTTTTTAGAAAAAAGAAACATGCACTAGATGAAGCGTTTCGAGTATCTTACACTAGATGGCAGCACCAAACTAACGGAAGGAACGGTCAGGACTAGCGACCAGAATCGAACCCTGGACGCATTCGGAGGAGAGCACGCTACCTCGACGCTGTGATTTTCTTGCCGTATTTTGCTTTGAAAGTAAACTGACTGCTGCAAAAGTTATTTTGGTATGGCTTGTTCTGGAAACTTAAAATTTTTTGGGGGGTATTTTATAAATGGAGTGAAAATACCATAATTAATAAATATAAATTAAAAATCTTACTTTTTTCCACATAAATTATTTTTAGGAGATAATGTGCTGTTTTATTTAAGTATTCATCCGGCGACGTCACCAGGTGACTGGTCACAAATAAACTTCACAGTGACTACACAGTGGAGTTACATCCTCACAAGTTACCAGACCCTTATTATCGCATGGGCAAATCGGGACTTTACCCGGGGCCCCCAGTTTCAAATGTTGTTCTGAAATATTCTTTTATATGTCAAAATTTTATGAAAAAGAAATCAAATTTTATATATGGTGACCCCCAAATTCATCAATGCCCGGGTCCCCTGCTGGTCATAATCGGGTCCTGCAAGTTACAATGTGACAGTCCTGTGACAATTGTGACCCTCTGTAACGTCTCAGCGACTCTTGTGCCCATCTGTGTTATTAGGGAAGACGCGTTCACTCTTTTCCCCCTGTTTCTTGGCACTTGGCGCATGCGCGCGAAGTCCCAAATAAAGATTTCCTTTCCCCGTAAATACTTTACCCCGAAAGGTGGGTTATGTTTCCGAAATCGTGAGTTCGAGTAGAGCATCTGTCGGTTACGCTATATTTTCGGAAACCTTTCTGCTATAAATATGTAATGTTCCTGAATTTTTTTACTGTGCACGAGTTTTGATCGAAAAAAAAATCGATCTTCTTCAGCAGCAGTAGAAGTCCATACACTGACTGGGGACTGAGATAGTTTCCTCTGCTCAACGAGTTGAAGGGCTTGTCTGACGAAAGGATTTTTTGGTCGAAACGATCGTAACTTCTTATAAGTAACATTTTATTTGTGCTTTTTTCACAACGTTTTTATTTATTTTATTTTATTTTAGTAATCAGACAGTCACTTTCTGCTGTGTATGGACTTCTACTGCTGCTGAAGAAGATCCTTTTTTTTTTTTTTGGATCGGAATACATGTAGAGTTTAATATAAACATTTTATGCGTGTTATTTTATAAAGTTTAAGTTATTAACACGCTTTTATTAGTTCGACCTGTATGCTTATTTGCTTGTTTTGTTATCGGCTCTTTTGAACTCGATTTTGACGAATTTTAAAAGGTCAGATTTAATTTAAACTTAGATTTATCAAGGACCGACGACAATACAATAATTTGATGACCATTATCCTGATTAGGATCGTCAGGATTAGTAATTTTCTTAGAGATACTTTGCGTGAGAGCGAGAGTGATGGAGCAAGCGTGTGGTCCGCATGCATACCATTTCGGCACCTGGCTCAGCACAATGGAGTAGAACCTCTCTCGCTATTGGTAACTGTATTCAATGGTATGTTTGGGTAGTTACGTTTTTTGGAATCCAGATGGTAAATCTAAAAATGTTACCTCAATATTGTATATTATTACATGAGTGTTTGTGTTTGTTATAGTCGTTCGGATGTGCTGAATGCATTGTGCCAGAAAGCCTGTTGAAACTTGCGACTGGATTCCATTTGGGTTTCTGCCAAGCTTTTGACAAAATTTGATGCAGTATCACAGCTCAAGTCTTTCCGTCATTCCGTCACTTGTTGGCTGACTGCCAGCCACTCGTACTTTCTACGGGCGGTAAAATAATTACAACTGCACATGATTGTCTCCTCTACTTCTGCATTGAAGAAATTCTCTCTAGCTTCATTAGTCTACGCGAGTAAAAATAAGGTTTGACACTTTTTGCATTAGAGACCTTATTTTTGAATTTACGGACCTTTTATTCTCACAAAAAATGATACAGTTTGGCGAATGTACAAAGGGAATTCCATACAAACTGAGAGTAAAATCATAAAAAACCAAGAAATATATTTACAGCAAAAAATACATCATTCTTTTTCAAAATAGCTTCCGTCAGATGATATGCAACGGTCCCATCGTTCAACCCACTTTTTAAAACAAGTAGAGAAGCCCTTTTCTGGAAGCTGCTTCAAAGAACCCTCCACTGCTGAAATAACTTCATAATCTGTGTTAAATTTTCTGCTACGGAGCTTCTCCTTCAACGTCAGAAACAGCCAGATATCGCATGGTGCGAGATTTGGACTGTAAGGAGGATGTGGCATGATTTTAATATTGCATTTACTTAAGATATTGCTGAACAGAAGTAGCGACATGCGAGCGAGCATTATCGTGATGTAATGTCCAATTCCCTGAATCACTCATCTCCATTTCTGTAGGGCAAATAAAACAGTTCTTTAAACAAGCACGGAAGTAGGAAAATAAAATCGTCTGTTTCTTTTAAAATTTTGTATAAACGTACAGTTAACAGTTTGAAAAAATCACCTGCACTTCTATTTTTTAGTTTCGCGGTGTTACCACTACGTAAAAAAATAACTCTCAGTTTTTATGGAATGCCCTTTGTAAAAATTTTCACAAAATAAATAAAGCGATGTATATGAGTGTGTGTGTGTGTGAATATGTGTAGGTGCTACTAAATGCCTAAATGCATTGATTCTTTGTAGTTATACATTCATTTTTCTTAATAATGAATCTTTAACCGATGGTCCTAGAAAAATTAATTTTACATAAGATCCGGAGAAATACTCTTTTCAGAAAATATGCATGGGAGTTAAATTTTATTAGAAAATGCTAAACTTTCTTTCTCAAAAGTTCACAAAATGAGAATAGGGCACGCCATTTTAACCTACACCAGAGTTTAAATCTCAACTATTTTAAAACAAACGAAGATTCAAAATTAGTTTCAAAATTCTTTCTAAAATAGTACATTTTAAAAGCAGTTACATAATTTTTATTGTTTTTCTTAAGTCTTCACGTCACCAGAGCATTTCTAATCGCACTTGATTTCCCAAAACAAATGAAACGATATATGTATGTATAGGTGTGTGTGTGTGTTCCTAAATACTAGAAGAATTCTCTGTAGTTATTCATTCTTTTTTACGGATAAATATTTCTTCATTTTTGCAGAAAAATTAAAATATTTATGTATCTGAGTTTTTTTTCTGTAAATATTCATGCAATTTAAATTAGATTAGAAAGTGTTGAACCTTGTTTTTGAATAGTACAAAAATGAAAATAGGACACAGCATTTTTGTTCATACTAGAGTTTGAAATTAAACTACTTTAAAACAAACAAAGCTTCAAAATTAGTTTCATGGTTTTTTTTCCTGATGGTACACAGCTTGAATTACTTACGTAATTTTTATCTTTATGTACGAGGTTACGTATTTATTCATGTGTGTATTTCTAAGTCTTAATGTTTATGTTGAAGATTGCTTGAAATCAGAGCATTTTAAATTGCCCTTGATATTAATCAGTCAATATTTTAACTTCAGTTGCGTTTTGAAATCTCCTTTTACAAATTCTTTCTTTTTACAGATTATCAAGCATGTTTCATGAATTGAAAGTCATTAAGATCCTAAATTGTATACTTCCAGTTTGGATTTATAATAATTTATTAATTATTATGTATGCTTGCGATACCGTTAAGAACGAAATAGTTATCTGAGCCGTTCAATTCTTACGCGTTTTGTGCCTATCTTGCATTACCATTTATTACATCTCATGTTGTTGAACTGAAATTTTATACGCATCACTTATTTTCAGGAAGTAATTTCATATGAAAGAGTATTTTAAATCCATGTTTGAATTATAAAATTTTTAGATAAATATGCGAATTAGTTTGCTGCAAAACTAAACATTTATGATGTAAAAACTTTAACTGACCTATTATAGGTATTGATATCGTAAACGCATCATGCTTACTGCTTCTTAAACTCACCAGTTTCTTGCACAACAAAACTGACAAAATTCTGCATAAAGTTGAAAGCTTTATGCAGAATTTCATATTGCTAATTATTAATATATTTAATGTAAGACTATTGTTTGCTATTTTACAGTTTATTACGCGTAATCAACTTTTTCTTATATATATTTATGACTTTTAATTTTTACATTGGAGCAAAGCGTTATTATCTGATTTCGTATTAATAATCTGAATTAATAGTAAGAAATTCTCATTAAAGTGTATGTACACTGTACAGCGTGATTCAAATTTATTTTAAATCACACAAGGGGTGGTAAAAGAATTTAAGCCAATTCAGAATAACATAGCAATAGGGGATTGAAAACGTCTTTTTCATTTAACAAATTGATAATCACTTTAATAATCAATTTAATGATCAATATTTTAATGCATTGATTAAATAATCAATCATGTTTGTAATCAAATTAATTCAAGTACCTTTAAACAACTATTTTTAAGACATACGAATCACCCTGGATAGATATCTTTTATATCAACATTTCGATTTTCATTTCGTATATTTTAAGGCTTCATTTTCAAATTTTCTCTAATTTGTTTCTTATATACAGTGTGTCCCACCTAAATAAAGTCACCTTCATTTTGTGCCGCAACTTGATGCTAAGCAAATGAGTAAAAACGAAACAAATATACTAAAAAGGTATGCAGGAGATATATGTTTACAAGGAAAAAAACGTCCTCTTTGCCCCACCTTAGCAGGAATAAAAAATAAAAGTGTGCTAAAAAAAAGAGAAAGAAAGTATCTCGAATAAATCAAGCCAGTACTATTAATAGCCAATATAATCGCTATGTCTACTTAAGAGTTTGAATAGTCCATGTAACATATCATTTACCAATCATTGGAGGAACGGTAACATCAGCTGGGTTCAATTCTGCCACAAACTGAAACTGTACAGCATCCCTACTGAGGGTACTCCAACCATTTTCTTAGGAATTGAGATCAGTCTAAAAGGGGCAGGACAGTTCATGATATGCAAACCATCACTGGAAAACCAATTTTAAGCGGATTTTGCAACGCGAATGAGTCGTTGACCTGACGCAAAATCAAACTTCGGCAACTAATTTTCCCTACAATTGGCATTAAGTGAGTTTCTAGCATTCATTGGTAGTCAGTAACTTTTATACAGCCTAAAGAAAAAGTTAAGTTTACCATCAGGTAAAGCTACTCCACACTGTGTTTAGACCCTCCATCTTCTTGTCTGGAGGAGAAATCGCTCCTAAACGCTATACAAAAACAAAGAGTGGTTTTGGCCAAATATCTTCCAGGCGGTGTTGTGTTCTATTGACATGACACTACGAGATATTCTCCAAAACACAAGAAGGTGGAGGCTCATCATACAATGTGGAGAGTCTTTACATAGTGGTAAACTTAATTTGGCTTTTCCTTCTCAGGCCATTTAAAAGCCACTGGTTACCAATAAATGCTAGTGAAGTGGGCTTTTAATCACTTTAGCCAATCTCATCTTACATGTGTGTATTCACAATGAAACACGACTTTTACAAACATAACAATTCATTAACAATAAGCCTGAAACAGATAAGACATAAACTACCCAGCAAACACACTACTGCCCGCAAAATGCCGGCCGGGTACCCGTCGTGCTGGCAAAGTGCCGTCTACCGGGAGCATGGTAGATTGCCATCTTCTGGAAGTCACTGGAGTGCCAGTGTCTGAAAAGTGCATATTCGCCAGTACATAACTGGTAACGGCGAACTGCCATGTGTCTATGACATGCACAGAAAAGTTAACGGCGTGGTACTGCTTAAAATGTACCGGACCAGCACTATTTGGCAGTAATGGGCCTGTATATATTTCGTAGTGTTGGCATAAAATTTCGTTATTTTAATTAAGTAATATTGTTTCACATTCATACTGTGTAGAAGTGTTAGGGGATATAAGTTCCGGGCACCCAAAGGCAAGGGTCACTGCTAAGATTTTTTTCTTCTTTTTTTTTGAGGGAGGGGTGTAAGGGGAGAAGTTCAAATTGTGCCTTCAAATATTTTATTACTAAAAACTAAAATATTAAAAACGAGTTCAGTATGCTATAAAAATGTTTACTACAGAGACAGTGAAACCCCCACTATGTACAGAATTATGAATTTTACTCTTAAAATTTCTATAATTTATATTAATTTTTTACAATTTTGCTAAACTTTTCCTGAAAAACATATTTGGAGACTTTTTTCTACGTTAAGCTCCTGCAGTTATTTTGTTAGAAATTAAGCCAGTATTTTCATGTAATAGTCAAAAATAGAAACGCAATGGGGTTCATTTAGGAATTATATTTTCTTTATTCTATATAATATATAGAATAAAGAAAGGGGGTTTCGATTTCCCTTACGGGGCCTCATAAGCCGTCTCTCTCTCTCTGCCGAGGAATAGTAAACGATATCTCCAATGAAGGCAGCAAAAATCGAACTGTTATCTTTTTATTTGGCAGAAAATGTTTGCGAAACGCGGAGTTGATATTAGTGGTGTGGTGGGGGGTCTGTCGCCAAGCTATTTACTGCTTCAGTCATGTTTTGAAATTGGCGAATTACATTCCAACGGAAATGGCAACCCCTCTCGAATACCATTTCGTGAATTGTAAAGTGCTCTTTTTTCGGATATCAAGGCTTTAAAGTTTTTATTTGTTTCATCGATTTACAGCTTTCCAAAGTGTTTAATTGATATTTTTAAACTGTTCCAGACTAACAAGATCTCATAGTTAGGAATAGTTACTTTAATAACACTATTTCAACGGTGAGGTTCTTGATAGTTCACATTTGCATGCCTTGGATTTAACAGGATAATGCCCTGGATTAATTAGAAAATAACAGGTAAATTTTTACTTACACTTGTTTTTAATATACAAGATCTCATTGCATATTATAGTGTATAAAAGTATTTTCCTTCAAAAAATTTGAGTTATGTAGGTACAACAGGTATATAGAAATTTGTTTTCAGAATAGCTAACATAAAAAAAATCATTTGATCAAAACAAAATGTACAATGTAAAGCAAAATGTTACTCTAAAGTTATGTGTAACCATATATATATATATATGTAGTGCAACTTTATTTATTATATCCTATATGATTTTGACTAATATATACATACATATATATATATTATACTAGCTGAAGTACCCGTTCTTCGCACGGGAATGAATGGACTTTTTGACATTACGATTTGTGGTGATTACTATTCATTGTAATAAACAGATATAGCAAAGTGGATATCGCGTTATATTGTGTCCAATAATCATGCATACCGAATTGCAAGGCAATCGTTTGCACGGTGCAGAAGGCCATGCGGCGTAGCGCAATCTAGTGGCGAGTTTTACCAAAACGGATACGGCGAAAATATTTTTCGCTTTCAGATATCGATGTATACGAATTTTCATGACTATCGGCTGGACAGTCCTGAAGTTTATGTGTTGACGCGACATCTAGTATCAAGTTATAGGAAAATGGATAGCGCCAAACTCTTCCCCGTGACCAAATATCTATGTATACCTATTTTCTTAGCGATTACTTGCACAGTCAAGAAGTGATACACTGCAGGGCCATCTAGTGGTTCAATAAAGTAATGATTTGCTACAGCGCCGTCAAGTGGCGAGTTATAGCAAAATGGATAACGCCAAAATATTCTTTTTGTTCAAATAGCTATGTATACTGATTTTCATAGCGACCGTGTTCAACTATCTATGTATACCAATTTTCATAACGATCCTTTGCACAGTCAAGAAGTGATACACTGCAGGGCCATCTAGTGGTTAATTAAAGTAATGATTTGCTACATTGCCGTCAAGTGGCGAGTTATAGCAAAATGGGTAACGCCAAAATATTCTCATTGTTCAAACAGCTATGTATACTGAATTACATAGCGACCGTTTGAATGGTCAAGAATTTGGCCTGCTGCAGCGTCATCTAGTGGCGAGTTAAAATAATAATGCATTGCAGTGTCATCTAGTGGTGAGTAACATCAAAAGGAACGCAGTTAGAATATATTCTTCGTGCTCAAATGTGCAAGTACAAAAAATTTTATGCCGATCAGTCGAACGGTATAGAAGTTGATGCTTTGCAGCGCCATTTAGCGGCAAGTTACAGCAAAATGGATAGTGAAAAATATTCTCCGTGTTCTAATATTCGCGTGTACCAAATTTCATAGAGATCGGTTGGACGATATTCGCATAGCAAACGGCTAAACGGAATAGAATTCAACGTTGTGCTGCGGCACCAAGTGGCAAGTTGGAAAACGGATAGCATAAAAACCTTCTCCATCATAAAATACTTAGGTGAACCAAATTTCATCGTGCAAAGGTGCTCAATGGTGCTGGAGTTTTTCAACCTCATAAACACATACCAACATTCATTTTTATCTATGACCAGTGTTATTATATATACCAGTCTCAAATAAAATCCAGTTTCAAATCTAAGCCTCGCCAAAGTGCCAACATACGCCATTTTGCAAGAGTTTTTTCAGGGAATCATTCGAAGCATTGACTTAGCAGCAATCAATATGGGAAATGGTTCGACCGCCAAAGAGTAGCACGCATTTATTTGAAAATTGGAAACCCTTAATACAGCCGATTTTTTTTTTTAATTATCAACTATAATGTGTTTTATTCATCGATACTCTGATGTACTAAATGAGAAGATTTCAATTTTCTAAAATTTGGCGGAATTCCCCCAACTTAAATCAATGTACTCAATTGGCGAGAATTCTGAAGTTAGATCGCTTGAAATCCCTTAATAACTGCATTATTTCTTCACGGATCATTAAAATTTAACGCTGTATTCTAATAAAACCTTTTCACTTGTTTTCAAAAATCTATTTCCTTAAGCTCTCAATAAATTGCGCCAAGCCGAAAACTGTGCAAACCGCTAGAACTCACTTACTCAAAATCCATATTTCAGCCATTTTATTTTTTCGCCAAACTAAAAAAATTTACACATCAGCCTCGGAATTCTTCAATTCTTATTGTTTTGCGTGTAAAGCATTACATTCTTGCTCTGATTTCTCATGCACACGATATTATAATTTAAAAAAAAATAACCTTACGAATATAAAGTAACAAAAAAAAAATCATTATTATTCTTTTATTTTTACTTTGAGAATTTAAAACATTTTATTCGGCAAAATCGCCACACATGGCAACCACGATCCTTATTTCACACTTTTTTCACTACAGGGGTTACAATTACGGAAAGCTTTTTGCGTGAAGAGCATAAAAAATCTCTTGAATTCCGGGAACGGGTGGACTTTCAAAGTTTTAAAGTGGACTACGATTTATTCTATATTATTTTACATATCTGTGCTAAATTTCAGGCCGATAGGTTCATTTTTGTGGATTTGTATACGAATTACATTTTATTCGGCAAAATCGCCACACATGGCAACCACAATCCTTATTTCACACTTTTTTCACTACAGGGGTTACAATTACGTTAAGATTTTTGCGTGAAGAGCATAAAAAATCTCTTAAATTCCGGGAACTGGTGGACTTTCAAAGTTTTAAAGTGGACTATGATTTATTCTATATTATTTTACATATCTGTGCTAAATTTCAGGCCGATAGATCTATTTTTGTGGATTTGTATACGAATCAAATCCACAAACAAACAAACAAACAAACAAACAAACAGAATTTCATTTTTATTTATAAGATATACATACATATATCAACCGTAAAGTATTATAACTCATTTATAAAATGACTCTAATTATGAGATAATGCAATTAAACTGTTTACAAATGATTTTATGTAATTTTTGAAATGTGTTACCGCCTCTCTCATAAAAAAGTATCTTTTGCAACTGAAAATTCGCAAGAAAATTGCAGTTTTTGAAAACTGCACACAATTCACTAATTTTGGGCGAGCATAATTTGCAAACGATAAACTTTTTTGTTGTTTTTTATCTTTTATGTATGTAGTTTTTTATCTTAAAATGTTACCCTTAAGCAATGTCTTTTTTTTTTTTTTTGAAATGGGTTGATGAATAAGCCCCCCTACCCCGGATCCGCCACTGGCTCATATTTTAATTATAGCAGCGTTACTGTAAATAGGCACTAATCCGGTACCGTGCCATTATATTGTAGTCACTGTTAAGGTACCAGGCCAGTGCCTTTATTTTTAATAATAGCCGGCTTCCGGCCGTTTCATTTTGGGTATTATAAACTCCATGGGCCAGTGCCTTTATTGTGAGTAACGGCCGCCACATGCAGTATGCCAGTAGAGTGCTGTAGCCTTCCCGGGCTTCTGGCAAGGTACTTCTCGGGCGACCACTTTTGGTACGATTCAGTTACTTTTTGCAGTGCCGGGCCAGTGCTGGACGTAAAGGCAGAAAGGCACTGGCAAGGTACTCCGCCAGCAGGTGTGTGTTTGCTGGGTAGCACCTTGCGCTGAATACAAAAAGGGGGCCTACGCCGCGAGCGCAGTAAATAGCTACAAGCGTAGAAACAGAGCGAAGTCCATCAACTGGCAGGACCTTATATTGCGTCACTAAAGTTCACATTACCACAAATCTGCTTTTGTGTGAAAGTGGGCTGATCACCGGAACCGTCTCGTGCGTTTAAGTCGCATATCGATCGGAGACCATCCATTGCACTGCAGTCGGTTGACGGCTGCCACTTCTACAAAATGCGGTTGGTTGGGGTGCACAATTTTTGGTACTAATTAAAAATTAGTGGTGAGAAATCTCCCGAAAAAAACGGGATAGTTTTCAACTCAGACAAAAGTGGCGCAACAATAGGGCGCATTGAATTGCGCATCCCGAATACAGAAGTGAGTACACGGTAATGAGTCACCTTACCACGCATTCATTATGTAGATTAAGTGCACAACCAATTGTGCATCCTGAATGTGCAAACTGAGTGCACAATTATGCTCAGCAGCTGAGAGTGCACATACAGTTTGCTTCCCCATTACACACATCTGTACACTGTAAGTGCACAACCTTTTTAGTGACTAATGCTGGGAGTTTTTTTGGCGTATACAGCGGTCAAGAAATTTGAATAACCTGCAATGGTAAGGGATTTTTAACCTTTACTTTAACAAAAAGTCAGTGAAACTTGCTAATTTCCGCTATAACTCTGGGAAACATTGAAGTGTGACGTAAAAAATTATCTGAAGTCCGCATTTATGAATTAATTTAACATTTTTTATATGTCTGGGAAAAAATAAAAATGACTTGACAAAGGTGTGCCTATCAACTTAAGATGAACAGATTTAACCGCTTGATGTCAAAAAATATATATACCTTTTTGAAAAATATATGTGCTAGTTTGAAGATGAAAGTATAAGGAATAGAATGATGTCCTGTTTCCCGTAAAATAAATAAAAATAGAAAATAAAAAAATCCAATTGGAAAAATGGAAAAATGTGATCCTGTCCTATTATTTTTCTTACTAACATTAATGCACGTATTTCATTATCTTAAAAAAATAAAAAGGGTGCTGAACTCTTTATATTCATTAGTGAAAATTTAATATAAATTTGTATTTTTTGGTATTTTCTGAAAGCACCTTAAAGAAATAAATAAAACACACCAGTTCAATCTCATAATAATTTTAAAAAATAATTAAATTTATGTAAAAATTCTCTTCAGATTTTGTTCATTAATTCCTCTTTAAAAGGCTGAACAGAAAAATTCATTTAATTAAAAAAAAATATTTCAAGGTTCTCTCATGTTTAAAACGCTTCTTAAGGAACCTCATATCTTTTGGGCATAACTTTTAGCTTGAATTACTTTTGAAATGTTCGCTTTGAAAACTTTATCATATTGCAGAACCTGACTTAAATATTACAAGGAATAAATCGCCCATCCTGTATAAAAAACGAAAAAACTGAGCATGATCTTTTAATAAGAGATTATAATTTTTTTTTCATCGTATACGTTAGGAAAAAAAGCGCTTTTAATTAATTTAGGTTAAAGCAAAGATTTATATCTGAAAATTTTTTATCCCTTCATATGCTGACGGTACCTAAATGTACTGTAAAAATTAAATAGTTTAAAAATTCTCATTGATTCATTTTAGACATTTCTTTGGGATATCACTGACAAATACTGCATTTAAGCATCTTTCATCACAACTGCGTATTCTATTAAAAAATGATTAATTCAAATGGATACTTTCCACTTACTTTATAATGATATCGAGGAAAACGGAAAAAATATGTATATGAGCATTAGTGAGTTTTCATGCATTGAATTTATAATTAAAGATTAGCTATCCCAAAAGTGTCTCATTCAAAGTATTAGATCGCTTCTTCAGTTTTGTATCCATATTCTTTGAAAACTCTCATAATTGTTAAAAAAACAGTCATTAAATATTTAGCTAGTGTTTATTATTTTTTCCCTAAATTTTCTTTTGTACTACATTAGAGGTACGTAACTAAAACAAAAATAATACATGTTCAAGTTGATATTATTTGTAATCCTCAATACGGTATAGATAAAGGGTTAAATTACTTGACGTCTTTCCACAACGTTGACCATTGTTAGAAGACAAATGATTTAATTTTTAACCATTAATCGGACTGAATAATTGGGACTAGTTAAAAATTGTATTCCGCACTTTAATTAATTCTAATTAATTGATGGAATTGACAGCTATAGTATTTACCTGTAATAATATACTTTGAAATTGCAACTGATAGCATAATTTGTAATATTAAGAACGGTCCATGTGGATATTTCTCTGTTTTATTTAAACAATACAATCTTTATCTACAAAATTATTATTGAAAAAATTTGCATTTATCGAATCAAAATTCAAAAGTATTCTTTATTCTATTGTTTTCTTACGGGACTCTTCAAAGATTTTCAATATTTAGAATTTCGATGCACTGTTTCAGTACTTAAATTTTTAATTTGAAAATAAAATATACCAACTGTCTTTCTTCGAATCCATACCCAGAAAATTGGAAAAAAAATCACAACCTTAAAATTAAACCATTTAAACAGCGTGCATGTAAAAACTGTTTTGGTACTTACGTATTATCCCGGCGGTCCGCCCAAGACGAACAATATTTCACCAAGATAAATGCCGGACACATGAAATTACTGATGGTTTGGAATACGACTGTCAAAAGTTTGGAGGCACAGTTGACGAAAAAATGTTTGGCGGGAATGACCGCGGTTATAATACGTAAGTACCTCTTTTTTCTTGCAGTTGATTGATGCATTGCCAGAAAAATGATTTTAATTATGGATATAATCGTCTTAAATTTAGCAAATTTAGCTCTAGAGAGAGGCCACCTACATTCCACTGAAGGACATTCAATTCGAAAGATTCACATTGCCGAATCAACTTCTTGCAGCGATTATCCGTAGCCTCTAGCTGTTACTCATTTAGCACTGTCCGGGGGGCACATGTAGCTTAAGGAATGACTTGGAAGTAAGTGAGTAGCATCCCCCCCCCTAAGAAAGGTACGGAATCATACTATGTGGAAGAGGTTACTATAACATTGGATTCCCTTAAAGGGTGTATAACGTGAAAAATAACACATATCTATCTAATACATTCAGAGATAAGCTATGCAAAAATATTGAAAATGACTGGAAAGAGTTCGGTCCCAGACCACGTAAAGAGGTACTGGCCAATTTCAGATTCAGAACTGGACGTGACTGTCTAACCGAACATCTAAAGAGAATAGGCATATTGACCAATAGTCTATGTCTCGTCTGTAAAACTGACGCTATAAATAGAGAATACTTACACGTTTACCCATTCCATGATTCGACATTACAACCTAGAGGTGATATTTGCTTGCTTTATGGGATCGCCAGGGATAATATATCATGAAAATTTGAATATTCCCCTCTAGACTTACAAATTGGTTTTAGAGATGTTACTTGTAATTTTATACATGCACTGGTGTTTGAAAATTATCTTTTTTAATGAGGATTTTTTAAATGTGTGTAATTTAAGTGTATTTATATTTTTGATGTTTTTGCGTGTGGCCAGATTTTTATGGATTGGGTTCCTTTTTAGCCGTGTGTAACAACAAAATTATGGATATAAGTCGTAGATGAATGCGCTTTGCCTGAGACCGAACTGAGATAATTGTTTGTTTGCAGAAAACAACTGTAGGAGGTTTGATTTTTCAATTGCGACATTTCCACTGAGAAATCACGTGATTCCCTTTTGAAAAGGATATCCACTCCCATTCTTTTCATTTTCAGCGTCACGTTTCTAAATCATAAATCCATATACAATAGTTTAACGTCGATGAAAATTTTAACAATTTTTTTCGGTCCGAATGTTCTTCTTTCATCTTTGCATATTAATACTATTCTTAGAGTAGGTTGCTCGAATTTACTTTATTTTCTGGGCACAAAAAGCTCTTCAACATCTGTAACCGAATTGCATTGTATTAATCTTACACCTCGGACATCTGCCTAGAAGGTGCCTCGGTCGGGGGACTTTTTTAAGGGGCTCTAATGCGCATTCACGTTACATCTGGAGAAAAACGACCAAGCCTTCAGACCATTATATCAACTGCCACGCGATAGGTCCGAACCCGTAACCTTCACATTTCAGCCATCTATCATGTTCAGTGTCTTATGCACTACCTATGCAATATAATAAGACACTAAATGTGTACAAAGAGACATCTTAGTAGATTTAAATCAATATGAGTTTGCTGACTTAGTTCACTATTAAAATTAAATACTTATTTTTTTAATTGAATTCTAATTGTGATTTCATCATCAACGTAATTGACATTAGAGTATTTGAGAGGGGAAGAAAGAGTACATTATTGTTTATATTGTTATATTTGCTTTAATTTAGTTTTATTCTTTTGCTTTTACATTGTTTTATTCTTTTAAAAAATATGGACGCTTCTAATAAAATCTGCAAACATATTTAAAACTTATCTGTTTTTTTAAAGAAATATTTCATTAAAGCCAGAATGTTAAAATGCAAAATTATTACAATATCAATTAACGACTAATAACATGCCCAACTTTGTGAGTCTGTGCAAAAGAAAGGAGAAAAGGGTAATAACAATTAATCCAGAAAATATACTCCAGTAACATAAATTCAGTAATATAAAAAATAAGACAAGGAAAAATAAATACAATTTTTACTAAAAGCGGCATCCCGTAAAAATGAAACTGCGGCATATATACCAGAATGGCAGTGTGGCAATGTATCCTATTTTGTACGGTACAGACATAACAGATCACAGTGTCCTGTCTTTTTAACAGAAAGTGGCGTAACCATATACACAGTACTTTATGCAGGTGCTAAACTTAGTTCTGAATTCGAAATCATGCATGAATTTAGTAATCAGTGTAAAAAAGCACTTAACTGCAGCCTGTTTAAAAGTGTGGATAGTAAAATCATGCGCTTATCTCAAAATAAGGATCATATAGTTACAGCTAAAGCACTGAAAGAGATTCGTGCTATACACTAGTTAAGGAAATCTGACTATACACCTATAATGTGCATGTGACTGCGACCTATCGACAGTTACAAGAAATACAAGGGGTGCGGCGACTCTCCCGGAATTACCCTAATCGAAAATTATAACATCATGTACATAGAACACACAGAAAGATATGTTTCTTTCGGTTATTAATATAAAGAATCACGAGTAATTTAAAAACATTACCTGTTTCAAAGAAAACGTACCGTGAATCAAAATACCGTGTTGAAAATTTAAAATTTCATTTACTACAAAACAAATCCATTTCAAAACAGATTAGTAATATTTCTGCATATTGCACAGCATGATTATGTTTATTTTTGAACATATATAAGTTCTCTGTATCAGTTACACCCTAAGAGAACAATTCTAATTGAGCTCAAGCGCCACTGTAAATTGTGTTTTGGAGTATGCTTTTAAAAATTGCTTTCCTTTAAAGAACGTCACGCAATATAAGAAGATGGAATATGCTGGAGTATGCCATTTTCGTAGAAAAGGAGCAGATATATTTATTCTCGTGCTGAAGGAAGTCGATTATAACTATTCCTTCTTTCTTGTCGTGATGACGTATTTGTGGATGATAGTTTTCAGAATACTGGTTTTGCTAATTAACTCATAAATTTAGGCTAGAGATTTGAAGCATGTCTAAAACTGAATTTAGATGTTTATCAACGTTTAGTAATATCCTCATTTTTCCAAAATAGTCATTTAAGAATTAAGAAACTAAACTATGACAGTAATTGTGAACTATTAAACAATGGATTTTTAAGCTTTAAAAAGCAACCTTCCTTCCAGCAGCATTTAACACTTACAGACGCCCCTGATTACTTTAACTTAAAAACAACACAATAAAAAACGCATCGCTAAAGCATTTAGAATACTATTTTAACGTTTCCTTCTTACTCGTCGTGATGAAACATGCGGTAATTCGGGACTTCTACCGCACTTTCTTTTTTCAATTTGTATAAAAAATCCCAGGGTGTACATACAATAAAATAAATCATGCTCTGATATTTATAGTAGAATAAAAAACATGTAGTGCGACAAAAAATTTAAAAAAATAATTAATATTTTTTAACAATTTTTTTCTAAAACATTGCGGGTGAGACGCCGCTCTTGCGCGGGAGTTATGCCGCACCTGTCGTGGGATCAAAAGGAAAAATAAAACAAAATAAAATAAAATGAAAAACACTCGAAACAATATTCATATCTGGACTATAATTACAAATTTAATAGGAAAGAGATATTAAATTAGTATAAAGAGACATACTAGCATATTTAACCCGTAAGCACGCGCGTCTACTTTTGTAACTTAAGCAGTCACATGGGGTAAATCTTACCCCATTTTGTCTTCTTTATATTTTTGACTAAAACGTTTTAAAAACAAATTTGTAGACATATAACATAAAATACATCAGTTCTGTTACGTTTCATGGGAAGAAATCGTGCTTTTTATATTTATTTAGAGATTTTTTTGGCAGTTTCTTTAAATATCGTGCTTTCTGAGAAGAAAATCGCATATGATATGCTTTATACCTAAAAACACTAATTACTTTATTAATATGATATTAATTTAATAGCCTTTTTTCAATATATACCAGTAGTGTAACGTCAATTTATAGTTAATTTACATTTAGTTTATACTTAGTTTACGTTAACAACGTAATGAAACGTTGTTAGTCGCACGGGAGCATTTAATCCCAAAGTGGAATTTTCTTCCCAAATTTTCTAACAAAGAAACGAAATTCATTCACCCACCCCAAGTAGACCTTGACTTTGAAAGGTAGAAGACGGGGCAAACTTGTTCTCAAAAAATTTCTCGCATTTACGAAGAAAAAAAGTCGCTGGGGTGAGATTTACCCCAACGTGCCTGCTTACGGGTTAAATCAATATGAGTCTGACTACTTAGTTCACAAAAAATTAAAATTTTTTAAATGAATTACAATTGTTGTTTCATTAACAGCACAAAAGTGCATTTGAAAAAGAAAAACGAGTAAAATAGTGATTATATTGTTTTAACATAGTTTTATTTATTTTTTTTTTTATTTAGGCATTTCTAAAAAAATCTGCTAACAAATTAACAATTTATCCGGGATTTTAAAATCAATATTTCATTTAAGCCAGAACGTTAAAATGCCGAATTATTGCAGTGTGAATTAACGCTTAATAACATATCCAACTTTGTGAGTCTGTGCAAAAGAAAGGAGAAAATGTTAATAACACTTAATCCAGAAAATATACTCCAGTAACTTAAATTCAGTAATATAAAAAATAAAGCTCGGAAAGGAATTATAATTTTGCTAATTGAGGCGTCCTGTGCAAAAGAAACTGCTGCGTGTATACCAGAAAGCCAGTGAGGCATCTATCCCATTTTGTACGGTGCAGACGTTACACATCACAGTTGCCTGTCCTCGAAACGGAAAATGGCTTAACCATATACACAATATTCAATACAGGTTCTACACTTCGTAATCATCCATATATTCAAGAATTAGTGTGAAAAAAATATGTAAATGTAACGTGTTTCCAGTTTTTATAGTGAAATCATGCACTTTTCTCAAATAAGGATTCCCTAATTACATGTAAAACATTAAAAAAGATTCAAGCTATGCACTCTGTGTGGTTAAGGAAATTTCACTGCACGCCAACTCTGTGCGTTTGACTGCTATTTATCGATAAGTACAAAAAAATACAAGGGGTGAGGCATCTGTCCCGGCTGCTGCTACTCTCCTGCAATTACCTTATGTTTAGGATAGTTTTCAGAATACTGATTTTTCTAATTAATTGGAATTTAAAGATTGAAGTTTTTCGGAAATTGTAGTAAATGTTGAATGACATCTACCAGTATCCCCACTTTTCATAAAATAATCATTTAAAAATTTTGCTACTAGTTAGGTAGAGCAATAATTGTGAATTTTTAAACACGGTATTTTTATGCATGGATAATCTGCCTTTACTAAAGCATACAAATGACATTCCAACGCTACAGACATCCTTGGGTATTTAAAATTAATAAAAACACAAAAAACACTAAAGTATTTCGAGCTAATATCTGGTGCCCATTTGTAGTTTATTTGACATTAAAAAAAAATTCGATTAAGACAAATTGTAATGCAACACAGGTCCACAACCAAAACAGCGTTTAGAAAATAAAATCTGACTGTGATATATATTACGATGCTAATTGTAAAAAAATATAGTCAAAAAATTTAATACAACCATTTTTAAGAAATTAAAAATTTTGCTTTTTGTATTCACTAATCTATTTACTTGCAAAGAAAGAATATGAGCCGGTACTATCACAACTCATCCTTACGGACGAAAAGATATTTAAAGGGGATATTTAAAGACCTGTAGAGGGTGATAAAAAAAGTTACTAATATTTGAAAAAAAATTGTCTGGATATGCATTTCTTCTAAATAACTGTTATTTGTCGAAAGATAACGTTAAATATTCCCGTGTTTCACCAGTGGTTATCGTGGAGAGAATTCTGCATTAATATGAAGTATCTGTAGCGAAACATACTGAAAAACTAGATAGCTTCCTTGAAGACTCTCATGACAAAGATCAGAATATTTGCCAGGAGACTTTCACAGTCCCTAATAGCGCAAATGTTAAGAAAAGTGTTGCTGTAACGTCACATAGCGTCACAGCTGCTATTTTGTGATTTGTGAGTGATGTGATTCCACTGAGTGGTGATTGTGATGCTTTGTGACCAATCATCAGGTGACGTCGCAGAGAAGTCAGCCTGCGACTGCTGTGTGGTCGATCTCTAATTGACGGAATTGTGAAGGTTGATTGAGTAATTTCATTTTTCAAACATTTAATGAGTTAATCCTAAAATGATAACGAGTAATGTAAACAATAGTATTTACCAAAAAAAAAAAAAAAAAAAAATCTGAAAACTATTCACTGAAAATGATAGACGGCCGAAGTGTGAATGTTCCGGGTTCGGGTCACGTCGCGCAGCTGTCGATCTAATGGTTTGGAGTTTTGGTAGGTTTTCTCCTGATGTAACGTGGATACGCTTTGGAACTCCTTAGAAAGTCCTTCTGCCAATGCACCCCCTATCCTAGCAGATCGCCCTAGCGTAAGGTTGCCATAATCGCGCAAACAAATACGAAAACTATTAAAGTGAGAGTTGAAACCACAGTCCCTTTTTGTAAATTTAATAGGAAACGAAATTACTATGCCTATATAAAATGCATTAAGCCTCGTAAATGTATCGTGTATTTAAAGTTCATTTCTTATCATCTGGAAAAATGATCAGTAGTCCTTTTTTAATGCATAAATAAATGAAAATTTTAAACCTGAAAGAATAATATATGAAAAAATCCAGAAATTTAATTTATATTTATTACTTATGGTGTTTTTATTCCATTTATATAGTTCGCAGCTAAAATTTTTAATATTCCAATCTAATTTCTGCATTTACTTCACTTTTTAAAGTGTTTGAGCAAGACGTGCTTGACACAGAAACTACCGCATTCACTTACGGACCAGAGGGTCGAGAGTTCGAAACCTGTCTGAAATCATGGTCTGAGTATCGTCTGGAAATGATTTCAGATATTCCCTACTGATGGCTGTACTACTTTTCCCCCTGTCTAAACCGCATTCCGATTCCAATGCATAATCACAATGTGACTATAATTCGTAGTCACATTACAGTTGCAGTGTGACGGCGCATTGTAGTCACAGAGGCAATCGTCTTCGAAATTGTGACTAAGCTACAGGGAATTGTGATTAGCGTCGTGGTATATTGATAATCATAGCGCCACATCTCTATAAATTCGATGCATAAATTGCAAATTAGAGAACCAAAAAAAAAATGTATATATACATTAAATACACTGGATCACTCATATACTTTTACACGCGCCTATAATTTGGATAAAGCAACATATCTCGCATTCCCTATAGATTTGTAAATACTTTACTACTAAATCAACAACACACCCAAAATTATACTGACACAAAATTTATTTTGTCCAAGCACATTATATACAACCTTACTCTGAAATCTCTACTTAGCAATTCATTGATGTTGAAGGGTAATTAGATGAGCTTTTATATTATAACAAAGAAGAGCGCTGTGATGTTTTCTACAAGCATAGTCTGTAATGAAACTTTCTTTTATCCGAAGAAAAAAAAAGAAATCACGAAAAAATACGAGCATGTGTTCCTGACACTCTTGATTTTATTAACCTGACTCGCATCTAATTTATGCGTGAATAAAACCACTCTTATTTTTCTGTAAAACAAGGATAAAGCATGTTTAAGAAATATAACTATCAACATTACACAAATCTGCTTATGTTAAATTGATAAAATATATTTCTCCTATAGAACTTGTAACAGTTTATTTCTTAGATTTTTGTACTTTAGCATTTTTTAAAAAGCATTAACTTTATTTCGTTATTTGAAGTAATTAAAATTGTGTATATTATTTAGATGAGTTAAAAAAATTTGGAGGACTCATATATATTTAAGAATAATAAAAAAAAAATATTTGTTTCACATTTTCAGTAACTGATAGTTTAAGTTTTTATATAATGGCTCTACTGTTAAAACCTTTTAACGCGCAGTGTTCCCGCTCTGGGAACACCAAACTCTGACGTTTTGACTGTTGCCAGTCATGAAGAATAGATTTGATTTCTATAAAAACAGTTGTGGGTGACATAGCTCCAGGAGAATCCTTTACTTTTTAGCACGTCATTTGCCGTAAAAAATTAGTCACTTATTTTTAACAGCACTGACATCTGCTGAAAAATGGAAGAACCCGAGAACAGCTGGATAGATTGCTCAATGCTGAAAAAAGGGCAGCCGTTGCCCTTTTTTCAGCATTGGGAAAGGGTTCCGCCTCAAAGGGTTAATAAAGAACGATAGGTTCGGGACATTCATTAAAAAAGAGGGTCCTATGTGTTTTTTACACTGTTTTATAATTTCATATAGCATTGCGTTTGTATTTGCAAATTTATCACAAATATTACATTTTTATAAATTAAAAATTATGTCCGATTAATATATAGCTGCTCCTATACAGCTTTCATCTAAAACGTAATGAAAAGCGTTTACGTTTACCAAAAACACTATCTGACCCTACATATCTGGACAACCCCTTAAAGAAGTATTACTGGCAGATGATGTAATTTAACGCATAACCAAAAGCAATAAAAATGCATATAACGGTTTGTCTGGTCCTGTTTATGACTTTTTGAGACAAAGTAAAGGGACCTTCATGACTTTTACCGTGGCAATATAGTGGGGTGCAGTTTTTTCGAAAACTACACGCTTAAATCTATTGATTAAACTTAACGCTCATTTATTGATTAAATTTCTTATCGGCCGATTTAAATCCTTTTAAGCCAAAAAATAATCATTCAAGACAATAATTTGTGAATGCCTCAATTCGCCCCAGCACTCCCCATCCGCTATATTCTATTTAACTCATTTTCCGCAAAAATCTTGTCTAGTGGAGAATTCTGACTTCTCCCCCACGACCCATATCCTATTACTATCACGTGACCCAACGCTGTTAACGGATAACGATTCATAGTAAAAAACGCGGGCATAGTTGTTTGTGTGTGTATTCGCTTGATAGTTTTATGTTATATCCGAATACCAAATGCATCTTTTTGATATTCAGAGTTGTGAAATAAATTCAGCCTAGATATGGAGGAGATGCTTTAGGTAAAGATTTCGCTTAAATTACATAGTTTCTTACGATTGGATTATAAAAAGCTGTTGTAAAACAAATGAAGTTAGCATATCTCCACCCAAAGTGAGTAAGTACTGTTTTACCTTTTTCGTGTCAATAAATTGGGTTGCTGCTTTCATTAAATCTCATAGCTGGTTTAACCATGATTGCATTTCTGTATTATGACTGTACTGTGAATTCGTTTTATAACGAGAGACTATACTGAAATAATATTCTATTTGTTAAAAAAAATTTTTTTATAGTGTATTAAGATATATGCAATGTATTTGCCTTGATTTAAAATTTATTTTCTCGGGCTTATAATCATAGATTACAGCTCTGATAATAAAAAATGAAGAAAACGAATCATCCCTACAAGCAACAATTCCCAGTTTCTGCTCGGCCAACAACCGGCATTCATCGCAACTCATCGCTGGCCGAAATTTGGTACTCGGCCCAGACACGGAATTCCATCTGAAAACGATGATTGTTATGTGTGCGGCAGACACTGATCGGTCCTGTCCCCATAAAACGATGCTCGGAACGATATCCGGCCTGAGTTATCGGGCCATGTGCCTAAATTTGATCAAAATACGCTGAACTGAAAAGAAATTTCGGCCCGCATAACGGCCGAGCGGCATTCAGCCGATGAAAATTGGCGCATGTGCTCTGTTCATGCAACAGTCGAGCGATGGCAACATCCGAGTATCTACCGGCAGGCGCCATGTTTGTTTTCATAAGAATAGGAGACGAAAAAAACTGAAGAAGTTTTTTGGTGGTGATTAGTCTGTATTGGTACGTATAACTATCATTTGTAACAAATTTTTGACATTTTTAATATAGTATTAGTCTAATATAAGCAAAGTATAAGTTCAAATCTCTGTAATTATTTTTTTCTCTCTTGATACTGTTGCATAACACTAATGGAATAACACTATTTTTTATTAGTATCTATTTCCTATCTTTACATGGCGTACAGTGTGTAATTACACTAGTTTATACAGCTAATCGCTTTTTAGTTTTAAAATATACGGGTAAATTCTTCATTGAATCTTATAAAAAAAATCATACTTCCGACCAAAACAAGCTTATTTGGTACTTATGTATTTTACAGTCAGTCAGCCAAAAAGAGCGATTTCGTGTGCGTGTGGAATACGTCAGATTCATTGTTACAATGTAGTGCATTGAAATCCTTTGGCGAAAAAACTTGGCGTGAATTATCGACGGTAAAATAAGTACCGATTATTTGCATCCGTTTACCATAAAAAAAAAAAAGCCAAACGATGCGATTACTCGCCAAGATAGTTTCCAAAGGCATAAAGCACAGATTCTTAGGGTTATGGAAATGAGAAGCTGTACAGCATTGATTTGATATTCAAACGACTGTTTTGTTTCGCTTTATAAACTTCGAAACCCGCGTTAATGAATTTAGATTAGCTTAGAAATAGTATACGTAAATACGGTGGTTTTTTTTTTCTTTTTTACAGCAGACCACTGTTGTTGTTTTTTGTTTTTTTTTGAAGCAGAACACTGGTTAATGATGATTTCAGAACCTGTTGATACTATAAACCAGACTGATACAGGGTGTCCCAACAAGGTGGTAACGGGCTTTAATTCTTTATCTATTAGAGATAAGTGGACAGCGTAAATTGAGAAAAGTGTTCAAAATGAGGTCTGAAGTAAGACTCCGTTAAAAAAATTCCTCTCGTAAATTTTCAAAAAGTTACACTTTCTACATTTTTATATGACCCTCGTACAAAAGCATTCCCATACACTAATGAGGTGATGTACAAAATTTGGGAATTATATCTTTAAAAATTACATTTTAAGATAACCCTTCATACTAGGATGATCGCCCACCCTTAGCGTTGCCATCACAACACAAACAAACAAACTGACATGAAATAAGACTTCAGAGGGTTCAAAAGTTGAAAAAAGAAGGGATATGTAAAAATCCGTCTTTGGGGTCATTTTTTGCATCCTGCAGTCTGAATCATGGTAAATTCTGCACACGCAGAACATGAAAATTGTTATTGTTACTTCGAAACCCTCTGGCCAACTGCAGAGCGGGATCAGATCCTTTATATAAAACGAAAATGGCCTTAATTGGGCAGCTTTCTTTTTGCTGATCACCAGTAAGGGGAATACCGACTTATCCCGGGTCTCCCTCCTAAATTTTGGACCAATTTCAGATGACAGCTGGATGACATAAGGGCTGAATTGGTACCCCAAAGAGAGATATGGATTGAACATCGAAAACATTGAAGTCATAACACATTTTTCGTGCATTAATTCCCTACAGCGTACACGGTTTACTTCAGCCTCAGTCGAGAAAGGAGTTTACCTTTCTAGGCACTGGCCAAGCAGGTGCCGCTTCCCTTTCGGAGTTCCAATGGGAACTGAGCTTAACCAACTGTTCTACTGCCGGACACATGAAAAATTTCTTTCACTTAATGTTTTGCTGTCTTTGTGAGTGCATTGGGAAAATTTTTCGAGATACCGATGTGTTGGGGAAAACGCAGGGGTCTATTCAGAAAAAAACGTTTTCTAGGGAGTTGAAGTAATATAAAGGTTGGAAATCCCTGATATAGAAATTATGTAAAAAAAACATATGAAGCAGACTTACTCTGCATTTCCTATTCTTTGTGTAAATTAAGTTCTAAAAATTTCCTTTTTTTTCCTAGAAGCTGCTCATAAAATAAGATGCTTGAAGATGCTGCTGCAAAACTCATCTTACAAAAGAAGAAAATACTTCTTTTGTAAATTATGTGTATGATATATTTTGTGTAGAATAATGTCAATAAAAATTTTTGGAATTTACTTTAAAAATTATTATAGCGATCTTATGTCTTATGGTCTGGGATTTTTAAAAAAAACCTATTTTTCAAAACTGTAAGCTAGTTCCATAGGTTCCAGTGGTCAATAATCTTTTTTTAATTGTAAGCTATTTCAAGAAACTTCGGAAAGTCGATTTCCTATCACAAAAAAGTCCTAATGTGAACTGCACAATTTTCTTGTATGGCTGTTAAACTTTATGCATTCTTGATGCACTCTATTTAAATATACTGGAGGAAACTGAAATGCGATATTTCAGTATCTCGTTAAGCTTAAGAGATATCACCAGGATGAGATTTCAGCATTGAAAACTTATTCCTGGCTGAAAAATTGGCATTTTTCTTTTGTTCGTCAGCTTGGCGACAAACGGCGAGATTTTAAGCATGACCCAAATAGTGACCCTAGCCAGTGGATTGTAATCAAAAATGAAAGTGCAGAACCAAATGTTACGACAGTCTTAAATACAAAATTTCAATATTCTATAGCTAACAGTTTTTACTTTTATTCGAGATACGTACTTATTTTTAGTGCCAAAATTTGTAATATTGCCCCTAAATTTACCAAGCTTGGGGACAGTTGGCAATATTTTGGGCATGAGCTAAACAGAGATAGTTCAGGGATTATTAATGTGAAAGGCATGTCCATAGACTTTAATGCACCGAAAGTCTTTCATATAACTCTGTAAATAAACTATTCATTTGAAATTTCTTCGGCTATTCCTCTTTGAGATAATCAAATTACACAAGAATATACGTACATAAATACATGCATACGAGCAGACATCCCTCAAATTTAATCAAACTAGATCGAAAATGCAGCATGCCTACCTTCAGACATTACCAAAATACTAGTTAAAGCGAGTTCTGGAATTAACCCTTTGAGGCGTAACCCTTTCCCAATGCTGAAAAAAGGGCAGCCGTTGCCATCGCTCGACTTAACTACCAGCAAGATGGCGGACCATCGAAACGTTCATCGCGTGCGACAGATCTAGAGACCCTTTTTTGACGCAGCTGGCTGTGCGCGCGCACAAGCGTTTCGATCGTCCACCATCTTGCTGGTAGTTAAGTCGAGCGATGGCAACGGCTGCCCTTTTTCAGCATTGGGCAATCTATCCAGCTGTTTTCGCATTCTTCCATTTTTCAGCAGATGTCAGTGCTGTTTAAAATAATCCTGACGATTTTTTTACGGGAAATGACGTGCTAAAAAGTAAAGGATTCTCGTGGAGCTATGTCACCCGCAACTATTTTTATAGAAATCAAATCTATTCTTCGTGACTGGTAACAGTCAAAACGTCAGAGTTTGGTGTTCCCAGAGCGGGATCACTGCGCGTTAAAGGGTTAAGGCCAATTATCTACACGGGGGATCTAGGCCTGTAGATGGGGTGCCCTCCGTTGGGGGTCTTTCTAAGGTGTCCTAATCAGTATTTACGCTAAATTTCAGTGGAAAACACGGAAAACTCCGAACGGTTAGGTCGGCGGATGCGACCTGGTTTTGAACCAGACACCTTCCGTCTTCTAGTTCTATGCGCTCGGACTAGTTAAAACAAATCGAACATGTAACATTCGTATATAACGTCATACGTAGATGGAGTATACGACTATAGTACGTTAACGTATAGTATAGTTACGTATATAGTACGACTATATACGTAAATAGATGGAGTATACGACGACCTACATGCATGCATATGCGCCGTGCGTAAAAGTGTATTTCTTCTATACTGTATTGCTTCTGCACTGCATTATCATATAAGAAAAATGCGATTACAAATACATTTCAAAGATAAAAGAAATCTGTAAAACACTTGTGAATGTTATCATTCGAATTGCATCGTAGGGACGGAAAGGGTTAAATGCATGTCAACATCACATAAGAACTTATCGAAAAGTGATGCTCACCCTGGTGTTTGGCCAGCCTCATGCATAAAGTGAACGGGCCGGTTCCCTATATCCGTGTCCAAACCGATGAAAACTCAACGGTTAGACTACTTCGAACGTCTCCACGTCCGAGGGGACATGAACTGCGTGTATCCGAGCACTTTCAAAGTGAACGGCCCGATTCCTTCTCATCGGCTCAAGGCTACGTGGCCGGTGAAGGCCCGAACAAAATTGCTAGTAGGGATTCAATATATTAATCAAAAACAGCAAATTTTAATAAAACAACCTTTTTCTAGCTTAAAATAATAATCTTAATTGAGTACAGATATGTTAATTAAAAAAGGGCTGATTTTGCAAAAACGCTCATTCTATAGCTTAAATAATAATCATAATTGAGTACAGTTATATTAATCGAAAACGGACAAACACTACTCGTTTTTGATTATTATTTAGCCTAAAGAGCTGTTGTAGAATGCTCAAAAATTGAGAATTTTTCGCTCCATTGATTTTTGTCGATAAATTGAGCAAATTTTACTCAATCGGGAGAATGGCTGTTTGAAATCAAAAATTGAGTAAAAATATACTCTTTGATTATTATTTTACTCAATAGATTTAAGCGTGTAGTTCATGAAATTTTGGACATTTTGCAGAACTCAAACTTCAGTATGAGTGTTGCAATTGTGAAGTGGAGACGTCGAAACTCCAAAAAAGCGAAGTGGTAAGCCGGAGATTTAAAAAATGCGAACTCAACTCTGAAAAGGGAGGTGAATCAAAATCGGAAGTATCAGTTGAAATTACCCAGGAGATTTGAAAATTCATCAGGCAGTAGTGGTAGCAGAGTATAGTTCATCAATAGTTTTTAAAAAAAAGGCGGGATTCCATATGGTCACCAGCCTCTCACAAGCCGAAAATCTTTTCCCAAATTTCAAAGCGTCGGTTGCAGCTGCTGCAAATTATGAGCAGTTCCTCAGGATTCAACAATGAAGAATTAAAAAACAGCTTAAAAAACAAGCTTTTCAAGACAAGGAATGGAATCACTTTTAAAAGCTCACACAATATAGAGCTTTATGGCTCTTACATGTATGCAGTTAAATGGCTACAATCATTCCCTGAACTGAACTGGAAGTTTCTACGCGCCCTTTTATAGCTTAAGCGGACGTTACGCAAAAATTCCAGTGCATTCATTTCTGGAAGAATCTCAAGCAAACCTTGCGAACCTCTCTAGCGAACCTTGATTGCCTAGTAGAAATGGAATTGAGTAATATTAGGCTTTTAGGTAATAGTAATGAGGAAGCAAACATTGCAGGTCCCATTAGTAAAATCGCGCCAAATTTTTGGAATGTCGCCAAGGTTGGTGACTTTTTGGTATCTAATCACCAAATTAAGTGCCAAAAATAAATCCTGAAAAGTGAAGTTAGCTGAGCTCCAGCACCAATATTTCTCGAAAATTCGAGAAAACCCTATGCTAAACAACGGGGATATCCAAAACTCCTCATCTTGTTATCTAGTTAACCGATTTCAATACAAAAAATTACAAATTTTAATCATTTGATGCATAGATTACGAATTTTAGACTCTAATTAACCCCTGAAGAGCAGAATAACCCAGAAATTCGCATAACAGTATCTTATACCAACATTTTAATCACCATTCCGGATGTACAGTTTGGATCTAGATCACGTATCTTTAATCTTTTCTGTTATCGAAAAATTTGTAACGGCTGCTATTGATTTTTCGCATCGTAACATTTTATGTGCTAATAAGAGGCGTGATACGATTCTGAGAATATGGCCTTTTTCCAAATTTTACAGCTCACTTAAACTTCAAGGGTATTTCCAGATTTACACTTATCTTTCGCGGATTTATTAAGGGTTTGTCTTTCAAAGTCAACTTTTCTGTGAGTTTAAAATCTTTTAGGATCAATAAAAAGTACATGAATTTTTAGTATATTCCTGCACATCAGTTGAAGAAAGAAGTATTAATGAAACTTTTTCTTTTACGAAAGTAATTAGATATTTAAACTAAATAAATAATGTTTTGTTTAGTAAATTCGATGAAATGTATTTCTTTAAAGGATCTTGCTTTTCTTTTTGAAATTCCAACTGAAATTTTGAAAGTTATATGAAAATAATTGCAATAAAACCTGTTTTAGACAAAGGCCCAAATTATGTTTTAACAAAAAACAACGTAATTGCAGAAATATTAAAAAATATTCCAGCTTAAAGGAAACATCCATCAGGTTTCGCTGTATTTCGCGACATATTTTGGTATATCTGCATGAAGAATATTTTGCATGCAATAAAATTATTATATAAATAATGACTTTTTTAAACTTTTATTATACATTAAAAGGTGTATTCCTTCAACTGACCGTATAAATTCTTGATTTTTACATAACTTGCAAGTAAATCTAAAATTTTTATAGCATATCATAAATCAAATATATCTTCACAGTCACGACAGAATAGTTGAAAGTTAATGACTAAATTTTCTCTTAATTATTTCATTTTTTCTTATATTCTTGATATAATTTATTATATAAAGTAATTAATTTATTTGTCCCTTCAAGTTTTTCCGATCACTGTTAATTTAAATATAGTTATATCTTAGTGCTTTATGAAGTGTTCTCACAGATCACACAAGGTGTTTTATTTATTCAACATTATTACAACATTATTACAACAGAATGGCACATTTTTTTTCTTTAGTGTTAACTGAACACTATAATATCGTAATTTATATTTAAATATGGAGAGTGTATTTCTCAATTAGTCTAGTTTATCTCACTTCACACATAATTTTTGGCATATACCTATTTTTTGGCCAGCTTCCATCTAAACATCATTGTTTACTATTATATTGCTTTTTTAATATTTTCGTTATATATCATCTCTCAGGTTCTCTGAATCGAAACGTAAGAAATTTTATTCTCCCCCTTTCCCTCTTCTCCGCTCCAAAATTCACAGCACCAATTTTAAAAGTTTTAGCATGCAAAACACTTACAAATGATCACTGGTTTGATTAAAAAAGGAAGCTGTAATGAGAAAGTAAATGGCTATCTAATATAACGAAAAATAGTCAGCAACACCAGAGAACTGGGTATTTGTTCAACGTTGCAAGTGCTTACTCGAACAGATATTGAAAAAAAAATTACCGAACATGTTCGACGGTATACGTTAACACACTTATTTATTACACCTGTACCTTCGGCATGTCCTTGCAAAAATTTCACGATGCATTGTCCTCTTCAATAGTCTACAGGTTCAAGGTAGAATATTTTTTTTTTGAGTAACTGTATGATACACAGTAAAAAAAATTATTTTTTTCTGTATTTGATGTTTTCAAGTACACCGATTTTTTATTTTGTGATTTTGATTGGTTAACTATGACTAACCCAAGGCAATACAGCGAGCGGGGAGGTTTAAAAATTCATGTTCCTAAATTATAAACTCAACAAACTAAAATAGTTTAAATCCGGCCCTTGAAGGGAGACTTCTTACCTGTATTATCTGTTCAGGTAAACTTGAATTTCAAATTATTGACAAAAGAATTCAGCCTAATATATGACACATCAGCAAGCACTGCACATTTTTTGAAAATAGGAAAAATGTAACTACCCAAAAGCCAATGAAAAAATCTAAATTTTTGTAAGAAAAGATAATTATGTTTCCCTTTTTTGTGTTTTGGTAAATGGGCCATTCCACGTCAGATCAAACCGTGCAGTTCACCTCAGCAAGCTTGATTAACACTAATGTTTTTTTTTTTTTTTTTTATACACATCTTTCTTTAACGTTTGGGTTAATTTCGCACATTTGAACACGCTTTATTGCCTTTCCAACAATGAGATCATTATTTAACTTTTATCAATTCATAGTTGGTCCCCTAGAGAAGATTTTTCCACGTGAAAACCGACGCCAACGCAGCGGGTAGAGTGGGGTAAGTCATGATTTTTAAAAATAAATTTTTTGCTAACTATTTCACTTAGTGACACGGGATTTTTTTATTAAGCAAGAGCAACATTCTTCTAAATATAAAGGGCTTGAAAGGTGGGACCGTATAAAAATTAAATTTCGTATTTTAAAATATATACAACCCCAGTAAAAAATGCCATATCTGATAGCTACTCTTAATTTCACGAACAGTTCTAATTGGAAATATGTTTCGATCACTCACGGTTTAAACAATAATCGCCTTAGCATCTACTTTGAATCACCCAGTATGCCTTGAAAAATAAACGTCTCTTGATTTAGGGACAAATGTTTCAAGCAGAATAGATGTCTATCCAGAATTTCTTCTGTCTTTTGATATGAAGTAAAACAAGAACATTAACATTTGACAATTAGTAAAAATTATTTTCTATGAACCATTTATATTTCAATGAGTAATGCTGATTAGCGAACTGTGTTCACAAATATATAATGGAATAGTGCACTAGCGCTTAGAGATACGATGTCGAGGATTCACGCGGAGTTTTACACTTTACTAGACATAAACCCTGGTTTCAGGCGTACGGTGCTATTTATTATTAGTAGTAGTAGGAGGAGTATTATCATTATTATTTTTTATTATTATTTTTGCAAACAAAACGTTTACTGTGAAAAAAAAAGAACATTTTTTGATAAAGGAAATTAAATGATCGTCATGCAACAAAAACTCCACTCTTAAGAGATTATTGAAATCGGAAAGTATTGTCACTTTTTATGAATTGGGAAAGTTTTTGAACCATATTACGCCCTAAGACAGTAGAAAAATTTGAAATAAACATCATCAAATTGGCTTCAGTTGAAATAAACCAGGAGAAAATTTGTTCTAGATTGCAGAGTGGCCAATATGAAACTTTTCTCTCGTTGGAAATGGCAGAGGAAATTTCTACCTGTGACAGTTTGACGTTGAACATTTACAGCGATGCACGAGTATTTGATTTTTCATTTGATTTTTAGCACAATGATGTCTTTATCAGTTGAAAGAAAATATAAGATAAGTATTTCATTTAGATTAAGTAAAAGTTGAGACTGAGACTTATCTGATAGAGAGGTCTGTTGATGTTACACCAGCTATAGTTTTAGTGGGTTATTTGTTCGTTAGCACCTAACGATCTCTGTGAGTTAGAAATGTATGAAAGTATCATAAAAGGTTTTCGATCTCAAATCAAGCAAAATCTTTATATCTCAAAATCTTTATATATTATTTTCTGCAACTTTTACAGATTAATTATTAATAATATAATAAACTGATTTCATTATACATTAAATAATTATCACCCTTATTAATTTTCTCTTCTTGTGACTTAGCAAAGCTTCATTACCTTTTAGTAAAGTGCAACTCACTATAACTAGAAAGTAAAAGGATTTTGAAATTGTAAATAAGTGCTATTTTCATTCGACAAGTTTAAAGAATAAAACTTCTCACGATACCCCATTTATTATAGTTACATGAAATTCGTGTCTATGTTTAAAAGAGCAAATAGAACTAACTACATTTTAAATATAATAATCCCCAATTTCAGTTCGTTGATTATGCTGTAAAAATTGTACCCTTGCAAGATGATGCAAATTAAGATTATTAATAAATAATTGGGAAAGGAATAAAAATAAGTGAAAGAAGTAAAATATTTTAATATTCAAGGAAATTATCAACAAATCAATTATCTCAACGATCCACATTTTCTCAGGCCCCGATATATTTAACAGCCAACTAAAAATTTATCTTAACCCAGAAACGTTTGAACAAGTAAAAGAGCACAGTTAAGAAGCTCTTCGATAACAATAAATAAATAAATATTTATTTATTTAAATAAAACTAAAAATGCACGAATTGTGTATGTATTTCTGTGAAAAAAATTTTAGGTATTAACTAAAATTTTACTTTCACTGAAACTCTGTTCCTTATTCTTTTTTAAGAACATAAATAACAATGATCATAAAACATAAGTATTAACTTTCATGTTTCAAGAGATCATAAATTGTTATGAAAGTATGAAATATAAAACTACTTTCATCATAAAAATAATCCTTCGTTCTGTGATTCCATTCTATGACGGGATAGTTTTTGTCCTTACTTGTCATAGCATTTCTATCTTTTTGGAATACAAGATAGCAAATTATGAATAAAAATTTTGATGGAATAATAAATGTGCGAGTAAATAACAGAAAAATTACAAATCAAATGCGCCCTGCTCATCTGAACTTTATGTTTTGACACATTGTTTTTACGTTCTAGTATAAAAAATACGATTCGTTAAGATTAACCCCTTTGGAATTACACTTATTTTCAAAGGATTTATGGAACACCATTTTATTATTGTATTTTTAGGAAAGAAATTTCAACTTATTATTATTTGAGTAAGTATTTTTATTTTTATTGGCTCTTATGATTTGATTGATAGTTTGAAAAGATATCTAAATGGTACTCTAATATGAAATGTTAAGCGTTTTATAGAAATTTATAAGAATGCCTCAATATGTCGCCGCTAATTTTGTAATTGGTATATTACTAATATTAACAAGAAAAACTGTTAAAGTTCATAATTTATTATTATTCGAAATTTTCACACAAGATTTATTATTAATAGATACCAATGAATAGCTTTCAACTCTATTCTTAAATTTCCAATCGATTGTTAAAAATTTCATTAAAATATTCAGCTCTATTTATAAGTATTATTCGTAATCGCATCCTGAGAAAAAAAAGCGAAAAATTTCTCATCTTCATACGAAGGAAGTATTTTTCTGCCGGTTTTCAACTGGCGTTGTAAACACCCAAACCCAAAAATTACGTACAACCATAATCGGCCAATTATGACTACGCGAATAGCCCACACTTATCAATAAGCTCCGCTGCCGCATCGTGTCACACACGTTGATTGATTCAATATTTTTTTCTTTGTTTGTTTGAAAAAAGAAAGACACAACTCCCATCTTGAGGATTTCATTTTTTTCGCATTCCTAGTTTATGATCACTTACTTCTCAGTGATTCTCAAAAAATGTATCGCAGTTTCCAAGGCACTGTGCCTAACGAATTTTTCCTTTCACACTCATAATTGTAATACCACGATAAATTCACTGTCATTAAGAGAATTTTTACCGCTACTAGAGGGAGTTTAATAACTCTTTACCGCTTTGTGTAATAAGAGATATCATCATTCCGAAAACCCTTTCAAAAAAGTATTATATTATAATCGAAATTTCTTATTCACCTCTTCGAATAATTAATTAGTTACGCAGAACTCGCACAACACACATAAAATAAAGCTGTAAACAGCAAAAAAATCTCTTCAAAATCAAGAAACTGGTGGATTTTCAGATTTTAAAAAAAGCGCAGATTTTTTTAATGCATTTTTACATAATTATGAAAAAATTCAAGCAGATCGTACAAACGGTGTTGATTTTATTACGTTTTTAGAAAATATCTTTTTAATGTGTTTCAATTAATGACGGTAAAAACTTTGTTTTGGAGTGGTTGAACAGCGAACAGCGAATGTAACAGCGAATGGTTGAACAGCGAATTGTAACAGCGTCAGCGAGTCAATGAGTCAGGTATCAGCGTAACTAAATAGCAAGATTATTTTTAATTTCACTACAGTTATATACACACTACAACTATAATTTTTCACTGATTATTAAAAAAAATATGTATTATCAATTCTAACAGATAGATCGAGAGTGTAAGAAAGGCACGCTTAAACGTAAGCTTACTGAAATATTTTAATTGATTTAATTCCCCCAAAAGGAAAACTTTTTGGGGCATCCATTATCCTCTAAATTTTGTTATCATCTCTCATTCACTAATTCTTTCTGCAAATAATCCCGGTAGAAACAAATAATCCAATATTTTTGACACATTTGATACTTCAAAACGAAGTTCCTCGTTGCTTGTAATGGCGTGTGTCAAATTCCTTTTAAATAACCTGGAGTGAAGACACTTGAATATGACATAAACATGATGTGATTTTCCTCGAAGTCACAGTTTTAAAAAGCTTTGTTTTTCTGTGTCACTTGATAACTAGCTTATGAATACGAACTCACATACACGTAAATGTATTGTCTTGATTTATTTGGTAAATACACATGTTTTCCTTATCCACGATTTATATACCGAGAACATATTATTATTATTATTATTATCATTTTATTTAACTAATTAATTACCATACTACTATAAATTTCCGTGATTGACAGCTCTTCTGCGGCTTAATTTAGTCTAAAATTTATCTTCTGTGAGTCAAATAATTAAATTTCGTATTTTTCAGCATTTAAAACGGTTAACAAGAACAATAAATAGGGATCTTTATTTTTTCCATAGGATAACACTAGAGTTGACGCTTCCTTGTCTAATATTGGCGATATCACTAACCTGGGCTGAGTTTGGGGGACTTAGATGTAAGTAATAGAGTAAACCAGTAGCGTAGCGAGACATTTTTCATGGGGGGGAGGGGTTACGACTACTGCAACTCATATATATCTATACGTGTGTGTGATTAGAGAGTGAAGAAAATACATTTTGTATGACAAAAAAAAAGTTCCTTCATCGAATGGGGGGAGGGGTTGTGACTCTACTAATTCCCTCGCAGCCTTTGCTACCCCACTGGAGTGAACACATATTACTAAATGATTTGGAGAAATGTATTTGAATTGCTTACTGCAAAAAAAATGGTAGCTCCATCCCACAGGAGTTTGTAATTACATACAATATTTTGCAGTAAAATATCATGCCATTCGTCTGGTGACAAAAGCATGTAATTCCAATCGTTTGGTGTTCTGTAACTGAAGAGATAAATAGAGAGTTTAAATAATTGATAAAGTAGCTTGTCATATTAATTTGTGTTGAACCCTGAAACATTTCTTACAGTTTTCAGCGAACTTGAATAGTAATTGGAGGTACCTTCATTTTGCGGCGAACCCCTTATTTATGTAAATTTTCTTTAAAATTTATGATACTTCTTTTTTGCAGTTATGTGTAGAAGTACAAGAACAATTATTTTACCTTCGCTTTTTCTTTGGTTAATGTCTGGTAACACAATGGCCATTTTTCGTCTTTCTATTGAGCAAAATAAAAATATTTCTACCAACAATGAAAAAAGTGTGGATTTTGATGCATTTTATTCGAAGAACTAGATCTGAAAAATAATTAAAAAATTTGAGAAGAAAAATAAAGTTTTTCAGCATCACTGAACGAAAAAAAATGTTGAATGTTTTTTGAAAATGGTCTATATTGCAATTTTAATTTTGATTAATTGTTGTTGACATAGTGTCAAGAATTTTGAATTTTTCTCGTAACTGTTATTCACATAAATCCGTATTGCCAAATATTTCACTTAACAAAATTCTTTGTTGCGCATTAATTCGGAAATCTTAATTTCTGATAACATCTTTTTATTTATTGTACAAGAATATTGAAATACGTTCTGCTTCATTTTTGTTATGTGAATTGAACAGAAGTACAAAAGTAAAACAAATAACGGTTTATTAAATTTAACTGGTAGACACGTTCAATAAAATTGTCTCTACGGTGCGTGAGGTACTAATGTGAGGACATTTATTATTATGTAATCTGATGTTCAGAAAATAACATGTGAAATTTATGCAAGCATCATTGAAATGCAAATATTTACTTACATAAACGTAAAGTTTTCAAAATTATTGGGGGGGCCGGGCCCCATAAGCACATATATTCACGTCAGTGGCGTAGCGAAGGGGGGCGTTAGGGGGTCATAATCCCCCCCATGAGGAATTTTTAGCTATAGAAAATGTATATTCTTCACTCCCTTATCATACACCCGTATACATATAAGTGAATTGCAGAAGTTGTAACCCCCCCCCATGAAAAATGTGTGGCTACGCCACTGATTCACATACATATAACTTTCTTACTATATATAAGTGTAAATTATTGGAGGCGCTCGAGCTCTATTGGTCCATAAAATTCTACACCCATGTAAGGTAACTATCCATGTTAGTATCTTCCTACCATGTAATAAGTTAAAAATAGAAGGAAAGTAAAAAATCCAAAGAAGGGAAAAAAAAAAAAACGTTTTGGATGAGATAGTACATTTTAGACACATCTGAACTTCATTTCATACATTTCTTCATTTCATACTTTACATTGCATAATCTGATTTTAATTAAACAGAGCCTGGCGAGGGCAGCTTATTGTAACATTGTGTGTTACGTGGCGTCACAATGAATGCTAAATCATGATTGAAATCAAAAGAAGAAAATTTTTAAAAGTACAAGTAAAGGTTTTTTTTAAACCTTTGTAATTGGCGTGAGATATATTTTTTATGTTTGTATAAAATAGTTTTTTTTATATTTAGTGGTAAATTATTGGGTAGGCTCAGCCCCTATTAACAATTTATTGGGGGGGCTCAAGCCCCACGGGCCCATATAACTCTACGCCTATGTTTACTTATTGAACTCGATTCAACTTTGGAAATTAGTGTTCACGGTTTAGTATTTACAGCTAAACCTACAAAGAAGACACCCACCGGTGTTAAAAAAAATAAAAAACTTGTTTGCTATATTCAAGCAGAAGCTTTAATCACTTAAAGATATAACGATTCAAATTCCATTTTCAATTTTTGTAGATGAATGACATTGTTTATAATTTGTTTCGTTTAAATTAAATGAATAATTGGTAACATTCTAATGTATACATAAGTTATGGTGTAAGGTTTGAATATGCAGACGGATTCTATTTAGCAAAACTATATCTTGTGAGTTCCTAAATTTTGAGAACTTTTCCTTGGAAACGACAGAATTTTGCAATTTTTTTTCGTAAAATTATCTAGAAATAACGGAGTGCTTGTGTTTATGAATTTCAGTAGACTCTCGATTAACCAGGATCGGATTATCCGGATTGCAGCTTATCCGAGACGGTCCTGGTTCAAATTTATTATGTTGATGATGCATGGAAATTCCCTGGTTAACTGAGTGTCTGTTGTATGTTTTATGCACTAATTTGAGTTATTTTAAAAGGTACATCTGTATTTAACTAATTTTCCGTATAACGAAGACTTTTTTGGTATTTAGTGGCTTCATTAAATAGAGGTCCGACTTATCTTTGCCGTTCTGCAAAATATTGATATAGTCATAGTCTTAGTGTCGTGGAATTATTATGTTGTGCAACGAAAAACGTCTCCTAAAAGCTTTCTATAAAGCAATATTTATTTTAAAAAATCTGTACACCTGGAAATAATTTGCTATTCTTACTCTTCACATTAACCCCCCCCCCCCCCCAAAAAAAAAGGTTTTTGAACTATGTTAGTTACGATAATTTCGGCATTAGTTTTTCGAAGATACATTTAGTGGATATTTTATGAAATATGTTTATAAGGACATTTACTTATAATTTTGTATTTTTTTCTTATTCAAAAGGGGGATTGTTGGAATTTAGTCGTTTCAGGCCATAATCACTGTATTGAAAAATATAAAGCAAGATATGGTAATTTTTACTTTGAAAAAACACCGGGTTTAACCGGGTGAACCAATCGTATTAGGTATACATGAAAGTAATGCCATTTTTTCGTATGAAAATATTTTGCCTAGCCAAAACCACTGAAGCTAATGATAGTCCTGAACCTGCCCACAGTTCTGTGGGAAAGTTTGAGTATGGAGAATTTTTTGAGAAAAGAATTCTGAATCTAACCCTTTACTACCACACTCACAGAAAGAGCACTAGGTTACTTCACTTGCCCGGCGAATACAAGAGGATTTGGAAAATTTTAAACAATTACACTCCCCAATAAAATCAGTCAGATATTTGTGTAAAATATTTTCTGGCACTAAATCTTCTACTATCTACAGTGTGAATTGCAAATTACACAGCGTCTAGATTACACACTATTACATACCTTATTTAATAAAATAAGTTTAAATTAATATAAAAAAAAGTGCAATTTCATCCAAATCGGACAAATATTAACTAGCATAGTATATGTGAAATGAGCATCCGAGCATCTAGCATAGTATATGTGAAATGAGCATCTGAGATCCGAGCAACCGCCATCTTTGATGACGTCATAGCCGGAAAATGTACCAGGTGGTGGATGTCCATCCAAGCCCAAAATGCTTACTAAGACAGCTACTAAATATTCCTGAAAAAAAATCTCCATACTCAAATTTTCCCACAGAACTGTTGTCAGGTCCCGGACTATAATACGAAATTTGACACGTATTGCAAATTTTTAGCATAAGTGCCATAGGAAAGTATTTTCCAAAACCCTTAACCCTCTCGTCACCGAATTATGAAAAATCAGAGAAAAAAAATACGGTTTAGTATTTACAGCTAAACCTACAAAGAAGACACCCACCGGTGTTAAAAAAAATAAAAAACTTGTTTGCTATATTCAAGCAGAAGCTTTAATCACTTAAAGATATAACGATTCAAATTCCATTTTCAATTTTTGTAGATGAATGACATTGTTTATAATTTGTTTCGTTTAAATTAAATGAATAATTGGTAACATTCTAATGTATACATAAGTTATGGTGTAAGGTTTGAATATGCAGACGGATTCTATTTAGCAAAACTATATCTTGTGAGTTCCTAAATTTTGAGAACTTTTCCTTGGAAACGACAGAATTTTGCAATTTTTTTTCGTAAAATTATCTAGAAATAACGGAGTGCTTGTGTTTATGAATTTCAGTAGACTCTCGATTAACCAGGATCGGATTATCCGGATTGCAGCTTATCCGAGACGGTCCTGGTTCAAATTTATTATGTTGATGATGCATGGAAATTCCCTGGTTAACTGAGTGTCTGTTGTATGTTTTATGCACTAATTTGAGTTATTTTAAAAGGTACATCTGTATTTAACTAATTTTCCGTATAACGAAGACTTTTTTGGTATTTAGTGGCTTCATTAAATAGAGGTCCGACTTATCTTTGCCGTTCTGCAAAAGTCATAGTCTTAGTGTCGTGGAATTATTATGTTGTGCAACGAAAAACGTCTCCTAAAAGCTTTCTATAAAGCAATATTTATTTTAAAAAATCTGTACACCTGGAAATAATTTGCTATTCTTACTCTTCACATTGCCCCCCCCCCCCAAAAAAAAATAAGGTTTTTGAACTATGTTAGTTACGATAATTTCGGCATTAGTTTTTCGAAGATACATTTAGTGGATATTTTATGAAATATGTTTATAAGGACATTTACTTATAATTTTGTATTTTTTTCTTATTCAAAAGGGGGATTGTTGGAATTTAGTCGTTTCAGGCCATAATCACTGTATTGAAAAATATAAAGCAAGATATGGTAATTTTTACTTTGAAAAAACACCGGGTTTAACCGGGTGAACCAATCGTATTAGGTATACATGAAAGTAATGCCATTTTTTCGTATGAAAATATTTTGCCTAGCCAAAACCACTGAAGCTAATGATAGTCCTGAACCTGCCCACAGTTCTGTGGGAAAGTTTGAGTATGGAGAATTTTTTGAGAAAAGAATTCTGAATCTAACCCTTTACTACCACACTCACAGAAAGAGCACTAGGTTACTTCACTTGCCCGGCGAATACAAGAGGATTTGGAAAATTTTAAACAATTACACTCCCCAATAAAATCAGTCAGATATTTGTGTAAAATATTTTCTGGCACTAAATCTTCTACTATCTACAGTGTGAATTGCAAATTACACAGCGTCTAGATTACACACTATTACATACCTTATTTAATAAAATAAGTTTAAATTAATATAAAAAAAAGTGCAATTTCATCCAAATCGGACAAATATTAACTAGCATAGTATATGTGAAATGAGCATCCGAGCATCTAGCATAGTATATGTGAAATGAGCATCTGAGATCCGAGCAACCGCCATCTTTGATGACGTCATAGCCGGAAAATGTACCAGGTGGTGGATGTCCATCCAAGCCCAAAATGCTTACTAAGACAGCTACTAAATATTCCTGAAAAAAAATCTCCATACTCAAATTTTCCCACAGAACTGTTGTCAGGTCCCGGACTATAATACGAAATTTGACACGTATTGCAAATTTTTAGCATAAGTGCCATAGGAAAGTATTTTCCAAAACCCTTAACCCTCTCGTCACCGAATTATGAAAAATCAGAGAAAAAAAATCTGTCTAGCATTTAATGCATCTGAAATACTATTATAAATCACGCAAAAACATTTTTTTCTAATGTCGATTAATATTAGATTTTTCTAATAATAATTTCTGCATTTTCGAAGCATTTTGTTATGCTAAAATTAATTTAAAAGGGTGCACATATTAGGTAAAGGTTGAGTAATAAGAAAAAAACTATACATACCTCAAAAAGAAAAAAAAAACGGTAAAAAAGCAGCGTAAATATTTTCTTAATTTTTCTCCTGAAACAATGAAGCGAAAACTGTAAAAAATGATCTAAATTGACTAGTACTGCAATCTAGGCACAATTTATGCATCTAGAAACGAGCCTCATATACTTTCTACATGAATTAATGATATTGATATCACTGAAAGAAAAAAATACTAAATTCAATTGTTTTCTCTCTAAATATTGCTATTTGAAGTATGAGCCTCATATGAGGTTCAGGGTGATGAGAGGGTTAAATTATGAGGGATGGGGGGCCAAAACTTTCTTTTCACATATACTGCTTTATCTCAAAGAAGAAGAAAGTTCTCCATAAAACCCTTTCTGTAAAATAAAATACTCACGAATACCTAAAAATCGATTTCAGAACATTTCGAATATAATCCACTAAGTAGGGTAGATGTGAAAAAAGTGTAAGGTGGCCATTTTTCTTGAAATAAAAAAACATATTATTTAAAAATTCTTGCTTCAACATATAACAAATATTAGTTTTATGCTTCGGCATAGCTTTTTTGCAGCTCAAAAATTGTTGAAAAATTATTTGTTTGAATTCTATGTATAAAAAGGACATTACTTCCAGTACACCTAATATATTCTTAAATTTTTCATTACATATTGTAACTTAAGTGTTCTTAAAAACAAATACTAATATATTTGTAGTAATTTCGTAACTGCAAAATTCCTGATAAGTAGTGTGTTACTGTTATTGAAAGTATATGAAAAAATAATATATATATATTAAAATGTTTTTTAGAATAAATCAATTTAAAATATAATAAAATGTTATCAAAATAATATTTATCTTTCTTATCAGGAAAAAAAAGTTCAAAATGTATGAAGAATTTTTTTTTTCTTGAAAAAGAAATTCCAATAAAATCTAGCACTATAAAAAGTCATATAATCAATATTTTATTTATTCATTTCTACAGAATTTATTTTCAGACTCTCGAAAAAAAAAAAGAAGTAAGAAAAAAATTTCAAGTGATTTCGAAACTTTTTCACTCTGCATCTATTTAATAAAAATAAAAGTGCTTATCTAAAGCTGATGTTAAATTTAAGCAATAAGGATATTTTTGCTGTCTTCGTGTCTCTCTTAACTGAAAAACTAACTTTTCCAATTTCGAGAACGTTTTAATTAAGATAAATTGAAGAAATAAATAAAACAATACTGGATACTTATTGTTGTTGACTGCTGTTTGAGGTACTAATTTACGCTCCACTGAGTAAATCTTGATTGGTTGCATGTTTCTTTTCACTTTTTCTATTCTGGCAAAATTAATTGATTGTCCTGTATTTCTTTTTAAAAGGTCACTTGAGTTTTATTGAGCTGTTACAAACTTTAGTTAAGCAATTGACTAATGCCTTTAGTACTATTCATTGATAATCATTATTAAGCTAGCGCGATGTTCCTCAATAAGATTAAAAAACCTTATCTCTATATGTGAAATGCGTATTTTCCATTCAAGTATTTTTAAATTACAATGCATGTAATATGAAGTCAATGACAAGTAATAGAGACGAAATAAGTGCATGTTCTTAAAAATATTTTTTTATTTTAATGCTTATTTCTTATTATGGCATCATCTCAATTTAAATCATACTACTGCAGTCAATAATTTCAGGAACTACTTTCACCCCTCATGTCCTGTATGGGATTGAACCGAAATAACGATGCACCGTGTTTACTCGCATAGTAGTCGCACTGTTTTTGACAATTGCTCATGGTGAAAGTCTACGCGCGACTATTATTTGGGAAAACGTATTACATATTATTGTAACTCTAAAGCTATTTTTTCTGCTTCAAATCGGGGTGAAACTATTACGCTAGTAAGCGCGGTAATTAGCGAATCTCGTTGTCTGTGAGTGAACGAGACGTCACATGACGCTTTTAGAAAACTCTAAACTGCACTTTTAAGTGTCAAACCCTAAATCAATGAAATCGATGCACTAAAATGTTCTTTTTCAAGCAATGCTCCTACTTTCAATTTCACAAGAAATTGGGAAAAACGACTTTAGAAACGTTATGGTCAGAAGTTTTTCCTCCAACATTGCTCCCAAAAGGAAAATTTGCTACATCAACTACACTAAATTGCAGATTGTAGTCAGATGGTAAGTTGTGTGTCTTAACATTTTCAAAAAGGGTCATGTGATGTGTGACGCGTTCGGAGGAAACCAAACATGCCTCCCAGAGCTACTTTCATTTCACGCTGAATTATAACCTTCAATGCTTGTTTCCCATTCTATATCAATCCGCTCTTGCTGTTGTATTTGTTACAGTCTTCTATCGCGTGCGCTAAACCAAAACTTTAATATACTGCGAAAGTGGGTGGCTGTTGCTGCCCAAAATTGTTCAGATCATTCAAGAACAGTTTTCAGAATGTTTCGGTTTCATCTGCCAAAAAAATAGGAAGACAGAAGTGGATTGAAGCAGAAGAACTACCTACCCAGACAGCACAGCAAACTTGCATCAAACTTGCAGCAAGCTTGATTTATCAAGTCAATAAGCTTGAATTAAGCTTGAAAATTCCAATCGTGTAAGCTTGATGCAAGCTTGAATCAAGTGTTCTAGTTTACACTTGCCCAGCTTGCATTAAGCTTGACATTTCAAGCTTAATTTCAAGCTTTAAAAATTTTCCTCAAAAAAATCTTTCTAAATACACAGGGCACCCGCTGGCTAACGCGCCCCACATAATTTATTTTTCCACGCACTTTCCCCCTCCACGCTGAAATTTCAATTTAATTTAATTCCATCGAGTGTTCGTGGTTAGACTAGAATAGAACCCAGGCCCTTTGGCTTCGCAGGCGAGCACGCTATCCATTCCGCCACCGGCGCCTTGTGCAGCTCTGACTAAAGTTTGAAGTGACTTACCACGCTGTTTTCTCGCCAGATTATAAGGGGGCGATGTGTTATTTGTTTCTTTTATTTTTCCATGGGATGCATCAAAATTAAAATAATGTTATGTGTGATTTTGAAATCAATTTCGTAGTATAATTGTATTTTATTTTGAAGAATTTCCATATTTGGAAAAATAGAAGGGGTTTACTTACTTAACACAAATTTTGTGTTAAGTAATCTGAAATGAAAGAAACAGATAGTTAAACGTTACTTCGAAATGCTATATCACAGTTGCTAACATGTATGGAATACAAACACTTTAGTCATTTTTGTAAATATTTCTTAAAATAACAAATAATTGAAAAATTTTGCTATTTTTTAACGCTAAAAATTCTCTTTACAAATGTGGTTATTTTCCTACATATTGGTATGCTATATTGATATAGAGCATTTCGAAGAATTAAAAATAAGTTTAAATTAATTTATACAAATGTAAATTTGAATTATTTTCATTGTTCATACTTTATAATTAAAAAAAATTATTTAACTTCTGAATTTTTTTTATCCTTTGTAATTTAATTTTAAAATTACAAAAGTGTAAGATGTAAGATTTTTGGGCCCTAAAATCTGTAGGCCCTGGGCAGTTGCCCCGTTTGCCCTGCCGGTAATATGGCACTGGTAATAAAAAACCCATCCCCGTTAAAACACATCTTTTACGAACTTTCAACAAATTTTAGGATGCTAGACAATTAATGTCCATTCTCTTTCACAGATGGCGCCATCACCGCACTTTGCAAGTGAAAATCCAGCTTAAGCCAACCTTGCATTGTCAAGCCAAATCTCAAGCTTGATTTAAGCTTATGTGCTGTCTGGGTATTGTCTAGTAGTTTTTTCTGTGTTGTCTACCAGTTCCGCATCGCTATAAAGCAGATACAGCCAGTTCTGGAAAACAAATTAGACAGATCGAATTCAAGTATCCTTAATTGTAAACCCCATTGTAATTTAGTTTCACCGACACAGAGAGTATGAGGTTGGGGGGGGATGGGTATTGTCCCAGAACCTTTTGTCAATTGATATATTTTAGTTTAAATAGTGAAACCATCTGATGATTTAGTCACACATATCATGATTGAAAATTTAAATAAAATTTAGTGTAATATAACTAAAACTTTATGTAATACAACAAAGGGATCACGGTATTATACACATATTGCTTATTTCATCTTTGACCAATGTAACTGACTTTTATTTGAATCAGATTCCTTTGCGGATGTCACATGAACAACAATCCCGGTTAAAGATAATTTTCTATTTTAATATATAAATGTAGCAAACGAATAAAGATCAGCATTGTTATAAATGTATATTCCCATTTTTATATACAGTAATCAAGAAATTTATAATCATGTTAATATTTAAAATGAAAAAATTTTTGATAGATAATTTTGTTCTAACCACATGTCATTGGATAATATAAACCAAAAAAGTAGCATAAAGGAATTCAGAAGATTTTAAAACGTGCCGATGCGTAAAGGTGAATATTTACGAGAAGAAAAACTCCATACAGTAAGATTTTTGAAACAGTGTAATTCTTGAATACTGTATATAAAAATTATTTTCATTTATTATTTTTATAATTAATCAGGAATTATGTTTATTTGAGCGAGGAATTCAAATACTGTTACAGTGAACTTATAAGTTACTTGTACAGAACATTTTCAGAGAAATCCTCTAAAACCGGGTATTTATTAAATAGGTGCTGTTAGTATCAAAGTGAGTTTCCCAAACAACTTAAAATCATATTTCTTGAAATTTTTGCTTTATAAACAATTTTATGTCGTGAATAAAACATTATTATTATGAACATTTTTGGAATTTTTTATACTTTTTATTAGTTCTATCTATTCAATCCTGTTCAATAAATATAATTGTTTGCAACGAAATAATATTGATAGGTTACTTAAAAAATTATCTGCTCCTTTGATCACACATTTTTTTTCCGTTTTACAAACCATGTGTCTCATTCTGAAAATATAAGAAAGTTTTCAAAATTATCTTCTACTTTATTAAACCGTTAGATTTTACAAAGTCAAATAGATCCAGTAAATGCCATTTGATTCGTATTGATGCGACATAATGTGTATTTAAAAACATTTGTTGTGTAAATTAATATTTTTTCATGAAATATTGTCAGAATGTTAGGCAAAATAAATATATAAATAAATATTCAAATGTTGGATGGATTTTTTAATTTTGCGTTCAGATAATTTTCTACAACTAAGATTTCCAGAATCGGAAGTTAACTCGTTTTGAGTAAAAATATATGCACGATGTAATGCATAATAAAGTTAATCAATCAGTTAATAATTTAAAAATTTTTGAAACTGGTGTATAATGATTCTTTAACTAGATAAAAATGCGGACATTTTAATAATACTTTTTTATAAAAGAAATATACATACTAAGTGAAACTGTACATACTAACTGAAACTGTACAAATAAAATTAGATCCTAAATGAAGTTCTGTCTTATTGTGATACTATACAATACAAATGTTTTCGCTACAATAAATAATCCTTTAATAGAATATTATATTAGAAATTTTAGCCATAATTGTGATAATAATAGCCTCTAAATACAAACATTCATTTTAAATATAAATTATAATACTTTTCGGAAAGGAAGAGGTAATATTTACAGGGAGAATTTGCAAGTTCGGAACTGATTAATGATCTATATTAACAATAAAATCTGACAATTGAGATTCAAATTGGATAAGTATTTCAAATATAAACTGACAATTAAATGTTGAACTTGGAAAAAAATGAAGTTCGTTAAGTTTTTTAAATAAGGAAATGACCTTTTATGACAACATTCCACTTACATTTAAAGTATAAGCTATTCATAAATGATTGGTATTTCTTTCTTTCTTCGAGATTTGGCAAACGATGATCGAATAACACATGAATTTCTTCCTCCGCGTAGTTTTACGAAATTTTCGTTGAGAAATCTTTAAATAGGTCATTTTATTTCCTTCTTAAGTAAAAATGTTAGACTACTGTAAAAGCAGTAATATCTCGAGCCTGTCGTTATCACGAACATCAAAGAGTCTCGAAATACTTTTTTCCCGCTTCGAATAATAATAAAAAAGCAGAAATGTTGCACTTACCAAAATTTAATGATTCATTGTACAGTTATAAACTCTTGCATGACAGTTTTCTTTCTTACAACTAGTTTTGAATACTGTACAACTATTTCTTGAATATAAAACAAGAATACACCCGATAGAATGCAGCTTACTCACTTAAAATATTTATACCAGCTTCTTTGAAGAGATTCAAAATTATCTAACGCGGGTCGTTTATAGAGCGATGGGGAGGGGGGGTGAACTTTTCCGACAAAAGGAAGTTTCTTAAAGTGTCTTATGCAAAAGGGGTTCTATATTTAGGTACTTTAGAGATTTTGAAACTTTCGGTTCTGTTCATGTAAAATTCGCCAAATTTTCAGCTCGCAAAATCACCGATATCTTCATTTTCGAGAAAATTACGGTTCGCGATAATAAGTGATTTTGCAGTATTTGTTAGTCTGTAGAATATATAAGAAATTCACTCTAATAAAATACATTTTCTTTTAGAAACAGAGCATGTAATTAATAATTGGAAGATGTGTTCGCAGAACATCAGAATTTTTTTTATAAAGTGGGAAGAATTCTATCAGTATTGTAGTACGTATTTTTATTATAATCGAATATAAACTTATTTTTGGGACAGATCGTATATTCAATAGTTTGAAATTTCTGTGTAAAAGTTAGTTTTAATTTTTTTAAATGTTATTTATTTGTTTTTATGCGGTGTTTTACAAAAATAATTTACATTATATTTTTCAAATTAAGGAGTTTTGGAACATTACTCTTTCATGAAAAATCTTTCGCATATTTATAATGTTTTTGGAACATATATCTGAAAAAAAATTACTCTTTTGATAATTATATTTGAAATACAAGGCTTACAATTTATTCCGAGAGGTTTTTGCGAGATAATAACTATCATTAAATCACGTACTACCAGCTTACTCTCTTATTACTTCAATACAGTAAGGAAGGGAGAAAAAAAAATATGCATTTCTGCAGCACAAAGCTGTAATTTAATAAAATCCCAGTGAAGAGAAAATACCACTTCTCGGGTTTCCGCTGTTCTCACTAGGGTAGACTGTTTTCGATTTCTGCTGAAGCTAATTGAGATCAATTGATGACAACTGAGAAAGGTGAAACTAATTGATAGTGACTGTTTCTGGAGTCACGATATCGAAAGTGATTGAGTGGATGTTGCCAGATTATTTTTATTTTTTGCACTCATTTGACTGACGGCAACGTTGTTTTCAGTAACTTGTAAAAACATGCTTAAGAAAAGGCAGCCTAATATGGATATATATCTAAAAAAAAGTTTAAGATGCTTTTCGTAAAACAAACTAAACTAATAAAATTATTAACTGAATGAATAAGATTAAATTTAAATTTAATAGATCAACTAATGAATGAATCAACTAATGACTTTAAATTCGGAAAAATGAGAAATTTTTGTAGAAAAATACACAGAATACACCTATATTCTATAAATTGTAATAATTGCATTGTTATCTCCTGTTTTGTTTGGTTAGAATACTTTTCTATATATGCTTGTTTTATTCCTGAAATTTTCTTTTTATGTTAAAATAAGTATTTTTATTATTTATGATGACATAGCTGCACATAAAAGGTTCTAAATTATACAACAGAAAAAGTAAAATGATTGAATATCTGAGATACACAATTATAATCACGATGATACTTTTCTTTTTTAAGTAAGCATTGAATAACTTTCATGTCCGTAGAAAAATAAAGTCAATAAAGGGTCATAAAACCGCATTTGTGTTGTTGTTTTATAACAGCATTTATTATTATACTGGATAAGTGTTTGGCAAAAGGAAGAAACATAAGCGCAAAATCTGTTTATAAGAAAAATATTATAGCATATTACAATGTGGAGGATTTCGAAAATATTGATTTAAATAAATTTATCTTGCATAAAATAACTAATTAATTCATTTTATGCTTAAAATTGTTTCTTGAAGATTACAGGAGAAATTTAGCAAACCAAATATTGCAAAAATAATTTAGGCATCTGAAATAAGATGGCTTGGTAATAGAAAAGAAAACCCAGCAAAAAAAATGAAACTCACATTTCAAAAGCAAGCAAGCAAGAAAAAAATGGAATTTGAGACCTAGGATGAAGTGGCTGAACATTGTGGAAAGAAACTGTAGGATACTTCATTCAAGAAGAACCTACCTATATGGTTTTAAGACTATTTTAGTTCCTGAAGTGCCCTACTCTCCTGCTGAACCTTAACTGCAGGCTCTAGTAAGCAGCTGCTCTCCCCCCCCCTTTATTTTACACACAATGTTTGGATTACACTTGGTAAAATGCATCAGTGGTATACGATATAAAAGCAGTTACTTTACAATAGTTTACAATATCTCACAATATTGTTCTTAGTAACATTTTACCGTACATACATATGCTTAACACATTCATTTTTTAAACAATTTTGAAAGTTTAAAAAATAAGTTAATGAATATTATCTGAAAACAAACTTTAGGCTTTAAAATGATAAATATTTTAAAGTGATTTTGAAAATTTTAAACATAAACAAATTTAGGCTTTAGCAACATTTTTTTTTTTACTTTGAAAGCATATATATACATATTACCGTGTACAGACGCTTAGGGCACATTGGTCTATATGCTCGTAGGCCTGTCAGATGTGTTCCACTTACCGCAACTCACTGTCGCCTGCGATTAACCTGGAGTAGAGAGCATGCATTGTGGACACCGCAACAGTGGTCTTGTGTGATGTTTTCCGACGAGTCCAGGTTTAGTTTGGAGTCTGATTCTCGCCGGACATTCATCTGGAGAGCGCCAGGTACCCGTTACCACCAAGAGAACACCATTGAAATACACCGTTACGGTGGTGCAGGATGGCTCGTTTGGGGAGGAATTATTCTTGGTTCCAGAACTGACCTGCATGTTCAGAGTGTAACGATGACAGGCCACATCTATCGGGATGTCATTCTGGAACAACATGTACGTTTGTTTCGGGTCGCCATGGGTGCTGAATTTGTGTTTATGGATGACAACGCCCGTCCTCACCGTGCAAACATTGTAGACGAATGCCTTCAATCGGAGGATATCACCCGTATGCATTGGCCAGCATACTCACCGGACTTGAATCCAATAGAGCATGTGTGGGATATGCTTGGCCGACGAATTGCAGCCCGTCAACCCCCTCCCACCTGTCTACCGGAACTTCGGAGTGCATTGCTTGATGAGTGGTGTAATATTCCCCAAGATCAGATTGATCATTTGATACTCAGCATGCCTAGGCGTTGTCAGGCCTGTATTGCATCGTCCGGGAGACATAATCCGTATTAACCATCCTACTAACCATGTTATACTATTTTTTGTAAATAGGTTCTTTTTTGAAATTTGCTCAAGGGAGTAAAACTTGCAATTTTTATTAATTATGTCAAACATATAGCATCTTTTTTGCTCTTTACTTTTTGTATAATAAATAGACTTTACAAATAAGTCAAATTTGTTTTGCTTCTTTCTCTTTCTTTGCCTGAACTTCATTATCCTTAATTTATGGACATGAGTGTACAATAGTGTAATGAATGCATATTGGATACAATTGTGGAAGGGTGGTTAAAGAACGTTGGTGTCAATAGGTGGTGCCCACACAGTGGCTTCAGATAGATCAAGATGATAGAACCTGACGGAGACAGCCTTGGCCGGTAATCAGCTGTAGAACATAAGAAGAAGATAAATCAATGAATGTCCTTGCAATTCGCTTGAAACACAAAGGTTCCTTAAGTAACAAATAATATATCGTTTAAATACAATTTAAAATGTACACTGTCTTATTTCAGTTATTACTTAAAATAAATTTTGAAAATATACCTTTAAATAAAATCATTTCCAAAATACGTACATTTTGTTTCATTTTATAAGCCTTTTCTTAAATTATCAATGAAAATAAAGAAAACAAGGAATTAAAACATTTTCTAGAGAAGAAGTTTAGATACCAGAGTGTTTGGGTACATTTTAAAATAAAATTGATAGTCTGTTTTAATTTCATAAAATGTAAAAAAAAAAAAAAAGAAAAAAAAAAAAAAACTGTAATTTATTCTGTAAGCACTTCCTCCAAAATTTCGAAAATTCTCGCACAATGCTTTTAAAAAGTAGCTCTAAATGATTTCCTCTTATGTTTTTCTAAGGAAATTCTACTGGGAACTTAAACACAAGAAAGTATTAAGTAAAAATTACTAAACTTATGACAGTGATTGATGGTCTCATTCTTTACAGAAAGTGAAGTATCGAAGTAATTGATAGTTAGTGACACGCTTTAATTACTGTGAATAATCCTGTGAATATCTAAACAAAGCACGTAAAAATATATTCAGGTATTTTATGCGTTTAAATATTTCTTTCATTTCGAAATTTTAGGTAGGTTTAGAATTTGAAGTAAATTATTCTTTAAACGAAACTTATTGAAGCATGTGAAAAAACTCTTATTACTGTCTTGAACTTTCCATAATAATGCTTTCAGTGAAAACTTTATTAATATACAAAAGACTTCAATTAAACAAAAAAAATCTGGAAAACCAAAGAGCGTAAAAGAAGCTCAAAATTTTAATCCATATAATACTTAAATGTATACAGATTTTTGTTTCTCTTTTCTCTTTTTAGGGAAACTTGACTTTTCTTTTTATTAAACTATTTAATACAAACGTGGAAATATTTATCCATACATTAGGCTTTAACTATGTTACATATTTAAGTGCTGTTTGTATATAATCTAAAGTAATGCCAATAAATCTTGAACGTTCAACATAGGGTAAACTGTCCAGTAAATGAGCACTTACGATCATAATATATATATATATATATATATATAACACGTTTTTCTTTCGGTAGCTAAATTGAGAGAACGGCTGGGTGTAAAAACTCGGTTGAGGTGTCTGAAGAAAGGTCTCGGCCCATAGATGTGCCATCAAAAGAGAAAATCAGAAAAAGTCCAACGGTTTAGGCGTGGCGGAACGGCAAAGGTGGAAATTTTCGCCATAGAAATAACATTGTGGTTTATTAAATACATTTGGCAGTCATAAAATTTATCTTTATTCTGGGCTTTATCGCTTATTTCCTTAATTTTTTTCTGTATATTAATATGAAGCAAGTTTTTCCCGGTATCAAATAAAATTGAAAGAACAGCTATGTATAAAAATTTGGTTGAGGGCTCTAAAAAAAGGTCTTGGTCCGTAGATGTGTCATCTAAAGAGAAAAATTTTAAAAGTCAAAGAGATCAGACGCAGCGGAACTTCAAATATGCAACTTTTCGCCTTAGAAATAACATTGTGGTTTATTAAACACATTTTGCAGTCATAAAAAGTCTTCTTCATCTTGGCGCTTAATCGCTTATTAGCACTAGGGTGCTATTTCGTTCACGCCCAGACTACTTTGTCTACTCGACTCTGTCGACATGATTTGTGGGCAGGTTTTGTAGACATGATTTGTAGACAGGTTTTGTAGTAATGAACTGCCATGGTGAAAATCTTTTTAAACGTGTTTGCCACATAACGCGAAACGGGGGGGATTAGTCTGACAAGGTTTGCGATTTTTGATAATTGATCGCCAATTTTTTGGGAAAAAAAAAAAAAAATCTTAAAATCCGAACCATGCCTGGCGATGGTTGTGAAAAAGTTTTAGTAGACAATTTTAATATAGATTTTAATTCCAAAGATGTGTTTTATGCTACGAGAAGACAAATACGGCACACTCATGGATTATGATGCCCATTCGGAACAGTATTTAAAATATTGAAGTATAGTTGGAATATGCTCGGCAAAGATTGTAAAACAGCTTTAATAGGCAATTTTAAGTTACATTTCGATTACAAAGATTGTTTTATGGAACAAGAAAGATTTGATTTCTATTTTAACACCCCCAGTCTCTCCAACCTAAATAACCGCCACTCTGTTGACTTTACAGTCATTTGTCTCGGGAATTATGCGCAAGTTTCAACGCTCCCAAAAGAACTTAAAGAAAATTAAATTAGCGATAAACGCACCAGTTAAGGAATTTAAAGACACTTAATTATTAAAACTACCTTAACTGGCAACCCAAATTAAATAAATATGTAATGGAATGCTGTACTTACAGTTGTTCCAAATCACTATGTTAATACTAAATTACGGTTGCCACGTACAAAAAATCGTCGTGGTAACTGCATAATGTTTCATTATCGTCATTTTGATGAGAGTCGGAGAGTTAAAGTAAAAATGAACCCAAGAAAAACGAACATGGCATACTCATAGATTATGATGCACATTCGAAATAGTATTTAAAGGGCAAAGTTGGAAGATGCTTGGCGAAAATTGTAAAACAATCTTAGTAGGCGATTTCGAATGCAAAGATGTGCTTATGGAACAAGGGAGAAAAATACGGCACACTCATGAATAAGGATACACTTTCCAACTTACAGGAATAAGCAAAGAAAATATGGAGGATGCATGGATTATGATACGCTTTTAATATGTTGTACTTTAGTGAGTAGTTAAAATCTGGAAGTGTTTCAGATTTCCTTACTCTTTTATTTAATTTTTTCTATTTAGTCTTTAATTTTTCTCTATATATAATAAAGTATCCGTCGAATTCGACGGGTTTCAGCTAGTTTCTATTAAATGTAATTTATGTTAAAATTTGGACAAACTAATAATTTAATGCATTTGGCTTCTTGAGGAGTCGAAATAAACATTGACCAAGTAAAATTGTCCCAATAAATGAACAGACATTGACATTATAATGTTTATTTATTGTATGAACGTAATATTTCCTAGTGAAGAACATAGCTCAATACACATCAACAAATGGTAATGTTCCTCATAGAAAGACATGTGACCCGTGAAACCAGTAAAGCGTAAAAGATCTTTCTATTCCATGTAAAGAAGGTACTATTGCCAATCCATAGACTGAAAAGCTCTTGAAACTGCTTCATAAATTATGCGTACAAAATGTTTATTCACTGGGTTCGTTCACAGGGTTTGTACACTGGCTAGTCGGCCTACCCTACATACACGAAATTTTTGATGAATAAATCTGGTCTTGAACGGCATAATAGTATTAGCAAAAGGTATCATGTCAGCTTGTAGTTGTGATAACTTTGATGCCGAGATGCATGATATCTTTACGGCTCTTCGAGCCATTGAAAATTTACTTCAAGAGAAAATCGTTTGATTTGGGGATTCCCAGGCTACCATTTATACAATTACCAACTGCAGTTTCGACCCTACATACCCTGAGTTGGAGTACAGATTACTGATTACCTTCCTAATTGATACTGGGGAGGATATCATATTACAATCTATTCTCAACCATTGTGGTGTACCTGGCAATGATAGAGCTGATGCTCTCACTAAAGTAGTCTTGGCCAATCTAATACATATGTTCCGCTTAGAAATGTCAGACTATTAAAGAACACATCTATAAAGCTAGTCTCTGCCATTGCAGAGATGTTTGCTGTGGAAAAAATGGTCTTCCTTATTGAAGAGAAAGACCTGTGCCTCTTTATCAAGAGCTATTGCTAGTGTGGATTGCTTCAGATTCGAAACAGAACATGATAATTTACAACCCACCTATTTCGATTCGATCTTGCTGACTCTCCAGATTGTGTTGTTTTACACTTCTGCTTCAAATTATTGAAAGCACATTTTTTTTTCGTTCTGATACGCAAGGTGTGCTTCTAAAGACTCTCTCTATTACTCGAAAGTGTTTAGGCAGAGGTAGTTTAAAAAAAAAAAATGTTGCTGTAGTTTTTGCCAGGTGGCTATCTTTGATAGAAGAAGTTGATCTGTAAATGCATTATTTGAAAAGCCTGACAGAAAAGAAGATTCACTGTACATTGCAGAGGAATTGAAGAAAAAATGCTGTGAAGTTGCCTCTTTGCTGTCAAGTTTGGGACATCGGTATAAAAGGAGACTATATGCTAAAATAATTGGAAATGAGTCAGATAAATGAATTCAGTAATTAAAAAACCTGAAACACTTTCATAATTTAAATACGCACTACAGTACTATGTATTAAGAGTGTATTATAATCCATGCGTCATCCCAATTTTTCGTCCTCATTCCATTAAGTTGAAAAGTGTATAATTATCCATGAGTATGATACGTTTCTTTTTTTTTTCCCCTTGTCCCATAAAACACTTCTTTGGGTTTTAAATTTGTATTAAATTAGTTGCGTACTCGTTCTTTGGACGGAAAGAATATTTTTTCTTGTTCATATGATTGTAATTAACTTGCTGATGCAGAATCTCAAAAACTGTTACATTTTTTGACGTGCGATATAAGCTGTACCTTACCAATGGTAATTATAGATTACACATGGCGAAACAACAAAATAATGACACAAAAAACCAATGTCAGCGTTACTTTCGATCTAAAGGAAAAAATGCAAAAATGTGTTTTGCAAACAAATCTGATAATTTTTAAAAATCCTCATTACTACCGAACAAATTTTTGTATTCAGACTTCTCTTAAGAAGTTCATTTGTGGTCTTTCGATCCCTATATTTGGAAACCCGATTCTTGCGGTACCAAACCGAATGTATAGTTATACTCTTTGATAACAAATATTTATTTTATTTTATTGCTCAGCCTACCGACTGTAGACCGTAAAAGATGAGAAATATTTTGTGTGTCCCTGTATATTAGTGCTATTTTTATCTCTCTCAATGGGGAGTATGCAGTTATACACTCCAATAATAAATATTAATTTTCTTACTACTCCCACCTCCAATAGACCTGAAAAGATGTGTTTTTTCCTATTTTGTGTGACCCTGTTTATTAATGCTACGTTTAGCGTTTTCAATGAGGATCATGAAGTTATATGCTTCAATAATAAATACGACTGACAACCTTATTGAAAAATAAAGCGAATAAGTGTCGACGTAATTCCTGTCCACAAATTCTGCCCACAAAATATGTCCACAAAATTACGTCGACATAAAAACCCAGAGTGAACGAAATAGCACTCTAATGCTAATGAATACATAATTTGAAGCTTTTCTTTAATTATGTTTCCCCACGAAGTAAGATTTGGAAAAATATCTCAGGACATTTTACTGAATGGCACATTATTCGCTATCACACTTCCGGCAAATGAAACAATTAGTCTTTATACGAAGATTTCTCTGACATTTTTGAGACATGGCAGACGATGTTTGTAATGCGGCAAGAAGAAAAAATTGTTAAAATTCTAAATTTGAAATCTTTTACAGTCGTAGACGATGATTGTGGCAACAATTGTAACTTATCTGCCTTATAATTGATTTTGAAAGAATGGAAAATTGATTTGCGGCGAAAGCATTATCGCGCTGAAATTTTCTAGGGTTTTAAAGTGGGTTTCAATCAACAAGAATGCCTTCGAACTGTACTATTAGAATTTGAAAACGAAGCGCCATCTCGTGTTACTGTATTCAGATGGTTCCCAAAATTTCGTAGAAGTCGAAGTTCTCTCCTTAATAAAGAATATACATGAAAAACCTTGTCCGCATATCCACAGAAAATGTGTGAATCACACGAAAAATGTTATTCGATGATAATCACTGCACTTACCAAATGATACAGAAGGAGCTTAGAATTGGATCCGCAGCTATACATAAAATTATTCATGAGGAACTGCGAATGAAAAAATTAGTTCGTCATTGGGTACTCATAATTTAACAGAACATCAATAGGCGGAGCATGTCAGAACCTAAAAAATCCCTAAAACTCTTTAACGATGTGGGCAGGCGCGTAGCCAGGAAAATTTTTCGGGGGGGGGGATATGAACTTATATGTGTATAAATAGACGGAATTTCCTCACTAATCCAAACATTTCTGGGGGGGATATATCCCGATATACCCCCCCCCCCGGCTACGCCCCTGGATGTGGGTACCACTTTTTTTAAAAGATCTAACTGGTGATGATGTGAACATACCGTTTTTTGACGTTTCCACACGTCAAGAAGTAAAGTACGTAAGTACGGATCTCTGAAGATGACTCCAAACAGCAATGGTGAAAAGACAATGAGAAATGGAAAAAATGATGTACGTCGTTTTCTTCAGAAGTACAGGATTCGTCAAAGCCATCAAGCTGCACTGACAGAAGACAGTTACAGCTAACTGGCACACCACTAATTGTCTTCCAGAATTTTTTCAAGAAATTAATGTAAGGGAACAGAAGGCAAGATTCACAGTGGAATTTATTGAGCAAAAATACATCAAAGTGGTACAACATCCATCCTATGATCTTTCTTTATTTGACATTTGGCTACATTTTAATCTAAAGAAAAATTTTCTTGGTCGTCGGCATCACCCCGAAGATGAGATTGATACGGCTGCAAGGTCATATTTTGCATCGCTTCCAATAAATGGATGGTTTAAGGCTTTTAAACTTAGGAAAATTCGCTTACAAATTGAATTTATGTTGAAGGGGATTACTTTGAACACTTCTAAAATGTGATACGTTTAACTTGAAAGCAAGCTTCATTGTGACCCTTGTATTACTGCAATTTAAATTCATTTCCCTCTTGACTACTTCATGCAAAATTCAAAGCCTGCGATTAACATTTTGACGTTCAACCGATGAGGCATTGTTCTCAAATCACTTTTGTCATCCTTAGAAGACAAATTTTTCTGTGATTTTTACTTCCTTGTATCAAGAAGTAATGCAAAGTGTGGTGATCGCGAAAAATTTCTGTAGTCAGATTTTGACGGAAAAAAACGATTTTGGCAATATCTAAATTTACTTTGATGTGTTTTTGCAATGAAGTCTCACCGGACGCATGTTATTTATGCACGTATGTATGCATGCACGATCTATTCTGAGCAACCACGAATCCATTTTGATTAGTTTTTTTGTGACGTTTTAAAGTACGTATATATACTTAACATGCATAACTCAAAAACTAGTAGGCGTAGAAAGTTAAAATTGTAGATACAGGACTGCTGTAACAGTTAGTTTTGTACAGCTTATTTTTATTGCAATGGATTGCGTAACTTATTTACAGGATCACCCCGAAAATGTTCGATACATTAAGTCCATCGACTGATTCTATTCATTATATTCCCAAAAAATTTGAAGTCCGTCATTATTTAGGGCCCCTAGTGACCTAAATACGTTATGTCGTTCCTATATATGACCTCTATAAGTTATGTCGTTTCGAAAATTCACAAAGCATTTTCAACATTCCGATCGGAAAAACAAAAAGTTATAATCACAGTGGGGCAGTCCCGATAACGGAAATCGACCCACTTTGTAGACAGGGGATGGGATTTTCTCTTCCCGTGTTTCGAAACATGAAGCACACAACACTTTCGCATTATTTCCCTCGAATAGTACATGTTTTCGTTTTACTTCGTGATCAAGTAAATACTGGTGTTCAAACACGTTTACAGGTATTGTGTGCCACAACAATTGATTTCCTTTCACGCCTTGGGTTTGTAATGTCCCGAAAATTTCGATGAAACTAAAAGAAATCTTTCTGCTATCTCAGTCTAATAAAAACTAGAAATCAAAACTAAAAAAATGCAATTAGACGTCCTGATAACGGACTGACCCGCGCATTTATAAAAAAAAAATATGGAAAATTTGCGTAAATATTGATTTTAAGGGTGAAAATATAAATTTCCAAAGAAGAGATAATTTCGATTTTATAAAGCCTTTTCGCGATAATTCTGATTTTCCTCCATCTTGGTTAGAGCCAAAACAGTCTAATCTTTTTAGAAACATATAGTATTTAAATATTGTTTCTCTAAATTAATACTTTTGAGACTTCAGTAATCATCTGGACTGTGATTAACAAAGAACGAATTGCTCTTGCCTATACCAGTTGCACTATCTCCAGGTCTTTATCGAAAAAAGAAAAAATATTACGTTTTCCTACTCAGAGTAAATTCCAGTGTTTTGATATGTACTACATGTATTGAGCCTGTTTCAGCCCGTTACTATCATAATTTAATTGGGTAGTGAATGAGTATTCAAGGCAGATTGAGATTATTAACAACGACATTCTTTAAGCTCAAAATTTATATCATAGGAAAGAGCGGAATCTCTCCAACAGAAGAAGTCAGCGCCTTCACGGTAAATATACGGTAACATACATACACGGTAAACATACATGAATGTTAATTTGTTAGAATCCAAAGAACTACATTTTATTCCAGTAGTGAAATTTGGACATGCCTTCACAGGAGGGGACTTCACTTTTCTTACGGAATGTATGTGCCGAAAGTCTATGAAAAACTCCACCAATTCTAGTTTCTAACACGTTTTAACATATTTTGTTATATATATTATATGCAGGGTGTTCATAATTAAAGCTTCCCTATTCCAGAAAGGTGTACAGCTCTACTACACATGCCGAAAATGAATGAACCTAATAAGACCATGGCAAGAGAGATGATTTGCTAGGGTAAAAATATTTGAAAAAATCACCACCAGATGGCCCAGTCTGCAACTTTTAAATTCAAATAAAACCGACAAATGAACATTCTAAAACGGAAAAAAAAAACTTGAAGACGTTGAGGCGCAGATGTTCTCCATGTATGGGCAACCTTTGGAAAGAGGCGAGCTGAACTTTAGGATGTTAGCGAAGTCGCGAGCCAAACTTTTATATGTTAGCGAAGTTGCGGGCCGTACAATCGGTATTTATATGAGATTTTGAGTGGGTTATATGAGTTTTATATGAGGTTTTGATATGTTCAGCCGCCCGAATCAAAAGTCGGTGCGGGTGGCAGTTGCCCATATGTATTCTAAATTTCTTGTAAAAAGCCATCTTTTGGGGAATTTTTAAACTATTTTTTCTCAAACTTATTCTCTGTCCCATGGTATCATTAAAGTTTTTGCAAATTTGGTAGCATTCTGAACTAAGAACAACCCGTTAAAACGCACATACACATATATAAGTATGAGGGTGTTCACAATCATTGTGGACCAAGTCCGTATTTTTTTAAAATAGAGATAGTTCATGTCGAAGTAACCTAAAAACATGTTCTATTCACTGTCATAGTCAACCAATATATTAAACGTTTTCTCTTTCAGTAATGACCTTAATTTCTTTAATTTAGTTTACACGGAATTGGTTCAGTATGGTTGTGACCTCCACATGTGGATACATGTATGTATGCATGCACATATTATTAATTCTTTCTTTCTATTCAAGCATATTCTTCCTCTTTTCTTTTATCTACAGTACAGAATGTTGATTTATTCTGTGATTAATCTTGCGTAATTTTGCGATTCCAGTGTTGAATTCCCCTTGGACAAATATTTCAGGTTTAAAATTATGCCTTTGCTTCTCTTGTACTGTATTCTTCAAAACTAACTTATTACAAAGGAATTGGAGCATTAATAATCTATGTAAAAGTCATTATAAAGTCATATTAATAATATATACATTTAAAGAATGTATTATTTGCACTCTGTGCATTAGCTACTAGCAATTAAAGCTCAACGCGTGCTAAAAGTAATGCTATTTTTTCATTGTTTCAGTCTTCCACTCCCTTAATACCAGAAGACCTAGAGACACATTTTTATTTATCATGTATTTTAAAGACTCAGAACCTGAAACCTTTCCATAAAAGTAAGTAAACCAAATAAGTTGGAAAGCAGTGTAAATACTGAGCTCTCTATTTTTTTTTCTCCCTAAATTTCGGTTCATTATTTTAACTGCAATATATGAAAGTATCTAAATCATTTCTCTAAACTCTTCTTTCTGACACAGGCTGGATGATAAAACTGTCGTGAGTATGAAGAATATATTTTGAGCTGGAGACATGTCTTGATGGATGTACCCATCATAACGATGAAAAACGTTATTTCTTGGACAAAAAGTTTTATTATATAAAAAAAGTATTACTCTTCCTCGTATTTCTAACATATTTTTTGTTCCATATTGTAATAAAGTTATGTTTTTCGTGGTCTTTACGTCCAGGAAATAAATGTATTTACATTGGTGATTTATGCTTTCTTTTAGGGTAAAGAAAGGAACAAAACTGATACATTCGAAAGGATCCACAATTGTATCTACTACACTAAAACTGTAAAATGACAGTTTGTACTGCTTACTAGTGAAATTATTTTTAACAATGTAATTTCCGGAAATTTTCTTACAGCATGCATACTTTTCTAACTCGGAGTTTCTGAAGTTTGTGTCAAAATTACTACTGCAGAATCTCCAAATGCGAAAATAGCGTCATGTACTTTTTTAAACATATCCTTATTTAATTTCCATGATAGGCAATGTAGCATGTAAAAACATAAAAGTAAGCAAAAAATGTATCGATTTCTACATATATACGAAACTAAAGGAGAGATAAGTTATAACGCATATTAAAAGTATGTGGTGTGATTTCTTTTGCTGAAAAGAATCGTTATACATTCGCGAATAACTGAAATATAGGGTGTTTTAACCCCCTAAGAACTGTAATATTTGTACATGTAAAAGTATTGTTTGGGTTTAATCAAGTCAATATTCCCTACGTAATGAGATCTCCAACAGTAAGTACCTCAGTCTGCATTCCAATTTTAATAATGGTTTGTATGAACTAAAAGGAAAAATCATACGAAACTTCACAACAATATTGACTGAGCAATAAAAGATATGTTCTTCCTAAATATGCTGCGTCTCGATCATAGATGTAGGAATCTCTAAATTGAGCATAACGTGAGAAAACTTGTTGCCTCCAAATGGTAGCCATGATAGTGGCATGCGCAGAATGACAATAACTTAAATTTTAATGGTATTTTCAATCATCTTCGAACGATCTGTATTTTAAAAAGTACCCGTATCGAAATATTTTCCCTCGAATTTATCCAGGTTCGATACACTTAGTTGCAATATAATAAAAAGACGTTAAATACTTAAAACTATTTTATTAAACATATAATATTGAAACATTATTATAACGGGCGGTGGTGGCTCAGCGAAAATAAAATGTCGTCCTATATGGACAGTGCAATTAAGACGGAATGAATTAAAAATTACGCCAGCAGAGAATTACACATTTGCGAGAACAAAAACTTGGCTGATATCAATAACGCCAATTCCAGAGCAACCCTAAAAGTTAATCCAATAAAATTAAAATGACGTAATCGCGAGCAAATAATTTTAAAGATGTCGCAGGGCTACAAATAATAAAAGCGCCAACACCAAGCCAAAGGAGGGGAATCCAAAAGTACGTTGATTTTGCAAACGGACGCAAATATAATCTATTTTAGCACACCAGTCTGAAGAGACGAATAAACAAAAAGAATAATGCATACGGGAAAAGCGAAAATACAGATTTAAAAACCGAAATAGCAGAAAAATGAAAACAGAAGTGATTTAGAATACATGGTTTTGGATATATTACATTATATAAAGAAAGCCAAATTAAATGATTATTAAGTTAGATATGTGATCTGCATCACAGTTCTATTTTACATCGACGGCAGCCATGATAGTGGCAGAAATGGGGTGCGTTTTTGGCAACAAAAAGCACACGATTAGGAGCATTGGATGGGCAATCTAGATATTCCTAAATCTATGGTCTCGACTGAGTGAAATGACCATGTATTATAAGGAGCAATCAAATATAAAGTATTGATACTATATAACGAGCATGGCGTGGGAATCAGTTAGGTAGACGCGTGTATATAGATGTGTCCTCTTTTTGGGATTAGGAAGGACCTGTTTTAACCTTCAGCGCTATGCCACTTGTCTGATCGATATGTTTAAAGTGATGTCAAAGATTTACTTTCACTACATTGCGTATGAGGCCGGGAAGGACGAAAAGCGACGATAATTAACACACAGCGATACGAGGAATTGTTTTTTATTATTGCCAGAAAGTCCTGTCCTTGCCAGCAAGCACAGGAATGTGACGTAGATATCTCCTGATGTCATTCTCCTATTTTAGGAGCCCTAAAAAAGAATATTCGTGGTCATGGATTTTCTTCGGACGAAGAGGTGCACGCCCCAGCCCAACCATGGCACCATAGGCAGCAGAAAACATTTTTTCCTAGAAGGAATTGACTGACTTGTCTTCCGAAAATTACAAACTGATTACAATGCTTATTAAATTACAATGAAAACTACAATGCTCTAATTACAATGCAAACTGTTTACTTCTGAGATAATGGGCATTTTATTTTATTTTTTTTTCCATCTGTCTCGACATTTTTCTGCCACTTTATTTTTTCGAAAACTGTGACGTTTTTAATACCGTACAAGCTAGTAAAGTGTAACTGATATCTAGATACTTCTATTGTTGGTGCGCATTGGTGTCCAGAATTAAGTTTAGAAACACATACATAACCTGAAAGACTGAAGATATATAATGGATTTGCTGCAACGAATTCGGCACAGAAATGTGCATATTATTATGAGTGAAAGCATACAGAATATTATAACAAAGAGAAAGGTGAAGTGCTAATTAATGCAAGGTTGTATGGTCCAATCAAAAATGGTATCAAAAATGGTCCAATCAAAATGACATTTTTTCAACAGTGCACACCCTCTTTAACAGCAAGTATGAAACCATGTTGTGAGATTTGAATATTGCAGTGCATGGTAGCCACATACAATATAAGGGGGACTTTTCACGAGATATAAAAAATCACGATATAGACTTTTTTTGACATAACCCTCTGTATTAACTAACAATTCACCTTCTTTTGATTGTTATCTTGCTGTATGTATTTTTTCCATAATAATATATTTATTTGCCAATTTTTTTTTTTTTTTTACAATAAACCTAATATTTTTTTATGTTATTATAGATTTTTTGTATAATCTTAACTTTGGACACGAACAATCTGTACACAATCTGTACATCTCATCGCTTAAATACATATAAACTACTTATTGATGTGTTTAATTTTTATACATACCTGAGCAGGTATCACCCAGCAAGCACACACAGCAAGCACACACAGCAAGCACACACATTCTCTGAACGTCTATTAACGTTCAGAAAACTTCTTCTGGACGTTAATAGACGTTCAGAGAACCTGTGTGTGTTTGCTGGGCAGTGGTGACAAAATGAGAACACTCAAAATCGAGTGTTTTATGTTTAAAGCTAATCAAGTTTTTTCCAAAATAGCACCCATAGATAAAAGATACTTCAAAATGACCATCTTGAGTAGTACAAATGGTGCTGAGTTCTTCAGTTGCAAAAGCTTACAACCTCTGTGCAGAAAGGAGCGTTAGCACTGCCTATATGCAAACGAATTACACCAGGTTCTGAATTTCCTGTCTATGTGAATGATGAATCTCCTTGCAGCTAAAGAACTGGAGACATTTTCTACTACCAAAAACGATGATTTTGAAGTATCTTTTAATCATGCGAAATTATTAATTAGTTTTAACTGAATTATGTGATATTCCAATGTCAAAAATAAATTACTTCTATTTTTTTAAATACTTAAAGCATATGTGACGTAACGTTCTTGAGGGGTTCTAAGAGACATTTTATTTCTTTTCTCTTTTTGTTATATGAGCTTGACATATTTTTGATACAGACTCGTGTTCATTAAAATTTGAAATAAAAAGATCTCACAACAATGAAATTCGGATTACTCTTAGTTAGTCATGTTTCACCTTTCAGCGCTCAATCATACTGTACATTCACTGAGGCATTCACAGCATTTATGAGAATAGCTGTTAATATTATGAAGATGGATAAATATGCATTTATAAATATAAATATATAAATGCACGCACTGTCTAGTTGCTGGTCATCGCGTTACTCAGTCAGAACTGATCTGATTTTTTAAAGATTTTTCTCTTATGTCTGTACCATTTTTGGAATTGGAATGCAGATTGAGCAACCTACTGCTAGCAATCTCATTGCGTAACAATTCGTTCACCATTTAGTTACATGAGCTAAGTGACTTGATGGAAGTGGATTTGCACAACATCTATCTTACGCGGGTGGACATCACTGCTAGTCCACGACTCGGAAATTTTCACTCACAGCAAGAAGCGCCAGCATTTAATAATTCATTAATTTATGTTGGAAATGGTAATATACAGTTATAAAATAGTTTAAAACAGTTAGAGAGGTATTTATAAATATCTAAAATATGTGCATGTGTTTCGCAATGTCGTATACGCGAAATTTCACCTAAATTTCAAATTATTTCATCATGCAAAAATGTACTTATAACTAAATTTTAGTTCTAAGTTCGTTAAATACATTTTTTTCAGGCATTATTTGCTTAAAGGATCAAAAATAAGCAAATATAATTTATAGATTTTCAACTGAAATAACTTTCTAGAAAAAAAAAGAAGAAAAAAATATATAGGTGTAGAAAAAATAGAATTTATAGGATATATAAATCAATTAGAAAACGTTCACTTGCAGTTTAATTTTAAAATAATGCAATTTTCCATATGTAAGCTAAGTTAAAAAAGAGTAATATATAGTGCAGACTCAAACAATAATAAAAATTGCATTGATGTCGTTCAAAATATTCTTCTTAAAATTTATTTTTATTTTTCAGGTTTTTCGAAACTCATGCAGTATGCTGAGCACGTTGGCTGTTGAATTATTTTATTACAACTCATATCTTTTTCCCAATTCAGTGAGCATTTTGATAAATTCTTCAGAGGTTTCAACTGTTCGAATACTATCTTGACTAGTGTGACACAAAAAGCGAATATAAAACCCTGTCTGAAAATCCAGATTCTGAAATATGTATTACAAATCTAAAATGAAATTTACCTTAAAATAAAAAGGTTATATTTCAAAATTCATTTCCGTCTTCAATCTTTTTCTATAGTTGAGAAATAAATCGAAGTAATTTAATTCTTTCCCAAATCCGTAAGATGAAAGGAAATGTTAGAAGAATCCATCAAAATATTTCGTTGTCTCTGAAGTTTGAGATGACTCAAGTTTGAATGTAGGTGAAGATGATAAATTATTTTTCTCTTCTTACTCAATTAAAAAAAAATATCTTACTTCGATTAAAAATTATGATAGTACAAAACCTGCCATAACCGAAATATTTACTAATTATTACTCGTCTTAAACGGAATAATATTCTGATCATAAACATTTAATCTAAACCCCCATTTCAAATGGTAGTATAAACTGATAAATAAGCGGAAAAGTGTTCTTTTATGCAATGTATAATTCAGAAAATCTTAAACATTTCTAAGTATATCATTATTATTTAACTATTAATAGTTTTGTAATTAAAATTCTTTCAAATATTCAAGTATTTTGTTTTTTAGCTGAAATTAATAAATATGAACTTTGATCGGGAAGATGCGTAAAATGAAGTTTAATTTATTTAAAAATAGATTTAATTGGGTTTTAATTGAGAAAAAAATGATATTTTTTTATAGTTATTGATGAGTTACGTTGAATTAATCTACAATTTTGACATAAAACTGTTTCATAAAATTGCTTTCTGTAATCATTTAATTCACCGGTAAACAACCTTTTTTTTTGGTTTCTGTTCTCATGCTTAGATTCTGATTCTAGACATTGAAAAACACTTAAATTTTCATTTTTAGTTCTTAAAGTTTGCTTTTGTCTGATATACATCGATAAGTATACTTTAATTTATTTCATAAATGAAAGATGGCAGCACTCTCATTAACCTGAAAGTTAACTGTATTATTATTTCTAACTCTGTAGTATTTTTTGTAGTATTATTTTTAGTATTATTAGTAATATTAATATTTGTTTGTATTATTATTTGCTCATACGAACATAAAAGAAATACGAAAAATATTCACTTTTAGACATTATTTTCTTATTATTTTACATTTATATGTTATTGTTTATCACAAATCTTGAGTAAAAAAGACTTTTATATCCATCAAAAACTTTTCTGATCATAATTTAGAGTGGAATTATGAAAAAGAAATATAAAAATCACTGATTTGGGCCAAAAAATTGAAAAATTGGTTTAATTTCTACAAAATCAAACTTTCATTTAAAAAAAAATTTCCTTAGTTTTGGTGTAGGAGAAACTAAAATTTAACATGTAGAAGTCCGACCCGAAAATCGTGTTGACCGGTGTAATTTTTTTAGAAATTTTTTTCGTGGTAAGTCTTACATTCTTTATCATTTTAGTGTTATAGTATGCATTTCCCAGACACCACATAAGCTTAAATCGAGCTTGGCATTTCTTTAAATTTGACGTATTAATACAAGCTTGAGAGTTCAATTCAATTTAAGCTTGCAGCAAACTTGGAGCAGTCATTTGAGCTGTCAAGCTTGAATAAAACTTTATTACTACTTGATTTGGAAAGCCACATCCACATAACAAATAATTTATCATCTGTCGTAAATGTACTTGACCATAGAATTAAAAAAAAAGATTCTATTTATCCAAATATTGAAATTCTTCAAAATAAAATACAATTATACTACAATTGATTTCAAAATCAGTCGTTTGTCTCGATTTTGGCCAGTATTGCCCAACATGAGTGTCGCGATATTGAAAGTTTTAAAACTTGCTCTTAAGTTTATATTATGATTATTTCCCTATTAATAGAGTCTCTAAATCACACTTAACATTATTTTAATTTTGATTCATCCCATGGAAAAAAAAAAAAGAAACAGATCAACACATCGGCCACTGATCGATCTAGCCGTAAAACGGCGTGATAACCATAACAGTCACTTCAAACTTTAGTCATATCAGCGCAACTTAGGTTGGCCGAGTGGTTAGGACGCTGGCTTCCCAACCCTTAGATACTGAGTTCAATCACGGACGCTTGAAGGTAACAGATTAAAATAACTTGAAATTTCAGCGTAGAGGGGGAAAATGCGTGGAAAAATAAAATATGTGGGGCGAGTTCGCCAACGGGCGCCCCCGTGTATTTAGGAAGTTTTTTTAGGAAAATTTTTTAAGCTTGGAATTAAGCTTGCTATTTCAAGCTAAATGCAATCTGGGCAAGTGTAAACTAGAACACTTGATTCAAGCTTGCATTAAACTTACACGCTTGAAAATTTCAAGCTTAATTCAAGTTTATTGACTTGATAAATCAAGCTTGCTGCAAGTTTGATGCAAGTTTGCTGTGCTGTCTGGGTTGTGCTGATGTTCACTGATATCGGGAAGTTAAGCATAATTGGTAGCTAAGTAAAATATATTTACTTATATGGCCAATATATTTACTATTTATCCCGATGTTCACTGATATCGGGAAGTTAAGCATAATTGGTAGTTAAGTAAATATATTTACTTCACTACCAATTATGCTTACCAATTATTATAGTAAAGGCAATCTAAGTCAGAACGTCGACAAGCATATTATGGGATGTAAAACAATAAGAAAAACAAGAAAATTAGGCAAAACACAATAAATATCGCTTTTACAACTAAAAGAAAAATATTTCCAAAAGTAATGTGCATAATAGTAAAATATTCGTAATACCTTTAAAATCCAGGCATAATGAAAAATTCCACTTCATTGGAAAACGAGCTCATTAAAAGAGTCATGCTACTGCTTAAAAAGGTTGTCAGACACACTGGCAAACAATTTTTCATAAAATCTAAAACAGTAGGGGCAAAATGTAGGCTTCTAATGTTTTAAATTTTACGGAGAATTTTTTTTCAGTTCCGAAACGGAGCCTCATGTCTAGCTGAATATAGTCTTGTGGCGGCACAAGATCACATCTGCGCACACAACACCCGTCAATTGAAGGTCGGTCGAATAGGTACCTTTCGGCCGAGCCGGATTGCGCCTCATTCTACCTTCTATAAGTCCCTGGGTTCAAACCCAGCTCTCGTCCCACGCTCCTCCTTTCATTGGCGACCCGGACAACGAACACGCATTCTCCTTCTCGATACAGCGACAGATGGCGCCAGCACCGCCCTCTTTCATCTCTCGCTCGGCTCTTCCAAAGTCCGCAACGAGCGGCAGCAACCTCACAAAGTCCGCAACGAGCGGCAGCAACCTCACAAAGTCCACAATGAGTGGCAGCATTCCATAATGCTTGGAATTTCGTTCCTCAGTCTCCGACTGATTCTCTAGGTGGGGGGGGGAGTAGTGTGGCGGCACGAGATCACCTCCGCGCACACAACACCCGGCAATTGAAGGCCGGTCAAATAGGTACCTTTCGGCCGAGCCGGATTGCGCCTCATTCTACCATCCATAAGTCCCTGGGTTCAAACCCAGCTCTCGCCCCACGCTCTCTCCCTTCAGTCTCAAAGCATGTCTTAAATATGATCGATGAGATTCAAATCATTGGAATGAGAGGAGTATGTTGAATTCTCGTCTGACTTTCCGTCCAAGATTTAAGTCTAAAAACATTATCGATCTTTTTTTTCTTTCCCAGCCGACCAGTACGTTCAGCGAAAATATCATTGAAAAAGAAACTGGCTGCGAAAGAAGCTACTCCGACATAAGTCTTTTGGGTATTCTTTGAGTGAATGTCAATTTTGATGATGAATGTGCCGACGATTACGTGAGAGTTCCAAATGACGTCCATTTTTGAAATTTATCAGTAAAGAACAGCATTCGCAGGGCATATTCCGTTTCACAGATGTCGGTCAAGCGCGCACAGCGACAAGGCACGTCATCTTCCATGATTAAGTCGGGAGCAGCACTTTAAAACAGGAGAGCGTAAAGTTTATGAACGTCAGACAGTTTAGCCATACAGACTCCATTTCATAGATAAGAGATCTGCGAAGCACTCCAGTTTGATAATTTTCTTATTGGTGCTTTTATACATTGTTACACTATAAATAACAAAACTAAAGACGTGTCTGTGTGACAAGATGGCCGTACGGTCTAAAGTGCAACGTTTAATCTCTGACCGTCGTAAAGCTACTATAAATTGTTCCCCGAGATTACACGGTTTGATATTTTTCTTCTGCTAAACCTAAAGAATATTTAAATTGAGCATTTCATGGAGAGAAACGAAAATCGATAGAATTTGTATGAGGAGTACGTAGTATTATGAGTTTGTTAAGCTAATATGGATTAAAGTGCAATATACCGTGTTTATAAGTATTTCGTATGAGATTAAAAGCTATTATTATGGTCATCATTTTTCGACAGGCGTCTTTTACTAATTAGACGAAAATAATCCTACGTTACATTAATATATCCAGCGGTAGTTTCCGCTGAAAAGACAACCAGAACTTATTCTGTAAAAAGTTTTATCTTACCTTTTTAATACATGTTTTGAGTTAATACTATATTTTTAGAAACAAAAATCCATTGGTAATGGCAATACGAAATTAATGGTACGGGATATTCAGTGAAAGCCGTCGATAGAAACACTTCCATTTTGTTTCCAACCTTTGAATTAATTAATAATAATAGTAATAAAAAATAACAACACAATAATACAACACAATCAACAAGTACACTATCTCCACTAATTTGTTTCCTACGAAACATAAATCTTCCTCCTCGGTAGGAACTTCCTCGTTCTTATTAGAGATAAAGAAGCCCGTCTCTCGAAGATGGGCTCTCTCCAAGAAATAAATCATTTCTCGGACTAATCTCTCACTCCGTCTGCCGTCTGGTGTGAACAGATAAGATTTAGGTATAAACCATGACTTTCATGACTCAATAACATTCGTCATTCTAATGGAATTCAAATAAAAACAGTGACGTGGAAACCATACAACCCTTGCGAATTAAGGTATTGGGACTGATTAATGTTTGCGCTTTTTTTATCTGTTCGATTCGGAGATTTTAATTAAGATAATGAAATTTGATGGTCGGATAATTTCTCAGACAATTATTCATTATTAATAATACGTTGCACGTTGACTCAATATTTCAGACTGCGTAAAATCCCCCAAGTGGTTATGAAACAATTTTTTTTTCACATGTCGCACTCAGTTTTTTAGAGATTTGTTAGAGGAGTCAGAGATACGTACACATACCCGCATAGTGGAGACGGGAAGCAATGACCAGAGTCGGATAATATAGTAGTTGACAGACTCACCCACGCCGTGTACCGAAACATTCGCATGTCTTGCACAGAATTTTGCAGTGATATAGAGACTTTTTGTTAATGGATAGTTTCCAAGAATAACTTTTTAAGTCACTTAAGATCTAGCGCGTTGCATGTACGTGAGAACGTATATGTATGCATGCGTTCAAATACGACTAGGTTTTCTGTTAGCACTGGCTATATGAGTATGTATGTAATTTTGGATTATGTGTGCAGATTGTGATTTTTGATCTGACTATGGGAACGACTATATAGGAGGTTATGTCGCCCACTTTTGAAAACAGAAAAATAACACCAGCAAGTACATGCTGTACCATAGCGACCAATATGAGAAATGTTTCAATAGGTGTTCAAAATTCTAATCCAAACAAAGTGTGTGCTGTAGCAGAAAATATAGTCTTACATGGTTTGGTTTTAATTTCTCACATGAATAAATGAAAATAGATGTCATTTTATTTATTATTTCAAAGCAATTTTTATTGTGCACGAATTATAATAACATTTTGTCACATTTCTATGTTATAGGTTTTATGTGTAAGAATCTTCATAGACCAGAATAACGATCGCTCTTCTTGTTGCCTTACTGGGGTTGTGCCGCCAACCCCGCTTTTTTTTGTTAAGAGAGAAAGAAATGTAAAAAAAAATTACTTAACAATCTCAGTAGTATTTAGCATACTTTTATGCTTTTAAATAATGTGTTTAAAATAAAAGTCATCATTAAAAGTATTTTCTATTTGTCTATTCAGATACATTTTGGCGCAGCATTTTTAGACCACTTCAAAGTGCCTTCATGACACAGATAGTGCGAAAAATTTATCATGTCAGATAGACGCAAAAAGTCACATGGTGCGGAATTACCCCGGTAACGGGCTAAGCACGCCACATAGTATTTTTCCTCAAACCTCCTTTTTATGAAACCCCATTTAAGTTCCTTAACGTGTTTAAGCCGCGTAAGAAACTGTAGAAAAAAATAATCCCTTTATTTAAAGCATTGTGCATTGTGCAGTTTAGAAGAAGTCGTTTTTCCTTTAGGAGGAGTGACTCCCCGGTATCCTATTCTATCTAAGTAATTTCTCCACATAAAACGTTGAAAACTGCAAATGTCGCAATATTGAAAATAATAATAATTTTTAAACAGATTTTTAAACAGAGGATCTAGGGGAAGGGTGGGTAAAATGGGGCTTTTGATTTCCCCTTTTATCAAGTGCCGCCATCTCTATGCCATTGCTATAGGTTGTGTATAGCGTGTCTACTTTTCATTACCATGTGGAATCCTGCTTACAAACTCACAGACAGATGCGATTCTGTGATTTATTACCTTTTACATTACCCTGATCTAAGGTAAGTGTAATGTTAGGATATTTTTTTAGATGCCCATGCAGATACTAACGTGGCAGTTTACACCTGCTAAAAATTAGAAATATATTCAGCGTGATTTGTTAGTTAGGCCTAGTTGTGTTTGAATGGCTTCTTCTAAGGGAAAACGGGGTATCTCGAGGCGAGGTTAAATGGGGTCCTATTCCCTTCTGCCTTACGCCTGTGGATCCTACGCTTGCAGAGCTTGCAGATCAAAAGAATGAATGCACGTCGAGGAAAGCAATCAATGATATGCACATAAGTGAAGCAGCAGGCACGAAAACCACTCTTGTGTTGATCACAGTGACTGCCTGTTGCCTGACATCCCCTACTATATCCACGATTTCTGATCAACCTTCGAGCTCCAGTTTTCTTTTCCCCATAAATATTCTTCCCCTAAACAACTAGATCTACGACTGCTAAAAGGGGGCGAAAGGCTGGCAAAACTGTAATCTTAACAAACAGTCCTTATAAGCAGAAACTTATCAACAAAAAGGAGGGGAAAAAAAAAGATGAGGAAAACTGGTGCGAAAACCTTGTATAGGCCTGTGACGAAGAAAAAAGGTTAGAAACTTAGGGGAGTTCACAAGCTAAATGACGTCACTTTGCTGCTCTACGAACAGATGACACATCATCAGATAGTGATTCAGATTATATAAAAGTTACATGCTTGTACTTTAGCTTCATATTTGCAAGATCAGCACGAGAAGGGTGGAACAAGAGCAGTGCATGTAAAAATTGGACTCATGACTTTTGAGCTGGTGTTGACGTGAATAATGATATGTTCACATGCGAACTGTGTACTATGCGAGCTGCGTATCCCATTTTGCCATTTCGCATAGGGCAAAATGGAGTAGTTTGCCGAAGTGAATATATTGAGATACAGATCCAAAAATATGCAGCATATTTCAGTACCGCGGAATAACAATTAAAATTGTAAAACTGAAATAAATATTAACTATTTATTTCTTTTCTTCACAGAGTTGTTGGCCAGAATAACATTAAGTATTCCATTTTTCCATTACTATGTATGCCATTGCTCTACTTATTTCAAATCTTAATATGGAGATTTTTAACATGCCGCATTCCTTAATTGCTGTTGATGTTTACCTATGCTCTATTTGTAGTAACACTCTCAAATACCTGCGCAACTTAAAAACATTCTGTAGACAGACGAAAATTTCTCTGGAGCATTTGTAATCAGGGACTTCATTTACTTCTTCTATGATTAATTAACTTGTATAATATATATTTCATTCCCTAAGCAATTTATATTTCAAGTTAATACATGTATTTTTTTCTTACTATTGATAAATAAATTTGGTACTGAAGGATATAACCGTGGAACGTTTTGTCCAAGAATTTTCACCCTAATCTGCAATTTAATGCCAGTAATGAAAACGACAATGCAATTCTCTAATACTTATTTCAACAAGTCTATTTCATTATATTAGATAGCCGTTTATTTCTCGAGTGTATCATCATATTTATTTCATAATATTTAAATGTTTTGACCGCCTTTGGCGCGGTCGACTTATAATACGTAAGTTACTTAAATTTTGATATTAAAGTATGGAAATTACAAGGAAGATCGGTTTATTTACTTTAGATAACGTACAAAAACACGTTTGCATCTTTAAAAGATATTACGTTTGAGTTTACCACTAATTCATTGATTTCCTTGCCATCAATAAAAGCTTCACAAGTACCCATCGATTTGAAATATGACCAAGTCATAAAGTTCTAATAATAGGCAGTACCGAATAGGCCGTAAGAGTAAAAGCAAAAAAGAAACACCATCTTAGCAGTTTAGTGAATAAACTCTAATTTAGTCATGAGGAATTGAACGAAAGTATGAAATTTCATTAGTCATTTGTCAATGCACAACCGTAATTAGTTTTCGATGTTTAATTATATTGGAGAATAAGTTTTTGACCATTAGTCAGCCTCTTATTTTGTCCAATAAAGATTCATATTCATTATAGTTAGTTTAAATTTGCAGTAATTACCTGTGACTCTTTTATTAAGTAATCTCGCTTGAAAAAATAAAATCATAATAGTTTTTAAATATATTTGCAAAAAAATACACTTATGTCTGGAAGTGGTCACAATAATAAAACATTATTTAAAAGTTATAGTTAGTTAATTGAGTTAGAAAATCCTACTAATATATAAATGTCAATGTTTGTAAGTATGTTTAATACTCTTTCACGCTGAAACAGTTTGTCGGATTTAGATGAAATTTGGAAAGAAGGTAGCTAATGTTCTGGATTAACATACAGGCTGCTTTTTATCGCGCGAAAAAAACTCTGTTCCTATAATATATGAAAAAACATTTTATTTAAAAAAAAGGAATGCAATTGAGCTTTTATTTTACAAAGCCGTCGACAGATGGCGCAAACTTACAGAAAACGCAGTTTTTAATAAATAAGACATAAGATTTCCGTTTTCGCAGGCAAATTTGAAATAATTGTTAGACGGTTTAATTTTATGTCATGAAATCTTAATGAGTTACGTGACAAACCATCAGCATGCTTTTTTTTTCACGGTGTGCAAAAATACAACCTTTTTAACAATTAGATCTGCAGCGTTAAATATACATTTGTGAGAAACCCATTGTATCACGTGACTGATGCTTTATCATCTTTATGATAAAGTAATGACTAAACGTCATTTTATCGTCTGTTACGCCTGACTTCGATAAAGAACACACGTAAATAAGTTTTTGAAGCTTAGTTCAGTTAAAATTGGGCATTTTTCTGCGCAGCTCTTTCGCATTCTATTTCTATTGTATTACATCGAGTAAAAGGTCAGAAATATCAATATTAATTTTGTTTAATCACACTCATGAATAATAATACTTGGAAGACGCATGGATTATGATACGCTTTTAATATATAGTACTTTAGTGCGTATTAAAATTCTGAAAGTGTTTCAGATTTTCTTACATTTTTTTTTCTATCCGTTTTTTTATAACGGCCAATATATCCAGAAGCTCATCAGAATTAATATAGGACGAATATAATTTGAACCTTTTCCTCGACCTGGTAAACAAGGTAAGCATCGCATCAGGCGCGTTCTTCGAAGGGGCATCATTTCGAGCTCAAAAACTAAGTAGAGCATAAAAGGGGACGTCTTTTCTACGTTAGCAGTAGGCACCCCTGTTTGTAATAATTTTAATTTTAAATTTCAGAATCTGAGAGATTTCAGTGACAAGGAAGTCGGTGTAAAACATGATTCTCTCTTAACAAGAATTATTCAGATGGTGAAACAAATCTTCGCTGGAGGTGGCTAGCTTTGAATAAAGATTAGCTTAATTAAAGCACGTTACGCATGTTTAACGCCTTCAGTCGCAGTAACTTGTATTGATTACAGCCAGCAAACATTGAACTTTTTGATTTTTCAAGCTATTATTATTATTTTTTATTAGTATTGGACATTCAACAGTAACCTTATTAACACAGTTATTTTATGTCTCATGATAACACCTGCCAATCAGTTGTTTAAAATAGAGTTAAACAATTGCACCTGATACACCTCAAGTCCGTGCAAACTAGTGGTGCAGTCCTAAAAAGGAAAGTGGGGGACGCTCAGTTTTTGAGGTATTTAACTTAAGCATATTTTAGTAGTTAAATGTAATTATTGTTAAAAACAATAAACAAAATTAAGTCATAAATTTTAATTACTTATGAATGATTAGCATACTTTAATGTAATTAAATAAACTTTGGTTGTAAAAAAAAACTATCTTTTGATAAACACAATGATACTAAAGAAGTCATTTAGTTCCATTCACTAAAAAATTATAGCAACTGTATCCAAAATAAGTTTAATTGTAACATGTACTTTTAGTGACAGAAACATAATTTTGGTAAATAAGTCCAATTATATACCGGAATTACAAATAATACTATTATATAATTCCGGTAATAGCAAATTTTTATAAATGAAATTATACTCTTTCACATTTTTTGTATAAATAATTTATTCTTTTAAATATTTTTGTAACCATGCTTTACTACAGTGTAGGGAGTTTCTATATAAATGAGCGTAACGGTCTTCTGAGTAATGTATTTGTTGTGATAAACATACCTTATTTCTTACTATATGGTCTGCTGTCAGTTATTTTACCATGGAGACAAACAAGCATGAGGATGAAGTAACTCCCAAATGAGATAATTTGGATGAAAGTATTCTTGGTCTCTAAGTATTAACGTATTTTTACCTTTCTCTGTAGTATCACAAAGGAATGCGGATACCGAGCACTCAAAGTAATACACGGAAAAAATATTTTGTTGAATCAACAAAAATTTTGTTAAATCAATAAGATTACCCGGTTGAAACAGCGCCAACGAAATGTTTGTTAAATGAACCAAAGAATTTTGCTAAAATTACTAGGTTATTTCAACAAAACATTTTGTCAATTTAACCAAACAATTTGGTTAAAATAAACAAATGCTTTGTTAATTTCGCCAAACTAGTTCCTCAAATGGTTTAATTGGTTAAAATTAGCAAAGTTATTTGTTTTAAACAACAAAATGTTTTGTTAATTATATGTTCATACCTCATTTAATAAAATTGCTTTGAATTTACTATGTTATTTCTTCAACCCACCAAACCGCTGGATCAAAATTCCAAAGGTTAGACTAATTAATTTATTTATTCATCAGAATTCGATATATATTGTAGCGTTTTCATTTATCTACAATTTTAATTTAAATAAATTTAGATCGCTTTCTTTTTTGTTGTGTTAGTTCAAACACAGCTACACAGTCATAATCGCTTTTCGATGATAAAATAAATATGTATCTTTAATACTAAATAATACCCGAGAATGCAGTTTAAATTTAAGAAATGTTAAACAAGGCTTATTTCGTAGTATTACTTTTTAATGGAGTTTTCTTGTTTACATTGCATGTGTAGAAAACCTGAAATTTATACTTCGGTGTGCAGTTTCAGATTTAGATATAATGCTAGCAAAGCTAAATAAAAGTTGATATCGCAATCGTTGTGAAAACAATATACAGAGTGTATCTAAATTGTTCCAACAAAATATAATGTGATATAGGGCACATAATAAGGAATCAGAACACATTGCAATGTGGAGACAAAAACGTTGTCTTCATGTAGCAGTTAATAATCACTTTACGAAAAGTGTTGAAGTGTTTGTCAAATTTCTTAAGCAAGTTTCGTATACAATGGGCTTGTCTCCAAAAATCCAATCCAAGAAATAAAGTAGAATTTTTAAACTAAGAATTTTACTCACGTTTTCTGAGAAAAATACGTTAGATTTTGATAAACAATGGTCGAAATGTTCATTGTCGTTTCAGCACCCGTTCCAAACTTTTTATTAACAGTTACATAAAGACAACGTTTTGAACCCTACGTTGCTATGTGATTCTGATTCTTTATTTTGTGCCCTATCTCCCATAATACTTTGTTGGAAAAATTTATATACACCCTGTATTTCGGCTCCCGTCTCTTTCCACCCCCCCCCTCCTTTCCATCTGCTAGCCTTCAATCTCGGAAAGGGTGTTTATACAATATCAGGCCCGAAGACTAATTAACTTGCTTTCTGGCATAATATTTTTTTACTTTAACATTCCAAATCTAAAACTGTCAATACTAAATTTAAAATGCATATATATATATATATATATATATATATATATATATATATATATATATATATACACTGCTGGCCACCCAAATTGCAACACCAAGAAAAACAAGAGATATCACAACAAAATTTATTGTGTAGATAACATGTTGACCAAGTAACAAATGATTAAATTTACAGCATTCTATGAAGCGTGGTTCCTGCCAAAATCAGTACCCAGAGTAGCCGCCGTTGTTGGAGATCACAGCTGCCACACGCCTCGGCATTGATTCAAAGAGACTTTGAATGTGTTCTTGGGGTACAGCAGACCAAGCAGCTTCCACACGTTGCCAAAGTTGATCTGGTGTGACAGCTGGGGATGAACTCTGGGTCAGTCGTTGAGCAACCATGGACCACATGTTTTCTATCGGCGAAAGATCCGGAGAGCGCGCCGGCCAGGGAAGCAATTCAATCTGGTGATTGACGAAGAACCCTTGGACAATGCGTGCCACGTGTGGCCGTGCATTATCCTGCTGAAATATGGCTGTTGGCAAGCCCTGAAGGTAAGAAAGGACAACTGGCTCCAACACCTCGGAGATGTAGCGCTGGCTGGTTAAAGTACCGGCAATGCGTACTAGAGGAGTGCGAGAGAGATATCCGATACCGCCCCATACCATAATACCCGGTGCAGGACCAGTGTGACGGTGCATAATGCAGCTGTTCAGCATCCTCTCTCCACGGTGTCTCCAGACTCGAATCCGACCGTCGTGGTGTTGCATACAGAAGCGTGACTCGTCAGTAAAGAGAATTTCATTCCATTCTGTCGTCCACATCCTTCTTTCATCGCACCATTGGCGGCGGAGACGTCTGTGGTTCCGCGTCAGAGGTAGACAAAGCAACGGACGTCTTGCGGACAGACCATTCTGCTGTAAACGACGTCGAATGGTACGCGCAGACACTGGATGATGCGTTACAGACTGAATCTGCTGTGATATGGTTCGTGATGTGACTGAGCGGTCCGTCACTGCCATGCGTACAATCTGCCTGTCATCACGTGACGTGGTGCACTGAGGTCGATGCGGTCGATCACGTCTGTCCGTCGTACCGTCCCGCACCCAACGATCACATATCCGCATCACAGTTGTTTGGTTTCGTCCAATACGACGACCGATTTCCCTGAAAGATAACCCACAATCTCGGTATGCCACTATCCTTCCTCTGTCAAACTCGGATACTTGATCAAAAGATGATCGTTGTTTCCTACGAGGCATAATTTATCGTTTTTTTGAAAAAAAAGCAAGAAAAACACAATTGCTGTACTTGAAACCGTCGAAATCTCCAAGCCTTAAATAGCGCTTTGAGGTGGCGCCACAGGCGCGCTTGATGTGCGTCTGCGCTGAAATTCTAATCATTTGCATATCTCACCTCAGCTAATGCATGTTGTAAAATTCATATTATTTGCATGCTTCCTTCAGGGTGTTGCATTTACGATGGCCAGCAGTGTATATATATCAGGATACAACCGTTTTTCTAGTTATTTTAACAAAGTTTGGTTAACGGTCAAAACATGAATTGCTTTAAACTAACTTTTATAAAAACACTAAAATAAAAATGTGCACTTTTATCCATAGATGAAATAATTAGACTTACCGTTAACTCTCCTAACAAACTCAGAAATATCCAGTTGAATAAAAAATAATAGAAAATTTTGTAAAATAACACCATAAAGTTGACTTCAACGGCCAGACAGCTGTTTCGAACAAAAACTTGTTTGTCGTTCTTCAATGACAACGCCTAAAGATAGGAACCGGTCGGGGAACTCGAAAGTAAGCTTTATTGTGTTATTTTACAAAGTTGTTTTATTATTTTATGTTTTAAACACCAGTTATTTTGAGTGATTTTACTATCCAGTTGAATAGTTTTGTGTTTGATATCTCCCATACGTGAATGCACTGGTACATAAAAAGTTTCGTTTACTCAAAGAGACATTTTGTTAAATTCGTTTTGTTGATCCGTCTCAAAAGTTATTACATTTTGATAATCTTTTGTTTTCAACCTTGGATGTCCCCGATTTCTGTGGTGGCAAATGAATCATTCTACAACCCGACGGGTACGAGCTCTATTCCCGGCATGAGCTTTGGTATCATTCTTTGGAGGCGACGTTGGTCCACCTATTGGGCTCTTCCATAATAAAGTAACCAATAATTCAGGCTTTAGTACTCTGTCAAGGTCTGCATTGGCGGCGACGGGCCTGGAGAAAATATAAAACATTAGATGTGAACAAAAAATGGCAGGAAGACAAAACTATTCTCAAAAACTATATATACAGTGCAGTAAGGAGAAACATAACACATGTTCAAAATTTTGAAAATGAGATGAAATTAGAAGTCTATTATTATTATTATTATTATTATTATCATTATTACAATTGGACAGCTTACATTTATTTTTTTATATATTGGTAGAAATACAGAATGTTGCTCTCGAGTTTAAAAAATAAACATTTTTGTCTAGTATCCTAGAAAATGTTAATAACTAATTCCCAAAAATATGCGTTTGAAAATCATGTCTCTGGAAAAACTTTATGGAAATTATGACAGAAACATATCCGTTTACAATATATATTTAAAACTTCTGTTCATAAAAACTAAAAGAGTTTTACAATACACAAAAGTAGATTCATTTTACAAAAAAGTTTGTTTTTTTTTTCTTTTAAAAAAAATAATGTATTGTCAATTGATGGTATTTTTTTAACTCTAACTACATTATAATTTAAAATGGGTATGCAGAAACTTTCTGTAAATGCAGTACATGATTTGTTTAAGATTAGCAAATTCGCTTTGTTAGTAAATTAAATATAGAAATACAGTATTTCTAAATTATGCACCGAACTATTTTATCCAGCAAATGCTCACTATTGCTGATGAAATCCAAACCCTTTTTGCTTTTAAAACTGGTACACTGATAGCATTATTCAGAACTGGAACTTTGGAAAGTTCATGCTATAAATTTTAATGAAAGTCATAAATATAGACCCCGGCATATTATGCTAATTTTAACCTAAATCACTTTGAATTGCTTGGTGCGAAGATAGGGTCCATGTTACGCTGATATAAAACTTTTATCATAGGACAGTGATTACAGGAAATAAAGCTTATTTCCTTGTTATATATTTTGATGGAATGCTAAGAATTTTTTTGGGTAAAGAAAAAAAAAAACCTTCAGGATTTCAAAATATCTCATTTTATTCTCGTTAGTGTAAAGGATGAATTTGCTTTACACGGCACACCATTAAAATATTTTTAAAATATGTTCTTTTTTTAGTTTTTTTGAATTTTAAAAGTATGCTTGGGTGCATAAATGTCGTCTAACGATATGTTTTATTTATTTTGCCGTTTCACCAAGTTTTACAGAATTACTAATATAAAATAAATCGATAGTCCATGCGTAAAAGAGCCTGATAAAAATTTGTAATCTAACGCATTTATATAAATGTGTAATTTGAACAATTAAGCAAAGAAGACAGCAATTTTGAGTTTAACAAGGTTACTCTTCATCGTCAATAATATTGGGAATGCAAAACTGATGACGACCAACAACATTGCAACTACTAATTTTTGATAGGTAAACACATGTGTATACATCAGTAGTGTATTGTTTAAGTTGTATTTGTCACTAATAGCAGTGAATAGTGTGCTGCCGATTCCTTCTAGCAGGCAGGCTTTGGAGGATAAAATATCGATAATTTAAAATGTGAATTCTCCTTAGAGAATGTGGTACTCCATATCTTCTCGGTTTTTTCTGCTGGCAGGTTTATAGTACCTGAAAATTTCCTTCAATAAACGTTATTATGAAAGAAATTTTTCACTACTACTACCACTACTGTAGGATATGATCGATTTGTACACATATTGTTAATCCTATGTATTGTAAACAGATGCAAAATGATTCAGACCTCTTTTAAAAACATGTAAAGGGCTGAAGTGAGAACGAAGAAAGTACTGAGTCACATAGCAAAGTGGAGTCAGAAACGTTGTTTTCATTTACTTGTTAACCTTTTCGCGGCTTAAAGATTTTGGCCGTGCTGATTCATAAAGAAGAGGATGCTTCAAGCATACTTTACCACTTTTAGTGATTCTTCAGATGAACCTGCTCTTTGGACAACAATAGTTGATGGATTACCTTTTCCCGAGGGACTTCCTTTACAAGCATATTTCCCTTTTTAGAGACTGGGGTGCAACTGTGATGAGGGATTGATATTGACATCTCACCCTGACTGCCCAGTACAGGAAAACTATTACAGACGAGATTAATGAAATCTTTACTTGGTCGAAATATCATCCATACCCAAAGATGCTCTGTGGCTTGGTTGAAAAATGTACTACCTGTTTTCAAATGGTTATGTACCCGTCTTCCATTAAAAAAGGCTATACAAAAGGGATTCACTTTACAAATCAATTTAACACCATCTTGATATCAATGAAAAATCAATTTTATAATCAATCCTGTTAAAAATCGATTTCAATTAAGTACGTTCTGTGAAGATCCATTAGTGTTTGACGAAGTATGTTCGTAAAAATTATTATTATCCCCAAGTGTTTATTAAGAGGTACATGAAGACGACGTTCCTGGCCACACGTTGATATGTGTTTCTGAACCGTATCGGTTCCCGCTTCCACTTACATGTTTTTACAAGATATTCGGAATCACCCTGTTTACAGCATATGCGTGTATTATATGTGTATGTATATGTATTACATCAATAATTTAAATCCTTTAATAATATCCCACTCATTCGTCTTTTCTTCAAGTCTTTACTCATATAATTCATAAGAGAAAATCGTAATCAACTTTTATTATATGCAATATATCCCTTTCTATTAGAGAGATTCGAACTGAAATTTAATTTATTCTGTTATTCAATCCAATCCAATTGAATTTAAACATTGCAATATTTGCATCTGTTTATAATTATCAATACAAAACTAGTCTCGACAAAACAGAATTCAAGTTCCATCAAATCGTTTTCGATATAGTGAGTCAAGAAAAATTAACTTTTTCAGTACAATGATGTCTTTTACATCTCCAAAATGAGGAAAAATGACATTCATAATTATATTAAATCGATTGTTCTTAATGAAGTAAGAAAATTATATAGTAATTTTTGATAGGTGAACCCCATAGATAAATATCAAACATAATTATGCACATAAATAGTAAATATATTGCTTGGAAACTGCTTGCAGTTTCCCTCTTCACGCTGAGCACATAAATTTCGAGGAAAACATTGGACTATTTTTCTGTCCACCAATGAACGTTGTCAGTAGTTTTATCGAACTATCTAACCATGACAATAACTTTCCATTATAGCTGGCACAAACGTAGGTTTCTGCTTAACACACCTATTAAGAAAAGGAGTTGAAGTGTGGTACGATAAGGGAGTGAACCAAACTATAACTAAACTAACGCGATATGACCACATATTAGTTTTGAATTGCATGAAACCTAAAAATAATTTCTTTTTCTGTAGTAAACATGGTGAACCACTAAATGGTGGTTTGTGCTGATTAATATCATTCATTCGTAACACAGATAAACAATTGGTATATTCCGCTTACTTTAAAGCGGACTCATGGCTTCTGCAGATGTCCCAATGACGCACTGTATCAGATTTGCCGCTTAGGTGGTGTAGAGGCTTACGAACCATTCTATTACGCCTCGGGTCTCGGGTTCAAATCCCGGCTTGGGCACGGATGGTAACTTGTCCGTCCCTTCATAGGGGGTAAAGCTGGCCACCCACTGGGTTCTCCCATAGTAAAATGGTGAGTAATTCGGGCTTTAGTAGTGGCAAAATGCATGATCAGCAAGTCTCTGTCCATTGGAGGAAAAAAAAATGCACGCAAAATGGACGCTCTCGTCCTCTTTCCAGAATATCCCACTAGTCTGTCTAATTAATATATATTTTTTTCAAATCAGTATGGGGTAAGTTATAAAGAGGTGATAGACCTGTGCGTATTTGGTTTGTATATATTCAGGGAAATTCATGAATAGCCACAAACACAATTTTGTTGTTTTTCGTAAAACATTTTCACTACTTAGTTCTAACAGTAATCGGATTTGTTGAATTTCGAGCTTTCCAGTAATACAAATTTCGTTACTCCAATCCTTTTTGTCTCCAAGAGAATCAAGTAGTCAGAATATTGAGAGAAATTATAAAGATTTCATACGAAAGATAGAGATCAATTGAGGAATCGAATAGGATATTATCCTCAGAAATTACGAATTTCTGAGGATAATGTCCTATTCAATTGAAAAGACAAACTCTCAAGCTACAGTCAATGATCCCGATATTTTAGGATGAACTGAAGGATACGGCGAGGCGGAATTCACATTCAAAATCAATAGTAAAATAAGAAAGAACTTCTTGCAAGTTCTGTGGATGTGAGAGCCAGGAAGCTAATGAGACATGGGGGCTAATGAGAATGGTGTGTTATTTCATGATTTCATTAAATAATATAGATATACCATGTGTTTAAAATTTCATATGTTGTAAGACGTTAGTTAAAACACAAACACAATTCAATATTCTCAATTAAGAGTTTGATAGAACACCAGAACAAGTTCTCTAAACATCAAGGTGAGCGATATTTTTTCGTATTAAATAAATGCTTGTTTAGATCTACTTTTAACTCTTCCAAAAAATAATTTATGCTACTCTCAAGCTTCATTTTTTTCCATTACAAACCATCACTGCGTCAATTGTCAATAATTAATATACAGTAAGAATGAAAGCAATTATACTCGGTATGCGTGTTCAATGAGACATTATATAAGGAGTCCAGTACGACATGATTAAATATAAAAACTGCAATATTATTGCATACAAAGTTTATTATAAATTATATTTTTTGTGTACAAGTAATTTAAAATGAATAATTGTTTTATTTCTATATTTTTTACCATTTTGAAAGTTTGCCGCAACAAAGGAGTAGGATAATTATAAATTCAAAATTGAACTGTACATTTTTACAAAGGAAAATTCCTTTTTAAATTCAGATACTGTTATTACTTCCTTACACAGCTGACACAAAACATCAGGTAGGAAGCGGAGAAAATGCAGGATACTCACAGTTACAGCGGAAAAAATGAAACTCGAATGGAACTTTAAAAAGCAATTGAAAATATTTTCTAAAAAGCCATCTCGGAAAATATTTAAGAAACAGAAAAGAGAGCGCCATAGGAAATAGTGACATCACGACTCTGTATGACTCACCAGAGGAAAAGATTCTTTTCTTTAACATTAAACTACTAAATCAGGATTTCTCCTGTGCTCTGCAAAAAATATATATCATTGCTTTAGCTTCCAATTTACTAATCTAAAATTTACACTTTTTTTTGGCAAGACCTTCAAAGGGCTCCGCTAGCGAAAAAGTTTGAGAAACTCTGAACTAAAACTTTTCGTATTATAATGCGATTTAATAAGAAACAAATTTCTAAATCTTTGTCATATTTCACGAGATCATGTTGCCAGAGAAAGATATTCATGCTAATTTTTTTAATACGAAAAATGGCTGTCTGTAATGAAAAATGGTAGTCTGTATACCCAGAAAGAGCAGATATGTTTTGTGTGGACTTGTATGATGTTTAAACTATTTTAAAAACAATAAATAATGATTGATTCAATGAAAACCGAACATATTGCGTTATTTTCCCCTATAATATTGTAGAATATATGGAACTAGCCGCCAAGGCGGTCAGCTTCGACTACCCATACCTGGGCACATTTCAATGAAAATCATGTTTCTTTGTTTTAAGAGTATTTGTCATTAAATTTATTTAGGTTAGGGTTGATAGTCATTTTGGGTGTCATCATGAAAGCCGATGTTGAAACAGCAAATGGCTAAAACGTGCTTTAGCCCAATGCACGGCGATATTTTTCAGATGGGCGATAAATGCGCCAAGCATTGTAAATTCGATATTTTAAAGCTGTGAGAAGGTTATTGTGTGTATGCATTGTTGTTATTTTGTAATCTAGCCACTGCCGGATTAGGCATATGGCAGAAGTAGCAAATGCTACAGGCCCGGCGCTTTTGGGGACCCTGCGCCTTTAGTTTAAAAAAAATTTCGTTTCCTGCCCCCCCCCCCCTAGATCTAGCTCTTTTTTTTAAGCAAAACATACATATCGTAATTCTTTTTTTCTGAGAACCCAATTTTGAAACTCTATTTTGGAACTGTGAATCAATTGTAGATAACTCACACAATATACAGTGTCCCAAAAAGATCACCCGCGCGCGTAACGGGCTTTAATTCTTTATCTATTCTATAATTCTTTGTCAATAGGAATAATTAATTTTTTATGTATGTAAACTTATCAAGTTATACGCTTACATAAGGGAAAGGGCATGGGGTGTTAGAAACTCAAAATATATACACATGAACATTAGCATTCATAAAAAAAGCAGAGTTGTAAATATAAATACCTTTGAACATCGTCAGTCTCACTATCTATTTAGCCCTCCTCCCCTTCAAAAAAGAGGGGCATTTTTTTCGACAAATTTACTTCTAGAAATCGATTTGCCAAGTATTAGCTCAAATATGCTCATTTTAAATCAAGGAATGTTCTTAGAAGTTGTATTTTATTTTATTATCGCACAAAACCTAAACATTAGCACATCTGAAGGGGAGGAAGGTTTGGGATGTTCTCGCAAATCTAACGCGCGGAAAATTTTACGTTTATTTACATCTAATTAGCATTAATAATCCCATTAACTAATTGAGTAGAAGTACGAATAAATTATAATATAATTAGCACAATTTATTTTCTTAGTTAATTTATCTATACTAATTTAATGAAAGGGTAGACTCCTCCTCCTCAATTAAAAAAAAATCAGGATGATTCACTGAATATTGGGCCTCCTTGGTAAATTTGTTAAAGGCCCCGCACTGTCAATCCGGCACTGAATCTAGCTACTGTGTGACATATGCTTGCTCTATTTGACGTCACTGAACTGTTAGTTTGGATTTTTTCACATGCATTATTGTAATTGCGCTAATATTTACCTGTTATTGTTATTGCACTAATACTAGCTGTTGCAGTTCGCAGAGTGGAAATATCGTCGATATTGGTACCGCATACTTTAGCGCATCATATAAGTAGATAATGGCTGCATTCGTAAACGACAAACTCGTTGCACGAGTTTTCGTAAAAAAACTTGAATGCGTGTGTTTAGTGCTGTGCAGTGTGTTTATCAGTTTCTTTTGACTTTAAGAACAACTTCAGTTTATTTAGTTTCGTCACTTAGGAGACGTATTTGTTTACAATTCGCGAATGCGTTAATTTTGCTGAGGAGAGTTTTTAGTACATACACAATATAAAATCAACAGGACTTTAAAAAAAAGAGTGGCCATAATTGAAGTGCACAGATCAGAATTTAGAAATTTGAACTTAAACTTCATTTTTTCAAAAGTATTTAGCAAAAGAAGTTCAAATTTCGCTAATAACGATTTAAATCAACTTCAATCTCAGCACTAAAATATGCATTTTTAAATTTACTAAACTGAAAAATAGAAGAAAATTATTATCTTTGAAAAATTATGGACCTTCGTAGGATTTTCTAACGTACGCATGAATTTCCTCCTCGAAGAAATAATATTTGCAAACTTAAAATGCTTTTCACAACAACATACTTTTGAATAACAACGGACGCCATTTAGAAAACAGCAATAACGTGCAGCAAGTGTATCTTCTAAACAACGAAACGAACTTGATATGCTTTCAGTTTACTAAAAACTGTTTGAAACTAATTGCACTCACTTTTGTATTCGAACGCTCCTGTTTTTAAACTGAATGCACTCAATTTTCTTTACGAACACCTTAAATAGAAACTCGTTGCATGAATGCAACTCGTTTGGCGTTTACGAATGTACCCAGAGTCTTTTTTTATAATACTTAGAAGTTCAGCAACACATGTTAAGTTGGTGGCATTTAGAGTTGTTTAATAATTATGTCCCATTAGAACCTTGGCAAATCATCTAATTAGACCCAAGAGTTGTTGTATATTGAGACAAAATTTCTTTTCAGAAATTAAGACTATTTCTCTTTTAATAATTAAACAACCGCTTATTTTTGTCCAATAGCTGAAAACTATTTGATTTAAATGCCTAAAAAAAATGAGAATTACACTTTTTACAGCAGAAAATATGCAATTTAACCCACTTTCTCTTAATCTCATCTACGTAGTTGATCTTTATTTTTTCAAATGGCTGGACTTAACAATGCTTCAGAGGAATTGACCACCGATAAGGCCGGAATTGTAGGTCACTTTATTATGCGTGCACATCGTAGGTGGACCAACGTTGTCCCCTATGAAGGGAGGGACACAATGACATTTACGGACAATCAGGGATCGAACCTTGACAGCCGGGAGTTGAATCCAAAGATTCAGTACGTTGCTTTATCCACCATACGAGCTGGTCGGGATGTAATTAATCGTAAGAAAAAAAAGAAATATGAAGCCGCAATACAAAGAATCGGCAAACAGGAAGGATATACTACGCCAGAAATAACTTTTAATAGAACTTACAAGGTAGAAATATTGGAAAAAATGTTTTAAAAAACCAAATTTTATGCATATATGATGTCTGACATTGAATACATATATGTGTAGTTTTAAATGTTTTGTGCACTCAATTATAAAAGATTATTATACTGGAACTGTATATATATTAATATCTTCTGTACCTGAAATTGTTCCATAATCCTAACACAGACACAACTTTTGAATTGGTGAAAAGCTACCACATATATTGTTTTACATTACAATATGCACTTTATTTATCAAATGAATTTTATTCGACGAATAATCATAATGCAACGGAAATGATCTGCCTTTATTTATTGTATGTATTTTTGCAAAATTGTATTTGTAGGTGAACTTTTGTACAATCACATATTTTATTAAAAAAATTTATTAAAAAATTTCATTTAAAGTATCAGAAAGAACTTACGTAATTTTCGTCAACATATCCTATCTATTTTAGCTTAAAAACACGCAACATGTTTTAAGCAATCATTAAAAGTTTAGAGCCTACTTATATTCTAGACATCAATGTCTGGGCCGTTGAATAGATGGTAATATTGTCAAATTATTTTGCTTTTCCCAATGAATTGGAGAAATTGAGCGTACTTTCATTTTGTTAACATTGGTCATCCATTAAAAACTTCCGAACTTTTATTTTTGAATGCATTTTCTCTACGGTTTTGTTTCGGTTTCACTATTTAAAAGAATATACAGTTATTGGTCTATATGTTGAGAAAACTAATTTGTAGAACTACAACTAACTCCTCACCTTATTTAAACATGAATGTTTATTATCATGTATTTACAAACATATATTTCCTAAATGTGGCGGTTCGGATAATTTAAAAAAAAAATCCGAAATATATTCAGACTATTTGGATAGTAGGAAATAAAATCATAAAATATCAAAAATCTTACCTCGAATATTTTATGTCCTGTCAAAAACAACTCAGGATAATATAGTTCCAGCATATGCAAAGGTGTTTTCGAAACGTGCATTACACTGACCAAAGTAAAGAAACAAAAGTAAATTTTCTAGGTATCTGCGCTCAATTTGAAATTCAGAACATGTATCGTAAAAAACATTTCTTCTTTCCTCTCCATACAGTATGTTTGTAATATTAAGATGAGTATTTTATGGGATATTTTTTTTGCTTTAAATAAACCATTCCATGGTGGTGGTTTTTTTTTTCTTAGACGATATAAAATATAATTTAATCTTAAATTTATAGAATATGACGGAAGTAACATAAAACTTCTTTTAAGCATAATTCCGTAAGTTCCATGTTATAGAAACTTTTTCTGTTTCGGAGACATTATTTCCCTTTTCTCTCATATTCTTATAAATTCGTGTTCGTTGAAAAATTGACTTACGCGATAAGTAAACGTGGAATTGAAACATTTTTACACTCTGTATCTGCATAACTTATTTTCAATTAATAAATTTGAAATCTTTCATATTTATTCACTAAAATTTTAATATTTAAATCCTTTAAAGATGTGTACGTCGATAAAATGCCCCTCAAATATCTAGTTCCTCTACAATACATTTTAATGTACAGTGCATATAATTTAAAAGAAGAAGTTAAAAACAATCCGAAAATTCAGGCTATTTTTATCCATATTTTTTTTTAAATGTCAATTTTTGATATTAAATGGTTAATTTTCAGTTACACGAGAAAAATATTTGTAATTTCTGTAATTTTGTGTGAAAACTCGCAAACTTTCTTGTTTTTGTTTGATTCCAGAACTTCGTATTAGCATGTTATTTTGATAAATAAATTTCCGTTAGACATTTTCAAGTGGGAATAAATGTTGTCACTAATTCCTACTCGTGAGTAATCTTATATATAATAAAATCCGAGAGTAAACATTGTATGTAGCTAGGTTTGTAGGTAGGTTTGTGACCACCAATCTTTCTGCGCCCGTCGCTCGATCGCATTGCGCCGAGACGGTTGGTCGCAGACCTACCGAATTTTGCATACGGCTTCACTAGGATAGATCCTAACACGCCTCGGAGCGATTTTTTCGAAATTCGAATTAGAAAAGGTTTTATTTTATGTTTTGTCGGATTTTTAGCGATTTTTCTTGCATAATACGTAATAACACCGGTCATTGCACTCGCAGTAAAACGATGTTTGCATCATCGGACAGAGGAGAAAATTTTCTTTCGAAAACAGTTTGTTTTGACTATGTAACATATTTTGCCGATTTTTGGGGAATTTTTAAAAATAATTTCTCTTTTGACGAAATTTGCGTAAAATAATTTTAAAACCGTTGCATCTTTAATTCTATCCGTCATAACTTTTTTATATTGTGGCTAAAGACGGAGCATACAATTCGCCCACTTTTAAAAGAAGAACGGAGGAAAAATATAAATTAGGAGATTTTTTACGAATTTTTATGTAAAGAAGGATTTTTATTTCAAAAAAAGCTGCTTCAAGATTTCGGTATGATATCTTCCGCTATGGTTGTCTTGGGAACAGTAACTATGATTAAAATTGCCAGTTGAAAAAAATAAATAAAATTACTTTAAAATAACTGAATTTTCGCATGCGAAATCTACGTCATTTTCGTGTAACGAGTTTAAAACCCCCTTTCGAAACTCAATCAGAATAATGGAGTCACACGCACCTACGAAATAATTCCATGTTTTATATTACGTTGCCAGAAAAAGAAATGAATGCTGTTTTTTAAACAATGAATTACCCAGCATTATTTTCGATTGAGTTTTTAAACGGGACACATTTTCGTATTGCAAGAAATATTTTGCGGAGCTAAATACGTCAATCTGACAAGAATTGTGCATAAAAATGTATGGAAAGCTGTTTTAATGGCAACGATAAAGTGAAACGATTATCGTTTATGCTAATGCGTAAATTGCAAAGAATCGCCAAACAATAAAAGACTACATTCGTAGCAAATATCTAAACCGTTTCTTTAAATTAAGCATTAAAGATGGAAAAACGAAAATATATTGGTATCAGTAAAAGAAAGTATAAGTAATAGTTAGTAGATATGCTAGGGCAATATTGATCAAAGCACAATATACTGCATTAATAAATACTTCGTGAAGCTATTCGTTTCTATTCGTTTTTCAACAGCCGTCTTACATCACAGCTAACTAAACATTAAATAATTTTAAGTCGCGTTAATATATCCCGCGGTAGTTTCCACAGAAAACACAGTATCTGAACTTTTTTTTTCTTGGAGATTCTGTTTTGTCACAAGTAGTTATGGTCACATTTTAGGAAAATTTTCTCCTCTTACTTTGCGAAGAGCGGGTACACAACTATTTAATTATAAAATAAAACGGTTCTCCACATCATGTAGTATCTAAGGTATTAATGGCATAACTTAAATCTAAAAAAGAGTATGATGCAGAAATGAGACATTTTGAAAATTAGAATTTTCACTGCAAACCGTAACGTTTTTTTCTTTTCTGATTGTGAATGACACCGACACAGTTTTTTCCGTCATGATATTAACAATGGTCACAGGTCAGTACTTATACTAACTTTACGAATAACTAATTAGTAGTTTTACGCCAAGAGTCAAGTCATTTTGTTTATTTTTAGATTCCAAACCATTGGAATCAATTCGAATTATACATGTAAGAAATATTTTCGTTCCCTGCCGTGCGGAGAACGGGCACGCAGCTAGTTAAATAATAAACCATTACTAACTATGTCTAAAATAAAGGATTCAATTTCATTATTACAGGGAATGTTCCAATTCACGCTCATGACCAGTGGACTGGCGAGAGAGTAATTCCGGTTTTTATTTCAATTGGGAAAGAACAGGGAATTTTTCAGATTTTTTTTTCTTTATGTAGTCAATTTATTTATTTTCCATGTTCTCCCAATGCTTATCAGCATATATTATACTGCCATAGAACTACGCTTTTTTTTGGGGGGGGGGGGTTAAGAAGTTCAGGTAGAAATTTGGAACATATATTTGAGCAAACCTAAATTACATTCTTGACAACCTGATATAATTAGATTGCGTTAGCAATAACAAGACACCACTACGTCACTAATTTCAAATTTCATTAAAAGTATTTTCCTTTCCAAATTTCAGTAAAAAAATTACTTTCACTTCAATCTTTAGTCACATTCTATCAAGTCAAATAATGGCTTGTGGACAAGTGCAAGAGTTTTTTGAAGTTTCTCGCTCAGTACATCAAACAAACGCCTCTAGAATTAGCAAAAGAGAAAGAAAAGTACCCAACATCTTATTCACTCCACATTTAGATAGTGTACCGTTATATAAAAACTATTAAATAATATGATGGGAAAACGATTGAAACATTTGAGAATTGGGCTTGCAATAGTTTCAAATATTCAAATATTTTAAAGAGTGGTCGAGAATGCTACAAGTTTCAATATATTGTGCGATTCTCTTCGATATAAATGAACTATTTTCTTCTTCTGAACATCGGAGTATTTAAATGTTCAAATCGAGTATTTTAAATACAAAAAGCATAGAGTCATCCCACATTTTTCTATTCGCATGCAGAAATTTTATTTAAAAAAAAAAGATCAATTAAGTATTTTTGCGTTAACAAATCCCGTGTGATAGTTCAGACAGTGGAAACTACATCAACTTTTATTTTTAATAGTACCATAATTTGTATGCGTGATACATTGAGGTAGATTTAATATTATCATGAACTGTTATATTTTTGAAAAATATATAAGCATTATAACCGGTGTTCTTCAAATCATGAATGAAAAGCACATGTTAAAGAAAGCTAAAATAAAATCGTATTCTTATAACAGCCCTATCTATTATTTATAACATAAGAGATTGAGGCAACTGTGTTTTGACTTTACAAATAAGTGAATCCGAAATCATACCTGACTGATTGGCCAGGTGAAATCGTGACTTGCAAACATATATTTTCCTGAAATGAATAAAGCATGCCTTGCATTCTATATTCCAAAGTACTTTAAAATGTTTGTATTCCCTTTCCGCTTTCAATGCGTGGAATATTTTCAAAATCATGTTCGTTTTGAGAACCAGGTCGATCGAAACTATTACGGTTTTATATATTTTATGATATTTCAAATAGTAAATATTGAACATAGACCAAAAATAAGCATTCTTTATAAGGTCAAATTTAAAGTAATGACTGACAAATGCTTTAAATAAAAGAAAAAGAGCAATAATAAATCCATTTATAATATACGTATGCTTTCGTTACATTTGAACACTGTTTTTCTTGTTTATTCGTACAATATTGGCTTCAATATTGTACGAATACTTTTAATAACAATAAATACTTTTAAAGAATATTTTTACAAAGTTTAACGACATGTTTTTTTTCTTTAAATCAAGGAAATTAATTTAATCAAGGAAATATGAATAAAACTAAATGTCTCGATAAATATAGATATGTGAGTTTTTGTGCCACTGGGATATAGAGTTTTTGACTTTACGCCCTTGCCTTGATTTTGCAGTAATATGAATTGCATATAAATATGGAAACAGTTCAAAAACTCATGTTAATTAGCTCAGAGCAATAATAGCCTATACTTGCATTTAATATGTTGGAAGTCCTGAGAGACTGACATTAACAGTTGTAAACATTTATCCATAGGGTAGTAGGATGTTAGTCCTTCGTGCACCTGAACGTGGTGAGAGAACTTTCCAGCTAATAACAAATAGCTAGATCGGTATTCACAGATATTCTGCTAGTCTCTTTCTTTGTATTCACCGATAAACTAATAGAAATAAAAATGAACTTTATTTGTGTGAATATATATACAGGGTGTCCCAAAAAGGTACGAGCTTTAACTCTTTACCCATTAGAGATAAGTGGGTGATCTAAATTGAAGAAAAAATGTTCAAAATAATGTCATTAATAAGAATCCACTAAGAAAAAAGTTATCTCGTTCATTTACAAAAAGTTACATTTTTAAATTTTTATACGACCCTTGTACAAAACAATACCGAATTACAAAGTTTTTATTTTCCCTCCAACAAGTTTAATAGAAAACACTGCACGTCTGTAAATTTAAAACTGGAGTTACGCTTAATTGAAAATGGAAGGTTGTGCAAAGGGACCATACACAATAATAGAAATGTAAATTGGTGGCATGCTATAAAAGAGAGAATGTATGAAAATATTTACATTGCAGCTCGTTTTGCGGTTTTAGGGTAGATTCATGGTTCCGTTGAAAATTATCATATTTTTCAAAACAACGCTCTAACAGAAGATTTTTTATTTCCTGTAAGTGGTATTTAACCATTCCAAATGTTTATGGTAAAACAATTTTCAACAACTGTATAGTGAAATACAGACGATTTCTTTTGAATTTATTCATTTGTTTCCACTAGTAACTCTTATCAGTACAACTCGAACAAACTTTTCTTGTACATATCAGAATAAATAGTGTATTAAAAATTATGCAGCGATATTTAGTTTCATCACTCGATTCATCTGATTTTGCTCGACGTCTAGCCTTCTGCAATTGGTTGTGAGTTCAACAAGATAAAAATGTGAATTTTGTTAAAAATATTATGCGGACGGATCAGTGTTCATTTACGGAAGATGGGCAATAAATACTCAGAACAATTGTTAATTGAATAATACAAAACCATATTTTGTGCAAGAAATGCACCACTAAAGAAAATCTTCTGTCTCCGTGTGTTATCATGTATTATGCAATAGAACATGCCGAAAATCGCATAAAACATGATTTTTTTAAAAATCACTCCGGGGTGTGTTCGGACCTGTCCTAGTGAAGCCGTATACATTATTTCGTAGGTCTGCTACCACTATGCGATCGAAAGACACATATAAAAAGACCAGAGGTCAAAATCTTGCATAACCAGTCAGCCAATACGCTACAAACCTTGTTTACTCTCGGATTTTATATGATCAGTGCAAAACATAGACTGCAAAAATTTATATTACTAGCTGCGAGCCCGTTCTTCGCACAGTAGGAAACGAAAATTTTCCTTACATGTGTAATTCGAAATTATTCGTGATGTGGAATTAAAAAAAAAAAGAGCAAAATTATTTGACTCTTAATGTAAAGTTTGTGTCATGAGTACTAACCTGATCATTGCAGTATAATGACTCAAAAAACTACGTCAGTGTCATTCACTATTAAAAAAGTGGAAAGCTTAATAGTTTGCAGAGAACTCCTGGCTTTCAAAATGTCTTATTTCTACATCATACTGTTTTTTAGGCTCAAGTTGTAGCATTAAATACCTAAGACACTACATGAAATGGAGCACCATTTATTTCTTTCCGAAAATGTACCATATAAGGAAAGTATTGCAATCATGAAAAAAATTCGACTTCGAGATTTTGGTGTATTTACACGTTTTGAGGTCTTCTGAATTCATTTATGCTATTTTCAAGAGATGTTTTTAAAATAGATGCGCACCGGCTCTTCATACGGGAAGAAAGGAATATTTTACTACTAAAATCATATCTGCATGTGACAAAACAGAATTTCATTTTTAAAAAAGTTCAAGTAATCCCCTCTGTTGAAATGACTGCGGGATATATTAACGCAAATTAGAATTACTTTTCGTTTAGTTGGTTGTAAGACAACCGTTGAAAACGGATAAACACTTTTAATTTCATGAAATATTTATTAACGTGGTACATTGCGATTTATTCATACTATATTTACAAATCTAATAATACTACCTATTACGTACATTAATACTATCTATACTCGCTTCTCCCTCTTCAAGGCTCCCTTAAAAGAAACAGCTTAGATTATTTGGCCTCAATGGGATCTTTTGATTCTGTGGCGATTCTTTGCAATTTACGCATTAGCATAAATAATAATCATTTCACATAATGGTTGCCATTAAGGAAACTCTCCATATATATTTAATTTATACATAGTTTTATAAGATTGGCGTATTTAGCGCCGTAAACCATTTCATCTTACTGTAGGGAGAAAATATCCAAGGGGTGCCATTTTAAATATCCAATAGCGATATCTTTTATATCCTCCATAGTCCTGTCTCCTGAAAAACATCAAACTGTGTAATCTCGAGGAGCTACTTATTCCCATTTTAATTGTGACAGGGCGTTAGAGTTGCAGAGTTTACAAATTTCACACATTTTTTTTTAAATTTATGACGTCACTGTTTGACTGCCGTAAAGGATACCCCGGTAAATTAATTTCGGAGTTACTTTCGATATTTCGCATAATTGTTTTCAAACGGTATCATTAAAACTTTGCGTGACCTTTATGGAGGAACGTAATTCAACGTTAAAATAAAACTATACTCGCAACCTGCATGCGTATGTTAGGCAACGCCTGCGCTAAATTAAATGCCAAAAATAAAAATAATAAATAGAAAAATTTTAATATATCGCGCTTTGAAACGAACTTTGTAACTTTTAAAATGAACATTTTCAGCGCCGTGAAAACATTTCAATTTTTAAATAAGCACCGGATTAAAATACCACTTCTAATAATAATAATCGTGAATTTCTTAGTTTATTTCTACAGTAAATTTTAATCAAAATATCGTCTCCCTGTGTTGAAAATAGAGCTGGAATAAATGAGTTAAAATTATGGCGTAATTTTTAGGTATCTTAAAGCATTTGACGCCATAGATCCTCACTTGCGAATTGAAATTCTGATATCCCATTTAAAAACTCGATTGGTTGAAAAAACCCTTTTTTCTAATCCTTTCTGTGGCAACAGCCGAACATAAATTCTCGTGCCGTGATCGCAATGTAATGAATGGCGTAAGATCGTGTTGATGCTATTAAATTCTAAACATTAGGCTGCATTAAAATTCGTAAAAAATCATGTAATTTACATAATTTTTTCGTTTTTATTTTAAAAGAGGGAGAAAAGAATGTTTCACGATTTGTCAAAATATCTAAAAGTTATGACGGATAGAATTCAAGATGCGACAGTTTTAAAATTATTTTACGAAAAAAAATCGCGAAGCAGATGTTTAGTAAAAAAATTCCTAAAAATCGGTAAATCAGGTTAAGTATTCAGAACAAACTGTTTTTAAAAGAAAATTTTCTCCTCTATCCGATGATACAAATGCCGTTTTGCTGCGAGCGTAATTTCCGCCGTTATTACGAATTAGGTGAGAAAAAATGCCAAAAATCGCATAAAACATAAAATAAAAAAAAATCTAGGTCGAATTTTGAAAAAATCGCTTCGAGGTGCACAACTACATATTTACATCTTCCCGAATACCAAATTTGGTGTTTCTAGGTGTAGCCGTTTGTCAGTAACGCTGCAGACAGACACACACACACAGACACCTTCTTTTATAATAAGTAGAGATTAAAGTGCAATAATTAAAATAATATGAAATATTTTTTTTCATGTGCTCTGGCATTTACTTTATTTATTTTTTATATCAAATTTTTGGCTTCCCCGTAAAATTTTCTGGCATTTCAGAAGAGCACTGGTACTCGTTTCGCGTATCTGCCAATCTTGCAGCATATTCTAATTTACCTAGTGCTCATATACACTAAAATGATTCATTGCTATTCATTGAGATCATCTATCACAGTCCCCCTCAGCGCTGATTATATGTAATAATGTAACGTGATGCAAAAATACCAGGGATTAAATTGTAGTAATTGAATACAGTAGTCAAAATATGAATTATTTACCATTATTACTAGAACAAACGCATTAGAGAGCAGCACATATTTTTCAATGTGCTATCATAATCAATGACAATTTAATATTTTTTTATACACTAAAATACTAATTCCCCTGTGAACGTGAGAAGATTTAATTTATACAGCTATATATATATATATATATATATTGTTGCGTATATCTGTTTTGCAGTGTTTTTCGATTATGTATTTATTTTCTTTTTTTTCTTAAGTAGGATAGGGCCTAAATGTGTGGAGAGAATATCTCTTTTGATATTCCATACAACTAAAGTCTTACTATTTTGTTGTCTTTAATTATAATCTTCTGGTTATGGCCCCTTATGAGAGTCCCAGAGGTTATAATTTCCATTCTATTATTATTATTATTTTTGGTTCATTTTTTCGATCTTCAAACTGTTTGGCCCTCTGATTCTGCTGATATATATATATATATATATCTTTTTCTTACGGGGTATGTCATTTTGCAGCTCTTTTATATAATGGATGGATGGATGGATGGATGGATGGAGGTAACATAAAAAAGCCAAACTTACGTATTATGAATATCCCATTAATACATCGAGCGAGAAAAATTTACAAGTACGAGTATGCACAACACAAAAAAAGCACAAAAAAATAAAAAATAAATTCTGGAGCAGAGAATAATAATGGAGACCTAGGCCTTAAATGTTGTTCACAAACATATGTAGCAATTAAAAACAGAGCTATAAAAGCTAAAAAGATTGGAAAAATATACCAAGTGAGGTCTCGTGGACCTAAGCATAACTGCAAGATCCATAAAAAAGTGGAGGTGAAATGGAAACTAGATTAATCGAGTTCTGTTTTCAGGCGCCACCACTTGAATTAATCTAGTTAAAAGGAGACTTTTTCACGTACACATTTTTACATTGTAGAGTGATAGTTAGAAAAAAACAGTATTTCATTAAAAGAGCTCAATAAATGCAGCAAATAAGAAATTATGTCCATATGTTTCTTGGAGATGTTCAGAAAATTATGGCGTGCGGATGGCGCCCTAAAACTTCAACAGTCTGGACATTAGTATGGTATCTTTACATCAATAAAAGTATGTTCGTCAGTTTATATAAAAGGGGATTTTGATGTGATTTTGATGTTAGTGTAGAACCTACTAGGTGTAAAAGCTTACTTTCGCACAGATGGCTTCAGTGGTAAATAATGATCGAAATAAATAGATCACAAACTTCACACGATAAACTTGTGCATATATCGACATGACACTATAAAAAGCTTTACGTTGTTGTCAAATAGCTATCTGCTATGTGCAAAAAAAAAGTTTATTTGTTATTACCAATTTTTATTAGCAGTTATTACTTGACAATAGTGGGACTGATTCACATGGTAAATACATTTAACGATCACAGTTCATCGTGTAATACTTAGAGTAACATAGAAGTCATTTTAAATTTGTTTAGTAGACTAGTCACAATAGTCAAAATGTCGAAATCTCTAAAAAGTACCCATAGCAGGTATCTATTTAGATATGACGATTAATGGATTTGTGTCTGCATGACCAAGTTATTCTCGATTCAAATTGTCAGTGTACGTGCCAGATTTTCGTCATTTAAAAAGGGGGAACAATTTTCTGCTTAAGCATATTTTTAATGCTCTAAAACAGTACTTAGTGATACCTCTAATAGTAGAAGAACGATCTGTGAGTGCTTTCAACGTTTCAGGAACGGCAAATTTCTCGTCGTAATAAGACCGTCATAGCGATTCACGGGAAAAAGTTTTTAACGAGGCTGAATCGGTGGTAAGTCTCTCGAAAAACTCCAGAAGTGGCACGATAATTGGAAATGACACAACAAATTCAACTTTAAATCATAAATGTATTACCAGGTGTTCTTACAATAACACCTCGATTTCTGGCGGGAGTGTGGACGAAAACGCCGAAAGTAAATCCATCTGATAGAGGCTTCTTTTTTGGTTATTACTGTGTTAAAATCATGGATAAAATACTAAAGTTGTGGTAGCTTCGTTTTTGGTTATTATTATGCTAAAATCATGGATAAAATACTAAAGTAATGGTAGCTTCGTTTTTGGTCATTATTACGCTAAAATCATGGGTAAAATTGCAAAATTCCATCTTTCCAAAGAAAAAATCCTTTAAAAATTGCGATAAAACTATGTATACTACATGAGCTTTGGTTTTTTTTTGGACAAGGTTTGTCAAGTGTATCTTCTTTGAAGGAATGCGTTACTTCTAACGCAATTCTATGCGCTTTTTTGGTGCTGTGCAACAAAATATAATATTGTAACACATATAAAATAAATATGCTAGTTAAATATATTGTACTTCGGAATATAATTTACATTAGCTAAGTTCAATTTATATTATGCAACTACATTAAAACTATGTTTATATTACGCTAGAAATAATCCTTTTTTAATGGGGTTTTTTTCACAACAGTACTTAAAAAAGTAGAAAAAAGTCCAAACTCGCTTATCTCAGGTGGAAATACTAACTGACAATACGAAAATCGAATTTAAACGAACTTCTTTTATCTCAATCACTGTTTCCGTTAATGGAAATATTTAGTTCGTCTCTGTTCTAATTGATATTGACCACTAAAGAACATTAGGTGCAAGAAAAAATAATTAGATTTCGTTTCTTTTTCTTAGAATCCCTCATTTCATTAGCAGATCTAGTTTTTTTACTTACTCCTTTTCTGTTAATGACATGAGTAAAGAACGGCACATTCTTAATAACAAAAGTTCTAGTTTTTCTGACGCAGAGTGAGTAAGCAATTAGGAAAGCTTTAATCATTTTGAGTACGGCTAAATATTCATATCCATATAAGCAAACAAAGAAATTGGATTGGCTTATTTGAGCTGGAAGAATGCTTGCCATTCCATGTTTTAATCAGCTTAATATTTTTTAATATAAGGATACGCATATCTATGCCTATTTAAATATTTCCTAATACCGTTTATTTATTTCTAGAAATAATTAGTTTAGACATGAGGTATTTTAATTATTTGATATACCATTCCGATAATTTACTTTATTTATTTATTAATGGGAAATCTCAATATACATACTTAAAAAAAATTAGTTGAATTAAATGAGTAATACTCATTATTAAAGACGCGCGAGTGATGTATGGTATGTCAATTTACTAAATTCGAAAGCGCCCTTGGAAATATCAAAATTATTTTTGAATGATTTTCCATGAACTACATCTGAGTCCAAACATTGCGCTTGTGTACATAGTTATATACAAGTTTGGATTTATGGATGGAGCTTGACATCCTGTAAAAAAAAAAAAAAAAAAAAAAAAAAAAAAAAACACTTTCAATAAATGTAACATTTTTTTTTAATACTGGAACATGTGAAGCTTAAAACTGCGTAAAATTTCTGTATCCGAGAATTTATTATAGTGTAAAAATGATGTTGCACAAATATTGTAAGTTACTGCATCATTCGATGCTACGTCACAAGGATTATGCTAATGTACTATGTTTATAAACATTATCATATTTTATAAATTCTTTTAATATTATGGGTTCTAAAATATTTAGTATCTATATAAATAAGTGCAAATACAAATCTACGAATACTATAAAATAAGTGCAAATACATAAGTGCAAATACTATAAAATAAGTGCAAATACAAATCTACGAATAAAGCCTTCTTTCAATGAACTCGTACTCCTGACATGTGAAATGTATTTCGAAATTTGGTGGAAACAAAAAATATCACCTTCACAATTCTACAAAAATATCAATTTCTAATTTATTTATTTATTTTTATTTTTATTTTTTTATGAATGCAAATAGTGACAAGTTATGTCGCATAATATGTATAGCAGCACATTATGTGACACAAGTTGCCCTCTCCTGTTACAAAATTAAGCATGTATTAGTTTTAGTAGTACGGGAATTTACATGTTGTGTACACGATTTTTACAAACGTGGAAATGTCTATTTTCTGGTTCCGTTATTTTCTAATAGGGAAAATTTTTTATTTATAAGTTGCTGACAGTTGATTGATTTAAAAATAAATTCAGTGTAACATTTTGGAATAAATGCTTATTTCCGGATGATGCAAGATTCTAATTTATAATATAAATTAAATTAAAGATAAAATTCTTTTTTTTCAAATTAATTTAATAAAAATCTTTTTCATATATTTTACGTAATGCTTTCTTTACATATAACAGTGTATTCAGAATTATCTTTTTTAATCCAATGTGGTCATTTTATCGTTTATATATATTTTAATATAAATTTAATTATATGCATTTGTAAATAATTGTTTTAGTACAGTTCATGATTATATTTCATATATTTACCCTACCGTTTAGTATAACGTACGCTTGAACCAAAGAATACAGCTACGTTAATAAATATAATCAATCAAGTAAATTAATGCTTCATTCTGTAAATAAATTGTAAAATTTTGCATTCTTTAAACGGAAAACTAGTAATGAGTGCTTACGACATCGAAATAAAATTTATGCTCACATTTAAACGATCGTAAATTGAAACATACTAATAGTAAACGATGGTAATTATTTTACGAAACATGATTTTAAAATATGAAAGAACATAATTCCTTGGGTGTCACAAGAAGATTCCATAAAAGGTATAAGCAATTTATAAGTTAAAAGTTTTATTTCTCTTAAGATAATGAAATTTAGCTTACTGCACAAAATAACCCCTCTTTTAATACAGTAATTTATGAATGGCTATAAAACGGCGCATTTTTAACATTGTATTAAAGATTTTATGAATATATAATGATGGTTTCTAGATTTAAACTCGTAAATTGGGATGTGTTCCTTTATTATGTGTAAAAGTCAAATTTATAGGTTGTTAGAAATACCCCATATTTGTTTAAATGCTTTTAAATTAATTCGAATTTTTATTAATGTATTGGATTTATAGAAATGCAGTTAACTCCGTTTTCTTTTTTTATGCTACTTGATATTATTTTTCATTTGATTCTATTCAAATATAAATCTAACGAAATAAAAAATATGGAAGTGTTAAATTTAATACTGCTTTTATTATTTTATAAAATTATACGGGAATTTTAAAGTTTTGGTTTTATTAACGCAGGCTGCATGTATCTTACTTAATCGCAGATTACAATAACTATAATGACATATGTTGCACTGGGTTTTTTTTTTCCTATGTACTAAAGCCATGTTTGGTTTCAGAGAACATCCGAGAGTCAGCAATATTTTCCTTCAAATTTTAGAGATGTTTAAAAGTTATTACTTCTAAAACATACAAATATGTGTTTTATTGTCCTATACGGATGCATACATATTTTTTTTTCAATGGGCTTCAGGGAAAGAATAATTTTAATCACAAAAGAGTACCATGCGCATTACTAAAACAAGCCCATAGGAAATACTAAAATGGATTTATTCTTTGAGCCATAGTACAGGCCAGTATATTTTTCAGTAATTTCAGTATTCAAGTCTTAAGGTAGAGAAATATGTAGACTGTAAGATAGAAGTAACTAAGAAGGAATTAATAAAATGGGACAGAAATCGATGGATATATCGTTAAGTAAAAGATTCTTGATGCTTTTGTAGTTGTTCGGGAATTTATTTTCAGTTTACATCTAACTGTCGAAAGTTCTTGGAGCAACACGCCAAAACTTCTATGAGTGTTAATATTTCGAGCTGTAGGAATGATCAAGATGTACACTTTAAAATTTCTTTCCGCAGATTGCATGGTAGTTAGCGAACCATAATCTACGAACATAGTCCGAGGTCCGTTTCCTGGCTTTAACTTTATTTTTAATCTGCCTCCATTTATATGGAACAATGTTGGCCGCCTACTACGTGCTTCCAAAAAAAAATAACGAACATTTAAGGCCTTAATAGTGGTCGGTGCCTGGGTAACCGCTGCTCGCCATTGCAAAAGAAATAAAGTCAATGTACGAAATACCTTCAACATAGAAGATTGTTTTTCGTGACCGCATGCTCGTGAAAATTGCAGTACCTGTTTATTTTCAGTGGGTTCGTAAAGCCATAGAAATTCGATAGGCTTCATGTATTTCTTCAATTGGATAAAAATGAATGTAATACTTAAAGAAGTTTGAATCAATTTAGATGGATGTCGCCTGGTATAGAGAAATTTTAGAATTCATTCTGATGACCAATTTGGAAAGCATACTGGCAACATTCAACAGACTTAGAGCCAATTAAGCCAATCATAATTCAAATACTGAAAAACAACGTTTCCAGATGTGTTAGGATCTCTATCTCAAATTTGTTAGTCCTTGAAACATTTTTCGTTGCTTTAGTCTTCCTGCATGTTGTATAAGTAATAATATGTCTAAAATTTGTTAATTTAAAAGTTTCCAAACGTGAAATTGAAAAGTTGAAATCAGAAATGTTGAGACGATTCAGTTTTTCTAAACTTTCATGGAAATTAATCGCCTTAACTCAAACATATGCAGAAATATTTACAATGTGTCCGCATATTCTATTGCTTTGAAGATTCTATTGCTTTTATTGTTTCTATTGCTTTTTCTACGGATTTTTTTCCATACTGATGGAAGATCCTGAAAGTGTTTTCACTTTTAAGATTATATCCGTGTTGCGACTTTCGTTCTTATGCGTTCCCGAAGATATTCAAAAAGATTGAGATCAGGTGACTGACTGGGCCAGTACAAAAAATGAAAAGTTTCATGGCGGTAAATTAATTTTTCACCATTTTCGAAGGGTGCTTTAAATCTTTATTCCGTTGAAACATCCATCCGCTAACATCATTTTACTGTTGAAGACAACACGCATGCCTCCAGATTGTGGGCAAGGGTCTCTGTTTAAAACCTCTCACTTGGGGAGAGAATCAGAAGATCATATTGAAATTTGCTAATAAGCACGAAAGGTCAAAAACAAAATAATACTAATAACGATTTCTCCAAATCTAGTTTAATTGTATCTGATAATAAAGTGATGTCCGAGGGTATATTCGTCGTCCAAAACATACCAGAATGAATTCCTTCTACGAAAGTCCAACAGTAAAGCACAGGAACGGATCAGTAATGGTCTGGTGAAATTTCCATCATGATGTCATCGTCCTTTCGAACATATCGATAGTATTCTGGATCAAAATGTTCCTAAAAACATTTCAGAAGGTCGCATGCTGCCTTTTTCTTGACGCTTTTTGTCATCACTTAATTCTTTCCCTCGCATTATTTATTCTTGTAAATGTGACTCATGGATGGATTTTTCAACCGGAAAATGATATCCAGTGCAGCGAAAAATTGGTTTACAGCCAATAAAATTAAGATTTTGGGTTGGCAGAGTCTGTCACCTAACCTCAATCTTATTAAAAAACCTTCGGAAACGCATATAAGAAAAGTCTCAAGAAGAAACATTCTTCAAAGACAGGTTCTTAAAGATACTTAATCAGAATCGCCGAAACTCCCTAAGTCACCCTTTGGAAACCTTTTTGATTCCATTCACATTCAATGCAGTGCAGTCCTCAAAGTAAAATAATATGCAATAACATATGAAGGGTCCACGGGAAGAACGACAAGAGACCAATACATACGATTTTCCAAAAAATCGAAAGGCGCACGGGACTTTCATAGTTCTTCCAGAGTAAAATGTGGGCTATTTTTTCAGTGTATACTCATCGTTCTTTCCCCTTATGGGTTCGAATATTAATAGTGCCACTAATGAACAACAGAATGCAGTAGGAACCTCAACATTGACGAAAAGTGGGCTGTTGCGATACGAAAAAAGTGGACTGTAAGGCGAATGATCAACAATTAATTTCTTTATTCTGTGACTATTAAATGAGTCAAGAGGGTACAACGATGCCGCGCTTACGGCTTACAAAACGAGACGACTATTGGCGACTGGCGAAAATCACAGCAACCACCCAGAACCCATCGATAGGGTTGCCAGGATCGAGTTGGCGACAAGATACAATTATGAATGAAGGAATACAAGCAATAACATGGGCTCTCATCGTTCTTCCGTGGACCCTTCATATTAAATATCTCTATATTTCGAGAAATTAAGACGATTAACTTGAATCAAAGTTTAGTGAAACGGAATCGTTTCAAAAACTTTTATTTCAGCCTTTAGAACTCACGTTTGGTTTTTTTAAAATTAAATATTTTCACACAAAATATTAGTTGTGTTCTATGTGGAAGGTCTAAAATTCATTAAGAAAATTTGGTTTTAGAAAAAATTAGGAAGGAAAACATATTGTCTCAAAACATGTGTAATCGACTGCATGTCTGAAGAAACTCTTAAGTAGAAATATTTCAATTTTTATTGCTACAAATTATGTACCTTTGTATCTTGAAATCACAAAATGCCGCTTTTTGTCATCACTTCATTCTTTCCCTCGCATTATTTTTTTTCTACGAAGAAACAAGACATTTATATATAACTGCTAGGAAAAATATGTATACTTAAATGTTGCGGTTAATGTCCTGTTGTTTCCGCATTCATGATACTCCTTCCTTACTTAAAATAATAACTGTAAAGAATACAAAGTAGGGAAAATTTTAAAAATAATTAAACATTAAAAATCTTTTAATTATTTATTTCAGTATGTTAAATTAATGAGTGAGGGGTTTCCTAAATGTATATAATTTATAAGTGACAGTAAAATTCTAAATTGACTATTAAAAATTGCATTTTTATTATTTACTAGCTGAAGTACCCGTCCTTGACGGGTTAGTGAATGCAAATTTCCAAAAAGCAAGAACTTTCGTCAGCACTGTAGGAGTACACAGAATGGATGTAGTATGTTGCCAAAGTAAAGAAAGCGAAGATATAATTTTTATGTATTGTTAAAATATTACAGGTTAGAGAGTCACTAAGTAATATCATTTCATTCGCTTTAGTCGTAATTATGTGATGCGCGAACGAATATTTACGCATACTGAAATAATTTTCGCAAAATCTCAAAATTTAATCAACATTTTTGAAAAATTTGAAGCCTAGAATTTAAGTTTTGTGACAACCTATCATGTCACCCAATTTCGTTTCATTCCCTGCAGTCTTTATTTTGTGAGGCTTGAACAAAATTTCAGCATTCTAAAACGATTTTTGCAAAATCTCAAAATGTAATCAAAATATTTTAAAAATTCTCTCTCTCTCAATGCCTATAAATTAAGATTAGCAACTACCTATCATATCACTAAATTTCGTGTCATTCGTATTAGTCGTTATTGCGTGATGTTTGAAGAAATATAAACGTATTTTGAGATAATTTTCAAAAATCTCAAAATCTAATAAAAATGTTTAAAAAATTGGACTCCTTTAGTTTATGTTGAGCAACCATCTATCGTGTGACCAAATTTCATATCATTCGCTTTAGTCGTTATTACGTAATACGGGAACAAAGATTCACTAAGTTTTAAACGATTTTCACAAAATCTCGAAATCTGATGGATTTTTTTTAATTAGATGCTTATAGTTTAAGGTGAGTGACCACCTATCATTTCACCAAATATCATTTTTTCACCTTTGCAGTTATTACGTGATGTGCGAACACAAATTTACGCAGATTGAAAGGATTTTCACAAAATTTCAAAATCTAATCAAGATTTTTTTTTAATTTGACTCCTATGTTTTAAGTTGAGTGACCACCTATCATGACACCCAATTTCATATCATTCACTTCAGTCGTTTTTATCTGATGCTTGAACACAAATTTACGCAGTTTGAAAGGATTTTCGCAAAATCTCAAAATCCAATCAGGATTTTTTAAAAATTGGACGCCTATGTTTTAAGTTGAGTGACCACCTATCATGACACCCAATTTCAAATTATTCGCTTCAGTAGTTTTTACGTGATGCTTGAACACAAATTTACGCAGTTTGAAACGATTTTCGCAAAATCTGAAAATCTAATCAAGATTTTTTAACGTGATGCTTAAACAAAAAAAGCGTCACGGACAGAATGACAGAATGACAGAATGACAGAACGATAGAATGACAGAATGACAGACAGACAAACTTTTTTTTGAGGGTCACATCGGACTGCCAGGTGCTTGAAACGGATAGAAATCGCAAAATTTTTGAATTCCAAGAAATGTACAGACAAAAGTCTAATTTTATTTATATAGATATGTTCACAAGTGTTCACGTCTTAAAAAATTGAGAAGTTTTTCACTTTTATATTCAAACATGGTTTTAAATAAGTAACAATATACTAATTGAACGGCTATTTAAAAAATGAGTTATAGGTGATTAACAGTTTTCTTTTTAAAATGTCATTCAAATCTACTTAAAATTGTTTTAAAAATGAAATAAATGTGTTATTTTATAAATATACGAATATAAATAAAATCACGTTTGAAAACCTTCTAAGGCAAGAAAACTCATTTTTTACTCTTGAAAAGAATTTATTATCCTCCTAAAACATGTATGAATTCGCACTCTTTTCGGATATGCAAATACTGCTGAATTGTCTTGTATGCCATAATCTTAAACATTTATTTCAACTGATCCAGAAATATACGTAAGAAGATTAAGCTCTACGAGCGTCAGATGCATTTCCAATCATCCACTGCCTTGAGAAACCGATAGACTAAAAATCCATGCAACAGATCCAGAGCAACTTATCTTATTACCTGTTTCCTATTGAGATGTATTTTTCATGTATTACGTTAGGATTGCATTTTCTTGCGTAGAAAAGACTGAAAAAGGGAAAAATAATCCCTAAAAATCAGATTACGTTTTTTCTGCTTTGTATGCGTAATTTAAAATAACATTGGCTGAATCTTGCCTTTTAAAACTTATGAAATTTCGTATTTTCCATCAAACGAATTTTGGCAGTCGTCTAAAGTTCAGCACTTTTGCTGCAGGATTCGCTAGTTTGTTGAAATTCCGAACTTTTGAAATATTTTCTTGAGAAGTTTGACTATTTCAGACACTGGAAAGAACTTCTTTTCGTATTAAAAAAAAGAATAAGTAAAAAAAGAAAAAAAAAACCCTCTTTTAAAATATCAGGACATTTTAGCAATATATTTCAAAAGTTCGCAATCCAGGACTCCTAGAAACCATGTTATATATATATCACAAGAGAGAGTGACATAGCATATGCAGAATTAACTAACATGCTGGTCGTTATCTGTCATATTGTGTACAGCTATTTAGATAATTATAAATTAATAGTACATCATTCATGACATTAATCATTATTATACTAAACTACATTAATCAAAGTCATATGATGTCATCTAACTGCGTAGTATTTATCATTATTTGTTATAAATACACAAATTATTAGACTTAAAGAATATTATATTATTGACTTTTTAGCCAGTTAACATTAGAAATAAAATGCTTAAAGGAAATATTTTCCCTTTTCATTTAGACCTCTGAAAGCAAATTTGACTAGGAAAAGGAAACATAATTAGTATAATGAAAATTACTTGAAACCGATTAAGATATTTTAAAATGACATCACAATATTTTATTTACTTCAGTATACAATATAATATATGCTCTTTAAGTCATTCTAAATTTGTTAAGCAATAAAAGCCATTCCATAACTATACCGAAATTTTTAGTAAAATTTACTCGATGAGATCGAAATTTTAATATATGATAATCTAGTACACGTAACGTCTTCAATGGGTCTAATCTCGAAACCAAGACACTGCCAAAGAATATGTGACATATGATGGCACTAAGGGGATGTCATACGTGTGAAATCAATATCAAAGAGCATCCTGCTCTGTGAAGGTAGTATGATAGATACCCTTTAGAAATGGTTATCCTTAACTTGCAAAACATAAGGAGTCAAGGTAAACTGTATTAATTTGCACCAATGTCTTTAAGATTTCCATGTAAAAATTATAAAATGTGATATAGTATATTTTTAAATAAAATATAGTATATTTGGCTTAATAAAATTCTCAGAGAATTTAACTTCTATATTTTAAACTGGGGATACGTAAAGAAGTATACCCTTTTCAGAAACCCTTTTCTTTTGTTGTTAAAGCTTTTACACAAAACTTTTGAAGAAAAAAGATATGTTTACAAAATTATTCAGTTTGTTTTAATATATAATTACTTAAAATAGCATTCAAAATATGTTCATAGCATTTAGTAAGTTGTCAAAATCCGTTGCCTCTGAACATTAATAAAATAAACTAAAGCAATTTTCAATCAATTTGACATTTAATGAAATATTACATTATAAATATTTCTTCTGTACTCTATAAATAATTAAATTTATCCAGCAATTTTTTTCTGCTCATTATATCTTATTCATCAAAATTTATTTTAATGATCAGTATGTTAATACATTTTCATAGATGGATTTCCCAACATAGTGCTCTGCTTTATTAGCTCGAGCAATATGAGCTCTGTCTCTATATATGTCGAGCAATATGAGCTCTGCTTATATCTCGAGCTGTCACCATATCTTCAGTGGTTGCTAACTGCATTTCAATAGTTTTTTTGAAGAAAATAAATGAATTAAAATATGAAAGTAATTTGCGTACTTTTACTCACTGTAAGCTATGTTACGTTTTTTATGTTAAACTGTTACGTCAGTAAGATGAAAGTTAAATGTCTTTTAAAAGCATTGTGAAATATAATGGTAATAAGATAAAAACCAGCTCTAAATAGAATAAACTAATAATCTTTAGCCCACTCTATTACTTGTCCATTCTGTTTCCTGACTATTCTGTTACCGCATCTCTTTTCTATTACCAGGAGTTTAACTTAAATTGCATTTTCACTTCTACATTGATTTAAGGTGTACACTATACGTACGTTATTTTAGTAACTAGGTATACAGAAATGCTACGTGTTTGCAAAATAGAAATATTTCTTTTTATAAAGGGAAAATGCACTGTCTAAACTGGACGTAATAGAGTGGACACATATAAATATATAATTTCAATAAATATATTTATTTAAATATTTTAGGACAATTATGATACTTTTTACCTGCCAAATTATATTTATAGGCACTAGAATGAACATTTTATCTTTCTTTAAAAAATAATAAATGTCTAGTATCATTGATTGGGCTTATATTAACAAATAATTTGAATAAATAAATTTATTTAAATATTTTTGGAGAAGTATGATACTTCCTACCTGATAAATTATATGTTTAAATGCTGGAATGATTAATTTATTTACGTTTTTTATTTAATATCCAGCATCACTAAATGTCCAATTTTCATCTTTGTATTCATCAGGAAAAAATATTTTGTTCTTTACAATGAGAAAGGTATATAAATTTGACACATTTTATTAGAAAAAAAAAAGTTTTATGACTAATATTAAGTAAAAGTTGTAGACAAAAGTAATTTTTTTGAACACATATTGGACGGTAAAATTTTAGCACTCTTTGAGAATGACCATACATAAGTAAACCATTTGCTTTCCTATTTTTTTTCTCTGTCTCCTTTATTTCTATAAGTCGATTAAAGTGTAAAACATTACTCATGTTATTTTCTTTAACCCTTAAAAGCGCGATGGTTATGCCATGAAACCACCTAATTTGAATGCTTTAACGGCTTGTCGCTAAAAAAATTAAGCATCAGTAAAATTCCTCCTACCTGAGTTAAAAAAATAACAGAAGAGTTTCTACAAAACAACTAAATGATGACATACCTAAGGATGAAGCTTTAAATTATTCACAACAGAGTTTTTAGGAATAAATGTGTTATTTATGAAATGCAGAGGGTGTTCACACATTTTTGTAACGATTTTCATTTTCTCCATGAAGTTAAGAATTAATCTATATAAATAAAACAATGTGTAAAGTGTCCGTTAGTTAGTTAGTTAGTTTGTCTGACTGCGTCTCGCGTAGCACCGAAACGGGTGATCATAGACCTACAAAATTTTATATGGAATTTCTCCAGGATGGGTCCCAACATACCTCGAAGCGATTTTCGAAATTCGAATTATTTTAGGAGATATTCATAAAAAACGTATCACAAAAGGCTCATTTTTTCGCTTCGCCATTTCGTAGTTGTAACCCCGCAGTGGAATGAGTGAGAATTTAAGCATATCTAGGTTACGATATTTCGCATGTTTATTAAATGATTCAGACTCTTGAAGTAAAAAGTTAAAGAATAACGATTTTTTTGTTTAGATTATTTATAAAGTTGTTTTTTAATTGAAATATCGTGTGCATGTGAAATCAGACCAGGAATGAACTGTTTTATACTCAAAAGAAATATAGGATTTGGAAATTTTCCAAACACTTGAGAATAAGTTTTTGAAATTTTCATTCAGTTGGAATTGTGCATTTTTCTGCGCAGCTTTTCTCCATCTGTTTCTAATGTATTACATCCAGTAAAAGGATGTTAGAAATGGCAATTTTAATTTTGTTTAATCACACTCATGAATAATAATATAGTTTCCAACTTAATGAAATAAGGAACGAAAATAGGGAAGACCCATGGATTACCCCGACGAGATTTATTAAGACTGGCGAACCAACTGGTCGCCGGAGGTGGCTAGTTTTTAAATAAAAATATGATTGGCATCAAATTGTAATAAGGCTTATTTATCGTCTGCAGCATTAAAAATATACTTTGCTTTAAAATGTCGCTGAAAAATAAACAATGGATCGAAGGCTATATTTTTGCACTATCCGAAGAGAAATACTCTTACTCAGTTATTAAAAAAAGATGTCAAAATTATAGTTTTAATATTTCTACATGTAAAATAAGTGACTTAATTAATATGAAAGGAAAGAAACTTCAAAGTTTATATTTCACTGAGGAAAAGGCAAAAAAGTGCATACCCAACAAAGGTACGTACATCTCTTATTAAATCTAAAGTCGCATCTCATGTTTTAAAGGAAAATACAACTACCCAAAGAACTATCGCAAAATCTTTAAATATTTCTATAGGAACTGTGAACAAAATTATAAAATCCGATTTAAAATTAATCAAAGCAAAAAAAACACGATGTTCATCGTCTAACGCCGAAACATGTTTCTCAGCGTAAGACTATGTATAGATTGTTGTATGAAAATTATTTGGCGGGTTAAAAATAGAAATATGTAGTTACAATTGATGAAGCTTGGATACATTTATCCGACTACAATAGAAAAAGATCGATTTACTACCGCAAAAGTGGATAAAAAACGTAACAAGTTGGCTTAGAGAAAACAAGGCAAGTTTTTATAAAGGTTTTATGGTTATTACTAGATTTTCTTATAACGGAAAACTTACAATAAGGAAAGTAGAAAAAATGTCAAAATTAATTCGGATTACTATCAGAAGTATGTTTTAACACCTATTTTTAAAGAATAAATTCCAACTCTTCATCCAAACAAACTTCACTGTGTTAAGTTCCATTAGGATAAAGCTCCAAACCATGCCTACTGCTCTATTATTTTATAAAATGAGAAATGAAGCTGGAATTGAAGCTATTCCCTTTAAATTCATCCCACCCACGTCCCCTGACGTGTCTCTTATCGATTACTATGCATTTGGACTTTTAAAAAAAGCACTTTATAAGCAGCATCCCAAAACATCGGGTGGACTCTGGAAGATTTTGAAGGAGGAGTGGAAGAATATCAGCCTTAATGTTTTAAGAAAAGGACTTTTATATTAGAAATCAAGATGTAATATGATAGTTCAAAGAAAAAGCCATCAGAGTTAAAACATTAAAAAAATAAAATTCTTATATTTATTTATAGATATATATCTTTGCAAAATCGTTACAAAAATGTGTGAACACCCTCTGTGAATGTCGGAAATATAACAATCTCGCTAAAAAATTGGAGTGTTGATTGAACCTGAAAGTGTTAGCAGGCGAAGGAAAAAAATTCCAAGTATTGAAAGACGTCCCTGTCCTTTCTATAAAATCTATCTCCATACTTCGTAATCCGTAACTATAGAAAGAACAAAACCTTTAGGTTACAAAAAATTAATTCCATTTCATTACAAATTAATTCCTAAAAATGGAATTAAGAGAAGAATTAATTCCTAATAATTCCACTTTTTTATTTTTGTTAATACACACCATTGGCAAAAGGTGTACCAATATGTCACGAATATGTGTAAGATTTATATTTTTGTAATCGGTTTCTTTTTGTTTAATACTTAATCTATTACTCAAAGTATTGATTTTTTCCCTTCGAATCTCTTGAAATGGTCGTTGATACGGACTAATCTACCAACTGCAAAAAGTGCTGTAAACCGGCCTCTTGAATGGGCTTTAAAAATTAAAAGCCATATTATGTTAATAAAAGTGAATGGTAAGCTTTTTCTTGCGTTTCATTTAATTTTTATCTAACCAAAAACTCCCTTCTGCGTTATTTGAAACAAAATTTAAGAACGGCTCCTTTTCGGAATAAAGACACGGAAAGTACAGTACCCAACAAAAGTTTTGATAAAGTAAAGACGATTTCTAAAAACATTAAGTATTTGATGGCATGAAGCAACTGAGGGAAATCGTCTGAACAGTAGAATTTCTAGCACTTTCTCTTGTTTTTTATTAAAATGGAGCAAATTTGCTTGATCAGTTTTACCTTCATCAATGTTTTGGATCTGAAATCTTTTTTTTGTTTTCAGATAGGCGGGCACTAACCATTAGCCTTTTTGATAGTACTAAGGCCCGAACCACTGACCATTTTATTATGGGAACACCTAATGGACGGGGATCTGAAATGTTTAATCTACAGAAATATTGCTTCATAAATATGCATGCTTTTAAACGGAGTTTCGAACATGTGCTTTCTAATTTTTCATACTTATTATGAAAGGTCTTTCAAAAATCTTTTTTAAACAAAATTCACACACTAAGCTACCAAAGTTATATTTATCAATACTTCACTAGCCATTGCTTCTATGAGTAGGCAGTTTTTTAAATAGTACTTTTCTATATGATGAATCAAGTTTTAAACATGAGTTGTGACTTTTTTTCAGTTTTATTAGAATAGATTTTAAGTGTTTGACTGAAAATGTAACGTTTCGTGATCTATAAACCTAATTTCTTAAAAATGAAGCTGTGTCTTGCATTAAATGAATAATTCGAAACTAACTTGTCCACAATTTCACAAAAGAGCATCTGACCTTCAACTTAATGGTATCAGTTGTAAATCTCTTTTTTTTTATTTCAGAAACATTCCAATACAAGAACTACATTAAATCATGTATAAAACACTTCTAGGTACTCTAAATTGAATTTAATAGAATTTATTTGAATAAGATGATTTCGAAATGTAAGCAAAATGCTATAGTAGCTATAGGGTTAAATTTATGATCAATGTAATTGCTTTTCGATTTAAAATACGCGAATTTTCTTTCGCTGACTGGAATGATTGACTGGTTGGTTCAAAATCGAAGTTACAGCGATTTTCTTATAAACTTTTGGTGATCGAATTATACTTTCAGTTAGAAAGTTAGTCAAATGAAGAGTAGTGTAACAAGGGTAACATTTAAAACAATAAAAATTACTTCGTTTTTTAATGGTTGTTCGTTAATACTCAATTTGAACATTGAAAACCGATATGTTATATTTTTAATAAGAAATATTAGCGAAACATGAAAAAGGGAGGGGGGAGAAAAAGAAGTCCAGGCTTTCTGTAGTCAGAATGGATACAGAGGCGGTCAAAATAAATTGTACATGAATAAGTACGTACACAAGTAAATACACACTTTGAGGCATCCCACAGAAAATTGTCAAAGTAAATATAAGGATATTCAAGATTGAATTTTTAGTCAAAATATCAATGCCAAACTTTTTTGCAATTACATTGCTACCTTTACTTCCTACGAAGACGTCACATTGACATTTTTGGAAAATTCTCAACTTCAAAGCTCAAATTCGACTGACTGTTTTTCAACTAAATTTTATACCATCCTCTTAATCCGGTTTCGTGTGGTAAGTGAAGAAATATTCATTAGAGAGTAAGATCAGACAACAAAAGGAAATAACTTTCGAAGCTGGATTTTGATCCTTAGTGAATGAAAATGATGAATGCTGTAATATTTGTTAAAGAAGAAACATTGTACAGAAAGAAGTCTTACATTTTCAGAAATTTCTATGAGTATTAAAAAGTTGTAACGTCAAACATATACTGGTCATTATTTCGTAATAACATCATAATTTTTTAATTTTTAAATTTCCCATAACTAATCTCCAAAACTAGGTAGAAGAGAAGGATTTTTATAAAAATTCATATGTAGCCCCATGCAAAAGCCATTTAAGGAATTGCATGGATGAATACGCATTCGGTTTCTCCCTGTTCACCACGATATGCAAATAATAAATGGCGGAGGAAAATTCCCAAAATGTGCAGTTTACCTAAATAAGTAGAATTTACATAGATTACTTCAATTATCACCACAGCTTAAATTTTAGATTATGTAAGTTTAAAATGCTTTATAATAAATACGTTAAACTAACATTCCCCTCAGATGTTTCGCAGTATTATCTTCAGATCATTAAGAAATTTCGGGATTGTCGGAAACTTTCACTAGCGGAATTTTAATGGACAGTTTGATGATGAGGTCCCCGATACAAAGTCGATGAATTGAGGTACGTTATCAGACTTTCCCATTAATGCGGCCATACAATTTCAGGATAATCTACGCTAAACGAAAATTAGTACGCCTAGGTTTTATTAAGTACCAATAACTTGTAAGGAATACCGGAAGAAATATGAGGACATTTTATCTTGCTTTAAAAATTGGTGTATGTTACAAGAATAATTTTATTTGAAACTAGAAAAATTCTAAGAGTTTGTATTTATAAACTTTTCAATTTGTAGAAGTGCTGCTTCTTTGTTTCAAAGCACATCTGCTGCACTAGCCTGTATTAAAATGTCCAGATGCATGCTTGAATTTTTGGATCTGGAAAGATCTTCTTGTGGTTTATTCCAAAAACTAGCTTTAAAAATATTATGTCAACAGTTTTATGCTATTTATCGAGTTAAATGAGCATCGAGAATAAATTGAATTGTAGAATTGAATTGTATTGCTAACATATTGCTAGCTCTTTTAAAACAAAATTGAAATTGTACGTTTTAACCCATTTGTGCCTGGATATTTTTGCGACTTTCTTCGATTTATACTGATAATAGAAATAATAGATAAATTTCTGACGTCAACTTCTTGAACAAGGGATGATTTCTTTTAAAATCATTATGCATAAAAATCGAAATATCAACATCCTACTTGGTCATGTTAAAATATTTTGTAGAGTTGAGGCTCGATACTCATGAATAAGGGCTAGGAAAAATAAATAACGTTTTCGACTAATAGCGAAAATGCCGTCCCAAAAAAGGGACGCTAGGCATAAATAGGTTAAAATAGCGAGGAAATAAAATTTTTAAACATTTGATGATTATTTTTAAGCATCGGCATTTTCACTAAATATGGAAGAATATTGCACAATTTTCCAAATATGTATTTCTATTCCATTTTTAATTTTAGAATTGAATTGTATATATTTTTTCGAATAAAATATCTATTCTTGTTGTTGTTGTCGTGTCCATGGATAGACCATGGAAAGAGGGGTGCCAGTTCCCCCCGAGGGGGTTGGACTTCTACTTGTTGGTCCCTAATTTTGAACCGATTCCAGATGAGGGGCCAACCACCACCTGAAATCGGCACCCCCAGAGGTATTGTTTACCAACTTGGAGGACTTTGGAGCCACGACGGATTGCGTGCACCAGCTCCCATTAGCGTACACGGTTCCACAGCGGACGAGCCGAGAGTGAGATGACCCTCCCAAGCACTGGCCAAGCCGGATGCTGCTTCACTTACCGTGTTCTTATGGGAACGGAGTTTAGCGCCCAGACCATTGCGGGACGTAAAATCTATTGGTTGATATATTGTGGGGAATAGCCTGAGTGTCAAGATATGAGCTACGTCACTAACTAGTAATTTTTCTGAAGTTGTTAGCAAAGTTGGTCCGAAGAAGAAAAGTACAGACCGGACAAACATCAAACCGGTTGGGGACAATGACGCCAGTTGCAACTTTTTGCACATTTCGGTCAACATTTACATAGCTTAAAGAAATACCTCGATGGAAATGTGAGATAGATATCAAAAACATCTGCATAAATAACAATTGGCACGAGAGTGTAGTTTAATATATATATGTCTGTGGATCGCGTGTTCCAATTATTCCGACCCTGGGCCAATTCTAAGAATTAAGTGGGTCTCAGCTGTAAATTTTTGTTTACATAACTAAAAATGCAAATGTACTTGGCATAAAATTCCTAAGCGTTTTGAAAGCTGGCATGTTACAGGAAAACCATATTATACAACTAAATACATAACAGAGAGGGAATTCTAAATAATAAAAAGAATTATGGTAAATAATTCAAAGTTAACTGAATATTAGTGAAACCTAAAAAAAATCTCTTAAATATATTAATGCCAATGGTTGAGAAGAAAAGTTATCTAAGAAATGGTTCTCAGATAAACAATTCGGGCATTTATATTATAATTTACCTTCTGCATACTTAAGTTAATATCGTTTTGTACTAATTTTACAGGTGTTACAATTGTACGCACGATCTCGAGTTACAACTGGTACCTTGATTTCATTTTGAATTCACCATTTGATTCCAATGACGTGTAAATGTATAAAATTAAAAAGGACAAAAAAGAGTAAAAGGATTAAATATTGATAGGTCACGTAAGCAAGTATACCTTACATATAACAACTTTTTGATCCGGAGCTCAATCCCCCCCCCCCCGAAATAATCGGTCGTTAGATATCAACGGACCAGAAACAGTTGTTAGGTTACTGATTGCGCTAACAACTGCGCTAGGTGGGGTAGAGTTAACAGCTTGGCTTTCCAACGGATTTAGGGATCTAAACGATTCACCTCTGGAACTAAAAAACACATTATCCACCATATCGTTTCAAGCGACCTAACTTATTTCTTTTAACTTATTTCTTTTTTGTATTTTTTATCCTTGAATTATGGGCGTGGTATAATATACTGTCATATCTTGACCGTTTTGTGGGCAATAGCATCCATTGAATATGACATTTCGTTTCAAATGATTGGCGTTACATAGGTTTCAGAAATTTCTTCCCCCCACCCATCTTGCTTCCAGTGACTTGCATTTCTTGACCGGGCATCATTTTTCCACTGAACTTTCCACGTTACTTTTACCATATGTTATATCTTGGGAAAATCTTATCCCACGGTATAACATACAGTTCAGATTATTCTAATGTTAAGAAGTTGCTGAAATATTGTTGTATCTTTTGAAATAAAATTTTTCAGGTAATAATGCTATTTTTAATTTTTATTCATCATGGAAATCTTAATTTCCGGACGACTCTCCTAATAATACTTTTCATGCTTTTATCATGTTAATGTAAGGATTTCAGTGCCCGCCTTCTAATTCATATATAAATATTTAAATGGTATTTGCCAGCTAGCGCGAATATCTTAACAACGTTTCATTAATGGCTCTTAAAATATTATTTTTATGGAGCGATGACAACATTGTTTAATTTAAAACATATTTAACTATTATTAAATTTTTTCAAAGTAAACATTTAAAATATTCAACTTATTCACTTGGTACAGGTAAAAAATGAATAATTATAATATTTTTCCCAGCAAAGAGAATGATCTTGTATGAATTATCAACTAGAGAGAAGTAAAAGGCTTTCAGTAAAGTAAATGCAGTTGCATGTATTGCATTGGGATGTTTCTATTCCATTCTGTACTGAATAAAACAATATATATTAATCTAATCAGAAACATCACAAATCATATATTTCTAAAAACATTTCGAGAGTCAGAAAAGAACATTCATTGTAGTTGCGGTAAAAATTAATTTATAAACTTAATCATAAATAGCGATGATGCTATCAAATTTGAAATTGTACGTTTTAAAGTGCAAGGAGAAAAATGTTTAAATACTTGATTATTATTTTTAAACATCTGCATTTTCGCTAAATGTGGAAGAATATTGCACAATTTTCCAAATATGTATTTCTAGTCAATTTTTAATTTTAGAATTTAATTGTATTGCTAACATTTTTTTCGAATAAAAGAGCATATATTTACTGTGCCATCAGAACATGAACGCGAAAATTAATTTACACAATTCTTTATTGGAACTAATTCAAATTTTATAATTTAAATACTTAAATTTACAGCTTAAATTTTAAAATACACAGTCAAATAACCTCACATGTTTGAGAACTAAAAGAAAAAATAAAATAAAACTGCAATTCATTAAATATATCGGTTCCATTTTTCTCTTAGTTAAACCTGTCTATTTAAAAATTAGTTGTACCCCCATACTGTCTATGTGTTTAAACTGTGGCACACAAATATGTTTATGCAATCGGCAACCATTAGCGAAAATTCAATTTACGAATATTCCCAACAGAGTGTTTTCTTTAATTGGAGTAAATTCAATTAACTCTTTTCTCTTATATATTGGATAATTAAACACTTTTGAAAGTACAATAAAAAATAAAGGATAAAAAATATTTATTAGCAAACTTGTTTACGTTTGTGGCAGCATATAGTAAGCAAGAATCAATAAAAGAGAAGGATAACGATTTGTACGTGAAATTATTCATTTTGCTTGACTGTCAGTGCATCAAACCAACAGAAAATGAAGGGACGAAAAAAATATTTTACATATAAGACATGTTTTCATATTTATTTTTAAGAATGCGACAAATATAATTTAAATTTACTCCCAAAAATATTCTGAAATTTTAGTTGCTAGTAAATTAAAAGTTTCACATATGTTTTTGTATTCAGCATGTTTATAATTCCTTTTTTTAATTACATGGTGTGATAAAATATTTTTAGTAAAAAACTGAAAGTTTTTCTTATGACAATTCTTTTTCGACAGCAAAATGTTCATGAAGCGAAAGAAAAATTACATATAAATCAATTTTTATAACATACCATATGCAAAGTTGCTGTATGTAAACAAAATGTATGACTGCTTAATTTCCTTGAGATTTATGCAAAGAGGTTTTCTGTATAACTATATTCTTTACAATGATAATTCTCTCTAAAACGATGGTAATATTATCCCTACCAACACAATAATCCTCTACCATGGTATTTCTCAAACTGGTACACACGAATTAAGCACTACACAAGGAATGTTTTGATAAAATTTTGGACGATGTTATCTTACTATTTCTGTGGACAGATTTCATCAAAATTTCGATTTCTCATTGCTGTTTTAACAATGGTAATGAGTTGAATTACGAGAAAGTGCGTTTCTCGTACTATATTTTACAGAAAGCTTTTGGATTTTATTTATTTAGACATTAAAAATTTGCTATTTAAATAGGTGATAAACATTTATAGGCTATGGCGTGTCTGTAATTCTGAACATGCTATTTGAATAAAAATTCGGGGTGATGTAAAAATTACTCAATCCTATTACTTAGTTACGCTGATCCCTAACTCACTGACTCGCTGATTCACCGACTCTTTAACAATTCCGGGCGACCAATCCAAGATAGTACTTTTACCGAGATTACTCCAATAAGTTTAAAAAGCACAAAAACCGCAATGACAGCTGCACCGTTTGTACGATCCACTTGAAATTTGTCATAATCATGTATGAAAATATAGAAAAAAATGATCGCTAACTTAAAAATCTTAAAATCCACCCGTTTCCTCATTTTTAAGCGACTTTTTGCTCTTTTCAGCTCCATTTTATTTCCGAGAGTAAAAAATGTGAATTATTTGCGTGACAAAATTAGCTATTTCAAGAGAAAACGACGTCATACGATTGAGACTCTAATTCGTTTAAAATAGTTTTCCAGATAACATAGTTTAGTTTTTTTTTCACGAAAATTATTGTCTGCTTGAAGCACTGATGTAAGAGGGTTTGTGTACACAAAACGAAACCGTTCGAATCCGAAAAGTTTCCGGCCCGTTTCCAGAAGAGCATTAAATTCGACTTGGGTATATAATAAATACTGAATATGAAATTATTTATTTTACATGGGCGATATCTTTCCTAGCGCCCCCTGTAATTACCTCCACAACGGACTTCTAGTACTATAATATATTTAAATGAAATAAGAGGAACGTATTTATTGTTTGCTTGAATGTAAAGGGCGTGCTGAATGAAAGCAGAACATCTCATAATGACGTCACAGATTATAGGATACGAAGAACAAAATTATTTTCGTTACAATATTGATTCCCTCTGTTACGATAAATCTCTTTACCACGATATATTATTTTCACCTCAAAAGATCGTTATAGAGGGATATATGTACATTTCACAGTGTTGAAAAATGTTTAACTAAGGACCTCGATTGCCTGCTTAAAAGCAGAGAGAAAATGGCGCTCTTCGGATACAATCAGTTTGCAGGGCCCCAAAGTATGCAAGGTGTATTTATCGCATCAAAAAGGAATAAATATGATTATATTATAGTTGAAATCCCCGTAGTACTTGTTTACTCATCTGAAGCCTTCTTGAAATAAGTTGTTAGCATATTATTTCGTTTAATACATGTTTGGCAGCTGTTACAAAGAGACACATGTATCAGAAAATACCCGAATATTTTTTGCAACATTCGCAGCAAAATATTACTGAAAATTAGTGACAAATAAACACTTCATTCATGCACATTTGCGATTAATGTTTAATCAAATTTACAGTAACGTGAGAAAAAAATCTGCTTATGTATTCCTATAAAATAGACAAAAATATTAGATGTATAATGAAGTGAAACATTTCAAGTTACCCGAAATACAGTCGAGCACGCTTAATGGAATGGCAATTTTGCCCCGAAAAGCTATTCCTCAAATTATGAGAATTAATGGCTATTCCTCAAATTAATGAAATATCCTGTTTATATTCCTATAAACAGGATATTCCATTATCCGCCATCAAATTAACAAATTACTATAGTGTGGTACATTGAATAGTTATTACTTTAAGCGGGGGTTATTCTTTTAACCGGGTTCTTTTAAACGGGTTCAACTGTATCTGTATGTAAACCAACCCCAAAAAGTATTCGAGTATGATAACAATTTCCTGTATTAATTTTATAAGTAATATATTCTGTGAGTAGTTATTATTAAGCATGTATTTAAAAAATACATGCAGCTCAAAATAAATAATATCTAGTTTAATCTAGTTTTAAAAAATAAAAATAGCTTATAATGACGATATGAAATAGCTGGGACTGCGGCACAGCACTTGTTTGTCCCAGGAGTCAAAACCAAGCTATTATATAAACCTAAAATGTACATTTTATGAAAAAATAATTAACGTAAAACTTTACCGTTAAATTATTAATACAAATCTTTAAAGTAGTCCTTTAACAAAAATGCGATTTCAACTCCATTTATGGACATAGTAATTACAAGTTTCATGTCTTTGAGTGATTCGATAATTGCCAAATCGCACTCAAGTTCTGCAAATCGTTTTCTTTTTACAAACGAAGACGGATAAAAAAAAGCCCACTACCGCTCTAATCAAACACGAACTACTCTTTTCCATAAATATCCTAATTAATAATTAAACACCCAAGTAATTCGTGATATGACAGTAAAAGTTTACGATGGAGAAATAAATTTTACTACTTTCATTTAACTGGCCATAAATTGGAATTGAAAGTAATAAATATTGCTTGCTGGTTTATAAAATGGAAACTTAAAATACGTAACTCGAGAAAGTGTGTTTTACTGAAGCAGATCCAGTGTAAAATATAAGTGCAGTGTTGGAAACAATGAATGGTTCGCTGACGATAGATAATGATAGTTTTGGTGCTTCTTAAATTTTTATTGATGTCCCTATTTACAAAGGACAATTTTCAGCGAAAAGTGGAAAAAAAGCTTTGGAAATGATAACATGCATAAACTTAATTGCGATACCTGAGTTTTGTGATACAAAAATGCAATTTAAGAAGTATTAGATTAGTGTTTATGTTTCTTATTTGCTTAATTGTGTGTAATATTTTTTTTGTAATGATTTTAGTTAAAAAAATATTACTAAACATTTAAAGCATCCAAGCAGTTTATAAGTATTTATCGATGATTTCCATCATAGACTGATAAAGGTTATTTAAAAAATACATTCAAATACAACTCAAAGAATAAGAATGTATTTTACTTTCAGGGACATGATTCTAGGAAAAAAAAATCTGATGTGTCCAACACATGACTTCCTTGCACGTCCATTAGATCAAAAATATTTTCGACGCACTTCCTCTAAATTTATTTGTTTGAAAGAGATAAAATATCAATAATAGTAAGGTTTAGCGATTTCTAGCCAAATATTTCGATATCGCCAAGCTGAGTTCAGTTTGAAAGATTTCCTTCTGACACTTTATTGGGCGATATTTCACCAAAAGCCGACAAACTTGAGATAGTCTGCGAGATTTTGGGGATAGCCGAAGTAGCCATTGACCACAGACTTTCAATGAATTGAATACATCCATGCACCTCAATGTATTTAAAGTCATTTGGCTCACCCTGTAAATAAATTCTCAGTCGATTGCTGTCAAAAAAGATATTGAAAACAGTTAGATATTACAATAGTTCTAAAAAATACGAAATAATTTTTGGCGCCAAATTTGGCGATATTTCGGCGAAACTCGTCAACGTCGACGACATTTGGCGAGATTTTAAGCATGAACCAAACAATGACAGATTATCGCCAAATTTGGCGATATTTCGTCAAAACTCGCCAAGAACGATGGCAAATGGCGATACTTTAGGCTTGGACCAAATGACTGACTATCGCCAAATTTGGCGATATTTCGCCAAAACTCGCCAAGTTCGAGGACAGACGGCGAGATTTTGGGAATGTACCAAACAATGACTGTCTACAGTTGTATTATATTGAAGATGTCCATAGAAATTAAAGTACTGAAATTCTTTTCGGTGGTCCTGTAAATAAACTCTCCAGTAGATTGGAACCAAAAATCGAGATGCACAACTAGATGCTACAACATTCTTATGTATGAAATTTCATAATAATTTTTGATATTTGAGAGTTAAATATGCACACGCGAACAGCAAAAGTCGCCAAGCTTGGCGACTTTTGGCATAGTTCTTGAGGGAGGCACGTGACCGTGGTCGGACCATTACCTAACTTATGTGGTAGGACGGTATTGGGCTTGAAATGGATGAATGCCCCTAAAATTGCCATTGACCGTAATGTATTGTAAATCTTTTGAGTGTTCCTGTAGCAGAACTATAAGTGGTAAAGACACTTTTTTTAATGGAGAAATTCATTTTCCAACTCTTTACAGCATACATCACTTCCGAGTCGTTTGAAATTGCCCAATACCTCTAAAAAACGCTTTGATGAATTTCGGCCCATAGAGCGTAATGTATTTCGAAACTTTTGGGCGTTTCTGTAGATAAACTATCCAGTCGAATGGAACCGAAAGGGGAGGTGCACAACTAGATGTTACAGCAATCCTAAATATAAAGTTTCAACATTCTACGCCTAATAGTTTTTGAGATATACGAGTTTAATGAATTTCGGACCATTGAGCGTAATGTATTTCGAATGTTTTGGACAGTCCTGTAGATACACTATCCAGTCGAATGGAACCAAAAGGGGAGGTGCACAACTAGATCATAGAACAATCCTAAATATCAAATCTGAACATTCTACGACCCATAGTTTTTGAGATATGCGAGTTACATACATACGTACGTACGTACGTACGTACAGACGGCATGGAAAAACTGGCCACAGTAGACTTTCCGTTGGTCAAAATGAGTTGCAGACGCGTTAATATGATCGTGCATGCTAGCCTCCGATGAGATGCATCGAAAAAAATTTTTAAATTAAATTTAGATGTAGTCAAAATCGGTTTTTTTGTCGAAATTTGGCCCCCAAAATTTTTCGGGATCACATTACTTCCTTATACTACGTACAAGGAAGTAAAAACTGTTTAACATTAGTCCCAATAGTCTAAGAGCCAGCAACCACCAGACCTTCGTCATAGTATAAAAGCTGAAACTTTCTCTGCGCATACCCCCCAACAGAGGTAGGAACAATCGGGCACTATAAAGTTTGGATGATCGTGGCTTTGGCAGGTAACAGGTGCCAAAGGTGTATAAAATTGCAGAAAATTTTCGTCATTTCATAAAGCTTAATTTTTTTATATGTTCTTCTTCGCAGTACAAGAAATCACTTTATCCCTTGCCAGACACTTTTCCATCGTAGCAAACTCCCGCCAGACAACCTCAAAGTCATGGAAAACGTAATTCTATTACGAGCGCGCTGCAAGAAAGTTCACCCGTAAGAAAGTTTAGAAGTAGCAGTATGAAATGTGCTTGGCACTTTGTGACAGCTTGACGTACTTCGTTGCGGGAGTTTACGAACGCAACAGTTTTCCATGACTCCCGTTGACTTTGAGATTGTCTGGCGGGGGTTTGCCACAATGGAAAAGTGTCTGGCAAGGGATAAAGTGATTTCTAGTACTGCGAAGAAGAACATATAAAAAAATTAAGCTTTATGAAATGACGAAAATATTCTGCAATTTTATACACCTTTGGCACCTGCTACCTGCCAAAGCCACGATCATCCAAACTTTATAGTGGCCGATTGTTCCACCTCTGTTGGTGGGTGTGCGCAGAGAAAGTTTCAGCTTTTATACTATGACGAAGGTCTGGCAGCCGCTGGCTTTTGCTCTACAAGTGATTATCGACATACGCATTTAGACGGCGTTTGTGATAGTGCATTAATATCTAGTTTCGCGTCAATAGTTGAAAAATAATTTTTGTTATATAAATTCATTAATAAAACATAAATGGTTTACTTGTGCATTTTGTAACATCATTTAAAAATGTACACCTAAAAAAAAATCACAATTTGATGAGATTTCAATTGCAGCTCAAAAATTTTAGTTCCTCTTTAATTGCATAAAGCATACGGGTCCTGAATTAATTTGACACTTTAAAATTTATCTTTTCATCGACAAAACAACTTGGAAAATGTATCAAAAATGAGCTAGAATAAAATAAAAGTTCTAAATCGATGACCACCAGAAACGATGAGTTAATTATCTATTAGAGTCAAACTATTTTGCCTTATTTGTTATAAAATTATTTTTAAAAATGGCCGGGAATGAAGATAAAAATGTTATTTTCTACATTCTTCAACATTTAATGTACTTATAAATTCAGAAATTCAGCACATTTAATTTTGAAAGTAAATGCGCGTTAAAGAACACGTATTTTTCTAACTAGTTTCACTGACAATTTCATTTAGACATATCAAAATTTTTGATCTATTCATGAAAATAATAGTAATAATAATATTAATAATAATCTTGAAATATGTAATACGCATTTAAATAGTACAGAAGAGTTTAATTTCTATATTTTCACTTAACAATACTTCGTTATTTACACAAATAATCAATTTCGCTGTTTATATTTTAAAAAAATATATTTCTAATGGTGGGCATTTACCGTTAATAGGCATTGGCCACTACCAAGGCCGGAATTACTGGTTTCTTTATTATTAAGGTACCTACTAGGTGTACCGGCGTTTCCTCCTATGAAGGGACCGACCTAAGCCCGTGCCAGAAATCAAATCTAGCCCTGTGGTGTGGTGAAATGGCTCTCTAACCACTACACAACCCAGGGGAAAAAAGTAAGAAAAGCAGTGCACATTTACATATGAATAAATATCATGCATGTACTTAATTTATCCATTCATTTGCATTTTAATGGATTTATTTTTTTCCGTGCAATAGTGTACATATTCTTTGAAGTTAATTAAGCTGTATACGCCTTCAAAATACTTGACACGTCTAATCTTGAGAAATATATGTAAGAAAAATGTGTGTGCGTGTAATCTTTACGCGCGATTGAAGTAAAACTTCTTTGATGTTTACGACTCATATCACTGAAATGATTAAACTTTAACTTAAAATAAATATCATATTATAATTATATTTATTATTCATGTACTTTACAACGATTATATGAATGTTATATTCATATTATTCATTGAAAATAGGTACTTGAAGGCCATCATAATATTTTATGTATGAAATTATAGGTTTGTGCAAATTATAATGTGAAACATAAGTTTTACTCTCTAAATTTGCTAATTTTCTTGAAAATACAGCATCTAACGTTGTACCGAAACGCATTGTTGATTGAAGTCGAGAAGTATTCATAGTAAGATCAAATTTTTCTGTTAAAAATCAACTAACGGATGAGATTCTTGAGAGCGAAAATTAACATTAAAATCTCCAGTAAGAATCATCGGTAATTCATAATAATTACTCAATCCAGGAAGTGTCCATGTTGTACTATTATTCTTTAACTGTTTTCTTATACTATTGTTCCATCTGGAGGTTTAGTTTGAATAGGGGGAATGCCCATAGTCTAGATTATTCTTTGATGTTTTCCTCTGTTTGTAGGGTTCGAATGCAGGTAAGTGTAAATTTTTTTGTGTTTTCTATCACAGTGTTCTTAAGCGTTGATTTCGTCTGCTAGTAGGTTTCGAATTATTATTCTGTATCCGTGTTTTTAAACTGCAGGTTCTGTTTATTGTTTGTGATTGATTGCAGCCAGGGTTCGTTCCCTTGTGACCATGTATATTATTCATCTAAAAATAAGGATTATCGAGAACCTTCTGTGAGGTTGGGATTACATGTAAAATATTATGTTGGATGTACCTTCAAAATACTTATTGATATGTAGAATAAAGATTGGTGTTTCAAAGATACAGCTCTTGACTGTTTTTCTCGCCGTTTCTTTCCCTAACAGGTTCCGCGTATTTTTACAGGATGAAGTCTTCGAAAGCAGCGGTGCGGTCAAAAACGTAGGTTTTTGTGTGGTTCTTGTTTTTCAGGGTCAGCATGACATATACGTCACTTCCTTTACTGAGCGTTACTTCCGACAGAAAAAAAAAATCTGAGTTACTCCCTAGTCGCACCTAAAGAAGTTTTACTTCAAATCGTCATTAAAAAAGATACTAAAAGTTACTTTTCAGCATTATAAAATATTATCTTAATACAATCCTGCTAATTACGGTAAATATGTTTTTTAACTAATAATAAATAATCCCGTTCCTAATAATAACAGAATTATTAAAACTGTTTGAATGCAAACTATTATGTACGTGTGTCGGAAAACAGTCACCCATAAACTGATTAATAACAAGCCTTTTGCCCAGCCATAACCTAACTACCATTTTGCATGTTTCTTTAAATATCTTTCAAAGGGAATTTCCATAAAATATTAAACACACATCTTACAAACTCGTAGAGGAACTATCATTATTTAATTCCAAAACTTATTTGGAAGAGATTTCCTGCCAGTAAGCGATAATTACAACAGTTTAATGCAAACAAATCACAATCTGGGTTCGTCTAAAATTCGTCAATGTAAAAGATTAGCTGCGAAGATCACAAGGTTAAGTACACATTAAACATACATACTTAAAATGAATCACAAATTTGCGTGAAGTGTGTAATGCAGTTGTAGCTACAAATTGCGATGTCGATAGCTGCGAATTTGCCGCTGATTGTGCATCATTTAAAGGCTAAATTTTAATGGACAATTTAATAGTCACAAACGAGTTGCATTGTGAATGAATCCAGAATCTAATTTCGTACAAAATCTGATAAGCGTATATTTTAATGATGGTGCATACTTTAGAATAGTTACAAAATTTATTGACTTACGAGCGTGATTATTGTAGATTTTAGAACATTTCATCTATTTTTAAATCAGTTATATTTATCAGAGAAAAAAAGTATAATAACCATTATTTAAATGCATGACTTTTCCTATAGATTATTTCACCCTTCCTGGAAAATCATAAGGAGTAAAACATTTTCACGTCAAAAGGTGGATAAACTAAAGTATAAATGTGTACATATAGAGCGTTCACATAAAGTCCTTACCCAAACCTTCTCTACAAACCCTTCAATAAATGGCAGTTAAACTGTTCGCAAAAACAATTATTGCTTGTTTTCATGCAAATGCAGGTATGGATATCAGAAAATATTTCATTATTTTAATTTTCATTATATAGAGGATAAAAAATGATAAAGAAAAAATCAAATTTATCAACTTATAATATTTTGAAACATTTTAATAAAATAAAATCACGAATACTTTTATTTAGATTAATTAAAATTATTAGTTAAAATATGATAGACACATTTAAAAAAGGCTTTTTGGGTTAGAAAAACCAGAAAATCAATTCCAGAAAATTAAATGAATGACTATCTTTCTATCTGTTGATTACAATTGAAATCTGAGAAAAATATAAAACTCAAAAGGAAATCAAAAAGTTAAATCAAATAAAAATCTTAGTGAAATCGGATAGATTTTTCTTAAAAGAAATAATAAAATCTGCAAAATAATCTGAAAAAATAATGTGGTTCATTACAAGAGTAATAAAAAGGAATAACTGAATATTTCCCCAAATAAAAATTTTATTGTTTAAGAAAATTTCTGTCAGCTTTGAATAAAGCCTTAAACTAAATGATACAAATATACAAACTATAAATATTTGTATTATTAAATATACAAAGCAAACTTCAGAAATGACTATATTTTACAATCACACAATGTGACTTTTTAAAAATAGAGTTTAATAATATATATATAGTGTGAAATTATATTACCAAATATTGGCGATATTTTTAGTATTTATGCATGCTTGGGTTCGTAAAGTAAGGCTTAAGCCCACGTGATCTCACCTGGCTTGCTTTCCCACTTCTCTTTAGTAAAGATAGCTCTGTTTTTTAGAATATTTATAGCGTCCGGATAATCAATTATTATTTCATGGTTTCAGTATTATATTTGTTATTATGTGCTATCACTTAATGTTTTACTTGGGATTCCATATTACGTAAGTTTAGCTATTTTATATTATATATATATATATATTATATTAAGAGCTTCCACACATTTTTCAATCATCTCGCCTAGATGAAATGATCAAAAATTAAGTGGGAATGATATTTAACTTTTGCTGGAGAAGGTAAGGAATCATTCTTGCACTTAAGCTTGTGAGTCATGGGAAAGGCTGTTGATCTAAGCGAATTGGATAGAGGGCAGATCGTAATGGCTCGAAGACTCGGCTCGAGTATCCCCAAAACTGCACGACTGATCGGTTGTTTACGATCTGCCGTTATTAGTATTGGATTAACAACAGTAAAAACAACAATAGACGCCAAGATGTTGGGCGTCCACCCATCATCAATGAAAGAGGACTCCGGAGACTGTCCCGCCTAGTACAACAAAATTGGCGGAAGACGGTGGCTCAGCTTACAGCCCAATACAATGCAGGTCCAAATACAAGTGTTTCGGAACACAGTTCAGTGGAGATTGTTGGGTATGGGGCTGCAGAGAAGACGTACTAATTGTGTGATTCTGCTTACTAAACTTCATCGTCAACTACGCCTTCAGTGGGCACGGGAATATCGAGACTGGAGCATGGATATGTGGAAGAGAGTAACCTGGTCGAATGAAAGGTGGTTTCTAATTCATCACATCGATGGTCGACGTGACTCCCTTCTGCCCGGCTGCTCAGAGCTCAAACACCACCATGTTCCAATATCTAAGTTATGCACTTTCAGTTCTTCGAACAGGAATACAAATCTGTAAGTAATATTGAGAAATTTTAAAAGCAGCAAACACTCATCGATATCATCAGCATTTACTTACTTTCAACAGTTCTACAATTATATCTTAAAAAGTAAAGTAATGCAAAATTTAATAGAAAATCAATATGTGTATAATTTGCAACGAAACAGCAATGTAACATTTTTTGAAGACATGCAAAGTAATATCAACAAAAAACATTACGAAACTAACTTAAACTCTCATTTCTGATAAACTACGATTAAATCTCGATCCCCTATTTGTTTTTATAAGCATATGCGTGTTGAGGCTAGTCAATATTTCACAAGAAATGGTAGTTTACTATCTGTTAGTGTTCAAATTTGTAGGTTAATTTTTTAAACTTATAAAAACGGCTATTCTGTATCATTTTAATCGTATCTGTTTAAAAATTAAAAACAAAATGTTTGGTGTAAACAGCATTTGTATATTTTGCGCTCCGAAAGATGTACTTTGTAAAAAAAAAAGAAACCTGCTTAAACCAGTTTTCAGGAAATTACTTTCTGTTGATATAGTTATTTAAAAACATCGTACAGCTCAATTCTGCATGTTTAATATAAAAGCATATATATTATTCGAAAGTAGAAAGTAACTTTTTATTCGTTTGTATAGCAACAATTTATACATTATAATTAATTCATTATTTTCTTGGGTAGTACACGAATAAGAATGCGTAACTTTTTATAGCGCAAAACACTAAATGAACTCATTTATACTTTGCGAGGATGCCATCTTAGCGACTTTTTTTCGTAGTTCTTTTAATTAATTCTCAATGAGAAACTTAATTAACTTTCTTCTTTGGAAGTAAAGACGCTTTTTCTTTGCGCACTGGAACTGGAGATTTCCTTCCGAGAAACAAAACCATTTATATAATTATATTGCTTTTAGATTTGAGCTGTTAAAAAGATTTATCTTAGCTGTATAAATTTGACTGATATGTTGATAAAATGAGTGCATTATGTGAAATTTAATGCATGCATGTATCTATGAAAACAAGATAAACATAAAATTTATCACTTTATTTACTTAATCACAATTCACGTGGTTAATGATTTCAGATTTTCAAGCTATTTCTGGTTCTACATATCCAATGTACTTCATTCGACTTACAAACCGAGACTTGGAGAAGTCGAATAAAGTAAATACATCATGTTTGCAGTTAGTACATCATTTTAAGTTAACCAAAATTATTCTCATACATGATTTCCCCGATTCAATTTAGTAATTAAGTATTTTATTTTATTTTTTAATTGGTGGAATACTTTTCACTTGGAAAAAATTATGATTAATGTTTTCCTACTAGTTGAACGTCCATTCTCTTAGTAAGAGGAATTTAGCTTTTTTTTAAATAAAATGATATATATATATACGAGAACAAATCAAAAAGCATGTTGCACTTCCAAGTTATGGCCATTTATTAAATAAACAGTACAAAAACAAGACGGCTATGACAGCATACAATGTATAAGTTCACTTTTCCACATAGTTCCCAAGAGACTCTAAACATTTCTCCGAATAGACAACCAACTTTTCGATTCCTGATGCATAGAAATCTCCTCTAGCGCTATGTAACCACACTGTGACAGCTGCTTTCACCTCCTCACCAGTAATCTTTGTACACCGTGATCCGTTTTGAGCTTACCGAAAACATAAAGATCGCATGTGTGATGCAGATAATCACATATCTTATTTTTAATTATCAATTCCTTAATTGTTAATTTTTTTCTAAATTTAATCTGTGATCAAAATTAATCTTTGCACTTTCGATTTGGAATTCTCTTCCCTTCGCCTGTAAAGTTTTTTATTTCTGCATCTACCGTATTTAAAAGCAATCTTCCGTTTTCATTTATTTTTCTTTTTTATTTCACTTTTGCATTGGTAAAGCCTAGCATTTCTGTTCCCATGATTTGTTTATGACCATATATAGTATCAAATCTATAAATAACATTGGCTTTTATTTTGGGTTACAATTTAGCTGCTAGATTGTTTGTTTTATCCTGTTGGCGAGACTGGGATTCAAAAATAATTATATAGAAATGTTCTTAACGCCCACTGACGTCACGTTACTTTCGCGCTTTGTTTGGCGTGTCTCTTTGGCGTGTTTTGCTTCTGTACTAACTTTTTGGCTTGAGTTTCTCATCATTATTCACGCCTTAGAAGTTGTCAAGTGAACCTGCGTTTTTCAGGGGTCTGCTCAGCCACCGTAGGACTTTATAATTTTAACGTTGTGTGTTGATATTAAAATAAAATGCAATTGCCACTATAAAGTCTTGTTCTTTCTTCACGGCCTGGATTTCGACTTCATAAAATATGGAATGTGAACCTGGGGAAAGCTTCCCCATAGCATGGCACTAAATCGGGACTGTATGGAGGAAGCGTGCGAACTGCTGTAGCGATTCAGGTGGGAGGTAGGGCAACATCCTTCATACAGTCCCGATTTAGTGCCATGTGATTGACATGTTTTCGGTCAGCTCAAAAAGGATCTCGGTAGACAACGATTCCGAAATAATGAGGATTTGAAAGCGCCTGTCTCCGTGTGGTTACATAGCACTGGAGGAGATTTCTATGCAGCCGGAATCGAAGCTTGAGTCGCAATCAGCAGGAGAGTCGCTTGGGAACTATGTGGAAAAATGAACTTACGTGGCATGCTGTCATAGGCGTGTTGCTTTTGAACAAGTTATTTAACAAATAGCCATAACTTGGAAATGCAGCTTACTTTTTGATCTGTCCTCGTTTATGTATATATATATTATACAAGCAAAACAAAAGGTTACTAAAAACTAATTGATAAAATTAAAAACAATGTTTTCAAGGTGACATATTTGGTATTTAATCGGATGAATATGCATTCAGGAAAGACTCTGCTGTTTTTCTTTAATTTTGGCTAAAATAAAAAAATATGTATATATTCAAATAATTAGAAAAAAGTCATTTTGTTACATATAACTTGCTTCATTAGGATGATGTTTTATTGGTCGTTTAATGTTGATTAAATGAACAGCCAAAATGTTATCCACCAAATCTCCCAAATGCACTGTCAAAAGTTTTAAACTCTGATAAATGTGAGCTCATGAAATGTCATAATTTGTGAAAAGCTTTAAAATTATTTCATAATTTTATTAAAATTTTAGTTAAGAAATAATTTATTATGCCGCCAATTTGCATTGCATTCAACTGCAGGCATTCCAGCATAATGCCTGGACAATACTTCACCCAATTTTAGAAAAATCTCAGATAATTTTTTATTTTATTTATTTATTTATTCTGTGCACTTCTCCTTATCCTGAGACTGCTTCTTTTCCTAAAATCCATCTTATCATCTGGCAAAATTCTCGATTTATTTTTGAAATTTTACCTCTTGTATGCAGTAGGGGAAGAGGGAGCAAGACGGGGTCCTTAATGTTTGGAGCATAATAAAACCCACATCTTAAAGTATTTTGATTATTTATTTATTTATGATTACTCTTACATAATCAATCTTTAGAAATAAGGAACTTAAGAAATTTTACACTCATAAAAAATGAAAAAAATGACCATTTTTGTCAAAAATGTCCAACACCCCATCTTTCCCCCTAGGTAGGGTAAGACGGGGTACCCTATTGGGCAAGATGGGGGAGACTTTTCTATTTTTGGTTGCAAAACTCGCAAACAAATACTGCATCGTCGTCCCCATCGTCTATCCCAGCACAGTTATAGCGTGCCCAATTCCCACAGAGAGAGACTATGTGACCCATTCTTCATTAAAATCCAAGTATTTCCCATGGCAGTAAATGCAAGGGATATTATCTTCTTCATTGTCACATTCTGGTGAGGAATTAGGATTATTGTTGGTTTTCTTATTCTTTTTCTTAGCCAATGACGTCTTCTTAGCTTTAAAAGCTGTAGCATATCAGCGGTTCATCAATAGCTACTTTGTCAGAGCCCTTAAATATTTTTAAATCCATAAAGACGACCCTCCATATACATTATGTAATTGAAAAATTATTTCTCTTCGTCATCAGAAAATGTTCGCTTTTTTCGGCCTAAAGGAACTTTCACCGAAGTTGTAGGAGAAGCAGGATCTTCTAGGGCTGCACAAGCTTCTTTAACTTTTCTTTCGGGGGTCGTTTGTGGCACAGAATATGTTTTCGAAGCTAATTTATACCCCATTCTCCCTTTAATTACAACATCAACCGCATTTTTCATACTCTGTTCTCTCCAGTTCCCCCTCTCTGTCTCTCTTATAATTTATCACCATCCTAAATCAAGATAATTATGTTTAAAGGATCATAAAGTGTCTTAGAGAAATCACAATTTTCTCCGAGGGACAAGATGGGGTACCCTATACCCCATTTTGCCCTCCCACGCTTATTTCAATAAAATAACACGCCTTAAGAAACTAAATCGAAATATGGAAACAAACATGTTCTTACCTGCTGGTGTAATCACTGATAAACAAGAATAACTTTCAGCCAGTTCTAGAAAACTAATGTTGAGGTACAGAACACATGTGATGTATAACACGAAATTCACAACGAACTTGACAAAAACCGAGGTTTTGGCGACAGGGCAAAAACGCATGGACTCACAAGCCGGTCGCAGCGCTGACTGATAAACGATACATTGGCTCGTCATTACGAGCCAGAGCGGCTGTGATAGGTCGTTCGTAGGACCGATGAGACCCGGTACCCTGTCTTGCCCGCTACTCCATCTTGCCCCCCCCCTTCCCCTTGTAGTTGGACTTATTCTCTCGATGGTGCTTTTGAAAACACCATCCTGTTCAGTACAGTGTTTTGGGAACAGTCTTGGTGCAAAATCAATACATTTACTGTATTCACATCTATAAGCCAGATGAAAAGAGCCATAGGCGGAGGTGTTGTTCTCCTACAGGAATTAAAAAAAACACAGCTGGAATTAAAAAAATTTGATTAAGTTCAACGGATGACCATTTGAACCGATTTTTCGCACAGCACAATTTTCTTTTAACGCAAATCGCTTCTTCTGCATTAGAGAATCATTGTTGTCTGAAGAAAATTTAGAGCGTACTGAGTAGGAAATTTCACAGAAATCTCCTGTATAGTCACTTTCTCCACTAAGATCACATCCAAATTCAGTCATCTGGAACTTTTTGCAGTTCAGATTTATATTGCAGATCAGAAGGATAAGTGAATTTCCACATATCTAACATCAGAGCTATGCATATTAACTAATGTAGAAAATTGGAACAACGAGAGGTTGGTGAGTTCTCGCGGACCACTCTAGAAGAATGTGATGGGATATCAATCAGATGCAGTTACCAAAGAATTGTTAAGAATAAGAAAGGGTCAGGGGGATGCCGTGAAAACTTAAAGCTACAGGAAATATGTATTCGATTTGACAAAGCAGGAGGAGTGATAAGAGGAAAATTTTGCACGTTTCTGTGGAACTGTACTTCCTCTGTTATGGGTTAAACATACCTTACAAAGTATGATGTTTAAATTTCGGCTTCTGCTGCATGGCTGAATTCTTTTAAAGCCGAGTTTCGTCAGTATTGTTGAAGTTACGGAGTTTTGAAGTTCAAATTTGAGAAGTTCTCCGCATTTTTTTTTTTTTTTTTTTTTTTTTTTTTTTTTTTTTTTGGTAGTAGTAGTAGTAGTATCGAAGAATGTTGCTTCTCAAAAGTTCTTATATATAATGTTTCAGTAATTTAATTCATGCTTTAATTCAGTAGTCTACCACTGTTTAAAAATTTGAGGATTTTTTTCTTCTAAAAACTCTTTTTATATGGAAAAATTTGCTTACTTTATTAGAAAGCCAAATATCGGTGTTTAAAAGGAAATAATACATATATAAAGGGAAAAAGTATAAATAAATAATTGATCTGATGCTATAATCACTAATTTTTTTAAATAAATTTATTGCACACCTGTAAAAAACTTGTCACTGTCAAAAAATATTAATAAAAATGTGATTTGTGATTTATTAATGTACTCAGTACATCAATATCTTACATTTGAATTCTTTATTAATCACCATTAATGAAAACTTATACCCGGTGTTATCAGTTATATTTTTCACGAGACAGAGAAATATGATTAATGTCTCTCTCGCATTGAACAAAGGGCGCACTACAGATTATGATCCACTTTTGTGGTATCTGGAGTATTTTATTACGATTCAAAAAGAACATCTGGAATGATATTGATTTTCTATAGAATGTAACTTATGCTTCGTATTCAGCTATTTCTCGAATATTCTGAACTTTTCTTTTCTTATCTTTTCGAAAGTAGTTTTGAGAAAATTCAATTTATTTTTCTCGTTTCAGTTTATATCAGCTAATTTACAGGAGAAATCGATACTTGTGTGATTCCATTCAAATTCGAAAGGGCCAATGTTCTTTGTGTGGTTAGATTAGGGTAGGAATTTAATTAATTGAAATAACGTATCAGTATGAATAATATAAAGGAAAAATTAAACACTGTATGTACATACATACTTTCTTTATGAAAGCTTTTCTGTAACTAGCTGCATAAATAATCGAACTTGCGTTATATTTGCAATGTAACGGTATGCTTGGCTACTTGAAGTTACCTTTCAGTTCACTTGTAGTATACTTGAATAAAAATATGTTATGACTGCACTGAAGGAAAATATATGATGTCAGTGTTATCGAAAATCTATAATTTAACAAATGGCAGCATAAATTCATGAAACATTAGCATGTTTTTTTTTTTTTTCATATTTAAAGATGTTTTGGTGATTTTCCTTCTGTAGGTGTCCGCATGAAGATCTTCATCACATAATTTAGAAGAATTTAAAACCATTCATTTATTTGTTTACCATACTGTATTCATTCAGCAGTATATTAATCAGTTAAGCTTGGTTACCTATGGAACACTGAAAGTGAAGCAGTAGCGGCTTCGCCAGTGCTTGGGAGGGTGAATGCCTTTCTTGGATAAGTCTCCTGTGGACCGTGTACGCTAGAGGCTGCTGGTGCATGTAAAGTCAATCTTGGATCCAATGTCCCCATGCTGAAAAGATACCTCTGTGGGTACTAAATCATTTGCTAGGTGTACGCACTGAAATTGTATCAAGAATTAGGTAGCCTCCCATAGGGAACATCTTTGAGCAGCCTATTAGGTGCATCGGCAATGAAATGACCAACTTCCCTGACCCTCGAAGTGGTGAAGATTACTGTAGGCTCTTGACTCGGTTAATAGAAAGGGAAAAAATAACTATCAGGAGTACGGAAGATTCTGCACTGTGCAATTAGAAAGATTATATAGGTCCGCATTCTAGAAACTCTATACAATATCTGCGGGAGGACATCAATTTTACAAATTGACAATAACACGCGTTTTGGGAGTTGAAAGAGTATCATAAATTGTATAAGGGCAAACCTACATGAAGGGTATCTGCATAGGAGTGTGCCTTAAGCGGAGACGTTTTTGTTGTTGTTCCTAATCCCTAAGTGGTCTCCAAATCCATCAGTCATTGAACTTCTAAAAAATCTAAAAAAAAGAGGATAAGAAAATACATTGTTCAATGTAAAATAAATACAATTTAAAATATGCTCTGGCGAGTCCTGAGCAGTCCTGCACTTCGTCCAGAACGTAAAATCTTTTTACCGTTAATCAAAGAGGAGCCACCTCTGGTTTCCACTAGTAAAGAGAGAAAAACACGTCTGCCAGCGTCTCTGACCTGCAAAGTATTGAACACAAGGTTTTAAAGGTTTATAACGCAGATCCACGTTACATCTGAAGAAAGCTGTCCAAACCTCCAGACAGTACATCGATAGCCGCACAACAGATCAGAATTCTCGATCTTAACACTTTAGCCATCTTCTATGTTACGTGACTTATTTACTCACCTATGATGGTGCCGTTTTTCAGTCTGATATCAGCACATATTTACCGAAAAATAATGCATCCTGTTTTAAAGCTATTTTATAAGTAAACCATAAGTATTTTCCGTGCATTCTTATGTACTGATTGCCAGGACAGGCCTAAGGCGTGTACGAAATTTGTGTTTGCACACATGCGATTTTGAGAGGGGTGCCAAAATGAGAAATAATGTAAAAAATAGTATGGTAACAATTCGAATTTTAATGTAACTTTTAATGCAAGTTATCTTTCCATATCATAATACATTTTGCTTAATAAATAAAATGTTGCTTGAAAGGGCAGTAGTGAATCTAACTACAAGCCCTTTGACAGAACTGAACAGTTATTGATAGTGAGTTACAATCACAATCGCATATGTTTACTACGTCTATTAATACATTCACACTGAAATCTGAAATGTATTTTCATGAATATCAAATCCAATTACACTTTTAGATAAAAAAAAATGTCTTTCACTCTCTATCGGAACAAACAATGAACAGATAAAATAATTCGTGAGGAGTTTGTTCTTTACACAAGTAGAATTAAGAAAACCTATTAAAGTTTGGAAATTTAAGTGTATGTATGCATGTATGTAAAATAATAAACTTTTTTCATCAGATTTAATGACAGAGAAAATATAAATGCATTAAAAATTATTAGAGCTCTTTTAATACACAAAGCACCGATATGCAACAGCACATTTTGAAGCTATAGAAATGTGTGTATGAAAGTTATAATCAGTATCATATTATCTATGTATGAAACATTTAAGATAATAAACATTAATTTTTAACAAGCGAAAATTTAATAGGTTTTATAAATTATTCTAGATCAACTCACATAAGCACTTGATAAAATTTATCTTGAAAAAAAAAAGTTTTTCACGTTCTAATTCAATGCTAAATTGAAGGATGCGTTCCGAAATTTTCAGCAGGCTCAGTTTTGTTAATATTGGAGAAGATGTCGTAAGAAAAAAAAAGAAAAAAATCTATATCATCCAAAACCAGAGATGGAAATGTCGATAAAATCAGACTTTTGAAATGAGTAGCCTTTCTTTTCAAATGTAATAAGTTTATCATCGATTTCCATTACACATATGAGGAAAAGGGACGTCGCAGATATTTAGATAAGTTTAGTGTGTGGTATGTGTATGACTTTAAAATGGGCAGAATGCTAATTTTACGCTCTGAAGAAGCCATTGAATGTGGGATACAATTCTTCTATCAAAAGAGATATAGTACATTTTAAGAGTAAAATATTATTTTAACTCAAATATTTTTAAATTCCTTTTGTGAAAGTCCAAACGTATCATGCAGAACTGTGGCTGTTTCATGACTAAAATGCTAGGGAAACATACTGCAGAGTTAAGGGTGTAGAATGGGAGGAAAATTTGAATGTCATAGCTAAATATATTAAAACAAACAAAGTTATGAAAGTTGAGATGCAACATTTGTTATTTCCATTCATACATTTTAGATATTTTCTAAGTTTTAAAACTTTATTTCTTGTATAAATTACATCCTCCGATAATAAGGAAAGAGAAAATCGATAATTACAGTTTCATATGACTGAATATGGGTAATGGGACTGATGACAACCAATTTCATTTGATTTAATAAATCATGAAAAATAAATCATACAAAAATATCCTGCAAAATTATTGATGAATTTTGTAAAAAGAATACTTCAGAAATAATGACTGTTAAACAATATTGCACTAGAAGTACTGTAGTTATACAACTAGTAGGAGAAATATTACTTCAAAGAGTCAGATAATAGTGTGCATACATATTTTTCAAAATATGCAGTAGCGAAATATTATTATTTTATTTTTCTTTTGGATTTGAAATTGAATTAATTTTGTTCTCATGCTTGTGATCAAATTTAGTATGTGAAAAATCTATTTTAAAAGTTTTACTGTCCCATTCCCCTTTTTTTAATTAATTAAAGTTCCAGATTTTTTTTAATGACAACAGCTATGTCCAAGTGTTGACGGCAGTATTCAACTAGAGTATTTAATACCGATAGAAGAGACTAAAAGTTTGTGTTATACAAAAAAAAAAAAAAAATCTCCTTAGAAATATTTTACACTTTTACATTAAATTATGTTCAAACACCTTACCACTAGGGAGCTCTAAACTTTAAAACAAATTTCTTTTTCAGATTTTTCTTTTTCATTTTTTAGTATTATATTTTTAGGGTCTGGGGCTTTTTTATTATGTAGATAATTAGTATTTTATAAAAAAATAATAATAAATTAAATACATCTCATTTTTTTTTCGTTTCGAAAAATTTTAAATAGCCGAGGAACAAGTGATAAGGCATGAACATTATTAAAAAATACAGAGATATATCGCTCCGGTTAATTACGGAGACGCGCGGCCAAAACTTGGGAATTAATTTGTTTTTTACTTTGTAAGTTTAACAATAATTAAAAGTCAGCGGAACAATCTTTGGCATTAAGGTTGACAGTAAATTTCAGGTGTCTTTCGGGAATTGTTATTTCGCATTAGCGATAAATAATGGAAGCAGATTATTAATTGCATCTGGTGTAAAGATCCCATTCTATAAAAAAAGGCATATTCAAACATAGCGTTAAAATAGGGTTCATAAATATTTAAATTATTGTATTGACTGTTTCAAAAACTTTGATTTTCCTTTTTGTATTATGATTTTTTTTTTATTTTTATTTTTATTTTACCTTTACTTTTTTAATTCTTTACAGAAAAATTATTTATGTCTTAATTCTAATAGAAACATATTGTTTAAAAAATCAATTGTGTTTTTCATGTTTCAGGAGTTTAACATATATTTTTTCTTACACAACTTCTAAAATAAACATTTGATAGTAAGCTTTCGATTTAATAAATTATTTTGTTTATTATGAATTGAAAATTTTATCCAAAGCACATTTAATATGTTTTTTTGTGTTTATTGATATTCCTTTCTAATTTTTATTAAAATAGATACCTTTCTCCTTTTATTAAAATAGATATTTTTAATGGATTATTACATTGTAACTATTTTCCTGTTAATTATTTTTCTGGTTGTATTATCCAGAATACTGATATTCTAGATAATACAGGTACAACATAACAGGTAGGTTTTTCTTAAAATTCCATATTTCAATTTTTCTTCAAATAATTATTTAAAGTAAGTTAAACATAATATCGTAACAGAATAGTTCGGCTGTATTACTCTGTATGGAGGTGTTAGTGTAATCACTACGAAATAAACAAAATGAAAATATATCAATAAAACTCATAAATATTATAATATAGTGTATCAGCAATATATTTTGTTGCTACTTCACTATTTCTTACTTAGTTCAGTAGTTTTATAACTTACAGCCTTAAAGCACATAAACAATAATGTCAGACATTTTATCATGTTTAAGAAATATGAAACTTTAGAATATCATCTATTAAGTTTCTCCCACATATTGTTGAAACAGAATTTAAAAAAATCATTTAACAAAAGCAGCTTAGAATAAAAATCACGTGTAACAAAAAGCTCTGAACAAGACGCTATTTTTAAAATTACCTCGAAAACTTCATTTATTAAGGTCACTAAAGTCTCCTTTAAAAAGTACAATAGCTACGTTTCCTTTCTCTGTAGAGAAAGTTGGTAATTAATGGGTCTGAAATTTCTTTTCCTATTTTGTGTCTAGTAAATAAAATTTTGAATTGTTTAGAGAATGTTAATTTTGCCAATGGGATTAAATAAAAGTAAAGCGCTTCAACACTAAAACACGTTATTAATTGTTTTAGATATCATTAAAGTGTAATATTCCAAGTTTTAAGTATTCAGCTTTCAAAAAATTGCCTGTTTAATGATAGTTAATGTGTACCACATACTGTGTTCTTCAACTTTAAAAATCACCAGTACGTTAAATTTTCTTTTCAAAGTAAATCTTCAACGGATCATTATATGAGGAGTGAGTAATTAATACTTAGCTAAATTATACCTTACGGGTTTCAGTAAATGTTATATTTTATTTTTGGATTTTAAAAACTCCTAAATTTAGCAGAACTTTTTATCATTTTATAATACTAAAAATATATTTTCTCAGAGTAATATAAATCCAGATTTTATTCATGTGATTAGTCTAAAATAAATAAATAACTCTGAAATTAAAAGTTATTATAAGTATTAATCCATCATGTAATTTGGAACTGATATTGATATAAGTGCAATAATGTCGATCCTGCTTAATTCAATTGCCCATTTTTCACGGAAAGTTATTATAATAAGCGGGATATTTCATGATATGAGACGCATCGACTAATTATTACGGTTAGGTAAGTTGAAAATTTATTGCAAGCGGGATATTCCTTTAACCGATATTCCATTAAGAGGATTTACTGCTATCCGATATCAAATTTAAGTGATTAATTAGAAACAACTGCTCAAAATTTTAGTAAAATTGAATTCATTCCTATGTGTAATGTTAAATCCTGAATTTTAATTCAAAATGTTGCTACAATACAAATACCCCTAAACGCAATCACGGCGTTGGACACACCCGATAGAATTGAAAGGAAAAGCAACAAAAGGTTCTTAAAATTTGCAGCAGGTTTCTATGGTAGATACTTATTTCCGATTTAGGAATCGCATGATTCGCGTTATCTATGTGTATAGGAGTTGAAAGCAAAAAATAAAGGCGCTGTTTATCACGTGATCACGAGTCCAGTAGCATCGGGTCTGGACAGATCTTCGGAAAGTGACTACTCGAGAAGACAGTGGGCTATCGGTATTTTCTTCTTTAAAGAAGGAAAAGATTGCACAATCGAAAAATATATATTTTTCAAAAATATTGTTAAGAAAGTAATTCGAACTGTTATAGAAATGTTTTAAAACAAGCCACATCGAAATCGAACAAAATATACCCCCGAACCTATCAAGAGAATAAAAGCCGACTTTGACTGTCCCCTCAAACCCATTCTAAACAATCGTGATTTCTTCAGCTTCTGATTTTTGTACTTTCCAAAATATTTTTTAAAACTATTTTTATGAATGGAAGTCATGAAATTTTACATATTGGTTGCACATAACTCTTTTATCTGACTCTCAGTTCTGATAAAGTGACCTACAAGGTTTCATTTTATAGCATCTTAAATAGCAAAAATTTCAATACATTTAAAATTGTACGAAATTTTTATTTTCAAAAAAATATTAAAAGTTAGGTAATTTGAAAAATCAATATTCCCAAACAAATGCAATATTTAGGTTTCATATCACAGAAGAATACAAGCTTTAGTGTATATTTTTATAAAATTATGCTATAACTGGAAGTAAGTTATTTATTTTTTTTATTATATGTTTATATACATTATAGCATTAAAAATATATTTATCAAGTTGCAAAAGTATGATAAACCTGATATTGTGTTTCACGGACTTTAAGAGTTTAAATTCAATATAAGTAAAAATTTCCTCTTTTAGATAAAACGGGAAAACAATAAAACGTGAAATGCACAAGTCTTGATTGCAAAAGGTCCTTGAATTCCTAAATGCACCTTAATATAATTGTCATTCTTCCTAGGATGGAATGAACGAAAAAGATATTTTTAAGGTACTTAAATCAGATTACAGTTATTTCTCTGTAAAATGAACACTTAAAAATTACTTTTTCAGAAGTAACTCATTCTATTATTGCATATTTTCAGTGTTATATAATAAACTAGCTGCGTGCCCGTTCTTCGCACGGTAGGAAATGAAAAATTTCCTTTCATGTGTAATTCGAAATTATTCGTGATGTGGAATTAAAAAAAAAAGAGCAAAATTATTTGACTCTTAATGTAAAGTTTGTGTCATGAGTACTAACCTGATCATTGCAGTATAATGACTCAAAAAACTACGTCAGTGTCATTCACTATCAAAAAAGTGGAAAGCTTAATGGTTTGCAGAGAACTCCAGGCTTTCAAAATGCCTTATTCAGGGGCGTAGCCACAGGGGAGATATCGGGATATATCCCCCCCCCGAAATTTTTGGATTAGTGATGAAATTCCGTCTATTTATGCATATATAAGTTCATATACCCCTCGAAAAAATTTCCAGGCTCATATCCCCTCCCCGAAAAAATTTCCTGGCTACGCACCTGGTCTTATTTCTACATCATACTGTTTTTTAGGCTCAAGTTGTAGCATTAAATACCTAAGACACTACATGAAATGGAGCACCATTTATCTCTTTCCGAACATGTACCATATAAGGAAAGTATTGTAATCATGAAAAAATTCGACTTCGAGATTTTGGTGTATTGACACGTTTTGAGGTCTTCTGAATTCATTTATGCTATTTTCAAGAGATGTTTTTAAAATAGCTGCGCACCCGCTCTTCATACGGGAAGAAGGGAATATTTTACTACTAAAATCATATCTGCATGTGACAAAACAGAATTTCATTTTTAAAAAAGTTCATGTAATCTCCTCTGTTGAAATTACTGCGGGATATATTAACGCAAATTAGAGTTACTTTTCGTTTAGTTGGTTGTAAGACAACCTTTGAAACAGGACACTTTTAATTTCCTGAAATATTTATTAACGTGGTACATTGCGATTTATTCATATTATCTTTACAAATCTAATAATACTACCTATTACGTACATTAATACTATCTATATTCGCTTCTCCCTCTTCAAGGCTCCCTTAAAAGAAACAGCTTAGATTATTTGGCCTCAATGGGATCTTTTGATTCTGTGGCGATTCTTTGCAATTTACGCATAAGCATAAATAATAATCATTTCACATAATGGTTGCCATTAAGGAAACTCTCCATATATATTTAATTTATACATAGTTTTATAAGATGGGCGTATTTAGCGCCGCAAACCATTTCATCTTACTGTGGGGAGAAAATATCCAAGGGGTGCCATTTTAACTATCCATGTATCTAATATAGCGATATCTTTTATATCCTCCATAGTCCTGTCTCCTGAAAAACATCAAACTGTGTAATCTCGAGGAGCTACTTATTCCCACTTTAATTGTGACAGGGCGTTAGAGTTGCAGAGTTTACAAATTTCACGCATTTTTTTATTTATGACGTCACTGTTTGACTGCCGTAAAGGATACCCCGGTAGGTTGAGGGAGTTAATTTCGATATTTCGCATAATTGTTTTTAAACGGTATCATTAAAACTTTGCGTTATGTAACCTTTATGGAGGAACGTAATTCAACGTTAAAATAAAATTATACTCGCAACCTGCATGCGTATGTTAGGCAACGCCTGCGCTAAATTAAATGCCAAAAATAAAAATAGTTAATAGCAAAAATTTAATATATCACGCTTTGAAACGAACTTTGTAACTTTTAAAATGAACATTTTCAGCGCCGTGAAAACATTTCAATTTTTAAATAAGCACCGGATTAAAATACCACTTCTAATAATAATAATCGTGAATTTCTTAGTTTATTTCTACAGTAAATGTTAATCAAAATATCGTCTCCCTGTGTTGAAAATAGAGCTGGAATAAATGAGTTAAAATTATGGAGTAATTTTTACGTATTAAGGGGTCAGGTACCTTTGAACGATGAAAATTTCAACGCTAAATGACCTTAGTTTCATGTATCATATCTCAAAAAATAATTATTTTTAAAACTTGAAAATTTCAACATTTGTTTATACAGCTTTTATCTGTCTTTTTCAGGTCTTATAAAATTTTTACGCATTAAATTAAATATTTTAAAGATAAAAATAAAAGAGTATTTTTTTTGTTGAGAAAACGTTACATGTTGCCTTGCGCGCAGCATTACAGGCAAACGATGCATCAGAACAACTCAATTTTTTTTCTGTGCATGGGAAAATAGCCAATGTTTAAAATGACGAACTATAATTATGCTGTGAAACTATTTTCATAAGAAAAATAAATAAATAAATGGAGATTTACAAAATTTATCACTTTTTCGTCATAATTATGGGTATAAATACAGAAATTATAATTGTATGTCGTTAATAGTTCGTCGTTTTATGTATTTACATGTTAGGTAGAAACAGTTAAAATTTTATCAAATTCTAACCAACCAGCAGGGAGATATTGTGCGCGCAAACAGAATAATCATCATTCTGAAAAAAATGAGTTTAAAGATAAAATTTCCTTTAAAGCTAACAATGTAGACTATTTTCACATCTCTTATTAATTTACACATTTATTTACTTTCTAATTACAAGAAAATGAAATTTTAATAAGCTATAAGGCAAAAAAACAAGAATTTTGGCACTTTAAAATAGAAGACAGACATATACCGAATCGCAAAATTCAAAGTTTCAAAACAACATACCTTTAATTTGGCAAATAAGCTATTTTTACCTATTAAATACAATTCGAAACTAAAGAAATTATATTTGAACTTCTTACAGGCAATATATATATATATATATATATATAATTTAAAAAATAATGTTTTAGGAAATTGAAATTAAGACAGCACATATATACTATTTAATCGTAAAATTAATCATTTCAAAATGCAACATCACAGCATACCATTCCTTCGGTAAATATGCTCTAAACAATTAAATATACTTCAAATTTTATGTGATTAAAATTCTAATAAAAACAACAGCAAAATTTACCTAAAATTAACTTTAAAAAACATTAATAACATACCTTATATGAATCAGAAAAATCTGGTGCAACCGAAAGCAGCAAACTGCTTCTAACTTGTGAGCCGACTTACCTGGGCATAAAAGAATGGCTTGTACCCCATAGGTAGCCCCTCGAAATGCGATGCAATTGAATTTTGAATTCCCAATTTGGGTCGAGAAGGATGGTATGCTTGTCACACTGTACCACTGTATTTACAAAATAAACATAAAAATTCTTTCGAGGTAAAAAACAACTTTTTTTGAGCATACTTTCTCTTTAAAATCCACCCGCAATATAACAATCCCCTTCGTCTGCAAGGAAATTTTCATTCACAGCTTTTTCCTCCATTCTCCGTCTTTTTCGTGCTTCTTTTGTGTTCTGAATGAAGCGTAACTCAGCTGTGGCAATCCTTGTTTCATCTAAACGTTCCAAACAGTCTCTGGCATTATTACCAACTGTCAAGCCGAGTTCCTCCATTACTTTCATTTTTGCTTTGCTTCCTTCATTAAATAAAAGAACTGCTTCATTAGTTGCAAATTCCACAATTCTTTTGCCGTTTCCCTGAGTTTTGGGGCACAACTTCCAGATAAGCGAGTTTATCGATTCATTATTATTTTGAGTCTTACCTCCCAGGCATCTGGAAAGCAATTTGGGGTGAGACAAATCATTAAAGATAGGCTTTATTATGTCCATTACACTAGAAGGCAATGTTTCTGTATGTCTGAAGTTCTCTAAATTACCTAAGGAAATAGACTTGTTGTATTTGCACCAAGATTCGCTTCCTGGAGGACAGAAGGAATGCAAGGGCTCTGCATCTGTGGAGCGTGTATGATAATACACAGCCCATACAGCTTTCCGCATCTCCGTCAAACTGTTTTTGTGCTGTCTGATGGCATTACCATAATAAACAGTCAGTTTATCAATCATTTTGTCCGTTAAACGGCCTTTTCCTGCGAGTGATTTACCATCACTGCATTTAATTTTACTTTGCTTCAATTTTCTGAGCCGTGTACCCATTCTTTTCTGAATGTGGCCCACACATTCAATTTTAGATATCGTGACTTCCGGGCCATATGGTTTGGCATCAGTGATGGCTTGAAAGGTTTTGGCATCACCATCACCAATGTAGCCGACATATTTTGTTTGTCTTTCCTGTTCTGATCGCTGAAAGATTCTCACCATTCCTTCCAGCTCCATTTTCCCCGCAGAACCTGTATGGTTTTTTAGGCAACACTGTTCATGCTCGCTCTTCCATTCTTCATACTCAGGCGTTCCTATTTTCGACTTCCATGCATCACAAGATTTACAGAAGGATGACAAAACTTCATGATCGATAGACTTGCCAGTTTTATCTCCAATAACAGTGCACACACCAATACGTGAAGTATGGCCTCGTGTTTTCCACGTTCCATCTCCACTAATAGAGATGCACGAAGAGCCAGTTAGTTCTACTTCTTCAGAAGCAGCTGAAATCATAGATTTCTGTGCAACTGTACTTGAACATTTTAACAATTTCTTCACAGTTGTATTGTAGGACTTTTTAGAAATTGGTCTGGGTAAGTCCATCAGTCCGCAGAATGTTGTCATAGCTGCATAACCCAAACCAATAGATCTGATGGCATAGACGTACCTACAGTTTATTTCTGCAGTTTTTTTGCTGGATCCAATCATTCGGGAATTTCTAAAAGAACAAAGTTCACTGCAGTTGGTACATTTCAGTGAAAATTTGGATGATAATCCACAAATAACTTCTTCTGTCACTGAAATTTCACCTCCACAGGTTTTGCAACCCAAGAAATTTTTCACTTGCGAAAACAGTAAATTAATATCAATAATTCTGTATCCAGAAAACTCATTTTCAGTTATTTCATCTGCTGCCTTCTCATCTGTATTGAGTTTCCTGCCAGATGCACTTTTATCCAGAACTATATTCTCATTTGGCATGGCTTTTCTGGTATGGATATTACCAGTAAACTTTCGCTTGCGATTTCGCGTACCAGATGCCCTTTTAGGCTTCTCATCCGCAGCATTATCCATTTCTTTTTACAATCGTAAATAAAGTAGATTAATCGTACGGTGGAAAATTATTTTTAAAATCTTAGAGTAGAATAAACTTGCAAACGTGCTCAGATAGGAAAAAACGTGGTTCTACAGCCTATTCAAAGTGTAAACAACAAACTTTACGTAATAGAAGTGGAAGTTACTTTTCTTCTGCAGTAATCGATACACGAAACGATATTAAACCACGGAGTAAAGAAAACAGAGAGTAGAAAGAGCGAATGATTTTTGTTTTGAGTCGCAAAAACGTTGTTTACATTCTGACTGAGCGGCAGCTGATTCAAAACGTAAATAAACGTGACCCTTTAACTTTCTCGCTGGTGTTTTGCCATAAGAGCTCGAACTAATTTCTTCATAACTTCGTAACTAATGGGAATTTTTTCATGGGGTTTGTTTTAAAATGTTTCTTATGAATCATATATTTTATATAAAGTACTAAAAAAAAATCGACTTTCTTGACCATTTCAAAGGTACCTGACCCCTTAAAGCATTTGACGTCATAGATCCTCACTTGCGAATTGAAATTCTGATATCCCATTTAAAAACTCGATTGGTTGAGAAAACCCGTTTTTCTAATCCTTTCTGTGGCAACAACCGAACATAAATTCTCGTGCCGTGATCGCAATGTAATGAATGGCGTAAGATCGCGTTGATGCTATTAAATTCTAAACATTAGGCTGCATTAAAATTCGTAAAAAATCATCTAATTTACATAATTTTTTCGTTTTTATTTTAAAAGAGGGAGAAAAGAATGTTTCACGATTTGTCAAAATATCTAAAAGTTATGACGGATAGAATTCAAGATGCGACAGTTTTAAAATTATTTTACGAAAAACAATCGCGAAGCAGATGCTTAGTAAAAAAATTCCTAAAAATCGGTAAATCATGTTACATATTCAGAACAAACTGTTTTTAAAAGAAAATTTCCTCCTCTATCCGATGATACAAATGCCGTTTTGCTGCGAGCGTAATTTCCGCCGTTATTACGAATTAGGTGAGAAAAAATGCCAAAAATCGCATAAAACATAAAATGAAAAAAATTCTAGGTCGAATTTTGAAAAAATCGCTTCGAGGTGCACAACTACATATTTACATCTTCCCGAGTACCAAATTTGGTGTTTCTAGGTGTAGCCGTTTGTCCGTAACGCTGCCGACACACACACACACACACACGGACAGACACCTTCTTTTATAATAAGTAGAGATAACAATTTTTCGCATCCGTTTTTTGTAAAATTTCATAATTCAGTTTTACATAAAAGCTCGTCATTCAACATTTTTACTTTAATCACATCTGTATTATTCGTTTTTAAACGCCACAACCGGGAAACATTTGACGCTTATTTAAAACTAGAAATTTGTTAAACAAACATATATAAATTTATTCAATGATATAACTTTAAAAAAAAAAGTGAACGCACTTTCTGGCAATTACTTAACATAAAGAAAAAGGTTATTTAACAAATTTTTCATGCTATTAATTTACACAAAAATCATTTATATATGATACAGTAACACGATTATATAATGCTCAAAAAATTAAATTTTTCTTTTACTTTGCTTTATATCTTGAGGTAATATTACGTAAATAACGTTTTTAGATAAATTTTGATCGTCAAATTTAATTTTAAAATAATGTTTTCAAAGTATAAACTTTTTCACTTGAAGTACTTCTTTTCAATTTATATCATTTTTTGATAATGAATATTTTTCATGAAATAAACATTTTAAAAACGTGCTTATTTATTGAATAAATTATTTTTATTTCTAAAACTATTTTAAAAATACAAATGAGCTATCATTATTTAATTAGTAATCGCGTATTAAACAAATATCTGAAAAAGAGAATAAATTTGTTTTATTCATAAGAAGTGTATTTCTGTAAAATTGAAAAAACAGGTAATGATTTAAATAAATTTAAATCAAATGACGTGATCACATGGAAAAATCTACTAATGATAGCTAACGAAGACTTTCATGTAATACTTTAGAATTTTTTAAATGAAAGGTGCTCCGAAAAATTTAAACTTAAAAATTCAATCTTCTAAGCTCTATTTTAATAGTTATTTAAATTATCCAGTTGATAAAGGATATTTTTTGTAAATATTTTTTTTTTGTAAATATTTTTAGTAAGTTATCGTTAAAATAAAAAGAAGCCATGAAGAATACGATTGCAACTTTGCATTAGTGTGCTATTAAGAAATGTCATAGTGAATATAATTGTTCGTAAACCATTTCCACATCAATTTAAAATCACCTAACAATCCCATCGGCTAATTTAAAGTGAGACCTAGTAAGGATTTAATTGAAAATCAAGTTTGCTTATTCAGGTGGTGAAATGGGTAGTTTAATATTTTATTAGTATTTTAAAGTAAAAAAAAAGATGATTAAAAATACAGTATAATAAATAAATAAGTAAATTACAAATAATCATGGTCTTCTACTACCTATATTTCTTACTGTGCTATTGTACTTTTTTTATAACTTGAGATTTTCACAGTTTCCAGTACTAGAAAATACTAACAAATAATAAATCCCACAAAACAAACTCTTTAACTCCCTTGAAACTTAAACTTCTTATTATAAAATGACAAATTTTATCCCTTTTTGTAGTATTGATATCCTTTATTGAAATGAAAAAAAAGTGAAAAATAACTTAATTTTCCGAGACTGAATACTGATGTTCTTTCGGAAGAAAATTCGATTAACTTTCAGTTCCGTTTTAGGATAATTAGAGAATGCCGAAAACTGGAATGCAAATTATATGGAAAAAAAGAAAATAATATTTCTATTAATGAGCTTGTTCACTCTTATGGTGTCACACGCAAAATCAATTACAGAACATTCAGATTTGCAGTGTGTGGACCAAAATTTTAATAGACTTCGTTGTTTTTTTGTTTTTTTCTTTTTTGAATATTTGAATACTTATAATGTATAATATTTTCCAGAACTGTTATGTGAAATAAGTACATTTTTCATAAATACATGAGTATGTGCATTGTACTTTTAAACAATTTTATTACTATTACTAGTCTACTGTATCAGAAATTATGAACTAATACCCATAGCATTTTAATAATGTTTTCACTTCAATTCATAAATGAAACCATAAAAAGTACACTTATTTTATATCGAATTCGTTTTATTTTACGTGACATGATAAAAAATAAAATTATTTTTATTAACTTTTAAGTCTGCCATCGGTATTTCAACTTTTGAATTAGACTTCATGTGAAAAAAATGTTTTAAAATCGAGTTTTTTGCAAACGCCATTACATATAAGTACAGATAAATTATTTCCTAAAACTTCTTTTTAATTTCATTTCAAAAGGAAATTGTAAAACAGTTTCAGTAGGCGATGTTAAGATTATTTCGATTCCAAAGATGTGTTTTATGGTGCAAGAGAGAGTGGATCCCTAATTTAACGCCCCCACTCTTGCCAACCTAAACAATCCCCGTATTTTGGCGAGCTTTTCAGCCACGGGTCTCTAATAGAGATAAGACTGGCTCAGCCCGAGCCCGGGCCCGAACCGGGCTTGGGCTCTAAAATTCACAATTGTGTTCGGGCTCGGGCTCATAAAAAATTTCTCCTTTATTGAACATACTGCTTGAAACAGATTTAAAAAAGTGATTCCTGAGGAAAATAAAAGTACTTATAAAAGATAAATAAATAAATAAACAAATAAAAATAGCGGCACGGGCGCCTAGAAGGTGCGTGAAGCTCTTTGGGTATTTTACAACGGCGGTTTATATTCCTTAGTTAGTCATGAGATCCGATATTTTTTGATAAAGGATGGATACAAAAAATTGGAAAGTGCATTGGGAGTTTGCAACTATATTTGTCTTTAATTTGCACAAACAGTAAAATTTATTGCATTCTATCAATGAAGTAATTGAATTTTTTTTAATCTTTAGCTGAAATTTCGGGCTCGGGCTCCGATTTCAATAATATTGCTCGGGCTCGGGTGGGCTCGGATGAAAAGTCCTCGGGCTCGGGCTTCAAAAAATGAGCCCGAACTCATCTCTAGTCCCTAGGAGTTGTGCTCAAGTTTCACCGCTCCCAAAAGAACTAGATGAAAACTCAAGTGAACAAATTAGCGATAAACCCAAGAAAGACAAACACGTAACTCATGGATTATGATGCACATTCGAAACAATTTTTAAAACGGTGAATTGCAGTTGTAATATACTTGGCGAAGATTGTAAAATAGTTCTTGTCCTGTTGTTCTTTTCACCACATAGGGCATATTTTTTTATATTTTAATTACGTTGGAAATATTCGTTAAAATCACAATGTATTCTTTTGCCCTTCCTGGGGCCCCTTTGGAAACCCACAAAGCGCTTCGCACGTTTATCAGCTCCAAATTAAAAATAAATTAACAGTTGACGCCAGTTTTTTTACTCCCCGCTCTTTTCGTCTGCCAAAGGAAAATAATAGGGATCGACCGATAGTATCGGCAACCGATAGTATCGGCGCCGATACCTCCAATTTTTTTAGGTATCGGTATCGGTTCTTTCGATTCTAAAAGTATCGGGAAAGTATCGGTTTCTGTTGCTTTCATCCATTTTCACCGATACTTTTCAACCGATACTTCGCTTTTCAGAAGAAAACCACGCAGGCGCAAAACCATTCGAGAATCTTTATTTTGGTAATGAGATGAGAGGCGTCGTTTCATTGGCACATTTGTTTGCACGAGTCCTTTCGAACTGTGTTTTTTTTTTTAAATTCTAACCATGGCTAAATGGATGTCGTATCACCAAGTGTGGTCGAAATTGTGGACGAAGAATCGTTAGATGACAGTTTAACAGGACAATCGTCTATTCTTCTAAATTATTTTGAATTGGTGCCCAACACTATACGCTCTCTGCAAGGATTGCAAAAAACAAATGTCGAGTGGTAGGCTATAATTTTACTTCAGTTTTATAAACGTTTATTTTCTCACTGTGTGGACTCGAAAAAGAGTTCATTCATATCTATATTATATACACACAATTGAATCTCCCTATAACGAACTCGCTCGGTTCCAGTTAAAAAATTCGCTACAGAGAAAATTTCGTTGTACAAAGATTAGAGATTTTTGCAGTTATTTCAACAAATATTACAAACTTTTTAGTTAATTCGATGTTTAAAAGTATTAAATTATGATTGCTGATTGTTAAAAAAAAATTGGTATTTATTATAAATTTGTTAAACTTACGGTTTCTTACTTTTCATTGTATAAATGAAATGTTCAAAAGTAAAGACAATCCACGAATTTAGAGAATAAAATATGTAATGCACTTACGTTTATTTTACTTTAAAATTCCGTTATTTTACATTGTTTTGCATTCTGTGATTTTAAATTTTCATAAAAATATTCACATCTTAAAAATCCGCTGAAAATAGAGTGAGACACATTCTCTTCCATTTGGAAACCTTTTTAATGGTTTTGAAAGGTTGAAGCATTAAAGTTTGATGTGGTTTTGGTCGTGAAAGGCAGGGCCTTATTATTATATGGGCAAATCGGGACTTTGACCAGGAACCCAAATTTTAAATGGTTTTTCTGAAATATTCTTTTTTATATCAAAATTTTATGAAAAATATAACAAATTTCATAGATTGGGGCCCCCAAATCTATCAATGCCCGGTGCCCCTGTTGGTCGTAATCGGGGGCTGGTGAAGTCTTCATTATCGGAGTCAGTTTCACATTCCTGGCCTCCATTTTTATCATCTCTTACTCCTCCACTAAGTGGTCTGTTCAAAAAATAAAATTTTCTTCAAAGCTATCAAAAAAAAAAAAAAAAAAAAAAAATCAAAGTTAAATCTGAAGTATTCGCTATGGGAAGATAAGCTCTTCGTTATAGGGAGAAATTCGTGATAAGGAGACTTCATTATAGGGATATTCCATTGTATATATAGGTTTTTGATACCGTTGGAGAAAGTCTAGCTCTTGATATAGATTTCACGCTTAAGAGACATGCTTTAAATTTTTATTTAAAAAGATTGGCGCAAGGACATCAGATTCGGCTTGGGTATGGTATAGATATCAAAATTAATGGGGAGACGGTCCTTGACGTCGTTTGATATTTCAGGGGATGACGACCTTTAAAGTGTTAAAGCAGGTATGGGCAACCTTTGAAAAGTTGTGGGCCAAACTTTAGGATGTTCGCGAAGTCGCGGGCCAAACTTGCGGATTTTAGGGAAGTGGCGGGCTGTATAATTGGGTTTTATATGGGATATTGAATGGTTATACGGAGTTTTTAAATGTTCTGCGGGCCACATCCGGCCCGAGGGCCGGAGGTTGCCCAGATGTGTGTTAAAGTGTAATATTTCAGCCTTCGAAATACGTTTGAGGAATTTGTCTGTATCTGAAGTTCTAGAAGCTAAATAGAAACATTTTAATATTATACAGCCGGGAATATTTGAAACCGAAAGTAGCATTCTGCTATCGGATGTGAATCGTATTTCTGAGCATGCAAACGGGTATAAGGTTTGAACCGAATGACGTTTGTCGGATATACCCCCACCCCCATGGTGCCCCTCTGCAAACGTAAAAAAAGGCGCCCCTTTTGTGCTCTAGATCAGTGGTTCTCAAACTATGGGCCGCGACCCATCGTTGGGTCACGGGAGCAATTTCGGTGGGTCGAAGAGGGTGGGAAAAATTAAACTTTAGTATTTTATATACATAGTAAACAGAGGCGTAGCCAGAAATTTTTCATGGGGGGGGGGGTTACGACTACTTCAACTCATTTATGTGTATACGCGTGTGGGATAATGTAGTGAAGAATATACATTTTGTATGGCAAAAAATTCTCATGGGGGGCGGGTTATGACCCCCCTAACCCCCCCCCCTTGGCTACGCCCCTGATAGTAAACTATCCTATTTTATATAGCCTATATTGGTTACCGTTATGAAGTAGTGGGTCACGAAAAAAAAATCTACTTGAAGATTTTTTGAAGAGAAGGACAAAAAAGTTTGAGAACCACTGCTCTAGATCAAGATTTTCTCAGTTTTAGTTCAAAATGGCCCCCAGACCTTGCTTACCGTGCCACGCCGCTCCTGCTCAGAGCTTAGAACTAAAACAGATAAAATTCGTTCATATCAGTCACAGAAAAACATGTTAAAAATGATCATAAAAACAAAAACACTGAAGATCAATTTCATTAAATATGAATACTTTAAGTAGCAACATTTTTTAAGACTTGAAAATTGAATTTAGTTTATCACTTTTGGATTTTTCTTTAACCTTCATTTAATCTCGTCATTTTTAAGCATCTTTTATTTAGACCCTCCAAGGCGTAGCTTGAAAACGAGCAAAAATATTTTTCTTCATATTGTAGCTGTTTCAATGACAAAATTAATGATACTAAAATTATAAACGAAACCTATTTGTAAAAAAATTTATTCCTTTTTTGTGTCGCAAAGAAGTTAACTTTTTGACAGTGACTTGAAAACTGGCGACTCCCGTGAACTTTAATTTATGTTGGTCCAGAAGTTAAATGATTCATATTTAAAACATTACACACTATCAAAAGTACGAATTATCAAACATTTAATGATTTTATTACCTATCAGATTAATGAGAGAACGTAGGATTTGTGTATCATTCTGTTTTGAGAAGTGTAATAGTTATCAATATCTAATAATATAATTATTTATATATTTCATTTAAAAAGTTGAAGCTGTATTAGTATAATTAGTAATACTAATTATTATTTAGTTTATTTCAAATTTTGGGGTAAAAAAACATATTTCTTGTGAATAGTATTTGGTTTATATATAAGGAAAACACAGGAATAATCGATGTGTACCTGTTCTTCGTACGTGATCAAATACAGGGATCATCCGGATTAATTGTGACTTAACCCTGTCCGGAGAATCAAAATATTCGGATTTTAAAAAAGAACTTAAAATGATGATATGAGTTCATATTAAAAAGAAATCTTGCTAAAACATTTAATAATTCACTTAGTGGTTAAATAATTGGAGCAGATAAATAGAACCATTAATTAATGCGAACTTATTATGTATTTTAAGGGAACAATTTACATACGTATTTAATGAACAATATCTAAATACATATGCACTTACATAATAGTGTACAGTTTATACATTATCACAATTTAATGCAGTTTCAGTAATCTAAAAAATATTTTCATATGTGAAAGATTTATAATTAAAGAAAATCTAAATGAAACTTGCAAGTTGAATAAATTTCATGTGTTTACTTTTGTAAGCACAAAATCGAGGCATGAACGAAAAACAAAGACGCATATAGTAAGAGCAAGCAGGAATCTCTTTTAGGTCTAATATGGAAACCTTTTATCTGGCTCATAGTAACAATTAGGCAACAAAATAGAGGTTGAGAAAAATTGATTTAAATATTTGCACCAGTCGGCACTGGAAATGGATTCTCTTATTAATATATCCCACAGTGTTTGTGATCTGTCAAGCCTAAATGAGGGTCATCTACCTATGGCGGGGGGCTTGGGCGGAGGACTTTTTAAGGGAGTCTAACGCACATTCACGTAACATCTGGAGAAAATCGCCCAAAACTCTAGACCACTAGATCGACAGACAGAGCGAGGAGAAAGAATTCCGAACCTGCACACTAAGACGTTTCCCAGTGCACAGCTTTTTATTAATTCGGCCATTCCTTGGCATGATTGAATAGAAAAGAAAGACTAGAACTACTGTAAATTCACACTTCAATGTGTCCACTGCTTTTTCTTTTTAATGCTTTCTACTGGGATCACATTTCATCATGCTGTTATTCAATTTAACGAGAACTACACTCTCGTTACAAAAACTGCCCAGAATACAGATGTAGGTTTAAATGACGTTAAATTATATAAAGTATCGGTATCGGTTAAGTATCGGTATCGGCCGATACCATAACTTAAAAGTATCGGTATCGGCTATTTCTGAAAATAAATTTATAGGTAAAGTATCGGTATCGGTCATCGGCGAAAATGTGGTATCGGTCGATCCCTAGAAAATAATAATAACAGCTCTTCGCCCATATGGTCTGCTCTGGATAAAGCAGATGTGTTTTATTGCGGCTTTCTCTTCTGTGTAAAGGAGCATACTGCTGGCGTCTCGATTGTTCGAGAACAAACGAGATACCCTTTATTCTACTGTGTACGCTTAACAACTTGTTAATGGTCACTTTTTGGCAGTTGGGCTGTTGGATCTCGGTGTGGAAAGGCCCTCACTTCATGTAAGCCCGCCGACACGTAAGGCACAACCCTACCACGGAATCACATCAACGCTGTAATGTTTTATTAACGATCTTCCCCAGGTTATCGTGTTTTTATATGTGTGCTTTTTCAAGCTTTTAATAGTCAAATGAATCTGATGTTTTAAACAAATAAATAATTACGTCTAAAAATGTGATATGTGATCTCATCTTTTTTGTTGTGTGCTCCAGTACTCCTTTTGTTGCAAGAGGCAGTGTCGACGAGCGCAAAGATGGATGTCTCTTACCACAACAGCAGTATGGGTCAAAATTTTGCTGGCCCACTCCTTCACGTGGGTGAATCTTCATTTTGTTGTGCATAAGGTGACCATACGTCCCGTTTTGAACGGGACAGTCCCGTTTTTAGGTGGCTTGTCCCGTTGTCCCCGTGCACAGCTTGGGGACACCGTAATGTCCCGTTTTTAGAGAATGTCCCCTCCAATGTGCCGTTTTTAGGAAAAGAGCAACCCACGGTAAAAAAAAAAAAAAAAAAAAAAAAAAAAAAAACTGACCTCCCGCCTTCCCCTATCGAGACAAAAAGAAAAAAGAAAAAACACAGGGGGGATGTATTATTTTTGTGCTTGTTCTTTTTTTGTCAACTATTTCAATTTATTTAACTTTAATTTCTGTTTTTAAATACATGTTCCTGTTTTGTTTATTCCTCCTACTCCCCCGATCTCCACTTTATTTTCCCTTTGCACTCTGGTTTTCTAAGAATTTTTTCCTTCCGAATGACAACTTCTGTTTTTCTGTGTGCCCTCTTTTGTTTACATTTCTCACTCTCCCTACCTTCGTGCCTTCTGTCGAATGGTATTTTTGAAGTCGAAGAAGAGTCTAACCCTTACACCCCCCTAAACGCACGTCTTGCACTATTTTTTATAGTATATGTGTATTTCATAGTTTTTTTTTCCCTTTTATTACTTCCTTGTACGTAGTATAAGGAAGTAATGTGATCCCGAAAAATTTTGGGGGCCAAATTTCGACAAAAAAACCGATTTTGACTACCTCTAAATTTAATTTTAAAAATTTTTTCGATGCATCCTATCGTAGGCTAGCATGCACGATAATATTAACGCGTCTGCAACTCATTTTGACCAGCGGCGAGTCTGCTGTGGCCAGTTTTTCCATGCCGTCTGTACGTACGTACGTATGTATGTAACTCGCATATCTCAAAAACTATTGGTCGTAGAATGTTGAGATTTGATATTTAGGATTGTTCTATGATCTAGTTGTGCACCTCCCCTTTTGGTGGCAATCGAATGGATAGTTTATGTACAGGACCGCCCAAAAGATTCGAAATACATTACGCTCTATGGGCCGAAATTCATTAAACTCGCATATCTCAAAAACTATTAGGCGTAGAATGTTGAAACTTTATATTTAGGATTGCTGTAACATCTAGTTGTGCACCTCCCCTTTCGATTCCATTCGACTGGATAGTTTATCTACAGAACCGCCCAAAAGATTCGAAATACATTACGCTCTATGGGCCGAAATTCATCAAAGCGTTTTTTAGAGGTATTGGGCTATTTCAAACGACTCAGAAGTGATGTATGCTGTAAAGAGTTAGAAAATGAATTTCTCCATTAAAAAAAGTGTCTTTATCATTTGTAGTTCTGCTACAGGAACACTCAAAAGATTTCCAATACATTACGGTCATTGGCAATTTTAGGGGCATTCATCCATTTCAAACACAATACCGTCCTACCACATAAGTTAGGTAATGGTCCGACCACGGTCACGTGCCTCCCTCAAGAACTATGCCAAAAGTCGCCAAGCTTGGCGACTTTTGGTGTACGTGTGTGCATATTTAACTCTCAAATCTCAAAAACTATTATGAAATTTCATATATAAGAATGTTGTAACATCTAGTTGTGTATCTCGATTTTTGGTTCCAATCTACTGGAGAGTTTATTTACAGGACCACCGAAAAGAATTTTAGTACTTTAATGTCTATGGACATCTTCAATATAATACAACTGTAGACAGTCATTGTTTGGTACATGCCCAAAAACTCCCCGTCTGTCCTCGACCTTGGCGAGTTTTGGCGAAATATCGCCAAATTTGGCGATAGTCAGTCATTTAGTCCATGCCCAAAGTATCGCCATTTGTCATCGTTCTTGGCGAGTTTTGGCGAAATATCGCCAAATTTGGCGATAATCTGTCATTGTTTGGTTCATGCTTAAAATCTCGACAAATTTCGTCGAAATTGACGAGTTTCGCCGAAATATCGCCAAATTTGGCGCCAAAAATTATTTCGTATTTTGTATAACACTAAAACTTTAACCCGTAGATTTTTGAACTTTTGTATATAGAACTATTGTAATATCTAACTGTTTTCCATATCTTTTTTGACAGCAATCGACTGAGAATTTATTTACAGGGTGAGCCAAATGACTTTAAATACATTGAGGTGTATGGATGCATTCAATTCATTGAAAGTCTGTGGTCAATGACTACTTTGGCTATCCCCAAAATCTCGCAGACTATCTCAAGTTTGTCGGCTTTTGGTGAAATATCGCCCAATAAAGTGTCAGAAGGAAATATTTCAAATTGAACTCAGCTTGGCGATATCGAAATATTTGTCTAGAAATCGCTAAACCTTACTACTATTGATATTTTATCTCTTTCAAACAAATAAGTTTAGAGGAAGTGCGTCGAAAATATTTTTGATCTAATGGACGTGCAAGGAAGTCATGTGTTGGACACATCAGATTTTTTTTATATTAACATTAGCACAACCTTTTTTGCGCGGGGTTTTTTTTTTTTTTTTGACAACTAAAAGATACCTAGACCTGTAAATTCAGTCTCTCTACACTATTGCCATAAAAACAGTAGATGTCCCGTTTTGAGGAATGAAATTAATACACTATTGCCAAAAAAGTAGTAGATGTCCCGTTTTAAACCAAAAAATAAATGGTCACGTTAGTTGTGGATCATTACCAGTTATAATTCATTCATTCCTATCAAATCGGAATAGTTTGCTCGTATTCTAAGAAAAATAGTTACGATGTCGTTTTTAACAGAAACCTTCCCTTTTACAGCGCGGCATTCTCAGGTATATCTTAATACGTTCTACGCAGATCGACGCATCTTTCAACCAATACAACACACTGTTTGTGTTTTTCAAGATTGTCCACGTAATATGTGACAACAATTTATACCAACCATCCTCTTTTTACGATCATCGGCCTATTACCACACGATAGCTTTAGTAGGCGATTTTAAGATAGATTTCGATTCCAAAGATGGGTTTTATGAAACAAGGAAGAAAAATACGGTTCACTCATGAATAATGACACACTTTCCAATAAGGAAGAAAAATAGGGACAACGCGTATATTATGATACGGTTTTAATATATAGCATTTTTTGCGTATTTAAAATCTGAAAGTGTTTCAGATTTTCTTCCTAATTTTTTTATTTAATTTTGCTGTCAGTGCGTATACTGAGAAAATAATTCTCATTTGAAATATCTCAAACTTTTGCTTTTTGTATCATACATTACTTTAATTTATGCGCAATATTAAAAATCCTTTTACATGACAAATTGTATTATCATTTTGCTTTAAAGTCCCCTCCCCCTTTTGATGAGACTGAAATCTGATTGAGAAGTCTCAAGTGAACACTGTCGTTTATATACTGTGCATACTTTGTTTAAAACTTAAAAAGGTGCTTGTACTTTCTTAAAGTAGTAAATTATTATTTTTTAAGGGCAGTAGGACATTTTCAGTAACAATCTATATCTAACTATAGAGTAGAGCTTGCTCAATGTGAGTAATGTGTCCGTAATGAGTGAAAACGTTTAGAAAATTGTAGTTTTATGGAATGAAAGTGTGTGTTTTAGTGTCTTTTCATTCAATAAAAATAATAAACATGCATTCTACATTTGGAAAAAGCCAGGAAAAGAATTTATAAAGAAAATTAAACAGAAATGGTAGTGCCCTATTTTGTTAGAGGTTTTTTCACGGATGCACGGGCATCCGTGTCTTTCTGTGAAGAATTTTGCCAAATAGACTGTCATTAAATGGTGTTGCTCATGCGTACTTTCAGGTTATTGAAACTTCTAATAATCCGATTAATAAAATAACAACGATGTATCACTTTCTTTTGGCTTGTGTCATGAAACATTGTGATCTGAAATAATCCTTTTTATCGCCTGTTGTTGTATGTATTCCAAATCTAATACATCATGGATAATTTATAATAACTTATGAGTTCGAGCCCATCTCTAGAAATTTGTCACTTTAAGAACTCCTTTAGAAAAAGAATAGATCTTGCAGTCTACGTAATAACTTAACAAAGACGTATTAACGCGAGTTCTCTGAAAGATCAAACTTATAATTATCAATAAACATTCTTATTTAAACTTTCATGCTACCCTGATTATTTCTATTGCTCAGCTACTTACATAAATTAATACAATGCAGTTTGATTTAACCCTCCGAGCGGCCTGGAGTTTGCCTAGTGATAACTTCAAAAAAGTTCCAGTGTATGGTATCTGTATCTCTCGAAAATGCACAAGAAAAACCTGCTTCCCCCATTTCCGCATGGAAGGCGTGGGGAACAAGGTAATTAACAAACTGCCGACGTGACAGCCTACCTACCGCCTGATAAATTACTTTGTATTGTAGGAGCACATGTCCGGTGAATCTGACAAGTCTCCTCACCTCCCCCAAATCGGATCTCCGTGAGCTTCTCGGCTACGTCACTCACTAGCGTGCCTATATACTAGGAGAGTGGCGACAATGGTTGAAAAACCAGTCACTGAGAATGCGCGAGCTTGAGATTTTTACCAGGTTTAGGGTTACCGATAAATGGCTGCACTTCAGCGGTACTCGCCCATGTGGCGTTTTTTTTCTTTTTTTTTTTTTTATCGTGCAGTAGATTGAGATGCTATCGAAGCGATAGCGTTTAATCTATAAGGTACTTGAAGATGAAGAATAAAGATATTTAAAAAAAATAATAATATTTCAAACTGTAATCGTGTATATTTTTTAATGCTGAAATTTTTTGAAATAGAAATATTTTACTAATTTCTTTCAATAAGAGATAATTTTCCATGCAATATTTTCGATGAAACTTATGATTTTGGATTACGAATAACATTCAATATATTTATGTTTTAATATAAAATTTTATAGAAAATGCAGTTTTTAGGAAAACAAGTACTATCACTTTGACGCAATTAATTCAGTTATAAAACCTTATTTAGGCTGTTGAAAGATATTTAGATTTTTTAACTGTATATAACATTTATAATATTAAGACTTTTTATAAAAACACTTTAAAAATTAAAAATTTATTTTAGTTGCACTGTTGTCTGTATGTTAAGCAATAAATTTAGGATGTCTGAAGACAGCCTAAAATCTTTTATGGAAATAAAAATAATACTGCTATTCAAATTTCCTGTTAAAGCATTCTAACACTAAAAAAAAACAGTGCCATTGCTTAAAATATATTAGAGAAAATAAATCAATATTAGATATTTAGTACTATTACTAATTTAAAGCTTGAAGCACAAATGATGAAAAAAAAAATAAATAAAGCAATTTATAAATATGTTATTTTGTTTACACAAAGCACACTAGATCTATCTGACGAAAGGGGGAAATGCCTTAGGGGGAAGACTTTTTTAATGGATTTCAAGAAGTTGGATTTCATGACAACAGGGGAACCCCCCCCCCCAAACTCCAGACCATTATTCATATTCCAGCCATATACCAATATGTTCAATGTTTTATCCACTTACAATGCATCGGCCACATTTTACTAATTGGAAATTTTTTGTACGGTGTCCGTATAAAAATTCAATTATTTATTTTTTTTTTCGATTTAATCTCCTGAAAATTTTTATCGATACTATAAAATTCTGGTTTTTTTACGTGACTTTCCTATTTATTGTATATGATCAATACTGTAAAATCACTTATTTTCACTTATTATTATCACTTATTTAAAAATGAAAGTGTACGAATAATTCAGATATAGGTTAAACTCTTAAAAGAAAGCTTCAACTTTGACATATTAAATGACACCTAGTATAAATCAACAAAAATTAACACATGTTATTCAGTTATATATTTTAATTTCATACAAAATATAAAGCGTTTAAGACCCACACGAACACACACACACACACACAAAAGGATGGAGAGAGAATGAATGCTATTATACATTAGATTCTTTTCACTTGCAAACAGACAGCCGTGAATTGGCGAGTATAATTCTAGGCCAATCTCAATAAAAATATCGCGAAACATGACATTTTCATTTTATGAAGTTTAAACAGTAAATATTATCATTATACGCAACCCTATGATATAATTTCTGTTGTATATAATTTTTTTTAAGTTTCACAAAGTTGGAACACCAATTATAATGTGTTCGTAACAAAACAAGTAGAAGAAAGGTGTATTTTAAGAGAGAAAAGAGGCATTCACAAACGAAACTATCACAAAAGTTTGTTATTTACAAATTACTTAGGAAAATCTCTTCTTTGAAATTTATTCGCCACAAATCGTCAGACATTTTAAAATGAAGAATCCAAACAGAAAATTAATGCAATTATTTATTCGTCAGAAAAAGCGTTTTATACCAAGACCATTTCAAAACGCAATGCTTTTTCAATGGGGAGAAATCTGGACACTGCCTGGGGCGGTAAAAGTAGCTGCCTGACCAATGAGGGGATGACTTGTCGTTGTCATCACTCTCCTAGTATTGAGGCACGCTAGTCTCCCTCACCTCTTTCCCCCCTAAATACTCGGGAATCTACGCAACGTTGTAGGAAACCAAAGTTCTTTTCTCGGTGGCTTACATGGACACTCACCCAGAGCCAGATTTTTGGCTGATGAAGATTGGAAAAAGAGAGATTTTGTTTTTTGTCCCCTCTCATAATGAGCAGGTAGTGAGAGTGACGCTTGTGCTCTAAAAATAGTAAAATTAGTGATTATCTTTTTACTATACTTCTTTATCTGAAAAATTTCTTTATAAACCTTTGATAGAAATGAACGAAAAATAATATATCTAATGGGCCCCTTTCAAGATGAGGCCCTGGACACAGCCCCGATTTGCTCATGCGAAAAGACACCGTGTACATATTTTCAATAAAGTGTCCAATGTCAGATGTATCTCATTTACCTGAACCTTATATAAGACGCTGTCCTTCATAAAATGTGCAAAGTGTTCCATATAATTTATTATTATTTCTTATATTTTTTTCGAACTGTGAATTTTTCATAAAAGTTTATATAGTTAGTTAGGAAAGAGAAATAGGAAATTTGGCTTTCACTCGATCATTTTTGAAGTTGTAATGCAAAAAATATGACAGTTAAAAAAAGAGAGAGAGAGTATAATGTACTTGAGTGTAGGGTAATAAAGCTTTCATTTAAATTATCTCAAGCGTACGAGAAAAATAAAAATAAAAAATTCTTCGATGATTCATTTAAAGGACTTGTTTAGTAAATTTGTTAAATGAAATATCTATATTAATCTTTGTTAGATAATAAACGTTTTTAAAGACCTTTATTTATGTTCTGCATATGCGAAAAAATTCCAAGAAAAATTAAGAGCACGAATCTGAGAAAGTAACACACCTAGGATTCATGCCATCTGAGATTTTTACCAAAAAATTCCCAGTTGTTATCTATCTTATTAATGTAGCAAATTAAGAATATTTTGTCTCAAAGTGAGTTGTTCATTTTTTATGGCCCACTAAAAAAGAAGACCCGTAGCCAGATTTTCAATTCAGGGGGGCACCCTCTTTTCTTCAGGGGGGGGGGGGCACCCTAACTTAAGTGGGGTGGCATCCTATATTTTTTTGAATGATAACATTTTTATCTATATTTCTCTTCATTAAATAGTAGCATAAGTTTATAATTAAATAAATTCTGAAAAGTCCAAACGGCTTCCAAGAAGTAAAAGTTCCTTGGCTTAAACAGAATGGATTTAAAGTTCTCAAGATCATATTTGGAAGATGAGAACACAAAACAAAAATGACAGAGTATTACAAAGAAAAACTTTGTATATGTAAAACTTTGATATATAAAACTTTGATATAAAACTTTGATAACTTTACCTTATATACAAAAATTTTTCAAAGCATCTGCATTAAACTTATTTTATGTGAAATTTTCTAGGGGTGGTGGGGCTCAGCCCCACCTGGCACCCCTTTGGCTACGGGCCTGTAAAAAAGTCCGTGCAGCACACAAAAGTGGGCGTTTTTCTCAGACATAGAAAATGCTGTGGTCAAAAACTCTTTGCGGGAAAAACTTGCCATGATATTTATTTCACATCTATAATGTTAGACGATAGAACTTCATGAAATATATGAGAAATCTGTGCCAGGTTATCGACGCAAAGTCACTGAAGGTCACAAAAACACAAATTTTCATTTTTTTTTTTTTTTTTTTTTTTTTTGTCATTTTTAAGGCTTAACCATAGCTTGCACCTTCAAGTTGCTAAGGCAAAAGAGGAGTCCTTTAAAAGACATGTACTAGCACTTATAAAAAAATCTGATGTGTCCAACACATGACTTCCTTGCACGTCCATTAGATCAAAAATATTTTCGACGCACTTACTCTAAACTTATTTGTTTGAAAGAGATAAAATATCAATAATAGTAAGGTTTAGCGATTTCTAGCAAAATATTTCGATATCGCCAAGCTGAGTTCAATTTGAAAGATTTCCTTCTGACACTTTATTTGGCGATATTTCACCAAAAGCCGACAAACTTGAGATAGTCTGCGAGATTTTGGGAATAGCCAAAGTAGTCATTGACCACAGACTTTCAATGAATTGAATGCATCCATACACCTCAATGTATTTAAAGTCATTTGGCTCACCCTGTAAATAAATCCTCAGTCGATTGCTGTCAAAAAAGATATGGAAAACAGTTAGATATTAATATAGTTCTAAATACAAAAGTTAAAAAATCTACGGGTTAAAGTTTTAGAGTTATACAAAATACGAAATAATTTTTGGCGCCAAATTTGGCGATATTTCGGCGAAACTCGTCAATGTCGACGACATTTGGCGAGATTTTAAGCATGGACAAACAATGACAGATTATCGCCAAATTTGGCGATGTTTCGCCAAAACTCGCCAAGAATGATGACAAATGGCGATACTTTGGGCATGGACCAAATGACTGACTATCGCCAAATTTGGCGATATTTCGCCAAAACTCGCCACGGTCGAGGACAGACGGCGAGATTTTGGGCATGTACCAAACAATGACTGTCTACAGTTGTATTATATTGAAGATGTCGATAGACATTAAAGTACTAAAATTCTTTTCGGTGGTCCTGTAAATAAACTCTCCAGTAGATTGGAACCAAAAATTGAGATGCACAACTAGATGCTACAACATTCTTATATATGAAATTTCATAATAGTTTTTGAGATTTGAGAGTTAAATATGCACACACGTACACCAAAAGTCGCCAAGCTTGGCGACTTTTGGCATAGTTCTTAAGGGAGGTACGTGACCGTGGTCGGACCATTACCTAACTTATGTGGTAGGACGGTATTGTGCTTGAAATGGATGAATGCCCCTAAAATTGCCATTGACCGTAATGTATTGTAAATCTTTTGAGTGTTCCTGTAGCAGAACTATAAATTATAAAGACACTTTTTTTAATGGAGAAATTCATTTTCTAACTCTTTACAGCATAACATCACTTCTGAGTCGTTTGAAATAGCCCAATACCTCTAAAAAACGCTTTGATGAATTTCGGCCCATAGAGCGTAATGTATTTCGAATCTTTTGGGCGGTTCTGTAGATAAACTATGTCGTCAAATGGAATCGAAAGGGGAGGTGCACAACTAGATGTTACAATAATCCTAAATATAAAGTTTCAACATTCTAAGCCTAATAGTTTTTGAGATATGCGAGTTTAATGAGTTTCGGCCCATTGAGAGTAATGTATTTCGAATGTTTTGGGCAGTCCTGTAGATAAACTATCCAGTCGAATGGAACCAAAAGGGGAGGTGCACAACTAGATGTTACAACTATCCAAAATATGAAGTTTCGACATTCTACGCCTAATAGCTTTTGAGTTAGGCGAGTTTAATGAATTTCGGCCCATAGAGCGTAATGTATTTCGAATCTTTTGGGCGGTCCTGTACATAAACTATCCATTCGATTGCCACCAAAAGGGGAGGTGCACAACTAGATCATAGAACAATCCTAAATATCAAATCTCAACATTCTACGACCAATAGTTTTTGAGATATGCGAGTTACATACATACGTACGTACGTACAGACGGCATGGAAAAACTGGCCACAGTAGACTCGCCGCTGGTCAAAATGAGTTGCAGACGCGTTAATATGATCGTGCATGCTAGCCTACGATGAGATGCATCGAAAAAATTTTTAAAATTAAATTTAGAGGTAGTCGAAATCGGTTTTTTCGTCGAAATTTGGCCCCCAAAATTTTTCGGGATCACATTACTTCCTTATACTACGTACAAGGAAGTAAAAATGCATGCATAGTTGACGCAAGTTGAATGCGCTTTTAGATTTATAAGACCAAAATCTGAAAATTTTCGATTTTGACTGAAATTCGAAGTTTCATAAATTCTTGCGGCAGAAATTTATTGAAAGTAATTAATTTGGATCGTTTTTATGTGAATATATTGTATTATTTGAATGCTCAGCGCTTATACCAAGTTTAGCGCGCAAGATTAGGACCCACTGGCGCATTGACTTAAATTGAATTTAATGAATTTAATTCAATTTAAATTATCTATATTTAATAATTTTAGCGACTTAAATTTCTAAATTTAAGCATGGCCTGATTATGACCAACAGGGGCCCCGGACATTGATGAATTTTGGGGGGCCCATCCATGATTTTTTTTTTATTTTTCAAAAAATTTTGATATAAAAGAAGACTATTTCAGAACATTTGAAATTGGGGGCCCTTTACAAAGTCCCGATTTTCCCATGCGATAATAAGGCTCTGAATTTTAGTATTTTTGGGGAAACGGGTGGATTTTCAAAATTTTAAGGTCGCCTGCCTTCTCTCTATCATTTTGCGCATCTTTATGCAGTTAGAGGGAGTAATCAAAAGCGAAGCGCTGTTAATTTGTCAACGGTAATGGTTAAAAAACATTAGTACAAATTTTTGTCAATTTTAAATGTATGACGTACAACTGGCGCCATTCCCACATGTAATTAAAAAAAAAAAAAAAAAAAAAAAAATCATTCGGAATTGGACCACTGAAATGCTTAATATATATTAATCCTTATATCAATGCTTTATTTAGGCGAAAACAATTTATTCGTTTTAATATTCTTAGAAGAAGTAGAAGTTTAATAATTTCGAGAAGCTATTTCAAACGATTTAAAATCGCAAAAAATTTGCAAACCTATTTAGATTATGACAGATAATTTGTTAGAGTTAACCTTTTAACTCATTTGGAACGCTTTCCTTCTTAGAAAAAGTCTGCATTTTAAATTAAGCCTTTCTGCTTAATAATTTGATTTTTTTTTTTTTTTTTAATAGCCGAATACTGACAGCTTAGCAGTACGGGACTGATTTATAGCTATTATGCCAGACTTGGGGATCGTCTAGAGCGTGGAAAATCTTTTTTTTCCCCTACAATTTACACTCTTTAAAAAAAAATCAGTTGATTACCAAGAAATCTCTAGGAAACAATGATTCCATTACTTGTTACTTTCCGAACATGCACCATGTAAGGAAAGTATTGTAATCATGAAAAAATTCGACTTCGAGACTTTGATGTATTTACACGTTTTGAGGTCTTCTGAATTCATTTATGCTGTTTTTACGAGATGTATGTATGTACGTGTGTGTGTGTGTGTGTGTGTGTGTGTGTGTGTGTGAGTGAGTGAACACGATAGCTCCTAAACGGATCATTCGATTGAGCTCAAATTGGACATACATGTTATAAACCACCGTCGCAAGACCGGTATTGATTTTGGTGTCTATAGGACTTATAGTTTTTCTACAGGGCTACGACAAAGATTTCTTTGACATTATAGTGTATGGGGAGAAAGTCTTGAAAGTGTGCTAGCGTTTAAATGGTGCATATTCGATTTTTTTTAGTATGATGCCACTCCAGATTTTTTTAGTATGATGCCATAACTTTTCTTAGTATTACTACTAAATAAAGCCATGTTTGCCAATTGATTTACATGACTTTATTTAGCAGCAATACCAAGAAAAGTTATAGCATCTCCGTTTCAAAGAGATTTCTTAGTAATCCACAAAATATTTTTTAGTGTAGGGCATAGTGTAGGGCATCATCCGCAACTCTCATCCGTATACCAGCCTATATACAGCTAGAGGAGCTACGGACCCACAGATTTATCGTTCACGTTTGCGCCATGTACATATAGCGGTTTTTGATCAGCCGAGATGTGAAAACGAATCCTTTCACTTTCTGCACAACAGGTTATTACGACTCCTTAAAAATTTATTTTAGGATGAATAGGAAAAATTAAATTACTTAATTAACTAAAACATTTTTCTAATTTATGTGTATTGAAAGAAGAAAGGGTTGTCACCCGATCGTTGAGACTGCTAATATAGCTTTTGGGTCATCGTGTGACAATTGAGCTAGCTATGACAGCATATTTTAATATCCATAACGCTAGGTTCGAGTAAAAGTTTTCTGCATTTTTTTCAGTTTCCGTATAGCTGGAATAATTTAAAATGCATGTGTAAAAAAAATCATTACTTTCTTCGTCGTGAAGAACTGATACGCAGCTAGTTATAACATGTTATGTATATGTAAAAATAAATTACTCGAAATTCAAATTAAACATTTAATAATTTTGCGATTTCTCAAAATAATCAAACGAAAATCCCCACCTCTCTCTCTATGTGTTTATATATCATGGCTTTGATTTGCAACATCTCTTCGATTTGAACTTCACATTTCAAACAATTACACTAAAATTAATCTTTCTTTTTTAATTTAGGTAATTGGAAATTTTACTTATTTACTTTTTCGCCTAATTGGCAGCTTAGTTTAACCAATTGTTAAAGTAATCTCTATTCCCGTGTGATGAGCGGGTACATCAGCTAATATAGAATAAAAATAGAAATTAAAATTCGTATTGTTCAATTAAAAGCAGCATTAATAAAATAATAAATCGATGACAAACTGACGATTTCCATGTGAGCCGGTATAAATTTAAATGCTTCGAAATCTAAGATGAAAATTTTGGCTTTATACAAATTGCTCTATTTCTGTGTATTTCTTTACGTAACAATTTCTTTAATTCTTTACAGGTTGAAAAGTTTTTCTACCATGTATACATATTTACATAAATGAACTGACACACGCACACATAACACAAAAACAACAACAACAAAAATTTTGCAGTTCATTGTGGGAAGTTAATTTTTCTGGAAAGATGTTGTAGTTAGGGTAAAACTAAGACAGTGGAGGATCCTGAAAAGTTTCAACGGCAGGAGGCAATATGCGAGAAATTTTGTAAGAAAAATAGATCTTTTTAAATTTAAAATTTTGATTAAATAATACTTATCGTCTGAAACCAGTTTTAGGATGGTTGCTCTCATCATTCATTACTGAAAAGGCGATTTTGAGAAGATTCCTCTTCTCTTACATGTGTAATTTCTTAGCGTGGATCTTTGAACACTCCGCTAAACCGGCAGATTATTCAAAGACCTAGGTGAGCAGGGAAACCTCACAGATCATAGAGAGTAGTGTAGTGCATTTATTGCAAGCCTGCACTCAGGGTATCTGCCAAGTCGGAATGCCTTGGTCGGTGGACTTTTTCAGGTGTTCTTCCGAGTATTCGCGATAGACATCTAGACATCTAGCATCACGATAGACATCACGATAGACATCTAGACATCTAGCGAAACCGCCCGAAACCCCAGACCGTTAGATCGACAGCCGCGCGGTAGCCCAGAACCCTAGAGTATTACTCTTCAGCCATCTACCATTTTCAGCCCCTTGTGTACTGGGCCATGGTGGGAGGCCCACAGATCATAGAAGGGGAATCATCACCACTGAATCCAACTGGGATTTAATTTTATTTTATTTTAGACAACTGTTCTTTTCAACTAGTTGTTTTAATTTTGTTTTAATCTTTAGGACGGAATAGAGCTTTACTGATAAATTTGATCGCGCATTTAATCGTGTAAATTTTCCAGTAAAATCAAACTCAAACATCAATAACTGAGGCCTAGTTTACAGCAATACAGTCTGGACACATACTCAACTTTCCTGACTATTTTTAGGAGGGACGGGCCCAATGTCACTTTGATTAAATATTTACCTTACATTTCATTGTTTACATGAAAAATACTATAAGGACTTTTTGGCTTCTAATGTTTCAAGAATATTATTTTTATCATTCCAATTTTAATGAACTAACGCATTATGTAGAAGTTGTCTTTACTTTATTCTATAATACCAGACAGCTTCTACATAATGCGTTAGTTCATTAAAATTGGAATGGGAAAAATAATATTCTTGAAACATAGTTGGTTGCCAAAACTCCTTATAGTATTATTGATGTAAACAATGAAATGTAAGATAAACATTTAACCTAAGTGACATTGGACTCTCCTAAAAATAGTGAGGGAAGTTGAGTACGTGTTCTGACTGTCTTTTAATTTAATCACGGACTTAATCACGGATCAAGCTCTGTTATTGACGTTTGATTTTGATTTTACTGGAAACTTAACGCGATTAAATGCGCAATAAAATAAAGCTGAAAATCGCTTAAAAATGAGAGAGAGGGTGGATTTTCAGATTTTTAAAATAGTGCAGATCATTTATATATATATTTTTTACATAATTATGAAATTTTTCAAGCCGATCGCACGAACTGTATGAATTTCATTAAAGTTTTACACAGTAACTTTTTAATCTGATTGGTTTAATGACGGTAAAAGTTCTGTTTGGAAGTGGCAGGACCGGATTTGTTACAGAGTGAATCACGGATCAGCGTAACTATATAATAGGATAATTACAGCGTTAATATTTATACAGGAGTGGTTTATGACATGTAAATTTGTATTAATTTAAATAATAATATGCAATACATTTCTTTAAAGCCCCTCTACATCCGTAAGCATGTGTGCCCAAGACTCCATATATGTTAAATCGGTCTCTTCTAATAATATATGTATATATATATTTTTTTTTTTATATGCCAACTGTTTTGTTGTATTCGAGGCAACAGCTTTTCCTTTTCAGGTAAAATTTGAAAGAAGTAAAATATTTACTCAAAATTTCTTATTTTCATTAAACATTTAAAATTATTATAAATGAAAAAGTATCCTGGAGATCTTTGAAAACTACGAACTATTCAAACTTATTTCCCGTGCCCGACCATGCTTAGAAGGGACTCCGGTTCAAACGATTACTTATCTGAAAAAATACCGAAATCATTCGGCCTCTCTCTTCTTTAGTTAGAAAAGGTATGATCACCACATCTGGAAATAATTTTGTGGGGGGGTTGAAAGCTGCAATTAAGTATCGTAGACGTGTCTTGGCCATTGTGCTCTCTCCCCTCCTTTGCAACCCATCAATCTAAGTGTCACAGGTGTTTTGGTGAGTGGGGTTAAGCAGTAACGGGATTTTATGTCACAGCCGCTTTCGAAGCAGAAAAAAAGGAGCAGAAAATTATGTCTCAGCCGCTTTGAACAACGTTTACAGATGACGGGATTTTACGTCTCAGCCGCTTGGAGGGTTAAAGCACCTTTAAATAAGTACAATGCCATTTACTACTTAAAAGATTTAATAGAGTTGATGTTAAGTTTTGTGAATGATTGTTTCTGTTGATATCTCTCCGTGGAGAATTTATGGAAACACTTGTATGGCTGGCAAATAAAGCGCAGTCTTTAAACGTTTAAATAACCTGCAATTAATAAACGAAGAAAAACTTAAGACATATCTTTAAACAAATTTAGAGCAACATAAAATATTTGTAAAAGTACAGCATTGCGGATTTCATGTAATAAATAATGAGTTGTCTAAACTACAAAAAAGTACGTTTTCAAAGTCATTGGAAAATATTGCCATATTTTCAAATGCTAAGAGAGCTTCTATACGTTATGTAACACTTTTTTCATTAAAATTTGACCCTTCCTTCCTAATATGTAACTCTTTGTCACAAGACCTGATCTCCGCATCTCACTCTTACAATCTTAATTCAATCTTACTTAACAAACTAACAACTTAAACTATCATCTCTACACAGGCCTTATCCAATCTCAACTAACAAAATAGCTTTTAATGAAGTCTGCTGTCCTGAAATAACAATACGGATAGCAGCACTGTAACTTTGGCTGTGTTGAAGAATAGAAGTAGTAGCCGACGTTCTGCCTTCGTTAATTTACTTTTGCTTAAAGGATACCGAGCCGGCTCGTAAATGTTCTGTAGGTTAGGATTTACAAGGGGCATTCAACAAGTAAGTTACACTTATTCCTCCACGGATGGCAGCATTTCGAAACAAGACCGAAGCTTAACCAGACGATAGTTAATTTCCATGGCTTCCAACAGTAGCAATTTCATTCGGATAGTGACAATCTTTGGTGCGTACGACGAGAAGGAAATGCCGCGTAAACTGGAAGCTTACTCCAAGGGGTGCCAGTTCGGGACTGTACGGTGGATGCTGCCAGACCTCCCATCCAAAGCTGCGAGCCAAATCCTATGCTGTGCGTGCCTTGTGAGGTCTTACATTCTCATTCAACAGGACAATTGCCTTTGCTTGAAGCGTTTTGCCCACAAAAACACAGTGTCCCGCGTACTTCAACGTTGGAGTAAGCTTCCAGTTTACGTGGCATTTCCTTCTCGTAGTACGCACCAACGATTGTCACTATCCAAATGAAATTGCTACCGTTGGAAGCCGTGGAATTGAACTATCGTCTGATTAAGATTCGGTCTTGTTTCGCAATGTTGCCATCCATGGAGGAACAAGTGTAACTTACTTTTTGAATGCCCGTAGTAGTTCTCCCTCGTTGGTTTGTGGATGCAATCCGCTATAACAGTGGCAATGTCTTGACCAGAGTGGCAATATCTCACAAGTTGTAATCAATAGAGCGAAAATTTGAAAATCTCATTGTAACATGAGCAGAGTTTTTGACCCATCCTTACACTCTCCTCCCCTTTCACAAAACTGCCACACTTGGGTAATCCCACCCGTAATGCCAATATCAGTGTTTTTTGGCACTCGTATACAAATCCTGACCTGCATTTTGTGCAGTACATGTTACATATAGCTCCGACATCACTCCAAAGCATATCAGTTCCTATGGTTTTAGGATCGAAGCTTTGCTCATTTCTATTCTCAATGCGTTAAAAAGAATTTCATTATGCAACTGCTTACGTTGTTACGTATGGACTAAAACTGCTTTTAGAGTTTTAGTCCATTTGCATAGGTTAGCAATCTCCCTCAGTATGCTCTTGGTGACTCTTTTCGTCGACACGTTTCGGTAACTTTTTTAAATTTTGGGTCTAAGTGTTTTAAGTTTTACGAAATTAATGCAGAGATATATGCCTAACTGTTGCAGAAGTTGCTGCCTAATTGCTTGTACATTTGCGTGTTTTTGTCAGCTCTGCATCGCCAGTTTTGGGTGCGGATTCTAACTGCTTCGTTCCAAGAAGGCGTCACATCATAGCTCCAGTTCACCACCTAGTTTGTAGAAATCAGACTCTCACTCTTCCCGCTTGTCATCTAACCATTTTTCAAGAAAGATACTCAAATAAAGTCCAGTATTTTAATTTCAGGTTGCTTGAAGGAGATTTTGCCTGAGTTTTGCATTTTTGATTTCACACAACACAGTGCAAGAGTACCTCTTATCGTGAACATTAATGGTTCCTGTTTCTGAACTGTTAATTTCTCTCTATTCATTGCATGCCCAAAGTAAAATAATCCCCCCCCCCTCTAGATTTATGTAATTTATGGAAGGCCTCCCTTACAGATGTGAAATGTTTCAACACACTCATTTTGTGAGACATGTGACAGAAACTAAATTCATTCCACGCATTGGTTGCATTATTTAAGTTTACCCTTGTGATAATACAAACGTAAATGGGTGTTGTTACCATATGAATATATAATAAAGCAGGCGTGGTTCTTGCAGAAACCGCAAACGGACAGAATTCCCTGTTTAAATAAACATATATGGAGAAGGGCATCCATTTTTAATACTCCTTTTTATTAATGACGTCAAATTTGTGTTGTAAGATTAATGTACACATCTTACAAAGTAATCTCGTAATATTATTGACTTTCAAAACTTGTTAAATTTAATGGCTGTCGAAACTGCTCAAAACTTGTGATTTACAATATAAACAAGTTAATGATTGCGATATATGATGGAAGTTTAGCTAGCGTTCATAATCTCTGCGTTTATAAATCGGAATTTAAAATTAGTTTTTAAAATACCTCCTAATAGACTAATGCTCCGCAAATTTGATTTTATGTGTGATTTTGTTTAGCAATATCTCAGAATTTAGAAAGCAATATCTAGCGGTCTGAGTTTTTCAAGCAGGTAGTATTATGCTTATTGTAGTATATTAAAAGATCTAAAATACATTTTAAAAATCTTTTTTTTTAATTAAAAATGCTATTACCTTTTAAACGGAAGAAAATTATCCCTTTTTTCAGACCCCCCCCCCTCCTCGAAAAAAATGGTGAGCGAGAACATTTTGTACTTTTATTTCCTTAAGTTAAAAAATACTCAATCATAATAAAAATAATAAAAAAGCTGATATTAATTTGGGGAATTTTTTTATAAGTTTTGTTTATAAATTCAAACTTTAAATAAATGTGGATGTATTATCAATGATATTTGAAATGAAACTGAAATATATACTTTTCTTTTTTGATATTTTATACCAAATTTTAGTTAAGAGCTACCGTAGCTATAACTAAAGCAATTGTTTTTCGATCGATTTGTATAGCATTTAAATTTCACTGTAGCAGTGGCACACAAAAGGGGGGGGTCAGGGGTACGGACCCGCCCCCCCCCCATCGGCTTTGATATTTTTTTTCGATTGATTATTATCCTATATCTATAGTATATAAAATAATTCCAAAGAAAGTAGCAATAGTTTCAGTTCTAATAAATAAAAAAGAAATTTTTTCTCGTTTTCCTCAACTTTTAAAAAACGAACTGAAAGCCAATATAAAACACCATCTTGTTCTCAAAACTGAACAACTATTACTTTCCTTCCTATTGTACTGTGTAGTGTATTCTTAGGGAACTGCTTGGGACGAGTTTTGATGAATTCCATCTAATGAAAACGAGGTCTTTCATCACTGATTTTTGACTATCTGGAACATCCCTAAAAGATGCCCCCCCCCACCGTAAAAGTTGGACCCCCCCCCATTCAAAAATCCTGTGTGCTCCCCTGCACTGAAAAAATGAATAAAGACAGTTAATGCGTGGAAAAAATTAACTGCTATCTATATTATCTAAAAGCAATTACAAGTTTTAAAAGATTCTGACAATTACATAAGGTATAATGTATCAGAATGCTCAAAATGAAACATTTAAGGGTAGTTAAACTTTACTATAATATGTTGTTTTAAATATAGCATTCTAAATTATTCTTTTAAAACATTAAAAGCCATTTTCTTAAGCAAATTATCTTTTTAGTATAAATATCTTAGAAGTAAATGGAGTCATTTATTTCTAATTAACTTAGAAACAGTTACTTTGGTGTATTTAACTAATTCTTAACGCAAAAGTTGATTAACTTTTTCCAAAGTTCTTTCTTTCTCCAAGAACGTAAAGGATTAACCTTCAATGAGTTAATTTGTTAAATAGCTTTTTTTACCACACACAATAGTTTGCAAAGCACTTAAACATACAAATACAAATTAGAACACTGTAAGTCTACTGTTTTTATGAATTTATATGTGCATACCTTTATATATGCATTTACAAGAGACATGTTGTAAAATACTCGTTAAAAAATGCACCCCGCATCACTATTATTTTCCACTAGATTAAATTAGTCTGCGTTGAAAGTGACAGTGTTAACTAATTCTTTTACGAGACAAATTCACAAATTACAATTTTTAAAACTCCCAATGGACCATTAAAATGCTGAAAGCAAATAAAAATGTGAATTTGTTTTCAAAAAGTAAGTACGAATTTAGTTACTTTTTTGACATAATTACCAGATTAAGCATTTGTCTGTTAAGAATGTTTGCTTTCTGATCCCTTCTTCGAAAAAAAAATTGGATAATCCATGTTAAGTTTATCTGCCAAAAAAAGTATAAAATATAGTTTTAACATTTTGTTCTTAGTTTTATCCAGCAGACAAAACTAATAAAGTGTGTAAGTTACAGGAGGTGCAAAGGTTATCGTGGTGCTCTTCATGGTCTGTAGTATTCATAACAGCTATAGAAAATAATCACCTCTTCATTGTACTGAAAATTTGTGTAAGAGTCTATTCCTTCCAGACCACTGAGATTCTTCAGACAATGTTCAGAATAAAGCACATTAATAGTATTCTGCAAGTCTATGTTTAATAGTACAGGTAAATTGCAAACACGGTATTTCGAAAAGTAACTATTCCCATAACAGAGATATACTAGATTCTACTCGACACTATAAGGAACAGGCGTCGTTGTACTCCCTGTATATGATATAACACTAGTAATATGCAGTTTTACATATGTAATTACGATGTCTGTAATATCTGTCTGTTTCATATCTATAATTACGATGAATGATCCAAAACGCCGCTCGTTTTGAAAGGTGCAAATCGCAGAAATTTTAGCACTAAATGACTTTGAATGTCAAGGCTTCTAACAAAAAAACACCCAGACTAAGAGTTTTGAATTTGTATAAACTCAAAAACTCGTTCATTTACACCTTTCGGATGGAGCGGTATTTTGAACGCTCAACGGAATGCTATACAATAAATGCCGAAATGCGGGTGTTTAAATAACTCTAAGGCGAATACCTAAAAAACAATTTCATTATTGCCAAAGTTTATATCCAATGGGTCTCAGGCTGACAAAACATGCTTCCCCATATCTATCTTATGCATGATGTTCTTTCTTTAAAATATATTTAAAGTGAATAAACTACAGAAAAATTCAAAAATTTTTTGAAATGTTTCCCACGATATGTGTCCCAACGATATGTTTTTGAAATGTTTCCCAACATTTCCCACAATAGGGGATTGTTGGACGAATCATTTTTTTATTTACTTACCCATACGATTACTGATTTCAAAGGTTACAAAATTTAATACATTATTTACTTGCAGTTACGGTAGCGGAAAAAAATAGTGTTGCCAGTTATTTGTGGAAAAAAAGAATATATGGCATGAGAGATATTTTTAACGCCTCTACAAGAGTGTTTCAAGCATTAAGAGTAATAAAATACTCCCCTTACAATTTTACTTACACTTATTTTCACGTTCTGCATTTTTAAGCAAGATTAACATATTTTTTAACAGCACCATGCTAGATGTAATAGCGTAAGACAAGCTATAAATAAATACTAGCTGAAGGCCCCGTTCATCGCACGGGAATGGACTTCTTTTTATGGTTTTTTGAATGGACTTTTTTATATAACGGTTTGTTGTACTTACTATTTATCGTAATCTATATATATAGTAAAATGAATATAACATAAATATTATCTGCGTTAAATAATTCTGCATATAGAATTTCATGGTGACCGTTTGGGCGGCGAAGAAGATGATTCGGCGCAGTGCCATCTACTATCAAAGTTATTGCAAAATGAATAGCATCAAAATGTTCTCATTTTCAAATATGTATGTGTACCAATTTTCATAGAAAAAAAAGTTTAATGGTCAAGATACGCTGCAGTGCCATCTAATGGCAAATTAAGGTAATAATACGTTCGCTACAGTGCGATCAAAGGGCGAGTTAAAGCAAAATTGGTAACGCGAAAATATTCTCCGTGTTCAAATACGTATGTATACTAATTTTCAGAGCGGTCAGTTGAACGATCAAGAAATTGATTGCTGCAGTACTATCTAGTGGCGAGTTAAAGCAATAATGTGCGTCAGTGACATCTGATGGTGAGCTACGGCTAAATAAATACTAAAAAATATTATCGCTGCTCAAATGTGTAAGTATGTCAATTCTTAAAGTTAATTCGTCGATCGGTTTTGAAGTTGGTGCGTTGTATCGGCATATAGCGACATGTCGTAGCAAAATGGATAGCGTAAAAGTATTATCCGTTCTAAAATATCTGTGTGTACTAATTTTCATCTACATCAGTTGAACGGTATTTTCCTAGCAAGCGGTTGAACGGTACAGATGGCGAGTTATAGCAAAACGGATGAGGCAAAAGTATTCTTCTTGTTCAAGCATCTATGTATACGATTTCCCTGGCGATTAGTTGAACGGTCCTGAAGTTATTGGTTTGACGTGACATCTAATGGTATGTTATAGCAAAATGGATACGCCAAAATCTTCTCCCTGTTCAAATATCTATCTATACCAGTTTTCAGAGCGATCAGTTGAACAGTCTTCTAGCGGCGAGTTAAAGTAAGAAGTTGATATATTGCAGCGTCATCTAATGGCGAGTTAAAGTAATTATGTGCTACAGCACAATGAAGTGGCGAGTTATAGCAAAATGGATATCACGAAAATATTTTTCGTGCTCAAGTATCTATGTACATCAAATTTCATAGGGATCAATTGTCCGGTCAAGAAGTTCGTGCGCTGTATTGCCATCTAATGGCGAGTTAAAGTGATAATGCGCATCAGTGCCATCTAGTAGCGAGTAACAGCTAAATGAATAGTTAGAATACATTCTCTATGTTGAAATGTGTAAGTAGAATTTTTTTTATGGCGATTGGTCAACTGTATAGAACTTGATGCGCTGCCGTGCCATTTTGCGCAAATTATTGCAGAACGGATAGTGTAAAAACATACTCCATGTTCAAATATCCCTGTGTACCTATTTTCATCAAAATCGGTTGAAGGGTATTTTCACAGCAAGTGCTTGAACGGAATAGAATACGACGTTGTGCAGCGCCATCTAATGTAAGATATATAGCAAAATGGATAGTGTAAAAATATTCTCAGTGTTCAAATATCCACAAATAACCAATTTTGATCAAAATCGGTTGAACGATATTTTCATAGCAAGTGGTCTGAACCGAATAGAATTCAATTTTCTGCAGCGCCATCGAACAGCAAGTTACAGCAAAATGGATAGTGTAAAAATATTTTCAGTGTTCAACTATCCAGATGGACCAATGTTCATCGAAATAGGTTAAACGGTGTTTTCATAGTAAGCGGTTGAATTGAATTCGAAGATGTGCAGTGCCACTTAGCGGCGAGTTAGAGGAAAATGGATAGCATAAAAACCTTCAACGGTTCGACAGTTTTGGAGTTTTTCAACGTCACACACACACACACACACACACACACACACACACACACACACACATACACCGCACAAACATTTATATATATATTAATAAAATACTGCATTAAACTGCGTATTGTTTACCAATTAAATTCGGTTTTTTTTATCTTTTCCCTCTTTTCTTCTTTTCATTCGTCACTTTTATACTCTTCTTTCTTTTCAATTCTTTAAAATTCTAAAATTATTCCTCTTAAACTACATTCACGCCTTTAAAATAAGTCATGTAGTATTTTCACTCCTTCAAAAAATTCCTAGCAATATCTGTGAATGGCATGTGCATTAACATTGTTATTCACTTTTCAAGATTAATCTTACACGCTTGAATTTAGAGGTTTCATCATACTGCAAATATTAAAAGATTTAGCATTCAGGGGTATTTTCTTACTTCGTAATACTCATAGTGATGAACTATAGTGGCAAAACGTTGTAAATTAGCACAATATCCAGGTAAAAATCACTTTGCGATGCAGACATACAGACACTATGTATAGGTAAATACACTTTATTTTTACTCTAAAAAAGATTATTTATTCTAGGGTGATGGTGGACACTTAGCTATAATGGTCAAAGAAGGTCTGATTAATTCCCAGTTAAATTCAATCGTACAATGATCAGGAGGTTGCCGAAAAAGATAAACTTGGCATATTAAAAGAATTCCCAACCGAGAACCAATAACACGCACATTATTAAAGACACTGAAAATCTGCCGGATATTCATAGTCAACAGAGAGATGAAAATACATAACAAAGGGCAGGGCACCCAATTATTGAAGATAAAGCTTGCCAAATTACAGTAAAACCATGTGATAGAAAATTATTTAAGCAGAATTTTAACTGATGTGAGTCCAAAGTATTAGGTAATGTGGTACATAAAGTATTGTACGCGTAAAGGAAGGCAGTCAAATAAAGATGCATATTAATTAACTGAAAATGGATTGCATGAGAAGCAGATGCTGCTTAACTGCTAGGAAAGCGAAAGAAACGCAACTGACATCGAGTTATTATTAAGATAAAGAAACAGATGAAAGGATAATTTAAATTTTCCAATAAAGTTTCAAGTATCATCTGATTTACTGCTGATAACACAATGCATTAACGGAATATGACATCTTCTCCTGAACCTCTTGTCCACCTCCTGTACTGCTAGAGAAAATTAAGCCTAATCTGATTCATAAGTGGCAGTTAAAATTCTGTAACTAATTTTTCCTTGATTTCAAAGAATTTAACAATAATTAAATGCCGTGAAAGCTTTTTGGTATCTAAAATGAAAAAAAAACAAAATTTGAGAATTTTTAATTAAGATGGTGCTATTGTTTAGCATCAACAAGAAACCGTTACGCAGTCTGAGTTATTTATTTCTCAAAGTTTAATGTAGCATTAAAGCACAGAAGGTATAGTTAAATGCAAAAATTTCTAATTTCTTAAAGCATTAATTTAGATGTAGCTAATACTTTATATCTGTCATAATTTTTAACACATACGTCAATCTCTGAACAGTAATTTTGATGAAGTTATCATTTTGAAAACATGATTCACCACCCTTTTATTTAATTATTTATTTTTTTCGAAATTTAAAAGATGTCTACGAAGAAAAATATATTTTTGTTTGAAAAAAAAAAAAAAGATAATGATCTATCATCAAAGTGACATTTCAATAAACAACACTATGATAAAAAATAGTTTCGACAGATCATTTTATCCGAAAAGATCAAAACACAATATTCAAAGCTTTATCAATTCATTCAATAATGTAAAATCAAAATATCAACGCAATTCAATTATTGTAAATAAACTGTTGTTCAAATTCAAAATACTTTACTATAAAACTTCATATAGCTCTAAATATGTATAGATTTTTATAATCTAGCTACTTGATATAGTAGTTTCTTTGCGGCATAAATTTAGCACAGTATTCTTGATAATAAATTCGCAACAGCATTCTCATAAAACTAAATAGACTAGCTGTCGGTCAAATTAGGTTGTACATGTATTTATATGAACATGCGTGCTAGAGTACGATGGGATGCATTGCAAAAAATTCTTAAAAGCGAATTTAGAGGAGGTCAAATTCGGTTTTTTCGTCGAAATCTTGCTCCCGAAATATTTCACGATCACATTGCTTCCGTATACTCCGTACAAGGAAGTAAAAATTGTACATAATTTTAAGATATGGATTAAATTTTTCCATCGTTTCTAAACCGACGTAAAATTTTAATTTTTATAGGGTCCCGGTAAAAAAAAAATATTTCAGATAGTAAAATATGCCCCATTCATTAATAACGTGATGTTCAAAATTTCAGCATTTCATAATGAAAAGTGTCGGAAATCTGACATGAAAGATATGCTGACCTAAACCACTTTTCAAAGATCTCAAAGGTAAGAAAAAGAAAGGGATAGCTATTCAAGGGTGCTGTACACAAATTTGGAAAGTAAATTAAATTGCATAAATGCATGATATTTCTACTATTATTTTATTCTATAACCTCTTACCAACTTTGTTTAAACGTATCTCTGAGTCTTTTTATGATGAAATTCTTAAACGTTGTACACCATCTAATAAACGCTTGGGACATTTCATTATTTGTGATTTTTTTCGTACGGGAGCATTATAAAAATAGATTTGATCTTCTGAAAATTGTAATGGATAACATAAAATTTCGTATCATTTTTTTACGTAACTTTCAAGGTAGTGTACATGTCTATGATCCATATTTAAGGAATAACAGAATCGAAATCAGGCATGCCTGGATTAAAATCCGAAAGATCTATCGAATCTAATAACTCATATCCGAGACGGTGGATAAAAACTTCCTTAACACTTTTCTTTTACTTGAAAGATTTTAACAATAATTAAATGCCAGTAGAGCTTTCCTGGATCATATCTGATAAAATGATTTTTACGTATCTTTGGGGACTTTTAATTTCTCCTTCGGGATAATTTAGTATTAACATCAGGTCGTTACGCAGTGTGTATTATTAATGGTGTCAAAGTTTAATGTAGCATTAAGGTAAAGAAGGGATAGTTAGGTGCTAGAAATTCCTCAGCTTCTCAAAATATTAATTTAGATGGAGTCAATAATTTAGGAGTGTCAAGTTTTACTTTTTGCTCTATTTTACTTACAGAAATTAATAACCTGAGATTTTTTTCCACTAAAATTAGACTCACCTTCTTAATTTATTCTTTTTTAATGAATATTTTTGTTAATTTCTATGTTATTTCTTTTCTAGGCAAATGTGTATTTAGTAAAAGTTCTATTTAACAAATTAAGTATTTGCAGTGAAAATAATTTTTTTCCGGTTACGGTAAGGTTTCGCTTATGAAAAGTCTGGTTTAAAAGAGGTTCTGACACCTTACCGAAAAAGTTAGCTTTTAAATTGCATTTCTTCTTTTTAAAAGAAAACGAACACACATATCAGAAAATTTGCCCACTAACTAAGATTATTTTAGCCTTTAGGTTATGTGCTATTCGCGGTTTTACTTTATTATTTTATTAACAAGATATACTTTAGATGTTAATAAAAGTTTAAAAGCATGTAAGTGCCCCTTCCGTGTTATGCTTGTATTACAATAAAATGCGTTAAAATATAAAAAAATAATGCAAATTAAATGTATTCATTTGTTCCAACTTTGAAAGTTTACTTTATTTTGTGGCTAGAAACTGTTATTATCCCAGTCTAAATGGACAAAAATACATGAAAATTCCGGAAAATTCGCATAAAGTGAAAATTTGTACAGACATCATTGTAAATGAAATACTCAAATCGATCCCATTGCTGCTAAAAACTTAAAAAACATCATAGGTAAAGCAAAAAAATCGCAAATATATCTTACGTTTAGTTTTATCGTCAAGATAGTTCGTACGGAGCTGAAACTTGGTACAGACCTTAAATATATCATTATAAATGAAATGTCAAAAGTAATAATCGATCTCAGTTCTGCTGTAAATTTCATGCAGGATCAAAATATTCTTTTTTTTTTCAAATGCCGCATCAGCAGTTAGTGTTATTGTAATTAGAGTTCGAATATAGATTATAGATAAAAATTGCTACAGAACTTAGATACATCATTATATGAAATGTCAAATGTCCCGTTGATCCCACATCTGCTAAAAATTTTATCTACGGTCGAAGGTCAAAAAATCAGATTTTCACAATTGTTTCTTAAACTGTAATTTTTTTCTGTAAAAATAATAGAAATTTCATAATTGTGCGAGACTCTGCAAAAAACTTTTTTTTTTCGTATGAATTATCATTCATGATATATTGCGGTTTATTTTTTTCTTTCTGAGGGGCGGATCAGTATTTATTTGAAAAAAGTCATGATTTAATTTACTGCACTGAAGTATTCACAAAATATTTACTTTTTTAAGAATATTTTTGCAATACTGAATTACCCTTCGAATAGTTTTTACATATATTTTCTTTTCACTAAAATTAAAATTCGCTGCATAACGTCTACATTATTTCTTAACGAAAACATTCATGCATCCAAGACTATAGTTACAATTTTAGGTATCGTTTGCCATACTTCATTTACTATCTCTTCTATACCAATATTTGTCAAAATATATTTAACTAATTTTCAAAGTTTCTTTTATGTACTCTTTATGTGAAGAACTGCTATACAAAAATTATATTTCCCCCAATTTTTTAACGTTTAAAAAGCAAGGAAGAAAATCCGGAGCAATTAATTTTCTTCAAGATTTCTGGTAGTTTTTCTAGGATGTCTGTGTATACTAATTCTACAGAGATAATTATGGAAGCTAATAGGCATTTTTTAGGAAGAGTTCTGATTTTTATTGATTCCAAGAGGATCGCATGCACCTTCGACGAAATTAAGATGATAGGGATTCTACTGAATTTATTATTAACTGACTATCTACTATGCTGTTCTTTCATAAAGATTAAAATTTCCAGAGTTCAATTAAACACACACCTTGTAAATTATAAATGTATAAAAATGCAGTAAATTCAAAGAGAATATAACTAAACTTTCTTTCGACACCATATCATCATACTAAGAGCAGAACGCTTAATGTTTAGCCAATAGGCAATATTTATATTATTACTTTTTTACTCTGTTACTTCTGCTGCAGACTATTTTGCAAATTAATTATCAATTTTTAAACATTTTTGAATAACTTTTCTTTCTGTTTCTTCTTTAGCATTCGCTTTTAAGGCACGCTTTGTTAAAGATATCCCTAATAGCACAGATGGTAACAAAAGAGTCGCTGTGACGTCACAGAGGGTCACAATTGTCACAGGACTGTCACATACTACTCACATTGTGACTTGTGAGTGATGTGACTCTACTGTGTGGTCACTGTGAAGTTTATTTGTGACCAGTCACCAGGTGACGTCGCCGTGAAGTCACCATATGACTAGTATGTGATCGGTCGCTAAGTGACTCCACTGTGAAGTCACCACGTGACTAGTATGTGATCGGTTGCTCAGTAACTCCACTGTGAAGTCACCATGTGACTAGTATGTGATTGGTCGCTCAGTGACTCCACTGTGAAGTCACTGTGTGACTATTTTGCGACTACTGATTTTTTTGGACTTCAAAATGACGTCACACTGGCCGCTTTTGCGACTTTGGATACATACTCATTTTTTCTAATATTTTGTGACAATTTCTTTCCTGAAACATTTAATAAATAAATCCGAAAATAGTAATTCAATAAAACCTCGCAGTTATGTAGTAATGGAATTTAGTTTAATTTATTAACTTTTAAATTATTTCGTTTAAACAAGATAATACAAGCAATATTATTTATAAAAAAATATTATTCTTAAAAATATTAGAGTTAAGAGTTCTAATCACAAGTGAAAACTAAGTATCTGTGAGTAAAATTAACAATTTCTTTCATATCCCCATGGCATATATCTTTCGATAATGTATGTAAGGTTTAAATTTCGGATGGGGGGAGGGACTATCCGGTATTTTCAACCTTATTGTTACTAGAGTAAATACAAATGTCTCTAAATTGCTGTTTTTTAATAATTGCTTTAAGTTTTCAGATCCCCTCCCCCTTTAAATACGTCTCTGGTATGTTTGAAAGTTCCACAACGAAAAATTTGAGATAAAACTATGGGTCTAAGTCAAAAATACTTTATTTTATCTAATGCATGTTTTTCCAATTAATTTTATTTATTTTTATATGAAATCCCTTTTAGGCAAAATATAGCAAAAATATAAATCTTATCCCTCATACCTTAATATATATCAAACCTCACATGTCGCACATTACAAATTTATTTCATAACCGAATAAAAAAGTTCAATAAATCATTAGTTTTTTCGGATGAATACCTAAATAAAACAGCACATTATCTCCTGAAAATAATGATATTTTTTATATTATTTAAAAATAAATATATATATTTATATATAAAACTTATTTATAAAATACTCACAGAAAAATTTTAAATTTCCAAAAGAAGCCGTCAGAACTAGCTTTTGCAGCCGTCAGTTTACTTTTAAAAGCAACCCGAGCACGGTAATGACAGCGTTGCGGTAAGATGCCGGGCTAATAACTAATAGATCCCTGGTTCGATTCTGGGCCTCAACTTCTTCTTGCCTGAGAGTTTGGTGCTGCCATCTGGTGTATATTTTCGGAAACGCTTTTTCCCCGAATTTTTTCGCTGTCGCAAAACTGTCTCATCGTGACTTCTATGAACGGTCGCAATGCGACTACACAGCGAGAGGCCATAGGGACTCTGGTGTGACTTTGCTGCGGAGTCGCGGCGACAGTATTGTGACAGTATTGTGTGGTCGCATTTCAGTCACAGGTGACTGTTGTGCTATTAGGGATATTACTATGGATACAATAGGTTAGGTCAACTTTCAATAACATTCAGTAATATAAACATTTCATCACATTTGAAATTACCACCTGAACATCCTAGACTTCCACGGATCTCCATTTTAACTGCAGCATACTTGCATTTTTTTATTTAAACGAACTCATAATTGCTTCATAAACTGATTTCCAACTTTGTGTGCTAAGCATGAAACAACATATTCGTATCCTATATATACACCCTCTTAAAAAAATGTATTTTAGTCTAAGTCAAACTTCCTACGTAAACGATAATATATCGTAAAACGTGAATTAGGTTATGTATAACTACAATTTTTCATATTTCCATCGAGTTGTGCGTTTTTCAGACGCTAATTAATTACACTGGTCTACAAAAATGAACATTCTTTCTTTCACAAGAGTTAAAATAACAGATTCTAAAAGTATTTTTCGTGCTGAATTCAAATATCACTTCAGTTTTTCCCCATCGGACAGGAGTTTTGTGTGAACTTCATTTGAATTTATTATGATATTCTAAAATATCCGAAACTAGCAATTTATCTCAAAATCATAACTACTCATTCTGACAAACCTAGAAAGTAGTAAATAAGGATTTTCGGGCATATTCTGCATCTGGAATGTCTCTTTTCTTGGTCCAACAGTATTTGGACCAAGACAATGATCACCAAGACAATGAACACCGTGTTCATTGCTGACAGCCCCAAGATTTTGGGGGAAGAAGTCTAAGTGAGAGTCCAATAAGTGAATTTTTAGACATGTTGCATCCCACAGCTTTATAAGAATGCAGAAGATCAGTCACTATGTCAGGATAGTTTTCTGCTTTATGGTTTCCGAGAAAGTTGCAGAATAAACTTTTGAAAGACTGCCAGGCTGCTTTCTCCAGTGGATTTAACAGTCCTTTGAAATGTTCATCAGCCATTAATGACCGGATTTGTGGTCCTATAAAAATTCCTTCTATCAATTTAGCTTCACTGACTTTGGGGGATTTCGATTTCAAGTACAAGAATCCATCAGAAAGTTTATCCATAGCTTTGACGAAATCTCTCCTAAATTAATATGCAGTGGAGGTAAAAATATTTTTTCAGGATTCACTAAAGGGACATATGATACATTTTCCTGTCCAGGGATAAAAGTTTCACTTTTGAGTCCTGATTTTCTAAGTGAGACTTCTTATCTCTGCTGTACCATTCGTACAAAAAACAGCAAAATTTGGTGAACCCAAGTTGCAAACCAAGCAATAAAGCAATGACCTTTAAATCACCACAGATATTCCATTCATATTTTTCATATTGTATTTTCTCTAAACTAGTTTCATATTTTCATGTCTCTTTCACATCAGTGGCATGCGCTAGAGGTATTGATTGAAGTTCATTGCCAATATGTAGTAGCAGAGCCTTCAAACTTAGAGGAGTATATGAACAATCGTCACTCATCTGGCCGGTGTTGATGTTCAAGAGTTTCCATAACTGAGCAAATATCATTACAAAACGCAATTCCACTTTTTTCAGAGAAGCAGTCTTTGAAAATACTATGGCGGCTACGATAGTTACATATTCTTACACTTTTTGGAGTAGATTCCACTCTTTAGTCTGGAATTTAATACTTCAGATTGCTATTTTGACAGATTTAAATCCCGAATCAGGTCATTAAGATCTTGCTGATTGGGAAAGTATGGTTGTGATGAACAGCTATTGGCTTCATATGTAGGATCATTTTGATTTTCATCTGAATCATTTTGAGTTTGAGTCAGCTCAATACTGACACATCACAATGCCAGATTAACAGCTCTGAGCATGTCCAAACATGAATGACTCTGCACAGTCTTGTTTTATGGTGCTTCAGCATGATATTACAAATAATTTACTTAAATACAGCTTGGGTAAAATCGCTCCATGAGATGTAACAGTTCCTATGGTAGGTCAAAGAAAACGCTAAAATCAGAGTTTGAAAAGTAGCTTTCGCAGAAAAACTGTGCCTGATGGGAAAATTCTCACTACATACCTGAATTCAGGATGAAAAAATGCACTAGTTTCACTATTTAGATTTCTTGTTTAAAATACTTTGTCTACCAGTGTTATTCGAAAAGGCGAAATAGGAAATTCCGTTTGTACTCGAACATGTTTTTGGTAGGGTGTACGAACTACAGTAGCTTTTTTAACATTTTTAATTATGAATTTATCTTAACAAAACGCAAAATTTAATTGCATACGCTTTAATGTGTAAAGATTACCTGGAGTCGTTCTGTTGGATTGTACTTAAGCTTCTTAGGTCCGTAGTAGGAAATATACAACCATCCTTTAAACGCTATATTTTCATAGGAAAAACGTTTCGAAATGTAATTTTGAAGTCATAAAAGCATTAATTGTATCTTTAAATAATAATAGTTGTAGTTTGGACCCACAGAGGTCACCATCAGTGAATGTAAATATTAAAATATTTTAGAAACAACATGTTTGTACGTTTTGTTCGATTTACAACATGTTCTATTATTCAGTTCTATGTTCTATATTAAATTATTCTACTATTTTAATAGCATTAATACAAAGAAAAATTAATAATTTTTATTTATATGTAAGCATATGTGCTTTTTCACTAGATGCATTTTTAGAAAGTTTCATTTACAATGTTTGGAAGAGTTTTAAAATCATAGTGCTACCATTGAAAAAAGATAAAAAAATGACTTTTTTTCAAAAATTTTTACTATATTTGCGTTATTTGACTTAATAGAACACCATTTCAACAAAAATATTTTTTGGCCGATGTTTAACTTGTTCTTTTCCATTGTATAAAAGGCTCTGTATGGGAAACTTTCCTTCAGTTATTTTCACCCAATGATATTTGAAAGTTGCTTTGGGATCTTCACTCAAAAAATACTCTTGGATAAAAGTTAGAAAGCTAATAAAACATCAAGAAGCCAACATTTTCGCAGAGAACTTTTAGTTTTCATTTTTTTTCCATGAACGCAATCGTACTGTTGTGTGAAATGCAGAAGCGTTATTTAAATTTTGTGATGATATCTTATAGTACTAAACTTTGTAGTGGTATTCTTGCGAATGGCATTTACTTAAGGCTTATAGGTGAGGTTAGTGAGTGGTGTACTATAGAATAGAATATAAAAAACTTACAGTTTAAGAATAAACATACAGTTTAAGAAACGCATTTAGAATACTTTAAATACTTATTATATTGAACATGCACTTTCTGTAAAGAAATAAGTTTAGTTCTTGGTGTTGTATACCACCAGAGAAGAAACACTATTTTTATTGCTTTGAATTGAAAGCAATTAATATTATGTATTTATTTATTTATTTATTTTCAAAAACTAAAGCAGAAGTTGCAAATGCAAAATTCGTCAGTATTGTAACCACTTACAGAATTTTAGCACAATCAAAAAACATCGCATACATATTCTAATAAGCTGTGCTTTTTACAATAGCGTTTTTTTAAACACCCTGAAGATTTGCTCTAATTACTCCTTCGTAATCTAAAAATAATCTAAGAAAGCAACAGAGTTGTTTATTTTAAAAGAATTTTTAAACCCAGAAAGGTAGGAAAGTCAACACCTGTGTAAAATACTTGCTTAGCATAAAAATGCAAATGAATAATGATACCTAAGCATAAGTTCGCTATAAAAATCATGTCTTACAAAAAACGTTAAACATGACTTACGCTTTAAAAATGTCTTTTAAACTTCGTCGATTATAGTCTCGACAGACTTCGCAAAAGAAACGGGATAGCAGAAGTTTTCTTTTTTAAAAAGCACTTAGTAATTAATGGGTGTTAAATTTCTTTTCTGCCTTTAATATGCGATTTTTTAAAGTTTGTTTGTACAAAATTAATTTTGCACGTGAGACTCAATAAGAAATAAGAATTCCCGTGCTGAGTTAGAGCTATTAATTTTAACTGATTGCACAATATTGTAATTTTTAACCTTAACTAGTAGATAAAAATTCACTTCTGCACGTAAGTAGCACAATAAATTCACTTGTTTGTAAATTATTTTTTAATTACTTTTAGATGCGAAAATATAATACGTTGCATACAATACTATACGGAAAGCATTTTTACAGATCCATATGATTTTACTAGTAGCGTGAGGAATATTAATCAATAATTACATACATATTTATTTAATTTATACATCAGAAATGTACAATTTGAAAGTTATTTACGAAAAATTTCTTTAAAAAGTGGGGAAAACAAGAAATAATTAATTTTGTATAAATTGTTGTTTATTCTGATAAGCAGAGAGATCTCAGGCAGCACAACAGTGTTCTTTGTACATGTATTAAGCGTTCAGAGAATGTTTGAAAAAGATCACTGAACGTTCTTTGAACGTTAGTAGATGTACAAAGAACTGATTGTGCTGTTAGGGATCCTCAGTGTTATGATTTCTAGTCATGATTCATTATATTTCATTTACATTGTACATCTTAGCAGGGTACGCAATGTAATTAAATTCTGTTTGTGGATATGAATTATAAGTATCCATGCATTACAGCAATGTTCTCTAAACGTGAACAGGCGTATAGACGCTCAAAGAGCTGTTGTGCCTAGTTAGAAGATTTAAAAATATATTTAATTATTATAAGAAACATATAATTTGACTATTGTATATTGCGTTATTGAAATGTATGGACACGAATAAAATATCGTGATTCCACATTTATTCCATTTTTACTTAGCAGCAGGTTCTTTATACCAATAAGCTATTATATGGGACTGTCTTGTTTTTACCTACACTGACGAGCCAAAACATTATGACCACTCACACATTTTTCAATGAACTCGCCTGGATGACATGGAAAGCACGTAATTAAGTGGGAGTGGTATTTAACTGCTTTGCTGGAGTAGGTAAAGAATCATTCTTGCACTTAACGCTTGTGAATGATGGGAAAATCTGTTGATCAAAGAGAATTTAATAGATGGAAGATTATTATAACCCGAAGACTCGAAAGGAGCATCTCAGAAACTGCTTGACTGGTCGGTTGTTCCCGATCTGCCATTGTTAGTATTTATAAAAATTAGATTAATGACCAGATTAGATTAAACCAGCAGTAGACTTGAAGATGTTGGGCGTCCACGCATCATCAAAGAAAGAGGACGTCGGACACTGTCCAGCTTGGTACACCAAAATCGGCCGCAGACGGTGGCTCAACTGACAGCCCAATACAATGCAGGTCCACGTACAAGTATTTTGATTGCCCACAGCTCAGCGGACACTGTTGGCTATGGGGCTGCGGAGCAGACGTCCCTATCGTGTGCTTCTGCTTACCAAGCGTCATTGTCAACTACGCCTTAAGTGGACACGGGAACATAGAGACTGGTCCATGAATATGTGGAAGAGAGTTGCCTGGTCGGATGAGTCGAGGTTTCTCCTTCATCACGTCGATGGTCGCGTCTGGGTTCCCCGTCTTCCTTGAGAACAGCTGCTCCCCTATTGTACAGCAGGCTATACGCAGGCTGGTGGAGGTAGTATTATATTTTGGGGGACGTTCTCGTGGGCAGTTCTGGGACTCGTAGTTGTTGTAGAACAGGTCATGAATGCTGCGGACTATCTGAACATCACCGCGGATGACTTGCACTCTTACCTGGCCTTTCCAACAATAAATGGAATCTTCCAACAGGACAACGCGCCATGTCAAAAGCTCGAATTCTGTTGAAGTGGTTCTAGGAGCATAGTGATGAATTGAATTAATGTCCTGGCCACTTTATTTGCTGGATCTTAATCCCATAGAGCATCTTTGGGATTACATGGAACTACAGCTGAGAGCTCAAACACCACCGTTTTCCAATATCTTTACTTTGCGTGACCTCTGCTTAAATATTTGGTACAACCTGTCTCGAGTTATCTACCAATACCTGGTGGCATCCATGCCCCAGCCGAGTTGCAGCTGTTTTGAAGGCCAAAGGGGGTATAACACGTTGAGTAGGTGGTCATAATGATTTGACTCTTCAGTGCACAAGATTATGTCCCATTTATACACATGCATGCATATATATTTTGTTAAAATACAGTACTTGTCTATTTTCTTACTCTTGATTTATATGAAATATGTTTTAGGAGTATATAAATTAAGAGAATATATAATGCTTTAATGTTTCCTTCTTTACAGCGTCAGGAATAGGAAAGTATTTTTTGTGAAAGGCATACGCATATATTTTCCGAGAAAAACAATTTAGAAAGCAATGAAGCACGAACTTAGCAAACACACTTCTAGACCCGAGAATAAAATGTACGTTGGAAATCGAAAGTCACTCAATTTTTATCTCCTGTGCTTCAATTTCTTATAAACAGCTGTATAAGAAAGACGTATGGAAAATACTGAACAGCTCCTTTAAAAGACGAATTTTATACTTACCGCTCTCAAAATATTGCCGATTTGGGATTTGTTCAAACAAAGGAACCATATCAATCGAATTCCTTGCTTGAAATTCGTCTAGTTTTCTTTTCAAAACTGACTGCTAGACTTTCAAACTGTTTTTTTTCCCGGATATATTCTTATTCCCAGCAGATCTATTCGACACAGCCGTGTAACAGATTTTTGAGTCTTACATTTAAGCAGCGGTTATCAACTTATTTACGAAAACGGTGTTTAAACGAATATTTCTTTTAAAAATATCTTACAGGTTTTAAAAGACGTTTTATGTAGTTCCTATTTTTAAAAATATTTTTAAAAAAATCAGGAAACTAAAATTTATTTTTTTTATATTTTGAATTTATTAAACATATATTGTGTATTATTTACATACGTCAGTTTAACTTAGTAAAGAGAAATTAGAACACGCGTATACCTTCACTTTATTTTCAGGCACACTTCCCCTGTTTGCAATTATTTAAAGTTTTTTTAATTCGACGACAAAATTTTGACCAAGATCATATTAGTGCACATCCATTGATCGTATACCTTTTACAGACAATATACTGGTATTACTCGCACCTTTCACAGTAAGTGCGCATCCACAGATCGTGTAACTTTTACAGACAATATACTGGTATTACTCGCAGCTTTCACAGTAAGAAAGAGTTGCTTGATTATAAATTACATTCCATTCCTTGAAAAAGTTAAACATTGGCACAACGGCCCACTTGCGAGGGGGGCTGCCAAACCACGCCTTAGCGACCATGGGCTCTAAGGTACGAAAGCATATGCCTCGGCCAGCTGATCCGCTTGACACGATGCCCCCCAGTGTTTAACTCCCAAACAAGCATGTGGATTCATTTTATCGACCCACTCAGGGGATAATAGGCTGAGTCAACTTCGTCCAGCCCTGGAACCGAGCCCCAAACATGTGGCATGGCAGCAGAATGCGCTAACCGTTACACAACACAGGTATTATTTTCTAAATATACTTTTAGAAATAAAAAAATTTTTCTAAATATACACCTTCATAAATACTGTTTGGAAAGTTTACCATAATCACTGAGTAAACCATATTTTCCTTTCTTGACATTCCATTCCTACAAAATTAAAAGAGTAAGATAAATGGCCTAAGAATCAGCTGCCAGACTTTAAGCATGAATACCATACGCAATTTTTTAAAACACCCTTTTTTGAGACACTCTTTATTAATATGTTTAAAACACATTTGGGAAGAAGGCCGTGGCCATCGAATTTAATTATGTAAATAAACAGCTTATGTACTTTCACCTATTTTAGTTATGCACATGTTCAAAAGAAATTAGGGAATCTACTTTTGATGTTTTGAAAACATGGTATAGTTGAAAAGTAAATAATCCAGAAAGGAGAGAACAGCTTCACGTGTTTAGTGTTCTTAAGAATACTATTAAAAAATGAAGCTGTAAATATTTATCGAGATAAAAAAATATTTTTAAAATGCCATAAAATATTTTAGAGGTATTATCTTTTATAATATTCAATAAATAAATTAACTTTTGTTAATATATTGGATAGACTAAATGTTAGATCTAAATGGTAAAAGAAATACTGCCTAAAAATCACTGTATGCAATTTGACATCCAATTAAACGTCATAGATAGTACACACGGGTTCTTTGAAATTTAACAGACTTTTAGAGAACATTACGGAAATTTCTCTTAAAATTAATAGACTTTAAATAAGTTAAAGACCGTTAATAATCGCCAAGTTTGGTGACATTTGACGCGATTATATTAATGGGTCTGTAATACATATGTTCCTGCATTGATTTGGAGCCATAGCATTAGTATTATGCAATCAAGGTGCACGATTGATGGAAGTTTTTCTAGAAATGGAATCTCGCGAAATTGCGACAAAGTTCGGTCATAATATGAAGAGCACGATCATGCCAAAGTAGTTCAACTTTCAGTGATCGCTTTAATGCATTAAGAGCTCAATCGATCAGTGTCATTTTCATCTAAAGCATTCGTTTGTTTCTCGAAGTCTATTTTGAAAGCTGTTTGGGGATTCGTCATTGCTGTATACTGAGGAGAAAGCTCGAGTTCTGCACGAGAATTTCCCATTGAAATTTTAGCCTGTGTAAAGATTTTATCGCATTCTATATATAAATACAGTACCTGAGGAGGTTTCTGTGAACAGCTGACTGTTGTAAAACGTGATCTTGCTCATTAATTTTTGAGAATTGTGTATTGAATGCAGTTCGTCAAACTTCTACAACTAATAAAATATGTGTTTCGTCATAACAGCTGACTGTAGATTGGAACTTTCCACAAACGCTGGACTTTTAATCTGAGAAGCCTTAACCCATTTGTGCCTGGATATTTTTGCGACTTTCTTCGATTTTTACTGATAACTGAAATAATAGATAAATTTCTGATGTCAACTTCATGAACAAGGGATGATTTCTTTTAAAATCATTATGCATAAAAAATCGAAATATCAACACCCTACCTGGTCATGTTAAAATATTTTGTAGAGTTGAGGCTTAATACTCATGAATAAAGGCTAGGAAAAATAAATAACGTTTTCGACTAATAGCGAAAATGCCGTCCCAAAAAAGGGACACTATGCATAAATGGGTTAAACTAAGCAGCGTTTTCTGCAAAATTATGTGCATTAATAACCTGCGTTCAATTATCTGTATTTGACAAACCATAGAAGCTAAAATTCACAGAACAAAAATATGCTCTTAGAAAACATAAACTTTTAGTAAAAAATATAGAAAAATTTAAATTTTAAACATTTATCGATGCATTATTTCGATCGTTATTACTAGTCCGCAGCTTTTAAAAGCTGCTTTCAGAGTTTAGTGCCTGACGCAAAGCAACAATTTGTGTTTGATATGAATCATGAATAATGAAGTTACTTAGCAAATCCGGCTTCACGGATAATCATTTAAATATAATTTTGCGTGGCTTTCAAAGTGTTGTGTCATCATCACAAAGTGTTTATGAAATATTCAGTGACGTTGCTTTTGCTCTTTAGCTGCCCTCCTAAACTTCGTAGTTCCATTATATTTTTGTTTGGCACGCAGATAAAGAAATATGTTACACGTGCATTTATGTTCAGGTATTCATGAATTTTTAAAAATGGATCATCGCTTGGAAATTTAGCTTTAAAATTTTACATTTCGTGAGAACGTCTGGAACTTGTAGCAATATATATCTTTCAAAAATACATTCACATGTTCATGCATATATACTGACGTATATTCGTTTACATATAGCCTAGTACTCGATAGTACCAGGATATATATATATGTATATATATATATATAACTCGGCTGTTCGAGCCTTGTCAGGAGGAGTCCCGTTGAACCACCCTAATTGTTTAGTTTCATTATTGCCATATTAATACGATATTAATTGACTATGTCAATTTATCTCTCATGTATTTCGCCTGGTAACCGTATGGTGAAATTTTTATGATTGTAACCTATTTTTAGAAGAATACTTGTGATGCATATTCTACAGCTTACGAAATATTGTAACAATAGATTAAAGCTGTTGTGAACTAATAGTATTTAAATATATGTAAAATTATGTCACTTTTTTGGGACAATTTCAATAAAGGGGGTGAGAGGTAAAATGACATAGTCATTAATATACAGGGTGTCCCAAAAAGGTAGTTACGGGCTTTAATTCTTCATCTTTTAGAGATAAGTTCGTGGTGTAAATTGAAAAATTTTCAAAATAACGTCGGAAATAAGAATCCGTTAAGAAAAAAGTTATCTCGTTCATTTACAAAAAGTTACACTTTTAAAATTTTTATACGACCCCCGTACGAAACAATTCCCAATTAGAAAGTTTTCATTTTCCATTGAACACAACTAATAGTTTAAACCTCAAAACTGTAAATTTAAAACTGAGTGAGTTTTGCTTAATTGAAAATGGAAGGATGTGGAAAGGGACCATACACAAAAATAGAAACGTAAATTTGTGGAATGATATCAAAGATAGAACGTATGAAAATGTGTACATTAGAGTCATTTTTGCGTTTTTAGAGTAGATTAATGGTTCGTTAAAAATTATCATATTTTTCAACACAACGCTCTAACAGATGAATTTTTTATTTCCTGTAAGTGGTAATTAACCATTTCAAATGTTTATGACAAAACAGTTTCTAACAACTGTATAATGAAAGGCGGACGATTTCTTTTGAATTTAGTCATTTGATACCAGTAGTAACTCTTATCAGTACAACTTGATCAAACTTTTCTTGTACATATAAGAATAAATAGTATTAAAAATTATAAAGCGATATTTAGTTTCATATTTTCGCAAAAAAAACGTGTAACTAGTACTGCATAATTTTTTTTTTTTTTTTTACCAATGACTAGCTGTTTGAATCAACAATGATTCATTCTAAGTGCAATAGAAATAATGTAGAAACTGCTTGAGAATTTGGACGACGATATCCGAAACTGGCTCAATGTTAACTTTGCAGTAGGTTGGTTTGAAAGGAGTCACAGGATGCCCTCCCCCAAGATTCCCTGATCTAACGCCCACCGCTGGATTTTTATTTTTGGAGTCGGCTTCGAACACTAGTTCATAAAACTCGTCCCCTAAATGCAACTGATCTAAAACAAAAGATAATCGATGCATGCAACAATATTACTGGAGAAGAAGTCCAAAATACAGGGTGGCCATAATTAAACTGCAAGTGCTCAAGGGGTGCTGGAGAGAAAACTACCAGGAATATTTCAGTGAAACTTGGTATCTACACGTTTCAGAACATGCGCAAGTCAAATATGCAATAAAAAAAAATCGCTATTTTCAGTCGATAGATGGCGCTATATCGTGTTTCAATAGTTATGGACGTCATACATGCATATTTTAACGCATCGAACAGTGTAAAAGCAAGACCACATTGAGTAATGGTCAATCATGACTCTGAATAAGAAGGAATGTACATTGTTAGTGAAGATATTCTATCAGAATGGTAGAAATCATTCAGCTACTCTGAAAGAATACCGGCGTATGAAACGATTAAGAAAAGATCCAATGAGTGTCAATGAGAATAAATAATGGTTTAATTGTTTTCCAAAGCGTCTTTATTAACTGTTTAATTTGTGATTTTAATTTACGTTAATTTTTGATTACATGTTACTGTAAAAATTTAATTACTGTAGCGAATTGTATGGAATTTTGATAAATTGTAAATTATGTTTTACATTGTTTATATGCCTCTTAGAATGTCACTATGCTCTGTCTATCGGTTTTGGAAGTTGTATATGCCACCGGTGAGCTTTGAAATGCGGTAAAGCGCCATCTATCGGGTGAAAATGACGATTTTTTAATTTTTTTTTTTCATATTTGACTTGCGCATGTCTGAAACGTGTAGATACCGAATTTTATTGGAAATATTCTCGGTAGTTTTCTCTCCAGTACCCTTTGAACACTTATAGTTTGATTATGGACACCCTGTATTTACAGAAGCATTATTAGAAGAGCTCAGTTATGTATTGGAGTTGATGGAAAACATTTCGAGAATGTTTTGTAAAATGCATTTTCTTTATTCGCATTTTTACCATTCTTAATGTACTTGTCTTTTTTATATGAGTGGTACCTTCTAAAAGGTTTATAAAATTCAACACTTAGCAATCGTATAATAGTTACTTATTCCTTTTCGAATAATGATTGAACTTTAAAATTACATGCATTTACGTAAATGGTATTGATTGTAAATTTAATGCACTCATTTACAGTGAAACATTTAACAAATATTAGTAACACAATGAAGCATAAATAAGAAAAATATGTGTACGTAACAATTCTCACAAAATTTGCATATTCTTTAACTTTTCGTTTATCTTGTAAAATCTGTATTTAATTTATAAGGTTTTGAATCAACTTCTGATTTATTTTTTTACCAAAAAAAAAATTAAAATATTTCTTTCTCAAGATGCTTAATTCGAAACACATTCCAAGTTGCTATATCTTATCTTCGATCTCAAAATTCCCGTAAGCAATTTGTATACGCCTCTATTTTCACCGAGAAAATAGCCTTTTGTGTGATTAAAAATGTCCGAAAAAATGATATAAGTCCAATTTTTTTTCTGCATCATAATTCAGTTAGTTTTAGAGATACGGTTATACGGTTTTTCTTTTGGTATTGTTGGATGGAAAGTAAAAACTTTCTAATTGAAGATTTTTTTTTGTACGGGGGTAGTATAAAAATTTAAAAAGTGTAACTTTTTAAGAATTAGCAAGAAGAAATTTTTCTTAACGGATTCTTATTTACGACCTTATTTTAACATTTTTTTCGATTTACACTATCCACTTATCTCTAATATATAAAGAATTAAAGCCCGTAACCACCTTTTTGGGACACCCTGTACATATATATATAATGTGCATGTGTTTGTAGTATTGTAATAAAGATTCTATCACTGAGAATTACTATTTTCAGCCATTTATATATTGTTTTTAAAAATTTCGACTTTTTATTCTTTAAATAAAGCGTTAAGAATATAAATTTTATTTTAAACACAATCTCAGATATAATATTATAATTTCAATAACCTCAAATTCTTAGCAATCACATAATTTTTAGCCAGTTTTTACTGTAAATAATAATAAGCATATAAAAATTTTTGTAACTACTATTTAAATGAAATGTCGTAGAAGTTTTATTTATAAAAAATATCGTTTTGAACACATGTCTTCGCACCAAAAACAAAACAAAATTACTTCATATAAAATAGTAAAAAATTTATTTTTCTTGTGTTTTCGCTTAGAAAATAAATGAAGTTTTTAATTTTATTCATAAAAGATTTCATGCTTGAAACTGGACACTTTTTAAATGCTGATAATTATATCCTGTTCAATTTTTTAAAATGCTTTATAGAGAAATTTGATTTTATTCCAAAATTTAAATGTTAGAAATTTAAACACTTAAAAGCAGTACATGTATGTTTAGAGGATTCTAATTATGATAGTTTCGATCGATATATATTTCCTCGCATGTTTAAATTCTGAGCCTTACTATCGCATGGGCAAATAGGGACTTTGCCCAGTGCCCCAGGCTCGATAGGGCCCCAATTTCAAACGTTGTTCTGAAATATCCTTTTTTATATCAAAATTTTATGAAAAATAGAACAAATTTCATCGATGGGGGCCCCCAAATTCATCAATGCCCGGGATCCCTGTTGGTCATAATCGGCCCATGTTTAAATGCACTAAATAAATGCTGTTAATTGTAAATTCAAAAATGATTCACAAAGATTATGATCATTTAGTAAATTTTTTAAGTAAAGCTTGAGGAATTTTTACTGCCCTTGAGACGAGTTTATTTTTAAATCTCTTATCAAGTCTTGTCCTAAGTATTTAATATACACCGGTGTTTAAAGTTTTCGAAATTATTAATAATACCATACTTTGTCAAGTTTAATGACTATAACAAAATGAGCGCAAACAAAATGAGCAAAACTATTACTTCTAATCAAAGATGCAGAAGATGCAAAGATGCCGAATGAGTAAACGTACACACGTGTATGTACGAATGTAATACAAGAGCATAAGTAAGCGGGGTAGAAAAATCTGCATTACGTTCTCTCATGCACCTAACCGATGAATATTTTTCAGCAGTTGGTTAAACTGAAATTCAAACAGTTAAAATGAGCAAACACCAAATTGGAGATAATGGAGTAGATAGCAATTCGTTCGGATGCCAAAACTACATTTATGGGGACTTCTTTGTAACGCACATCGCCATGTCCAAGTTATGGAAACAGTGTCTAGGTAAAGGATACATTGAGAGAAGCACTTGGTAAGGTCGTCCAAAACCCACGACGGCCAAAAAAGACCGTTAATTGTGGGTTGCAACGAGACGTATCAAGCATGTTACAACATTTCCGATTTCGGATTAATTTTTAGTGGCCTGAAAATGGCAAGTTTCTGCTTCCAGAAGGTATCACAAACAAAAGCAATCAAAACTTGGGAAGTAGTATGAAACAGCTAAGACTAGATGAATGGATTATATTTCGTGTACACTTTGAAACATTACATATTTTTATTGATTCAAACGAATGAATAGAAGATGCGGGATTCTACATATATGGAAATATTTACGTTCGTGTTGATTTTTTTGTTTTTGAAAGTTCAAATAAACTATTTTTGCGATGCACTTTTATTGCACTTTTTAGTACTATAATTCTGAAATTGCGATTCTCAATTACACCAAAAAATCATTTTTTTCCTCATTAAAAAGAAAGTATTGCAGCGAAAGGTCATATGCATAACCTGTCCCATGAACGAAATGAAATGAAATAAAAATGAGCTGAAAAAATAAAGTGAAACTTTGTCTGAAGAATTATCTGTCATCCATAAGACTAAGTTGTATATTTTTTCTTCGGTATTTCTTTTTAAAAAACTGCAAGACCTCAAAATAGAAGCTATTGTGATAGCAGAATAGAAAACATTGTGTGAAGTATTGCAAGAAATTCTTTCTGACATAAACAGTATTTTGTTGTTCTTTGAATACTTTGTGATTTTCAAAGCATGTATTTTCAATCTTTGTCAAGCACGTGTCTTTTAGAAATGTGGTAAAACACAAATGCAAATAAATTTTGATTGCATGGCATGAAACTTGCAGTTTTAAGTTCCTGTTATAAGTGAAATCAGAAAAGCTTTATATTTGGCTTTTTGAGATAACATTTAACTGTGTTTTGGCATCCGTATGTCTTTATAAATTTCCACGCCATATGTAACAAGTTTCTTTTATTTTCCTTACGAGACCATAACACGACATCACTGGTCTGTCCATGTTTGATGTTATTTGGCCAAATCTACTCCTTTTTTGTGGATAGTGTGCAGGAGCTGTTGTTCCTTCTCCAAAAGACAAGAAATTGGAGGCTCATTATACGATGTGGAGAGGTGTTATTTGGTAATAAACTTAACATTGCTTTTTACCTGAGTTCATATGAAGGCTACTAATTAACAAGAAGTGCTAGAAACCCATTTACTGCCACTGATACTAATTATCAAGAAGTGATAAAAACCCATTTACTGTCACTGCTACTAATTACCAAAAATTTCTAGAAGCGAATTTACTGTCACTACTACTGAAATCTGCTACGATTATTAAAAAAAAATATATATATATATTCAATTTTATGTATCACGTCAGGATTTTTTACAATTAAGAAACTAAGAAATTAGAATTTGAGAATATTCAATTTACGTAACATTCATCAAAAGATATACAAAAAATCAGATAAATAAATAAAATCATATATACAAATATAAATGCGTGTTCGTGTTTTATAAGGAACTAGCTGCCTCCGGTGACCAGTTGGCTTGCCATCTTAATCAATCTTGTGTTTCTCACCGGCTTCCTTGCCACTGAAATATCTCAGATTCTGTATGGTATTTAAAATTAAGATGGCTACAAATAGGGGCGCCTTAGAGTTTGTGGAGCCCCCTTGCTAACTTAAAAAATACGCCCTCTTTTATTCTGTACTTACTTTTTCAGTTCGACATGACGCCCCTTCGAAGACTGCGTCCCGATACAAAGATTACCTTGCTTACCGTGTCGGGCCGTCCCTGGTTACAAAAATAAGATGGTTTAATGATAAAAACCAACAAAAAGGTAGAAATTATTTTCATCCTATATTAATTCCGAAGACTTCTAGATATATCGACCGTTATCAAAAAAAAAAAAAAAAAAGTAAGAAAATCTAAAACACTGTCAGATTTTAAATACGCACTAAAGTGCTGTACATTAAAAGAGTATCATATCCAGCCGTCTTCCCTATATTCTTTCCTTATTCCATTAAGTTTGAAAGTGTATCATTATTCATGAGTGTGATTAAACAAAATTAAAATTGATATTTCTAACATCATTTTTCTGGATGTAATATATTAGAAATATAAGGGGGGAAAAGATACGCAGAAAAATGCATAATTCGAACTAAATGAAAGTTTAAAAACTTATTTTTTGTTTGTATAACATGTATTTCGGATTTGTGTGCTTGGCCCGAGTCCGCTTTTTCACGTAAGAGGGAAAAAATTATTTAGGTGTTTTTATTTATTAAAAACTGCGTACTGCTTAAGTTTGCACCATCTATCAACGGCTTCGTAAAAAGAAAGCTCAATTGTATTCTTTATTTTTTTGGATAAAAGATAGTTTTTTTGTATATTATAGTAACAGTGTTTTTTCGTGCTTTAAAAATTAGCCTGTCTTTATTCCAAATTTCATCCAAATCCGTCAAACCGTTTCAGCGTGAAAGAGTAACAAACAAATATACAAACATTGACATTTAAAATATTAGTAGGATTATATTCGAATATATACGGTAAAATTACTTTTCTTTATCATCGAAAGAACTCTTGTGTCCTTTAAATTTAAGATGGATTCGTGTCTCTTTTTAGATCCCAGCAGTATGTACTTTTAAAGTCATATTACAACCTAGTTTTTGAAAGTTTTGGAGCATTTTTTCAACGATCGTTGCGTATAAAGAATTTCCAAAAGATTTCTGAGTAACGTCTTTGAAACTAACCCATTCATCTTTCTCGACTGATTTCATTTTTTTCTACATCCTTCATTAACCGTCTTATACCTGGGACGACGAACACACCTTCTTTGATTTTACCTTCCGATAAATATGAAAACACTTAATTTAAATATTGAAAACAATCCCCATGTTTTATCAAATGCTTTTACGAATTGTTTCATAAAAATTAATTTTATGTGCAGGGGAGGCAAGAGGACTTCTTTTGGATCAATTTCTGAGGAACAATATTTTTTGATCCTGGATTTAATCTTTTCTTGCGGGGTATTCTTTCCCTATTCAACGTTGGATTTTAGTTGGCTATCCCACTCACATAAAAATCAGGCCATTTTGGTATATCCCCCTTGCTGGCCTAATAGCATTTTAAAATCCTTAAAAATTGAATAGCCTAATAATATATTTAACCTAATAAATAATTTTAAAAACTAATAAATAATTTTAAGAATTAATTAAATAATGCTGGCCTAATAAATAATTTTAAAATCCTTACAAATTTAAATTCTTGATATTTTATTTTAATGAGAAGAAAACTAAGGTTTTCATATGATTCTTTAAGAATTACTGAATGAGCTACAGGAATTGAAAGTAGAACGCATTATCATTATTAAGTAAGACACATTTAAACTTATCTTACCAGAATCAATGAATAGTCTCCACTGAGATTGATCATGATCAAAGTTGGAAAATAAATGAATCATAGTCTAGGAATATCTGCACAGTATACGAGTGAGTTTTCTTGGTAAACATACTTAGTAAATTCTTTTTCTTGATTTCTATACCAAGAAAATGTTGTTCCTAAAGCAAGAAAATTTTTATTTTCAAGTTGAGAAACGTGAGTACTTTGATTGGGCGATAATTTGAAAAATTTAAATCGCGTACTAAACGCGTTTAATAAAACGTACATTTAACTCAGCTTGTGTGAATTTTTCTGGTTATGAGTTTCTCGGTTTGTGTACAAGATTTCAGTTTCATCACTGCACAATTCTTGAGAATAAGGTGATAAATCAATGGATGTAGGAGGTAGAGACAAAGATAAATCTGTACCGTGCGGTACAGATCTGACACCTGGAATAATTTCTGGGTAAGCAGCATTTGCTTTGTTTTTGCTATTGCAGCCTTTTATTTTTGTTCAACAAAAATAGCAATCCTCCTGACTAGCTGGCTCTCATTGGCTATATCATTGGAATAGCAAAAGGCAGAGATTTTATTTCACTTTGAGTCCATTTCCATAAATGTTTAACATATGTGTTGCAAACCATGTGTGGGGCTCCTAGTCACCAAGTTTCTTACAGAAATTAGCATAATATGCATTTTTAATGAAATTGGTTATGTACCGCTGCCTTTTTTTGACAACGTATTCACCACAGATGTAACCACATTAAACGTATTCTCAAGAAGTATAATATTTAATATTTATTAATGTCATTTTACTAAGACATTAATTTTTGTTTTTATTAAGAATGTATTTTATTTAATAAATATTACACATTAATTTTATTGAGAAGAACCTCCTCCTTTTTTGTTTTGGAAAACAAAAAGACTTCGGGCTATTTATACAACCTCTTGATTTTCCGTACTGCTATAGGAAACTGACATAACAAATGTAAGACATCAATAAACGGACAACGTACGTTCTCACTGCAAATATGCAAAAGAAAATTGTGCCTTCTAAGGTAAATATCCACACTATAAGTGGGTCCATCTATATTTATATTTCACATCCTTTAGTGCAGTATAATATTTAATATTTATTAATGTCATTTTAAAGACATTAATTTTTGTTTGTATTAAGAATGTATTTTATTTAATAAATATTACACATTAATTTTATTGAGAAGAACCTCCTCCTTTTTTGTTTTGAAAAAAAAAACTGTTGGTGATACCAAAAGAATATTTGTGATCAGCGGGACTGATTTACTAATAAAAATGTGCTATTCAACAAACCCCAAATTTGTGTTGACGTGTGTCATTTATTTTTGAATCTTCAAGTCAAAAAATTGCACTTTTTGTCATCTCTCTAGCAGTCATTAGATTTTTATTTTCTACAAAGATTGACTTTTAGATACATCTACTGGCAGAGATTGACTGTAAATATATTACTTAAGGACTTGTGGCTAATGTCTCATGTGCCACTTCAACATTATATTATTAAATGACATAGTTATTATATTAAATTTTATTGCTTTCTAAAGGGAATATGAATTGCATATTATCTTGTTCATTTCAGAGAATTAGCTCGAACTTATTTTTAATCTCGTCTACTAAGAAATGCATTATTGCATTGTGCCCATAAATTTTCCTGGTATGTTATTTTGGATTTTTTAAAACAGTTTTCAAAGAAAACGTACACGTGTTCATAGCACAAGTCATTATCTTTATTTTCACGTTTAAATGTTCTTTTGCACGATAAAAGCTAAACAAATTAACTGTACAATACATAATTTAAATGGGTTTAAAGCTCTTTTTCCTGCTATTTTGGAATAAAAATGATCCTTACTAAGTGCTCTCATTTTGTTCTTTTCAGAGAATCTAGCAAAATAGAAACGCCCATAAGTTTAATTAATTTTATTTTAAATAAGTATTGAAACTAAACTCTTTTTAATATACATAATTAGATAAGTTATTTATTTTTTAATAATAATACAGTTTTACAAAATTTGTATTAAATATGCTGAGCTTCAAAACGAAAGAATCAGAAATAAAAGGCATTTACAAAATCCGTAGTAATAAAATGTAGCATTTATACACAGTTTTATTTCTATGCATTTAAAAATAATAATATAAAATGAAATATTATTTGTAACTCTCTTGCGAGCTATAAAAGATGCTAATAGGTTTTGATGAAATGAATAGCTTATAATTAAATATGTGCCCACAGCTCAATAATAAACCTTTCTAACATTGAACGTGTGTATGTAATAAACACAACACACACTGAAATCTCAGGGTTTTTTTTCGAGACTACAGCATTATTCTACATGGTGACCCAAAAAGCGATAACATGCTTTAATTAATTCTTTATTCATAAGAGATAAATGGGCAAACTGAAAAAAAAAATCTTAAAAAAATGAGGTTGGACTAAATATTTGAAAAAAAAAATCTTGCTAGTTTCCAAAAAGGTACACTTTTTCAATTTTATACAGCCTTATTAAAAAAATGTCAATAAGTGAATATTGTTCCATGCACTAATGAGGCGCGATGTACAAAATTTCAGCCTTTCGTCATAAAACGTCAGAGATATCTTTAAGCAAAGATGCCGAAGGGCCATACTTGAATTTCAATGTAAACGTTCATTACTAGAGTGAACATTTTCTATCACAATTTCTGTACGACCCCACTTCATTAGGGTATGATTGTGTAAAATGTGTAGATTGTGTAAATGTGTCACATTTTACTAGCTGTTAATTCCTTTGTAAGGGGGTCATATACAAATTTAAAAAGTTTTTGAAAATTAACGAGAGGAATTTAGTATTCGCGTAGTCTATTTTCTAATCTTATTCTAACCCTTTTTTTGCGTTCATACTACCCACATATTTGAAAGAGATAAATAATTACAGCGAGTTACTATCTTTTTGGAACACGTTGTATTTTAAATTCTCTGTGTTCTAAAAATTATATGCAGAGCTGTTTTAATTAAACGTCCTCTATAAACAAAATTCTGTAACTAAATCGGGAGAACGGATTGTAACCAAACTTGTATGTACTGTACACGGGATGCGCAGGAAGGAATATTTTGAAAAGTTTAGCAACCCTTTCCATTGTTCAATTTGCTGTTTTTTGTACAAAACGCCACCTAGTGGATATTTTTTGAACTTTTTTCCAAAACTTGTTCAGCGCATCTCGTGTATCCTTATAAATAAAAATGAAATTCAGTTTGTGGGTTCGTTTAGACCGTATAAAAATCCCCAAAAATGGACCTATCAGCCTGAAACTTTCACAGATGTGTAAAATAATATAGAATAAATGCTAGTCCACTTCAAAACTTTGAAAGTCCACCCGTTGCCGGAGTTTAAGAGATTTTTTTATGTTTTCCACGCAGAAAGCTTTCCGATACCTGACTGTGCAGTAAATACGGTGAGATTTATAAGCGAAATCTACGTCAAAAACACGTCGCGAACGAAATAACTGTGAATTTTTTGTTGTTGTTGCTTTTGTTATTTCGATTAGTTGGATTACACAGATTGACTTTTTTCTCTGAAATACAAATAAACACCTAAGAACATAAGATGTTTTTACGAATTCAAATCCGAAATTTGATCGACGTCATTTTGATGTCATATGTTTGAAATCACTCCCAAAACTTAGTCATTAAAAGAGCGTGACCCCAGATTCAGATTGCCTAGAAAGAAAAATTTTATTTATTTATGGATTTTGCGTTCGTGAACCATGAATATAAAAATTTATGTAAATAAACACGGTAAATGCAAAAAAAAAAAAAAAGAGTTTTACGAACACATATCCAATACGTAATTTTTGGAATCTGATTTTTTCAGTAAGACATATCTGCATATTAGGACGGGTGAATGAAATCGTCTGCAGTTAAGTTGGTTATCGTATACGAAAATAAAAAAAAAAACAAAGTGGTTTAAGGTAAGTGTTTTTGATACATTTCTTATAATTATTATTAGAGTTACAAGTATGATAATGTATAACTATTTTCTAATAGTCTGTTTAAACTCAATCATGAAAAGCCGATTCACACAAATGGTGCAAAATTATTGATGTTACATTTTTTATTGTGATTTTACTGTATAATCATTTTCCAGTTAGATAGACGTGCATACATTGTTTTCTTCGTACACAAATTTATAAATATCTATTCGAGTCTTCGAGAAAAATATCTATTTAAGCTATATATATGAATTTTAGCTTATAGTTTTCAGAAATAGTGCAGCTTTGTATCAATGAAAGCATCTTTAGAATAATCTTCAATAGTTAGAGAGATGCCCATAGACATAGAGCATAATGTAATACTTACGAATCTTCCTGCAAAAGAACTACTTATGATGGTATATGCATGATATTATGGTATATGCATGAAAGGCAGCCTATATTATACAGGGACAGTATAGATTTCTATCAGTGAAAAGAAGTTTTAGAATTGGTTCAGTAGTTACAGAGATGCCTACAGAGGATATTAGAGTTCTTTTCAGAGTCTCCATATAAGAACAGTTTATGCTTTTTGAATTGTAGCCTATGTTATTCATAGATAGCGTAGATTTCTGTTGGTGAAAAAATCTCGGGAATCTATTTAGAAGTTTCAAAGATATCCATAGAACATAATATATCAGAATTTTTTGAGTGTCTCTGTAAAATAATTACTTACGCTATATGCATGAAATGTAGCCTATGTGTTAATCCTGGGGGTATAAACTATCTTTATTACAAATTTCATCCACAAACATGCAATTTTTCAGATTTATGATATTAGCAGGATATATATTGTATAAGTCATATGAAAATTTCATTTTTTTTCAGCTACTGAGATAAAAGAACAGATAAAAACCATCTTAACAACATATAAAACTTTAAGAGTTTTGTTAACAACATATAAATCTTTAACAACAATAAAACTTTAACAAATTAATAAACAGTTAACAACATATAAAACTTTAAGATGTTTCCGATCAAGAATGTCGAAAACAATTCATGATTTTTCTTAGCAAATGCAATATTTATGCAAAATCTATAGAAGATACTCAAATTTTGATTACATTTTTAGACTCAGCTTCAAAAGTCACCCCTGTAAACAAATTTTCACTTCATTAAATTATATAAGAAAGACGTTGTTCAAAAAAATAAGGAGAAAAATGCCGAATTTTATGCGGAAATTTTTAAATTATAATAATTATTTTCTCAGTCTTTAATTATCATACAATTTCGAAAATTGTGTTTTGCGGTTATCTTAGCCTATAAATCATCTGTAAAAAATTTGAGGAAAATCTGAATTGTGTGGAGGAGTTTTTCCCTTTTTTTTTGTTTGATTTGACGGGGAACTACCTTGTAACCTTTTTTTCCCTCCCTGAATTGTATCTCCTTAAAATTTTATCATTTTTTAATTTTGTATCTTTTATTGCATGAAAGCGATATAATGAGACAAATAACTTTTTAAATTGTTTTAAAAGTAAAAATTTATGCAATGCTATTTTCTTAGATGAATTAATTTTTTAAAGTTTCTGGAATAATATAAAATAATGGAATTTCTATTTTCTTCACTTCTATTTCTTCCCGTACGAAGGACGGGTACTTCAACTAGTAGTCTATATACCAAATTTGGTTACAATCTATTAACCCGTGTTAGCTGTAGAACCTTGTTTAAAGGAGAAATTTGATTATAACAGCACTATGTATTATGAAATATATATAATTTTATGATTAGTAAGTATTTTCTGATTGTAATATTATAAATTAGTTCTAATAGAATATTTATTTGTATATTATACACAACTGTTACTGTCTCTACCAACTTTTAATATTTTTTACCTTGCTAGCATTGAAAAGGTCGATATGCAATATCAAATTTGAGAAATCTTTAAGGATGTTAATGGCATATTTGTGCATCAGAAATTCAGCAATTTTTTCTCTATTGAATTTTTGGAATCATACATTTTGCGAAAAATACTCTATGCTAAATCATGAAAGAAAAAACAAAAATACACAATACATCGACAAAACACTTCTTTTGCTTAACTATGCTACTTATCGCAAAAGAAATAAACATTACGACTTTAACTTATCTTGAGAATAAAAGCGTTATTAGTAAAAGAGTTGTGTTTTAGTTAATAAGTGATAAGCGTTTAGGCTGTATTGAAAATAAGGCATTGTGTTTATTTTAACAAAAGTAAATAATGTTTTCTCCTCTAACTCATAATACTATCCTAAAGGCAATTAGTACAGAGTAGCAGTAATGGGTACACAGAAAAATAGGATTTTTAAATATTTTGAAGATAAATTACTTATATTTCCGAAGCGGCATATTTTATTGCAGTATTTGGACGATATTTAATCTAAGTTTTTTATAGATTACGCAAGCAACTTTTTTCAGTATTTACTGATATCATTATGAGCCTAGCTAAAAAAAAAAGAATATTATAATAACTATGCCTTAAAATTTTATTCTTATTTACTTAAAAGTAAATATGATGCAGAGAAAAGTCTAAGCGTAGTTAAAAAGAAAAGAGTCCCATAATAACTATTAAAATTTTATTTCTATTTACTTAAAAGTAAATATGATTCCGAAAAAGGTTTCAAAGAAATAAATGCACATAAAAAGAAACATATTGAAGGAAATTACAAAACCAAATACTTTATTAAATATTATAAATGAATTGAGTAATTAAATTAAATTTAAGAAATACAGTGGCAGTATATTTATCAGTTTTAAAGCATGTTTACACCTTTTTAGCAAAAAATAAAACGATTTGGGAAAACGTTGCAGGTGGAAGATTATTATTTGAAATTAAAAATATCTTTAGCTAACTTCAAAATACAGACATACATGTTGTGCATACGCATAATTTTTAACGTTTACCTACAAAATCCCTCACGCCTCATCTACGTGTTGCTGTGCTTTTGGTCTCTAGAATTGTTGTATTTTTAAAGAAAAGCTGTACGAGGGCTATCTGATAAAGGGCAATGCATCGGGTGAATGATTTTTTAAGGGGTTCTAAAGCGTATTCACGCAACATCTAGACTCAATCGTCGAAAACTACAGACCGTTAGATCGAGAGCCCCTCGGTACGCCAGAACCGCCTGGGCCTTCACATTTCAGTCATCTACCAACGTTCAGTGTCTTATACGCTCGGAAATTGTTCGGCCTTTAGTCTCTCGAAAATAGCTCTGTCTGAGTTCAAACCAGCCGGGATTGATGGATTTGAGAAAGTCATGGAAGAGAACTGGGAGTCATCGTCCATAGAAATTTTATGAAAAGACTATCAATTATTCGAAATAAAGATTCAGACTTACAGTCCATTAAAAAAAGCCTTAAGACAGAACTTTGAAAATTAGTCCTCACACTTTTAATCGTAAATCAAACTGCTGAGAAATGATTTTAAAGATGTATAAATACATTCTAAATTTTCGTTATTATTAATTAAAAGTGTAAACGGTACCGGGAAAAAAACACATGTCTCTATAGGGTGATTCTACGGTAACTCATGCTACATTTTTCTTAAAAACTCGCACTTGCAAGCATGGCTTAGTAGTAAAAAATGCATTTATTTTCTTTTAGCATAATTTATGCTGATTACAAATTGTTTTCTTATTTTACAATAATTTATTAAAAATACTGTAACTAATTAATTTTTAGAAACATCAATTAAAATTACTTGGTAACTCATGCTACCAAATATAGACATCGAAGTAGGGCCAGAAAAGTCAAAGTTGTATACTAAAATTCTACTTCTTCAGTGCTATAATCTGTATTAGAGTTTGTATGGAACTTTCTTACCGCAAAACATCATTTAGTTTTGTATGGTATGTTTTATAAAATTGGTGATTGAATCAAGTGTATGGTAACTCATGCTACATGCTCATATGGGATTGCCCTATAGCTAGATATTTCCTCGCAGAAAACTAAACCTAACGATATAAACGGATCTCGGATGCAAAAGCATTATTAACAAATGAATGCCCATGGACTTTAACGTATTACAATTTTTTCAGTGATAATATAACAAAAGTGACCTGCTGATCCCAGTGAAAAAGGAGATGACAGTTGCACAAGTAAATGTAACAACTTTCGGTAATACAAAATCACATCAGTTCATGGGTAATTAGTTTTCAGTTATGCAACATATGTATGTCGTATGCTACATACATACGTCAAACATAATCTTTTCGATATTGACTCAACATTGTTAGAAATGGATATCTCTGTCAAAATCTGAATACCAAATACCGAATTTTTTCTGACATTACATCGTTTCCTTTTATTCCTAATATGAAAGAAGAATAATTAAAAACACGGAAAAAATTCAGAAATGTTACATATTTATTTAAAAAAAGGTTTGTGAAAATAAACCGTAAAGACGTATATTCAATTCGGACTGGAATTCGGAAACATAACTCGCATTTTAAAGTAAAATGTTCACGATGGGAAGAAAGCATTTATTTTGGACGTTTTGCTCGTTTAAAACTTCTTACGTTCCAGAAAGTGAGATTTGTTCGTTTTTTTCATTTATAGAGGGCGCTAGTAAAATTTAAGTTTGTCCGACGTATAAAAAGTATAGACTTTTTTTTGTTGTTGTTAATGTGTTCATTATTCTTTCCAAAGAGGAAAAACCATTAATATTGTAAGGAATCGTTTCGGCATTAACTTCAGTATTTCAATGACTCGTTTTAGAAGTTACTTCGACATTTCAGCTAACTGCGCCAATTCTTGTTGCGCGTAGTGGTTAACGTTTTTATTCCATTCAACGGTCCTCAGTGCGACACCAAAAAGGGCGTATAAATTATTAATTGTGAATATTAAAATATTATTTCTGAAATCTCGACTTAGTTATCAATAAAAAAAATAATTCTAAAGATGTCAGAAATACGACGGAAAAAAAAAAGTGAAAGGTCGTAATTTTTACGGTAACATTTTTTACATTGCAGTGATGTATATATACATCTCTTCGACATATACCGAAGCGTTTCTTAATATTTTTATCAGCGAGATGCAGAAACCACACCAAAAAAGTGCAGGAACGATTTTCAATACTTTTCCACCAAATGCGGAAAGGTTTGTGAATATTTTCCCACCAGAAAAGCAAAGTTCCTGCAATTTTAATGAAAATTTCAGAGTTTCATATTATTTATTTATTTATTTTTCACAGTAAAATTTTGCAGATTAGTTTACATAATTATTGAGATTTGAAGTTTTGAATTATCTGAGTTTTGAAGTTGTTTTAAAATTACTAATATTCTTGCTTCACTGGTATACGTATACATACATTTTTTGGTAAACAGTGTTATCAGTCAATATTGCTTAAGAGTGTAAAATGACTAAATGGCTGAGCAAGTGATGTACAATCGGTGCGATAAATATTGAGATAAGAAAAACTAAACTGCTCATTTGCATACGTACATTTTCGGTTTCATGTGGTATTTATACTACATCATTACTCTTTAGTCAAATTCAAATGTCACTGTAAGTGCTTGTAGTGTCACGCTCATAACTACGTGTGTGGCTCCTAAGTACCGCACACACGAATGCGCATACGAGATGAGATTGTAAAAATTACCTTTTAAATATTTCATATTTTCCGTATGTAAGTTACTTTCGCTGCCCACGTTTTGGATAAACTTATAATAAATGCACTATTGGAGGTGGGGGTGATTTTAAAGCATATGTATATTTTCCTGCAAAAAAAAAGAAAATATATATATAAATTATTATTTTTTAAACGCAAATACTTGTTCTAAAGTTTGTGTGCATACTAATTTCTTTCCCTATATGAATAAACACTGTATGTGAATATTAATTACTTTTTACTCTTTTTAAATGAAGTATAGTACATGGTAGTATATTTCATTTAAAATAAGAGAGTATGGAGAGTTACTAAATTTAGATTTCATTTATTGGCAATTAAAGACAGTTACGACAGCATTTGCGAACGATTTTGAGTGTTCTTGTAAAAGAAATATTTATGCTATTTGCATGAATTTCATATTATATTAATCAGTGCAGCAAGGAATAGTGCAGCTTTCGATTAGTTTTGGAATCGAAAAGTGAAAAAGTTTTGGAATCGACTCTGTAGTTACGGACATACCCATAGAGAGTAATGTATTAGAATTATTTTGACTGTTCCTGTAAATTTATATATATATATATATATATATACATGCAGGATGATTCAGAACTCGTGTAAAAACGTGTAAGGCGTGGTAGAAGGAACCAAGACAACTCAGAATGAGAGAATAATTTGGGGTCGGAATCACTTTAATAATCAATTTATCCTTTTCACGGCGGGGAAATTTTGGCCGTGCTGTTTCAGAAGGACGGGAGCATCTGAAAAATGCTTTCCCCCATTTCAGTGACTCTTAGCTGAAGCTGCTATTTGTGCAACAATCAATGATGGGTTACTCTTTCCCGCCCCCGAAGTAAAGTGAACTTCTTCAACAAGGGGATTAGCTTTACATGTATATTCTCCTTTTCAGGAACTGGGGTGCAACTGAATTGATGGATGAATGTTGACATCTCTCCCCGCCGGTCCAGTACCGGTGAACAATTACAGAGGGGGAAAGGATTAGTTGGTCGAAATATGAACCAAGCCCGTCCTTTAAGGTGTTCTACGGCTTGGTTGAAAAACCGACCGCCCGTCTTCAAAGCGTTAATACTCAATCCTGTAATCACTTCTCAATCCTAATTTAAACAATAAATCCTGTTAATAATCAATTTAGTTAAGTAATATGAAAGCTCCTTTAGTCTTTGACGAATCCTTCTCGAAAGTTCAGTATTTTTCAAAGTGATTATTAAGATCGTCATGAAAACGTTTTTGACCACACATTGCTATGTGGATCTGAACCGGCTTTGTTCCCTCACCATCCTTTTACTTTTTTTTAGAGCTCTGAACCTCCCTGTATATTACTCCCAGCGGATATTTGAATAAGTATATTTATCAATATAAGAAAAGTCTATCTGAACACACTGTGTGAGACATTTGCATATACTGATACGCGTGTTTATATTGGATTTAAAAGTACCTATTCATACAGACTCAAAATGCATTTCAACGAACATTATCGTGAACACGAAAGAGTGTCCCCACTCTATAAAATTCGCCCGGGTTCTGGATAATACTTATGTGAATTTGAATATATCGCCGACTGGAAATCTTCAGTAACATAACACGAAGTAAAATGAACACTGAAGTTTGCGTGCTGCTTCAAATTCAGAAATGCATTTACTTGATTACAATTTAACGTGACTTGGTTAATAATCTTTCGTGACATAGTATTTGGTATTACGGTTATGTAGCATGCTATATTAAGAACATTAAGAAATATTTATTGAGCTGAGATTCCGTTCTATTCCAATACTTTTGGCATCATTCCGGGTACACACGGCGAAGTCAGTTCTAAAATTAAAATCGAATTCGAATATTACTTTAGTAATATGCAATGAAGTTTTAATTCTAAATTTAGAATGTTCTCAGAATTTCAGAATTGTTAAAGAACAAACTGTAAATTTACAAAGTATACAACTTTTTGGCTTCATTTACAATGAAAAACATTTTCTTTAAATCTGGAATATCATTTTATATTTGATAGATATATTTGATAATATATTTTGATATTTGTTTCTAAATAATTTCAAAACTAATAATTGAATTAAAAATCATTTCGTCTTCATTTGCATACTTTTAAGCTTAATGTTTCATGCATCTTCCAATACATGCGAACATCTGCATAAGTGAGTTGTTTGAAGTAAAAATATTTTTACAAAATTGTTGTAAAATTGGTCACTTTTCTTATATAATTTCTTCAAAAAAATCTCTTAGTTTTCCTGTTGCATTTAATTTACATTATTTCGTGCTTGAATATGTCTCGATTTCCGTCGAATGATTTAACTAAAATTCCAGACACATTAGAGATTGGGACAATTTTTCAAAAATCGATCGAAAATTCAGTCATTTTCGGAAATCATTTTCAGAGAGTTGTCACACATTTACAGGTAGTGACAAAAAAGTAACTTTAAATGACTCTTGAGCTTTGGTCTGTCCTTCTTTGTATACGAACGTTTGTTTGTGTTTGTGTTTTGTGCTATGGCAAGCTCACAAGAGGGGTATATGGGCACGGGGGGGGTTGCCTTGGTTGGAGGCCTTTTTAAGGCGTTCTAACGCATTTTCACGTATATGCAAACGTTTTACAGATTTTTCTACGAATAAATTACGCCAATTGAACCTAAAACTTAATACTTAAATGCTTGGTATTTGCTGCTGCTCATCTATTTTTAGTAAATCGTTTTAGCGTTCAAATCTGATTAATGTATTGTTGTACAGAAACGGCGGTTGGAGCTTTGTTGTCCTCTATTCTACTATCATTCATCATACAGAAAAGATACTTGCTAGTAGTTTAGAAGTAACATTGTACGATATCTACGATTCAGAACTTTCTACGATAATTTCCGAGCATAATTTTAATTCTTCGTTCTGAAATTTATTGACCATATTCATATTAAGAACGATGTACAATGGTTCCGAACGTCTGTAGCCTGATAACAAATTCGTTTACTGAAATTAAGGATATATATATATATATATACTATTTATACTATTTACAGAAAAAGAATGTTTATATTCTTAAAACTGTTGAGAGACAATGTGAGAAGAAATTTCACTTAAAATTTTATCCAATTTCAAAATAAATGGAAATGGAAATGTGGGGTACGGCCAATTGTCTACTCTAGGGATCTAGGCCAGTACTCCTAACACGTATTTACGCAAAGTTTTGGAGAAAACCACGGAAAACTCCGATTGGTTAGGTAAGCGGACGCGGCCTGATAATTCAATTTCAAATAGGCAATTCATCATTTGAGTTTCTTAAAGAATCAAATCGGTATGTATATATTCAGGGTGCCCCAAAAAGGTAGAACACGATTTAATTCTTATTGATTAGAGATGGGTTGGCCGTATAAATTGAAAAAAATGTTCAAAATATGATAGGAAAAAAAGACTCCATTAATGAAAATTTTCAGAAAGTTTAGATTTTTAAATGTGTTTACAGCCTCCATACAAAAAGTTTCCAATAAGTAAAATACTTTGGAACCCCGATCTATCGTTCCCGCATTCATCGTTTTCCCGTATTGATCCTTTTATTTCTATGGTCCCTGCACAAACTGTATTGAAATAACGTTAACAAAACCCGCATATATCGTTCGTCAAAAATTCGCTTTCCCGCGTTCATTGTTGTGAAATATTTCTTCTGACCGAAATGAAATTGAAGATCAAGTGGATCAAAATGGCTTACAAATCTAATTACTTCCTGGTATGATATCTTGGGTTGATGATGGTATAGGTGAAGAGTTCTTACAGCCAGCAGGGATGAGTATGGTGTGAAATGTAGGGATTATATTTCCACTGACATAAAAGTAGCAACGTGCGGTATCCTAAGCATGGAAGAAATATGACGCAAAAAATGAAAATAATCGCGAAGCAGGCATCGGTTTTTACTACGCAACCCTTGAAAAACGATAGATCGAGATTCTACTGTATTCGAAATACATTCATGAGGTGATGTACTACATTTCAACTTTTCGTCATGAGAATCGTCAGGAATATGAAGATAAACTATTTTTCAATGACTGTCGAAGGAAAAAAAATCACGTCGAATGATTCTGTTTAAATACGAAATCGCATTGAATTACGAAAGGAAATCATTTCTTGCACTTTAGCATAACTTTCACATTGAGATTCGTCTACAGTGCTTGATCATGTATAGCCCTTGCAAGCCTACTTTCAATCATTTCAAAAATATCCCACTAGTGGCCGAGCGCGTTTATTCTTTCACCTGGGAGATGGAAGGTGCCTGTTACAAACCCAGGTCGCTTCCGTCGACCTAGCTGTTCGGAATTTTCTTGGTTTTCTCTGAAACTTCACGTAAATACGGGTACCCTATAGAAAGTCCCCCATGAAGGGCAATAATGCCCCTCGGCCTAGATCCCGCGCGTAGATAATTGACCGTAATCCCACACTTCCATTTTCCATTTCCATTTCTAAAATTATTAGATCATATGGGAGACGTGTATTTTGACACTGGGTTATATACAAAAATATTGGGAAAATATTAAATGGCAGTTGTAACTGGATTTCTACAACAATTAAGCATTGCATCAAGTGCTTATCAACATATGTATATGTATATATATACATATATATCAGAGTAAGGTTTAAAACTATTAAACTACTATTCCATTGGACATATAAACATGTAGAATATATTTTTATTTAATAATGGAAGTAAAAGCACGTATATGTCATAACATGAGACATGCTGGTCGAATCTCGAAAACTGACTACTCGCTTTATATTCTTCCTTCATAAATAATTCGAAAGGACACTCTAGTTCGACTTTCCTTCTGAGGAGTGTTGTATAAATCTAATATAGAACGTTGCGACTGCCAAACCAGCTGCATTTTGAAGCCTAGAGTTAAGAACAGATCCCTAATCTGAAATTTTGAACATCCATTGAGATTCATGTCACTTTCATCTACAGAAATTATGCTTCCCGGCAGAGTGTAAGTGAAACGGCATAAAATTTAATACAGGAAGCTTTGCGAAAGACTGAAAATTTGTATGAAAATATCTTGTACAATATTATTATTTTAGAAGTAGAAAAAGCCCGTTGTAGGGAGGCAATTACAGCGGTCACTTGATATATTTTACACCATAATATATATTTTTACGTATTTGCCTCACAATTATATGAGGCATATATTGCCAATGACTATATTATGCATCGTATAATATACTCAGTACTACATTGTGCTATTTATCGTCTATGCATCATGTTTTGCCAAAAAATCACATTTTTAAAAGAGAATAAAGACATCCGGAAAATAATAAATAAATAAATAAAATGCTCAATTTACAACCTATCAACTCGTATATGTATGCATCTCTATATGAAAATGCAGCGAAAATACAAAGATGGTTCAATTCACACTTAAAACTGTTAATTATAAAAACTACTATTTTTGATATATGTAACTTAAGCTTGATTAGATTATTCAGTGTGGAAAATTATCTTGCTTTGTCGTCGAAACGCCTGTGCGCCCGTAGCAAAAATTGGTATAGTGAAAAAATTCAAGGAGCGGCAATATTTCTGTTACAAACTTTCTTGTTATTTAAAAATCCGATTACCCTCCAAACCTGTTTGCGCAAACAGCAATTTTCTATCATTATTTGTTCTTTTATTACGAATTTTTTAAGTTTTTACGGACTTTCTGGTCACCTTATATACTTTTCTTTTGTAATTCATTGATTTGTTAATAAATTAATGATGAAGATTTCAATTGGATGTGATTTTTTTTCTATTGTGGAAAATCAAAATTTATCACATGTCTATAAAAAAAGTTGAAAAAATTAGGAAAAGAAAGTTAATTACTTTTAATATATAATTTAGAAAACTAGAAGCATTAATTTTCTTGACACTTCATACACAATTTTAGGGGTAGGAGAGAAAAAATCTGAAGTTTCATTTTATAATTAGCTTCTTCAACAGTAGCAAATTATGCAATCACTACAGATGTCTTTAATTTTAAAAATTTAATCAAAATTATAATCGGTTGTACAAATAGTTAATAATATTTTCTTAATTTTACTTAATAAACCTAAATCATTTTTTATCTTATTTTATACTGAAACGAAAAATAATATATATATGAATATAATAATTTTAATGTAGCAGAGTTTTTCATCCGCTTTTTTTTTATATATGCCGTTTGTTAATTAACTTTCATGAACTATAAGTTGAAAGGATTTTCCTATGAAATGCTTCAATGTAAAGCTAGTTCTATATGAACGCGAGGACATATTCAAATGTAAATATATATACGTTCCTCTAAATAAGTGTAAGAGTTTCTAAAATCTCAAAATGCCTAATTATAGCCATTATAACATTCGGTTTAAATAAAATAATTAAAATTATAATAGAAAGTTATTCAAAAGTTTTATATTAGAAACTAGCCGCCTCCTGCAACCAGTTGGTTTGCCATTTTAATAAATCTTGTTCGTAGAAAATTCTGTTTCTCACCGGCTTCCTTGGCACTGAAATCTTACAGATTCTGAATGGAATTTAAAATTAAGATGGTTTCAAACAGGTGCTGCCCTAGGGTAAGTGGCGCCCCTGCTAACGTAAGAAATACGCCTCCTTTTATGCTCTGCTTAGTTTTTGACTTCGAAATGACGCCGCTTCGAAGCCGGCAACCCAATGCGATGCTTATCTTGCTTACCGTGTCGGGCCGGCCCTGGTTACAATAATGAGATGGTTAATTTCTGCGGTTCTCAACCTTTTCACGTCGCGTGCCCCCCAACAAAGGCTAACTTACGGTGGCGTCCCCCCTCACATTTTTCAGCATACATTCAGGTTTTTAATCTTTAACAATGAACATTTAGTCGGATTTTCTACAAAATAATGTTATCAGTAAAGTTTGAATGAACATTTTAAGCAAAAATCGATATATTTTTGAGTAAAAATGAGAATAAATAAGAATGATTTTTTTTAAAAACATGCATCACTACTTCTTTTCGGTTTTTCTGCCCCCTCCCCTGAAAACGCTCTGCGCCCCCCTTTGGGTCGCGCCCCACAGGTTGAGAAACGCTGGTTTAATGATAAAACCTACAAAAAGGTACTACTTATTTTCGTCCTACATTAATTCTGAAGAGCTTCTGGATATATTGGCTGTTATCAAAAAACGGAAAGGAAAAAAAAAAAAAAATCTGAAACACTTTCAGATTTTAAATACGCACTAAAGTGCTATATATTAATTATCTACTCTATTACTAGAGTAGATAATATTATATTATGGATTATTATCATAATCCATACGTATTTCCTATTTTCTTTCCTTATTCCTTTAATTTGGAAAGTGTATCATTATTTATGACTGTGATTAAACAAAATTCAAATCGCAAAAAAGCACAATTCGAACTGACTGAAAGTTTCAAAAATTTATTCAGGTGTACTCTTTATCCAAGTCAGTCATGGCAGACCATAAAATGATTTTATTTATTAAAAACTGCGTATTCTGTAAGTTTTTACGCCACCTGCCGACGACTCTGTAAAATTAAAACTGATTTTTTTTTTTTCTCATAAGAGATAGTTTTTCGTATATTATAAGAACAGTGTTTTTTTTCGCTCGATAAAAAGTAGCCTATAAGTTAATCCAGGACTCAACTGTCTTTATTCCAAACTTCATCCGAATCCGTCAAACCGTTTCAGCATGAAATAGTAACAAACATACATACAAGCATTGGCATTTATATATTAGTAGGATTGTTCTCTAAATTCAACTTTATCCTCTGTCTTTTCCAACATAACTACCTGTACAAAAATAATACACATGTAATCGATTAGCATTTTTTTTTTCTGGTTACTTACATTTGTTGATCATTCATGAAAAAGCATTAAAAAATAAGAAAGTAAGAAAATTAATTTAAAAAATTCACGAAAATGCAAACAAGCATATAATTATGGACATATTGTGCTTAAAAACTGCCTAGTACGTGTTAATAATAATTGAAATTTTCAAAAAACTTAAGTTACACACACAAATTTCCCAAGAAAAAAAAGAAAAGGAAAGAAACGGATTTTGTTGTCTACATTTTAACTTATTGTTTTGAAGTCAGTTATACTCAGAAGGTAAAATTGTAGTATGTTTTTGCTGAAATTTGTCGCTATGTACTGACTAATATATCTATTTAACCAAAGCAATATTGCCAAGTGAAAATGACTTTTCTTCAAGGTTAGTTTTATGGTAAGCTTTATTACTACTCAAAATTTCAAATAACTGGTTTGAAAAAGTAAATTTTCGATACACATACACATATTGTTTTTCAAACCGTCTGCATTATATTGCGTACTTGCTAGTCTACCTAAGAAAATTTCAACCACTTATGAAATCAGATTGTTCTCTTATTCTGTTGCAGTGCTACAGTTATCATTGTTTGTAATGGACGTATTTTTTTCTCGGGTTTTATCTGTTGTATGCGTTTTTAAACATTTTAACAGTAATACACCATTCGGAGATAATTTTTAAACTAAGTTTTCCTAGTAGTATAGTATGGATGTGTATCTATTCTGTATATGTATTACTGTGCTTTTATCACTCTTCGTAATTTTTCAGTTTATCCTGGATATTGTCTATCTCTGTTTTCTAATCAATCCAAATTTTAATTACAACGCTAGTGTGTTGGTCATCAATTTGTATAAATATAAAAAATACATGTACATACGAGTTTCTGATGAATAAATCACATTCTTGCACTTTTAATAACAAATTCAATAGTGTAGGACCATTCAAGAACAATTTTTCTAAGCAAAGACAAGCGATCTTTTATAAATTCCGTTTCGAATCAAAATTACACAAAATAGGACTGCTACAGAGCATATCAAAGTAGTACATGCAATTATATTTCTATGTGAGGTGGTAACAAGCCAAGGTGGGGACAAGTTTCTTACCAAAATATGGTAACAAGATTTAATTCTTTATCCATTAAAAGTAAGTTGGTCAATGTAAAGTGTAAAAAAAAATAATATTGAAAATAAGGTAGGAAAATAGAATATGTCTTGAAAATAAATGTTAATTTTCTAAAAGTAACACTTTTTAAATCTTTACACAGCCCTTGTACGAAAAAGATTCCTGCTAGCCAAATGTGCCTCGTACACTGGCGAGGTGATGTACAAAATTTCACCCTTTCATTATAAAAAATTTCTTTAAAAAAGTGTACAGGGGCTATACGTGAATATGAATGTAAGTAATCATTGCTACATCCCCAAAAAATATTGTTTCGTAATTTCTATACGACCCCCGAAACGCGATCATCCGATGTGATTTTTCGCTTCGATGCCATTGAAAAGGGGTTAAACTGGGGTTGAAAATCAGCAGTTTGACGTCTAACCTTGAGAGTCGATCGAGTGATCGTTTTCGGTGAAGGAAACTAAGCGGGGTCGTCTCTCGGGGTCAACTTTAAACTCTCTGAACTACAAAAGTACCAACCATATACGTTAGTTGTATTCACAAATGGTATCTACGAAACTTTTATTGATTAAAAAGATGTATACAGACAACAGCAAACAGAATTAGATAAAAAAACGATTTAAAGAGTTACTTTTTGAAAATGCAGTAGCCATAGTACGGTAGCCAAATCAAATTTTACCAACGTATTAGCTCAAATATAACACTACACCACTACTCAGGTTTCTATCGGTAAATGAACAGTCAAAAAATATTGTGTTATAATCGGGTTAGCAAGGTACATATTGTTTATTTACAAATAAAACATATATTCAGGTATTTGTACACCATTTGGATGAGTTATTTTCATTGAGAAAATTTTATGTTGAAAAGTATTTTTTCTATTTAGAACTTTTTTTAATTTAAAAGGTGCCCTTTCTTATAATTTCTGATTAAATAGTAATTCTTAGTCCATTTGAATAGTTCCTTTATTATGAATAAGAACAGTTTGATGTTTGCAATTTAAAAAAATGTCAAAATATATACATTACAAGTAGTATTATTAAAAAATCGTGAACAGTATTAAAAAATAAAAATAAATAAAAAAACAGTACACAGAGCGAATGCGATCGAAACAGCTCATACTTCAAAGCCTTATGTTAAAAAAATAAATAAATAAACATTTATTTCTCTGCATCTGCTACACTTAAAATATTACTTTGCAATGTGAACTAAATAACGTAATGAGCTGCGATTCAAATTTTAATTTTTTCAAAAAGAACAGAATATGTTAGTTTGTTCTATTTTCATTAAATCTGCCAAAACACTAGCACATTTTACTCTAATATCCTAATACAGACTAAAAGTTATAATGTGCTATAATGATTAAACACCCCGCATTTTTGCTATCAAAGAAATAGAATTTAAATAACAAAGAAAACACATTTCACTAATGTCAGAAGAGTGCTACAGTACACATGAAATTTATGGCCCAGCAAGTAAGTCTCATTTCCTTCGAGATTTATTCGGGTGTTTTTACTAAATGATTAGAGTGAGGAAATGTTAAATTATACAAAGCGGAATTTGTAATTTATATAAATCTGAATTAGATCTCTGTGTTATGATATAGAGTAACATAAGATATTATAAGATAAGATATTTTGTTAATCTGTAAAATGCGGAATGTGATAAGCACAAACTTTTCATTATTAAAGCAGACGAAATAGTAAAAATTGACCAAAGTGTTTTCGATAATAACACTATAAATACTTAGTTTGTATTCATGTACTTTTTGTTCGGCTATATAAGGGAATGATATTAAAATTGCATAAATCTTATACATTCCTGAGAACATAATGCGCATGCTGGAGTGGAAAAAAAAAACTGGTTTTGATAAATGATACAGGAACGGAGTATTGAGAATGCATTTCCACTAAATCAAAGTCAATCGTTCAAGCCAAATATTTCTATGGGGGAGGTGTGTCGTCTCCAGTACGATGTATTTTGCGCATTTTCGTTAGTTAAAATTAATACAATGTATTTCAAGTAGAGAATAGCAATTTACATATTCACATAAAAATAATGTTGAAATCCTATTTCCACACATGGAGCATGACAAACAGAACTCCACTAAATAGTAAGTGTGATATAAGTATGATGAAAACCGGTTCTTTTTAGGGAAAGCATGAGTATGGATAAACTTCCAGTCATAATGTGCGATATCTGAGGTCGATATGCAAATGCCCACTAAACAAGTATGCCAGGTGTGAGAGAAAGAGCAAAAAGAAAATTGCCTATATTTCGAGAAATGAATGTTAAGACCGCCCAAGCGGTTGTGACGTACTATCCCATCAACTTCGTTCCAGTTTTCACTGCAATGCACCTTTATCTGAACTTATTTGTAATATTCGGATATCATAAAATATGTTCTAATATTTAAGCTTCTAAGGCATATAAGAGCTTGTTTTTTCATAATCACAAATCTTCCTATCGAAAATTTATTTGTTTAATAATTTTAAAGCTGTATGAAAATTTTACCTTAAAAAAAAAAAAAAAAAAAAAAAAAAAACATTATTTGTCCATTTTCAAGACGCTCAGAAGGTTAGACGACTACTGCAGCCTTTTCGAAATTTTGAGTAGCCACATAATACAAATTATTCCTTTAAAGTCTTCAGAAATATTTACTTACACAAGCAATTGTGAATGTGTATTGTATAACCTGGAGAATGACTGAAATAAAAAAATGTAGTGCTGAAAAGATGTACTGAATGTAAAAGAAATGAATTTGAGGATAACGTACAATTGAAATAAAATTCTTACTTTATAAAATGAAATAGAGGTCAATGGTATCATTACTGTAAACTCCTCCCTATTCTTGTTAACAATGTCTAAGCCTAATTTAGTCTTTTGAATTACAAAATCATCGATTAAATTAGATAAATTGAGATTCGGTTTCTCCATTTCTTTCAAAATACACATCTTAAAACAATAAAGGAAAATTTTATATTTTCATCGAAGTTAACGTAGCATTTTTTTAGTAAGTACTTTATTCTTTGTGAAGAAATAACAAAAAAAATTTAGGAAGGCAAAGAAGTAGCGAAAGAATGTACGCGAAGCTTCGAAATACTACAAAAGTAATTGTAGAAGCCTTTTTTTGTATATAATGTAATATATGGTGACTGAAACATTATGCATAAAGATAAGTGCATGTCCGGAAAATATAAAGAACCAGTAATCATAATGAAAGAAACGGGTACAAAGCACTCTCCTATCACACTTTACGAATAAATTCATATGTTGAAAGATAGTGATTAAATTTTGGCTTATTTCCAAGATTGCAGTATCGTCATTTCGATTATGAAATTTATAAGGTGATTAAAACTAGGGTAATTATGCAATTAACTCAGTCTTTGAAAGTGACCTTCTCATGAGATTACTATTTTAAGAAATTGGTCGGCAAACAATATGTCTTTTTGTTTGGAGGGGGGAGGAATCACTAAAATAATATCTTTTAAAGATTAGTTCTGAAAATTCAAGTATATATTTTTACTGTAAATTTCAGAAAACTTAAAAAATCTTGTTGAATTTTCTCTAATTAATGTAAAAGTTATCTTCCTATGTGGTTCAACATCAAAGGAAATATTTTCTGACCAGGATATATGAATATGTTTCTGATTAAAAATGTAATTTTCCGAGTATTTCAAAAGCATAACAACGTGCTAGTATAAATAAATTTACAATGAAATGAACATTGTAATAAATGTAATATAAAAAGGGTATACGCATTCCGTATCAAAAAACCACGAATTATAATAAAATATTTATCTTACTAATAACAACAAAAACAACAACAAATTTACCATATCCATATTGAGAGGTCTTTTTATTAACAAACTTACAAAATCGAAAACTTTCCCCCTTCCAATCTTAATCTGATTTTAATCGTTAAAAATCTCTGCACACACCCAAGGCTTTACAGGTTGTGTACTTTCCCTATTAGGATTATATTTAATTTGTAAACTATTGTATATCCTTCAAACTAGTATTGTTTACTGTAAAATCACTTATTTTTGCGAGGCTTTGATTTTCGCGAGCCTGTCGTAATCGCGAAAAAGAAAGCCTCGTGAAATATTCTTTCTTCATTTCAAATGATAATAAAAAATTCAGAAATTTTTCCCTTATTAAAATTTAACAATTTACTGTACAGTTACATAAGCTTTCTTTCTTACAACTATTTCTTGCATACGATACAATTATTTCTTGAATATAGAAATATTATACAACTAACAGAATGCATAGAATGCAATACATTCACTTGCAATATTTATGCCAGCTTCTTTGAAGCCATTCAAAATGGGGAAGTGGAGGGGAACGAACTTTTCGGACAAAAAGAAGTTTCTTAAAATGCCTTATTCAAAAGGGGTTCTGTATTTAGGTAGTTTCGTGGTTTTTCAATTTTCCGCTCTATTCATATAGAATTCGCGAAATCTTCAGCTCGCGAAATCACCGATATCTTCATTTTTGTGAAAATTACGGCTCGCGAAAATAGGTGATTTTATTAGGTTTTTGTGAAAACTATAAAATAAAAATATCTCAATAATTTTTAAGCAATTTAAATGAAATCCAGTAATAGAATACGGCCAAATATTACATTTGATTTAGTTGTAATTGTTCTTGTTTGGTTAAGAAAAAGTACACTAGGGCTGTTTGCCTAAAGCAAGACGCCTTAGGCCTCGAACTTTTTAAGGTTTCCTAACGCGACATTCATGTTACGTTTGGAGAAAACTGCTGAAAACTCCGGACCAGTAGATCGACAGCCGCGCTAGGGGCCCCAGTCCTGTGTGTGCACTTAAACCATATACCAATGTTCCGCGTGTTATCCAGTCAGATTAAATATTTCTGAGATATTATACTTTTGCAATTATTAACATTACAAGATCTTTCCTTTTTTTTTCTTTGAGCAATTCTAAACAACAATAATACCGAAAAATAGTGTTATCAGTTTTTTCCAAGCTGGGTAAATATTTGAAAACAGCATCCCACAAATCATATATTCTGCTTTGTAACTATTTTTAATTAATATATTTTTAGAATTGTCATTAATACATGGAATAAGCCATCTAAAGACAGTTTATTAAGTAATTTTTTTTATTCAAATAATTTTTATAATAAGTACTGCTTTTTATAGAGCAGTTACAAAAATAAATAAATAAATAACTTTTGAAAGCTACAATCAGGATTTCAGTCCCCACTTTTCAATGAAGAATGAGGATTATTTTAAACTTAAACATTATATTATGCAGCAGGTATGATATTTTAAACATTATATTATGCAGCAGGTTAATTTTGTTTTTCAATATTAATCACGAATATACATATGAAATCCGTTTATCTATAATGTAAAAATTAGAAAAATTCTTGTTTCCTATATTATCTATGCATGGCAACTACAGATTATAACCTAAACTAAATGTGTTTTATAATGAAAAACTTTCATTTTATGTATGTTTTCCCATATAGCTTTCAAGGACGCTACCTTTTCTATATTAATTATTTATTTTTTAAGTAAAATGAGATAAAATTGCGCCTTCATAATTTTAAACGTTCAGCTTAAAAATTGGCCCCGCCAGTGGCATAGTGCTTATCGCTCTGAATTGGGAGACGGAAGGTACCTGGTTCAAAACCAGGTGATGTCTGCAGATCTCATCGTTCGGAATTTTCCGTATTTTACTCCGAAAATTAGCGTAAATACGGGTTAAGACTTCCTAAAAAGACCCTCAAGGTAAGCACCCCACCCCTCTGTCCAGCGTACAGGGGTGCCAAAGCGTAGCTAATCGGCCGTAATCCCGCAAATAGGCTAAACAATTGGCATTCCCTGTAACCATTATAAGGATTATCTATTTTTGCTTTTGTATAGTGTAACATTATACAAATCATGTTACATTATTTTTACTCGTGGCTTCACTTTCTATAGGTGCTGGGTACAAAACTTAAGTCAAAAGATAGCGTTCCACCCAACTCTGAAAGATTAAATTGTGTTTAATATGATATGCTCTCAAGATTAAACTCACTGTACCAGTAATAGAGAATATTATTTTAAAAATCAGAGAATTGTTTGTATTACCATTAAAAGAAACAACATGTATATGTTTTCATTGAATAGCGTACTGTTCAAAATGTGCATTGTGCAATGTTCAATGCACTCTGTTCATTGTACATGAAAGAGATGTACTCTCCGGAATGCACATAATTTAATTTAAAACGAGTAAAATTTGTTCCACTGCGCCCCTCCTTTCCTCTACTGCACATTTGTAAAATGTATGATACGAATACATTGCCACAGGGAAATACTGTTGAAGACAAATTAATCTTTTCTTGTTTATTTTAGCAATGTTTGAGAAAACCGTAAACTGCTGTATATTTTCTCTCTGTAAAATGTCTAGTACCCAACATCATTTCTTATTTCTTCAGTGATGTCAACCAGAAATAGTAGATTTTGCAAGAAGTAGTCTTTTCTTTTTCTTTTTTTTTAAAGCAAGAAGTAACGAATTTTTTAAGCTTCCACAATATTAAGATATTAAAATATATACAAATATAAAAAAAATTTTGCATGAAAACAAACTTTTTAATGCACTTTATTTATAAAGTGCATGTTTCAACCCTCTAGTTATAAGGGGTCGTAGCCACGCTAATTCAGTAAACTGTAAATTCTATGCCACGGAAACATACCCTGCTTTAAAAACTCCGAAACACACTTGCATAGGTTTTTTTTTTTTTTTCTTTTTTTTTTTTTTACAGCTACATGAAAGTCGAGAGAGCTGTTTTAGGCGTTAGAGCTGTTTTAGGCAACACATAGGCGTTATCTCACTCGCCATTTAAAAGCTTTTTGAGCTTTTAAAAATAGGATTGCGCTTAAGATTGAGATAGATTATAAAATCCTTAATCTATATCCATGGTACTTTGTAGACTAATAAATACTACGTTTATTATTGGTCTTGTGAAAAGCTCAATCTTCAATCTTGGTAGTCTCAAAGAACTATAACAAGCTACCTGAAATCAGTGTTATAATCAGTGTAACCTTAAAAAGTGTTTATAGTTTAGATATATATTAGATATAAAATAATTTTATATATTTTATAATGTACATACAAATTCAAATATCGTGACAGCAGTGGTTTCATATAAAATAACACAAATTTAATGTATATTATTTCATTTATTTTGAAGGACCTCTAAACTACAGCAATTTCATTCATATTTTCTTCGTTTTATATGCTGTTCTGAATTATTTATCCCATTAAACATTTTCTACATTATAAAGATATATGCTATAACTTAGATAAACATCGATGTCCAAATTGAATTTATTACTTGCTTATCTGAGCAGAAACTAGGCCACTCTTTCTTCTATTGCGTCGTTTAATGATTGTTAAAATTCTATTTTGTAACTATCGATGACCTTCGTTAATGATGTAGTTTCCAAAAGATTGCTCCTGTAGTTTGATCATTGCATTTCGGAGATAAAATTTTCTCGATCATTAAACTAGTCCTTTTTATTCAATAAAAATGCTTTTATGATTTCGTTTTACGAAAACTTCTGTTTCTATTAAAGGCATGTCAAAGATCAAGACTGCATAAAACGCATGGCAAAGCGGTGATTAATTTGTAAAGCGTGTCTCTGCGTGATCACGTGTACAGCTCGTGAAACTTCAATTTAAGAATTAAATTTTGACCTGCGTATTTCTATCAGAATGTGTCATTGCTCTCCGTATGTACAATTAGGCTCTGATTTTAAAGTGGGCATAGGCCTAGGAGCCTTCAAATTAATATTTTAAGAGGAAACAATTTCCAATTCCTCTTTTTTAATTTTGCATTTTTAATAGCAGTGGAGTGAATATGTTATGTTATTCTTTATTCTTTTTTGCTATTTGATAATTTTCTAGGATTCTAAGGTTAAAATAGCCGATTGTTTTTAAAACGCTACTTTCACAATGATTAATTATAATTTAAGTTGATCAGTGTTGTCAAGAAAAAGTTACTGATTAACCGGAATTAACAATTTCCTCTCTATTTTCTTTTTCTTGTTTTTAACTTTTTTTTCGTCTTTCAAAATACTGATTTTCATATGGTTTTCAATTTTTAATACAAGTACACAATATTTCATGAAAGCTACCCCAGCGGCTGCTTATCTTTAATCGTGAATTCCATCTTCGGCCGAATGTATTTGGTGTGTGACCACAGAGTAAGAGATGGGTGCATGGCTAAGAGAATATTTAATGATTTCTCTAAAATTTTTGGATTTTATTATTATTATTATTATTATTTTCATTTTTGGACGTATGACATCATTCCCTTTCGTTTTCGAAGGAATTCCCTTTCGTTTTCGAAGAAATAGTAGGTTGCATCGCTATTTTGAGATTTCTTTTCTTTTTAAATTATTATTCCATGAATAAAAGTCTTCTGTTATTTTTTAAACAGTATTAATGGTATCGGATTATTCTCAGGATATATTTAATTATTAAATTTTAAACAGTGTGACTTGAAGGTTTATTATAAGTATTCTTATAACTTTAATTTAGGGTTACGGAATTTGGAAAATATTTGATTTTTTAACTGAGGGATTAAGTACTTTCTTTTTTTTTTTTACTTTGAACGGCGGATTAAAATATTTTTGGTAGCTGCGTTTCATACACTGTTTGTTCAATTGTCCATACATGCAGATTATTATTATTTTTTAATTTATTTTTTTTAACTTTACATTTTAGAGGTTATGAAAATAAACCAGAACAAGTTCGGAAAAAATCATGCTTTTAAACCATTGATTAAAAGCTTGCCTTTAGCCGCAGTAGAAGTAATAGTATGTTGAATTCCCCGAGGTTGACTACAGTTGGCTATTTTGGTGCCAAGCTTGGTGGAAAGTTTTAAGCCCCCAAAATCGAACTCTGCTTGGAGATATCTTTTATATTTTATGAGAAATTCTCAGGCTTTTCAGAGTGTTAGCTAGACGGGCATTAAGATATTACTAACAAAAATATATTTAATACAAAATGAACTATTTAAAACAATCTAAAATACTTACGGTGCTGCAAATACCAAATTATTTTAAGTCTATTTTGGTGTTATTGTGTACAACTGTGTTGATATATATCCTACAATTTTATTCCGTTTAACACTTTCCTTTTACTATTTTATAATGCCTTAGTGATATGTAAGTAGCTTCTTTACTCTTAACTACTAGCGTGACGATATTAGCGTTCGTTTATATACGTATGTTGTATTGTTGAGTTTAAATCAATGATTTGTTTAAGTTTTCTCGGTAATAGTATGAAAAATGTGCCATTAAACTAAAAGCGGAAAGTTCTCAGTCACGTAAATATTTTTTACGTATTAAATTACTGAAACTAACATGTAAGTTTATCACGCAAGTATTTCAAATCATATATTAGTGCAGTTTTGTTTTAATAAATTTCACGAAAAAATGCCGTAATAATAATTATTGCATTTTTGAAAATGTATAACTTGCAAACAACACTTCTAATTGGTAGTTCTTAAAAATGACTAAAAAATTTAAATCAATGTCAATGATTTTTATTTTTATATTAATTTTATTACTTTAAATGTCTAAGAAATAATGAAAAATTGTCAAAATTTTAGGTTTTTTAAAGTACAGACTTAATCAAAATAAAATACTTCTTAAAGAAATACATTATATTATATGAGTTTTATGTTATAAAGAAGATGCACCGTTAACTGCAGCACTTTAATTAAATTTAATGGACTTCTATACATAATGTAAACTTCAACTTATTCAATAACCTGCGTAATTTTGTAATAAAGATCGTCACTAAAGTGTCAAGATTTCTTAATTTAATGTGGTCACATCATTAAGTTTATGTTCCATCCCTACGGGCTGCCTTCATGTTAACTAGACATTTTAAATTAGGATAATGAAGGCATATTTACTGTTATCTTCTGAATGACATCATGGTAAAATAAATGGTTTTGTAATGGACTTCACGGATGCTATATCGTTAAGTGAGTTAAAATTATGGATAAACTATTGCATTACTTATTCTTGCATAGCTTTTAAAAATGATTTTATAGCACACTTTTAATAGATCAAACTTTTTAATGTATTAAGGGATGCAATGCAATCAATCTAATGAAATAACAATTTCAAGGTTTCCTTTTTATTGTTTAATTCACTCTCAAAATCTATTGATATCATATTTAAATTGGTGTACGGTGATCAGTAATATGTCTTCAGAATCCTGCCTAAAAATTAATTTTATTTAAAATATGTATATCAAAAAATATTAAATAAAACATATTACTAAAATCAAATTTTATAAGTCAATCTAATCTCTAATATATTCCTGGATAATTTAATAGTTTAAATTACTGTAGACAATGGATATAATTAGAGAGAGACTAATCAATGTCCAAGGATTTTAAACTTGCTGTAAGAAATGTTATCATGAAATCGTTTACTTTCTCAGTATCATGAAAGGAATTTTGCACACTATATTACGTTGCGAATTAAAAATTTCAACTTGCTATTAAATTAGTAATACAGGAATCTAATTAGGGTGTCCCCAAAACACCAACCTAGCGTTTTGTTCATTAAATTTTTATCCCAATCATATAACCCCATATGATTGGGATAAAAATTTCAAATATTTGTGTAGGACCAGTATTTGTACTTTCTTAAAATTGCTCACCTTCATCCCCCGACCCACCAGCAGTTCCAGAATTTAAAGAAAAAGTTCAAAAGCCTTTTTTACATTACTTATTGCATATTAAATAATTTGAATTCAATAACGTATTAAAAGTACATCAATGAATCAATATTTTGTCATCGATGTATCAAAAATATGGATGTGAGCTGATGATACATCAGAATGTAAAAAATTCGGTATTGTGCTTCCCTAATACAAACGTCTAGTCAATGTGAAGGATCACCTCAATGGACCTTTTACTGTTTCCTTTTCGCCTCATCGGTAGTCACTGCTCGATCTTTCTCAGCAGGTAGGTGTTGTTGGCTGTTTAGTTGACTTTCTCGATCATCAGACCTATCATGTTTTGACTTCTTTGTATGGATGCTTAGGAAATCAAATGTTTATGATAACCCCATTCATTACGCCGAGGTTCTGGTAGCACGGATTGCAAAAGCTGCTGGGAAATTCCAAACGATATCGTCTGTATTTCGACACCGATGCATCGATAAATATAGATGTAGAGCGGATGATACATCACGATGTAAAAATTTCAACATTGTCCATCCGTTATATGAATGTATAGTTAGCTGGAACGGTAATGTGAAGTACATCCTCCATGGGCTTTACCCGTTGCCTTTTCGTCCAATCGGCAATCACATTTTGATCTTCCTTCACAAAGTGCCGTTGCCGTTTTAGTACTATCTCGGTCATTAGACCCATAATGTTTTGATTTCTTCGTATGAAGGAATATGAAGACATTTATTTATGATAACCCTGTTCATAACACCGATGATCTGGTTGAACAGATCACAGAGGTTGTCGGGAAATTCGAGATATGATTTTGGATATTCCAGAATTTTCGGAACTCCACACGTTGAAGATGTCAGGACTGCACTAAAGTAGGTCACTCTATGAAACTTCAAACTCACGTATTACCTTTGCCCCATATTATTTTTGTTTATTCAAATTTATTATTAAACCGAATACTCAATAACAAAGCTGTTTATTTTTGGTGATTCCGTGAACACCACTGCGCCAAGAAAGCATTTCAGATCATGCATTGCAATGATTCTGAATCGTTGGTAGACCACCTCAACCCTATTAGAAATTCTGAAGCATTATGCTGAGGTACCAAGTATATACGTCAATCAATTAATTAATATTTATTTGAAACGTACTTCACTGGGTTTGGCTCAGTCCGTTAAGTTTGCTTTTCATCAAAAAAGCAAAAATGAAGAAACACTGGGTTTGGCCAGTGCTTGGTAGGGTGAACATTTCTATCGATAGAGTCTGATGTGGAAGATGTACTCTAAAGGGAGCTGGTGCTCGTAAAATCTACCTTTGGCCCAATGTTCTCAATGATCATACGATACCTCTGGGCCCGGGTTTGGCACTCCATATTCTACGCTTCTGACGAGAAGATCATTCAAATTTTGGAGACCACTCTCAGGGGCAACGTTCGACTGTATACTAGACACCTTCATACAGAAATAACCAACAATAAAACCATATCCGATCCTTGTAGAGGTCAAGAATATTCCCGATAACCTTAAAAATATTATTTATATATATTTACTTATTTTTATTTGTATATTACATTTGTACTAATAAATTTGCCTTAAATGAAATTACATATTATTCTCAGCATTTATATGTATTCCTTATAAAAATATTTAAAAACATGCATCTACCATCGCTTTTGCAAAACTTTCACCATCTCATTTAATAATATCATTAAGACTTTTCAGGGCAGTTTTTTAAATCATCGTAACATGTCACATTTTTCATGTACGATATAGCCCAAAAATAAAGAGGGGCGAAAAGTTCTTTGAAGTATTCTGTGTCTAGACACAAAATGGAAAATAAACAAATTTTCTCTTTGACCCATATTAAATTCCAGGGAAGATGTCTGTGAATGCGAGATAATTTAATTGAGTTTTTAAAAAGAGATTTGCATGCATTCAACATTTCATTCACAAATTTTATTTCATCATTGCATTCCTCTTCATTTCATCAGAGACTAATCATATTTAGAAAATTATGCAACTATTTAGCAAAAAAACTGAAAGGTTTCTTTTATATGTTTAATAATGCACTTAACTCATTTTCAAAGTTTTATTGTAAGGAAAAATTATTTATTATTTTAAGTTTACGTACGATTTTCTGAAAAGCATCTAAACAAATATTTTGAAATACCTAAGTTGAATCAACATGTCTAAATAAAGCTTAGCCAAAACTTCTATTAACATGAGCACTCAAGATCACAATTATTCAAACTTCTAACTATGAAGAAAATAAAACTCAAAAATTGTGGAATTTTGAAGAGTATATCATTTTGGAGGACACGAGTATCACAACGTACTCTACTTATTTATTTTTACCGTATTAACCTTTTTATTCATTCTTATAAAGTTCATTATAAATATTACCAATACACTTTAGAACTGGGTAACCTGCCATGCGTAAAAGGAGGAATAAGCTCTAAAAAATGGACGTAATCTTTATAATATCTTCTCTTGCAAAAAAAAATGCACTATTTAGTCTGTACTTCAGTTGTTCAAATAAAATTTCTCTTTCAATTCCGATCTAAACATTTTACAAGACAGCATTTAAGTTACCGTGAAAAATCATTTTTTTTTAATTAGGTAGTCCAATAAAACAAAATGCGAAAAATCAAATGAAGTTTATTCTGTCTAGACACTCTCTTGAAACGCGCCGCAAAACACATTTTCTTATCATACCACATTAAATTGCATGCATGATATTTTTGTAAACGTGTGATAATTTGCGTCAGTTTCAAAAGATCCAAAGTAGTATATAGCACTTTTATTCCCTAAGCTCTTGAATTTATCATAGAATTCTATTTCATTAGGAAATCATACTTTATGCAATGAAAAGCATTAAGATACTGCGTACAAGAAATAAATAATGGAAAATAAGGAAAAAATCCATGTAAGAGTGTGAAAATCTTTTAAAAGCAGAACTGAGTGATGAAAAATTAGTGAATAAAATATTAAATGTGAACCTGGAACTGTGAAACAAAATTATATCGAGGATCTTTCAAGATAATTTAAAATGATGTGATGCGATAAAAAAGTGCCATATTTTTAATATATATATATAGTCACAAAAGTAAAACACACTACTCACATTCAAAAAAAATCCCAAATTATTTTATACATTAAATACTATTAAATACGCACTAAAGTTCTGTATATTAAAAGCATATTTTAATACTTTCGTCTATATTTTAATTTTTTGTTTCATTACGTTGAAAGTGCATTATTATTAATGCTTCGGCCCTATTAGTCTTCCTATATTCATAACGTGGAAAAGTGTACCATAATCCATATGTAGCCCGTATAGTATCAGGTGGAGGAAAATTATGCATTTTCCTCCACCATTTCATGTGTCTTTTTAAAAGGTCCTAAAATAAAGCTGTTAAATTTATATTAATTAAATAATTGGCGTATATTGCATATATTGGACTTATATGGATTTAATGTAAAGCATTATTTTTTTATGCTATCAAAATAGTTTTCTTCGGTGTCATTTTTCGTTAGGCAAGTATTAATAATTCTCTCCATAGTGAGGGAAAACGCGATTGGTACAAAAAATCTATAAATTTTTAATAAAAATAATGTTAATGGTGCGAATGAAAGAAAAGGCACTCAATTCAATGTATTCTTAATACGCTCAAGAAAAAGGTCACAGAAAAGTTTTATTTCCCAAAACATTTAGCAAAAGAAATGATGTCCATAATTATAAAATTCGAGTTCTCTCAATATGTCAAATGTTACTTGGTTCCACACTGGGGTGGGAGCAGGGGATAGCTGATGGAGATCTAGACATCCGCGAAATAACTAAACATAAGGTATGAAAAAGATTACTCATTTGTGGATAAATTTGAAACTTTAAAAAAAAATGGAAATATTGAGGTTCAACAACAGACCTAAGCCAAAATTAATATTTTCTCTAATGTATGTTTCTCCAACTGCAAATATTACAAATTCGATTTATGATTATTTTTCTTTCGTATTTTTAAATTCATTTTTATATGCGAACACTAATATAAGGTAAAATGAAGGGCATCCATTCACTTCCCCTCACCATAAATAAAGTTTGTTATATCGATTGTTATAAGCTATATTGTATTCTAGTCTTTTGAGTTTTCAGATAACCCCCGGAAAAATCTTTTGGCTAAGCTACTGGTTCCATACAATTAATTTTTGAAATAAACTGTTAATTAAATTATCAATTTCATTGATTTTAATTGTTGTTTCTGGAATATTATTTAAAAGAGAAATAGATATGTCAGTATCCCACAGAACTTTGTTAAGTCTAACCATACTCCCATTTTACCCCATCCTCAGAAAAAAAATTATTAATCTGAGGTGGGGTAAAATGGGAGTATGGTTAGACTTAACAAAGTTCTGTGTGATAGTGACATATCTATTTCTTTTTTAAATAATATTCCTGAATCAACAATTAAAATAGAAATTACAATTCTATTATTATTATTACATAATCCAGACCTTTGAGAGAGAGAAGTATCTCTACTAATAACTATCAAAATATAAATTCTTTGGGTAATTTTAAGGAATCTAAAGAAAGTGTTTCAATATCATTTGTTATCACGCAGTGTGTTTAGAGCAAAGACAAGTTTTGCACACATTAATGTTTTTGAAATATCCTAAAGCTTCATTAGAAGAACATGTAATTCTGTTGAATTATATTTCCGTCTGAGAACAACATCGAAACACCTAAACTTTTATCGTGGACAAAGGTAATTTTCAATATACCCCCATTTTCCCCTATACCACCATTTTTCCCCACCTGCCCCTACAAAACATTCCATTGCACAATGCGAACCGGCGTATAACGCTCGGAAGTTATTTTGGAGGAGGTTCCATCAGAAATTTATCAAGACTTTCTGTGAACGATAAGTAATCAATAGGTTTTTACTCTAAAAAAATCCACATACTCAGTAAAACTTCAGTTAACAAGAGTAATCAAAACCTATTCATAGCAATATTCTTCATAAATATTTAGATAATCATAAAATATAAAAATCCAGATAAACTACAATTACGCTCTTACGTGTTGGTGTTTTTGTTTGGTATCTATGCATTTCTTTTCAAAATTTTACTAGGTCTTGAATTTTCGCAGTCAACACATTTTCTTCTGATAAATCTTATAAATAAAAATGAAATTCTGTTTGTTTGTTTGTTTGTTTGTGGATTTGATTCGTATACAAATCAACAAAAATGGACCTATCGGCCTGAAATTTTAGCACAGATATGTAAAATAATATAGAATAAATCGTAGTCCACTTTAAAACTTTGAAAGTCTACCCGTTCCCGGAATTTAAGAGATTTTATATATTAATTATAATATCGTGTGCATGGGAAATCAGAGCAGGAATGAAATGTTTTATACGCAAAACAATAAGAATTGAAGATTTCCGAGGCTAATGTGTAAATGTTTTTAGTTTGGCGAAAAAATAAAATGGCTGAAATATCGATTTTGAGTAAGTGAGTTCTAGCGGTTTGCACAGTTTTCGGCTTGGCGCAATTTATTGAGAGCTTAAGAAATTGATTTTTGAAAACAAGTGCAAAGGTTTTATTAAAATACAGCGTTAAATTTTAATGATCCGTGAAGAAATAATGCAGTTATTAAGGGATTTCAATTGATCTATCTCCAGAATTCTCGCCAAATGAGTACATTGATTTAAGTTGGGGGAATTCCGCCAAATTTCAGAAAATTGAAATCTTCTCATTTAGTACATCGGAGTAACGATGAATAAAACACATTATAGTTGATAATTTAAAAAAAAAAAATCGGCTGTATTAAGGGATTCCAATTTTCAAATAAATGCGTGCTACTCTTTGGCGGTCCAACCATTTCCCCTATTGATTGCTGCTAAGTCAATGCTTTGAATGATTCCCTGAAAAAACTCTTGCAAAATGGCGTATGTTGGCACTTTGGCGAGGCTTAGATTTGAAACTGGATTTTATTTGAGACTGGCATATATAATAACACTGGTTATAGATAAAAATGAATGTTGGTATGTGTTTATGAGGTTGAAAAACTCCAGCACCGTTGAGCACCGTTGCACGATGAAATTTGGTTCACCTAAGTCTTTTATGATGGAGAAGGTTTTTATGCTATTCGTTTTCCTTAACTTGCCATTTGGTGCCGCCGCACAACGTCTAATTCTATTCCGTTTAGCCGTTTACTATGCGAATATCGTCCAACCGGTTTCGATGAAATTTGGTACACTCGAATATTAGAACACGGAGAATATTTTTCACTATCCATTTTGCTGTAACTTGCCGTTGCAAAGCATCAACTTCTATACCGTTCGACCGCTCGGCATAAATTTTTTTATACTTACGCATTTGAGCACGAAGAATATATTCTAACTGCGTTCCTTTTGATGTTACTCACCACTAGATGACACTGCAATGCATTATTATTTTAACTCGCCACTAGATGACGCTGCAGCAGGCCAAATTCTTGACCATTCAAACGGTCGCTATGAAAATCAGTATACATAGCTATTTGAGCACGAAGAGAATATTTTGGCAATGAGAATATTTTGGCGTTATTCATTTTGCTATAACTCGCCACTTGACGGCGCTGTAGCAAATCATTACTTTAATTAACCACTAGCTGGCCCTGCAGTGTATCACTTCTTGACTGTGCAAATGATCGCTATGAAAATAGGTATACATAGATATTTGAACACGGGGAAGAGTTTGGCGATATTCATTTTCCTATAACTTGCCACTAGATGTCGCGTCCACACATGAACTTCAGGATTGTCCAGCCGATCGTCATGAAAATTCGTATACATCGATATCTGAATGCGAAGAATATTTTTGCCATATTCGTTTTGCTAACACTCGCCACTAGACTGCGCTACGCCGCATCGCCTTCTGCACCGTACAAACGACTGCCTTGCAATTCGGTATGCATGATTATTGGACACAATATAACGCGATATCCATTTTGCTATATCTGTTTATTACAATGAATAGTAATCACCACAAATCGTAATATCAAAAAGTCCATTCATTCCCGTGCGAAGAACGGGTACTTCAGCTAGTAAATAAATATATATGTAAATGTCATATCAAATTCATTTGCAATGTGATCAATATTGTTATCTACAAATTAACAAAGAAATGTTTTAGTAAATGTTGAATAAATTAAAATATGTTGGTTTGTTGGTAATGACAAGCATGCAGGAGAGGCATCTGACTAAGGTGGAGGTGCCTTGGTCGGAGGACATTTTAAATGGTTCTACCGCGTATTCACGTTCAATCTGGAAGAAATCGACCAAAAGTCCAGATCGATAAGTCTGGAATCCACATGGGCGGAAAGCTGAATTTTCTCGGACAACAGAATTCCTGTCGGGATTATTTTCTGTCAGCACTTAACTCCACTCTAGCATAATACACTTTGTAGATATTAGTATGCAGGCGCCGTCTATCGTCTTCATTTTAAATCGTCTGTTGTTCCGTTCACTCGAATGAAAAAGCGCGAAAAAATACATGAATAACGAATAATATCTAACTAAAGTTATCTTTCACTTTATGAATAGGATGACTTTGAGATTAGAACACATAAAGTTAAAAAAATCGTAACCATAGATTCTGAGTAACGTTTTCCTAGTAATAAAAAAATATGAAAATTTCACAGCATTAATTGAATGAAGGTCCTGGAAGTTAAGAAAATCCCCTTATTTTTTTATTTTAATTTTTTATTGAACACAAATTTATTTATAACACAATAAGAATAGTACATTCCAATCTCTGAGATACAAATAATTCATTATCCAAACGTGACGCCATCTTCTTTTTTGGATGGACCGCCTCTCTGTATCTAGGCGAATTCCAATTGGCTGGCACATGGCGGAAAGCACGGACAGAAACAGAAAAGTTCAACATTTTCAACTCCGTTTTCTGTCCTTGATTCTGCTTGACAGAAACTGAAAAACCGGAAGTTCGTCGATTTCCTGTTTCAGTTTTCAGCTTTCCGTGGCATATTCCGCTCATGTGGATTACAGGCTTTACACCTTCACACTTCAGACGCCTACCACGTTCAGTGTCTTATCTACTCGGCCTTCGTCGGGCCAAGTTAAAATATGGTTCCGTGAATATGGTTTCTTACAACAAAATGAAAACGTTGTACATATGTTATTAATATATTGTAACAGAAAAATTCGTTTACACGTAGACTTTAATTAAGCATATTTGATAGCGATTCAACTGAAAATAGAGAACGAAGTATTCATTTTTAATGTGTATTTTCGATATCACTATATACTAATAGAAGGCGTAGTTTCAACGCGGAAAGAAATATGAGATCCTAAAGAGCTCCCATTCCCATTTTAGATAAGCTAAATTGTTCAGTAGAGGAATATCCAAATTTATGGGTAGCATATACAATATTTTTATCCGAGGAGCGAAACTGATATACTTGCCATCATCATTTTTCTAATTCACGAGGTGCGCCCGTAATATGTGCTAATGAAGAACTCGGTGTATAATAAAACTCGTTATATTGGCTATTGAAATCACCCCCAAGATATAATTTAGATTTCAGGCACAAGAAACAAAGTAAAATAATTTTATGGTCCTCCTTTTCCGTGTTCACTCCTGGAAATGATTTAAAATTTATTAGTTTCCTTTAAAGCTTGAGTTAGTAGATCGGAAATAATTTCCAAATTTTGAAGATATTTCGTAAAACCTATCATCTCGAAGCAGATATATTGAAGTTTTTATTTCGATGAATTTATAAACTGATATATGGCATTTATTTTAAATTATAAAATATTTATGATGACAGCATTTTTTAATGTAACAAAAACATGCTGGTAAGAGTAGTTTAATAAAATAAATAGATTACTCGATTGTTATAATAACTAAAATTAACCAGAAACATTTAAACAACCTGAAATTTCAGTTAAGTTTCAATGTGCAAAAATAGTTTATAAAAAAAAATAGGAAAACGCTAACTGTGGTGCTTTAGTTTTGGGGAACCCTTATTATTTTTCATGAAAAGTTCAAGAAATTACTAATATGGGAGTAATTAGAATACTTTAGATTAAACGATTAATCCAGAAATATAGAAATAGTACGAATTAGATTAATCCAGAAATATAGAAAAAGTACGAATATGAAAGTTTGATAGTACACTCTACAACGGAGAGACGACATAACAAGAATGAGTTATTCGAATAAATCCATAATGGTAGATGTAATACACATTAAAATAAATAATAATAAATAAATAAATAAATAAAAACAGTTTCAGGAAAATTGGATGATTTATCCAATGCCTTCAAAAGTGATCCATTCATTAACGCAATAGTCTATCTCTGGCCCTTATGCAAGCAGTTATTGGGTTTGCCACAGATTGTTGGAGTTTATGGGTGATTTTCTGCGAGATAACGTGACAAATTATATCTAACGGACGCTTTAGATCGGCAAAATTCTGAGCTTATTGCAAAGCCAGCCCATAATGCCCCAAACGATCTCAGTGATGTTGAGATCTAGCGACCCTGATGGCACAGGTTGATGAGCAAGCATGAAGACATCCGTAGAAATTATCGCAGTGTGCCCATTATCTTGCTGAAATGTAATCCCAGGAATGATTGTTATGAAAAGCTACACTACAAAAAATCGTGGACTTATCGCTATGTTGTAATATGCGGCGGATGGCAACTTACGGAGTCCTGCTTTGAAATTAAAATGTCAGCCGGAACATCACTCCTGGTTGTCGAGCTGTACGGCACCGACAGTACGGCAGTTGCCAAACACTAAGATTTTGCATTTTTCGTCGAAAGGGTCTAGCTGTACTTCTATGTCAAAACTGCCCAAAATAGGAAGCTATATGACAACATATTTTATATTGTAGAGGGAGCTTATAGTAGTTTATCAAGTAGATATTAGCTTTATACCTTAGTTAATTGAGGAGCTATTTGAAAAGAAAGTGTCCCGAGATGACTTTTTTCGAAGCTAATATATCTTAGTTACTTTTAAAGCTAGGGAAAAATATCTAAATGGAAGTGTTATGATACGCTTTATAGTTAGTTCATAGCAGTTTCCTAAGCGCCAACCTAAATAAAAGTATTAAAATAAGGCAAATAAAAATTTTGCCAATCGATTTCTATAAGATTTAATGGAATTACCACTTTGAAAAAAAGTAATAATTGCAAATGTCCTGCATAACAGCAGGCCAAGTTTCATTAACATCCAAGAGTTGTGACAGGTCGAAAATAATTAAAATAAGTGGACCACCTTACGACTACTGTGTTGATACTTTTAATTTGCATTACATTACAATAATCTATGAAAATACTGCATTTCGACAATTCATAAAATGTATATCGACGCTTGGTGGTATCAACTAGCCTATTAAAATGGATTTTTTTAACATGTAATAATAATTTAGTATATAATTTTGCTTTATGTTAAATAATGAAAATCGTATTGGACGACCCTTTTTGTTTGCAAACTCTTTTACATCAAAACGATCTTACAGTTGCAGACCGCGGATTTGGAGACGCTGAGTTGTACAGAACCGAGAAAGGCTGAAAACTGCTAATGCCAGCAATAAAACGAAGACGGTATCAACTTACAAGTACTGAAGCTAATTAATTCTACGTAAGTTACCAAAGAAAGGTGGATTGTCGAAGCAGTTCACGGCGCAATTTCGCTAAAGTTCGGGCTCTTAGATAATGTAATGTAGAAAACAAAATGCTACCGAAAATAAGATCTCTTTCTCACATTCCTGGATACCTACAAAATATATATGGTAAGAGACATATTTCCGATATAGAATTACACGATAAAATCATTAAAAATACCAATGATAGACAAAACATGATACATAAACCCTGTTCCAAGATAACTCCCAGTCTAAATCATTCTTTAAACAAGCATTTTCAAGATATTGTTTGTTCTACTTCACACAAAACAAAAATGGCATGTTATACCCGTTTAAGAATTACAAAATAATTTTCTCCATCAAAATTAGAGTTTCTACCATTTATGGTTTTTCTTCTAAGACAACTCAAAACTTTCTTCTTTTAAGACAACTCAAAAAAAGTCCAGTACATTACGGCCTATGGCAGTTTAGACACATTATCCCATTTCAAGCTCAAATTGCAAGTATATATAAACGTTCAAAATAGTTTACTCTTCCTTAAAGGATAGAAATAACATTTAATCTCTTTTACAGGCTTCCAAAGAATGCATACAGCTGTTTTGGGGTTATCTCCAAAATCTCCGCAAATTTGGTGGCAATAAATCGCCTCACTTTTTCGCATAAAGGTTGTTGTTTTGGAAAATGTTTTATAATGGATGCTTTTGTCATGATTTATCTTTCTTGTTTATAAGATATTTTTTATGCTCTTTAACAAACAGGAACAAAGGAAGAAAGAAAACTAATTTTGTTTTAATTAAAAACTTGTTAGCAACATTAAAGTAATAAATTGATGCAAATGTTACATTAAATATATACTGTGAAATCTGAAATTTTAAAAACTGTGGCAAACTATTTAAGGTCAGAATTTCATAGAAAGTAGAAGATACGGAGTTCTATCCTTTTGTCCTCGTAAGAATGATGGAAATTTTTTGCAGCTGAAGAAAGCTGAACCTTCTTGTACCAACCGGAACAATCGTAAACACCTTTTTATATGCGTCATTTTAAAGTTTTTAAATTTTTACGTATTAACACCAGGTCCCCCCCCAGATTGTTCTTGCTAAGGTAACCAGATGTTTTTAATTTTATGGAACACTTGGGGGTTGGCTATACAATAAATCATTGTAACAACACCTTCGTTCTTATTTTTTAAAATTAAATACTCACACCAAAATGACAAAATGCGCTCATCCAACATCAGAGTTTTAAAATGTTGAAGAGAAAGTGTTAGGAAATTCATTTAATGAACGATTTAACGGAAAAATAAATAATATTTTATATTTTACATTTCGTCGGGTTATCACCAGCATTTATTATGTTCAAAAATTGTTATGCGCACCAGTTTTAAATTTATTTTTAGCACTAGGGTACTATTCCTTTCACGTTAAGTTTCTCTGTCGATATATTTTTGTAGACATAGTTATATGCGCACATTTTATGGAACGATTCGCATCGACCCGTTTTCGCAACATTTTTTCAATAGGGTCACTATATAGCGTTGGTGGAGGGAGAGTAAAATATTGAAAGTTGCCAAGGTTAGCAATTTTTGATGATTTATTACCAAAACTAGCGACAAAATATAAGTCCGAAAATTGAACCTTTTTTTTTTCCAATGGGCCATACTGTCCATGGGCCTTGGCCACTACTTAGGCGCGAACCTCTGGCCATTTTATTATGGGAGCCTCCAAAGTGTGGCCAGTCACCCATTATGAAGGAACGGATAGTTTAACACCCAAGCCGGGAATTGAACACGGACCCAAAGCTTGGTGGAGTGCTTCTTAAGCCACTAAACCACGGCGAACTGAACCTAGTTTGGCGATGCCTTCCATGTTTCGCAAGAAAATGGCAAATGCTAGAGTTTATTGCAAAATAGAAGTATAGTTAGGAAATACCAAACGAAGATTGTAAAACAGTTTTAGTAGGCGATTTTAATACAGATTTCAATTCCAAAGAAGTGTTTTATGAAACAAGGAATTCAAATACGATACACTCATGAAGTATGATACACTCTCCAGACAGTATTTATAAGAATGAAAAAGTTGGAATATGCCTGATGAAGACTGGTTTTAGTACGTTTTTAGTAGGTAATCTTAATATAGATTTCAATTCTGAAAAGTGTTTTATGGAACAAGAAAGACAAACATGGCATACTCATGAATTATGATGCACATTCGAAACAGTATTTATAAAGGTGAATTATAGTTAGAATATGCTTGCCAAAGATTGTAAAACAGTTTTTGTAGGTGGTTTTAATGTAGATTTCATCTCAAAGAAGTGTTTATGACCCAGGCAGCAAGAGAGCTCGGTAAAAAGTCGGCCGACTATCTATTTTATCGGCTTGTAGTAGGCTTTTTTCTCTAACTTCGGTAGAACGTCCACTGGAACTCACCTCCCAACGTCTGATTCATCCATCGCATTCAAACGTTGGGAGATGACCCAAACGACCTCCCACGAGAAGTTCTCGGTCTGTCGTCCATTCCGCACGTCGTACCAAGGTCCATGGAAAACTATTGCAGGACTATTTATAGATGGCGCAAAAACAGTTTACACGCCAGTTCTATTGTTTAGCTTTTCCCCAGGACTGCTTCGTCATTCTGTGACGTATTCGAGTCCACGTTTCCGTTCGTGTTTCTTCTTTCGTTGGCGCGTCAAGCTAGTCAAAGTTAATTCTGATAAGTAAATATTTTTACATTTATGCTCCTTGTTGTATTAGTTTTCATATTATAGGCCACGGATTAAACTTGATATTTAAATAGCGTATTAAGTATTTAACTTTAATCGGCTCGATGAAAGTTATCGAAAGTTACGTTATGTTCTTGCGCAGCTGCACTTGCCTCCATTACGGTGTTTCTTATTTTGGATTAGTGTGTATATAGGTAGAATCGTGGTTTGCGAACCATTTGTAGGGAAATCGTTCGGAGACGCGTAGAATCGCGCGGGGAATCCTCGGGATATCGTCCGAGACGCGCAGAATCCTTCGGGATATCGTCCGAGACACGCAGAATCGCTCGGGGTTATCCTCGGAAAATCGTCCGGAGATGCACAGAATCGCTCCGGAGGGAACAGTCCAGGGACCGTTTCCCAACCTGACATCCCCAACCTACAACGGAGGTGCCGCGCCGAGGTCGGGCGGGTGAAATAGGGGTCGCGGGAAGACAGTTGGCCGAGATGCGGCCCGGGATTTCTTCCTGCTTGGGGAAGCAAGGAATCGCTGTAAAAATATTTTCCATGAAAAAGCGGCAAAAGTACTGGCAGCTGAGACGCCAGTACTATTTCCGTATATTTACGGATTTTATTCCTGTAGACTCCAGTAGAAATTCTGTTCCAGAGAGGCGCTGACCCTTGATGTACAGAAACTGTCCTGTACTCATATATAAACGGAGAATTTGCGTAAAATTTTACAAAAAGTTTCCAGTATTTGTTCCGTTATTTTTTACAGTGAAGGCAAATACGGCACACTCATGAATGATGATAACTTTAATGTTGATGACTTTTTAACCTGATGGAATAAGGAGACACAATAGGAACGACGCGCGGCTTATGATAGGCTTTTAATACACTGCTCAAATCAATTAAAGGATATTGTAAGTTTTATATAAAATAAAGATATAAGCGAATTTTTTTTTGCCGAAGATGGAAGAAGAGAATCACAAATGCAAATTTTTCTGATTTTCAAACTGTAGAGTATGCTAATTTTGAGTTCGACGTCAAAAACGTCGCTTCAGCGGCAGCGAATGAAATTGGACTTTCAACTGAATAAAAGACAATGGAGACAAGGATGATCGGCATTGAGTGACTGCTTTGTTTCGATGAGTACGATGTCTCAGCGAAGTCATTTAACCGATTCAGAAGCTTGGAGAGTTGTCGGTAGGTTGGAAGGGGGCCAAACTCAAGCCGAAGTAGCGCAAGCCATTGGAGTGTCACAAAGTGTGATTTCCAGGATCTAGAACTGGTTTTTGGCGACTGGAAGTGCAGGATGAAGACCAGGGCAAGGTCGTAGACGGGCAACAACGCCCAATGAAGATCGTTATTTAGTGTTAACGGCTCGGAGACACCGGAATATGAACGTTACTCTTCTCCAACCACACCTTCGTTCAGCTACTGGCACCACGGTTTTAACTCAGACTGTCCGAACCTGGCTCCATGGTGTAGGTCTGTATACTCGCCGACCGATGGTATGTGTTAGACTAACATCAAGGCATCGTCGGGACCGCAGGGAGTGGACAACAGAGCATGTGAACTGGAGGAGAAATGAATGGAGCAATGCTCTTTTTCCTGACGAGTCCCGTTTTACAGTTCATCCTGATAATAGGCGTATTTTCATCTGTAGGGACCGTTGCAGTAGAAATAATCCTGCGTTCGTGCACGAAAGTGCCAGCTTTGGCGGTGGGGGAGTGTTGGTGTATGGTGGCATCTTCATTGACGGGCGCACAGACCTCTACATCTTTCGAGATGGACCTCTGACTGGTCGCCAATATAGGGATGAGATCCTCAGACATATTGTAGTCCCTTACGCTGCAGCAATCGGAGATGACTTCATTTTAATGGACGATAAGTGCAGGCCACATCGTGCTAACCTGGTGGAGGATTTCCTTTTCGAGGAAAGAATCATACGAATGGAATGGCCATCGTGTTCTCCAGACATGAATCCAATAGAGCACGTTTGGGACGCTCTAGGAAGACGAGTTGCTGGCTGCCAACCACCCCCACAAACTCTCCAAGAACTGGAAAGAGCTCTTCTGGAAGAGTGGGACAGAATACCCCAACTCGTGATTAATAGCCTCATTGACTCCATGCCTCAAAGGTGTTCAACGTTGCTGGCCGTCCGTGGAAACCATACCCCCTACTAAAAATGATTTCCTTTGAAGAAAACACCTTTTCTTATTCTTTTTTTCTCATATGAGCAATTTGTGTTTTTTCCCTTTTCTACACAAATGCGCAATAAATTACATTTTTTTCTGCCAAACATGTGTAATTTATTCTCATATAACCTACTACGTCTGTCGACCACGTATCAATCAGCTAAAAAGTTTCCCAGCCACAAGATCCACCTAAAACCGCAATATCCTTTAATTGTTTTGAGCAGTGTACATAGCGCTGTAACGCGTATTTAAAATATGATAGTGTATCAGATTTTTTTTTTTTTCTTTTTTCTTTTTTCATCAAAGTCTGATTAGAGAGTTTGAAGAAAGATTATAATTCAGTGTCTGAGTCCGATCACGGAGAAGGGAGAGGGTTTGGATTAGTGGAATTGTTTTGGTTGTTTTCAAAATAGGTTAAAAACTTTACTTCTTTCGAAAGTAACTGAGGATGGTCTAAGAATATAAATTATACTTTGAAATTTCCTCAAATGCGATATTGTATGAGTTCTTCAGGAAAGCATTTAACCAAAATGCTTTTATTTCTCTAAAATACCAGCCTACTTCAGTATAATTTTAGTTTTTAGTACATTAAATCTATGCATTCTTTAATATGTAATGTGCAGTCCATTTTATTTTTGCTTAACACTAGTCGGCTCATGGCAAATTTCTTGTAAGGCTGTTCTTTTAAAACATGAAAAGATAGGTGTACCTTTAAAACTTCAAAAACCTGCATTCTAAAGTTTGTTTGACTGGAGAGGACAGCTCACGTGTCGTTCAGAGCTACATATGTCCTTCTAGGAATTTTCCGCCAAACGTCGGATCATCATCAGAAGGTGGAGGACTGCTTTAGACCTTAATCTGTTCATTTATTGAAGCAGTGTTGCAAGTTTCATATTTTTACATCCAAGAAAAACAGAAAACTGTTTCAAACGAGGAGGCAACATCTTCATGCAGCATCATTAGTATTTAAACTAATGATGTAGCCGTTATTTAGCATTTACGCAATCCTATACGTGCGTCCTGCTTTTTCATTTATTTCTTTATTTTTTGTTTTATTATTGCATTGTTGAATAAATAAATAAAACGTAAAACTTATTGCTGTAGTTCATGAAGGTTTTAATTTCAATCTGCGTAGACTTAAATATTTAGTTAGAGAATTTTCATTTTCTTGTTTTTTTCTTCTTTGTTTTTAAACTATAATCTCAGCTGAAAAGTGGATTCAAAAAACATCATGATTCCAATTTTAACTTTATTTTTTTTAATTAAGTTAAATGCATTTGCATAATTTAATGAAAATTGCATTTTTAAACTATGTGTAGTTAATGTATATTTGCTATCGTAATCACAGTGAGAAATTAGTATCTCAAAATTTCCGTATTTACACTTAACTAAATACGAATGCTGGATATTCTTAATTTCATGAGTGTGGGTAATGTTTTAGCTCCTGTGTAAGTTTCAAAACATTTTGTCATCCGTTCCTTTCCCACAAAATTCTCCAACACCTGGCAGCGCATGACTCCCCAAGTCTAATGCCTACACTTATAAATAATTCATCTATTTACTATGGAAACACTAGCTTCCGTGACATTATCTGTTAATTCGCAGTCAGCATGTCGCCTTTCGTAAAAACATTCAAATGTCACACGAAGAGAACATTATGACTTATAATTTTCGAGTTATCCTCATTTACATAACTTTCGCATTAGCTATATTTTTAGAATTCCTTCATCGGGATCTTTCAGTTATAGTATCCCCTAAAAAGATTTTTATCAATGTTTCTTAAACTTTTTTTAAAAATTTTCCTGTAACAGTTGACCCATGGCACATAAAGATCAAAATAAAAATTAACTACTAATCTTAATTAAAAATTAAATAAAGATCAAAATAAAAAAGTCTAAAACTTCTTAAAAAATTATAATATTGTCACAAAAATAATAATTAACATTTTTTCCGTTGCTAAATTAGTTCCCCTTAGGCATTATGAGAGATAACTCAAAAAATTATCTCTAATTTGAAATTTACTTTTACCTCAGTACTTAAGTAATAAACTCCAATGCAGAATTTTACATCTACCATGGCTAAGTTTATAGGACACTGAACATGGTAGTTGGCTGAAGTGTGAGGATCTCTCTTTTGTGCCTACGGCGCCACTGTGGTTCTAACGTCTTGAGTGTTGACGGGTTTTCTTCAGATGGAACGTGCACGCTTAAAAAAAAAAGTACTAACTTCGCTCTCATGGAACTAAAATAGTTCCAAGGGATTTCAAAAATTTAGTGTCTTTTTAAAGCGCGTGAATACTCTTTAGAATCCTTTATAAAGGCATCCAACAAAGGCACCCCCCCCCCACTTCTGGAAGCAGATGCCGCTCGTGCAGGCTTGTCATAATACAAACACTCAATCAGGAATTTAAGACAATTCGAACACGATTGAACTTTAATAGAACAAATAACGACAACAGTTATTAAAAAATGAGTAAAAGGAGCAAGGAACACCAAAACTAGATACATTGCACTGCATTTGTAAAATCTGTATCCATGGGTGCCGTCAGCATGGGGCAAGGGGGGCAATGCCCCCCCCGTGGATTTTTGTATGCAGTGTTTTCCCTTGCTTTTTTGCTCTTTATAACATGGTAACCATACGTTGAAGTAGTCTTTGCTCCCCCTGGAGTAGTATTTGCCCCCCCTGGGAAATATTCTGCCGGCGCCCAAGTCTGTATCCCTCATTTGGTGTCACAATGTTAGTGTGTCTGGTATCTGTCTCGTGTGCAGATAGATGCACATTAATATCCCGCGAATCAAAAGAAATGAATCCACTGGTACAGTAAATAGTATCTGATTTCTCTACAAATAATGTAAACAAATAAATAATACCAAAAAACTTATTCAATATTCAAATTTGACGGTATATCGAAATGATTCTTCAGCAACTAAGCAAAAATAAGCGAAACTAAGCGAAATTTTGTAGACCAATTTTACTATTTTGTTGATTAAACTTCTTTAATTGGAAAAGAAAAATGTTTTAAGGACACTTTTAACAGACGTACAAGTATTTAAAACGTAGCATTGATAAAACTTAACTAAACAGATGCAATTCCTTGAATTTCAATTACGTAATTAAAATACGAGAGTTGTAAGGAGCTTTCAGAAAGTAAATTTCGTCATTTTTTTTTTTCATACTGGTACTATATATCGAAAAATAAATACATCGTGGCGTTATAAACTCCATACCTTGGATTATTTTTTCTATATATTTGGTCCCGAAAATTTAAATATTTGACGTAGCATGCAATAAGTTAGAAGAAATACTCTTCTCAGGGGGTTAGAAGAAATATTAAAACTCGCCGCTCTTCGTGCAAGGAGTTGTCTCTCAGCCTGCTTCATCCTTGCAGTGTTTGTAATTAACTTCTGAGAGAGCGTATTTTAATGCAAGGGATAATGAAAAGTCTGGGGAGGCAAGATCAGGGCTTTAGGACTGATGATCCAATCTCCCCGATCCGAAGTGACGTATTTGATCTTGTGTCAATTTTGCGTTGTCATCCGATGGCCACATTCATGCAGGATAACAGTAAGCACTTCCATTGACAAACACATTGTATCTGCCTTTCATCGTGATTTGTACTCGAATAACATCGGACACGTCGACCTGCTGCTACTGTCTCTTCTTTGGTGTTCTGCGCATGCTCGATGCCTCCTCAGCTGATGCCCTTTTCTCATTGAACCAACAATGGGTTTAGATTCTTACGATAATTATCTGTTTCAGCTAGTGCACATTCTTCTCTTTCCCCACCCCCGAAAAAAAAAGTCGAAATTTACTTTAAGGAGCATACTTTGTAGTTTGGTTTATCTGAAGGGCCGAAGATCAATCACATTTTTTAGAAAACGTATTATGTATAAAGGGTTTTCTATTAAGAGTGATACAATTAAAAAAAATGCTTAAATTATTCAGTGAGACACAATTTATTTTTATTTGAAAGTTTACTTTATGCCATTAAGTATGAAAAATAATATCGTTCATCAGAGCACCACGACTTCTGTGTACATACCGCATTCCGTCAGCCCAATTTTCCATCACTCTTTCACAAAAATTCTGTGTTGTTTCACGCATAATACATTCAATACTGTTTTTTAATTGCTCAATTTTTACTGGATTATCAGCATAAACTTGTGCCTTAATATTTCCCCAAAGGAAGAAATCACAACGTGCTAAATCACAAGAACTGAATGATGAATAACTGAATAACTGAAATCACAAGAACTGAATAAGAATTCTTCTCAAATTTCTCTCAGTATTCACATATGAACACTGGTATTATTAAAACAATTTAATTATTTCAAAACGTTATTCAAGTGTGTATCTTTCCATGAACAAATGGCATAGCATACTAAACACAAATGATACAAGAAATGTCATAAAAGAAGACGCAGTGTTGGCATTCTAATCATTAAAAATTGTATCATCCATATTGGTAAACCCTTTTCGCTTTTGGGTTTACTGATAAATATCCAATTACACACATTGTTGTAATTTCTTCAGATGGCATTTGCAACATGACAAGTCAATTGTCGATCCACATAAATTGGCATATATTGTCTACGAAACTTCGAAAATTTTAAAAGTTAAACCAGAAAATTAATATTGAATTGTATACTTTCAAATGAAATTTTATTATGCACTTCATTATTTAAAATTAATAATGGATCAATTAATAATGGCTACAAGCAGAATTGCCAGATTTGGTAGACAGAAAGTTCTAAACATGAAGTTATGCCTCTCGAAGTGATTGTTTCAAAATTTGGCTAGAAATCTTTTATTAAATATTTCATCGACTTTTGGAGATTTTTGACAGATATACAACAATAGGATTGAAAATAATGTCTAGAAGAAAATGGCCATCATACCATCAAAAAGAAGATAAAATTTTATTTCAAAAACAGCTTGCTCTGAATGCTTAACACTATTTATTGATATTTGATATTTTTTTCAAAGGAATTCCACATTTACTGAAAATTTTCGAGAAATGATTTTTAAATTGTCGCATCTTAAAAATCTATGTGTCAGAATGTTTAATAAGTTGGTCAGATCACAAAATGCACATTCAATCATCTTTTTAACTTTAAACGAAAAAAAATTTAAATGTGGAGATTTTCTCTCCACTTTAAAATGAAATAGAATTTTAAATTCAAGTAGTTTCTGTGTAGAAGTTTCGTTATTTGTCCATTACATTTTAGGTTGTGTCGTCTTGATAAGACAGATATGAAAACTTTGAATTAAAAAAAAAGAAATAATAATTATTATTATTCCAAACGCTGGTACCGAGTTTTAAATGTTAAGTGAGATCTATCACTTGGATGCCACGAGTTTAAACTCGCATTCAAAATCCATTCAGATTAAATGATTCTGCTTAATGCTACTATAAATTGAGCTGGCTCATTATAGCTTTGCTTTTTTCCCCAATCATATGGTTTTAGCGAAACAAAACCATGAGGCGACAAATATTTAGCACGGTTATTGTGTGAAATTGCGAGTAAATTGATTTTGTCGAGGCACAGTAGTCTTCTTTTCCCGGCAAGATTGAATGTTTTGTTTCTTCGTTTAACTTATTTTAATTAATAATTAAAGATTGTTATTTTCATTATTTGCGCTTATACTAAAATATCAATTTTTTTAGGGTTTTGTGGCAGGGAATTGGTGATAATAATTCTGGAGACTCTTCGGAGTCCGTAAAAGTTGGCATTCAGCTGACACAATAAAATAAAAATATGTCTATAGGACAATTGTGAAATATTTGCTACTTCAAGAGAGATTGAGCTGTTGACCAGAATGAATTAACAAAGCATTTGAAATAGGCAGTGAATTGAGGATGAAAAACATATGCAACCAATAAGACAGGAATTGATTCAGTAATGTAAGAAGGTGTGTGAAAGCAAAGTTGAAAGGAAAGAAAATTGTAAAAAAAAAAGTTTAGAGTGAAGAGTTCTTCAGTCTTCTTTTCTTCTTTCTAGAAGAAAAGTTTTTAATCAAGAAAGATTATTCGTTTCTGGAAATATGAAAAAGAAACGAACGATGTCTTATGGTTGATAATGATCCTACTGAGTAGCCAAACGACATCCATTGCCATAGAGCCTTTTGTCGATCTTTGTCTGATGAAATATTATTAAAAGAGCATTTCTACGCCCCATATTTGGTAGCTCTTCGACTCCGGTGAATAAATATATCTAATGAAACACTACTTCAAACTATTATTTTCTGAATTGGCATGCATGCATTCTAAGAACAAGGTATTGATACACATTGATACCACCACTGCCGATACCCCTGGCTTCTCAATAAGAGGAACCATTAAACATTACATGTATTTATTCCTTACCTATTATTTATAGAGTGCCATGATTACATAAAATACAACTTTTGTCACAAGCAGGGTAATTGAGAATCGGAAGAATATTCTGTGTCTGAGAACAGATGCAAACGAGTGCTACCAAAAAATTAGTGTGTAAGTGTGATAATGTAAAGTGTGATAGTGTAAGTGTCTTAATGTAGAGCGTGAAATAGATAATAGCATCTGGATTTATGTAATATCATTGAGATTTTGTTTTATCACTGGACAAATGGGCTATGCATAAGAGAAAATGATTATAAAAAGCTTAATACTCCCACAGAGATGATGCCGTTGTTTTATTAAAGCAAAGCACGCTTAAGCTATCTAACAAAAGGAGGAAGGCCTTGGAAGGAGGAATTCTTAACAGCTTATGACTTGATGTAATTATTATGAAATAGAATAGTAATAAGAAAATTAATAAAGTGCAATTCCATAATTATCGTCCTCAGCCTTCATCATGCTTCATAGAAATGCTTTATCATCGAAATGGACATTTCTTTTTCTAACAAAAAAAAAGTTTTAAAATTTGGGCAGCAAAAAAAAAATAAAATTTAAATAAATTTTAAAAATTGGACATGACATATGCAGGAAGCAAAAATTAGAAGTTGTCACTCTTACTCATATTCTAAATTATCCCCAGAAACAACACTTTGTAAAGAAATTAATAGCAAAAATCTTGAGGAAGAAACTTAATGAAAACCACTATCTATTAGTCAATGACTAAAGAGAGCCTCCATGTAGTCGATAAATTCTGTAAATTTTAAAAATTTTACAGTTTTAAAGTAGTCTTGGTATTGTTACGTGCATTAAAACTTTTCTAAATGGAAAATCAACGTTATTTAGTTACTAGATCACGGATTATATGCATTTTAAAAATGACGAATTATGCATGTAAATATTCATAAAAACCTGAGGAAATATGCATTCAAACTCTAAGAATACCACACTTGTTTATAGAATAGAAATGTACTCAAAAAAGTAAAAGTACTATACAGCGTATAAGGTGCTTATTAGAACATTATTTCTCTATTTGTAATTTCACGAAAGGCAACGCAACAATTAAAAAAAAAACTGTTTATCGGTTAGAGCAAATTATTAATTTTCTTTTACAATCGCAGTAATTAGAAATACGTGATTAACTATATAGTTCTGAAACAATTTTATTTCAGTTTTTTTTCTTCAATACAGAAAAAATACTTTTCTAAATTTCCGTAGTAAGATTTTCTACATCTGGTATAACAAGATTTCCTCTAAAATATACTATCGTAAGTCTTAGAATTGGTCATTATGTTCGTGCATGATAGTTAAATGGAAAAAAACTGCAAAAAAACTTTAATTGAAGTCTTGAAAGCATGAAAAAGAATCCAAAAGTTAAAAAAAATGGAATTGCATGCACATTTATGGAAAATCTCCCCAAACATCTGAAATATGCACTTGCATATGCAAATACGCAATTGCTCATAAACTGCTGTCTGCTTATAACATTTTAGTGTATTGGATTACTTGTCATTAATCTTACTAATACCGGTGAAAGTACATACACTAAACATTATTTTCATGCATTAATATACACTCATACAAATTACAGTAAAATAACAGGATTTTCCCTTTTTCGAAAGAAGATCAGTCTCCTTGCATTAGTAAGAAAAATATGCCAAATCAGAAGATAAGATTTTATACAACAATTTAAAACATTTTTCATTACATAAATATATATAATAACACAGATATAGTATTTCTGTGTGAAGATGATATATTTAAAAAAAAAATAATGACTATTCTTCAGCAGTTTATAAAAATGCCAATTTCTGCAAGAACTCTTAAAAACATTTATCTTTTTTGAATGTTCCATTTTGAAGAAAATGCAGAGAGAAGACTTATTCTCTTGACAATAGAGAAAAACATTCTTCAAATTTATACGTTGGAGAAAAACTGCTTCGCCGTCCGTAATAGGCAATTTAGAGATGATATACTCTTCCCCTGAAAAAGTGGGTGTAAATTACAGTAAAATAACAAGATTTTCCCTTTTTCGAAAGAAGAAGTTTATTTTAAAAATATGATTCAGCCAATGTATGGTGTAGAGATCTTTATTTCTAGATGCTATAAAGAAAGAAATATTGCAGTAAAAAGTATATGAAATATATATGTGTTTTGAAGAGCATATGTAAGTGTGTTTGTGTAAAATATCACATTTAAAACATTGTATATTAAAATATTTAATTCTTTGAGACAGTCTGTTTTATTTCAGGAAAACGTCTGCTTTCGTAAAAGAACAAACAGTGATTATCAATATAGAGAGAGAATTAAGCTTCAGTGCTCTACAAATTTTATATGAAGATTTAAAGATATATTACTGAATTTTCAAAGTATCAAAATCGTAATCCCGGAAGCTTTGCTAAAGCTCGAACTAGGATATTAGAGTATAATAACTGTACCAGATACTCGGAACACGTACTAGACATCTGTACGGTCCGAAACTTTCTGACCAGGCTTTGAGTTCTGTCACTGGACCTTGGCCTGTAGTCTAAATGAAAAAATTAAGAGACAGCCAGTTAAAAAATCACAATTTAAGTATTCTAGCATTCAATTTAGCACAGAACTACTATATTAAATGCTTGAATGTCAACTTGTTAAGAAGAAGGCTTTAAAAACAGCTGTTGAGTGGTTAAAACTAATAATGAATATATCATATGTATATGTTGTTAACAGAAAGAATCCCTTCACCTCAGCCTCAGTTTACAAGTTGCTCAATATCCCTATCATATGACATATATACCGGGTGTTTCAAAAATGACCGGTGCATTTGAAAAATCAATAAAAACTAAACGGGCAGCGATAGAAATAAACCGTTTGTTGCAATATGCTTGGGACAACAATAAATTTTCAGGCAGACAATCTTTCGAAATTAGTTACATTTTTCAACAACAGATGGCGCTGCAGGCGATTTGAAAGCTATAGAAGAAAACGCAATCTGTGAGTTCGCCAATCTGTTAGTCGCCCTTCTGCTGTATGCTTCTGCTGTTCACACATTGCAAGTTTGCTGTGAAAAAATGGTTTATTCCTTAGAACAGAGGATTTTTCTTGTTGGAATTCCACCGAAACACAGTATTGTTGCAACAAGACTTAGTTTTCAACGGAAGTTTTATGTAACCAAAGGACCGAAAAGCGATACAATAAAGAATCTGTTTGAAAAATTTCAACGGACTGGGAACGTGCTGGAAACGTAGGACGACCACGTAGGGCAACCACAGAGGGCAATGCTCAGCTTGTGCAACAGGTGATCCAACAGCGGACTCCGGTTTCCATTCGCCGTGCTGCAGCTGCGGTCCAAATTAAGCCAACGTCCAGGTATCGTCTCATGCGACAGAGTTTACACCTCTATCCATACAAAATTGAAACTCGGCAACCCCTCAGCGCTGCTTCCATTAATGCAGGAGAGACATTCGCTAACGATATGGTGCAAAGGATTGATGACGGCGATATCCATGTGGGCAGCATTGGGTTTATTGACGAAGCTTATTTTTACCTGGACAGCTTCGTCAATAAACATAATTGGCGCATGTAGGCCATATTATTGCTGTGCATGGTGGATATGTGGAAAATATCGTAGTTTAGATTTTTCCAGGCTGCAGCGCCATCTGTTGTGGAACATTGTAACTAATTTTGAAAGTTTGTCTGCCTGAAAATTTACTGTTGTCCCAAGCATATTGCAACAAGCGTTTTATTTCTATCGCTGCCCATTTAGTTTTCATTGTTTTTTTCAAATATACCGGTCATTTTTGAAACACCCGGTATATATATATATATATTTCGTATGTGAATGGTCGTGTCTGTATTTATTTTGCTTTATTTAAAATCAAAAATATAACATAAGTATTTCACAGCACCCTTTGATTTATCTGTAGTGTACTCCTACGATAAACATTATGCATCTACAATTATAAATATTTATTAAAAAATTTTACAGGATTTTTCTTTCTTCTTAAACCAAAGTATTAAGGATTAGCAAATACTTTTAAAGCATTCCTCCATTTATGTTGCTGCTCATTATTCATATTTTACATAAATACTGGATATTTTCAGATTTGTAACTTTAAAAATTAATATTTGCTTTTATGACATACCTTTAAAAATAACTCAACTGACACAGTTCGTAGAACAACATGCATACGGTTGCATTGGATGCATTTTTCAAATTTCTTAAGATTCTTTTTCCGTGCTTTTTATATATTGATTTTGTTCGAGAAAGTTATACATACATCAACTTGAAATAACAAAGACAATTGCAGTTATTGGTATAGCACAAAACAACATAATCTTGTGTTTTTGAAAAGAAGAAATATGTATTTATACTGCACTAAAGATGTAGCATTTTAAATTGGCTGTTTGGAGAATAAACAACACTGACCTAAAAACCATTCTTAAAAATATTTTTTTGTTTTTATTCTTTAAGTGCATCTTTATTATTTTAGGTTTTCTAAATGCTTTTTCTAAGTTCATTTTTAAGTAACATAAGACTCGAAAGTTTCATTCTTTTTTTAAAAAAAGGATGGAGAACTATAAGAGGCATTTATCTATTCCACTAGTCATTATTTAGTATGAATAAATAAGTATATACATATACACTTTTATATACGTATATATTGAAAGATTACAATATTTGAAATACGTTTAAAATATTTTTATATGACTACTAATGTCAGACTTTGAAATTAAACCTTTTATATAAGCAGGAATACTGAACATTATATGTCTGCTAACATATAATGCAGCTTAAATGTTTGTGAATTTTAGTACTCGACATATATAAACTGTATGAAGTAAACGATGCCCAAAAATAACCACACTGCATAAACTGTTTACTGATTATTCTCCTATTTCTGATTTATTACATCATAACTAATGTGTAGCCCGTAGCAACCAAACATCACAGAAAAACATAAAAGTGTATTAAAAACCTGAGAAAGTAATATTGGCACAATGCTGATTATAGATTTGCTAATATGTATATGATATGCATAAAAAACTATTTTAGCTTTGAAGTACTATAACTTCAAATCTAAAGAAATTACATTTTTGACAAATTAAATAAAAAATAATACTTTAAAGTGTGTGAAATTATCCATGATTAGACCAACCTTAAAGAAAGGACATTTGTTGATGAACATCCTTCTCCTGTGAATTTTTCAAAAACAAATTACTTACAAAACAAAACCAGGAATTTGGAGGTTACACTTCCCCAACCAAACGAAAAATTCTAGAGTATTTTAATTAATGCATACGATTGAGTTTTAGATAACAGGTTGTTGAATCCTACAACACCTCACTTTGGTTTTGAAAGTTGGTTATAGAGGTTACGTTAAACAATTAAATCTATCGAATGTTAATTTTCATTTAAATTGCTTAATAATTCTCTGACATTTTTGACTTCGTAATTGTAGCTCTTCAAAGTTTTGGTATTCAATAATGTACAGCTGCGGAAAAAAAAGGCTCACTTGCTCTTTATTTTGCCTTCGTTAGTCGTACAGTAAAGTTATATATAACATTCGTTTGCAGATAACGCGTACTTTAATTTAGTATTAATTTAATTTTCATCAGGGGCCGTCTTCATATTTAATTCTGCATCAACTTCGTTTTTCTCAATGGCAACCCCATATTTTGACTTTATTAAACGAAAGAAAACCTTCAAATTACCGTAAATATAAATTTTCACCAATTTTCTACGATAATTTCTGGAGATATTGCGAATTCATTTTTGCGCGTTTTTAAGAAACTTTCTGCAAATTGAAAAACGCTATTTGTAGGTTCCGAACTATTCGCCTTTCATTTATTTCGCTCGCGAGAATTAAAAGAAATTAATATTATTTTCAAGGAAAATATTGTTCCCATCTCTCTTAAAGTTTCTTGTACTGAGAATATCAAGGGTAGAATAGAATATTTAGTGTGTGGTCCAAATGACCCATGAGTTCATAACTTCCTTGGTTCGTACACATGATTTAAGGGGAAAATGCAAAATAACTGCTAAGGATTTTTAAAATCTTTGTAATTTTGAAATTGTTATTCAGTGTTTCCCTTGATGTTTCTCTTAGACAGCTGAAATGTTGGCAGGAGTTAGAGGCTGTTCCCTGCTCTTCTGACTACAAGCATGAATATTGCTCGACTCAGCTATGGTCGAACTTAAAGAATGATTTCATGATTGAAAATTTATTTGTTTGAATTTCATATAAAAAACGCAATTACTTTTTTGCCGACCCAATATTATCACTGTGTTTGTTATTTCACTTTCTTCATTTTATACTATCGCCTGCAATGTGCAATATTCTTAAGACTTTTGGCTGCATTTTAATTTATAGTTAGATGAATTTTTTTTACAGAAAAACGTGATTTTGAATGTTTGATAAAGTATGGGGAATTCCAAAGACCTAATGTTTCCGATATTAAAAAAGGTCACATTCATGCCTGGAAACTTGAGGATGTTAGTTTTTCAGAAATAGGACGTTATTAGAAGACATACATCCTCTGCATCTAATTCTATAGCTGGAAAATATTTTATTTGGGGGAATATGGTAGCGGACGCAACAATACACGCTTTATAGAATCCCCAACAAATTGTAAAAACCTCTAATTTGCTTCAAAATTTGATATTTTTAATACTGGTATCTTTTACTGTGTTTTTGCACAAAATAAATCTAATTTACATTTATTTCATGCAATTTTCAAAAAATTTTCACTTAATAAATTTATATATGGTCGCTTAACTCATGAAAATAACACATTTTATTTAATATAAATTAAACTACTGAGCGTAAAAATTTGAAATTTTGCACAGCCATGTAATATTAATTTCTGCATCTATTTCCATCGAAATTTGGCCAGGTCGCTATTCATAATTTTTTTGAATATTAATTTAATAATTCATAATTCATATTAATGATTTATTAAAAATCATAATAACATTAAATTATGTTTGGGTCGTTTAGTTCTAATAGTACGAATAAAAATCAGCTTCTTACTACCAATATTATATGAGATATGAATTGAAGTATGAAAAAATATTTTAACATAGAGGGTTTTCACTACGATTTTGGGTGCTCATAACTCACTCTTTTTCTGTCCAAATTTATTGAAAATTGGTGTCCGGGGTTAAAATGAGCTAAATTTCGAAATATGAAGTGAAATCTAGGGGGTTGCTAATGAGAAAAAAAAAGTTGGTGCGAATTTTAATATGTAGATGGCCCCTTATGCAATTTTTATGCATAGCAAATTAAAGTGTGCATCAATCGTAAACGATTGGTATCTGTAACTTTGCTGTGCGACGAACGACGGCCGAAAAATGTACAAGTGAGTCTTTTTTTTCCGCAGTTGTACACTCTGCATTTATTAAAATGTACTACTGTACTAATGTTATTTTGAATTAAGAATACTCTTATTACGTCTAAAGTTTTGTGAGTGTGTGTAAAAGATACTGCAACAATTCCATAGTCTGAATATTTGTACCATGATCTTTGAAAAATATCCACATAAATTAACGCTAAAATCTTAACTAAATTTGTTAAATGCCGGCATCATTAAAGATAATGAAACCTCTAATTAAGAGCAATTTGTATTTAAAAACATCTGCAGATTTGTATTCTTATTACGAGTGGAAAAACCTCTTATATATTAATATTGATCAAACAAAAGAGTTTTATGAACTACAGATAAAATAATGCACTTTCATCGTGTATTTATTTTCTTTGGTATTCGACTGACCTGGCGTCGAGTACAGATTTTACACTCTGGAGCCAAATCACCTCCTAGCCACTTATTTCTCAAATTATGAAGTAAAAAATGGTTTGTAAGTAGTGCATAGGTTTTAAGGGGATATTCTGGTTTAGAAGCCCTACTTTTAAGTGTTTCTTTGGATGCGATAAAAAAATTATTTTTTAGTATCCATATTTTTTATAAGTCTTTTATTCATATTTAAATGATACAAAACATGAATGATATAAGAAAAAAAATCAAATTTCAAAAAACTGCAGGCCTGCGAAGTGGGGTCTGATGAAAAAATGACTTGTCCTGGTGTGCAGGATATAAATCCTTCCAGTGACCTGAAACGGAAAACCATGAATAATCCTTAAAGAGGAAGGATGCAGTTATCGCACTGCGAGACATTTTTGGAAAAAAAAAAATTCAAAAAAAATACGTTTTGTTTTTTCCCTGTTTTTTTTTTGGTCGTTCGGAATTAAAAAATAAAAAAAAAACTCCTGATAGTGCGATACTATAATGTATAAAGCTCTGTATAAAATTTCAAGTGAATCGGTTGAATAAAACTTGAGATATCATGCACACCGTTTCTTGAAAAGTAGTTTCGAGAAAAACATGCGTTTAAAGTTTGAGGACTAGTCGCGTGCAGTCGGAGTCTTTTAACGGCGTGTTATGCTTACTTTTTATTAATCAGCTATCCCTGCTCCGTACAAAGTACCTTCTTCAACTTCAAATGTCATGTTTAGTGAAGCCCTTTCAGATGATCTAGCAGTTCTAGTTTCCTCGGAAGCCTCAGAAGCTTGTACCTCGGACCTGCTAATTCGGGCTTGACCACGTTTGTTGACGAACGCATGAGATTCTGGCCCAATTGTTATTCCCATTTCTGATAAAATCTTTAAAACTGGTAAAAATCCCTCATTAAATATACATACCGCAATGAAATTAACAATTTCAGTTGTATGGGTACTTGCATGAGTATGCTTGGGTGCGAAAGTCCAGATGAGCGAATTTAGAGACTCGTTAATATTCTGAGTTTCTGAGCCCAAGCACCTTTCCAGCAAGCTTTCTGAAGGCAAATCTATTCTTAAAGGGTTACACTATGAAAATATGCAAAAAAAAAATCGATTTTTTCGAATTTCTAAACCAGAATACCCCCTTAATAAAGCAGAATATCAGCAAGAAAAATATCCGACTTATTACAGCCAACAGCCAACATAGTAAATGTACGAAGCATTTGATACAGAAATATTATTTATGAATATAAGGAAAGAAACTAAACTATCAGACTTACTGGAACTAAGAGGTTTTTATTCATTTGTATGGAAAACAGCTCAAAATAAATAATGAAAAAACATATACCTTCATAATAATTATTATAAAATTTACTATTATTTATTTATGGTAAAAACAAAATAACTTTTAATATACGCTAAACAATCAGAAAAATCTGTATTTTATATAATTTAAGTAGTTGTGCAACCACAAGGTGAGAAAGTTTGTAGGTATTCGTATTTATCTTAACATATTTGTTTTCCACTCGCATAAAAATAAAATATTTCGTTATAACGGTAAAAAGTAATTCGCAATCATATTATAGTTCTAAAGAGGTGCAAATATAAGTATTGAATAGTAAAAATAAAGTCGATTGCATTTAATTATTAAAAATATATTGGATGATAAATTTTTACCAAGATAAGCATAAACAGTTAATTTGAATTTTGAGATGTTATTCTTTTTTTTTTTTTTTTTTTTTTTTTTTTTTAACAGAGCAGTTACGACACACTGCTAGTATCACAACTACGTATCTTAATATCTGTCAAGAAATACCCTATCAAAAATATCTTTAAGTATACCTATAGAGAAATATTGCATTACTTATGAGATGGGGTAAGTCAATATTTTGATTTATATGTCACCCAGCCATTTACCTTAATGCTATTGGAATATCGATGGTTTGGTTTATCTTCTTCCTTAAAGATTTAGGTAAGTGAACGTGAAATAAGATTACGGCTGGAGCAAAACAGCAAAAATGCATATCAATATGTCTTTTCCTTTTTGTTTCGAAAGAAAATGCTTATTATATACAAAACATTGCTTTTTTATATTTATTATTATAAATCTTATATTCTGCATGAGTAAAGTTGGAATTTTTCACTTTATTTAAAGCCCTTAACAAGGTTATTTCAATAAATCTACAAATCATCTTTTATTGACTGTATTAAATAGAGATAAAATGTATTCCATCTTAATGGAATATATATATATATATATATATATAGTATATATATTCTATCAAGATAGCTATTGAGATTCAATTAAGATATATACGTATATATATATATATATATATATATCTGCCATGTGGATGCTACGTTGATTCGTAAGTAATGCCTTTTACTAAATGTATATATATATATATATATGTGGATAATAATTAGTTCTGCTGTGGCAACACCACTGAACGAACTATGACTTCAACTCCCGCCAGTTGTTCCCCCGCCAAAGAACACTCTAGACGGAGAACGAGACTGGGCAGACGTTCGATGTTAAAAGAGCAGAATAGCTCTCTTGATGTTATTTTTATTTTTATTTCTACCTCTCAATGTTTTAAATGTTAGTGTCGTCGTTGTATTAAAGTTTCGTCTCATTAAATGTTTAAAAATATTAACGTCTATTTCATTTGGAGCGCTAACTCCATCCTACATGGGGGCTCGCCGTTCGAATCCGCACATCCCCTAGATACAGTACCGGAACTAAAAAAGTTAATACATTTCTTGTAATATTTATTGTTCTTGTGATTTATATGTCAGCGAAATTAAAAGTGATGTGCTACAGAGGATAATATTTTCATGGAATGCCGAAACAAGAACAGAAACACAAACTGTAAGTACATTCTAATCATATTCTAATTACTTGATGCATACGTTGATGCTTGTTCAAGAAAATGTCGATGATTAATGAAATGCTCATCTCATTCAAGATATAAGAAAACTGAGGAAATATTTCAACGTTATTTTGATGCAAGAATTTTTTAATTGATGCGAAATTCTTTTTTTGATGCGACTTTCACGTTGACTTTATTACTTCTGTTTTCTTGGCTTTCTACTTTGATGAATTTATTTGATGATTTCGACGAATAATTTGATGATTTGATGAATATTTTGATGCGTAATTTGAAAGATTGGTAATTAGAAGTTTGATTGAATTATATACCTTCGTTTTCTTGAACAGCAACATTTGAAGAACACGTATTTCGTATACATTTTGATTTGTTGTGAATTGAATACAGTTTTGAAACATATTATATTGTTATTCTGATGCATATTTTTGAGAACAGTCTCTATATTCTTTTAATGAGATTTAAATGCCTTAATGTGAAGAAAATGTTTGATACTGAAATTCTATTTTAAATTCCGAAGTGTTTGAGTTTTGATCTTGGTTTTGCATATCTGTGTACAGTAACTATTTGAATATATATAATCATGTCTACTCTCAGCGATTACCCCAATATCGCAAAATCGTTAAAAATTGGTAGTACGAGTCAAATAAAGGTTTTACATCGCTTAATTTTTGGTACAGACGGCGATAGACAAAATCGCGCGAGATTACGCAAATTTACAGGTTTCCCACAGCCATTCGAGTTAGAAGAAACGAAACAAAATGTACTTAAAGAGTTTTCACTTAAAGACCTAATTTCTATTTCCAATTTACTTCATTTAGAATTCTCAACTGACCCAGATAAGTGTGCTAACACCATTCTTACGAGTCTTAATGATTTATCGTTATTAAAAGCAGATTATTCCGATCTTTCGGAAAGCGAAGTCAATGATTCACATCCGGTTGACAGTTCATCTCAAACAAATAACGTCGTGGGTGAAAATAGTACTCCCTCCCCACCCACCCCTGACGCAAAAGAATTTTCGGATAAGCAACAGACACAGATTCCTTTTAGTGAATCAGCTCAGAATTTATTGCCTTCAGTCGAAACTACGAGTTCCTCTTTCCAATTATTTAGTCTCAAAGACGTTGTTGATTTAATAAAACCTTTTTCGTCTCGCGATAATTATAGCATTGAGAATTTCATATCCGACGTTGAAGAAATTTTTTATTTGTACCAAATAAACAATCCAATTCACCAAATTACTTTTGTTAGGAAATGTTTGACTGGTCCTGCTCAAACCTTAATTAGGTCTATTCGTGGAATCACAAATTGGGAACAATTGAAGCACCATTTGCTAGAGGAATTTTCTGACAAAATTAACAGCATTCAGTTACATCAATTAATGGAATCTCGACGTATGAAACCGTTTGAAACCCTACAAGAATATTTCTTAGCTATGAGAGATTTGGCACACAAAGGATCTCTTGATGATCCCTCCCTGATTGAATATGTTATAAATGGAATTCCAGATTCATCACACAATAAAATTTTCCTTTACGGTTGTAAATCCATCCCAGAATTCAAGGAAAAATTAAAGATTTATGAAAAAATCTTTAACAGTTCTCAACATTTCAGACAAAATAATCAGAAAAAATTCGATGATACCAACCTTAATGTGAAACTCGACAATAAACGTAACCCAAATACACAACCAGTATGTTATTCTTGTGGCTTGAAGGGTCATAAAAGCAACCAATGTTTGAATAAGTCACATGGTAAACAATGCTATGGATGTAAAAATTTTGGTCATGTTCATGCTAATTGTCCCAAAAGTTCTCGAAATTCGAAACCAAAACCTGAATCTCAAAAACCTACTCCTGATAAAACTGTTAATGTGGTATCTCCTCAAACTTCATCGAAAAATCCCATGCATGTTGACATTCAACTTGCAGGAATTCAATTGACAGCACTCTGTGACACTGGGTCACAAGCAACCCTTATTAATGAGAAAACACATCGAAGAATCGGTTCGCCACCATTACATTCCAACACCATTCCCTTTTCAGGAATTGGCCGAAACGAAGTTCATAGCCTCGGGTTTTTCCAGGATTCCATCGAAATTCAAAAGATTACTTTACCTGCTAAAATACATGTTCTAAAAGATGACTTGATCCCTTTTGATGTGATTATCGGAAGCGACTTTTTGCAGCAAACCCAATTTACATTTGATAAAGACGGTATTCATTTATGCGGTACCCTTGATGATAACATTTTCGTTAATATTGCTAATATTTCTAATGACCAAACTTTTCCATTTGATCTTTCACACATTTTGAATTCTGAAATTCGTGAGGAAGTTCAAAATATCGTTACTTCCTACAAACCCCATAAAGTTAAAGACACTGAAATTCAGATGACTATTTTATTACAAGATGAAATACCCGTAGCACAACACTCTCGAAAACTCCCTTTTGCTGAACAGAAAATTGTGGAAAAACAAATTCAAGATTGGTTAAATAATGGAATTATTAAACAAAGTTGCTCTGATTACGCCGCCCCGATTGTTCTATGTAAGAAAAAAACTGGAGATTACAGACTTTGTGTTGATTACCGCAGGCTTAATAGAAAAATGATAAAAGATAAATTTCCCTTACCACTCATAGAAGAAGCCTTAGATAAACTTGGAACATCTCGGGTTTTCACTACACTTGACCTTAAAAATGGTTTCTTTCATGTACCTATGGACCCTAACAGCACTAAATATACTTCTTTCGTAACTCATGAAGGCCAGTACGAATTTTTACGAGTTCCATTTGGATTATCCAACAGCCCTAGTGTTTTTCAACGATATGTTTATACAGTTTTTAGAGATCTCATTCGCGATAACATTCTTATTGTTTACATGGACGATCTTCTCATACCATCTAATGACGAAGTCGAAGGCCTACAAAAATTGCGCCTAGTTCTCCAAACAGCTGCAGATTATGGCCTCGAATTGAACTTAAAAAAGTGCCAATTTTTACAACGAAAGATAGAATTCCTTGGTTATATTATCGAAAACGGAGTAGTTAAACCGTCACTTACCAAGACACAGGCAGTTCAAAAATTCCCACAACCTCAAAACCCTAAACAAGTTCAAAGTTTTCTTGGACTAACAAGTTACTTCAGAAAGTTTATTCCAAATTATGCGCTGATTGCTAGACCATTAAGTGACCTCCTTCGGGATAATGTAGAATTTAATTTTGGCCCTGAACAAATAGCAGCTTTTCAACACCTGAAAAACATTCTTTCACAAAACCCAGTTCTTCATGTTTATCAACAAGGATACCCATTAGAACTCCACACTGATGCAAGCTCCTTAGGTTTTGGCGCTGTGCTCTTACAAAAATCAGATGATGGACAGTTTCATCCTATTCATTATTTTAGCCGTAAAACTACAGTTCAACAAGAAAAATATCACAGTTACGAACTGGAAGTTCTCGCCGTCGTTGAGGCGCTAAAGAAATTTCGCACCTACTTGCTAGGTACAAAATTTAAAATTATCACAGATTGCGATGCTTTCCAAAAAACGATGCACAAAAAAGATCTACCAGCTAAAATTGCTCGATGGGCATTGATGTTAGAGGACTTTGATTATGAAGTTTGTCATCGATCCGGTAGACAGATGAAACATGTTGACGCTTTAAGTCGTAACCCCATTCTTGTTATTACCACAAATGATATCACTCAAAAGGTGAAAAATGCCCAAGATCAAGATGAATTTATAACTCAAATTAAATCTATGCTCGAATCTACACCTTCCGATGAATATTTAGTTAAAAACGGCATTCTTTATAAACTTCATAAGGATACCGAGCTTTTAGTAGTCCCACAAATGATGCAGAAAGAAATCGTGCTAAACGCCCATTCACAAGGTCATTTTGCCTCACAAAAAACCGAATCAATTGCTTCTCGTGAATTTTACATCCCTCAACTTAAGAAATTGGTTCAAGAAATTATTTCAAATTGTATTCCTTGCATTCTCTCCTCGCGAAAATCTGGAAAACAAGAAGGATTGCTTCACCCAATTCCAAAAGGTGATGCACCTCTTGAATGTTACCATTGCGACTTTTTAGGACCTTTACCATCGACAAAAAAATGTTATAAATATATTTTTACAGTAATTGATGCCTTTTCGAAATCTATCCCGTGGATCTATCCCGTGAAATCAACCTCTACGAAAGATGCCTTGGACAAACTATCCTTGCAACAAACTACATTTGGCAACCCTTCAAAAATCATCACAGACAAAGGTAGCGCATTCACATCTTCAGAATTTCAAAGCTACTGCCAGGAACAGTATATTGAACACATTTCAATTACGACAGGTGTACCACGTGGAAACGGTCAGGTTGAACGCATTCATGGCACAATTATCCCCGTTTTAACTAAGTTAGCTATAGATGAACCTGACAAATGGTTTAAATACGTCCCGCGATTGCAACGTATCTTAAATAGTACCACCACACGCAGTACAAAATTCACACCTTTCGAACTTTTAATTGGTGTTCAAATGAAACAACAGGAGGACCTACAGATTAAACAACTTCTTGACGAGGAACACCAGCAAAGAATTATTGATGACAAAGAAACGTTACGTATCGAAGCTAAACGAAATATCCTCCGTTTACAGGAAGAAAATATACGACAGTATAACAAACGACGTAAACCAGCCTGTAAATACAAGATTGGTGACAAAGTGGCAATACAACGAACTCAGTTTGGAACTGGACTAAAGCTGCGACCCAAGTTCTTCGGACCCTATGAGATCACAAAAATCAACCCCAACGATCGTTACGAAGTTCGGAAGTTAGGACATCATGAAGGTCCCACCGTAACGTCAACTGCAGCAGATAAAATGAAACAGTGGTGCAGCAACTGAACACCCAATCTTATTATGCTTTGTTTTTCAACTTTACTTTCTCCCTTTTTCTGCTTGTTTTTCTTTTATCTTTTCAGATCTTTTGCTTTTTCAACCCAGCCGCGGACGTCTGTAACCTCAGGACGGCCGTGTGGATAATAATTAGTTCTGCTGTGGCAACACCACTGAACGAACTATGACTTCAACTCCCGCCAGTTGTTCCCCCGCCAAAGAACACTCTAGACGGAGAACGAGACTGGGCAGACGTTCGATGTTAAAAGAGCAGAATAGCTCTCTTGATGTTATTTTTATTTTTATTTCTACCTCTCAATGTTTTAAATGTTAGTGTCGTCGTTGTATTAAAGTTTCGTCTCATTAAATGTTTAAAAATATTAACGTCTATTTCATTTGGAGCGCTAACTCCATCCTACATATATATATATATATATATCTGCAAGAGCGCATTTATAGTTTTTTATAATTTTCCTAGTTACTACTTTCAGTTACTCCTTTTCAATCAGCATCTATGATTTATCTATATTCATTATCAATGCTTTGTAAAATACAGCTGCCTATTTAGACTATCTCCATTCTATTTTTATTTAATTTCCCAACTTTATCTGCAATAACGTTTAAATTACTTCTGCTTAGTGTTATGGTATTGCTGCTGCTGTTGTTGTTAATTTTTATTATTATTATTTTTTCAAATTGTGGTTTCTCTTTCTTGCTTCTAGCTGTTATCTTTTTAATGCGAGGCATGTCTTTTTTGGAGTATATATTGTGTTTTACTTATTATATATATATATAGATGTGTGTGTGTGTGTGTGTGTATTTCTTATTCGTTTTAATATATTTAAGTTAAATAAAGAAGGGGTATTCATGTGTGAAACGTCATATGCATATTTTATAGCTGCATTTATTATTAAAAATGTTAAATACGGTATTTAATTTGTGTCGCAAATAAAAATTACGCTTTAAGAAATAAATGATGCTTGATGTTTAACTTTATTCCCCCAAAATATTACATCAAATTTTAAAAAAATTAAGCAAGTAGAAGACGGCATGTATAGCATGCCGACATCAGTGCTGGAATGAGCAACGCAAAAGTCTGCTCTGTTTACATACAAAAAAGTTGTGGTGGGGCGGGTGTATTGAGGAATCTGTAATTTGTGCTTTCCGAAGCCGGTCTTCTATTTTAATTTTTGTTTTGGTGATATTATACGTTGTTTCTAATGCTTATGTATTACCTTCTACACCAAGCTACTTTTTTGAGTTTATTATTAAGCTGTTCTTTGTGTATAGTACCTTCTTTAGGGGGAGAACACTTATAATTTCTCGAATTCATGGCTCACTTTTAATATCCCTGGAGATAAAAATAAAGTTTTTTCCCCCCCAGAGTTTAGATTTACCAAGCTTTTGGACAAGCTTGGATTTAATAATGCACACTATATTTTGTAATCTCGAGGTATTAAATTGAGTCAATGTTGGGCACTAGTGTGCTTTATCGGCAGATGATAATGAATCTCCAAGCAATCGAGATATATGGAAAAACACTAAAAATACTGGTATTAAACTTTAAAATAAATAAAATTGTTTTCTGTTTCTTCACAAAGTTTTTATTTATTTTAATCGAGATATATTTCGAAGATGTAGTAAAGTTTAGCGAAAACCCTTACCCCCTCAAGCATCTGCGATCCTGGAATAATCCTTACATTGCCAAGCAACTTTATTTGCCTATATCCACAAATACACAATATTTTTACTTGCCAATGTACAAAGCCTTTATTAATTTCTCACAATAGTGTTTTTTTTTTCTTCAAATAATGCTGAACTTTCTACATGGTGTTTAAAACACAGACTTAGCTACTCAATTGAACTGTGAGTAAAAAAAAAAATATTACGCTGTTATGTTTTAGAGTATAGGGAAGCCACCAAAGGTATTAGATGCATTAAATAAATGTGTGGCACCTCGAGAAATTTCTCTACAATTTAAGTAAATTATGAGGATTCCGAAATTTTATCGATCTCACTGCAGCCATAAATAGGCTCAGTCATCTTGTACAACCCAAGGAAAGCATTAATGTATGGGATTTCAGCTGAAACTCTCAATAAATATGTAAAATTTACGACCAATTCTTGAATTTTTTATCACTTTTTTTAACGTTATTAAGTAAGTTATACTATGAAGTTTACAAAGATTTTGAAACATTGCGCAGCGCAAGCAGGCTTTTTATTTTTTTTTTCGTTCAGGGAATACGTCAAGGTACATGTACCATTACAGGACTACTGAGAAACATGACCAACCTTGAAATACAAAGTGTTAGCAAGTGGGTTCGGTAAGCCATTATTACAGAATGGATGCTAATGTGGCATGAACAATTGTCTTACACCTGTACACTTAAAACTGAACTCTCGAATTCATGGAAACGGAAAAAAAAATCCACAGCTACTAGGTTGAATTTTTTTCTAATGAGGGACACTTGCCGTTTATAGGAACTAGCCACTAAGAAGGCCGTAATATAGGTCTTTTAATTATGGACACTAATACGTTGACCAACACTCCTATGAATGACAGAAGATATCATACTCAAGCCCATTCTGAGAACCGGACCCGTAGTATACTACTATGATTCTTCAGCCACAAAAACATTCGCGAGGCTGAGTTGTAATATAAAAATTCAAACTACAGAAATACTTGTGAGAATGAATTACGATTTTTTTTTATGTAAAATTAATTTCCAATATGTAAAAATTGTATTCTGAATTAAAGTTATTTTTTCTGGTGTACAAAATTAGAATACTTAGTCAGTGGTAAAAAGGATCAGTGACACTGATCCGTATACATGATTTTAAAAAAATGCAAAATGAAAGAAATTATATTTGCAATATGTGTGTCGCTTTCCGTTAAGGGCTGAAAAAAAAATTATTACTTACTATACATGAAATACATACATTAAATACATGAAATTTTATGACAGGCATTGGAAAATTAGATGATATGTATTGTAGAACTATGTGAGGAGAGTTGAAAAAAGGGGTTGGGTTCCGACGGACCAACAAATTTTGTATTTTACTGGTCTGTTATATATTTAAAAGTTCTCGAACCAGCAGACTATTGTCAATTTCGAGTCCTGCTTTTTGTTAGTTTGTAGATTAGCATTATATTAGAAAATAATCAGATACCGTCTACGGTTTATCACATGTATGATAAAGAAATATTTATATGCTATAATAAAATGAAAAAGGAATGGAAGGTTTGAAAATTTTTACGCAATTTAAAGTTATCGTAATGATGTTAGAAAATAAATTTAAAAAAAAAAAAGAAAAGAAACATCGTGGAAGATTAAGTTTCCTGTGGCAAACTCTTTTAAAACGTAGAACTTCGAATTTAGTACTACAAGGAAGTTCCTAATCTTTCGGGTTAGACTGAAGAAAAATAATGTGTTTCATTTTAACAACAATTTGCAGCTTTACTAATAAAATGTTTCATTATAGCATTGAATTATCTTTTTCTTCAGTTACACTTTTAAGATAGCGTAAACATATCATGTAATGGCAGCTATTTCTCCATGGGGTTCGAAACATCATAGAACTGGAGGAACGACCGAATACTATAGGAACTGGAGAAATACGTTTATTCATATACATTTATTCTTTTTTAATAAAGGAAAATTAGGACTTACATATGTTAACAAACTAGATGAAATAATCATGTATAAAATAGTTTGTAACCTTATTCTTAAAATGCATACCTAATTTAGAAAGCATAACTTTAATAATTACATCGCGTAATATTATAAAAATATGCGAGTTGAAACGCTCATTACTGATATTAATATGTAATCTTCATTCTGATTACAACACAAAAAGCCATTTAAATCCCTTCTTTGGTTTCAATTGAAAATTATAAGGTGTAAACGCTTGAAATACATTTTGCAAAAGCTGATCAGAGCTCTTCACATTTGTTAATTTATTATTTTAAGCCTAGTAGCATTTATCATTGTTACTTAAGCTTTTAATAAAAATGTATGTATAATCAAATATGTCAGCGCATATACACATACAATAAAATATTAACATTTTCGTTTTCTTAGAATTCATACCTAATTACAACTACAATAAAAGCTTTGGCTTACTTTATTCATTTGATAATTATAGTTTTTGTATTCGCAATGTGTGGTGGATTATTTGATTTTGGTTAAAATTTGAGGAAAACTAAAGCCGAAGATGATCGTACAGTGGTATTATGCCGCGCATAACCTGCCTGGCAAGTACTCCTAGTATTACGCTGAAAAACTGAAAAATGATTGACATACACCAAAACACTAAAAAAAACTAAAGACTCTATGAATTGCAACTAAATACCATTTATTCTTAGTCATTCCACTAATATTAATTAACAGACGATAATGACATAATTTTAAACTTAAATATGTCTGGGGGAGATGTGGTTTTGGAGGATAAGGGGTATCCACAAAAGTTTCGAAAACACAAATAATAAATAGATTACTGGGAATATTCACCATTATGATGAGGTAGCCGTCTTTACACAAGACACGATCGACGCGTGCCTTATTGGAACCGCTGTCTTTCTCTTAAGCCATCATCTGGCCTCTGATTCCATGTTTCTTTTGAACACAACTTGATCATATTGATTCGAAGCACACACTCATTTTTTAAGTCCGTTCACACCTTTTTCAAACTCTCTTCTCCTTCTTTTTTCTCTAGCACACTCGTTCTGTCGTCTTTTTTTCTTCTCCCACGGGGTTGTTTCCTCTTTTCTTACCCCCTCTTACATCATTGGCTGGAGTTTCTGATTTGTTCGTATCGGGGAATTAATGCATCCTCTCGTCGAATCCCAGACATGTAGGTGGATCATTCGGGAATATACCCCGCCAAATTTGCATATCATTTTCGGCCATAAATATTTTCGGCCATAAATATTTTAACGTTGACAGTTCATTGTGCTATAGTGTCCAGACTGTCCATTGCCTGGCGCCTCTTCTAATTTACGGTCTACTTGTGTGGTCTTCCCATGGGAACCGTCTCAAAATTATATTTTACTGCTGTTTCACTTCACCACATCTCTCCCCCGTGTACATAAAAAAAACAAGAAAAAAAAAATATTCAATGTCCACAGTTACTAGTTCATTACACGTAGCTACACATGTGCTACGTTTTAAAATCTGGCACTTGTCCTGTATAGTCCATGCGATATAGTCCATCATACGTAGCAAATTATGTGCTACGTTCTACAGTGTAGTAGTTGGAGTTTAGTCCATATGGTCCGTCACGCGTAGCTACACACGGCAAAAGTCTCAGTTGTGATACATTTGTTCACGTGAACATTTTCGTTCTCCTTTGCGGCTTTGTTTTGTCAGATTTTGTTAAATCTGGCAGTATCGATAATGTTTCCGAACCACTTTGCATTAATAACATTAATGAGTTACCTTTGTATCTTGTTTCTCAATTTCTTCAAAATAATATATTGTACACCAATGGGGTTGTACACACATTATTATGTTTGATCACACATTCTGTACCAACATGTACCATATTTATATTATTAGAGATGGATATATATATATTAAGAATAACATACAATATCCTGTGTGTCTATTACTTGTTACACATATATATATTTATCTGCATATCATAAAAAATACTCTTCTCCCTTCCCTTTTTTTTTTTTTTATTTATTATTATTATTTTTTTTTTTTTTTTTTTGTTGCTCAGACAGGGGATTCATTCCTATATTGCACACCCTTTTATTTATACGGTACACCTCACGTACCACTGTTCCAAAATATCTAGCCATAATCATCGATGCGTTCTTATTTACTCATTCAATTTATTTCTAAATTCCCACGTTTGTACCTGTAAAAGAGTTTCACTGCTAAACCCGTGCGTTCTGGAACTACCCTCTCTCCTCTTGTATTCCTTTTAAGCAGATCCTTCCGGCTGCGAAACTGTTTGTCGCTTGACAATCGGAACTCATGGTTGAAATTTCCGGTTTTTCACTGCGTATAATACATCCGCGCGTTTGGAAAAGGGGGAAACTGCAGCTCGACGACTCAACTCGTGCTGTAGGCAACCGGTTTATCTCCTGCGCCGGGAGTGACTCGGCACCTTTTTCGCCTGTGTTTTTTTTTAGGATGTCAACGTCGTGTAGAGGTAAGTGATTGTTATTTAATTATTTTGTTAATGAAAGCTTATGCCGCCCTATTAACTGTAATTTTGTAAAGAGAAACAAACTTAACGTTACTATTCTTACGTTTTATTTTGTATAGCGCCGATCTGCATGTCAAGTGCGGTCTGATAGGTTATTATTCTGTGAACTCCCTATGTTTACTTTAAAATAAATAGTCTTCTATTATTCTAGAGCGCGTCTTACTCATCGTGGTTATTGCCTGCAATTGCCCGATAAGTACCAAAATCCAAGGGGAAATCTGCAGCTTTCCGTCCCAGGTACTCTGGTGACGCAACTCAATAATTTTATTCTAACTTGTATTAATTAAAATTTTTAGTAAAATTACTGTACTATGTATTTGTCTCTCCTATAGTTGTATGTCCGGTATTTATTTATATGCATATTTTTGTCTTTTCATGTTGCCCTTCTCTTGCATCCTATGCGTGACATCCGAACGAGCGACTCTCCGCAAATCCGAACGAACGACTCGCCCCCATGGGAATGGCTCCCTGCCGGTTTGTTTACCAACAGCAAAAGCCAAACGACAACACCAGCTGATGCCTTGCTAACTTGTGTTTTACTTTTTATTTATTTTATTTTATTTATTTATTTATTTATTTATTTATTTTTTTTTAACATACGTATGTGTGTGCCTGTTATCTGATTGCTTGCTATTATTATCAACATTATTATATTTTGTCCGTCTCTTTTTTTTTTTTTTTTTTTTTGTTGTTAACATTTCCTTCATTTTCAGCTTAGCTTTTCTGCAGTGCACAAGGTTACACGGGATATCCCTTTTGATTATATATATATCATGTCATTATTATTATAATTCTTATTATTATTACTGTTATGATTAGCTAAATTCAATTGCCTTCCAGGTCGCGTTTTTCTCTTTTTTCCTATCAGTTTTGTAATTCTCGTTTTCGTTATCCTTTCACAGAAATTCCAATCTTTTCATCTATTTACGCAATTGAACTTGAACATCAAGCATCATGAAAAGCGACCTTCTGGACCTCACAACTCGGCTACTGGTAAGAACCCCTTTTTTTTTTTTTTTTTTTTTTTTTTTAATTTTTGTTCTTTTCTTATGTTTGTGCTGTTTCTCGCCCCTTCTGGGAGCGGTTGCGTAACCAATAACCATGGGTGGGGGTTTTTGACTCGTCAGAGTCTGTTTCTTGTGTCTGGGGTTTTACCCGAAAAATGAGGTTTTTGTGCACTTTTTTTGATTCTACATGAGGTTTATTCACTTCTTTAAGTAACAAATTATTATTACGCAATAGTTTCATTACCCTATAAGGGCCGGTAAAAATGGGGTCAAATTTACACTTCTTGTGCATATTTCTCATGTATACCAAATCCCCTATGTGGATTGGAGTATGTTTAGCGGGTTTTTCTAAGTTCTGCGGTTTAGCCGCTTTTTCTTGAAATATCCAGGCCTGTTGTCTGTTATTTAAATTCTGCTTAATTAATTTGTCCACAAATATTTGTATTTCCTCTTGGGACCATCTTGATTCGAAAATATTTTGTCCCTGTACGTCAGTTGTATTGTCCAGGGGTATTTTAATGTCACGACCCAGAAATAGTAACGCCGGCGGGAAATTCGTCGCCCTGTGTTTAGAGGCGTTGTAATAGAGCTGCGCCCATACACTTGCATCTTCCCATTCAAAAGTGTTCTCTGCTATGCATCGAATACACTGCTGAAGCGTGCCTTGTGCTCGCTCTACCGTCCCATTCGATTGTGGGTGGTAGATCGACGAAAAACGACTCTCTATATTGAGAGATTTTAAAAAACTCCTTAATTCCTTTGATCTAAACTGAGGTCCGTTATCCGATATAATCGTATCTGGAAGCCCAAAACGAGAAAAATAACTTTGTAAACATTGAACTATTTGATCCGCAGTGATTTTTCTACATGGAAATAATTCTATATACCTTGAGAAACTGTCAATTACGGAAAAAAAAAAGCAATTGCCTCTGACACTGCGAGGCAGCTTCCCAACAATATCTATATGTAGACACTTTCCGGGCAGTATTGCTCGGTCCATTTTTTGTCTCGCCGTAGCGGGAATGTGCCTGTTTTTGAATCGTGCACATCTGTGACAGTTATCGATAAACGTCTTTACGTCATCAAATAAGTTGCCCCAAGTATAAAACTTTTTTATGAAATCGATCGTTTTTTGTCTGCCGAAATGTGTTGCGTGTGCAATTTTGATCACGGACTGTTTTAAAGCCTGAGGGATCACAATTACATCTATTCCTGCCCTCTCTCGCGTGGCTTTTTCCCTATAACGAAGAATTCCATGTGCATCGAGATAGTAATTTTTGAACTTAGGACTTTTAGGGGTTTTTTCGCGGACGTGTGGTATTATTTTGTTCAATAATTCATCGTTCTGCTGTGCCTGTTTAATTTTTTCGGTCGTTAAATCCTTCTTCCCTTCGAAGATTTGTGCCGTTATGTTATTTACCTGTTCTTCTTGTAAGATGTATCGGGACAAATAATCCGCGGGGTTTTCCTCACCCTTTATATGTTGAAATTTAAACGCAAATTCACTTAAAAATAATAGCCACCTTGCAGTGATATCGGATTGCTGCGTTAGATCTAAATGGTATTTCAATGATTTCGCGTCACTAATTAATACAAATTCATGGTTCCATAAATAATTGCGAAAATGTCTCACCGCTTCATAAATTGCCATTAGTTCCAGTTTAAGAGATGAGTATCGTTTTTCCGCATTTTTTAAAATTCTGCTAAAAAATTTGACTGGTGTTCTGCCTTCTGGCCGATCCTGCATTAAAATACCATTAATGGCCGTGTTGGATGCATCGGTTGCTAACAGGAATGGTTTTGCAAAATCAATTTTGGTAATTCTTGGTTTTTCTAAAATGATCTGTTGTATGTTCGCGAAACTAGTCTGACACTCTTCCGACCATTCAAATTTTTTGGTCTTTCTTGTGAGCTGCACAATCGGTGCAATAATTTGGGAATATTGTGGAATAATCGTTCTGAAGTAATTTGTCATCCCTAAAAATGATTGAATCTCTTTAACTGACTTAGGTGTTTTAAATTTTGTGATTTTCACGATGTTTTTTGGGTCTGGGGAAATCCCTACTTCGTCCACTTGGAATCCTAAACATGTGATATTTTTTCGGGCTATTTTGATTTTTGACGGGTCCAATGTTAAATTAAACTCTTTGAGCTTTTGGAATATTAAAGTCATTTTTTTTCGTAATTCTTCGAGGGAATTAGCTGGTATGATTATATCGTCTAGGTAGAAATTTATCTTCGTTTCTCTCATACCCCCCAGCACCGTATTCATGAGTTGGGTGAAGTAACTGGCGCTGTTACGCAAGCCAAAGGGTAGTCTCGTGTGTCTAAAATTTCCTCGGTGGGTAATTATTGCACATTTCTCTCGCTCTGCCTCCGGTAATGCTATTTGAAAAAACGCAGATTTAAGATCCATAGTCGTGTACCATTTGAATCCGGCAACTTCTTGTAAGATATCTTCAATATGTGGGATATATGTTTTATAAGGTTCAGTGATGTTATTTAATAATCGAAAATCTGTCGCCATTCGGTATTTAGGGGTTTTATTTTCCTCACTCGTTTGTTTTTTAACGAAGATTATTGGGAACGCGTAACCCCCGTCGGATGGTTCGAGTATACCCGCTTCTAATAGCTCGTCTATTTCGCGGTCTGCGAGCGTTTTCATGTTTTGCGGTATTGGGTACGGTCTACATTGGATAGGGTAATTGTGGGCTAATTTGATTTGCGGTTTCACAGCGTCTGTCACTCCTAATGTTTTATAAGAGGTAGAGAATACCTGATAGTTTTCTTGTAGCATTTTTTTAAATATACGCTGTTGGTCTTCCGGTAAATGATCTAAATCAAAAGTCGCCTCTTCGAATTCCTTTTTTCTCAAGTTTAGGATATTGTCCCTATCATTAGTTGTTTGTGCACAATAATTCATTCCTACTTCTGTACCTTGTGATGACTCCCGTATCTGCCGAACGTTCTGCGGTTCTATGATTTTCGCGACTTTCATGTTTTTTTGTAAATGTTTCGTGGTGTTGGTGTTATTTTCGAAAATCATTTGTAACGACTTATCTGTTTTTTGTTGGATGATGCATATCTGTTCCTTTTGGAATTTGGGTATCACTTGAATGTTGCTTTCATTTTGTTGCTTTTCAATAGGTCGATCTGTTTTTAAATTTACTATTTTTGTGTCCGCGGGTGGAATCAGTACTTTCCGTGCTATTCGAATGCAATTATTAATCTCCTCCGTCTTATCATTTTCTTCCCTTAGCTCCGTATTTTTGGTCTCTGATTTATTAATTGGAATTTCTTCATTATTTATTGTTATGCTATTTTGTTTCGTATTTAAAATTACTTTATTATTAATCATGAAGTCGTAACCTAGTATGATTGGGTATTGTGGGTTCATTGTGAAGTTTGCCACGAAAAAGGTGTTATTGCATTTTTTATGCCCTATTTTAAATGAAAACTTCACGGCTTTTAGAAAAGGTACAGTTTGTTGTGTCACAGATTTTATTGTTACCTGTCTGGAAATAAAGTTTATTTTTATTTTACTTTTTATTCCTTCAAATATTTCGTTATTTATTAAACTAATTCCTGCTCCTGAATCAATGAGTGCAGCATATTCTTCATCCCCAATGTTAAGCGTTACTAGTGGTAATTTAATTACATTTTGCTCGTTGTCACTCACCGACATTATATACCTATGGTTCTCTTGTTGTTTGCGTTTATTATCATTTATTTCTTTCGTACTATTTTGTGCCTCTATCATTTGATTTTTATTTTTGTTTTTATGGTCAATATGTACTTTGGTAGCCTCGAGTTTCGTTCTATGGGATCCCAACCTCTGATTATTATTTATCTGTTGCCTCTGGGACCCCTGTATGAGTTTAAATTCTTATAGTTCCTGTTTCCATTGTTGTTCGTTCTGCGGACATTTGGTTGCTGTCGACCGTCCGCGGGAATTCTTTCCCAGCATGTCTGAGCGGAGTGGTTCGACTTTCCGCATATTTGGCAGATAATTGCAACTTGTTTATAACTACTATTATGTTGATTAACTGGTTGCCTTCTATTTCGGGGATTGAACCAGCAGTCTGTGTCTGTGTGATTTTGTTTTTTACAAAAAGAGCATGATTTCAATGGATTGGATTTTTTATTCACTTGAGAAATCTCGAGTGCCTAATTTTATCCTCAAACTGTTTTATTTTATCTTTTAACTGCGCGATTTCTAAGTCCTTCAATAGACCAGTAACGTCTGATTTTTGTACGTCAATATTGTTTATGTCTTCTTCTTCATTAAAAATTCTCTCCAGTCTGATTGCCAACTCAACCGCCTCGTCAAAGTGTTTTACGTTTTCTTTTAAAATTTCTCTTCTAATTTCCGGACGTACCGCTTCCGTGAATTTCGCGAGCATGATGTGGTTCTTTATTTTATCTGTTTCCTCTGACGGCTTATCGATCCCTAAAAATGCTTCAGTCTTTTCAGAGATTATGTCCCTTAGTTGTATAATCGATGTTTTCGGGGTTTGCCTAATTGCATTAAATTCCGCGTGAACTTCCGAAGCTGATTTTATTTCCCTAAATCTTTGGAGAATCGCTTTTTTCAGGTATTCGTAATTGTTTCCGTCTTTCGTCTCTTTTAGGCCTAGTATAAATGCTTTTGCCTTACCTTTGAGGCATGTCTTTAAAATTATGCCTTTCTGCTCATTTGACCAATCGGTGAGAGCAGCTACGTTTTCAAATTCGCTGAAAAATTGCTTTGGGTTCTCGAGACTATCGGCCGAATATCGGGGCAATAGAGGGATTAGTCCCGTGTCTGGCGTTTTGTTATGCTGGCTTTGTGCCGAACTTTGGGTATTTCGATTCCTAAGAGACTCTGGCGACTCCTGTCTAACTCTGGGACGACCCATTTTTTTTTTTTCTTTTCTTTTTTTTTTTTTTTACTTTAAATATTTACAGATACTATTTTACCTATTTTAACACTATATGTTCCGTTACCTTATACATATACAAAATGCACTTTGACACTTTCAACATACACATAAATGAAAAATATTGTACATGAATACATACATATTAAGCAAGTATTAATTCAATTGTTCCGTTCTACTGATTGTTGCATAATATTCCATCAATAAAATATTTATTTATTTATTTTATTTATTTACTTAATTTTATTTAATTTAATTTTTCTATATGTCAATACGTTGTAATGACTACAAACTATCTTATTCACAACATTCTTTCTATTAGAGAAATTAATTGTTTTAACAAAAATACCTTCTTTGTCACCTTTAAAATCAAAGTTCTTTCGTATATACATATATATATATATATATATTTTGCAGCAGTATATTAACACTTACAAAACACAAATAAAATATTCAAAGAATGTCAATGCATGGTTTTTTTTTTTTTTTTTGTCGAAACTGAGAAACAAGATAGTAACTTCGTTATTATGATGCATAATTTCTCTCCCAGACTTTGTTTTATTTTTGAAAAATCTACTATATATATTTATTATTATTATTATCATTAATTTAACTATCATTTGAGTTACTAGGAGTACATAAAATTGCCTTTTTTCTACGGCACCATTATGTGGTGGATTATTTGATTTTGGTTAAAATTTGAGGAAAACTAAAGCCGAAGATGATCGTACAGTGGTATTATGCCGCGCATAACCTGCCTGGCAAGTACTCCTAGTATTACGCTGAAAAACTGAAAAATGATTGACATACACCAAAACACTAAAAAAAACTAAAGACTCTATGAATTGCAACTAAATACCATTTATTCTTAGTCATTCCACTAATATTAATTAACAGACGATATTGACATAATTTTAAACTTAAATATGTCTGGGGGAGATGTGGTTTTGGAGGATAAGGGGTATCCACAAAAGTTTCGAAAACACAAATAATAAATAGATTACTGGGAATATTCACCATTATGATGAGGTAGCCGTCTTTACACAAGACACGATCGACGCGTGCCTTATTGGAACCGCTGTCTTTCTCTTAAGCCATCATCTGGCCTCTGATTCCATGTTTCTTTTGAACACAACTTGATCATATTGATTCGAAGCACACACTCATTTTTTAAGTCCGTTCACACCTTTTTCAAACTCTCTTCTCCTTCTTTTTTCTCTAGCACACTCGTTCTGTCGTCTTTTTTTCTTCTCCCACGGGGTTGTTTCCTCTTTTCTTACCCCCTCTTACATCATTGGCTGGAGTTTCTGATTTGTTCGTATCGGGGAATTAATGCATCCTCTCGTCGAATCCCAGACATGTAGGTGGATCATTCGGGAATATACCCCGCCAAATTTGCATATCATTTTCGGCCATAAACATTTTCGGCCATAAATATTTTAACGTTGACAGTTCATTGTGCTATAGTGTCCAGACTGTCCATTGCCTGGCGCCTCTTCTAATTTACGGTCTACTTGTGTGGTCTTCCCATGGGAACCGTCTCAAAATTATATTTTACTGCTGTTTCACTTCACCACACAATGCACTTTTAATGACAATTCAATTTTTAAAACATACGGGCATCCAAAGAAATCTAAATAATATGTAAAAGTTAGGATTTTATGTATTTAATAAAATCAGAGATTTTAACCCCCTTAAATATCTAGTTTCGAAAAGCAATTCCTCACCGAGTGCCCACTTTGTTTTATTTTATTATCTTTAGGCTTAGTGCCATACTTGATTGTCAGGACTAAAATGTTAAGTTGGAAAAATGAAACAAATAATAAGATCTATCATTTTGTGCAAAAACTTACACTTAACTTAAGCTTCTTACACGAAGCACTTCTAAAAACATTTTAGAAAGGGACTTTCTACACGAACTCCTAAACCCCTTATCAAAGAAATACATTTTTTTTGTCTGTCACCGAAGCACGTGATACAATCGAGTGATTTATTGCTGAGCTTTTTGGCGTTTTCTAGTTCTTTCTTCAGTTTTGTAAATTTTAAAAGAAGTAAATCTTGAGATAAAATATTTTCTAAGTGCTTTTTATCAATATCTAGTTATCCCTTTTTTTATGAAACTTTCTCTAATCGTATAAAAGATTTTTCTAAAAGGGGCTGTCACTTGTATAAAAATGCCTGGTAGCATTTTTTAAAATGCATTAGGCAGAACAAAGAACATTTTAAAATAAATTATTATTTATTTTAAAATAGAAATAGCTTTGTGACAGAAACATGTGTGAATACCTCATTAAAAAGAATCATTTCAAAATATGCGAAATTTCAATTCCAGTTTCCATCTCATGCATTGTTCCAAAAGATGCCACTGAATCATAACAATGCGTTTTTATCAGAAAAGTGTATTTTTTTGCTACATACAAAATACGTTTTGGTTCTGCGTTATAAATTTTAGATGAATGTACAATATTTTTCGAAGAATATCTGCAGAAATTTAAAAATTATATTATTGGATAAATGTGAGCATTTTTACAATATTTGTATTTTGCATAGCGTATTACAATTTTATTAAAAATTCTATGTTAAGGGATAAAATATTTGAATATTTTAAGGAAAGAGTTAAAGTAGAAATTTTTTACTAGTAGAGATATGGTTATTCTTGTACAATCAATTATGTCCTTAGTTTTACGAAAATCGATTTCATGCATAAAAGCACGCTTATAATATTAACCTTTTGAAGAAGGGTGGTCGATTGTTAAACCAGACGAGTGACTTTCTGAAAGGACAGACTTGATTTATATGTAGACCAAGGAGTAGCTTCTCCCATTTGCTTAGATTACCCTTTTTTATATGTTAGGAGAAAGAATCCAGGGACTTTAACAACAATAAACACTGCCGTTATGGATGGGAAATGGTAATTTATTGCCTGCTGTTAAATAAAAGACAGTTACAAGACAGAAGAAGTAAGAGAAAGAAAGTTCAAGTTTCATTCTAAATTTTTTACAGGTAACAAAATAAAAATCCTCCCGTTCTGAAAAAGTTAATAAAACAAATTACTAAAATGAGATATTACGAAATTTAAGCTTCTGCAAAGATCTTTATAATCTTAAAAGTAACTTTTTTTTTTTCAAAATAACATTTCTTGAGTATGTTTCTGAACAGTCTAAAAATTGTTTAACCACCTCGTTCCTTCTCCCATTCTGTCCCCATACCAAAACATGGAGTATGGAGAGCGTCGGATGTAGTTTTATTCAACAAAACTCAAGGTGCAAAACTAGCCATGTTTCAGAAATCAAAATACAGTATCCTCCCAGTACAGTATTCGCGGGGAGTTACGTTCTTTCGCCTCCCTCGAATACCAAAAATCTACGAATAATTGATGCAGTTTTAATGCGCCTATATGTATGATATTGTAGACGCTAAAATATGCTTCCCAAACATATTCTAAAAACAATTTTACTCATTAATACAGTAATAATGTAGTAATATGCAGTAATGATAAATTAAAAACAGTAATGATGTAGTAATATGTAGTAATGATAAATTAAAAACAGTAATAATGTAGTGTAGCATGTAACGTTGTCTGCAGCCAATCAGCAGGAAGAAGAAACGAAAGCTCTTAAATGACTTTGTCATTTTAAAATTACTTGTTTACCAGTTATACTGGATCATCTATCTCTCTTTTCTAATTTTTTATTTTATATTAACTGACATTGTTATTTTAAAATTATTGTTATTTAATTAGTATTTTTTTGCCAGTTAAGGTGAATATGAGAATTTTTCAGCTAAAAAGAATGGCCTAAGAAATTCACAAAAAGTGCACTTATTGATTAATATGTTGTGATATAGCGGAAAAATTGTCAATTTAAACGAATGACAGTGTAGCTATGATGCCACGAATGATCATCTTTAAATGGACTTTAGATAATTATTAATTTTAATTTAATCTTGGTGCTGCCATCTATTATTACACATAAGAACGATTATGGAGACTTAAAGTTCTTTTAAAATTGCGTTCCTGTAATATTCCGGAGCCGGGATTCGAACTCTGGACCCTAGCTGCGAGAGGCTAGCATACTAACTAGTGGACACCGTTTGATTTGGGTTGAAATGACTAAAGTTTCAATGTGTTTCAAGTGATTTTTGCTTCTATTTCGGTATGGGAACTTTTACGTATCTATATAAATAAAATTAGTCTTTTGTCTATCCATTGTTTAGAATTGAAAATGTTTGAGATTTCTATCTATTTTAAGCACCTGGGACCCCAGTACGACCTTAATAAACGTTTATCTGCGTCTGTCATTCTGTTCATGAAGCTTTTTTTCTTCGCGCATCACGTAAAACTGACGGAAGGGAATTAAATGAAATTTGTTGGCATGATAGGTGGTCATTCAACTTAAACTATAGTGGGGAATTTTAAAGAGAATTTTGATTAGATTTTGAGATTTTTTGAAAATTATTTCAAGGTGCTTAAACTTTTTTCGCGCATCACACAGAAACGACTAAAGCAGAAGAAATGAAATTTGGTGATATGAGAGGCGATCTCTTAACCTAAACTATAGGAATCGAATTTTTGAAAAAGAATTTGAATATATTTTGAGATATTGCGAATATTGTTTTAAAATGCGTAAATATTTGTATCTGCATCACGTAATTTGGGACTTAAATAAAATTAGCAGCAGCGAATAAAGCAAAATTAAGCGGCATGGTCATCCAGCTAAATCTATACCCATAGATTTTTATAGATTTTATGTTAGATTTTGAGATTTTGGAAAAAAAAAAATTCAAAATTTGTAAATCGCAGCTAGAAAATGTTTGCACTTTTTATGCAAAAATTTATAGATTGTACACAATTTGTGCATAAAAAGTGAATTTTTCTGAATACATTGATATGTATACAGTTTTTGACACCATAGAATACGAACTTTTTTGGATGCATTAAACTATAAAATTTTCACAAAAGGTGTACTTTCCAAATATTAAAAAACATTGATTTTTAAGTAAAAATTGTGTACTATCTATACATTTTACAAAAAAAAAGTGCAAATATTTTCTAGCCGGGTTGAGTGCCACATGTGTATTAGTTATACAGTTGAAAGGCAAAAGTAAAATTAAAATTTTCAGGTGCTACAGTGATCGTACAGTTTACAATGTACGTTCACAATGAACGTTTATGTGAATGTTGAACTCCAAATAATTATGAATCAGTATAAATTTTAAAATAGTTGATTTAAAAGAATAAAAATTATAATAACGATGGCTGGAAGCAAAGTAAAAACAAGCACGCTACACACCTTATTCACTCACTTCTGGGGTAAAATCGTGTTAAGTTACTAAAAAGGTATGTTAAACTCATCAAGTCAATTTGGTGAGTGACAGAGCTAGGAGCAAGAAAGAACAGTCACCAATAAATAACTAAGTTGCATTACTCCAATCGTGAGTTAGATGTTAGCCGTCATAAATTTCAAATGTAGACTCGCCAACAGGGGATATTTAAACAGAACTTGAAACCCTAGAAAATTTATTGAAGCATTGTTTGAAAACTCCTAGGAGATAAAACTAGAAAAATAAATAAGCTACTTGGGCGTGCACCGAAGGATAAATAGCACTTTAATGGAACAATTCAGAGAAATATGCTAAACGATAATAAGATGCATAGCGGTGGAAAAGACGGGAACTAAAAAACGGAAACGAGTATTATATTTAGAATAGAAAAATAAAAAATATATAAAAAAGTGTGAAGAACTGCATCATAGTACGAGTATTAGTTTTGCTGCTAGCTGAGTGAGATACCATTGCTTGAAGCTCAAGAAAGCGCGAACGCGTGTGCAGGTGATCAGTATATCCATGTATCGAGCCAGATAAATCAAGAAAAAAGTAGATTCACTTAAAAAATGAAAGTAGGCACTTTTCCCGCCTCTTCCAGGTGCCTTGATTTGTTGACATCGCGATTGCGTGTCCAGTACAAGCGTGTCAGAGGACATGTGTTCTCATCAGCAATATTTTCATCTTCCTGCCTCATATGCTGTAAAAAAGCATTATCTTTTTGTGGGTCCCGTGTTATATATATTCGAGTTAGAATCATCAGAACACATTTAGCCTTTTAAACTCTCAGCTGGCCAGATCTTTTAAATGTTATAAAATTACTTTTGAATAACATTTTATTTAAGTGTTCCTAATCTCGATTAACTAATTCATTAACTAGTATTAATTCCTTCTGCTTCAATACTATCATCAAGTATATCCTATGCTTAGCTTTCAAATTTCATCTATCTAAAATGAAATTTAAACTAACGTTTATTTTCGGTGCAATCAGAGAAAAACATAAGAAATTCGAATAGGTGCATGTCTTTATTAATTTGATTTTTTTAAGTAAAACAATTTTAATCTCATCGCAAATATACAAGTTATTGAAATACTCCTGGTGTAAATATCAATTGCATTAGAAATACTGTCTGTTTTACATTTCTTTAAATAAAATTTTATAGTAGTATAATCGGGACATAAGTCAGTTTTGAAATTAGGTATATCTTTCATCATGCAATTTAGGGTAGGTTGTGTAGTTACGACCACTGAAAAAAATCCATAAATGATAAAGTTTCGCGAAAGCCTTAAACATAGAACTTTTAATGTATCTTTCATTCTTAATTGAAAGTATCTTTAAGGTAGCGACTGTAAAGGTACAATATATCAAAATTTTCAATAAACAGATTTGACGGTTCAACAATTTTGGTACATAGGGAAATTTTCTTCAGGAAAGCTAATTCATGCTAAAAATGTTTTTGTGATGTATTTAAAAATTTCTGGCATCGTCATAATTACCTCACTACTAAGAAAAGAATCGGGTAATTATGACCATATCTATATGCATAATAGTAAAATACATTCTAAGCGGGAAAAGCACAATCTTTCCCCATTTTAAATTATTAAGGTAAAATAATGTGTAATATTTTATTTAACTGTTATATTTAATTTCCTCCGTCATAACCCATTCCTAGCAAACAGTCGTCATATGAAGATACGCTTTCTATTGGTTTATTCATATTCTTGGTGGATATACATCACTTGAAAAATTTCGGTGTCCATAATCACTAATGTTGTTTAAGCTGCTCTATTGCAAAGCTTGTTTCACTAAAAAAAAAAAAATAAAAATGCTGTGATAAATGACATTCCGGGAACAGCTTCTGCTTTTAAACTATTTCAAACATTTCTTTTGACTTTCGTTTATTTATTTACTTACATTTTATTTTGATATTAAAATGCCAAGTGCGTGATACACAATTTTTTCAACAATTCTCTCATTTTCTCTTTTATAAAAAGAGCGATTTTCAACACATCTTCTAAACAAGATAGGGGAAACTCAGATGCTACAACAAAAGATGCACCGTAAATGTCAAGATATATAAATCAGTCATAATTCTTCTATAATGGTGGTCATAGTTACCCCATTTTCTGCAGTTTTGAGATTTTTAGATAATTATGACCACCCTCTTAAAGTAATGAATTAATATGATAAGATAAAAGTAATTTTTCATATAGCATATCTGATGGCCTATTAATACTTCCTCGGAGGATTTTGCGTTGTTTTTCTTTTTAGACAACTTACACAATTTGTGTTTTTGTACATATTATGATGAGTAGACCCGCATCAATATTCATTTCAAATACATTTAACGAAGCATACTTTTGATTTTTTTGTAGTCAGTAATGTAGAATCACTGAAAGAAATGCAGGTACTTTTTTTATTGTAGCGGCCACCCAAATTCTGTTGTAATGAAATCGAGCTATAACACCAATATTATGGTAATGACCCTTCAATAAGTTATTTATATTTATGAATTTAGTATAATTGGACAGGGCAAATTCAACTTTTTCTTCGTATCATTCCCCATGACAGTTATTGAATAAAATACTTCAATTGAGTACTAGAATTTCACTTTATTCTCAATACCTTAGAAAACTAGATGTTACGAAAATCTTAAATGTAAAATTTCCACATTCACCCTTAATAGTTTTTAAGTTATGCTAGTTACATACATACATACGCACGTAAAGAGGTCACAGAAAACTAGTCAAATAAAAATACACGTAGATAGAGACGTCAAGGGAAAGCTCGTCAATGTAAACTTAGAGAGACAAAGTAAATCGATTTTTTCATAAGATCTGGACACCGACATTTTTCATGTTTACTATACTTCCTTTTACTTCGTAGAAGGAAGTAAAAATTCTAATAAGACATTTGTGTTAGGAGATTTTTTATATAAACTCTGCATTTTACAGAATTGTTTTTCACGCTGAATTCAGCGTTGCCCTGTGATTCCTGAGACACTCTGTTGCAGAGGAGTAACGGTATTGTAAGTATTTGTTGGCATTACCAGCATTGTTTCAAAAATTTCACATTTGGATTTTAGAGAAGTATAGTGCGCAAGTTCTCTATTTGAAGAAAAAGTCCTCTATAATAATTTGCATAAATACTAAGATGTGAATTTCTAGTCAGTATAGATCCGCCTATTAAATATTGATTGAAATCGTCGGTAAAAAATATACTTGAATTCATGTTTTAATCAATTACTGTGTCTTAATTTCTACAATCTGAAATGCATTCGTATTAACAAGTCGATTTTTTTCAATCATTTTACTATTTCTGCTCGTACAATACTAAGCACATAGAATTTTTAGTAGTGGATCAAAATCGTAATCCTATTTATGTATCTTTCAGAATATATACCTTTCATAGTCATATCCCCCTTTTCCTTGCATAACAACTAATTAAGTCATTATAATACTTCAACTAAATACATAAGCATTTCACTGTGACTCCTTTACATTACAACGAACCTGTGTGTCTCATTTTAAAAGAAGAAAAAGCGCGCATTTTTCAAATCCATTAACTAAAAATGTCTCTTACTTTTTATACATTCAAAACGGCAGAATTTTATAGCGTGATTAAATAATCTTCTGATAAATACGTGTAAAAAAGGGACATTTATTTACGCTCGGGCATTTTTATTTACTCTATGTCTTAAACATAATGTGAAAAACTAATTACCGCCGTTAAGTATTCATTATAAAATGCAAGAATATTACAAAAATACTTGTAGTGTTCCCTACGTGATGTGGTACCGCTGCGATTTTTCATGTATGTTCTTTTTTTTTTTTTTTTTTTCGTACAATGTAATTCTTAATTTAAGTGTTGCGTGTGTTTTTTATGCACTTTTAATTTAATCATTTTATAGTTTTGAAAGTTTCTTTAATTCTTTATGTGGAAAACATATTACGTACGGAAAAGAGCTTTTATATAAGTGAATTTTTAATTAGAGTCAAAATGAGAATTTTTTGAAAGCGGTTGACAGTACATTAAAAAAGAAAAGAAAACATCTTTCTAATATAAAGGTAAATTTATTTTTAGAAAAGATTGTAAATAATGAATGGATTATTTTTAAGAGACATTCCCGAGAATTGATAGGGCTTCATGTACTTGTTTAATTAATAATTATTGATTAGCATTACGGTACAGAAACATTATTCTAGTGCACTTACATCAAACCGAAAGAACTATTCAAGTTTGAGTAAGGCACTTTATGCAAGTATATATAATTCTTATGTTCTGACATATGGGTGAGAAACGTTGGTAAATTGTTCTAGCGTTTGCATATCACTATATGAATTGCCATTCTCTGTTCTGAATACGTTTGAAAGGGAAATATTGTAAGGTGTTTTCCTGATCAGATAGATAGCTATATTTCCCTAAAAATTCTTTTATTGATATTCTTATCACTATGGGCAATTAACAATAGACATAAATTTCCCAAGACAGTCTTTATTTGTTGTTGAAAGTGTATGTTTGCGAGGATAAAATATTCTCAATAATCAGAAGTTGTTTCAAATCCTTTTCTGTTGAGGTGTTTCAAAAGATGTGCAAACATTGCATTGTAAAATGATAAAATTAGATTTATTTTCCTGTTGTCCTATAAGGAAATTGAGCTTTTACCATTACTATGAAGAAACCTTTATAATGATATACTTCCATTGCGAGCTATTAAAACGATGTGCAATTGGTACTGGCATTCTTCAAGTAAAATATGCTCGATACCTTATTTGTAAATAAGAAAACATATTATTTATGTTACGTTGTCTACATGTTATTTATATTAATGCATGCTTTACCTTAAATTATCTACCCTTACTAAGTTTCTAAATTGTTATAAATTATTCTTCTAGAGGAAAGGTTCTCACATACCAGCAAAATGGGGGCTGAATGCAAAATGAATTGATACAAATATAAGTTTATGAATAGGCAATATTTTTCAAGTTTATTTATACGGCAACACACAATCAAGCGTATATTTAAACCTTTCTAAATCAAAATAACCTTTGACATTACAATCACATAATGTATGTTGTTTCCATTTTCATCATTGAAGGGGGAAAAAACTGAAAATTGAAACACAGTTGTTTTCAAAACTCAACTTGAAAGCGCTTTCAAACAATATGAATATCATACATGAATCTTATTAACTGAAATTCTATGGAACAAATCTGTTTAATTTAGAAACTTTAGAATATGAAAAGCTGTGTTTGTGATGAAGCAGTCAATGGTTTCGTGTCTTTCACATTTAACTATGCTTAAACCACAACTATTCTTTAGCATATTTTTTTATCGTGTCACGAATGTTTATTTGCTTTAGCATGGTCTTATACGTAAATGTAAGTGCGTTGTGTTAGAAACAAAAATATTGTTCACATAAAAACTTTTTGCTTCACTGGATTCTGATTTTTATCGAGCTGAAATGCAGCATATTTGATGAGAACATGTTTTGGGAATCGCTTAAAGATTTTCTGTTTTGATCACATGAGAGCAGAAAATTTAAGAGAATATTGTGTTATCTCCATTTTGGCAAAAATGATTTTGAAACTTTCCGTTGAATTCGCATTGTTAGTATTAAGACAGAAAATTATGTTGTGAGATGTTATTTATGAGTTGTTTTAATTTGTTTCTAATTCATTTGCTGCTAGGGGTTTTAACCACAATATTCCAATTTATAGCGTGTATCAGAAATATAGAGAAGAGGTAGGTATCGGCAAATCCTTCCTATTCCTCGAAATTTTCAAATCAGTTAACATAAGCTTTATGACATTCAGAAACTTGACTTATTCACATACCCGCCGAAAAACTTTTTTGGCTATGCTCCTTAAGTATGCATGTGTAAATCTCCAATAAAATTAGTGTATAATGCATTCATCTTCCATGTACACAGTATCCTGTCAGACCAGACAACATATTAGCCAATATAAGACATATTACTGGTAAAAATTACACTTTGTTGTTATGGCTTATTTTTCGAAGTCCTGCCAAAGGTTAAACCAAGCTCAAGAGGTCATGGAATCTAAATAATAATAATAATAATATTATAAAAACAAATAGAGAAGAGGAGTGACAAGTAAATTCTCATGTACATTGCAAAAAAAGTCTATCAAATTTACAGAAAAAAAAAACTGTAAGCCAGGACTAAAGTTTATTTCCGTTTTCTCTACAGAAATATTCCATAAATTTTACAGATTCTCAGTTTATTTTACAGAAATCTTCCGTAAAAGGGAAAAAATACGGAACATTTCTGTAAAATATACGGAAATAAACAAGCGTCCTGGCTGACAGTTTTTTTGTCAATTTAACATAATTTATTTTTGCAGTGTAGTAGCCCCACGCAGATCAACATGTGGTCAGGACATTCCTGAACTGAGAACATATAGAGCGAATTTGAAAAGATTTCTTTGTGTTGGTATGTGCTAGGCTCCGATATACCCTCTCATGAGCCTGCTGATGGTGGCTGGACAGCTCTGTCACCCTTCAATGGAAGTGCATTGCCACACTGCAAAAAACGTCTGTCAAATTTACAGAAAGAACTGTCCAGCAGGATGGACTTACCTTCTTCTTGCATCAATTCTTCAGTGCAATTTTTCCACTGTCTTTTTCCACGTTGTATTCTCATAATTGCTTGCCGTAATAGAGGGAATTCGGATAACGTTTGCAGTGGATTCAGCATTTCGAAAAGTCGACAATCACTGGCGGTATCTATAGAACATTCCCAAAGCCAAATCGTTTAACAAGAATTGCGTAACTTTTAAACGCACGCTGTACTGTAGTTACTAATAGTTTCAACACAACGTGCAGGTAAAAGGAATTCAAATCCCCCCCCCCAATATTTCTTGAATATATCTAACTTTTTCTATTTTCGTGAAGTAATTATCTGCAAATTCTTACTTTAAAAAATAAATTATATTGTTCGTTGCTTCTCTTTCTGTACTTCTGTATTATTAATTTTTATGGTCAATTGCAGTTCCAAGTTAGTTGAATTGCAGCGGCTTAGATGATACATCTTGTTCGTCATTTTTCTAAATAATACGGATCATCTGAATCTCAAATTCTTGAAACTATGTATTATCATGTCCTCTTAAGACACGTTACCATTTAAAAAAAAAAAATCTTCTTCTCAATCTTTACCGTCCTGGATAGATTATATTCTACGTTTTCATAATTAAAAAATAAGGTAATAAAATGTGTAACCTTTCTTCAAAACGACCAATAATTTTTTTCAGAATACAGAACATTACTTGTTCTTCGCATTCGGATTCAGATCCAGATTCTCAGATTTGATTTTGTTCGCACCTTGTATATATATATATATATATATTCGTATTTGTACATCTCAATTTATCCGAGTAAAAAATTTTACTAATTTTATTAATATATCCAAGTTATGATACCTCTGCAATATTTGTTTCTTTTTATTTACCGTTTTTTAAAATTATAAATCCAAGTTTTTTGTTTTCTTCTTTTGTAAAACTTTGAGCTCAACCCTGCTATTGTTTAATAATTCAACAGCGCTGCCTGGGTTCGACTATCTTCGCAGCTTTTTCGATTTATAAGATTAATTTTATTGCAAAATATTTATATATACTATATTTTTTCTAGCCAACTTCACACTCAGAGATTGGCAAGCAATGCTGGAAACCCGTTTCAGTTGGCATCCAATCCTCCGCAGACCTTAGACCTTAGTTTTATCCTACTCTTGCGGGATATTTTTACGGAAATTATTAACGCATACCTCGATTCATGAACAAATAATATATTAGGTTAACATTACCTAATATATTATTTGTTCATGAAGTCCACTGAGTAGCTATTTATTGAACAATGCTATTAATAATAAATGGTATAAGCGATTGAGTCTTAAGTTGTTTCTTAAAGGCAACACTGTATTTTGACTTTATTAAACTAAAGAAAAGCTTCAAATTACACTAAATATAAATTTTCACCAATTTTCTACGATAATTTCCGGAGATATTTCGAATTCATTTTTGCGCGTTAATAAGGGACTTTCTGCAAATTGAAAAACGCTGTTTGTAGGTTCCGAACTTTTCGGAACTTTCGACTTTCATTAATTCGACTTTCTTTAATTCGACTTTCATTAATTCGACTTTCTTTTCGACTTTCATTAATTTCGCTCGCGAGAGTTAAAAGAAATATATATTATTTTCAAGGAAAATATTGTTTCCATCTCTCTTAAAGTTTTTTGTACTGAGACTATCAAGCGTATAAATTAGAATAATTAGTCTGTGGTCCAAATGGACCGTGAGTTTGGGGATTTTGAAAGCTCATAACTCACCCACTTTCAGTTCGAATTTATTGAAAATGGGTATCAGGGGTTAAAATGAGCTAAATTTTTGAAATATGAAGTGAAATCTAAGGGTTGCTATTAGGAAAAAAAAAGTTGGTACGAATTTTAATATGTAGATGGCTCCTTATGCAATTTTTACGCATAGAAAATTAAAGTGTACGTCAATCGTAAACGATTGGTATCTGAAACTTTACTGTACGACGAACGACGGCCGAAAAAATTTCAAGTGGGCCTTTTTTTTTTGTCGCAGCTGTACATTGAAACATTTTATAAAAAAGTACAAGTTCTCTCAAAACATTCTTAACTACTTTAATTGAATACTATAAATTTTGCAGAAACTTTAAATGTCAAGAAAAATAATATTATATAAAATTAAGTTAAATAGCACGAACAGCAGCACAAAACGTGCTTCATTGGACAAAATAGTTAACATATAACAGAAAAGCAAGTTTTTACATACTTATTTAAAAAATGAGAATGTTTATGTATGAACTGTCGACGAAAATATAAAAAGCTATCATTCTTGAAATCGCGCATCAGGATTAAACAACCCCATCACTGAAATACGGGGTGTTGAAACACGCGAAATCATCAATAAGTAGGGGGACTTAAAATGGCTTCAAACTCAGACATGCAGACATTTGTCTTTCGACTTTTCATTAAGGAAGAATTTTTTTAGCAGGAGTGTTTCAAGAAATTGTAAATACTTTACGAAACAGTTTTTCAGAAACTTTTTTGAAACATAAAAATGTATTCTTTAAGGAACGCCGAGATGTACTTGTGTTAAGAGCAACAAAAATGATCCCAAACTGTAATTTTTGATTTTGTGAAAAAATCCAAAGAAAAGTGCTGAAAGACTTTTTTTTCTTATCTATGTATATACAGGGTGGTCCTAAATTATATGTCAAAAACGCAAAGGGTGGTAGAGGGGTTCAGGGTGGTTCAGAATCACACAGGAATGCGGGGTCGAAAATGTCGTCTTTATGTACTTTTAATAATCACTTTGGTAACAGTGAACTTTCCAACCGTCATTTGACAAAAACGTACACATTTTTTTTACTAACAGAAAACACTTAACTAAAACTGATAGTTTAAATCTCTATTTCGTCTCATGGATGAAAGTCTAGTAAAAAAACAAAATTGTTTATGAAACTTGATTAAGAATTTAGACCAACAGCTCGTTCAAAGTGATTATTAACAGGCACATGAAGACGACATTTCTGGACCGTCTTGGTCCGCTCTACCACCCTTTACATTTTTGACCTATAATTTAGGACCAACCACTATAAATGCGCTAAGGAAAACCTTTGTGCAGTACATTGCGCGAACGGATGAGCACGAGATTCGGCACAGTTATTGTTCGTAAGGAGGTGGTTGTGCGAATGTTAAATTTTTTGTGTAATGTGCTAATGCGCCGTAAAAAATTAGAGAAGTAATTTGGTACGCAGTATTTCGCGCCACACACACCGTGGCGAGTTTCTGAGTAGGCTAGTTAGGCTATAGCCTAAGACAGCACATTTTCAATTTTTGTTGAATAGGCGGTGACACTTTGGCCAAGCTATTGTTTGGCCAATAGAGGGCAAATGTGTTAAGTGTTTCTGTCGACACATTTCTTACGATCAGAATTCTGTCAGCGTAATCAAATCTTGTCCCATAATATCTGGCATTGCTTTCACAGAATGTAGAACAGCTGAATAAGAAATTGTACTTCCTTTATTTTCTAAATGTTCTGCATCAGTGATATCATCAGTGTTAGATTTAAGAACAGACTTTCTTGTAAGGATATCTTCATCTTTGATGTAAAAAACTAGAAGCCAGGCTCAGATACTAGCTTTGAATATAATTTGCACATTTTCTTGATCAAGTTTTTCTAAATGTTCGATTTCATTTTCTTCTTCAAGGAAAACACGCTATTATTATTTTCTTACATACAATGCATTTTCTTGAATATAATCAACGCCGCTTAATGAAAGATTGGTTGAAGGAATATCCCGCTTAATGTAATTAATTTTCAATGTACCAATCCGTCGTGATTAGTGATTGTGTTCCCAAATAATGAAATATTCCGCTTAATAGAATAAATTTTAGTTGCGAATTGCCTATTCCATTAAGCGGGTTCAATTGAATCTGAAAAAGATTATTTCTTAAACTTTCAATTTAACCTCTATATGCATCACGATATTATCAGCTAAACCGGACAAGAACTGGAACACTCGACAAGAACTGATGTTAGAATGTAAAATTAATAACTATTATCAGCTAATTAATCAGCTATTAATCAGCTAATAAATAACTCGGCTATTTGAGCCTCGTCAAGGGGAGACACCCCCTCGAACACACCTAATTTTCTAGTTTCATTATTGCCATATTAAAACGATATTAATTGACTATGCCATTTTATCTATCACCCCTTTTTCTTTGTCTTTTATTCTTCCTTTACATTTATTTCATCGACTCGAAGTAGGAGGGTTTCCTGATTTTTCCTTGCAATTTCAAACGTGGGTCAATGATAACTGAAGTAACTTATATAATTTTTAGTATCTATCTTAACACACCAAAAATTTTGCTTTTCGTTATTTGATATTGTTGAGAGAGCTGTAGGCAAGTACGGTTGCTGTATTTCGCCTGGTAACAATATTGGCGAGTCGTCCAGAGTGGATAGGAATACCAGGCTGTTAGGCTCATGCTTAAAGTTATTTTTTTTTTCCACTGTCACATTCGCTAGCCCAGTGCCCGATGCATTTACACATTTTACTAGTTATTCTTGATGCATCCTTAATTTTATGGGTCCATGTTTTATGTTTTCATGTTTCGTAATTATCTTTATTCAGCGGTTCAATTCCCCAAGTTCCAGTCGCCATTTTGAGGATGAATGATGCAGCCTTGAAACGAACGTTAAAAATCAGCTAATAAATAAATTAATCCATCTGGTGTCCATAACTTTTTAGAAATGTTAGCAGAGTTATGGCACAAACATAGTAAGCGAGCGATTTTAACATAACATTTACTTTGTTAAATTAGAACGGAAGAAACAGACACATCACATAATAAGTTAAAATCAAGAAGGAAAAAAGTATACAAGAAGTAAAAAGAATGCGTGCGCGACCACAGTTACAGTTAAGTAGATAAATGTTTATTGAGGGGTATAGAATTCAGGAGGATAAGACATTGCACAATAAAAAATAAACTATTCTATATTCAAGAATTTTCTTAAGCTGTTGAAATTTTTATGATTGTAACCTATTTATATAAAACTATCTGAAGTACCCGTTCTTCGCACGGGAATGAATGGACTTTTTGATATTACGATTTGTGGTGATTACTATTCATTGTAATAAACAGATATAGCAAAGTGGATATCGCGTTATATTGTGTCCAATAATCATGCATACCGAATTGCAAGGCAATCGTTTGTACGGTGCAGAAGGCCATGCGGCTTAGCGCAATCTAGTGGCGAGTTTTAGCAAACCGGATATGGCGAAAATATTTTTCGCATTCAGATATCGATGTATACGAATTTTCATGACTATCGGCTGGACAGTCCTGAAGTTCATGTGTTGACGCGACATCTAGTGGCAAGTTATAAGAAAATGGATAGCGCCAAACTCTTCCCCGTGTTCAAATATCTATGTATACCTATTTTCATAGCGATTATTTGCACAGTCAAGAAGTGATACACTGCAGGGCCATCCAGTGGTTCAATAAAGTAATGATTTGCTACAGCGCCGTCAAGTGGCGATTTATAGCAAAATGGATAACGCCAAAATATTCTCATTGTTCAAATAGCTATGTATACTGATTTTCATAGTGACCATGTTCAACTATCTATGTATACCAATTTTCATAACGATCATTTGCACAGTCAAGAAGTGATACACTGCAGGGCCATCTAGTAGTTAATTAAAGTAATGATTTGCTACAGCGCCGTCAAGTGGCGAGTTATAGCAAAATGGATAACGCCAAAATATTCTCATTTTTCAAATAGCTATGTATACTGATTTTCATAGCGACCGTTTGAATGGTCAAGAATTTGGCCAGCTGCAGCGTCATGTAGTGGCGAGTTAAAATAATAATGCATTGCTGTGTCATCTAGTGGTGAGTAACATCAAAAGGAACGCAGTTAGAATATATTCTTCGTGCTCAAATGTGTAAGTATAAAAAATTTTATGCCGATCGCTCGAACGGTATAGAAGTTGATGCTTTTCAGCGCCATTTAGCGGCAAGTTACAGCAAAATGGATAGTGAAAAATATTCTCCGTGTTCTAATATTCGCGTGTACCAAATTTCATCGAAATCGGTTGGACGATATTCGCATAGCAAACGGCTAAACGGAATAGAGTTTTACGTTCTGCTGCGCCACCTTGTGGCAAGTTAGAGGAAAACGGATAGCATAAAAAGCTTGTCCATTATAAAAGACTTAGGTGAACCAAATTTCATGGTGCAACGGTGCTCAACGGTGCTGGAGTTTTTCAACCTCATACACTCATACCAACATTCATTTTTATCTATAACCAGTGTCATTATATATCCCAGTCTCAAATAAAATCCAGTTTCAAATCTAAGCCTCGCCAAAGTGCCAACATACGCCATTTTGCAAGCGTTTTTTCAGGAAATCATTCGAAGCATTGACTTAGCAGCAATAATATATGGGAAATGGTTCGACCGCGAAAAAGTAAAGCAAGCCTTTATTTGAAAAGTTGAATCCCTTAATACAGCCGAATTTTTTAAATTATCAACTATAACGTGTTTTATTCATCATTACTCCGATGTACTAAATGAGAAGATTTCAATTTTCTGAAATTTGGCGGAATTCCCCCAACTTAAATCAATGTACTCATTTGGCGAGAATTCTGGAGATAGATCAATTGAAATCCCTTAATAACTGCATTATTTCTTCGCGGATCATTAAAATTTAACGCTGTATTCTAATAAAACCTTTGCACTTGTTTTCAAAAATCTATTTCCTTAAGCTCTCAATAAATTGCGCCAAGCCGAAATCTGTGCAAACCGCTAGAACTCACTTTCACAAAATCGGCATTTGAGCCATTTTATTTTTTCGCCAAACTAAAATAATTTACCTATTAGCCTCGGAAATCTTCAATTCTTATTGTTTTGCGTGTAAAGCATTACATTCCTGCTCTGATTTCCCATGCACACGATATTATAATTTAAAAAAAATAACCTTACGAATATAAACTAACAAACAAAAATCATTATTATTCTTTTATTTTTACTTTGAGAATTTAAAACATTTTATTCGGCAAAATCGCCACACATGGCAACCACGATCCTTATTTCAAACTTTTTTCACTACAGGGGTTACAATTACGGAAAGCTTTTTGCGTGAATAGCATAAAAAATCTCTTAAATTCCGGGAACGGGTGGACTTTCAAAGTTTTAAAGTGGACTACGATTTATTCTATATTATTTTACATATCTGTGCTAAATTTCAGGCCGATAGGTCCATTTTTGTGGATTTGTATACGAACGACATTTTATTCGGCAAAATCGCCACACATGGCAACTACGATCTTTATTTCACACTTTTTTCACTACAGGGGTTACAATTACGGAAAGATTTTTGCGTGAAGAGCATAAAAAATCTCTTAAATTCCGGGAACGGGTGGACTTTCAAAGTTTTAAAGTGGACTATGAGTTATTCTATATTATTTTACATATCTGTACTAAATTTCAGGCCGATAGGTCCGTTTTTGTGGATTTTTATACGAATCAAATCCACAAACAAACAAACAAACAAACAAACAGAATTTCATTTTTATTTATAAGTTTAGATGTGATGCATATTCTACAGCTTCCGAAATATTAAAACAATAGATTAAAGCTGTTGTGAACTAATAGTATTTAAATATATGTAAAATACTCAATATATACTATATGTCGCATTTTTGGGACACAGTTTTGCGACACGTTTTTCGGACAACTTTCAATAAAGGGGGTGAGAGATAAAATTACATATTAATAAAAACTGTGTATAAAATCCATTATCACAATGGATTTTGTACTTACCATGTATAAACGCCAATTTATGTGTGTTATTATATACAGCTTTTATTAATTTTTAACCGGACACGATTCTAATTCATATTACCAACATCGATTTTACCTATATGATAAGTGCAGTAAAGTTACTTTTTAAATTGTTTGTGAGTCCGGAATGAGCATGAATAATCTGCACACTGGATTATCTGCATACGGATAAACGAGGGTATGCTGTACTTCTAAGATGGGTTTTCAAATGGATATATTCTTATCCGGATTATCAAAAAAAAAAAAAATCTGCAATACTGGATCTTGTAAAATAAACCACTCTGTACGCATAACTACTTGTTGAAGTAGCATATTTTGAATTATTATTATCTATTGTATTTGTTATCGTTTAAATTATTCTGTGCTTTCGATATTCAGTCTATTTTCCCTGCATGTCCTAGATCATAAACATTACTATATTGCAAATGTATCGTCTGCGACTAAGTCGTTACTTTTTAATTGTATGTAAAGATTACAAATAAACCAGTATCAAAAAATCTGGAGTGACTCCACTCGACTTTCCAAACACTTACGATTAAGATCATTACCATGCATTTAAATAAATTTTAATCCATGAATAATTCAAACATATATACCAAATTGAAGCTCAATCGAATGTACTGTTTAAACGTAACGCACTTTCAAGAATTTTCCCCCATAGGCCATAATGTAAAAGAAATCTTTGTCGTACCCCTGTAGAAAAACTATAGTCCTATACACATCAAAATCAATACCGGTCTTACCATGGTGGTTTATGACATATATACCCAATTTCAGCTCAGTCGAATGTACCGTTTAAACGCTAGCGCACTTCCAAGAATTTCCTCCAATAGGCCATAATGTAAAAGAAATCTTATGCCGGTCTTGCGAAGGTGGTTTGTAACATACATACCCAATTTGAGCTCAATCGAATGCTCCGTTTAGGAGCTATCGTGTTCACTCACATACACACACACACACACACATACATACATACATACATACATACATCTCGTAAAAATAGCGTAAATGAATTCAGAAGACCTCAAAACGTGTAAATACACCAAAATCTCAAAGTCCATTTTTTTCATGATTACAATACTTTCCCTACATGGTACATGTTCGGAAAGTAAAAAATCGCTAACTATTTTAATATGTTAATTCAGCCTTAACAGTATTGATGTCATTCAGATGTGATAACAAAAGTTGCCATGGAGAAAACGACAAGAGAATAGATTAGTCCAAATATACATAAATATATCAAAGTTAACTTTTTAAATTATATAGACTGTTCATTTTTCTCGTGTATATTTTTTGAAAATAAAGTTCTCAAAATCGATTTTTAGAGAATAAATATGTACTTCTATTTATATCTATGATCAATGATTTTAAGCAGTTGTTTGTACGAAAACTTTAGAACAGCTCTAAATATTCCAATTGTGAAATTTTGTATGTATGAAATGTCTCGCAGTAATTCGTCTTGTTTGACATTTCATAACAAAATTTAACTAATAATTAGGATAATAACATTTTTTCTACATAAATTATCATAACGATATCTTAAATCAATCAGTGCAAACTTAATGCACAAACTTTGGGAATATCTATATAATCTGCGTTTACCTATGCAGTTACCTTTACAGTATACTCCCGATTAATCAACGGGAACAACCGCGTGGACTATAGAAAAACACGGATAATTTGAAAACTCCTCTTTAGTAAACGAAATATCCACATAAGTAGAGAAATTTAAAATGTATTTAAATTTGCATAATGTATAATAGCAAACCCTCCCGACGAACTTGGTAAACGCTTGGTAGGATGAAAAACCTATCTCGTCTGGATTGCTGTTGAAACGTGTACGCTAAAGGGAGCTAGTGCATGTAAAATCTCTTCGTGGCTCCAGTATCATCCATGTTCAAATGATGCCTCTGGGAATGCCGATGCAGGTGCTAGGTCTCTCATTGGAAATTTATTCAGAAATTGGAGACTCCCGAGCGAAGTCGGTCTTTCACCCACTGGAGCTTATTAAAATTAAAGACGCTACCTTTCACCCCTTGCCGTCTTATATGGAGGATCTGGCACTGTTACACGGTTGCCAGAAGGCACTAGCAACAATAATAAAAACATAACATCAAACTAGTAATTTTCCGTTTAGCACTCAGATTGAGATTAAAAGAATAATACAATAAATGCACGGTAATGGGAGCTGGCGTGCGTAAATCCTGTTCGTGGCTCCAATGTCATCCATGTTCATGGGGTGCAGATCTATGTGCTATGTCTCTCATGTGGAATTGGTCCAAAATTAGGAGACCGCGAGTTAAGTTGGTCTTCCTCTCACTGGGGCTCATTAAAACAGAAGACGCGTGCTTTCGTCCATTGCCGTGCTAATGAAGGTGTTTGTGTGATTATGGAAACGCTACGCTAGGGCGATCTGACAAGGATGAGAGGTGACGTGGTAGGAGGAATTTCTAAGGGGTTCTAACACGTATTCATGTTACATCTTGAAAAAACCTGCCAAAACTCCAGACCGTTAGATCGACAGTCGCGCGATGGGACCCGAATCTGGGACCTTCACACTTCGACTGTCCACCATTTTCAGTGGCATAACCAGTATGCCATGGTGAAGCGCAACATGGAGGATCTGGCACCTCTCCGTTGTTCCCAGACGGCATTAGAAACAACAACAATATAAGATCATAACTAATAATTTTCCTTTTAACACTCATAGATTACTTTGAGATTAAAATAATAATACAATAAAATAAAATACTTCTGAAGCACATGAAGCGCAGTAGAAATGCATATTTCAAACGGAATACTTTCATAATTTGCACATAATATTCGCTTTTAGGTACCTGTTTCAAAGAGCCTGGAAGTTACTACAATTCATAGCACTTATTTCATCTCTTGTTTAAAGCTGAACGGCTTTATATAAGTCCGTGCAAGACATAAATCACCCTACAACAGATTACCATCATGATTAGGGATTGGAATTGTTGAAGCAATACACAATAAAAAGAGAGAGCGTTTTCCTCATGCAATTAAACTGAAGCTCGGAAATCTTCCTCCGTCATACACGGAATTCTTAGGCGTATTAATCAACATTTCAAACGCGTTATCTAAGTCATTTCCAGATAAATCCGGTTAATCGTATTTAATACCTTTCGCAATGGTAATCCCCTCAGTAGAACAGGATAAATCTGTTATCAAGGTGTGTCTTGTTAGACAGAGATTGCTTTTCTAAAACCCCTTCTTGAACTTATGATCAGCTGAGACAGATTATACGATATAAATGGCTTTCAAATGATCGCTCCGGATGGTAGATTTGTAATTCACACAAATCTTTTATTTTAAATTATTCGATGACGAAATGTGAAAGCGTGTTTTTAGAATATACATTTTACTTACGGAATCCATTTACGAGCGTCTAGAAGATACATGGGGAGACCATTTTTTAAATTGTAGTGTTAAAAATGACGAAGTGTTCACGAAAAAAAATAACAGAAATCATAATGCATTTTATGATTTTATAAACATGAATTGTTTTATGTTGTATTCTGTTAGGCCAATACTTTTAGGGAAATTGACAGTTGTAGAATTTGTAGCATTGGAATTTGCAGCTAGCTCAGAAGATCCCCACGGATCACTGATATACAGGGTGACTCGAAATTAGTTTTACAAACTTTCAGGAGGGGTAGGATCAGGCGCGTAGCCAGGAAAATTTTTCGGGTGGGGATATGCGAGTGGAAATTTTTTCGGGGGGGATATGAACTTATGTATGTATAAATAGACGGAATTTTATCACTAATCCAAAAATTTTGGGGGGGGGGATATATCCCGATATCCCCCCCTGGCTACGCCCCTGGGTAGGATACACTAAGACGGTTCAGAATCATATAGCAATGCGGGGTTGGGAACGTTGTCTTCAGAATATGTTTTTTTTTTCTACGGGCGGGAGCTTGCCGATTAGACATTGTCCCATACAACTGGCCGAAAGTGTGGCCATTTTATTATAGGGGCACCCAGTGGACGTCCAGCGTTACCCCCTATGGAGGGGCGGACACAATGACAGTCACGCCCAGTCGGGGATCGAATCCCGGCCGCCGGGAGTTGAACCCGAAACCGGAGTACGGTGCTTTATCCACCATACAACTCGGTGGGCAAATCCGTTAATAATCACTTTAAAAAAGTTTTCAAGTATTAGTAAACATTCCAACCATAGTTTATTAAGAACTAATTCATCTTTCACCGATTGCACTTGATATGAATCATTAAAGCAGAATTTTTTTTTTTCATTACATTGATGAAATTCTCGGGGGAAAGCCTATTGTTTATGAAACTTGGTTATGAAAGGAGAAGCACACTTCAACACTTCTTCCAAAGTGCTTATTAATAGTCGCATGAAGACGCCGTTTCCGACTCCCATTCCTATGTGATTCTGAACCGTCTTGGTGTGTCCCACCCCGCCTCAAAGTTTATAAAACTAATTTCGAATCAAACTGTAGATATGTATACGCGTACACAGGTTAATTCAATGAACTTATAAGAAACATTTATATAGTGGCACAGGGAACCAAGACGATTCCAAATCATATCGCAATATGGGGTTGGAAGAGTTTATTTCATTTGCCTGTTGATAATAAATTTAAAATTAAGTTTAATAATTAATCCTATTATAAATGTATAACCTGCTATTACTAATCAATCATGCTGATAATCAATGTTAGTCAAGCGATTTCTGCAAAAGATGGATTAGTTATTGACGATTCAAGGTAGGAAATTTCCCCATTATTCTAAAGTGATTTTTAACGGATACATGAAGGCGACCTTTCCGACCCCCACAATGACACGTGTTTCTGAACCGTCTGGATTCCCTGTACCTCTCCTTGTGATGAAGATCACATATATTTTCAATTCAAAATATTTTAAATAAAGCATTTTAACTTTAAATTCCTTTCTTATTTTTAACGACGCCGGCTTTAAAATTTTGTATTACGCTTTTTCCCATATTTTTTGTTGCAATTATCTGCTTATCTAACCTAATTGTATAGTTAAATTATTCTTTCATCAGTTTTTCTATTACAATAATAAATAAGTCAGATGCATTTCTTTCGCTTTTCTGTTTCTCATGCAGTGCATTTATACTGAATTAATATGAATCTATGCTTAGCGTCTTTTTATACGTACATACATCATTTTATTCCCTACATTACCTAATATGGACTCATATCAGTTAAAATTCAGCTGAGCTACTTTTATATCACACGGGTTTACTCTAATTTGGCTGGTTTTATCTTCAATAGTTGGCTGCCCTGCACATTGTTATGCCTTGGTTCTCTCTATTGAGTAAGAATATACTGCAGTTTTTTGTCTGTAATAATGAATGCATTACTGGCTCTCGTTTGGTCGTTTTTTAATATGCCAAGTTTTGCTTTTCGCCCACCTTCATATTTCTGTTCGATTTCTGACCATCCTAGCTAAGCGTCTCCCAGCCACCCCACCATCCTGTAATCTTTTCTAAGATGTTAAATAAAATTGTCTTCTACAATAGTCTCTCTTCGTGATAGTTTTTGCAAAGTGACATAACCTGGTTATTGCGCTTCACCTCAATGTTACCACTATACGAAATAGCCTCTTCAATAGTAAACTTAATTTTAAAATCACTCCGAATAGCAATCCTCATCATACTCCTTACTACCCCTACAAGAGTTTTGAATATAGGATTTAGGTATCATCGTAGACATATACAACAGATTACATATTTAACTATGGTACAGAATTTTATGGTATTTATTAACATTTTCAGAAGATGAAATTTATGTACATAAAAAAAAAACAATTCCAATTAATAAGATGTGCCCCATGCATTAATTGGGTGATTTACAGAATTGATCATTTTACCTTAAAAAGCTTCGAAGATGTGAAAATAAATATATGCTTATTGGTATCGCACAGACACATCACCAACTTTACTCAATCACATCTCTGGGCCTTTTCATCATGAAAGGCTGAATTTTTTGATGTTTTGAATTATTTTAGGTCTAATCTCTTGAAAATTTTAATCGATCCCATTATTTTTTTTTTCTTTGCGTAACTTTGTAATTTATTGTATAGGTTTATGTAATATGTGTTGTGTTCTGTTATGGCAAAGCTACGCAAGGGCTATCTGCCAGAGATGAGGGGTGCCTTGGTCGGAGGCCATTTTAAGGGGTTCTAACGCGCATTCACGTTTCATCTGGAGAAAATGGACCCAAACTCCGGAACACTAAATCACGATAGATTATGTAAGAACGCTGGACATTCACACTTCAGCCGTCTATCATTTTGAGTGCCTCATCCACTCAGCAGTGGTGGAGCTTTTGTATAGGTTTATGATCAATTTAAGGAATAAACGCTTAGGTCAGTGCTTTCGTGATATATATATATATATATATATATATATATACATACATATATATATATATATATATATATATATATATATATATATATATATATATATATATAATATATATATATATATATATATATATATATATATATACATATATATATATATATATATATATATATATATATATATATATACATATATATATACATAGAAGAGCCATCACATAATGACCACCCGTTGCGCCTCCTTTATTCTTCAAAACAACTGCAACTCGTTGGGCATGGATGCCACGAGTTCTTGGTAGATACTGGTGACAGTTTGTACCAAATACTTTGGCAGCGGCCTCACAAAATCGAGATATTAGACCATGGTGGTGTTTGAGCTCTGGGCTGCCGGAGAGACGGGAGCAGCTGTTCGCCTGGAAGACGGTGTACCCTGACACGATCATCGGCGTGATGAAGGAGAAACCGGGATCCATCCTACCAGGAAAATATTTCTTCTACATATCCGTGGTCCAGTCTCCATGTTCCCGTGCTCACTGTAGGCGTAGTTAACAATGACGCTTGGTAAGTAGAGGCGCACGAGTTGGACGCCTGCTTCGCAGTCCCATATCCAACAGTATCCGATGACTTGTGTGTTCCGAAACACTTGTACTGGGACCAGCATTGTATTGGGCTGTCAGCTGAGCCACTGTCTGCTGCCGATTTTGCTGTACTAGGCGGGATAGTTTCCGGCGTTCTCTTCCTCTGATGATGCGTGGACGCCCAACATCTTGGCGACTATTGCTGGTTTCATCGTCATGAATCCGTTTTTTATGAATACTAACAACGGCAGATCTTGAACCACCGACTTGTGTTGCAGTTTCGAAGATACTCATTCCGAGTCTACGGCCCATTACTATCTGCCCTCTGTCAAATTCGCTTAGATATACAGACTTTCCCGTCACTCACAAACGTAAAAATGTGAGGATGGTCCTAATGCAATGGTTCTTCGGTGTATGTGTGTGGTTGTGTGTTACAGTATACAATGCACACGGCCAATTCCTTTGCACTATTCTTACAGTGTAATGGTCAGATTACTTATGTTGAAGAGGTATGTTGCTTATGCTGTGTATTATCAAGCAAACCTGTAATACAAACCTGTGAAAAAAAGTATGTATACCAAACATAACTCAGTTATTAGAGAAACCTTTTCTATCTTTCGAATTCAGATACAGTTTTATAAAATCATATAAAATCAAATCTTTATGAACAACCACGAGAACATAAATGTTTAGTTGAAAACTATGCATATATGTATAGTAAAAAAATAATAAAAGCTTTCTAAATATCTAAAACGCAAATTGGTATTATAAACAATATTGAGTTTATAACGTTGATTTTTTTTTAAAATAAAGTAAAGAACTTACTTATAGATAAACATTCCATTAAATAAATATTTGAAATAAGAATTCAAAATTGCTCTTAATGGGCTGCACTTCAGAGAACGTAATGAACTTAATAAATATCCCGAAATATTTTGAAATAAGAAAATACACATGCGATTTATAACAAAAGAAGCTTCAACTATTTATTTAATAACAATAAATACTAATTTATTTTTTCCTGCATTATTCATGCTAAATTAATACTATCTCAATTTAAGAAAAACTTTGAAAATGATTTATTAACATCTTCATGATACCTAAAAAGTGTAGTAGTCAAATTAGAATATTGCAAATGGAAATTTTTTAAACATATATAAATGTATCTTTCTAAATAAACTGAGACAGAGACTTTAATTTACATTTTAAGTAAGTTTAATAATAAAAGTACACTAAAAAAGCTTTTTACGGATATAATGACTGTCTGACCTTCAAGTTTAAGGTCTGAATGGTATTTTTTGTATGAAAAAAAGGTACTATTATAAATAAATAATATAGACAAATTGTAATGATTGCAATCGTGCTTCATAAAGTTCATGAGAAAAACAAAAACAAAAATGTATAAATATAATTACTGTAGAGTTTAAAGTAATTTTTGTTTTAATGAGATAGAATAAGTTTTATTTCAATAATATAACGTTTTAGAATAAGTTTATTTTTTAAAATGCATGAATATTCCATCTTAAAGTTAAGGATAATTCTTCCCAGAAGTCAATTTCTAAGTAATATCTCTATTGATTCGCTTTATGTATAAGGAGTTGTTTTAAGATTTTTCACTATCAAGCTAGCAAGTGTTTTAGTTAATATTAGTTTAGTTTCTACAAAAGTCATTGCTTTCAAATGTTCATTTTAGTTTACAATTAAATATTTTACGCATTTTCTTAATTGCTCTTTATTATTTCTCAGCCAAAGGACATACTAATAAATCTTTTCTATGCAATGTACATAATAATATTCATGAGTTCTGTGAATCGCATTTAATGTTTTGTGCAACTGTCAAAGTGATTGCGGTAAAAGATGATGATGACTGGAAACTTGCCTTCAACGGGAAATGTTGATTCATGTTTTATACATAGGATAAATAAGAATTCTTTCATTTTAAAATTTATGTTGCATTTTACATTACAATGCATGGAATCAATCTAGAATTACTTTGAAACGTCTTCTGAAATGTAAAACTACAACATAAAATAATGCATTAGAAGAAAATGAAACATTTATCACATTAAAAAATATTAATTTTGAATTTAAGAGAAAACGCTTCTTCTTTGAAAAATGCTGAAATTTCTGTGAGATATTTCTTGAAATTTGTATTGCCTAAAGTTTATTTAAGGGAAAACTATGTGGAAGAAAAAATATATGAAATGCTGTTGATGCATTGATCTAGATACTTATTGGAATTTCAGTAAAGTTTGCCGGAAGCAGGCTCGTTAATACCAAATTCATCCAGCTGTAGAGAGAGTTGCCCATCCATGTGTGGCTGTAGTTTGATGTTGCCAAAATAATTCATTCAGAAAATTGCCACACCTACGCAAATTTCAGCGAATGCCATATGTACATGGCTGGTAAAATTAGGCGTGGGCGAATTGTTTATGAGTGATCGTATTTGCCTCTAATTGAATCAGACTCTTCCATGCAATGCAAATTCCATAGCCAAAGGGCTCCAGATAGTATTGTATCAAAAGCAAGAGAATGAAACCTTCAATAAATAACACCTAAATAAATAACGAATGTTTAAAATCCTTAATTCCTGCGTTAAGGTTTAAAAAAAAATTATTATAGTCTTTCAAATTATGCAATCTATGAGTATAATAAAAAAGTTAATAAATAATTAATATATATAAACCAAATCATTCCGTTGTGGTGAGATTTTCTAAACTCTTAATTAAAGCTTGCTATTACCGTTCAATACGCATATTTTTAAACATTTCCAAGAAAATCGAGGAATTTGTTTTATCATTATAACTTTTCAACTTAACACATGCGTCCGTCTAACTGTAGCAAATTTGCATCTGATGTCATCAAATTCATGTAAACTTCCAGACATAGGAAACGTAATACCATGATACATTGGGTAGAATGTGCTGAAAATTTATAAAGATTGTAGAGTAAGGGATTTTTTTCACAAGACGACAAATTCATATTAATTGCAGTTCATACATTGAGAAGTAAAACCACCTACTTAATATTGCAGACAAAAATGTTAACCAGTTTTGGGCACGTTTCTTGGCGAAATAATTTAAATATTATTGTTCTTTATATTTATTACTAGCTGAAGAATCCGTCGTTGGCGGATTAGTACTGAATGCAAATTTCCAAAAAGCAAGAACTTTCGTCAGCATTGCAGGAGTACACAGAATGGATCTAGTATGTTGCAAAATAAAGAAAGCGAAGTTATAATTTGTATGTATTGTTAAAATACTACAGCTTAGAGAGTAACTAAGTAGTATCATTTCATTCGCTTTAGTTGTAATAATTGCGAACGAATATTTACGCATATTGAAATAGTTTTCGAAAAATTTCAAAAACTAATCAATATTTTTGAAAAATTGGAAGCCCAGAATTTAAGTTGAGTGACAACCTATCATGTCACCAAATTTCGTTTCATTCCCTGCAGTCTTTATTTCGTGATGCTGGAACAAAATTTCAGCATTTTAAAACGATTTTCACAAAATCTCGAAATGCAATAAAAAAAAATTTTAAAATTCTCAACGCCTGTAAATTAAGATTAGCAACTACCTATCATATCACCAAATTTCGTATCATTCGTATTAGTCGTTATTACGTGATGTTTGAAGAAATATAAACGTATTTTGAGAAAATTTTCACAAAATCTAATAAAAATGTTTAAAAATTTGACACCTGTAGTTTATGTTGAGCAACCATCTATCATGTGACCAAATTGCATATCATTCGCTTTAGTCGTTAGTACGTAATGCGTGAACAAAGACTCACTCAGTTTTAAACGATTTTCGCAAAATCTCGAAATCTGATAGATTTTTTAAATTAAATGCTTATAGTTTAAGGTCAGTGACCACCTATCATTTCACCAAAAATCATTTTTTCCCGTTTGCAGTTATTACGTGATGTGCGAACACAAATTTACGCACTTTGAGACGATTTTCGCAAAATCTCAAAATCTAATCCAGATTTTTAAAAAATTTGACGCCTATGTTTTAAGTTGAGTGGCCACTAATCATGATACCAAATTTCATTTCAATTGCTTCAGTCGTTTATACGTGATGCTCGAACACAAATTTACGCAGTTCGAGGATTTTCGCAAAATTTCAAAATCCAATCAAGATTTTAACTGTATCTCCCCCTTCCCATTTGCTTCCAGTCACAAAGATTTAGTATGACAACAAGAAACCATGCATCTGAAATTAAAAACTGAAAATGCCAAGTGTGATACTTGAGACAGAATTATTTGATTTAAAAGAGTTCCTTAGTAGTGGTGAATGCTTGATGAGCAAGTGTCCCCCTTTCAATACTAATAGATATATATTACATGCAAGATAAATTATTTCTTAAGGGAATTTTAGTAACTGTAACAAGCTTTTGGGAAATGTTTACTTTTGGAAAAGATTACATGGCCTCTTTCCTGTGCCGCAGTGGTCTGGGCGCTAAACTCCGCTCCCTTAAGGCAAGTGAAGCAGCATCCGGTTTGGCCAGTGCTTGGGAAGGTCAACACCCTCTCGGCTCGACTGCTGTAGGACTATGTACCCTAAGGGAGCTGGTTCACGTAAAATCTGTCGTGACTAATGTCCTCAAAGTTGCTAAACAATACCTCTAGGGATGCCGATTTTAGAGGGGTTGATCCCTCTCCAGGAAATGGCTCAAAATTAGGGACCAACGCAGAAGTCCAACCCCTTCGGGGGCAATGGTACCCATCTTCCGGGGATAGTGCAATCTTCTATCTCTGACCACGACAACAACAACAACATGATCTTCTGATCAGGATTAATATGTGACAAAAATATTCGAAAAAAAATTGAGCAGTTATACATCTACCTTCGCTTAGTCGAACCACAAAGAAATAAACCCCTGACATGATGATTTAAAATAAATAGTGAAGGTTATTTTTACGGGAATATATTTATGTAACATAAATCATTCTTAATTTTAATTTATGTTCATACAAAAAAGTGTATCTTACTCACAAGCGCAGCAAATAAACTGTCTCCCATTATGCTATTACTTCAACTTAGTCTTTATCTCATTACTATACGATTTTTCAAGCAAAAGAAAAATCAAAACAAAGTAAGCAGTTTACATTTTTATTTTTCCTTTCTTAAAATTTTGAGATTGATTGAGCGGTATCGAAGAACATTCCCTGAAGCAATGTTTCATTTAGAGAGGATTTCATTGTTACTGCCAGTGCATTTAATGACCTCTGTGAGATAGCATCCGTGTGTAAAATCCGATATCTTTGACATGAAATAGGTGGACCTTATACCGTTGTCTTAATTATCATTTTTCGTCTCAATAATAAAACCATTATTCACTCAAAAATGGTATCTATCATTTATTTTAAAGGTATACTTAATATTTTTAATAAAAAATAAAAAAATAATAATTTTGGCGAACGTATTGAAATATAGAAAAGGTTTTAGTCAAAAATGGATTTTTTAATGAGTGCTACTTACTTAAGTTATATATAGTATGTCATATTTTTAAAAAATCATAATAAAGAGCTTTTATCAGCGTATGAATAAATTGTTTTCCTAGTTATATTCTGCATGAACAATAATGTTATACATTATGTCTTAACATAATATAACTAGGAAATGTATAACTTATGTCTTAAGTTATACATTATGTCTTAAACGTTATATAATGACTTAATTATACTATAATAATCTAATGTGCTTTAAAATGCAAATATTCAAAACTGATTCTTTCGAAGCATTTCGTATAATGCACTGTAAATGAAGATGAAATTGGTTACTTTTGCACAAATTATCGTCTAAATTTATGTTGAATGAAAATGAAATTGTCAAACATTTACATGAAATAGAACTCTGAATAAGTTGGTGAAATCCGAAACTTATTTTACTCAATAGAGATTTTAGTTTTTGCATATAAACCAGCTAACGTCTCTACAAAACCGCCACAAAAAATATGCCATATTTCATATACCACTGATTTATATATGGGAAACGTTGTCATTCAATATTTGCAGAATCAGCTTCTATCGGCAGTCTTTCCTGCAAAAGTAGGAAACGTGACCTAAAATGATCCTAACGGGAAAATGATCCACATATGTTTTCTCCCTTACTAGCGCTATCTATCGGGTAACACAAACTTCATTTCCGTTGTGCCAAGTGAAGGAGAAGCAGTGGCGGTATTTAACCGATTACGGTTTTATGCGTCTGAATTGAATATTTCGAAAAAATAGGTTTTGTAATATCTGTTATAAAGCAATAATTAACTTTTCTATTTATTTAGATATACAGTCTTTTATGTACAAAAATATGACTTGGTTTACTGAATGGAGTATATTTTTAGATGGGAATTGAACTTCCTATGTTTGTTATGTTTCTCGGCGTTATTCAGTAATCTAAAATAGACAATAGGGTGGGCAAAAAATGATTTTTGAAATCACTATTCTAATAGCGCGGAAAGGATTCTCTCTGGGTTCAATAAAAAAGTTGTAAAATATCATTGTGATTCAATAATATCTTCTGTCCTCGCATCAGACTTGAATTTTTGGAATCTGGGTAAAAAATACACTTTTTACTGGGCGCAAAAAAAACATACTTTTATTTTCACTGTTGTAATTCTAATAGAGCGATAAATGTGCGCAATGGGTATAGTAAGCTATGCCTACTAAAGAAGTAGTGCAGAAAATATTATTTGTTCCATCAAATAATATTTTCTGCTTTGATATCGTACATGAAATTTTAGAATTTTTGACGAAAAAATGCAGGTACTTAAGTATTATCAAGGTGGTTTGCCAAGACCAGCGATTTTTCGCCAAAATAAATGCCGGGCACATGAAATTGTTTATGGTTTGGAATACGATTGGCAACAGTTTGCCAGCACATTTGATGAAAAAATAGTTTGGCGGGAATGACGGTCGGGATTATACGTAGTAAGTTCCAAAATGCACTTTTTCATGTTATGGAAAGGCGATATAACATGCAAAATAGAGAGTACTGACACTCGTTATTCGTGAATTATTATATAAAAAATACTTACTTGAAAATTATTAAATAATTGCTAATTACTGGAGTGTTGTTTTTTCGTTAAGGGGAAGCCCACTATCGCTACCTTACAAAGGAAGGGATGCCTCGAAGGGAAGACATTTTTTCTCACAAAACATTACAATTACAATACATTACAATACCACAACAATGCAATACAGTATTTGGTAATTATGTGTTAATTGTAAGATGTTGTATCATACCGATGTGAAAAGAGTACTTGCACTTAATCTACAAGAAGCGGGGGCAAAAAATTCCTTGTTATCGAATCAGGCATAAGTGGTCGAGTAAAAAATGCTGATATGATGAAGTCGTATTTCACTTTAAGCTCGTACCAATACAATTGTGTAGGTGATCTACATCCTCTCAAAAATTTTCGATTGTAAGTCGTATTTCCTAAGTGATCACCTACACAATTGTATATTCTTCACAAGAAATGAATCATCTATAAATTAATAATTTATTATACTTCTTTTCATTTGTGTATTATTAAAAAAACGAATTAGTTATTCACAAAGCTATAATAGGAAATTTATCTTACACTCAAATACTTTTTGGTGGGAGCAAACCAAGAAAAAGTCCATGTGCTAAAGCGTTAATGTCTGAATCTGCCGACTGCTTGTGGGCGCTTCTGTCACTGATTTTGTACACCGTTCAACAATGTGAGTGACATAGAAAGTGAACGAAGTCTTAGTTTGGGTTTTCCCTAGTTTAGGTGTCCTAGTTTGGCTTTTTCTCGTCTGTAGAACTATCACGTGGGATTATGGAGAAGTAATAGTAACTGATAGTAACAGATATTTTACATTGGAAGATGGCTCTCTGTATCTAGTCTTCATTATACAACTCGCAGAAAGATGTGTAAGTTGTGTGGTCGTTTGTTAGTCAGCATACACAGAAAGATATTCTAAGTGTTTGAAAATTACTAATTTCAACAAATTATTTAATCCATCAACGATATTTTTGATATCTGGAGGTAACATCTAAACCTAGAAATACTATACCATCTGTGCTTAGCTCCATCCCTCAGCGAATGGTTAGAATTATCTTAAACCAGTTTGATAAATAAACTTTCATGACCAATTCAGAGGTTTTCTTCAACTTCAATGCGTCGAAGAACTATTATGTAGGGTCAAAACTTTGTCTCCCAGGGATTAACCAACATGAATGCAAAAATGGTACTAGATAAAGCCATGCAGGTCACGAAAACAATTACCCAGTAGAACCGCTTCATGTATTTTCTAAAACGTAGTTTTTTACCTTTGCTTAATCCATTTCTGCTCACATATTTTTGCGACGTCAATTTTTACTAATACCAGCAATAATAGACAAATCGACAGGTTAAAATATTTTGTGCAGTTGAGGTTCAATACCCGTCAATAAAAGCCAGGAAAAATAAATAACGTTTTCGACTGATAGCGAAAATGCCATCTCAAAAAAGGGATACTAGGCATAAATGTGTTAAACAACTCTTATCAGTCTTCGGAATAATCGAGACAACAGCCTCCTAGATAAGGATCTGAATCAACCAACCTCTCAAATCTCAAACTCTTATCAGTTGTTATAACCTGCTTTTAGTAACTTTCGTTAAGTACGGGTTAGGACCCCTTCAAAAGACACCTGCGGAGGGCACCCCCTTGTGTTGTCCTTCTGACATGGATTTATAAGAGGGCTTCGGGCCAAGAACACAAATCTGAAATGCATGTTTTAAATAACAAACATTCAGTAACTTGGAATATGCACCCCAATAACGTTTCACTTATAAGGCGTAAATTTCCAGCACTGCATGGATGTGTATTTGCACCGTTTGTCCGCAGAAAAATTTCAAATAGATGATATGCAGTTTTTTCATTAACATGAAGGAGTCATACAATCCACTGCAAAAGCCTACCAAAGTTTCAGTTTCCAAATTCTGAATGATACCGCATTTCCATGATGTATTCACAAATATGTAGTCACAGTCAGTTGTTGACAGTTCAAAAATATTTCTTCATATTCCCTGAAAGTATTTGGTTAAGTTCGAAATAATTCGTTGCTTTGTGCATGATTCTTGGTGAAATGCTTTGATTTCCTGCTTAAGAGCTTTACTGGTTATAATGACTTATTTGGGACCTTTTCAAAATACTACAGTATAATTGAATCAGTTCTAGTGCTCCATGCATATACCCTCAATAGCACGCATGATAAACAGTACATATACATAATCTCAGCTGCCCAATATGACTTAACAGTCAAACAGCGATGAACAGTTGAAGGAACTGAACTCGCCCCTCATTTCTTCTCTACTTCTTCTTTTTATAAGAATCAATTGATGTTGGAAAAGTAAATAAAGAACAGAAAGAGGTGATGAAAATTAAACTCTAAATCTTAACTTTGCTAAATCTAAAAAAGAATAGTCACAAAAAACAGAATAAGAGGGCATGGAGTCAAAACAAAGACGTGCTCCAATAAGAAGAAAATGGTGCCTAAAATCCAATACTTGTAATTTAGTGAAACAGATTCAGAAGATGACCACAATTGTATTTATTGCGATGAATTAATTTTTTTTTTTAATTTTGCAACAGGTGAAAATTAGATCCAGTGTCACAAGTGCCTTGGTGGGCGCATGATGCATCAGCAAGGATAGCTGAGAATGATGACGATGGGCATCATTGTGATATGTGCTCAAATATTCCCAACTTTCGGAATTGGCTGAAATAGACATTTTAATTTATTTCAACGTTATTGTAGGCTATAGTTTTTGGTTTATAATTATCAAGTATTCCATGTTATTTTTTGGAACACTTCTTTGTTATGAATTTTTCATAAAATAAATTATGTGTACTATTTTCTTGGAAAATTGATTATATTTCATTGTGTATAGTTATAATTGCTTTTTTATCTTTTATTTTGCCAATAAAAAAATTTACTATTATTTTAGAATGAAGGATCATTTTTCCCTTTGGTAAAGCTAATATAATATTTTGGATACTTTTTCAAAATTTTGTTTTTCTCGTTACTCAATGTAAGATAAAAATATTATTCAAATATTTTTATAATGCAAGATATAGTGCAAAACATACTAGCTAAGGTCCAAAGTTTTATTTAAACATTTTAATTATTTTACACATGTTTTTCCCTTAAGGGAATCATTTTAGGCCTGCTTCACTTATATGTTTTCATATGTTTAGCACCATAAGAGAAAACAACTTTAAAATACGAGTGAAAATATTTGCATAAATCATCTGCTTTCTAATCTTCAATTTCTACACTTGTATTACATAAGGGTGTCCATGTTCTTTCTTTTACGCGACGGTATGTCTGAGATTTTTGGGGTTCCCCTTCTAAATTAATTTCGCTTTACCATATGCTGTGTAAGTTCTTGATGCCTCCCGGTCGTCCGTCTTTGCTTTCTCACGGGGTTGTAGACTTTTGTATTGGCATTCGCCAAATTCTGGTACTTCTGTCTTGGCGAAAATCATTTAATCCGTTTGTTTCAAATTTTTATATTTTTTACGCCTACCGGACAGTTGTTGTCACGTGTCCAGTGTCTTATGAATGGCTCCATATTTTGCTCGCCAATCTGTAAAGAGCTGGCAGTTTAGTAAGAAGTTTTTAGTACACTTCTCGATAGCTCTCCGTCAGAGGAGGTTGTGTTCTTTTTTATGGGACTCCGGCACGCCAGTGGCCGGAACGATTAGAATACTGCCTGGCGTTATTTTCCATAGAAACCAATGTACCGTACATATTGAACTTGTTTCCTGTAAGACTGTTTTGCTGATACCTCCAATAAAACGTAGCATTTCTGGATTTGAGTCGTCTTCTGTTTTCTAAGTCCTCAGCGTACTTCGTGGATATTTTTAATACACTATACGTCATATAAGCGGCTGAGGGAAAGTTTCGTGATCGACCTTCGACAACTCCTCATACCATTTTGAACGTAAATAAGAACAACGCGGTTTGGGCCAAAAATGCGCCGTTTGCAGTATTTGTATTAGAAAGCCAAAATATTTGGAATGGTATATCATAGATATGATACGTCGCATTTTGGAACAGCAATATTTACTATACATTATTTTAATGTCCGGCAAGGTACAGTCAGTTAAACTCGATTCAAATCAGAACATTGAAAGTGAAACATCACCGGGTTTGGCTAGTACTTGTAAAGGTTGAACTCCTCTCTCGACTTAGTCTTCTGTGGACCATATACAATAAAGTTGTTGAGCAGTTGTACGTGAAATCTCCCGTGGATCAAGCACACTCCATATTCAAACAATAGGTAATAGGTCTTTCATCTGGAATTGGTTCAAAATTAATAAGACCACTCATAGGGGCTGCGTTGGCTTGAACATCAGGCGCCCCTAAATAACAAGCATCCCAGCCCTTGTAGTGATGGAGCCTGTTGTCGGCAGCTGACCTGGTAATTGGAAAGAAAGGAATTATTCGTTTCAGTTTAATCGTTTTCATATCATTATTATACTACATTTAACTTGCAGGTTAAATATGTTTCTACACAAGTTTAATATTTTAAAAGCATAATATACTAAAAAAATATATAATTTTTAATGCTGCAGGGATAAAAGCAATTACTGTCTTATAAGTAAATAAAGTATAAAACACATTCACAAAAAATTTTCAAATGAAATAATCAACTGTAGCAGAAAATGGATAACACTTCTATAACCGTTTACATAACATATACATAATTAAAACTCATTTAAATCTCTCAGAATATTAAAATGCCTTTGAAAATAAAGAAATTAAAAAGATGCCTGATTACACTTCGTATAATCCAACGAAAACAAATTATGAATTCAGTAACATAATTTCTTCTATGAATACGTTATAATTGAATTTTTACATACATTTAACAGAACAATTAAATATGAATGTTTCATAACTGAATAGTCTTTCCTCAGCTATCCACGTAATACTAAATAATATAAAACGCAATTTCACATTTCTTGAAAAACAGTTTACTCACGAATTTAACTGAGATTAGCCCTCTAAACTACTTATTTATAATTCATGTATCAGTGCTATTTTTTTACGTCTCATATAATCAATATTGCCATTAAAATTTAATTTTTTCAAAGGTATATATTTTTTATTTGTTTTTCTTCTCTGCGCCCTAGGCTAAAGTAATATTTAATGAAGAAGGGGAACATTTTCACATATAATATTGATTAAAGGAACATAAATTTGCTATCACTGCAAACCAAATATTTGGAACTGGGAGAAGTATAGCATTATTACGATATCGATTAGAAAAACAAAGTATTTTTATTTCTCAAATGCGGTAATTTGAATATTTGAACGAAGTAATGATTAAAACCTAAACTAAATCCCCGTATTACATTCATCTTTGATATATTTGTAAAATGCAAAAATAAATCTGCAAATGAAAAAACTATAACTTCTGTATCAGAAACAAATAGTAACATTTAACTACTCAAGGATACTGCATATAAAGCTAGTTACACACGATTATTATTATTATATTATTATTACTATTATTATTATTTCAGAGTAAATAAATATAAAATGTATCATAGCATGCATAGCTAAAAAATATCAATTTTCTAGATGTTTGGATGTTCCTTAATCCATTTATAAAAATATTTTTGATCTTTTTAAGTTACCTTTTTTGGCATGATATAAGCACATCATCATTTATAATTTAACTTAAGTACTTTATTTTAATTCCAGGAGACAATGTATGAGAATTCTATTAATTTTTATTACATAAAATAGACTCAATATTGTTCTGATTATTTTTCTGGTCAAGATTGCTTTGAAACTTAACAGAGAGAAAGCATATTAGTTTTAGAGCAATGCGAAAATGAATTTGTGGTACAGGTACATCCGAAAATTTTCGTCAATACAGCGAAAAATTCTTTTCAAGCAAAAGCTTATTTTGCCCTTAGCTGACAACGATAATGTTTTTAGACCGCCTCTTAAGATCAAAGTTACAAGCTAAGAAATTGGGACTATGGTAAAAGTTATTACTACGATACCAAACTACTTGAAATATATATTTGCCTGCTATCTGAGGGTTAGAAAATTATGTAGAGGGTGAAAGAGATAAGGCTGAGTACTGATTAGTAAATGACAACATCATTGATGCCAATTGTTCCGATTTTATCGAAACATTTCCCACCATTAATTTTTACTTAATAATTTAAGCTTAAGAAAAGTCCAAAAATTTAATTCAAAATAAAACTGTTAAAAATAGTGGCGAAAAATGTTCCTCTAAAATTGGAACAATTGGCGTCAATGATGTTGTCATTTACTAATCAGTACTCAGCCTTATCTCTTTCACCCTCTACATAATTTTTCAACCCTCAGATAGCAGGTAAGTGTATATTTCAAGTAGTCTGGTATCGTAGTAATAACTTTTGCCGGAACGGTTGGCAGCTCTGGCAACATTAATTCATTTTGCAAAAACATATTTTGCACTTTTTAGCTGGCAATGATTAATCCCTTTACCACCTCTTCTGACCAAAGTGACAAGCCCGTCATTAATTTAATATTTTAAAATCAGAAGAGCACAATTGCATAAGCACAATGAACCTAAAACAAAGATAATTTGGCAGTTGGTGAAAAACTAGAAAGGTAGCAAATAAAAATTCAGAATAATTTTATTTAGGCAATTGAATGCAAGCAACGAAGATGAGATGACTCGAATTATGTTCATTTATTACTTTAGGAACATTAACCACACAAATAATGCATTCAAGAGTCGTTATTCAAGGACGACTTAGGAATGGACTGACATCGTTTATAAAAATAGCGAAGATTGTTTTAACGATGGCCAGATAAATAAATGAATAAGCAAATAAAATAAAATAAAATAAAGCTAATGTACTAAGGACTTACAGAGTGCAGCATTGTAGCATATTGCATGCTCTATATTAGTGAATCTCTTTTTCCTGCATTACGTAAAGTTAATGTGACTGAAAGCATTGTTATAAATGCTGATGACACACAGCGAGTGTTCTGTACAAAGATACTTCTGTAAGTTTACAATTCAGAAGTTTTAACCCCCTCAGGAACAATACACCAATTAGGTTTGGAGTTCTTTTATGCTCCTGGACAAAAAAAATGAATTTTACAGTCTTTACGTTTATATGTACAGGGTGCCCTAAAGCACTGACCCACGCTTTTATTACTTAAACATTGATCATAGGCATATACAATAAATGATAAAGTTTCGAAAAAAAGTGCAGAATTTTATGATATCGATTAAAATTTTTTCAGGAGATTAAATCTAAATAAATACAAAATTTAAATTTTATGCGGCATCCGTACAAAAAAAGTTCTCAGTTAGTAAACTTTGCCCCATGCATCAGTATTTGATGCACAAAGTTTCATATTTCATCACAAAATGTCTCGTAGATATGTTTAAATAAAGTTAGTGAGGGGTTATACAGTACGAATATTATCAGAAGCAATACGTATTTATGAAATCGTTGTTTCTTTCGTAAATTATGTACATCCCCTGAAATGCTATCATTTGATTTATTTTTTTTTCCTTTCGAAAGCCATTGAAATGCTTGGTTTATGTCAGCATATTTTTAGTATCATATCTCTGAAGTTTTATAGTAAAAGGCTGACATTTTCTTTTTCACCTAAATAATCTACGGCCACATTTTACTGATTAGGATTTTTTTTTTTTGTACGGGAGCCATGTAAAATTTTAAATTTTGCATTTATTTATATTTAATTATTTATCTTTAATAAAAATTTTAATCCTAGGTCAATTTTTTTAAGGCACCCTCTGTATAAATACCTTATTTTACAAAATTATTGTGAGGAATTTAGAAGTTATGAAACTGCAAAAGATATACAATATGATCATTTCATATTGTTGAGGATGACAAATTTTGAACTAAAAACAAATTACTGATAGTTGTGAGATTTAATCGCTATTGAGTAAAATTGTAAGTTTACAACAAACAAGAAAAACTTTTCATAAGATGAGTAATCGTGTTAAGGTGTTGTAGAGCATAATTTAGCTGGCACAATCAGGTCGAATTTCATAACATGTCATTTTGCACCACTTTTTTTTTTTTAATTGCATCGTGGGCGGACAGAATCTTGACTGGAGAACTATCCTGAGAGACAGGTTCATTTGCGTATAAGATAAGATGGATGAAAGCTAGGAAGAAACAAAAAATAAAATGTTAACATGAATTTATTTTTCTTTTCTCTTTTCTATTGTTTCAAACAATTTCTTTTAAGTTACCTTTTTGGCAAGATATAGTCGCATCATCATTTGTAATTTAATTTAAGAGATTTATTAGAATTCTAGAAGACAAAATTTATCAGAATTCTATGAATTTTTATTCCATAAAATAGATTCAATATCGTTCTGGTTATTGTTCTGTTAATCAGCATTTATTTTTGCAAAATACACCAGACACAAAAACTCATTATCCTTAGACAAGGAACAGAACAAAACATACAATACAAAACAGAAAATTAACCAAAAACAGACATAAGCTCGGTAGCTTCCCAGTTGAGATAAAAACGCGGGAACCATCTGAACACTTATGAAATTGGTTAGCAACAATCAGCTGTGCGCTGCTGCAGAGGGGGCAAAAGCACAAAGGGGTACTCAAGACATTACTCCTAAGATGTGCGACGAGGCGGTGTTCGGTCGCCAGTCTGAAAGCAAGCTGCATCAGCCAGATCTCTTGGGAGTTCGGGTAACGGGAGAATGGGAAGGTGCCATGCTGTGGCGCAGCGTGATCTCAACCATAGAGGAATCTCTCTCAGATTTTTGATTTTTCACTAGTCTACATGTATATACATATATACAAATGCAATAATTAAGACAGTTACATAAAAAGGGACCGAATTTTATGGTACCAAATAAAATTTCTTGAAGATTAAATACAGCTAAACCCATTTTTTTTTTATACGGTATCAGTACAAAAACTTCTCAGTTTGTAAAATATGTCCCACATACTATTGAGGTGCTGTACAAAGTTTCAAGCTTTCATTTATCTGTAATAAATAAAGAATTAAAGCATATTTACTTCTTCTTGGCACACCCTGTATAACACAATCAGACTCCCTATTTACCTGCTTAAAGAATCGTATTAACTGAAAACTCAAGGGAAAAAAAAAACGGACACAGTGAAGTACTTTTCCCGCAATAGTAGATGATCTACAGAAACAGAGATTCCCCTGTGTGTTGAAGAAGGCAGGTGCGCAGTACAAGCTTGTGCAGTATACCTCACACTTTTTGAAGAGCCCACTTACTGTACGAAAACCCTACGAGAGCATCTCCCTCTTTTGAGATGGCTGGATGAATGCTAGCAATTAGCTTCCGAAGCCATTGGTGATTGGAGTTCGCTTGTATTATTTGCGGCGAAAGCCGTTTTTTTTAAAAGATTATTTTTCTCATACATGCTTTGAATGAAAAACAAAAATGGAAGTAATTTAGAGTTATGATTACATAATGTATATATTAGGGTGATTCATAAAAGACCCCCAAAAAAATTTTTCCCTTTTTTTTAACTCTCAACCCCTAAAAATGGTCTATTCCACTAGAAAACATACCAGTATTTTAAAAAAAAATTTTAATTGATATTTAAGGGTCGCTACCAAATTTTGAAATATGAGAAATGAAGCAAAAACTATAAATTTTTAAATAAATAATTTTATTACAATCAGAATACAGTTTTATGAATGAAAATACTAAATAACAGTGTTGAAACCTCGAAGTAGAAAGAAAGAAAAAATGTTATATAAAATTTGACTTATTGACGTTGGGGTTTTTCTGTCTATAATTCTTAACTAACAACATCAAGTACTGCTTCTGCTCCTTATCGTTTGTATATAATTTGTTGTATTCTTCCATCAAAGCAACACCTCGTTCAGGTATATCATTAACGACTCTCATGTTTTGTACAATTTCTTTAGCTGACCTGTAGCTTTCTTCTTCTTCCCACAGCTCAGGATCTTTTTGTATGAACTCGCATGAAATACCAGTCGTGTTGAAAAATTTCATTGTATTTGTTGTAACAAAATCTTCGATATTTTGATTTTTGATTTCATCATACCTCAAAGATGCCTTTTTAGGACTGTTTTCCAAACTTTCGTTATTCAGTGCTAAAATCATTCTGCGTTTTATTTCATTAGAAATTCGCTTATCAAAATAAAGCTAGAGCAACCAGTTCTTCAGAAAGATACCAAAGATAACCCAACATCTTTTTCCCGGCGACTTTGGCTAAAACTGTATCATGTTTTTCGAACTCAACTATGTCCTTCAAAATCTTCAGGTCATTTTCAGGTGCCATATAAGCCACTGGCGCTGTAAACCAGTATTTTGCATAGACAAGTACAACAAATATGCAGATATCCGTAATGGCCTTAGCTTCTGGTCCAAGCGCTGGATGGTCCAATAGCTGATACTACGACAGCTTCCAGTACGATTTCTAAGATGTGATGCCGACAAGGGAGCCAAATCAATTCTTTTTGCATTTTTTGTTCCAAAAGAATACAGGCTCCGTTTATTCGCCCAGTATTAGATGCCGTTGTGTCGAAGCACATACATCTTATTTTATCACGTAAGTTCCACGATGAAATTGTCTCGAAAATAGCAGACGCCATGGTTTCTCCTTTGCCATCTAGAAGCTTAGCAACGGCCAAGAGCTGGTCCACTCCTTTTCCAGATACCAAGATTGGTAGACGATCTACTACTTCATGCCCTGTTATGTCCTCGAGCATTTTTCCATCCCAGTGCACAGTTAGTGTAGTTTGGGGTTGGAAATCAGATTTTATTGATTCAGCAAGCTGCAGTCTATTATTCATTCTTTGGCGACGTATAGAGGAGTAGCTTACGTTGTATTGATACGTTGATATTGATACGTTGTATTGATACGTTGATTACGTTGATACATTACAGCCTAGACTTTTGAGTGTAGATGTCAAAACAACAGTTGCTTTCCGGTCGCTCAATTTAGCGACATCGAGACTAGTTGCTAAATTAGAATCTAGGATTGTTTTTCGGCCTCGTTTCCTTGGTATCGAAAAATCTTTGCTTGAAGAAGGTCCTGGCTTCGGAGAATTAGGACGACTTTGACTCATGTCACTATCACTCCTGTTCTCTGTAGAAGAAGTAGGTGAAGATGACAATAAATTGTATTTCTCAGTTAGTCTATTTATTGCTTCTTTTTCTTTTTCTTTCATTTTTTCCAACTTAACTTCTTTTCTAATTGTTTAGCAAATTTTCTAGAATACTGTTTATCAATCTTACCGATTCGTCCAAGACGGTTCATTTTTCTTTGGTTAAGAAATTGCTTATCTTCGTCAATATTCATTATATTTAGAGCATTAGAGTGAGCTATATCAAACAGAACATTTAAATTTGATTGCCACCTGTTTTCTTTTTCTTTGATTGTTGCTGAATGCTTTGCCTTATTTTCTTTATTTTTTTTTAAATTCTGCCATTCCTTGAAATATTTGAGTATGAGGTAATGTATATATAGATTGAATAAAGTTTCCGAAATTATTTAAAAATTATTTTTTTTTAGGTTGTTCCTTCACCGATTACCTAGATCCCCTTCAGTATACGCCACTGGTGCCATGGTATATCCTTGCTCCGTTCTTCCAGCTCCAGCCTTTGAAGATGATAAATTTTCATTTTTTTTAATTCTGCAGTCATCTCTATTATTCAACATTGTATTACAATAATTTTGAGTAATCACACTCAAAAATAAAGTTAAGTAATAGAAGAAAATGTCTTAATATATTTATTAATGGTCTTTCTCTACAAGTATACCAAATGCCATGCAAAACGCTAATGTTTTGCACATTTACAAGTACAATAAGGATTCAGATATCTGTCATTTCCAGTATCCAACAAACTTACTATAAACTAGGAACTAAACCGTTTACTACGTTTCTTTTAAAGTACACGCTTACAAAAAAGAAACTAAATTCCACTCCTGAGGAGCAAGGATTACTCTGGCGGATTGCGGAGCAAGTTTCTCTCGATTTTCTCTCCTTGGGAGCGAATTTTTGTTCTTTTTTAAGCGTGTATACACCGCATGTTTACGTTACTTTTGACGACAAAAACTATTTGAAATTTCAAAAAAATTCTGATTAACAAGGAGCGCACAATGCAGAAGATAAATATCAGCGTAAACAGTTGATGTTGAAAAAAAGCTATAAACTTTTGTGAAAACATAAAAAATCAAGAAATTCAAGGTTAGAAAAATTAATACTGCATTGTTGAAATAGTTCTTTCAATTAAATTTGAAACTCCTTATAAAATTCGCTATATTTGTATCTCGCGCAAGATTTTATTTTTTAGAGTCCCGTCTCTTAAAATTTCATTTGATGTAAAGCGTTGAATTATACATGCATCATAAAACTTCTTTGAATTTCCTTTGTTTGATTAACAAATTTAATATAACACAGCAAATACGAATTTACCGCAGAATGCCATGACAACAATTTCTGCCATCATGTTTAATTAAATAACCTATTCATTCATTCCTCGTTCAGGCAAAACATTTTAATTAAAATGCACTGGTCAAACTTGAATGGTCTACATCTTGATCAAAAGATTATTGATCTGCAATGTTTCGCTGTTTAAGGATTTAAATAAAGAATGCTCTTTTTCGTAAAAGAGATGAGCTATTTTTGAAGGAAAAAAATTTAAATATCTAGAAATTAAATATGTTAACTGATTACTTTAATTAATGAATATCACTGCTGTAACTATGTATCATGTATAAGAATTTCAATTAAATTACATATGTATGCAGAGGCAGACCGAAAACTCCCGCAACCCCCGCAGTACGGTTGGGCCTTGGTGGAAGAGGACCCCCCCCACACACACAATGAATTATTTTTAAAATAAAATGAAATATTTACAGATATTAATTTTCAGTTTTCATGTTTTAAATTAAACGCAGTGCATAAGTGATAAATCTTAGTTTTGTAACATCTTTCAAAGAACTGTCAGAAAAATATAGGTAGAAGGCATCCAAAAATTTACAGTATAGTTTTACATAGAGCTTATTCATTTTCCTATTGGTCTTTATTTAGCGCAGTATGTCTCTTTTGGATCTTGTGCCATTAAACTTAAACCAACAAACTTTTTCCCATTGAGCTCCCGGTAACCCCCCTTTACTTACCCGGACCCCTTTACCTTAATAATTGTAAAACCATATTCTCTGATTCACTGAAATACTACTTTAAATACGTACATGGTCCTGATAAACTAGTACTGTAAGATGTATAAATGTGAAAACTTGTCTATCTAGTATATAAATCCTCAGTGTTCGATCGGCTTAAATATTAGCACAGATTTGTAAAGCGATGCCCAAAAGGAAATAGGTGATATTATCATTTCGAAAACCTACCAGTTCTTCGAATTTTAGGGAGCTTGAAGAGCTTTCCCAATACGCTATCAAGTAAACTGTAACCAATAATACATATATATACAGTGAAACCCCGATCTATCGTTCCCGCATACATTGTTTTATTTCTGTGGTCCCTGCACAAATTGTATTTGAATAACGTTAAAGAAACCCGCATGTATCGTTCGTAATAAATCGACTTTCCCGCATTCATCGTTGTAAAATTTTTCTCCTGGCTAAAATTAAATTGAAGGTTAAGTGTATCCATATGACATACAAACTGTAATTGTTTCTTTGTATGATTTCTTGGTCTGATGATGATCTGATGAACAATGGCTGCGTATTGAAGAGGTTGTGTATAGCGTGAAATTTAATAATTTTTTCCATTAATCAAGAAGTTAAGGCACGTGGTATCCTAAACATGGAAGAAAGGTGTGATAATGCAAAAAATGAAACTAATGGCGAAGCAGAGGATAATATTCTTGCCACTCAGGAATAAATTACACTAGTATGAAGTTTGAAGCAATAATGGTATTTGAAACTGTATGAACTTTTTTATACAAACATAAAATCACAGAAAAGGTCGAGAAAAGTATCGTAAATCGTGAAAATATACTGTTTAATTTAAAAAATGATGAAAAACCCAACATAAAATCCTGATTTTTGGAAAAAATATCACCTAATTTTCATCTTCGATTTATTTGATTTGTAAAAAAAAAATGTATTTGTTATACAGTCATTGCGTGCATGCATAAACATTGCTTTCTTCGTAGTTTGACTTGAACCCGCATTTGTCGGTTTTCCGCATTCATCGTTTTTTCCTACGCACCCCTTGAAAAACGATGAATCGGGGTTCTATTGTATATATATATATATATATATATATATAGGTAAAGACAGACTGTCACGAAAAAGTGACGTCAGACTTGAAATAATTCCGTATTTTCTCAAATTCTGATTAGCATGAGAGTAGCTAAATTTTATTGATTTATTTATTTATTTTAATCTTCGTGAGCCATGATTTATTAGAGTGAACCATAGGGAAGATATACGATAGAAATAGGAATTCTTATTCTATTAATATAAATATAATTTATTTGGATTGAACTTCTTTGTTTTCCGTAAAGGCTATAATTTACTGTTAAATTTCACTGAAAGTGCAAATGTCTTACCTCACGATTTTAAAACCTCCTTGGTTGTCTCTTTTTCGTGCCTAATTCTTGCTAAACTATGCAATTTTTGGTGATAAATTGTCCAATTTCACGGAAAAAGGCTAATGACGTAATTCGCACACAACAAAATATCAATTTGGAGTGTTTAAGTGTTGAACATTCTCTCTAGTCTAAATTATGGCTTAAAAATATCTAATCTTTCCGAAACATCGACCTAGAATGCCGCAACCCCCTATGAAAAGCTGACATTTACACAAGCACAGACTACTTCTTGCTACGAAATCTTGCACGCCCAAAATTACTCGTTATGCTTGAGTTTTTTGATGATATAGTATTCAGCAAAATTTTGTCTTACCTAAAAGTGCCATAAAAGGTTTTATATGTTCAAACAAAATAAGGCGATTCTCCCCGAAGAATAGGCTATTTGTTAGTTACTCATAAAAGTGTGCTCAAGCATTAACAAAATACTTGCTTTGCGTAAAATATATCTTTTATATTTAGATACTTACGTATCAATGCATTTTAAATAAATTTAAACCTATAATTCTTTTTATTTCAATTTTTTGTTTCTATAATCTTTGCAATTATAAATATTCATTCATTTTGCATCATAAATGCAAGGGATTGCATAAAAAAATAGTAATTACATAAATACTTCAAATGGGTCCCCGTAAATATTTTTGCGGTGGGCCCTCGGACTTTTGCGATACGCTACTGTAATGTATGTATATGCTAATATATATACATACTAATATATATATACATATATTTATTGGACAGTGATATAAAGCATGATAGGCTTAAATTTACAGCAGAAAAAATAATAGCGTGTTATCATGAGATAGAATTTATTGTTCGGAGGAATTGTTTCATTGGAATTCAAGGATCGTTTAATTTTCGATGGGAATGCATGTTGTACCGTACAAATACTTTACACGTACTTTACACGCAGCATTATGAATTATAAGAAATATATTTCCGTGCACGAAATTATTTCAAACTCCTCGATTTTTCTCAAAACAACAAATAGGCACTTGAAAGCATCTAATTTTGCCAAGTTTGGAGCATGCTCTTCGATTTGGACAATCCTGCTATAGACAACGAAGGCACGTGTTCAGCGCGTTCACTTCCTGCCCAAGCCTTAACTTCGGTGCAACTGTGATTATTGTGACCAATCAGCGCCACTGACATCATTAAGCCAGCCAATCGAATTCTTTGTAACCACCCTCTGTGCCGAGTGATCTGGGAAGATTTATGTGGCTGTACAGAGCGACCGGGGTTTTTCCATGATTGTCTGTTAAACGGTTTTAAGTACCTGTCTTCTACATCCTCCATCGCTATCAAGACTGTCTCCCATTACGTTGTAACTTTAATAATTGGTATTTTGGATAGAACTTTAATAATCGGTATCAATTCGATATTTACGCAATTTAACATATACATACAGGGTTACTGGTAACGTGACGTATTCCTTTCAAGACGAGACAGGGGAGCCAAAACGCTACAATTTTCATCCCCATGTGTATGGCCGAAAATTAATAGTTTACAGATAAAATTTCCATTATTAATCAGCTATCTAAAAATGTATTAATGTACAGCTGCGGGAAAAAAAAAGTCCCACTTGTACTTTTTTCGGCCGTCGTTCGTCGTACAGCAAAGTTACAGATACCAATCGTTTACGATTGACGTACACTTTAATTTGCTATGCATAAAAATTGCATAAGGGACCATCGACATATTAAAATTCGCACCAACTTTTTTTTTTCTCAATAGTAACCCCTAGATTTAAATTCATATTTCAAAACATTAGCTCATTTTAACCCCGGACACCCATTTTCAATAAATTTGGACAGAAAATGAGTGAGTTATGAGCGCCCAAAATCCCCCTCCCCCTATGTTAAAATATTTTTTCATACTTCAATTCATATCTCATATAATATTGGTAGTAAGAAGCTAATTTTTATTCGTACTATTAGAACTAAACGACCCAAACATAATTTAATGTTATTATGATTTTTAATAAATTATTAATATGAATTATGAATTATTAAATTAATATTCAAAAAAATTAGGAATAGCGACCTAGCCAAATTTCGATGGAAATAGATGTAGAAATTAATATTGCATGGCTGTGCAAAATTTCAAATTTTTACGTTCAGTAGTTTAATTTATATTAAATAAAATGTGTTATTTTCATGAGTTAAGGGACCATATATAAATTTATTAAGTGAAAATTTTTTGAAAATTGCATAAAATAAACGTAAATTAGATTTATTTCGTGCAAAAACACAGTGAAAGATACCAGTATTAAAAATATCAAATTTTGAAGCAAATAAATTAGAGGTTTTTACAGTTTGATAGGGATTCTATAAAGCGTCTATTGTTGCGTCTTCGACCATATTACCCCAAATAAAATATTTTCCAACTATAGAATTAGATACAGTAGATTTATGTCTTCTAAGACAACGTCCTATTTCTGAAAAACTAACACCCCCAACTTTCCAGACGTGAATGTGACCTTTTTTAATATCGGAAACATTAGGTCTTTGGACTTCCCCATACTTTATCAAACATTCAAAATCACGTTTTTCTGTCTAAATTTTCATCTAACTATAAATTAAAATACCGACAAAAGTCTTTAGAATATTGCACATTGCAGACGATAGTATTAAATGAAGAAAGTGAAATTACAAACACAGTGATAATATTGGGTCGGCAAAAAAGTAATTGCGTTTTTTACATGAAATTCAAACAAATAAATTTTCTATCAGGAAATCTTTCTTCAAGTTCGACCACAGCTGAGTAATATTCAAGCTTGTAGTCAGAAGAGCAGAGAGCAGCCTCTAACTCCTGCCAACATTTCACCTGTCTAAGAGAACCATCAACGGAAATACTCAATAACAATTTCAAAATTACAAAGATTTTCAAAATCGTGAGCAGGCATTTTGCATTTTCCCCTTAAATCATGTGTACGAACCAAGGAAGTTATGAACTCACGGGTCATTTGGACCAGACTAAATATTCTATTCTACCCTTGATATTTTCAGTACAAAAAACTTTAAGAGAGATGGAAACAATATTTTCCTTGAAAATAATATTAATTTCTTTTAACTCTCGCGAGCGAAATTAATGAAAGGCGAAAAGTTAGGAACCTACAAATAGCGTTTTTCAATTTGCAGAAAGTCCCTTAAAAACGCGCAAAACTTGATGCGCAATATCTCCAGAAATTATCGTAGAAAATTGGTGAAATTTTATATTTAGGGTAAATTGAAGGTTCTCCTTCGTTTAATAAAGTCAAAATATGGGGTTGCCATTGAGAAAAACGAAGTTGATGCAGAATTAAATATGAAGACGGCCCCTGATGCAAATTAAATTAATAGTAAATTAAACTACGCGTTATCTGCAAACGAATGGTATATATAACTTTACTGTAAGACGAACGACGGCGAAATAAAGAGCAAGTGGGACTTTTTTTCCGCAGCTGTACATCCAGACATATAATTTGTAACGTTAGGGTGAGTTTTACTTAGCGCAGATAAAACTGCAAAGGATGCAGCCCTATTCATTCTTTAGGATAGCTGGCCAACCAAACAAGTTAACACCGTTTTTCAAACTTTTTCTCATAGGTGACACTCTAACTAAGCTAACGTAATCATGGAAACTTACAAAAATACTTCAAAATTGTAATTCACGCCCTTTAAATATACATTTTTATTTATTTCCATTTTACTTTCAAAAATATTGTTTATCTGAAAAAATAGTATTGCAGTAAGCATACAAATCACAAATACAATTTGTCCCATTAACCTTCTCGCGTCGGCTCACTCCTGAAATATTTCGACCTAGGAAACGGCGGAATCTCTGAGATTTCATCCCCCTCCTTCTCAGCAGATTAGCATACCATGTCTTTTGTTTGGTAGGTGAGAGGAGAGGAAACTCCCTTCCCTCGTCTCCCCCCCCCCGGAAAGGTTGTTGTATATAATGGAGATTATCCGATTCGTTCATTAGGTTTGACAGATTGGCTAAAATAGTGCCATATGGATGGGTTTTTTTTTTTTCCTTTTAATATTTATTTGCAGATATTTCTGAAACTTGCTCTTTAGAATGCTCCAATTTATACTAGTATCTATTTATGAAGTACCATTTCTTTGCTTTTAAAATTAATACAAAAAATGAATTTAAATGTGAAGCAATATTACTTTTTTGAGTAATTTCATTTCAAAGTAAATTTATTCACACATTTCAGTAACATATAAAAAGCTTTTATTGACGATCCAGTCAGTGACATATTTAGGATAAGGCAGGTTGAGCATGTGCCATAGGCGATACTTGAAAAGGGCCGTAAATTTATTTATTGCATGATTTACTTAACTAAAGAAACATTTTACCGTCGACACTCATATTTACGAACCTCTTTTTTAGAACCTTTCCGATTTTACGAACTAGCGAACAGTACCAAATACACTCCCGTAGACAATTTTATGATTGGAATTTACAAATTATTAAAGTAGTCCATACGGTTTCGTAAAAACGAGAGTCAACTGTAATAAATATTTTGATCTACCTGTATATATTCAAATGCATATTTTACCAGTTCATTGAAAATGCGTTGTGGAGAGAAACATGTAAAACAAATCATACGAAAAAGTTTTACTAACGATTTTACTTGCTATTTTTTAATAAATGATTAACCTCTTCTCTCCAATCGCCGAAAGAATGTGACGAAAATGTTTATCCCTTCTGTACCCGTCGTTGCTTCCTGACTTGGGTCTTTAAATGCACCTGTTGTAGCGCAGTGTGTGGGCTCGTTAGAAAACCCTGGTCGTCATGGCCTTGCAGTGGTGTGTGCGAATAGGTTAAAATCAATGAGATTAAAATCTTTGTTTTGAATCACTGTTTTTAAAACCCTAAATCTATGAGAGCTATAGCCGATCGCATAATGTGCGTATATTTGTTTTCTGTTGAAGCCACTTGTTTCATGTACATATCCCACTGGTCCTTTTTTGTGTTCTAACTCACATAAACATGGTGTGCAAGGGGAAAGAAGTAAATACTCATGTGTAATAAATGATATAGCATATTCATTAACTGCATTAATGAATTTTATAGTTTATGATTCCTTCCCTGGTGAATTTTCTATACCAGTGGTGTAGGAGGAATTTACATGAACAAATGTAATTACATTAGTTTAAATATACATATAAAGTTTAAAAAAAAATAAAGGGACAGTCTAAATTTATAATTTTTTAAAATTTTCTCTTAAATTTACTCGATAAATTTTTCTATAAAAAATGGATCTAGTGGTTCATTCAAAGGAGAGAGACAACAGGGCTATCGTGATTATCAGGAGCACAGTTCAATGTTAAATTTTTAAAGTTGTTAGGGGATTTAATCCCACCATTTAACACAGATATAACCTGCTCAATCTCACAACGCAAAAAAGACACAGCGAAAAATATTTCCCTTACGTGAACAGCGTTGCTTTCTAGATTGAGTCTTTGAACTCTCTGCGGAATCCAGCAGCTACGTTCGTTGAATGCTATGCAAAACCATTGAATTTTGAAAACGCAATGCTAGATGCTGGAACCTAGCAGAATATTCAAAGACTAATGCTAGAAAAAATACTAGTCACGAAAGTCGACTCTTCTTCACTGTACGTTGGTCCACCTTAGCGTAAATACGGGTTAGGACCCCTTAGAAAGATCTCCACGGAGGGCATCCCACCCCTCGGCCTAGAGCCCACGCGTAGCTAATTGGACGTAATTAGGCAAACAAGGAAACCTTGGTCCACGATTAAAAATGTATGAAGAGGGATAAATCAGGCTTTTATATAATCCTTTCCCTAAGAGGAAGAGAGGTTACTCATCCTCGAAACCTTTTTGTGAAAACCAACAATCTGAATAATAAAAGAAAATTAATAATTAGATCACCATGTGCCATAAAAAGAATGAAACTGATAATTGTTTCTTTCTTATATAATTTTTTTTTAATTTTTGTATTAAACGTATATTTTTTAAGGGAAAAAAAAAGAAAGAAAAGAAAAATTCTGAACATTTTAAAAGTCAAAATGGTCTTTACTTAAGCTACGATAATTTACAATAAAAGCAGGAGATTAGTTTACAAAAGTATGTACATACAGATATATTACATACATATTTATATATGGTAGTGGTGGTAATAATTAAAGGATAGCTTTAATTTTAGTGTTGCAAATCATGAGCTACTGTGATACTCTTCAAAACAGCTTTGATCTATGCACAGTGCTACGTTACAGAGCTTGCATATAACTGTTGATCGTTTCTGTATACCTTTCTTAGAGCATACAGCGCATCGCCTCCTCTTTTTTATATCAAAAGGCCAATGTCCATGGCTCGGAACACTGTTTGCAACTAACGGCAGTAATGTTGTGTAACATTGCCTTGCTCTTGGGCATAATTAAGCATTTTATTAAGTTCATTCGAAAGTCCTTGTGGCTCTGCTTGTTGGATTTTGAAAGCAGATATCCATTTAAAACGGCTAAATCCAGCAAGTGGAAGAAAAGCTTTTTCGTCCACTTGAATGTACGCCTTGCAAATCCGTAGCTATTTGATATTCTGTCGCTCAAATCGACGTAACCCATATTCTCATTGTAATCGGCCACAATTTTTGGTTTGTCATTTTCTGTATCAGATGTTTTATGATGGGGTGTGTGCATATTGCTGAGCATAAAAACATCGCGCTTGCCTTCCAGCGAAACGCTGTCATTTCTTTACAAAACCTAGCAGAGGTTTCACCTTTTTTTAATTTGATTTGAGATAAATCTCTCGGAAAATGCTTCCTGTTTTGGCGAATAGTGCCACAGGCATGCATTAATTTTTTTCTCCATGAGATGGCTAAAAAGTTCTGGAGAACTGAAAAAATTGTCCATAAATAGTTTATGGCCTTTATCTTTTATACATTCAGCCATGCTTCCAACTACATTGTATGCTGCAGAAAAAGTTCTATTTTCTGCAGCATCTTTTCCCAAGTATACTTTCATGTCATAAGTATAACCAGTCTTATCCGCTAATTTATAAATTTTAATTCCCCACTGTTTACGCTTCTTTGGTATGTACTGCCTAAACACCACCCTCCCTTTAAATTTTACTATTACTTCGTCTATTGCCATATGTTCGGTCGGTTCATACACTTCCTTGAAAGAATAATTGAGCATTTCAAAAATGTCTCGTATTTTCCATAGCCTGTCATAATTTGGTGCGTCTCTGTCAATTTTTTGTTGTTATCCGAGAAGTGCAAAAATTTTAGCAGGAGACGAAATCTGTCACGAGACATAGTTTTTCGGAAAATCGGTGTTTCGTTTATTTCATCTGTGCTCCAGTACTCTCGTATTGAATCCTTTTCTATGTGTCCCATTAACAGAACAAGTCCAAGAAATTGGAGCATTTCTTCAGGATTTGTAGGACTCCAATCAGGTGCATGTTTACGTTTTCCAGATTCATCTGGTCGCACAAGCAAAATCTGTTCAGCATATTTATTTGTTTCATTGCACAAAAGTTCTATCATTTGTTCAGAAAAAAATAATCTAAAGTAATCATATTCATTCGTAAGATTGTGAAATTCAGGTTTCAACCCAACTTTTCCCTTGAAATTCAAAATATTCACGGAATTTGTTTCTTCGGGAATTTTCCAATCGTACTTGAAACTTGTACTTTCTGTTTCGTCTGAATTTGCGCTTAATAATTCTGTCTCTTTTTCTTCTACGAATTCAGTAATTTTTAAATCCGTCTGATTTAGTTCCGTCTCGCATTCTGAGTCGCTATCAGCATAATTTTCTGCATCTAACTGAGTCATCAATTTTTGAATTTCTTCCATGCTAAGGCCTTTCGTTCGTGGAGGCATATTTACTAGAAATAATAACTAAGAATATTTAACAAAAATAATAAACAAGAAGAAGCAAAACAGACAGCCTCGATACTTTTAGAAAAAAGCGCGAATGAGAAAAAATAAAATTGTTTTGTAGTAGTATGTGGAAGCCACAATAACAGAAGGGGAAAATATCACTGACCAGTCGCCAAACAAAATGCAAATCTGGATGCCAAATCACGATCAACTGGCTACCACATCCCCCCCTGTGACTTTCCCCACTTTCCCACAGTATAACAAAAGAGATTCCCACCTCTCGAAATTCCTTATCTATCTTCCATGAAGGGTGAATGGGTTTCTCCGCCGAAGAGGGGAAAGAAATCTCGGGTAAGGCATTTGTACCAGCGCCGTCCTCCAGTCCTATTTATTTTTTGGTACAACTGCTAAACCGCCGGCTTCAAGAGGTTAATCAGCTATCAGAAGATATAATAAATGTCCATCTAAAGACGTGTAGCGCCTAAAGAAGGATAGATTTTACTTATCGCAGGTAAAAATTTCAAAGGATGCAGCCTCGTTCATTCTTTAGGATCGGTTGTCAACCATTCAAGTTATCACTATTTTTTAGATTTATTTTCATAGCTGACACTATTCCTAAGGTAACGTAATCATAAAAAGTAAAAAAAATCAAAATTTTGATTCACGCGCTTTCCATGTATTTTTTTTCTATTTATTTATTTACATTTCCCTTTCAAAAATGTCGTCCACCTCCAAAAAGTACTATTACAGTAAGCGTACAAATTAGAAATACAATTTGTACCATTAATCAGCTAACAAAAAGGAATTAATGCCCATTTACATTCATGTAGTTCATAAAGAAAGGTAAGTTTTATTTAGCGGAGGTAAAAACGACACAGGAGGTACAAACGTTCATTATTTAGGATGGTTGATCAACCAATCAAGTTATTACTGTTTTTATGTGCTTAAAATCTTAGCCGCATCACATTGTGATTCTCAAAAGTCCATGTGATGTGCTGTCATGTTAATTACTTTCGACTTTGCGCTACGTATGCTCTTTTAGTTGATTATCCAGATAACAATAGGAAACGAAATGTGCAGCGAAGAATATTAAACGAAATCCATTATGGACGCCTGCGATTACAAAACTATCTGCTAACGGCTGTTGTAACTACTATTTCTAACTTCCACATAAAAACGTTTCAGTCTTCATAATAAACATGCCATTTGTTGCAACTTTACATTTCAATTGTCTTTGTTCTGGAGATTTTTTATACTTTGAAATCAGGGTTGATGGAAATCCTATATGTAGATCTCGCGGCCTATATAAAAACAGTGTCTCCCCTGTTAAAACTTGAAATCTGTGAAACTAAAATTTCTAGGAAAGGAAGAGCTGAAGAGGGAACACACACTCAGCTACTCCATTTGTATAAAAGTTAAACACTACACTATTGCATGCGACTTTCCCTCGTAACTGATTTAGTAGAGACCTTACCACCTGAAGCAAAATAATATTCCTTAGCTGTTGGGCAGTTTTACATCTGTCAGTTTATCCTAACTATCTCTATAGGACAGTTGGATCTATTGGACTCTCGAGAATAAACTTTTTTATCGCCTAAGGCAAAAATCTAGGCTGATCATGTTCATTATTGTGAATAGTATGGATGAGCCTAACTAATTAAAACTGAGAACATTCTTACTCTTTGGTAACTGGAGTATGCTTTAGAGGTCGGGGTTATAATCTTTAATCAGTTTTGTACGATAATACGATAATTATGTAAAAAATCTATTGTGTACGATAGTCCAAAAGAAAGCTTACTTTGCAAAGGCTTTTGAGCTCCTTAACAAGCTATAAATCGTCCCCAGTCTTTGAAAGAACCTGATTTTGGTCCATTTTTGAGTGAATCTTGTTCTTGATTTCTACTATGGTTAATATGCATCACCCTTTAGCCAGCAGACTCTTCGGGTACTGACAAGAGTTCTGGAGAATAAAGGCGGAGAACATAAGATGCACTCCCAATATCACTCTTTTGCTCCTTGCAAACAATGCGTAACTGATCAGTAATGCTAAAGGATCATCTTGTACTATATAAATAAATAATGTTTTACGTAATGTATGGGATCGTAAATTCTTATTATTAATTTTAAATCGAAAAATGTCTACCACATGTAAAAATCAGATGTTTATTAAAATCAACTTAGCTCGCAGGCCAAACCATATGGTTACCTTTTCTTCCATATACTCGATTTTATAACTTTAATTTTCGACTCCATTGTATAAAAAAGTATTTACAGTAATCACTGTCGCAAAATCATCAAATGGGTGTTTTAAAAATTCAGTTTGATTTATTTTCTAGAAAAAAATAGAAGTACTGTTCTTACTTGCAACGACTGTTCTTACTTTTAAATTTTGCAAATTATACTTAAACTTCTGAATCATGCTCCCTTATTTCATGTTTCTTCTTGAAACATGATTTTTTATTAGTTTACTCGGCCATTTCTACTACAACAAGATCTGGTTGTTGTGTTGTTATTTTGTTCTTCTTTTTACATATATTCTTTTGTCAAGGTTTATAATATATATATAACGCATAAGTCCTTGTTTCTTTTTTCTTTTTTTAATAATATGCATACATCAAAGAGACTCTGCATTTCATTGAAATTATATCAATATGGAGTATGACGCAAATCCGCCTTTTAAGATAGAATTTCTAAAGAATGTTTGAGAACAAAGTATGAGTCTGGTTTCGTATATCTTAATTGGAGTGGAATCGCTTAGGTGTTTGCGTCACAGACGATGCAAACAGACAATGTCTGGAACTTTTTTATGATCAACTTGTTTTATATTTCTTATGACCCAATCAAAAAGAATGAACATTTCTATGTCTTTATCAAACAGCAAGTATTTTATTTATATAGCATACTAGTTTTTTTTTGACAAGCTAGTTATTTTATCTATTTTTTTAATTTTTTGGCAAAAACTAAATAAATTGAGACGCCATTCCTTCTTATTACGCACTTCTGCTTTGTACGTCGATTTAGATTAAGGTTACATTCATCGTGAAATTTCAAAATCCCTTAATTTTGAAAGGTGGATCATAAAAGAAATTTTAGTGCGCTCGGGCACAACTTTGGTAATTAATTCCTGGACAGTCAATTTTAATCATGAAGTTTTGAACGTTTTATGAAACTTAAATGCTTTAAACAAAAATCCCCCGCAGAAAACTACCCCTTGTTTACTTGGATAGTAAAAATTATTCTTGAAACGAGAAGCCTATAAATTTAAAGAAAATTTTTCACTAGTCTAAACACCCATTATTATTAATGAGCGCTAAAGCTATAAAAGTTGTTTAATCATAACGGCGAATAAAATGTTATAAAGCTAATAATGGTTTTCAAAGTAACTTATGCCTGATAATAAACTGGAATTTATGTGTATTTAAATAACGGTTAGTTTGCTTCTATTGTGTAAAGAAATGATTATAGTTGTAGATATGTTTATAAAGAAGGAGAGTAGGGGAGGGGGGGTAGAAATGAGTTTTTGTCGCCCTATTATAAAGAGAAATGATATGAAAAAGACGGTAACACTTTTGTTGAAATACTGCTGAGTACGCTTTAATAAAAAATAAGAGTAATGCTTCTTTGGAGATCATTAAAGCTTCAAAATGCCCCTGAGCTCTTTCGAGTATTAGAAAACTGTTTTTACAGAAACGTAGTAATTCATGGATGGAATACGAGACATATAGTTAGTTCACAATGTGTTGTAGGGAATGCATGCAGCATTATCCGCTAACGACCAGACTTAATTTTCATAAAGCTACTTCCTGAATGAAATGTACATACAGCATTAACATGCATGTACATATTATGCTTTTTTGTAATAAATTCCGACTTAAAGTCTGAAATGAGCTAAAGTTTTTGTATTTCCGCATGAGCGGCTCGCGAAACTTTTCTGCTAATGATTATGTTTTAAATAACGAAGTTTTCATGTGAATATACTAATTAAATTTAAATGTGTTAGTGTACATGTCTTTTAAGGGATTTTATATGTGTTATTTTATAAATCCAAATTATGAATTATTTAAAAATGAGCAAATGGCACTGGATTATAGAAAATATTCGGATTGTTTCTTCCCAATCTATTTATACCATTTTTTCTTACAAGCTACCACTTAAGAATTATAAAACTTTAAGAGAAAAAATTCTTTTTGATATATATTCTACTTAATCAAGTAAAGTAAGTCTATAACTCAAATTTTCTCTGACTGCTCTATGCATGGCCAAATACATGTTTAATATTTGAGGGAGTGCCCCCTTATATTTTGCACAACTTCTTTTTTGGTAGAGCTTTTAGAACACGTTAAATTGAATCAGTTAAGATGCTACAAGATTAAAACATTTCATGATAACAACTATTAAAAAGTTTGGAAATGAATTCTACATTTAAAGATAAAAATCATTTGAATATTATCATTTAAAAAAAAGGAAAATCTGGAATCACTCCACTCGACTTTCCAAACACTTGATATTTACGAAGGGTTTAAATAAATTTCATTCAACTGATTCGTACGTAGTGTTTAGGAACTGGTGCACTTAAAACGATATGAGTTTTTGTACCTCTGTAAAAAAGAATTAGGGCGTGCACTCGCTAAAACTGATGCACTGTGAAAGACAGTGACTTATAATGTGCGTACTTAATTCGATATCAATCGAATACAATATTCAGACACTACTTCACTTTAAATGATTTGCGTCCTTATGCCGTAATATATATATAAAACTGACTTTTTGCAAGCCTGTTAACAAACTATCATCTCTACACATACCACAATCTATGCAGGTCATGTGATCGTGATCTATAAGGTACATACCCAATTTGAGCTCTATCAAATGCATTCTTAAGACACTAGGGTACTTTGAAGAATTTTAGACCATAGGCCATAATTTAAAATAACACTCAGTTACTGCCCTGCCATAAAACTTTAAGTCCTAGACAGAAAAACCTGTACGTGTTTTATGACGGTGAGCTGCAATGTACATACCCAATTTGAATTTCTTAGAATGCAACATTTCGACACTAGCTCCTTTTAAGTGATTTGTGTCCTTGTCCGTAAGGTATAGGAATTATTTTTTGTAATCCCGTGAACATGCTAAACCTGCGCATATCACGTGACTGAGACTTTTAATATACCTGCACAATTTGTGCTCAATCGATTACACCGTTTAGACGGTGTACTGCCACGACGTAGACACTGCCAAGAATTTCCGTCCATAGGCCGTAATGTAAAAGAAATATTTTTCGTAACCCTGTAAAAGATCTATAAGTCCTATATGCACCAAAATCAATACCGGTCTTGTGACGTTGGTCTATAACATATATACTAAATTAGAGCTTAATCGAATGCACTGTTTAAACGCTAGTGCACTTTAAAGAATTTCCGTCCATAGGCCATATTGTAAAAGAAATCTTTGTCGTAGCCCAGTAAAAAACTATCAGTCCTACGCATACCAAAATTAATACCGGTCTTGCGAAGGTGATTTATAGCATATATACCGAATTAGCTCAATCGAAGGCACCATTTAGGAGCTATCGTGTTCACTCACATGCACATACACACATGCGCACACATTTACACATGCATCTCGTAAAAATAGCATAAATGAATTCAGAAAAACCTCAAAACATGTAAATGCAGCAAAATCTCAAAGTCGAATTTCTTCATGATTACAAAGCTTTCCTTACATGATACATGTTTGGAAAGTAGAAATTACGGCGATATCACATTCATCACAACTGATTTCAAAGTGTGCTTGCTTGACTTTTGACTAAACTACTTTATTGATATGTTTTTCTGTTTATCAGTTAAATCATTCATTTAGAATAATTTATTTTGTGCCTGAAATTCCATTCTTCTATTTCTGACAGCTCACACAATCTATGGACTATAAGCAGCTACATGAAAAAGGATGACCTGGCTATGTAATGTATTTCGATCCGAACTGATGATACTTACCGTAGTACATTTCGAAATGTAAGCAAAACACGCACACTACAATTGATTCTTGTTTAATTTATTTGTCAACAACCTACTGAAGACAAAGATACCGTTCTAACCTTTATGAGCAAAATTGCGTTTGCCATTTGTATATATCAATGCAAACAAATATTTTATTTTCAAAGACAAAACAAATTTTCTTTTTAGTGAACTAAATATACTATGATAGTGCATCATATTCTGTAAATTCTTCTTGATAAATGATAACGAATACTATGATTTTAAATTAGAGTTAAAACTAAGTGATTTAAAAACAAGTAAGTAAGAATAAAAGATTACATACATAGAAATTCATTAGAGTATCAAAATGATTCAGCACACATTATTCTATAAAATACTGGCCTCCAAAAGCTAAGGAACAACCGGTTTTTTGCGCGTTTGCAAAAACGATAGCTACCTTTTTTTTATAGAAAATAATAGGCACATATGAGTGAGCGGAAAATATGCAAACATCAGGCGTTCGTAATTACGCGTGTAAGTTTAGTTGATTTGTAGATATTGATAGCAGATTCGTTGACAATAGGCAGTAGGTTCCCACAAAGCCTGAGCGAAGTCGTTTGTCCGATTCGTTAAGGTTGTGGGGGGTTGGATGGATGAAAATGGGTTTGCCACAGGCTAATACTTCTAGATGTCCTAATGTGTCTCGCAGTGGGGTCCACCGTCTCTGGAATCAATATCAAACCGAAGCTTCTGTGTCCAGAAGACATGTTCCGGGCCGACCACGAGCTACAACGCCTGCAGAAGACCGTTTTAAAGCTCTTTCGGTAAAAAGAAAAAGCATTTCTGTGACACAACCTGTTGCAAATCACTCTGTAGCATCAGGGAGAAGAGTATCCGCTAGTACAATGCGGAAGCGTCTTAAAATTACACGTATGTATCCAAGGCGACCAGTTGTGTGTGTCCCTTTTAAGAGACGACAGCGAAGGGTCCGCTTATCTTGAACAAGAGAAAAAGGTTCCTGGACCAGACAGCGATGAGCTTCTGTAATCTTTACAGAAGAGTCACACTGGGGAGTAATTTAATACGTCTCCTGATCTAGAGGGAGCAAGGCACCAGATACCATCAATCCAACACTGTTGAAAGACATAGTTACCGAGGTGGTGCAATAATGGTTTGGCCAGGAATCTCACTCGGTGGTCACACTGACCTGCATGTTTTCCAAGAAGGAACTCTGACTGACGTGAGATTGCGAGATGAGATCCGTGATCAGTATGTCCACCCATATGTCGGTGTAATCGGCAATGATTTCATCCTCATAGATGATAATGCAGGACCACACCGAGCTGCAGTTATTGAGGAATATCTTGAGGGTCTTGGTTTAGAGTAAATGGAATGGCCAAGTCAATCTTCAGACCTGATTCCGAGGGCATCTTTACTACTATCTTGGTCGACAGGTTGCTGCTTTAAGTCTGTCTCTGAGGTCTTTAGGAGAGCTGGAACAAAGCTTACTGCGTGTCTAGTCTTCGCTTCCCCTTTCGGTATCCGACAACTTAATTGACAGCATGGAAAGTCGATGCCTCCAATACATTCAAACTAGGAATGGGCATATCGCTTATTAAAACTCATTTTTTCTTATGTTACTATGACATTTTACCATATTGTTACGAATTTTCGGGGCAACCCACTGCTCTGGGGCTTAAAATGGTTTAAAATTCGTATTCTACGCATCAAATAGATAAATTTTGGTTTTTGTTGCATCAAATCGGCCAATTAGTACCGGAGATACGGAGGTTTCGGTTTCCCATTCAAATATATGGGATTTCTAGAAAACTCGAGAAATATTGGTCTAAGGCTTTGATCTCTTCACATTTGGGAACTTATTTTTGGTGCAAAATTTGGCGATATTTCGCCAAAAGTCGCCAATTTATGGTCATTTGGCGCGATTTTCCCAATAGGGCCTGGAAGTTGTTTTTCCTGCATTAAAAACGCATAATAACCTAACATTTCTATTCTATGACGTAATCAAAATTCACGCTTTATATAGAATCCTCGAGAAATAGACTTCTGGAAGCTGCTCGCAGCTTCTGCCTCGGACATACGAGGGTAAGTTGAAAAATAAGTTTCCCCTGTCGACTGTGGTCAGAGTTGTGTATGAAAGTCAAAAAATAGAATGAGACATTAAAGATATGACATACCTTTATTTTTCCACATAGGTACCAAGTACATTGAGACATTTGTCATATCGCTTAATAAGCATCAAAAAGCCCTCCAGGAAAAAATCAGGGCTTTGCATATGGAAGAAGCGTTGAACGGCTTGTTTCACTTCAGTATTGCTTCCAAAGCGCCTTCCCCTGAGATTTTTCTTCAAAGCCGGAAACAGATGGAAGTCGCTTGGTGCGTGATCAGGACTGTATAGCGGATGGTGTAGGCGCTCCCAACCAAGAGTTGCAATACGGTTTTGCATTGCCGTCGCCGAATGTGGTCTGGCATTATCATCCAACAGCAGAACGCCAGATGTGAGAAAGCCAGGGCGCTTTTTACGAATCGCCTCTTTCAATTTCGACAGGGTATCACAGTAGCGCGTAGCATTGATGGTTCCAACCTCCAAAAAGTTCAGCAACAAAACTCCTTGGGCGTCCCAGAAAACTGTGAGGAGCACTTTACCTGCAGAGGGAGTTGTCTTGAACTTCTTTCGGACAGGTGATGATGGATGTTTCCATTCTATAGATGCGGCCTTCGATTCCGGCGTGAAATGGTGGACCCACGTTTCATCCCCCATCACAATCCGAAACAGAAAGTCATTGCCATCTTCATGGTAACGCACGAGATGTTCCAGGGTGACCCCCATGCGTTGTTCCTTGTGTGTCGAGCTCAATTCTCGGGGCACCCATCGTGCTGACACTTTTCTGTATCGAAGAATGTCGTGGATGATTTTTTGAGCTCGCTCATGTGAGATTCCAAGTTCTTCCGCTACTTCATCGATGGTGATACGCCGGTTCGCTCTAATCATGTCATCCACCTTCCTGACATTTGCATCTGTAGTGGCCGTGCGCGTCCGTCCAGCTCTCGGTACGTCCACTTGCTGATGTCCATCACTGAATTTGCGACACCATCTCCGCACCATTTGCTTCGACATCACACCTGGCCCATAGACTTCCACGAGGCGGTTATGAATTTCTGTTCCTGATACTCCACTTGTCCATTCATAGCGGATAACCGCTCTCACTTCCTCTTTTGACCACGAATTCAAAACGCACCTTCTCTCCATACCTATCGGGGCTCAAATGAGAGAGGCTGGTCTCCGCTTTGCACAGGCACTGAAACAGCGCCATCTGCTTGATTTGCAGCAACCTCTACCCAATGGTGTATCGGTGACTTGCGCGTTTTCCTGCTGTGTCGCCTTTCGCCCATAGCCGCTCAACGCTTCTTCCATATGCAAAGCCCTGAATTTTTCTTGGAGGACTTTTTGAAGCTTATCAAGCGATATGACAAATTTCTCAACGTACTCGTTCGAGAATAATAAAATAAAGGTATGTCATATCTTTAATGTCTCATTCTATTTTTTGACTTTCATACACAACTCTGACCACAGTCGACAGGGGAAACTTATTTTTCAACTTACCCTCGTATATAGAATTACGCGCTGCGCCGATAGTTCAGTGCGAGTTGAACGCTCAGTACGTGAAGAGTACACTTGTTTTGTGAATTGATAGTGCTATAGAAGCTGTGTTTTAGCTTGCTTTATAAAGCTGTTTTTAAAGTGCTGTGTGTAAATTCTTCATTGCTGTGTCTTAAGGGATTGTGTACGATATCCCTTGAATATTTTCACTGAATTTTTTGCCCGTGAAAGTGACTTATTTTGTGGAAAAACACAGCATTTGTGAAAGCTTCTGACCTAAGCGGACTGTTAAAAGCACATTACTGCTTAATTGTGCTTGTGAATTTTGTACAGCTGATTGTTCTACGAAGTTCTAGAAGTAATAAAGTTGTGTTCCATCCTGACCAGTGGACTTTTTACTTGAACTTTTACACCAACTGTACTTTAGAACGACGAACCCCGGAAACAAGCAGAGTAATTCTGCAACAATATAAAACTGTGAAATATTATTTTTTCTAAGAATTGAATTTTCCAGGTAGATAGATTTTTCTTCATTGCAAATCATTTTTACGTTTTTCTTAAGTAAACTTCTATAATGCAGTCAATACATAAAAGTTTTTTGCACATGTCATCCAAATTTGATGCTTCTACGTTCATTCATTTGCAGATTAGGCTAAAAAAACTGGTTATCCTTAACTTTTGTAGGCCACGTGTATTAAAATGAGAGCTAAAATTATGTGATTTTAAAGCGAGTATACAAGAATAAAGGAATTGCATTCATAGAAATTCATTATCATTATTATAATGACTCAGTACACTTTGATATGTAAAATTTCATTACACGTTTAATAGATAAATTCTTGTTTAGTTTTGTAACACTTGTTATGCATATGAATTAGAAAAAGGCTGTCCTTTGAATATTAGAACATATTAAAATTCATATTACAAATACATATATATATATACTAGCTGACGTATCCGTCTTGACGGGTTAGTACGTAATGGAAATTTCCAAAAGAGTTTGAATTTTTGACAACATTAAGTTTAGAAAGAACGGAATTACTACATTGACAATAGTATAGAAAACCAAATTATAACTTCTAGGTATTTTTAAAGTATTCCTGCTAAATTTCATTGTACTCTTAATCCATTTTTAAGGGATGCGAGAAACAACATTTATACGACTATTCTCAAAATTATTAAAACAGTTTTGGCATTTAGAGTTTAATTAACTTACGTCTAACATAAATTCGAGTTTTATCCAATTCCATTGGCATTTTTCAGGAACAGAACAAACATGTACTGAGTTACACAACATAACAAATTCTATAAAAGCTTTTAAAGAAGTTTGAGACCATTAGTTTAAATGGCTATCTGTAACGATACTAAATTTTATTTCATTCGCTTGAGTGGTTTATATGTAATCAACCTTTTTTTCACATTTTGAATAATTTTCTAGAAAATTTCTAATTAATTTTTTAATTCGATACCTATAGTTTAAGTTAAGTGACCACCTATCATGCCACCAAATTTCATTTTCGAGGTACGTTAGGTCGTTAATTTAGGTCGTTAATAGGTTTCGTCGATGCGCTTAAATATTTACACATTTCAAAACGATATTTGCAAAATCTCAGAACCTAATTATTGTTATTATTTTTAATTTCAACACCTACAATCAAAATGAGTAACTACCTGCCATGCATTTAATTTTATTTCATTCGTTTTAGTCATTATTATATAATGCACAAGCGATTTTGTAATAATTTTCGCAAAACCCACTATCGAGTTTTGAAATAATTTTCGCAAAATATCATAATCTAATCAATTTTCTTTTTAAATCGACGCCTATGCTTTAAGTTGAATGACCACTTATCATTTTTACAAATTTTCAAATAATCATTTCAGTCGTTTGCTCGACTGAATTTGTCGTGATGCTCGACAAAATGACAGAATGACAGACAGACAAACTTTTTTTGAATGCCGTAGTGGATTTACAGATGCTTGAAACGGATAGAAATCGCAAAATTCTTGAAGTCAAATTAATGTATAGACAAAAATCTAATTTTATATACATAGATCATTATGACATATAAGTGGGAAGACTAATTGGCATGAACAATTTGTGTGGTGTAGGAGGGCTTGCTACTTTTTAAAAACAAAAATGAACTGATCTTTTCTTTGAAAAAAATTCACTATCATTCTAAATTTATGGTGTTTAAACTCGTGTTCTACTGAAGTATTTTAACTAGTCAAATCCAGGGTTACCAGATGAGTAGCAGAAATGTTGGTCAGTTATTTGATAGGATTATCCAAATAATGCTACAGTTAAAAGTAAGTATTTTTAAGTTGATATTACCTCCTAGATGATTGATAATTATAACCAAATAGAATGTGCAAAAGTTTCTAAAGTTCAGCGGCTTTTGAGACTAGCCGAAATTGTTAAAATTAACATTTTCAACCCTGCAGTGTATGCAGTAATTGAAAACGTTACAAAATATTTGCTGCCCGCTATGAATATTTAAAGATACTAAATCATTAGCTTCGCGTTTAAAACAGTGATATTTTTTTTATAATTAGACTCTTTTAAAATATCATAGACTAGGTTTCTTAGTTCGTGCAACACTTCAGACACATAAAAATGCTTTCCATATCGTTCAATAGAAAATGTAATCAGGATTTAAATTGAACACGAAATTTAGAGTTTAAAAAATGTATGTTTTTCTTGTTTCTAAAAAGCAGTGCATTTTCAAAATTCATTTAATTTATCAGAAAAATTTAGAAATCAATATCAAAATATGCAAAGTATATATAACACGGTATTTTAAAACGTATTTATTATAAACAAAAATTGTATCATGTATCTCCTAGTAGCTGTTTGAGACCTGATAAGAAACAGCTGGTTTAATTTACTTTCAGGATCAAAAACATTTATTCTCATTGAAGTTATTCAGCCGATAGCGAAAACTTGAAAATGCTCAAGTGCCCATCGAGCTAACATGTGATCTAACGAATTTGCCGCTCTGCATGGTGCATCGAGATTTTAATGTTCGAAATCAGTAGGTTAGCGAAATCTGTCTCCGGTTTCCTTTAAAAGATTCTTTGTATCGATACTTCGTCATTTACTTGCTTTTAATCTCTATTTCAGAATGCCTTTCGATAAGTGGCAGACCTCGATTATGATCAAGTGTGTCTGTGTTTCAACATCGCAATTAAGACATTTCTGCTCTTAATGTATTTTTCTGATGGCAGAGTGAGGCTTAATTGCATCGTTTTCCGGTCATTCTTTCCAAAGTGATTTATACTTCACTAACAGACGAAGATATTGCTGTTCATACTACTCAGCAGAATTGATTAAACTAATTTTAACTGGGAAATGTCTTGAGAGTAACTTCGACGTGAAGTGTTTTTTATAGATGGCTTATAATTTAAGAACATGCTCTGCGCTTGAAACTTTCATTTACTTTTAATGATCATTACATTCGTGGACTGACGCATTATGATTTTTAAAGATTTAAAAAAAGTTTAAAACAGTTTGGAAATGCTATTTTCTGTTAAATAAAAAGAAACAACATGGTTGTAGAAAGAAAGAGAGATTCTATATCACCGCGTGAAAATTGAAAGAATGTGCTCTTACATGAGAATCCAACTCTTTAAAAGGAAAAAGGAATCTGATACTTAATTCAAGCACAATGGTAACATGGAGAGTGAATAAACATTGTAATATATCCAAACTTTAATTTATTTTCTGAAGAACAGTAACGTAAAGACGATAGTACATTGCACTGCTGTGCCGCAGGACCAGGGTTCAATCTTTGCAAGGTTGATTCGGCCTTTAATTCTTTGAAGGAACCATAATATTAATATCAGTCTTGCATGGGGATTTAGACGCTGGAATCTACGCGTTAAGTTGAGCATTAGGTCGGCACATATGCTTTTGCATCCTAGACCCCATGTCGTAAAGACTTGCTGAGAATCGCAGGCCTTTGCCATTACATGAGCTGTTGAGCAATTTAGTATTATTTATTATTCTAACAATTTTTGCTCATAAATTAGAGCATTTATTATCAAATAATTCAAATTAGATCATTTGCCCAAATTGTATTACAAGACACAAATTATAGAAAAGGAAAATAAAAATATACTGATAATATGATTTTATTTACTTCCTCAGTCAGACCTTAGAGTTAATGTTAATAAAATAACGCCCTTTTTTCAAAAAGACATAAGGAGCGATTATAAAGCAATAACAAGAAAATAGGATTTTTCTTATGCATTTATTAAGTGTTACTAAATTCCAATTTACCGTCCTGCTAACATGAACTGAAGTGGCTCTATGCATCATCTATTTATTATATAGTTCGAGTGAGAATGTTATAAGACCTACCTGTATAGATCCCAAAGTAGACTATTTATGAGAGTTCAGACACAAATAACCTTTATATCAATATCCCATTCAATAAGTTCGAGATCCCTGTGACCATGTCCATAGTAAATGTGTGTGTTTGCATCGTGTGTGATGTAGTTCCGGAATTAAGCCATTTCTACATTTAATGTCTCTTCCTAATGCTACAGCGAGGGTAATTATTGCAACTTCTCTAATGTGATTTCTATTTCATTTAATAGAGAACGTTCAGGATGTTCATACTGCTTAAGAGAACTGATGGATCTAATTCTGACTTCAAGTGGCTTCAGGTAAATTGTTAAGTGCTTTATCTAGAAAGTGAATAACATGTAAGAATCTTGTCCAGTTCTCTGATAATACGCGTCAATGTAATGAGTTATTTTGTTTGCCTAAAGTGCGACTGCATGCACATTTTTTTTTTATTGAACACTATTTTGTTTATTCAAAAAAATTTTCTTCACGCTTTTTAAACGGAATAATTTTGTTGGTTTGCTAAATTAGCAAAATTATTTGGTTGAAATAGCGCTAACCGAATTTTTGTTGAATCAACGAAACACTTTCTCCCGTGTATAATGTGCCTATAAATGCAGCTTTCCGCGATATGGCTTGTGTGGGGTGGGATTAAGGCCAATTATCTGCACGAGGGATCTAGGCCTATGGGCGGGGTGCGATATGTTTTGCGAAATGTTCAAAAAAGTAAATTTTGAAAAATAAAAAAAGGCAACAAATGATGTTTTTATGTGATTTAACTCATCATTTTCAATCACTTCAGAATATACTTCATCTGATTTTCAGCGAGGTCGCTAAGCCGCTAGAGACAAACTTGATGAGGCTTTTTAGACTTTCTAGTGCTTTTTAATTTTTAATTTTTAATTTTTCATTTTTTACTGTCTTGAGTTGCTAAGTTTTGTTATTTCTAACCCTATCAATTTGCAGTGTGTGACACAAATGTCTTTTTTTCATTCCGTCAATCAAACGAGGTGTTTCGATGGACCGGATTCTCCATTAAATAAAACTCCTGGACAATATTCAAAACGTCTGAATCTTCACGACATTGCCCCTCTTACGTTATATATATATATATATATGTGTGTGTGTGTGTGTGTGTGTGTGTGTTTATTTTTGGCACTGAATGATAGTATAATTACGAGACAGCAGTTACGAGTAAACACCAGCTTTATTATTTAACTCATTAATTGTACCCTGAATAAATTCTCAGCGTTTTTTTGGAAACATAATCCCAAGGAAACGCGCACTCCAATCTCATACGTTTTTCATGAAATTTACTTTATAACTTTCTTTTTAAGAATCAGTCTGAGATAAAATATTTTGTTTTGTGTAGAGTGCATTTCGCGTGGCATGTGTTCATGCGGAAAATACGTGTTCTTTATTTCGTTGAATAATATATATCAAGAAACGGTATTATTCGATCAAAATAAGATATATTTTCTCTTGAGATACTTACAAATATATGGCATAACAAAGATAATTTCATGCTTTACTCCCTAGAGTCATTATAAACCATGTAACTCTTTTATCTCTAATGCTGTTAGAAAAATATCATTTCTTTCTTCAGCATATTGACACAGATAGAGATGACAGCCCAGGGGATATTACTACACTAAAAATTTATCCCGCGTCAAAATGACTTCGTTACACATTGCGCATTAAATCGAGAAATCTTGGTGCATCATTGGAACAATTGTTCTGAGGTTTGCAGTGATACCAGAATATGTGCTTTAGATAGGAATAAATTTGAAAAAGATTTTATTTTTTAGAATCTGGAAGAGGAATAAATATGACATATTTTTAAACTGCTATGGCTTATGCAAATATGATTTTCACTATTTCAAAATTCATTCCTAAAAGAAAAACACATTTTTAAATATAAAACATGTTTCAAAAGTTATCAGTTATATAATTTGTACTAGACATTGAAATATTAGTTCCTTAAATAAAAGTGTAAGCTACCTACTCTACTTTATTCGAAACGTAATATCGCAAAATAGTTTTTGTTACATGCAAAATTTTATGCCATAAATTTTATGTTTCTGAAATATGATTAGATGTTTCATTAAATAGTCATGCATTTTATGCTTTCTCGATATACTTCTGTATTACCTGAAATTTTTAAAATAGAATAATAATACCAGAATATAAAAACGATTCGAGGAACAATTTCTTAAAAATGAAATTTCAATTTCATCAAATTTAACCATTGTAGTCAAATATTCTTCGGTAATTATCACACGTATATTCAATATTAATTCGAATGTGGGATGTTCTCTAGGTACTTACTTATAATTATTCTAATTTTACAGATAGTCAGTAAAGAAACTTAAACGACTGCTACTGTCCAATACCTGTAGTTTTTTTTTTTGTAGTTACCTTTAAAGTTATTTTTATGAATCCTTAAGTTTCTCTTAACGACTGGGATATATAATTTTTGTGTAATCTTATAAATGTTAGTATAAAGTCTATTTAAAAATCACATTTTGTGCTTTTTATTTCTGTATTCAATAAAGCTCAATCTAGCAAATTTAAATTTTCTTTACATCTAAAACGTTCAATATCAATAATATTTTCATCGTCATTCTGCTAGGTTTTCAATTATTTTTAATATTTTATTTTAATATTGTTTTCTATCTTGATTTAAATTTTAATTTTTCCCTTTTAATTATTATGAAGTCAAATGTGTGTGCGTGTGCATACATCATTACTTTTAGCAAGTTTAAGGTACCATGAATATTCATTATTTTAACATACACAAACAGATACGTATAGTTAATTTTATGTCTGTTTACAGTTACTTTAACATTCCATTTCATCTCAGTGTTTTTTTAACCAAGCGTATAACAATTCGAGAGAATGCTCGTGCAAAATTAACGAAGAGCACTTGAGAATGATATTGATTCTTCAGAGTTCGTGCTTTGTTAAGCCATGGCTGGAATCTACTTTCAGATTATTGATTAAATCTTAATGTGTTTACATCCTCTGTTAAATTGGTCACTTAATGAAGCACACACAAGACTGGTAAATGCCACGCGCTATTGATGCATTGTAGTTTAACAAACTGTGGTGAATAGAGCAGAAAAGTGGAAAGATGCTGCATTTTAGTTACATTATATCTATGTTCGACACACACTGTTTCGAAGATAAATAACAGAATCAATATATTAAGGCTTAAAAGGCTTATCTTCAACTATTAAAAAGTGGTATCATTATATAGATTTTTTACTCCTCAAAACGCACTCTTGTTAATGTTAATAGGGTAACAGTTGTTAAAGCTGTAAGCTTTATACCTATATTTATTTGGTGTTTAAGTCACAAAAACACAATAGATCTAAAACAGATTAAGATTTTGTGTCTGCTCAAGAAGCCTGCACAACATTTTGAAACATGAAATTAACTGAAAAATAATTCCATACGCTTCTGAATGTGTGGCATAATTGGCTTAAGGAGGGATACATCTTTTACCCGATAAGCATGAATTAGTGTGCTTTTCAAAAAATAAGGAATAAGACTGTACCATCTGTTTGCTGGGACCGTTAACCAGTTAAAATTAAGTTAAACAGCCTATCTTTCAATTTAAGCCTCAGAAGACGCATAGAAATAAAAAAAGTTACCTAAAAGATGTTCAAATTTTTAAAAGCGCTCAGACTTTTCTGGTAAATTTGCGTAGAGATAAAATTTGAGTTTTCATAAACTCCCCGTCCCTTACAAAAATATCCCCAATCAGTGAAATGCATCCTAAAGGATATACAGAATTTCAGCCGTTTACCACGGAAAGTCTCAGCGTATCTTTAAACGAAGCTAGCCAAGGACTATACATGAATTTAAATACAAACGTTTATAAATAGTGCAGACAGCTGTTTATTTGCATAATTTCTGAACGATCCCTGGAAAGCGATCATCCAACGGGATTCTTTCCCTTTGAGAGACATTGAAAAGTAGTTTGTGTCAGCATATATAGGGTGTTCACAAATTCAACCGACACATTCAGAGGGGTGATAAATGGCATCAAGATAGGCTTAGCACAAGTCCGGCATTTACCTTGTTCACATCAACTAGTAAAATGTCTCCCATAAATTAAAGAAGTGATAAACAGAATTTGACGGAAAAATGCAAATAAATTTATTCTGACTTAAACCATTTTTCAGTAGCTTTCAAAGAAAAAAAAACCCGCGTCGGAGGATCCCGTTAAACGAAAGAATACAAATTACACGAGAAAACAATGACTAAATCATCACCAACTTCAAGGTGTAACCAGGGTACCTGTTCCGGCTTCGTTGTCAATCCACAGCTTTCTCGGACGTCCTCAGTCTCTTCCACTCTACGGGGTTTGGTCAACGTTATAGCTCTGGGGAATCTTGTCACCGGCGTGCGTTGAAGATGGTCTTCAATTCATTTCTGTTGTCTTTTTCGGATCTTGTCGATGATTGTGCACTGTGCAGCCTTTTATTGATCTTAGATGCCTCATTTCCGTAGCTTGGATTCTACTCAGATCCTGGCTCCTCAAAGTCCATGTCTGTGAGCCGTAGAGCAAGCCAGGTGCAGCCATGACTTTAAAAAGCTTCAGTTGAGTTCTCTTCGTGTTCTCCCCTTGAGGGTTTTACTCAAGGTTCCGCAGATGTGTTGGAATTTGTGCAATTTCTTTTGTACATCTTCATTTTCATACGTGAGATCCCATTCTAGGCAGGTGAAGTGGGATACTTGCTCTATGATTTCATTTTCAATGACAAATTTTTTGCGAATAGGTTCTTTTACCTTTGAAAGCCATAGATATAGTTTTTTTTCTTAATCGAATTATGTTCAACAAAATAGTTTCTAAATATATCATGCACAATACTGTTGCTATTATTGGTATACTAAGTCCTCAAAAATGATTTTTGAGTGAATCTCTGAGTATTGAATGATGGCAGGCTATAATTTTGTCCATCACCTAACTAATGGGGTTATGTGCTTAGACGAGAATTTTTTTCTGAACGGGGCCATTTAAAAAATTTCATTTTTTCAAAATTTAGATTTAGCTACCCGTACATTAGTCGATACCTTAAAATTATGTACCTTATTTTACGTAACCTTTTTATTTATTGAATATGTCTGTGATCAACTTTAAGTGATAAATACCTCAGTGTTTTGGAGACACCCTGTATATATACACGCATACACAATGTGCGTGTCTGTGAGATTTTTTTTCATCAACTTCATTTTCAAAATTGAAAAAATATTCAAGATAAGGTAGGGAGAAATACTGCGTTATAAGAAAAAATTTCTCTCCATAATTTTTATAGTGACAATTTTTAAAATAACATATAGTTATACAGTCCCCATACAAAAAAGATTTCCGATTGGCAAAGTATGCCCAATACACTAATGAGATGATGGACAAAATTTCAGTCTTTCATTATAAAAAGCTAGAATACAAAACATTAAATTATGTCGTGATTTTTGTATGCCCCTGAAACGAAATCATCCGACATGATTATTTCCCTTCGAGAGCGATTGAAATGTGGTTTAAGTAAGTGTATAAGTATATTCATACCTCTGAAAATGCTTAGGATACAACTGTGAAATATTGTACAATTCATTCCTCATACACTAATGTACATTATCGTACAATAATGAGGAGATACATTATAGTTTTACTAACTACGAATTGCTTTGAACAAGGGTCGTATGCTAGTTTAAATAGTGAGACTTTTCGAAAATGAACGAGAGGGTTTTATTTATATTGGCCACTTATTTGTAACAGATAAAGAATTCAAGCATGTTACCATATTTTAGGGAAGTCCTGTATAAAAATCTTATCTCTGTTGTATAAACTTTCATTGCAATCATATTTTCAACATAACATTTAGCGAAATTAAACGAATTGTTAGTAATATATTTAGATTTTTAGTCAGTCACAATAAAAACTAAATAATAATTACTTTAATAATAGTTATAATAATAATAATAATAAATATGCATAATTCTTCTAAATTCCAGTAGTGCATAAGGAGAAATAAATACGCTTCTTTGTCATTCTAAAGTTAGTTTGCGATATGTGAAATTATATTATTACTTTTTCATAAATAACTCATATCTACTTGATCATTGAAAACTGGTCAAAATATATTAAGTGTTGTAAATATTCGTCTAGGAATTAACAAGGGTAAAATATCTTTTGCAAGTGCGTTTAATATGCACATTTTATAGCTTAATATTCTTAAACATTATTTCTCTGAGTGTTTTCACTATATTAATACTACTATGCAATACGTATTGCCTACCACTATAGTGATCCTAACATTCAATTTTTTCGGGCTGAAGAAAATTTCAATTTCTCCTAAATTTAATAGTATAATTGTTGAATAAATACATTTATTTAAAAATGATTATTCATTAGTTAATGCAAATTTCTATTAAATGCTGTAGATAATATTTAAACATTCAGGCTCTTTTTTTCAAATCCATAATTTTTGTTGTTTTGTTTTTTCAGGTAATTGTCCTGCTAAGGAGTTATCAATTTCAGCTTTGTGTGCAATCAATTCTCTCAGTTTGGAACTCTCTTACCACAGTGATATTTTGTCACTTATAAAATTCCCTACCGTTTCATAAGTAAAACTTATAATATTTTGTACATCAGCATATACACAGAAACTTCTGATATTTTATCGACACGGATTTACCGGATTGTATTTTAATCGTCTTAACTCTACTACTTAAACTGAATCAATAGTATGCTTATCTCCCATATATCATCAAATTAAACAACTGAAAATAAAACTTTCTCAAAAACTTTGACAATTTCACCATTTTAGACCTTTTGTCAACAATAGAGGATACAAAAATGGCCTACTGTCATAATGGGTGGATATCCTAACGTGCTCACGTAAAGAAAAACGCTTTTTTCTTGAAAAATGAATAATCAATATTTTTATTTCACTTTTTAAACTACAAATTTAACACCTTTTAACAAAAGATAAAAAAATATTTAATTCAGAGAGGAGTTATTTAAACATATATGAAAGGATTAAAGCTCCCAATAAACCGTGACATAATCATGCACTTTGAATTTAAAACCTAAATCTTAAAATATACTGTAGAAAATCAATCTAGTAAAATGATCATACGCTGGCATAATTTCCTGTTATGAAGCCCAGTGCTTAGTTACAATGCTGCTAACATCGTTTAGTCCTCCATGCTAATCAAAATATTGAAGTTTATAGTATCATTCATAAACGCTAAAACCCCATTTGCGCCCTCACTTCTATTAGTAAGAAATGCCATTATACAGAAATGGGGTGTGGCAAATACGCGATGTGAGTTACATAAAAACCATCTCTTAAATGTACTGAGGTGTTTCAGATCATTATTGCAATTTTCGCTACATTTAACTTGAAAGGCTGCTTTCAGGTAATCGGCTTATCAAAATAACATATTAAAGTGCTCAAAATCATCATCCTATCAACCTGGGACTTTGAACAGACAGCGAAATATAAAATTCCACCAACAACCACTTAATGAAGAAGTACTGATGAGTGCCGATATTAGGAAAAACTAAAAAGCATAATACCTAATTTCGAAATAACTAATTTACACCAGTTCGACGCTCGTTTTTGCGAACACTTGAGATTCCGATTTTACGAACTAGCGAGTGATCTAAATATACTCCCATAGACGGTTTTTGCGACTCGATTTACGAACTTCTGATTTTATAAACTGTCTGAGTGGTTTCTTCGGGTTCGTTAAAACGAGCGTGGACTGCATGCATTTAGTTTAATTAAAAGTAGAAGAAAAATAAGCTAATTGTAATGTTGTTGGCCCCAATAATATGTATTGTTGTAAAGACGGTTGTACAAGCATTACTGCAAGCGTAATGAATATGTCACCCTTTGACCTTAGTGATAAACATGGCGACCATTTTGGCGACGTGACGGCGAATTTGGCGATCTAAAGAAAGTTCTATTAAGTACTGGAATTTTGACTGTATCTGAAATAGGGCAGAAGTTCCGAGACAAAAAACAAAAAATATGACGTCACAACCTACGTGATGTCATGACCTGCTTAGAAATCTGTAAAAACCAGACTCCCTCTTGCTGATAGTATTGTGATAGACTGCGAATATAGAAAGCAGATCTATACATTTGACATTGCGATTTTGAATAGTGTAGTTATTGTATAGTTAATGCTTTTCCGTTGCATGTGTTACAGCATTCTGTAACTTTTTGGGAGATGTTAGTGCATTAATTCGTCTTACAAAGTGTTATATTCACTTTTCGAGCTTGTTGTACTATTTTAACATACATCCATTGTGTAATTTTCGTTAAAATACTCTTCTAATATGTTTAAGATATGCCATATTATTTTAAAATTTTTCTCAAATTTATCTATACTACAAATAGCTAAGCTAGCTGCTAGTGTGTTAACGTTAAATCTTCAACACTTATGCCTACATAGGAACAGTATTGTTATTCCAGCATTCAACTTGTGAAAAAAAAAAATTAAACCAGTTAATTTTACTCTCTTGTTCAAGAAGTTGACATCAGCAATTTATCAGTTTTTAGGGATAAAACAATGTGAACAACTCATCAGAAGAATTTGAAAACTGTAAAGTCATTATAACAAGAAACAGATAGGAACGTACCTTGGAAAGTTGTATAAAATGTAGTAGCTAGGAAGGTCATACAAAATTAACGTTTCTCTCAGCCTGCACATTTATTTTCTTGAGTAATTCCTTTTTTACGTAGTTTTATCATAAATTATAGGTTTAATTTGGCTTTAGGTAATTTTTCTTAATTTTTTTCCACTACATTCCTACATTTATAAAATATTTTTTTTAATGAATATCTATTTTCAATGCATTAGAATCGTACTTTAAACTTATTGTTGAACATGAATATAATATTTAATACATACTTTTTGAAATGTGCTGGAAAATCTAAGATTTTTTGCATTTTATTGAACAAATATAAAATCCTCTGATGTCATATCAGTAGTATTTCTGTAAATAACGGATATGCAATAGGGATGAGGCATGTTTAACTGTTCTAAATGTAATAAATAATTGTTAATTCCTAAGGAGTTGGTGCTAAAATTATTCAAGTAAATTAGTCCAACTTCGAAACTGAGCAGGGTCATTAAATCTTACTGTCTACTTAGCAGGAGAGGTCGTTATAAAGAAGTAGGGTGTGGCAAATATACCTCATTGGTGTTACATAGAAATCAACTGTTTAACAAACTGCTGTGTTAATATTTTCGACTAACATCAACCCGCACCATAAAAGCACGGGGTTTCTTTATAACATTTCCTAGTACATGATTACTTTATAACATTTTGACATACTTCAAAGGGTACCATGCCATTCATAAATTGCATTTATTTTATTATTTAATATATAAATCACAAAATACCTATCAGAGATATAATATACAAATACATTTTTTTAATTTCTCCGACTTCAGTTAATAGCCTCACCATGGCACAGTGGTTCTGTCACTGGATATGGTAGACGGGCGAAGTGTGAAGGTCCCATAACGGGTCCTTCGACCTAACCGTTCTGAGTTTCCTTGGTTTTCTCCGAAATTTAGCGTAAATACGGGTTAGAACCCCTTAGAAATACCCTCGAAGGGCCCCCCTCCCCTTGTGTTGTCCTACTGACGGGTTTTTATAATCGGTCTTCGAGCCAAGCTCACAAATCCGATATAAGATATGCATCTTCGCAATAGCAACAATTTCAGTTAATAGTATGCTATTAAATTTAATAATAATGATTATGCATATTACTAGTAGCAACATTGACGTAATACTTAATAATAAATACTGCCCATACCCACTTCTTTTGAGTTGAAAGGATTATACAAAAGATTTTAAGCATATAAAATCTGTGATGTTCTTGAAGATTACTATCTTCAAATATAAAACTTGAATGAACAAATTACCGAAAATATCAGGAATTTATTTGCCTAAATAATTCTTCAGAAATTTTTTTCTGCATTTTATTTTAACATTTTTTTTTCTCAGAGTAAAATAGCCCGCCAGTGGCATAGTACGTAGTGCACTGAGCTGGGAGACGGAAGGTGCCTGGTTCGAAACCAGGGCACGTCCGCCGGCCTAATTGTTCGGAATTTTCCGTGGTTTCCTCCAAAACATAGAGTAAATATGGGTTAGGGCCCCTTAGAAAGACCCCCTGGGAGGGCACCACACCCCTTGGTCAAAAGCTCTCGAGTAGCTAATCGGCCGTAATCTCACAAACAGAGTAAAATAAAAACATTTTATTTTACTGCATTCCTAAAAAATTCTAGTTTAATTTTTCAATTGATTGAAAGAAATAATTGCGCAATATTGGGCATTCAGTTTATACGAAATATTAATAGTACAACATATTTATACCTCAAACTTCATTATCGATAATCAATCTTCACCTAATAGCCGCTGATGAAAACTTGGCTGATTGGTTACGACCTAAATACATTTGATGACGCCTTCTGTCTGGATGGGAGACATACCCCTGCATAATGTTAATTTCTAATGATAAGGGAATGCCTTAATTAAAGAACTTTTCGGAACAGTTTCAAATTGCTTTAAGTTCGGAAGAACCATCAGAGTATTTATCGATCGGAATTGAAAATCGAAGTTTAAATTGAGTAGATTTCGTCATTTGTACTTGAAGAAGGGGTTATCAGATAGAGTTATTAAAGATTTTTTTTCTCTCCATATGTTTCTAAAAGTAATAAAATGTTCAAGTACACTTTATTATATGAAAGACGAAAGAATATTTTCTATTACGAAAATGGTTTTAAGGAAGTAAATTTATTTAATGTACTTTAATACTTAGCGTGCTGTAATGAATGAAAGTCTCATAATGTGTGATGAGTTTATTTTTATGTTACATTTAAAGGAATTCTTATTTTAAATTGTGTCGTTATAAGTTCATGAAACTTTTAATATTTCACGTTCACGGAATTCTTATTATAAGAAAAAATGAAATTTTCCCAAATGAGAAATTTTACACAGATATTAGCTTAATAACATTCTTTTATTGCTCAAAAATGAGGGAACATATATAATTGAATGAGGGAATCAAATGAGGGAACACAATAAATATTTTTTATGTATTGTATACAGTTAATAATCTATTCAGAAGAATAATCTATTCCGATGAGTAATCTATTCCGAAGAATTATCTATTCCGATTAACAATCTATTCCGATGAGTCTATATATCCCTATATGGGACCCACATTGTCACAAATATTTTTTTAATCATAAATTGTCGTTCCGTAGTTGCACAACTAGTTCAAAAGATGTTCAGACTGCGTAATGAGAACGCAGGCTGGACATCTTTTGGACGTCTTTAGAACTAGTTGTGCTACTGAGGTTAAAAATCTGACATACCTCAAACTGAACCCAGGCAGCACACACTGGTTCTGTGAAAAATCTGTTAAACTCCAGAGAACGTTCAACATTGATATCTGAACATCTATTAACATCTAGAGAGTCTTTATTTGCCGCTTTGGAAAGTATTAGAATTGATCTGATTAATAAAGATTAAGTTTTGACTTAACGAATACTTATACTAAATCGAGTGGTTAAGTATATTAGTCTCGAATACTTTTCAAAATATTGTGAATATTTAAAGCTTGTCATCTTTAGCAAAGTAAAATATCCATTTTTTTCCCTCTAAAATTTTCTTAGTGATGAAACTTTCCCTACCTTATAGCATGTTTTTGTAAGAATAATTTTTTATTTTGTGCTTTTTAGAGATGCGTAATAAAAAATTTCTACTTTTATTTAATTATTCATTTATAATCGTATTTTATTTTCTAATTGTTATCGAACATACTTTCATTAGAAAAAAAAATTATGGATTGTAGCAGAAATAGGAATGATTATTTCGGTAAATTTAGGCAGAAAATTTGTAATAAGAAGAAAATAGTGAACTAAATGAAAGCAAAAAAAAAAAAAGTGTGTGCGTAATCTTTACGCGCGATTGAAGTAAAACTTCTTTGACGTTTACGACACATATCACTGAAATGATTAAACTTTAACTTAAAATAAATATCATATTATAATTTAATTATATTTATCATTCATGTACTTTACAAAGATTATATAAATGTTATATTCATATTATTCATTGGAAATAGGTACCTGTATATCATCATAATTTTTTATATATGAAATTATAGGTTTGTGGTAACTATAATATGAAACATAAATTTTACTCAAAAATTAAATTTGACTAAATTTGCTAATTTTCGAGAAAATACAGCATCTATCGTTGTACCGAAACGCGTTGCTGATTGAAGTCGAGAATTATTATCAGTTGGATCAGTTAGACCAAATGTTTCTTTTAAAAATTCAACTGACGGCTGAGATTCTTGATAGCGAAAATTAACATTAAAATCTCCAGTAAGAATCATCGGTAATTATTTAGAATCCAGGAAGTATCCATGTTGTAATATTATTCTTTAACTGTTTTTTTTATACCATTGTTCCGTCTGGAGCTTGAATTTAATTGGGGGGGGGATGTCCATATTCTAGTATTATACTTTAACTGTGTTCTTTAACTGATGTTTTCCTCTGTTTGTTGGGTTTGAATGCAGGTAAATGTTCTGTGTAATTTTTTTTTGTGTTTTTCTATCACAGTGTTCTTAAGCGTTGATTTCGTTTGCTGGTAGGTTTCGAATTATTATTCTGTATCCGTGTTTTTAAACTGTAGGTTCTGTTTATTGTTTGGGATTGATTGCAGCCAGTGCCCGTTTCTTTGTGGTGTTCCATCCCTGTGTTAAACCGTTCTCCGTCTTGGGGTTGGGTTAGAATCCATGGAGTGTCTATTTGTTGTTCTTTTATTTTGTTTTTAAACCCTTTGCAGCCAGTGTTTGTTTCTTTGTGGTGTGACATACATGTGTTCTTAAACCGTTGCTCTGTCTGAATATCGGGTTAGCATCCAGGAAGTGTCCGTGTTGAACTATTATTCTTTCACTGTTTTCTTAAAACGTTTTACCGTAGGGTTTGAATCGAGAGAATGTCTATGTTGTGGTAGTTTTCTTTAATTGTGTTCTTAAACTGGTGTTTTCTACTGTCGGTTGGTATCGAATGCACGCAGGGTCTATTATTGTGTTTTTCTATGGCAGTGTTCTTAAACCTTTGTTTTCCTCTGCTAGTTTTGCTAAGTCTTAATCTGTTTAAACATTTACATTTGGCTCATTATTATAAGTAACTCAAAAACACATGAGCAATATTAAAAGATTACATACTATTTAAGTACAGACAAACAATATTTATGTATCATGGCAACCAATCATGTCAAGTTTTAACTCATAATTCCATTAAATATTGTAATAAGGCCGTTGAAAACATGTGAGTAAAGCAACGGAGTTTGGACTACGGAATGCACCATTGTGCCACTTTCTGTATTCGGTGCGTAGGCCTTGTTTATCGGAGGTGATGGGTTGGTCGCCGCCTGTAACAACAGTGAGAGACAGTCAGCAGGATCGCCGCCTGTTCAGCGAAAGGCTTCCCACAGTGGCTCTGACAAGAGCCGGTCCACTTATCCACTGAACAGAGTTATCAGACAAGATCTTGCTTCAAAACAGGTAGGGAGTAATGCCGACGCGCAGGCAGCACAGTCGACGTTCACAGGAACGAGCACCCGAGAGCTGTTCCGCAAATGAAGGTAGCAAGGGGGGAAAAGATACGTCGCTTCCTTTACTAAGCGTTACTTCCGTGAGAAAAAAAAAAATCTGAGTTACTCCCTAGTTGCGCCTAAAGAAGTTTTACTTCAAAAAGAAAAATAGTATGGTTTAGTAATTTATATATAAGCAAATTCGTGTCACGGATTGTTTAAAACAAATTACGTGTAAATTCATTTTTTGCAATACTGAAAATGTTTTTTGAGCAATTTCATTTTATATTCTATTAAAAAAATACTTGCGGTTATGTTGGTTGTTGAAGTTTGATAAAACCTGACTTACTTTTCAAAATGTCTATTTCTATGGGTTTGCCTGTCCTGCATTGGTAGGTACTACTGTAATAGGTAAATATGGAAAAATAAAAGTGATTTTAATTTTTTTTTTTTTTTTTTTGAAAACAGGAAAATGTTTTAAATCTAGGAATTATATTACAAGTTTGAGTAGCCTATATGAACTTAGTTTCAAACCATAACAATATTTATACAATTCCGATCGTAGAAAATCGAAAAAAAATATAAAATTTTATTAAGAACGTCGAAGAACATAATTTTGGCAAATTGTCTAGGCATTTAGGTCAGAATTCGTTTTACGTATTTCAATTTCTTCTGTATGGGAGGTTAGTTATATATATATATATGTTAGAGTTAAAATCCGAAATCAGTCGAAACCCGAATTAACTAGAGAAAACGCGTTCTAAATAAGAGCGTTAGGCAAAACCCGAATTGACTAGTCAAAACGCGTTCTGACTGACAGCGCTCGAGAAAACCCGTTTTCCCAAGTGAATTACAGAATGTTATGTAAATACTTTATGCACTAAAAATTGGGAAAATAGACTTCTTCAAAAATTACAGTTTTTAGATAAGAAACAAAATAACCTTATTTTTCTAACAAGTGATAAATACGGACGAGGATCAGTTGGATCCGCGCCAATAGCTATCAATCAAATCGATGGGCGAATTGAACCGGAATCCTTATCTTGCCCCCCCCCCTCGAAAACATGCTAACGCTGGCCCTTTTCGAGATCCAAGAAACATCACTGGGCCCGGCCACCGCTGTGGGGGGAGCATAAAAAATATGCTACCGCTGGCCCTTTGTGAGACTCCAAAAAACATCACTGGGTGCGGCCACCGCTGTAGGGGGGCCCCTGAAATATATTCTACCGCTGGCCCTTTGCGAGACCCCAAAAAACATCACTGGGTCCGGCCTCCGCTGTAGGGGGATCCCTCAAAAATCTGCTACCCTGGCCCTTTGCGAGAACCCCCCAAAAAAAAACAACTTGTCATATAACATATCGTTGAAATAATGCAATAATTTTTGATAGATGTAAAAATTATTGTCTGACAAATCAGTCAAAACCCGAATAAATCGGGTTTTGCCTAACACTGTCAGTTAGAACGCGTTTTCCTTAGTTAATTCGGGTTTTGACTGATTTCGGGTTTTCACTCTCTCTCTCTCTCTCTCTCTCTATATATATATATATATATATATATATATATATATATATATATATATATATATATAAGTAGCATCTTTTCCTCGCTAACAATAATCGGAAACAGAAAGACAAATTGGCCTACCATGAAAAACGAATATCTAATATTTGTGTATAAATGTCTGTGCGCGAGCGTGTCTTACTATTTAACCTTTGAAAAAAAAAAATCCCTTATTGCTTTTTAATAGGTTAACTCCCGCACCAACCCGCTTTACTTCGAGGGCGCCACGAGAGCCATAAGGTGCTCATGATAAATTGCGACGCATGTTCGATTGATGGTTTTCCATATTTCCACAATTTTCAGTTTAAGATTAGTATTGTAAATGCACATTATAAATCAAATGAAGCACTTAAAGAAATGCGGAATCTTAGATGAAGAATGTAGCCTTGAGTCCAACAAAATGATGAGTTGCACCTTAAACTGAAACACTAAGTTATTTTACTCGACTATAGAAAGCCGCTATAGGTTGTTACCCTGGTACTTCTGAAAACAGCAGAAGATAAGAAAGTAAGAATGAATATGATAACTGGTGAGATGACCATTCTCTGACGGAAATTTGGCTTTCCAGTTTTAGAAAAAGAAACAATTACGCCAAACATATAGTTAAACTAATTGCAAATAATGAAAAAAGTAGAAAAAAGAAACAAAATTTCTAACTGAAAAAAAAAATCCTAAATGAAATAAAAATATAATTGACCTTTCAAAAACAGATGGAAATTGCCTATATTGAAAGAATATGCCTATATAAAGAATCATACAAGATACACATTAAATCAAGACAAAATTAGGTATGTAACAAACACAACCTGATGACCTGTTGATAGCTCAACAATCATCGATTAATCTTTCTAAGTGAGTAGAAAAATCTGCTTTCTCATTTAGAGCCAACCGCTGTCTCTGCCACACATCACAAGCAGCTAATTTTGTAACTAAACTACATGTATGTTTAAAGTAATAAAGCTGCATTAGTGTGCCATTCTATCCGAAGATTGTATTCAACAACATCACTGTCAGCTGTTTTGCAAGTTGTAAAAGTCACAAGTGGTAATCCTGAAGACTTCTCTTAAAGAAATTGAATGAACTGTAGCATTTGCAATGCGAAGTTTTTTCAATCGATTTGATGCATGAATTAACTACAAAATAATTCAAATGACAAAACAGCAGTAACTACTGGACGAGTCAATAGAATTGTTCCGAATTATAAGCTGCAATGGTCACAAGAGAATTTTATCAGTCACAGTACATTGGCTGCCAGCATCATACTTTTGATAAAATCGTAAAGCATGTGTATCTATTTATTTGTTCTGAAATCCTTACAATATTAAACAATTCCTAGAGGAAGTAATAAAACCATGCGATCCCTTGCAGCCGTCCTATAAGCAAGGTGATAACTGTTCGAAATCGAGGCTGGCGAGATAATTTACAATTTTTGTTTGAGTTGTGTAGAGGATTTCATTTCTTTAAACTGACTAGTGCGTACCCTGTAATTAACTGCAGAAGATTACCGTCTTTTTATAATGATAAATGGAATTCCCGTCCTATGTTTGCCGGATCTCGTAATTTTCCATGCCAGGTAGAATATCATTGGAAGTATTATGAGCATTTATCTCTACTATATGCCAAGAAGCCTGGTTTTACTCACATCCAACGCAGAGATTTGCCAGAAACTGCTGAATGGTATTTCCAAAGTAAATTGATCTGCAGCACACTGGAATGCTGACAGATCAGTTGTTGATGTAAACGCACGCAAATATCTATGCCGAACGTAGGGTGAAAGGCATTTGAAGAGCTGTACGAAAAATGCAAAACACGTAAATATTTGAATCGGAAGTTTATTTCAGCAAATATGTTTTGACATGAGTAGCACCTTTCACTGTTATGGGTCCGACACATTTTTTTATGTATTGAACAAAATAATAGTCATTTTCTGATTCTGTATTAAACAGTTCATTTATTTCCACGACAGCCCCCCCCCCAAAAAAAAAAAAAAGAATCATAACCCTAGTGTACATCTATTCATGCTACATTCGTTATATAATGGATACACCTAAATTCAATAATTTTGAAAATGTATCTCTTATTCGCTTCTTCTTTTAGCAATATAACTATACTCTTAGTGAAAGGAAAAGAAAAAAGATGTAATCCGCAATACAGATTATATACATGCAGAACAGAAATATCATCAAGTTTAACAAAGTTTTATGTAATGTTACATGTCATCATTTTCTCACATAACATTTACTAAATTGGAACAATTGTGAGATTGTGCTCTAATTATGCTCTTTCCTCCACACCATTATTATCTCACCAGCAATTTCCATTAAACTCGCCTTCTTCTGCAGGCCTTGTATGATGCAACGTAAAATATCTCGCGAAAAAGGCCCCATTGTGTGGATTATGCAAACACAATTTCTCTTTTATCTCCTCCCAGGTGTTGGGGCATCATGGCACCCGCACAGGATATACATTTATAACTTTGACACCCCGAGAAAGCAGACATCCCCCATATGTATGTACTCTATTAGATTACTCTTTACTTTGTTTGATTACTCACACCCCCTCCGCGAATTACCTGAAAAAAGAAAGAAAAACCCAGGGGTGATTGCTTTGTCCTGAATGTTTCATGGTATATCAAGGAAATGGTGCGGGATATAAAAAGGGGGGAGTGGATTCATGTGGTTCATTGAAGGGGTCCACTTGGACAATGATAGACACTCGAGTGCTTTTTTATGCATAAGGAAATCCAGAATACAGCAACTGAATGGCCAGCATCAAAATGCTCCCCACCGTTAATAGGTTATGGATTCGCATGAATTCGTGTGGCTATAAGCTTGAGGTTCTATGGCTTCACTATATATTACCAGGATTTTCGCCCTGGGAAAGAGCAGCATACATTCTGAAATGGTACTTCATGCTAGAAAACTAGGCAGAATACTGCTTTTGTGCAGTATTTATATGAAATGTTTATAGTGCTTCCTACTATTTACCGTGTCAAGGGAGCCGTTTAAGCATCGTAGAAAAAAGACAGCAAATTTAGAGTAATCTCCTCGCGTTTTACGATATTTCAAAATTAGATAAATCAATAATTTATATATATATATAGATAAATCAATAGTTTATATATATATATATATATATATGTAAACGTTTTTCCCTCCTTTGCTGAACTGATGCTATTAAAGAAACTTCATGATAGTGCTGCAAAACAAATGTAATCAAAACTGCGCCAAGCAAGACCTTTGTAAAATTACTACTTGCATATAAGAGGCATTTCAAATTTCAAATTCAGGCAGTTGTGTAGTATATTGCTAATATGCTACTTTTGTCCATGTTTCTGTTTTAAAGTAGCTTTACTTTTCAAAAATCAATTTCGATCATAATACGGTTCAGAATATTTTGTTGAGGGCATTCTCAAAATTGTCGCATTATTAAATCTTTCATAGATGCTGGTTCCAATTACTTCGGAAAATCCATGTTCTACTTTATTATGTGAAATGCAAAAGATGTTATTTGATTCAATATGTTAATTTGATTGAAGTTCGAATAAAGTACTTGTAAATAATTTTTCAAAAAAAAGCTTTGGTGAATACAATGGTAAAATATTGTTGTTCATAGCATCTAATTGAGAGTATTGTATTTCATTATTATTATTTTTAAGTTTTGTAATAACTTTCATAAATTTTATATGAATGAAAATTACAAATACTTCTAGACCACTGTAACCAAAATAAACTATTAAATACTTAATGTGTAGGGTGGTTATAATTAAACTTTCCCTATTAATAAGCTCTGTAGCTAAAACAGAAGAACGTATGGTAACCAAATTTGATATATAGACTATATATGAGGTGTACTCAATCAATTTTGAAAAAAATAAAAGAAGTTCCAAAATGTCAACTAGGTGGCGCTTCAGATGAAAAACTGCAAATTTAAAAATGTGAATGGCTAATTCAAAATGCACTGAAAATTTCAACATTTATTCAGCAGCTTTTGAGAATTTATTAACTAATTTGGATCGTTTCTTGAGCTGAATTCCATATACAAAGCACCTAGTGGATATTTTTGAACTATTTTTTAAATCTTTATTGAGTGCATTGAATCCACAGTCCATTTTTCGAATTTGGTGGCAACCAGCTCATTCGTTTAAGTTGCAGAATACTATACAAGGCCCAATTTAAATCCTCTACAATAAATAGAAGATCATTTATTTGTAAAAAAAAAAAAAATCAACAAGTATTCAGAAAGTATCAGCGAAATTCCCGAATTATATTTGAAGAAATAATTATATCATTCCTGTACATTCAAAATTAAAACACTGTAGATATTTTTTTTCAGACATAGACATTCATTCTATCGTGTTTATGAGTACTTTTCCCTATGAAAAAGCTTACTTAACAAGACTCTTATTACTGCAATTAATGTCAAGTAAATTGCATGGCTTGAAAAGACTGTTCACATTATTAATAAAGTTCTTGATGCATGGAACATCTGAAGTATCTTTATAATAACAAAAGATGTTTTGAGAAAGTGATATGCATACTGTATCTTTTTTTAAAGAAATATAATTAGTAGTGGAGTGTTTCATGATAAAAAAGATTGCTTTCATTGAAAGCTCCGATGAAAAACACGATACAAAGACGACCAATTATAAGAATAGCAAACTATGGTCAGAAATGATACAAGTCTTTATTCAGTACTTAAATTTTAATTCAAAAATTCTTAAATGTTAAGTTTTCATGCAATATTTTACAGAAAATTTAAACAATATTTAAAAATCATTTTTCCCTGCGGGGTTTTCGATTTAAGAAAACATAACTGAGCTTTCTTCTATGCTATGATAGAAAATTTCACTGAATATCCAGCAGTTTATTCAAAGTTACTATTATTGGATGCATGTGTTTGCCAACCCTTATAATATGGTTAAACTGATTGACGTAATAAACCTTACTTCTGTGGGGACCGCTGGCTTGAAGCGCCTAACTAAGCGCTTGAAGCTGGCAAGGTAGATTGCCATCGTCTGGAACTCCAGTGACTTCCAGACGATGGCAATCTACCTTGCTCCCGGTATACGGCACTTTGCCAGCACGACGGGTACCTGGCCGTCATTTTGCGGGAGTAGTGTGTTTGCTGGGTTTGGTCCCTTCACTTGAATTTATATGTTGGACGGTTGAAACCATGCGGGCGTCGTAACCTATGGTGACTGCTGAACTCCTAGTGGGTTAGGATATGCATAGGAACAAGCGCAAGTGATCTCCAGTTAAACCGGGCTTTTAAAGACCCCATTACCATTGATTAATATGCAGGATGTCCCAAAAAGGTGGTAATGAGCTGTAATTCCTAGTCTATTAGAGATAAGTTGTCTTTGTAAATTGAAAAATTGTTCAAAATAAGGTTTGAAATAATACTCTTTTAAGAAGAAATTCTTCCCGTTAATTTTCTAAAAGTTACACGTTTTTAATCTGTATCTCTCTATTCTAAAAAAAAAGTAAAGGCCGCTGGCGCTGTCAAAGCTTGTTGACCTAACTCCTCCTAAACCGTAGGGATTTGAGTTTCGACTAAGGTGCCCACAGATTCGAAAATTCCGAGGAACCTGCTAAGCTGATTTAAATTTCGAAAATCGAATTATTTTAGAAGATATTAATAAAAAACTGAAAAAATAAACCGAATGGTTGGCAGAGTTGGCATAAAGTCATTCATTCCTTTGCAACAAAGCGTTTCCAAGTATCTAGAATCGCGTGAAATTTGCAAATATGAGTTAGAATTACGCCCATTTTAAGCCAAAATAAAAACTATATGAAATAAGTAACTCAAAATGTGTTACACAAAGTTGGCAATTTTCAAATAGTAAGTTCGCTTAGACAACAGGAGTTTAGAATTAGCGATTATTTGTTTTTCCAAAACAGAATAACTAATATCTTGAAAATAGAAAATAATTAAAATGCAGATTATTTTAAAGCCGGTTCTCGTCCAGCTGAATTATTTGCTACCAGTAGAAATATTTGGCGGTGTTAACTATGCAATTATAGCAGTTATAAGTACACTTTGGATATTTGCTAGCTCGACGAGATGGTATAATTCGTAGTGCTAAGTACGCCAATCTGCATACGATTATGTAAATGAAAATAAGGATAACGGTTTTCCGGTAACCTTAAATGAACAGTAAATATAGGTTGTGAGCATGTGTAAATCGCCAAATAATGAAAAGTCGCCATTGGTGGCAGGCTATTCTATCTGTTCCGTAGCTTTTATTAACTTTACATGTACGCAAGTCGCCAAATAATAAAAAATTGCCATGGGTGGCAAATTCGCAAGGTGTCCAATAGGCTTTACATTATTATAAATACAGCTGAAACAGATGTTATGATTTTATTACGCTTTAGCTCCTAATTAATATAACTTTTGAATGGGAACATTAAATATCATTGTGTTTCTGAGGAGTGCAAATAATTTTTCCAGCGATTATAAGCAGAGTCCGCACTCCAAGTGGAGTATAGCTCAGGACCCGTACAACACGGATTCCCATAACAAAATATCTTCGATGCAAGAACCAAGCAATGTGCAGCTCAGTAACATTCTATCTGATCCAATCTTCGGGTTTTGTCTGTTAAAATTATGTCTTTTTTACGAATAAGCCTGATTAGGGGCCGAATGCCTCATACGAAAAGCGAGCGTAGCGAGCGTAGCGAGTCTGGGGGCCTTGGCCCCTAGTACTGTAAAAAAAAAAATTACCAGTTAGTAAAATGTGCTCCATACACTAATAAGGTGATGTACCAAATTTGTGCCTTTCATCATACAACACCGCAGAGATGTCTTTAAAGAAAAATGATCAGGGACTATGCATGATTTTGAAAATAAGCATTTATTGCTAGAGTAGAAAAAAATATTTCGTTTCGTAATTTCCATAAGACTCCTGAAATGCTATAATTCGATGAGATTTTTTTTTCCTTCGAGAGCCATTGGAATGTGGTTTAAGCCAGCCTTATATCTTCATACCTCTTATTTACACCTTCATATCTCTGACCCTTTTTAAGTTAGAGCTCTGAAATTTTAAAAGTCGCCTCTTAAGTGTATGGGGTACATTTTACTAACTGGGATTTGTTTCGTACGGGGTTCGTATACAAATTTAAGAAATGTAACTTTTTCAAAATTAACGAGAGGAATTTTTTTCGTAATAAATAATTTTTTACCGACCTTATTTTGAACATTTTTTATTTAATTTACACTGCACTCTTATCTCTAAAAGATAAAGAATTAAAGGCCGTGACCACTTTTTTAGGACACCCATATAAATTAATTTTGATACTACTTATTAATTTGATCGGTTTAATTACATTATGATTGAGGTTAGTTTTTATTATTTATGGCTTCAAAAGGATATTGCATTATTCTTGCTGTACCATGGGGACTAAAAATGTTGTTGTTGTAGGATTAAGGTCAATTATCTACACGAGGGTTCTAGGCCTGTGGGTGGGGTGCCCTCCGTGAGGGTCTATCTAAGGGGCCCTAACCCTTATTTACGCTAACTTTCGGAGAAAACCACGGAAAACTCCGAACGATTAGGTCGGCGGAAGCGACCTTGTTTCGAACCAGGCACATTCCATCTTCCAGTTCAGTGCGCAATAGAGATGAGTTCGGGCTCATTTTTTGAAGCCCGAGCCCGAGCAATATTGTTAAAGTTGGAGCCCGAGCCCGAAATTTCAGCTAAAGACAAATAAAATTAACTACTTCATTAATAAGATAAAATAAATTTTGGAGCTTCACACACCTTCTAGTCCCCCGTGCCGATATTTTTTAAAATAAGTACGTCTATTTATCCCATAAATCACTTTTTAAAATCTGTTTCAAGGATAATGTTCAACAAAGGAGAAATTTTTCACGAGCCCGAGCCCGAGTCGGGCCCGGGCTCGGGCTCGGGCTTTCGGGCTCGGGCTGAGCCCGTCTCATCTCTAGTGCGCAATGCACTATGACATTGGTGGGACAGGGACCGCAAACGAGTAATGCCATTTAAAAATGAAATTTAAGGTAAAAACATATTTTTTCTCTCCTTTTTCTTAGAGATATGTTGTATTGAACAGCATTAACTGTATTTGTTTCAATTGAAATATACTTTCCAAGACTATTTAACCCTCTGACTGCTGAATTTGTAGACCAAAATTGCTTCAAAAATTGGTTTATTTATATTTATTTATATTTATTTTTTGTTTCATATTTCAAATCTATATACATTGGGGAATTGAAATGTGCATTTTTTTCTTTCTAGAAAAGATTTTTTATACAGATTTTTATCATGAGAAACTAAGCATCTGTTTATCAAAACCTAAATTAAACGTCTAACACTGTATCTATTTTATTTCACTAGTTAAGCGATGAAAATGCGGGATGCTCTCATCAATAAAGGAAGAAAAACACCTGCCCGCGAAAATCGCGAGATGAGCAAATTTTGCTACGTTTGAGTTGCTCGTGGAAATCGCGGAATGAGTAGCCGTAGGGTTAAGTATGACAAACTTAGATTTTTTAATATTTGTTTTTCCTTAAATATTCGTATTTCTTTGATCAGCTGTACTTTTTTTTACACTTTTCTTTATATTTAACCCTTTGCTTTACAAAAGTTTTCTTTTCTGTCTACCTCTTCAGCTTACGAATAATTTCCTATCTCATAAAGAGTTCTATTGTTGTAACAGTAACTTTCTCTTTTTCTCTTAGCTCTAGAATTTTTTATTGGAGTTTGAATGAAGTTAAACGTTTAAGGAAAACAAAAAGTATATTATTCTCCGCTTCAAATCCTTATGTTGATTGTACAGCATTTCTTCATATATACATATGACAGAGATTGCCCTTTTGATGCTTAACAAAAGGAGGAATTTGTATTCCAAGTTATCAAAGTTTGCATGACAATGGATATTCTTTTTATAATCTTTAAATATAAGTATTCCACCAAACACTTATGAATAAAATATTATGCATCAACATCTGAATTTGTCTTGCTATCTGTACCAAGTATGCCCGGAAACCAGGAAAATTTCTAGAAAATAAAATAAATTGCTTAGTGATCACAGTAATTTCGTAACTTCATTAGTTAGTGTTAATTTAACCGAATTAATGTAATTAAAATATTTAACGGTAGATTGTTTAGATTTTCAGAATTTCAGATTATAAAATTTTCTTTTTATATAAGAACTTACTGCCTAGAAGAGATTTGAGAAAATTTACAAGGTTCACAATTTAGTCACCTAAATTTAATTTCACTCCATTCAAAAATATTAAACTCATTTCATAAAACTTAAGGAATTTTTTTTATATATGTTTCTACTTGTGTTGATTAAGAAGACTTACATGAACCATACGTTTATAGAATAATACCGAAATAACAATTTGAAGTCGTGTAATAAGTAGTAAACCGTGCTTAGCACGAAAGCTAATAAATAAATGGTGGAGAAAATAAGTCATTTCTTAAACAGGTATACGTGAAACCCCGATTTAACGTCATTTAAGGGAGCAAAAAAAAAATAACTCTAAATGCGGGAAAACACTAAATCCGAATCGTAGAAAACAAAGTGCTGCCCATGAATTAAAATTTAATTTAGGGGTTAACACCGTAAATTTATTCTTCTACTGTTACTTAGACGTTTATTTTCAAAATTATTTTTTAAAGAAATTGATTATTTTATTTAGTGTTTTGTTTTTACGATTTGAATCATAGCTTTCATTTTCAATACCCATAGTTTTTTCTAAATTTTTCTTTTGAACTTCAATACTTGAAAAGACCGCTTTCATTACTTTTCCAACTTGGATTGATTCAATCGCTGAGGAAATTATATACCCTTTCTTGTTGCCATTTCAATTCTCATACGATCTATCAGATTCAAAAAAAAAGTTAAATGAGGGAGATGCTATGTTATTAACGGGATTTTTAACATTATACGTATTGGAAAATGTTTGGGATCAATAGAAAATTACTCATGGGAGGGAAAACGTTAAATAGGGATAACGCTTATGTGGGCTTCTCTGTATTTATATTTTTTAACACATTCGGTAAAATCATTTTTGTCGATATAAAACATAATACTTAATGTTTCATTAATCAATATATCTTTTATAATATTTTACGATTTTTTTTTTAAATTATCACTACTTTAACCCTTTAATGCGCAACCCTTTCCCAATGCTGAAAGAAGGGCAGCCGTTGCCATCGCTCTACTTAACTACCAGCAAAGATGGCGGAACGTTTCGATCGTCCGCCATTTTTGCTGGTAGTTAAGTCGAGCGATGGCAACGGCTTCCCTTCTTTCAGCATTGGGCAATCTATCCAGCTGTTCTCGCATTCCTCCATTTTTCAGCAGATGTCAGTTCTGTTAAAAATAATCGTGACAATTTTTTTACGGGAAATGACGTGCTAAAAAGTAAAGGATTCTCATGGAGCTATGTCACCCGCAACTACTTTTATAGAAATCAAATCTATTTTTCGTGACTGGCAACAGTCAAAACGTCAGAGTTTGGTGTCCTCACGGCGAGGACACCGCGCGTTAATGGGTTAATAAACAGTTCCAGTACTTTAACTGCCAATGACACATTATGTCATTTACTTATTTATTTATTTTACTATAACAACAAGAACTTCAACTAACAAAATTAATTTTGATTTTTTAGAACTTAACTCTTTTATTGAAGGAAAAAGGAAGCAATGCTTTAGACGAATAGTTGTAAAACAAATCAAAAACCCACCAAAATTCTTTTTGAAAGCAGCTTTCTCCTCTCCCACCGCCATCATCGTCATTCGGAACAAGTGTTTTTTCCATTTCCGTCATTTCCCCCGAGAGCATCGGAACATACTGCAGCCAAAAAACTGTTTTCTGTAATATATCCATTTAACTAAAATGTTTAAAGAACGAAACAGGAAGAAAACTTCTCCCAACTTTTCAGGTAACTTTAATCAGGACATCGCATTTCTCATGGAAGATTCTTTTAGTGAAGCTTATATACTTGTGGCACTATACGGAATCAATAACGTTTTGTGAAATATGCGGATATAAAAATAGTTAAATTTACTTAGAACGATTTGAATGTGTTATTTGACAATAAGTATTAATATTTCTGTGCGTTTTGTAGGCTCGAGTTTTGTTACTAATTCGGACCACTAAATGCACATTATGTGTAAAAGCTTTTTACGAAAATATTTCGCCTATACACGAATGCATTACAAATACGGTAAAACTAGAAAATACATAAAATGTTAATGAAATTAGTTAATTTTGTAGTGAGCTATAACGTGTTTTTACAGGGGCTCAAAAATTTTCGTAAATAAATGTTAAATAATGTTTTGGGGGGGCAAGTTTTGAGAGTTTTTTGCAAGACATTTCTTTGTACGCATCGTTCACATAAATGCATTTACAATCTATTTGGATCGACTGCAAGTCGATTTTCACCATTTTTTTCCCTTGACGTCTGTACGTACGTAAGCACAGCTAAGGAGAATTAAAAGCCCACTCACTCTTTATTTGGCCGTTGTTCGTCGTGCAGCAAAGTTATATATATCATTCCTTTGCAAATAACGTATACTTAAAACTACCTAAAGTAAGTTGCATAAGAGGCCGTTTTCATGTTTAATTTTGCATCAACTTCGTTTTTTTTTTTTTTTTTTTTTTTTTTTTCAATAGCAACACTCAATTTTCACTTTATTAAACGAAAGAAAACCCTCAAATTATAATCAATGTAAATTTTCACAAATTTCCAAAAATAATTTTCGTAGATATTGCGAATTCTTTTTTGCGTGTTTTTAAGATATTTTCTGCAAATTGAAATAAGCTCTATGTAGGTTCCTATCTTTTCGCATTTCAATTATTTCTCTCGCAATTATTAAAAGAAATAAATATTATTTACAAGGAATATACTGTTTCTAGTCTTAAAGTTTTTTGTACTGAGAATATCAGAGGTAGAAATTAGAATGTTTAGTCAGTGATCCAAATGACCCCTGACTCCATAACTTCGTCGGTCCGCATGCATCATTCGAAAAAAAAAATAAAGAAAAATGCAAAGCGACTGCTTATGATTTTGGAAAATTTTCTAATTTTGAAATTGCTATTGAGTATTTGAAGGTTCTCTTAGACAATTGAAATTTTGCCTGTCTGAGAGGCTGTTCTCTACTCTTTTGATTACACTAGGCAACAAAAAAACACGTTTTTGTCAGTATACTTGTTCTAAATAGTCTTCTTACTAATTTTTGGACGGAAAAAAATTTTAGCTCTTGTTTTCAAGATACACAAAATCCCACTGGAGAACGATACACACCCATTGACTTAAAGTTCACTGGGAGAAAAAAAATCGTATATAATAAATATAATGCAATAGATCATGTTTCAATAAACGATGTTCAATTTTCATAAAGCAGGGTTTACGTTTTAGCTTATTTCTGTGAACATTTCCGTTTGGCCAACCTCTTGCATCACTACGAACATCAAGACGGAGAACCTCTTGTAATAGTCCAGCAGTAATTATTCAGGATTAACTTTATCCTACGACCTGATATCTGCGATCCATTGAAGAGATATCTTGATGAAACCTTTCACTGTGCTCATCGCTTACAGTTCCACAGTTTTTAGGGAAAAATTCAAAATAGAGAAGGCGGAAATAAAGTGTCAGAGGCATATTGAATGCAAGGTCTCAGAGCTTTTGTAGGAGATTTTTTATCAAATGTTGGTAGTTTTCGTCTTTTCTGTTGCCAAGAAATCTTGGTATCACATCTTCAAGGGCTCCCCAGGCTGTTTTCTTCTACCCCTTCAATATTTTATCAAAGTTAAGTGTGATGAAGATCACATATCTAATTTTAATAATCGGCGATCTTTAGTGCAATCTATCTAAAATCATGTATTCTAAATCATTTTTGTTCTCATTTTTTTCTGTCACTTCGACATTTAATCTGTATATTCGCTTTTCTCGTATGCATTATTCTTAATTGATTATTTGTCTCATCAGACCTGTGGAGCCGCTGTGCTAAAAATAGATTATATTACGTCCGTTTGCAATAGCAAAGTCTTTTTCTTTTTGCTTCCCCTTTTTTGGCATAGTGTTGGCGTTTGTTATTTTTTGTTGCCCTGCAACATCTTTAGAATTATTTGCTCGCGATTCCGTCATTTTAATTTTATTGGATTAAGTTTAGGGTTGCTCTGAGATTGGCGTTATTTATCTCAGGCAAGTGTTTGTGCTCGGCAGTATCTAGTTCTGTGCTGGCGTAATTTTTCAGTCATTCCATTTTATTTTAACTGTCCTTAAAGGATGTATTTTTCTTTCGTTGAGCCACCACCAGCCGTTGTAATAGGTTTATGTTTCAATAGTTTCTTTTAAATAAAATAGTTTTAAGTATTTTAACGTCTTCTTATATTTGCAACTAGGTGTATCGAACCTGTAATATCACACAGCGCCTTTTAATCTAAAATTTATGGGTGCAACTAATTACTTCGTCAGATTAATGTCCTTTATAACTTTGAGTATTTGAGAGCCGACAGAGACCCTCCGCCTTAACCTTTGCACCACTCAACTCTGAAAATTTCACTCCAAGGTATTGGAAAGCGTTGTTCCTGGAAACCACAAAACTCTTCATTATTCCCAGCTTAATATGCAAGGGTGGAAGCAGAATATGAATGTTATTTGGATCTACTAGAAGCTCATTTTCAATATTTCTCTTTCCGGAATTTAGATTTCTTGAAGACCATTACTATTTTATGTATTGAGAATTTCTATCTCAAGGTCCTTAAACACAGAAAACAGCAACACTTGATTTAGCCTAACTTCATTTCCAGGAGCACGGCAATAATTTTTAAGTTCCCACGGATCTGCCATTTTTGCTTATCGTATTTCATTGATTCTAGGAGTAATAGCACGTATCTATAAGTTTTCTTCATGTTTTCTCTAATTCTCCTTCTACGGAACGGAAATCTTCAACTAAGCTTGAAAGAGTCTACCAACAACCGTCTCTTAAATGATGAATTATATTTGAAGAATACGTCAAGCAGTTGATATCAATAATAGTAACCAAATATTCTTTATTTTCAAAGAAACGAAGAAGATTCTTGTAATGAGTATATTGCAAGCTTGGCTTCTTAGATGCGCTTGCTTCAGTCTTGATGCGAGAAGCTCTGCCTTCTCTTTTCGCATGCCAAGCCAGCAAACACACACAGCTTCTCTGTACGTCTGTTAACGTTAAGAAGACATTCAAAAGACGTCTTCTGAACGTTAATAGACGTTCAGAGGACCGGTGTGTGTTTGCTGGGAAGATCTCTTGCGAGATTCTTCAATTCTGTCTGATTTAATCTGTGAGACTCATTCAAACCGTGTGCGTCGAAATGTGGATCATGGGAAGTCCCAAGTCGAGTGACTTCTTCTTCTTCTTCTTCAGCATCATCCTTTTCAATCTCATAATTTTGAGGGGGTTCAGAATTTGGCAGATTAGCCCAGTCAGGAACGGACCATATGGCAGATGGAACGCATGGATACTGTACAAGCCATAGTAGCCATAGTGAGATTTTATGACCCAAATTGGCCTGTAACTTGGAAACAAGAGCTAATCTCAAGTTTTTATGGTGATTTTCATGTTTAGCAAGATAAAATACTTCGGAAATAATTATGTTGAAAAAACGTAGAAAGTAGCTCTTCCAACAATGTAACAGCAGCTACTGAATTAAAATTTTCGTAGATGATTTGTGCTGTGTTTCTATTTTAGCCAATTTTCCCCTGACGTCATCTAGCAGCTGATATGCGAACTGTTAGCTTATTTAGCTAATAATGGTATGAAATATTATTCAGCTATACAGATCGCCTATTGTTTCAACTATAAGTACTTGTTAAAAAGTGTTAATTGATTTGTGTAACTTTTATTGATTAATCAAGATAGTCAAGTTAATATTTAAGCAAAGGTTTAACATCATTTTTATTTAATATTTTGTCTGCCCCCAAAAATTGAGCTTTCGTTGGTGATGATACAAATTCCCTTTTTAAATGTTAGTATTATCACTAATAATATTATTGGCATATAATAAGGTACTGGCAGTTCTGTCTGTCTGTTTATTCACACACATACATTTGTATAAAGCAGAAAAATACTTTAAAAGAAAATATTATTCCAGAACAGGAATGAAGGAAATGCTCAACTGACATTAGGACAAATACTTAGTAAAGCTAAAGAATAATCTAGGCATGCGAATTAATTAATTGTTTAATTAAATTTAAGTAATCAGTAATTTAATTAAAAGCAAAATAACTGTTAATCACATGATTGATTACATTTGTAACCTCGAAGTAAACGCCTATATGGAAAACTAATTACAGTTCAGCCGCATTTTTCCTTCCTTCCCGCAGGAAAATATTCTTCCTCGAATGCTATTGTTTTCAATTACACACAAAAATTCCTTTTTCAATTGAAATCTATAGAAATTTCTAACCTTATCAAATTAGTTCTACCTCTTTCTCAGAAACATCATAATTTAATTGAAAAGTTGTGTAAACATGTAGGGTATAACATGGATAACGGTGATTCTTTTAATTAAATGATTGATGCATGAATTAAAAATGGAACAGGTTTTTCCTAGATAATTTTTTGATTTATTATATTTGTGATGTCATTTTGATCTAAGACACATCATCACATATATATTATTTTATATTTTTATGTGAGGTGATCTTCTGTACTTAATCACAAACTCAGAAGGAAGGTGTGATTTAAAGCTACAAGTTCTTTAAAGCTTAACCCTCCGTTGCGCATGGGCCACGATCGTAGACCAGGTGTACCTACTTAGAAAAATATTCGAGTAATAGCCAAATTTCCTGGTTTAGTTTTATAAATAACTAATTATTTTTTGAAAAGCACAAAATTAGAAAGAAATATGAGAAGTTTTTGTAATATTTGACATAATTTATTTTCCGGAAAGCATTATTTTAAATGTGAAACTGACATAGGAAATTTCATTTATACTCTAATGCTTTTTTGAGAGTGTACCTGCTCTACGACCGCAGTCCAAGCGCCTAATGGAGGCTTAAGAAATGAAGATGTGGGTTCAGATTATGTACAAAAGGTATTAACATACTAGTACCGATTAACCTTGGACTTATACCAACGTCCTTCATTCAAAATACATAACCACACACTTACTTTGCTTGATTACCCTTCTATTATGGAGAAACTATTCATATTCCAACAAGCATTAGAAAAGTATTAGATACACTTCAAATAATTTGTTTCAAACTCAAGCCTATATTTGCAACAAGCATATATGAAATCAAACATTGCACCGCATTACTTTCCCAACAATCTGAGAGCTACTATTACCGTCGTAGATTGTAGTGTGAACAATATAAATAGCTATACAAATTTTACCACTTCTCCAGCAGTGTAATTGAAATACTTACTCGTTATTTACACAAGTGCGTCAGGAATCACGTACGGTACAATGACAAATATCCTCTTGTTAATGACAGTTTCTGCTGACTTAGGAATAATTTTCATTAGAAAAGGTCAGGGGGATTAACAGTATATGCGACCATACGGCTTATGGGAATGAAGTAGTTCTAACAAATTTCATTTACCAGTTGGCAAATTTGGAGCTCATTTCCCCTTGGATCGGAAATGGATATAATATCCAAATAAGTGAAGAGGTTTACAAATTCAGCATAAGTCTTATTGGAGGATTATTAATGTCACTGATTTCTATTGGTAATTTATTTGCATAAATGATTTACGTAGCTGTACGTTTTAATAATTTCTACCCTTTTGATTTCCAGTTACTCAAGTGTTTCCTGGTACTTGCGTAAGGATAATCCGTCTGTACTTCTTTAGTCTAATCAATTCGTTTAATCAAAGTGCAGTAAGAGGATTTGTTAATACACATTATGGAGAGTAATGGGACTGGTAGGTACAGAGGCACACGCGGACCAAAAAGAAAAAAAAATGTGTGTGTGTGTTTCTTAATTTTTATTCAAACAGCTTAAAATTAAGAAACTTGTCAACTTAAATGCAGTTTGAAAACAAGATAATGTAGTTTTTAACGAGATTAAACATGTGGCTGGCTCACTTCTCTCTGACGTTATCCTCAAAATCTTTGTAACTTGATCTTTGTGGTTTCAAAACGATACTTGGCACACATTGTTGCTTGAAAGTTATACTATTTGTATTGATGTATGCATATTCATTATACATGTGTAGCTGTTTGGTTCTTTTTTATCACTTCTTTATAGTTCTTTTAAAATGCTTTTTTCTGAGGTTATTATTTTTAGTGTTTACACATCAAGTTTTTGTCAGCTTGGTCAATATCTGTCGTACCAGTCGTTCTTAAAATATAAAAATAGAACATCCCAATGTTCGCATTGTGAAGTAAAATGTGCCCCATTCATTAATGAGGTGATGAACAAAGTTTCAACCTTTCGTCATAAAAAGACTCAGATATGTTTAAACAATGTTGGTGAGGGGCTGAACATACCAATAATAGCATAAGTATTATGTATTTCTGTAATCATTTTTCTTTTCATTCTTTTTTTGTATGTGTATGTATCTTTCGTGTGTATTTTGTGTGTGTGTACACCGAAGAAATACTAATTATGCAATTTCTTTCTGTCGACAGCCTTTGAAAAGTTGTTTAAGTCAGCATATATTACACATTTATGTAGCTAAAGTGTCTATATGAGAACACCTTCTTCCTGACCTGTAAAGTAAAAATCTGATGTGGACAACACATGACTTCTTACACTTCTATTAAATCAAATATATTTTCGGCGCACTTCATCTAAGCTTATTTTGTTTGAAAGAGATAAAATACTACAGTAGTACTAAGGTTTAGCGATTTCTAGCCAAATATCTCGATATTACCAAGCTGGGTTCAATTTGAAAGATTTGATTCTGACACTTAATTTGGCGATATTTCTCCAAAAGCAGACAAGCTTGATACAGTTTGCGAGATTTTAGGAATAGCCAAAGTAGTAATTGACCACAGACATTCAATGAATTGAATGCATCCATGCACATTTATGTATTTAAAGTCGTTTGGCTGACCATGTAAATAAATTACTCTGTCGATTGCAATCATAAAAGATATGCGCAGTTAGATTTTAAAATAGTTCTATATACAAAATTTCAACATTCTACGGATAAAAGTTTTAGAGTTATGTGAAATGCAATATTATGTTTGGCGCCAAACTTCGCGAAATTTAGGCAAAACCTCGCCCAGGTCGACGACAAATGGTGAGATTTTGCGTATTTACCAAACAATGAATGACTATTGCCAAAACTTGCCAAGGACTATGACAAATGGTAAGATATTGGGCATGGACCAAGCAATGACTGACTACAGATGTAATATATAGAAGATCACCATAGACATTAATGTATTGAAATTCTTTTGGCTGGCCTTGTAAATAAACTCTCCAGTAGATTAGAACCAAAAATTAAAATGCACTACTATATGTTATATGACATTTAAACATTCTACAACAAATAGATTTTGAGATTTGAGAGTTAAATACATACACACGTACACTAAAGGCGTAATTCTAGGAGGAGGCACGTGAGCGTGATCGGACCATTATTTAACTACTTGGTAGGACAGTATTGTGCTTGAAATGGATGAATATCCCTAAAATTGCCGAAAATCTTTTGAATGTACCTGTAGCAGAACTATAAATGATAAAGACATTCTTTTCAATGGAGAAACTCATTTCATAACCCATAACAGAATATATCACTTCTGAGTCGTTTGAAATAGCCTAATACCTCTAAAATACGCTTTAATGAATTTCTGCCCATAGAGCGTAATGTGTATAAGGTCTTTTGCCCGGCCCTGTAGATAAACTATCCACTCGAATGGGACCAAAAGAAGAGGTGCACAACTAGACAGTTCTAAATATAAAGTTTCAACACTCTACGTCTAAAAGGTTTTCAGATGTGTGAGCTTAATGAAGTTCGGACCGTGGAGCGTAATGTATTTAATATCTTTAGGGTGGCCCTGTAGATAAACTATTCAGTAGAATGGGACCGCAAGGGGAGGTGCACAATTAGATGTTACAATAATACTAAATATAAAGTTTCAACATTCGATGACGAATAGTTTTTGAGTTATACGAGCTGAAAAATACAATGTAACTCACTCCGGAACACTCAAAGAAAATTACCGTAAAAGAAATCCAAAAAAATCCATGCCTCTATATTCCGTTATCTGAACTCATATGGATCCGTACGGAAAGAAAAGAAAAATATTTTAATTCACTGTGTTTCTCAGCCCTTCATTTGAAAACAATTCGTAATGCCACCTACCTCAATTTCAAAGCGCTTTCTTTTAAACTTGAATCAGAACATGAATTTGTATAAAAAACAGAAAGAATAACTTAATATATACAAACCAAACCAAGAAAAAAAATCTTGTAACAAATGGGAGCAATGCACTGAACATACTTTTTACAGGATTTATATTTCTGGAATCACACACAGCACATTCAGGAATATGATGGTGTTTATTTCCACTCGTGGGGAAATACCATACCGTCAAATATCAGAGTACGTACCACAAAAATGTCGCGTTCTGAACATTTTACCATTTTGTTCTTTACGAAATAAACTTTACTTTGATAAATGCAGTATCATGACGTTGTATCTGCACTTCTTTGTGGGGTGATATACACTGCGCTTTCATTTACGCTGATAATTTACATACAAGGTAAAACTCTATCAAGACTTACAAATTCCGTGCACTTTATACACTGTTCCAAAAAATTTTGCGGATCAAATGCCATAATTATTCCAACGTGATATTCTATAATGCAGTATTTAGCTTAACTTTCCAAAATTGCACTACGTTCCTTTCTCTACCCAACTTTGAATCTCTATTGCCGACGTAAATATTACTGTAGACAGTACAAACAAGAAGCGCTCTTGAAATGTTACCACTTATCCAGTAGCTTAATTGAAGTTCTCCCCGCAGTTTTCAGCAAATGTATCAGGTATCACGTACAGCAGAATGACAAATACCCTCCTGTTAATGAGAGTTTCTGAATGCAGTGCAAATAATTTTCATTAGAACTGTTTAGGCGGGTTAACGGTATGTGAACATATACTTATGGGAATGAAGTAGTTTTAACAAATTTAATTTTCTATTTGGTTGTAAATACAGTTCCTGTTCCAAATGAAAAAAGAAAGGTTTATAATATCTAAATGGTGGACAGGGAAAAGTAACAAGCGTTGTATAAATGATGAACTAACGAATGCCGTAACTCTAAAATGACAAATATTATCTTGTTACTCACCGTTTCTTCTTCAATAGTAATAATTTTCATTAAAGCTTGCAATATCGATTATCAATGCACAGTCATGATTGAAGAAGTTTTATCAAATTTAATTTGGACCTGGGTAAAATACTGCTTTACTTGGTAGAATGGAAATGATTATAAACCTTGAATTTCAGGCGTTTAGTCCAAAATAAGCGTAAATTGTGCTGGAAAATAATTATTTTCACCGATTTTGATATTTTCCTTCTTTTTTTCATCTTATATCTGGGATGATATTCATCTGCATTTTGAGACATTTACTTTGAAACATGTTTGTTGATCTCATAAAACATCAGTTAGATCCTAGTCAGATAAAGTTTGTGTAGCGCAGCAAAATTGTGTAAAGAAAACAAAAACTGATTTAAGAAAAAGAAAATGCCAAACCCTTCCTTTCGTGTATTTAAGCAACTATGGCAGGGTGGTTTGACCACATGAGAAAAAATTGAAATATATCCTTATACTTCTATAGAATATATTTCATCTCCGTTTTATATATTTTCTAAACGCCGTATTTCTTCAGTATCTGCGATATTTTTAGCAGCCAAAAGCAAAGCTGTTTAGATTTATAAAGTCCAATGATTTTATTTATTTATTTTAAAAATACACTGCACAGAGCAGCTTGCATAAACTATGAGAAAATTTGGAATACATTAAATACTTTTATAGTCACACAAGCACTGAAGTTGACAACGGCACAAACAAGCACAAAAGCTGGCACGCGGAATAACAAAATATATTTCAAATGTAATATAATTACACTATAAACAAAATCCGTTGACATTAGCATGAAATTCTAGTATTTAAAAAAGTACATCAACAATTTACTTTCTTTATTTTTTGACGTATAAGTGGATAAAAATTCCACTAGTCCTAAAGTTCATTTGTAGTAAGCATTCTAGAATTTAGCATACGGCTTAACACATCTTAGTACTTCATTGCACTACAAATTGCAAGGCATTACTATTTCCACAAATATCACTGTAACCTGCGTAAGCTCACTTGTGTTACCGTTGCTCTAACACTGTAATAGAAGTACTTAACACGAGGTTCAAATAAATGCATCAGGAATTGCGTAACTGTAAAATGATAAATATCCTGATGTTAACGAGAATTTTCTGCTGCCGTAGTGATAATTTTTATTGGAACAGACAGGGAGGATTAACAGTGAAGGTACTTATGGGAATTAAGTACTTCTGACAAATTCGATTTGTTGGTGCATCAGCTACGATTCCCAATGTTGCTGAAATGGATATAATATGGCAATGGCTAGACTAGAATGCAAAATCAGTGTAAGTTTCATGTTGGGGAATGATTAATTTCAGTACTCTTAATTTGGTATTGCAAAAATCGATTGCATTAAAATTTTCAATTTGTTAATTTCTGTTTCAAAATTTTAAAATGTATTCATACAGTTTAATCGGCAAGTTTCGTTTAAGGAAATATGGTATGTGATACAGTTTATCGTATATTCTTTAATTCATATGCATGTCACTGTCCTATTTGAAAGTTAATAGCTTTTTACTTCCTTGTACGCAGTATAAGGAAGTAATGTGATCCCGAAAAATTTTGGGGGCCAAATTTCGACAAAAAAAAACCGATTTTGACTACCTCTAAATTTAACTTAAAATTTTTTTTCGATGCATCTCATCGTAGGCTAGCATGCACGATCATATTAACGCGTCTGCAACTCATTTTGACCAGCGGCGAGTCTATTGTGGCCAGTTTTTCCATGCCGTTTGTACGTACGTACGTATGTATGTAACTCGCATATCTCAAAAACTATTGGTCGTAGAATGTTGCGATTTGATATTTAGGATTGTTTTATGTACAGAACCGCCCAAAAGATTCGAAATACATTACGCTCTATGGGCCGAGTATGTAAGAGTTATGGCTTTCTGCACAATAAAGTTTAATTTTCATACAAAAAAAAAAAAAAAAAACAGCGAGAACTTAGCTGCGCATTTTTTACTATCTTCAAATCTCACATTTCCATGAAATTCTTAGCATTTTATCACAGCTGAAGCACTATAAAAATCACAATTTTCCTTCTGAAGTCACAAGACTGATTTTTAAATAGTATGTCACACCATGCGAACAAGCTGCAGAAGAACATAAAGTCTAAGTTTTTTTTTTTTTAACTAGGGGCCAAGGCCCCCAGACTCGCTACGCTCGCTTTTCGTATGAGTCATTCGGCCCCTAATCAGGCTTATTCGTAAAAAAGACATAATTTCAACACACAAAACTCGAAGATTGGATCAGATAGAATGTTACTGAGCTAAGCTACCCATTGCTTAGTTCTTGCATCTTCATTGGTACATAAAAATTTAAACTTCACACTATAGTAGACCCCCTACCCCTCATAACACGGAAGATATTTTGTTATGGGAATCCGTGTTGTACGGGTCCTGAGCTATACTCCACCTGGAGTGCGGACTCCGCTTATAATCGCTGGAAAAATTATTTGCACTCCTCAGAAACACAATGATATTTAATGTTGCCATTCAAAAGTTATATTAATTAGAAACTAAAGCATAAGAAAATCATAACATCTGTTTCAGCTGTATTTTTAATAATGTAAAACCTATTGGAAACCTTGCGAATTTGCCACCCATGGCGATTTTTCATTATTTGGCGACTTGCGTACATGTAAAGTTGATAAAAGCTACGGAAAAGATAGAATAGCCTGCCACCAATGGCGACTTTTCATTATTTGGCGATTTACACATACTCTCAACCTATATTTACTGTTCATTTAAGGTTACCGGAAAACCGTTATCCATACTTTCATTTCCATAATCGTTTGCAGATTGGCGTACTTATCACCACGAATTATACCATCTCTTCGCGCTAGCAAATATCCAAAGTGTACTATAACTGCTATAATGTCATAGTTAACGCCAAATATTTCTACTGGTAGCAAATAATCCAGCTGGACGAGAATCGGCTTTAAAATAATCTGCATTTTAATTATTTTTCATTTTCAAGATATTAGATATTCTGTTTTGGAAAAACGAATAATCGCTAATTCTAAACTCCTGTTGTCTAAGTGAACTTACTATTTGAAAATTGTCAACTTTGTGTAACACATTTTGAGTTACTTATTTCATATAGTTTTTATTTTGGCGTAAAATGGTCGTAATTGTAACTCATGTTTGTAAATTTAACGCGATTCTAGGTACTTGGAAACGCTTTGTTGCAAAGGAATGAATGATTTTATGCCAAATCTGGCAACCATTCTGTTTATTTTTTCAGTTTTTTATTAATATCTTCTAAAATAATTCGATTTTCGAAATTTAACTTAGCTCATCAGGTTCCTCGGAATTTTTCGAATCTGTGGGTACCTTAGTCGAAACTTAAATCCCCACGGATTAGGAGGAAATAGGCCAACAAGCTTTGACAGCGCCAGCGGCCTTTACTTTTTTTTACAATAGAGAGATACCCAAATTAAATTTCATGCTGTTCTGGAAACTCGCGGAATCTTTTCGCAATCGAAAGATTTCGTTTTGTGTACACAGCTATTCTTATGTCCATGCAAACGATTTATTTGTGAAAAAAAAAAATGATAATAAACTGTGTAATCTCTTTTAAACGAATTTGAATCCCAATTGTATGACGTCATATTCACTTGAAAAGGGTAATTTTGTCACGCAAATAATTTACTTTTTTGACTCTCGGAAATAAAATGGTGCTGAAAATAGCAAAAAATCGCTTAAAAAGGAGGGAACGGGTAGATTTTCATATTTTTAAAGAAGCGCAGATTGTTTTCTATATTTTTATTCATGATCATGAAAATTTTCATGCGGATCGTGCAAACGGTGAAGACGTTATTAGGTTTTTTGTGTTAACTTTGTAAATTTCACGCGATTCTAGATACTTGGAAACGCTTTGTTGCAAAGGAATGAATGATTTTATGCCAAATCTGGCAACCATTCGGTTTATTTTTTCATTTTTTTATTAATATCTTCTAAAATAATTCGATTTTCGACATTTAAATCAACTTAGCAGGTTCCTCGGAATTTTTCGAATCTGTGGGCACCTTAGTCGAAACTCAAATCCCTACGGTTTAGGAGGAGATAGGTCCAGAAGCTTTGACAGCGCCAGCGGCCTTTACTTTTTTTTAGAATAGAGAGAAACCATTAATGCCGCATTGTTGTCTGATGACTGATTAGGACTCTGGGTTTTCGTGTTATGTCTATAACCTGCATGAGGGACATCTTGCCTAAGGGTTTCTAACGCTTATTCACGTTAAATATGGAGAAACCGACCAAAATTACAGACCGCTACATCCGGAGCCGCGCGATATGCCCGAACGCAGCACCTTCACACTTCATCCAGATACCATGTTCTGCACCTATCCAATCGTTCACGGTCGGGCTGTTTAGGGCTCTGGATTATTTTACAATTACCACTGCAATTTACAATCACCTAGTTATAAAGTTCAATAAATTTTAATTGTTAGTTCAACAGAATTTTACAGTAGAGGATGCCAAAAAGGAAGTTTTGTTTTTTCTTTTTTGTGTTAGTTGATACTCCCCGATAATGTAGCAAAAGTTTAAAAAATATATACTGTGTAGTATATTTTAATATTTCGGAAATATTCTCTAAAATAAATCGGTTAATATTTACCAATTCCTTAAAGATTGCATTTAATTTATAAAAATGCCTCTTTGCAGCTGTGTAAATGTTATGAATCAACTTCTGTTTTTCTTTTGTATTAGAGTAAATTTCGCTAATTTCTAAATCTAGTTATCACTTATTTCCGATAATAAGTTGGAAATTACATTGCATAAATCGTCATATTTTAAAATTCCTCTTTTGCATTATAAAATGTATATCTTCATACTTCCAAATATTTAGCTTGATTCAACAGGCTATGGGTCATTTCCGTGTGGTATCCTAAATATGATTTTGTATTATCACTTTCTCTTTAATTTGGATTTAATCTTAGACAAGACTTGTTTCAGAATTCTGAACTCTCATCGATACGGCTGTTAACTCCTACTCTTAAGTAGCTTAAATTAAGCAAATTATATAAATAAATGTTCTAAATGAAATTTGCCTACGTTCACTACCTTTGCAGAAATAAACATTAAAAAATTCTAATCGAAAAAATATTGCTGTCTTATTTTCCCCTTTGAAGAGTCCCCCATCTACAACAACATGACATTTAATGTATTCCATTTATCAAAAAGAAAAACTACTTTTATGTAGGACTGATTCTTTATTTGTAATTTTTTTTTCAGTTCTCTGCTATTACTGCACGATCCCATGAAATGTATTACTAGATTTAAAAAGGGAAAAAATGATGCATTTTTGTAACTGGTGTGCCCCTGGCAGGTTTAAAATTTCTATATGATTCTATATTTACACAAGGGTATCATTTTTTAATAAAAGCAAGACACTTAGAAATAAAAATATATAATAAAGAAGTATAAAAGAAGTATAACCGCAGCTTGTAAGGATTATAATTCCTGTTTTTTTTCTTACATTGAAAATAAACAGTATAGCGTCGATCGAGCTCACTACCACAGATTATATTATTTACGCTTAAAAATGGATTAATAAATGAACATGACACTGAAATTTAAACTGATTCTTTTTTGCAGGTTCTTAAATTTCAAATCATGGTAATAAAATAAAGAAAAGCCCTTGCGAATGTTTCCTCTCTTTAATTTTTAATATTCTTTTTATTCAGAAATATGGAAATCAAATATTAAAAATGAATTTATGCATATGCTACCGTGAAAGCTCTAAAATCGTTAATGTGCACATTATCTAGATAATGGGGAGATTAACTGAATTGCTTCGTCAAAGTGCGAAACCGAAGGTTTTTCGCATTTTACCTAGGTAATGTGGACATTAACAGCTTTCATATCATCAGAGTTCAAAAGTTTCTGTCTCTTAACGATAAAAGTGTTAAAAGTAAAAACAATTTTATCTTTTTTTTTAAAATTCATTTTCTTATTTTTACTTTCCGAACATGTACCATGTAAGGAAAGTATTGTAATCATGAAAAAATTCGACTTCGAGATTTTGGTGTATTTACACGTTTTGAGGTCTTCTGAATTCATTTATACTATTTTTACGAGATGCATGTATGCATGTATGTGTATATGCGTGTTTGTGTGTATGTGAGTGAACACGATAGCCCCTAAATGGGACATTCGATTGAGCTCAAATTTGGTATATATGTTATAAATCACCATCGTAAGACCGGTATTGATTTTGATGTGTATAGGACTTAGTTTTTCTACAGGGCTACGACCAAGATTTCTTTTACATTATGACCTATGGGGGGAAATTCTTGAAGGTGCGCTAGCGTTTAAACGGTGCATTCGATTGAGCTTCAGTTTGGTATATATGTTTGAATTATTCATCGATTTAAAATTTATTTAAATGCTTGGTAATGATCTTAATCGTAAGTGTTCGGAAAGTCGAGTGGAGTCACTCCAGATTTTTTAATATTTTAAATAGTTTGGTTCTTAGTAATATTATTTCAATTCAGTAATTCTATCAACTATTTCGTATATTGTTTGATTGTATCAACTTGATTGTTCAGATATCGGAAACTAAATAAATAACATAATGTTAATTTTCTTAATTATAGTAATATGTTATACCTAGTTTAAAGATTCATATAATGATATCAAACTGCAAATATCTTCTTGACATTCTAATGAGTGATTTTATATGTAATTTAAAACTTCAAATTAGCCAGATAATCTGCACAATAACTGATTTCCGCACTTAAGTAGTAACACATACATAAATTAAAAGTTTTTGATTAGAACATTCTTCATTATACTTATGGCAAAAGATGATATTTTTGTGTAAAAAAATCATTAAACAAATATTTTTAAGTTAAACAAATTTTCTACATTATACTTTGTATTGAAAATGTCTGATGAACAGCGTTGAAACTTATATATTTAAACCATCAAAGATAAAAAAAAGTGATTTGAATCATGAATGCTTTTAAAAATAAATTTAAACAAAGTTTAAATACTTGTTTCTTTAATTAAATGTTTGATCTTAGTATAAACAATTTTGTTTTGGAAAATCTGTTTAATACGAAAAATTTTAATTTGTAATTTGTACTTTTATACCGGGTGACCAAAAAGCCCGTAAAAATTTGCAAAATTCATTAAAAAAGAACAAATAATGTTAGAAAATTGCTGTTTGTACCAATAAATTTAGTGGGTGATGGAATTTTTTTAATGACAAGAAAGGTTGTAGGTCCAAGTGTTTCCGATAGGTGGCAGTGTCATGCACAGTGGGAAGCAAGTTCCCAATTTCAAAACAAAAAAGAAATCTCTCTAATCTTATAAATTCAAACCTCAATTTTATATAGTTACTTGCTGTTTTTGAATGAATTTTTAAACTTTGATGCACTTAGGATGCGTTAAAAGCTCGTGAAAATGTTGTTAAAAACAAAGCACAGAAGATTTAAAAAGAAACTTTCTTGTGTTACATATATGGAAGAAATGTGTTGAATTATTTTATTTCTTCTTAATTGAGGAGGAAATTATGTACTTCAGTATGTTAGGTAGTATTGAAAATATTTATAATTTCACGGCTGTGACACCAATATTCGTACTTAAACGTGTTGGGTTTGAGAAAAAAAATAGCTTAAAAACATGTTTCTTGCATAATTTATTTTTTACAGCATTCAGAACAGAGGCTCTTTTCCATGAACTATATTAATAAAGATGTTAAAATAATTTGTAATTTTCAATTATATTTAATATTTCGAGAATTAAGCTATAACTAGTAGACTGTTTCATAAAAAAAAAAAAAAAAATCTATATTTTTGTTTAAAAAGGGAAAAATAAGAGTTCATCTTATAAATAAAAATGAAATTCTGTTTGTTTGTTTGTTTGTTTGTTTGTTTGTTTGTTTATTTGTTTGTTTGTGGATTTGAGTTGTATACAAATCCACAAAAATGGACCTATCAGCCTGAAATTTTGCATAGATATGTAAAATAATATAGAATAAATCATAGTCCACTTTAAAATTTTGAAAGTCCACCCGTTCCCGGAATTTAAGAGATTTTTTATGTTCTCCACGCAAAAAGCTTTACGTAATTGTAACCCCTGTAGTGAAAAAAGTGTGAAATAAGGATCGTGGTTGCCATATGTGGCGATTTTGCCGAATAAGATGTTTTAAATTCTCAAAGTAAAAATAAAAGAATAATAATGATTTTTTTTTTGTTAGTTTATATTCGTAAGGTTATATTTTTTTTAATTATAATATCGTGTGCATGGGAAATCGGAGCAGGAATGAAATGTTTTATACGCAAAACAATAAGAATTGAAGATTTCCGTGGCTAATATGTTAAAATTTTTTAGTTTGGCGAAAAAATAAAATGGCTCAAATGCCGAGAAAGTGAGTTCTAGCGGTTTGCACAGTTTCCGACTTGGAGAATTTACTGAGAGCTTAAGGAAACGGATTTTTGAAAACAAGTACAAAGGTTTTATTAGAATACAGCGTTAAATTTTAATGATCCCTGCGAAAATAATGCAGTTTTCAAGCGATCTATCTTCAGCATTCTCGCGATTTTGAGGAGGATTCTAACGCTTGGCGCTATTTATCGTAATTTAATCGTCTGCTATTTGGGTTATGAATACACCTGCGTATAAGTTTTTGAAATTTTCATTCAGTTGGAATTGTGCATTTTTCAGAGCAGCTTTTCTGCATCTAATGTATTACATCCAGAAAAAAGGATGTTAGAAATATCAATTTTAATTTTGTTTAATCACACTCATGAATAATGATACACTTTCCAACTTAATGAAAGAAGGAACGAAAATAGGGAAGACCCATGGATTATAAATCTTTTTATATATAGCACTTTAGTGCGTATTTAAAAATATGAAAGTGTGTCACATTTTCTATGATTCTAGCGCTTGGCGCAATTTAATGAGAGGGTATTTTTAAAAACAAGCGTAGGTTATCTTATAAATAAAAATGAAATTATGTTTGTCAATTTGTTGATTTGGGCAGTATACAATTCCACACGCTTTACGCAATATTAACCCCTGTAGTGGAAAAAGTGTGTGAAATAAGCATCTTGGTTGCCATGTGTGGCGATTTTGCCGAATAAAATGTTTTAAATTCTTAAAGTAAAAATAAAAGAATAATAATGATTTTTTTAGTTTATTTTTTTAGGTTATTTTTTTAATTATAATATCGTGTGCGCATAAGAAATGAGAGCAGGAATGAAATGTTTTATACGCAAAACAATGAGGATCGAAGATATCCGAGACTAATATGTAATTTTTTTTAGTTTGGCGAAAAAAAAATGACTGATAGGCCGATTTTTAGAGAGTGAGTTCTAGCGGTTTGCACTGTTTTAGGCTTTTTGGCGCAATTTACTGAGAGCTTAAGGGAATAGCATTTTTGAAAACAAGTGTATAGGTTTTCTTAGAATACAGCACTAAATTTTAACTATCCGTGCAGAAATAATGCAGTTATTAGGGCATTTCAAGCGATGTAGCTTCAGAATTCTCGCCAATTGAGTACATTGATTTAACTTGGGGGAAATCCGCCAAATTTCAGAAAATTGAAATCTCCGCATTTAGTACATCGAGGTAACGATGAATAAAACATGTTATAGTTGATAATTTAAAAAATGCGGCTGTATTAAGGGATTCCACTTTTCAAATAAATGCCTGGCGGTCGAACCATTTCCCATTTTGATTGCTGCTAAGTCAATGCTTCGAATGATTCCCTGAAAAAACTCTTGCAAAATGGCGTATGCTGGCACTTTGGCGAGGCTTAGATTTGAAACTGGATTTTACTTGAGACTGGTATATACGTATAATAAGACTGGTTATAGATAAAAATGAATGTTGGTATGTGTGTAGGAGGTTGAAAAACTCCAGCACCGTTTCACCGATCACCATGAAATTTGGTTCACCTAAGTCTTTTATCATGGAGAAGGTTTTTATGCTATCCGTTTTTCTCTAACTTTTCACTAGGTGGCGCAGCAGAACGTCGAATTCTATTCCGTTTAGCCGTTTGCTATGCGAATATGGTCCAACAAATTTCGATGAAATTTGGTACACGCGAATATTAGAACACGGAGAATATTTTTCACTATCCGTTTGCTGTAACTTACCGCTAAATAGCGCTGCAACGCATCAACTTCTATACCGTTCGACTGATCGGCATAAAATTTTTTATACTTACACATTTGAGAACGAAGAATATATTCTAACTGCGTTACTTTTGATGTTACTCACCACTAGATGGCACTGCAATGCATTATTATTTTAACTCGCCACTAGATGACGCTGCAGCAGGCCAAATTTTTGACCATTCAAACGGTGGCTATGAAAATCAGTATACATAGCTATTTGAAAAATGAGAATATTTTGGCGTTATACATTTTGCTATAACTCGCCACATGACGACGCTGTAGCAAATCATTACTTTAATTAACCACTAGATGGCCCTGCAGTGTATCACTTCTTGACTGTGCGAATAATCGCTATGAAAATAGGTATACATAGATATTTGAACACGGGGAAGAGTTTGGCACGATCCATTTTCCTATAACTTGACACTAGATGTCGCGTCAACACATGAACTTCAAGACTATTCAGCCGATCGTCATGAAAATTCGTATACATCGATATCTGAATGCGAAGAATATTTTTGCCGTATCCGTTTTGCTAAAACTCGCCACTAGATTGTGCTACGCCGCATCGCCTTCTGCACCGTAAAAACGATTGCCTTGAAATTCAGTATGCATGATTATTGAACACAATATAACGCGATATCCATTTTGCTATATCTCTTTATTACAATAAATAGTAATCACAACAAATATTAATATCAAAAAGTCCATTCATTCCCGTGCGAAGAACGGGTACTTCAGCTAGTAATTCATAAATTTTTCTAACATTAAAATTCATAGTTAATTGAAATAATTTCTTTATCTCTCAATTCTAAGTTAAAATTTACATTTTTTACACAGAACGTTAAAATATTCATTAAAACTTTGTGTTTTAAATTCGTGTGTAAAAAATTATAATAAAACTGTGCCAGGAGATAACACAGATTTCATGTAATGCAAATATTATTAGTACTGAGGGCGTATGATATTTTGTGGAAACTTAGGACCTCGGATATTTAAGAGGCTTTTCTAAGCAGGAAAGTGGACTCATCAAATTCAGATAAGGACTGGACTGGAGTTCCCTCGTAGACTAATCAAAGATACTGAGTGCAAGCGCAGATACAAGTATGCCAGTATAATTTGTTCCGTCGATACCGTTTTCGGAAGTCATTAGAAGTTCCGAAAATGGTCAATACTTCAGCGTTTCCTTCCCTTCTGAAAAAGAAATGCATTGCCAAGCATTTTCACGTGGGTTTGTATTCATCAAATGGAGGATTATTTAATGTTTGAAAAAGCTACCTAAAATACATTTTTGACTCTCAATTAACGTTTCAGTATGTCTTTGTATACTTACTAATACGAAGAGAATTTACTTAAAAAATATTTTTTCTATTAAATGACCAAGTGCTTCAGCGTCAAACTTTTGTCGTTCTCCACTTCTTCCAATAAAACCCGAATTGTTAAAAGCAACACATTCAAGCTTAAAATAAATAAGAGTTAATCACAGTTAATGTAACATTTTACAATCTATATAAACAGATTTATTATTATGTATTTTTTGCGGTTTTACAATGTCTTCAATTTTTATTATATACGCTTAGCAACGATTGACAAGTATATCTCGGAAGAACTGTTAACCATTGCCCTTACGATCCACTGAGGTCATGGAAATGTAATATTGTATATCACAGCTTTCTAAATTGCACTATCCTCTTCTCATGCCTTTTGATATTTTAAAAGTTAAAATTCATCATCTTGGAGAGAGAAAAAAAATCCACTTTTCATGAACATGCTTTCTGGGAAATTATCGATTATAAAATTCAAGTTATTAAAATGCAAATGATATGTAAACAGTATGAATGAATATTTTTATCCCCTTCCCGCTTATGTGAGCATTGCTTGCGTTCCCTGCGGATTTGGCGTTTTAATTTCATTCCACCCCTTCCTACTGCCTGCCATGCTCAACAGATGCGAAATATAGATGAATTAACTTTCCCAGAGAGTCATTAACCAATCTATGAGCATCGAGGGTGAAAAAAAAGAATATGGGGATAAGCAATACTTAGATTTTTATCAATCGCAAAGAAGTGAGCCATCATATTTGAATATCTGATTGATGTAATACATAGCGTTTTCCCTCATCAGCATATTTGACGTATTTCACCGATTAGTCATAACATATTTCGTCTGTATATCCCATAATTCCGCGCCGAAATTAACTCATCAAGAAGTGAATCTCCCACCCCCCACCCCCTTTATCCTTATATGATCGGAAATCATTTGTATCATACATCAGGGCCCTAACGACTGCTAATCTGTGTTGATACACATCAGGAGTTCCCCTCCCATGGGAAATTTCCTCCGAAGGTCCCCACTCTTTCTTTCGTTTTCCAAATGAAGTTCAAATAATGAGCGAGGAGGGGGAGAGTTTGTTCAAGATGATTCACCTGAGTCGCATGCCAGATACCTCCTCACTCCTCCACTAGGAATAATGATGAAAAAAAAAAAAATCGCGACAAACGGAAGTCATGATAGGGTATGATTAATGACACACACGCGCCCGGCGCGCTTCTTTCTCCTCTTTCTCCCCCTAGATCGTGTCACTAATCTGAGCTTAACGAAATTTTCGGAGATGTCGTCTCGTGGCGCCATCTTTTGTGGATACAGTGTAATGTTTGCTCAATCGCGTGACAGACAAGTGAATAAATAATTGATAAGGAAATTTTGCAAAGCGAACTTTTGCTCGCAATATCGCTTGCACAGGTAGAGAAAAATGTCATAAAAATATGTCGATATCTCAGCTGTTGAAGGAAAAAAGTCTAGTACAATTATTTTCTTCGAAGTATTTTTTTATACGCTTTGTACTTTAAACTCCAGTTTTGAATATCTTCTAAAATTCGTTTATAAATTTTTAAATAGTGAAATAAAAATAAATAGAATGTTTAAAAGATATATATTTTTAAGTATTAAGTTATATGCTTCTTTTATCTTTATGTAACGAGAGAAAGTTGCTTGTTTTACAAATAAAATTCAATAAAATCATGTCACATATAAAATCAACAAAGGAAATTTAAATCCTTATTCGGTGCGATGTTGGGTGAATAAATTATTCATAAAATAACTTTTATATTCTTAAATTAAATATATCAGTTATTGTGAAGCGTATACATCTTCTAAAAACGGTAAACTATAAAGACTTCATGCATCATACAAAGCTTAATAATAAACCCAAGGAAATATTACTAATATTATATATTTTAAATACCAATTACTTAAACTAATCATTCATGTTATGTTGTGTTTGTCACTTTTGCATAGATCAGTTTTAAAATTTCATAAACACGTTTTAAGATTGAAAAAAAAAATGAAATAATGAAAAGTTGAATTTTAAGTAAATTGATTGAAGAAAATTGATTACAAGAAATTAATAGTTAAAATTGGATGTCACCTGGAAAATATTTTATTTGGGGGAGTATGGTAGCGGACGCAACAATAGACGCTTTATAGAATCACCATCAACTGTAAAAACCTCTAATTTATTCGCTTCAAAATTTGATATTTTTTAATACCGCTATCTTTTATTGTTTTTGCAAAAAAGAAATCTAATTTATGTTTATTTTACGCAATTTTCAAAATATTGTCACTTAATAAATTTATATATGGCCCCTTAACTCATGAAAATAACACATTTTATTTAATATAAATTAAACTACTGAACGTAAAAATTTGAAATTTTGCACTGCCATGTAAAATCACTTTTTGCATCTATTTCCATCAAAATTTGGCTAGTTTGCTATTCATAATTTTTTGAATATTAATTTAATAATTCATAATTCATATTAATATTTTATTAAAAATTATAATAATAGTAAATTATGTTTGGGTCATTTATTTCTAATAGTACGAATAAAAGTCAGCTTCTTATTATGAATATTATATGAGATATGAATTAAAGTATGAAAAAATATTTTAACATAGGGGGAAGGGGATTTTGGGTGCTCATAACTCACTCATTGTCAGTTCAAATTTATTGAAAATTGGTATCCGGGGTTAAAATGAGCTAAGTTTTTGAAATATGAAGTGAAATCTAGGGTTTGCTATTGGAAAAAAAAAAGTTTGTGCGAACTTTAATATGGAAACAGCCCGTTATGCAATTTTTATGTAAATCAAATTAAAGTGTACGTCAATCGTAAACGATTGGTATCTGTAACTTGCTGTTCGACGAACGACGGCTGAATAAAGTACAAGTGGGCCTTTGTTTTTTTCGCAGCTATACTACGTGACTGGTAGTAAGCTGGCGTAAGTCTGAGAAATACGCTTTTATCCCTTGTATTTTACGCTTTCTACCTTTATTAATGTGCGCAAGTTGTCTTTTCTTGCTAAATAGATGATGCTGAACAGCTTTGTAACTCACTTTTTTTTCGATGTATCGTACCGTTTTTGAGATAAAAATGCTAACTCCGAATTTTATCTCCAGGTGGCACTGTAAGCGGTTTTGTTGTGTAGTGCATGGGAACTTTACCCAGACCCCAATTTTATGAATATAGCTCTTGACGTTCAGAAATTATTGGGGTGACAATGGACTTTAGCGGATACACTGTACATTCACAAGCTACATATATTGGTTCGTAGTGGGGTTGATGAAGAGGGGGGGGGGTAGGGTTCAAATTCTTCCTTTTTACTTAACGTGAATCCAAGTCATGCTGATGTATGCTTTATGGTGGTATCTTTTTAACCTTAATGTGGCATTTTTTGTATCCCTGAACTATACTAGTCATTTTCGCTCGGCATAGACTTGGGATCGCTAGTTCGAGGCCTAGTTGGTCTGTGCAGGTAATCAGGGCCTGATGCCTCTTGTATTATACCAATGCTATTGATCCTCTGAACATGAATAAAAAACTGAAAAAAAAATAGGCATAATGGTTGTCAGATTTGGCATAAAATCATTCATTCCTTTGCAACATATAATTCCAAATATGTAGAATCGCGTGAAATTCACAAACATGAAGTAGAATTACACCCATGTGACCCCAAATAAAAAAGTATATGAAATTAATAACTCAAAGTGCGTTACACACAAAGTTGACAATTTTCAAATAGTAAGTTCGCTTAGATAACAGGAGTTTAGAATTAGCGACTATTCGTTTTTCCAAAACAGAATAACTAATTGTAACTGATTTTAAAAGCGACATCTTAGCATTAGGTGCGATCTGCTAAAATGGTATATTTCCAAGCAGGGTGAACCTAAACCGCGAGTTTTAAAATGTTAGTACCCAGTATCTTGAAAATGAAAAATAATTAAAATTCAGATTATTTTGAAGCCGGTTCAGTCCAGCTGTAGTATTTGCTACCAGTATACATATTTGGTGGCGTTAACGATATGCCATTACAGCAGTTAGAGTGCAGTTTGGATATTTGCCAGCGTGGCGAAATGATATAATTCGTGCTGCTAAATACACCAATCTGCAAAGGATTATGTATATGAAAATATGGATAAGGGTTTTCCAGGTACCTTACACGAGCAGAAATTATAGGTTCTGAGCATGTGTAAATCGCCAAATAATGAAAAGTCGCCATTGGTGGCAAGCTGTCCTAGCTGTTCCGTAGTTTTTGTCAAAGAATACATATGACTACTATATGAAGTACTGTTTTCTTAGAGCTAATTATTAACTATACATATACGCAAGTCGCCAAATTATGAAAAATTGACATAATTGGCTAATACGCAAGGTGTTCGATGGGTTCCACATAATTAAAAACAGTGTGAAGTTTAAATTTTTATGTTCCAAGGAGCATGCAAGAACCAAGCAATGTGTAGCTCGATAACATTCTATCTGATCCAACCTTCGGGTTTTGTTTGTTGAAATTAGGCCTTTTTTTCGAATAAGCCTTATTAGGGACCGAAAGCCTCATACGAAAAGCGAGCGTAGCAAGTCTAGGGGCCTTGGCCCCTAGTAAATAATGAAATCTATTGCATTTAACAAAGAAGGACCTTGAAATATAAGTAATTGCTATTGAAAAGAATCTGAAACAAGCATCGATTTATAAAATTCTCGATTTTATGCCTTCATCAGAAGCAAATAGGTAATCCCCTACATTTATGAGAAGTAAGAATAACTATTTTTCACATAATTTGACATTAAAATTCTTAAATTTGCGGCGTTTTTTTTTTCAATCAGTGACATTATACTTATTTTTGATAGAATTCTTAAAAATCTTTTTTATTTTTGAGAAAGAACATGATTTATTTGACTGATTGCATAGTTATTAAGTTATTTTTCCTGAAAACTAACATTTTAATTTTAATTAGAAAGCCAGGTAGATTTAATTAAAATTTAAAAGCTAAAAATTGAAAGCTGATTAGTTAAGCAAATTCAAGCAAAAATAATAGAATTAATATTATTTTTAATTTACTTTCAGGGGAGTTTTCGAGCAAATGGGAAAAATGTTTTCAGTGATAAATCCTAAACGACATGAACTGATCGCTAACATCTCGCTTTAGTATTATCTGCATCATGGCCACTATCTCCGTGCCTAATTCAAGTGAGCGGTCGCAGATGAGTTAGCTAACAAATGGAAAAACTTTTGTGATTATTCATCGACAACATGATCCATCACTACTACTTGCTTTAGTACCATTTGCGCTATGGCAAAGTCACTTTGCAAAATTTCATCAATATAGCATAAGCTGTCTCAGACGACTTAGCGAACAAAGTCGCAAATCTCAATGATTAAGGCTTGTTCTGTCTTCGACCACACTCAGCAGTAGTTTCTGAGGAAGAACCTATAATAACTCATTTTTAAAAGCATGAAGCTTAACTTTTGACGACGGAAGTAAAAAAAGTCTGCCTTTTTTGAATACTTTACTCTATCGGAGTAGGTATGCAAGCATACAAATTACTAAAAATCGCCAAATACCGGAAAATAGATAGATTTTCAGAATTTCAAATATGAAAATTCTGAGGGAAATTTCGGTGTGCTACACTATAATCAGCTGTCACTGGCCTTTAACTAACCTAAAAAGACCTTACAGAGTTCAAATATTCTCTTTGGATATTCTCCGTAAATACGATATCATATTCATCTTTTACAAGTGTTAAAAAAAAAAAAAAAAAATCCAATTCCCGACTAACATGCAAGTAAAACAACAGTAGATCCGACTACCGTTTAGTGTTTTTGTGGTTGGAAAGGGGGTGTGTGTAAATTCGCAACTTGTGGTTAATGTGTTTACTTAAATCAGTCATTGAAATAATAAATTACACAGAGCTGTCATGTATTTTTTTTTTTACTTTTTTTAAAAATTATTACCTCTAACCCCTAACATTCTTATTTTGGTCTGCTGAATTCAAAAATGACGCCGAAATTACTGTACCACAAACCGTTTTACCACGAAATACAATTACAGAGGTCGCACTTGGGAAGTAATTCTTAAACTTCGAGCTTTATAACACCCTCCTAAAACTATTACTCTCCTCGAAATTAACAGGATTGGTGACAAAGTGAAAGAAATTTATCTTATAAATAAAAATGAAATTCTGTTTGTTTGTTTATTTGTTTGTTTGTTTGTTTGTGGATTTGATTCGTATACAAATCCACAAAAATGGACCAATCGGCCTGAAATTTAGTACAGATATGTAAAATAATATAGAATAACTCATAGTCCACTTTAAAACTTTGAAAGTCCACCCGTTCCCGGAATTTAAGAGATTTTTTATGCTCTTCACGCAAAAATCTTTCCGTAATTGTAACCCCTGTAGTAAAAAAAGTGTGAAATAAGGATCGTAGTTGCCATGTGTGGCGATTTTGCCGAATAAAATGTCGTTCGTATACAAATCCACAAAAATGGACCTATCGGCCTGAAATTTAGCACAGATATGTAAAATAATATACAATAAATCGTAGTCCACTTTAAAACTTTAAAAGTCCACCCGTTCCCGGAATTTAAGAGATTTTTTATGCTATTCACGCAAAAAGCTTTCCGTAATTGTAACCCCGGTAGTGAAAAAAGTGTGAAATAAGGATCGTGGTTGCCATGTGTGGCGATTTTGCCGAATAAAATGTTTTAAATTCTCAAAGTAAAAATAAAAGAATAATAATGATTTTTTTTTTTGATAGTTTATATTCGTAAGGTTATTTTTTTTTTAAATTATAATATCGTGTGCATGGGAAATCAGAGCAGGAATGTAATGCTTTACACGCAAAACAATAAGAATTAAAGATTTCCGAGGCTAATGTGTAAATTATTTTAGTTTGGCGAAAAAATAAAATGGCTCAAATGCCGATTTTGTGAAAGTGAGTTCTAGCGGTTTGCACATACTTCGGCTTGGCGCAATTTATTGAGAGCTTAAGGAAATAGATTTTTGAAAACAAGTGCAAAGGTTTTATTAGAATACAGCGTTAAATTTTAATGATCCGTGAAGAAATAATGCAGTTATTAAGGGATTTCAATTGATCTATCTCCAGAATTCTCGCCAAATGAGTACATTGATTTAAGTTGGGGGAATTCCGCCAAATTTCAGAAAATTGAAATCTTCTCATTTAGTACATCGGAGTAATGATGAATAAAACACGTTATAGTTGATAATTTTAAAAAATTCGGCTGTATTAAGGGATTCAACTTTTCAAATAAAGGCTTGCTTTACTTTTTTCGCGGTCGAACCATTTCCCATATATTATTGCTGCTAAGTCAATGCTTCGGATGATTTCCTGAAAAAACGCTTGCAAAATGGCGTATGTTGGCACTTTGGCGAGGCTTAGATTTGAAACTGGATTTTATTTGAGACTGGGATATATAATGACACTGGTTATAGATAAAAATGAATGTTGGTATGAGTGTATGAGGTTGAAAAACTCCAGCACCGTTGAGCACCGTTGCACCATGAAATTTGGTTCATCTAAGTCTTTTATCATGGAGAAGCTTTTTATGCTATCCGTTTTCCTCTAACTTGCCACAAGGTGGCGCAGCAGAACGTCGAATTCTATTCCGTTTAGCCGTTTGCTATGCGAATATCGTCCAACCGATTTCGATGAAATTTGGTACACGCGAATATTAGAACACGGAGAATATTTTTCACTATCCATTTTGCTGTAACTTGCCGCTAAATGGCGCTGAAAAGCATCAGCTTCTATACCGTTCGACTGATCGGCATAAAATTTTTTATACTTACACATTTGAGCACGAAGAATATATTCTAACTGCGTTCCTTTTGATGTTCTCACCACTAGATGACACTGCAATGCATCATTATTTTAACTCGCCACTAGATGACGCTGCAGCAGGCCAAATTCTTGACCATTCAAACGGTCGCTATGAAAATCAGTATACATAGGTATTTGAACAATGAGAATATTTTGGCGTTATCCATTTTGCTATAACTCACCACTTGACGGCGCTGTAGCAAATCATTACTTTAATTAACTACTAGATGGTCCTGCAGTGTATCACTTCTTGACTGTGGAAATGATCGTTATGAAAATTGGTATACATAGATAGTTGAACACGGTCGCTATGAAAATCAGTATACATAGCTATTTGAACAATGAGAATATTTTGGCGTTATCCATTTTGCTATAACTCGCCACTTGACGGCGCTGTAGCAAATCATTACTTTATTGAACCACTGGATGGCCCTGCAGTGTATCACTTCTTGACTGTGCAAATGATCGCTATGAAAATAGGTATACATAGATATTTGAACACGGGGAAGAGTTTGGCGCTATCCATTTTCTTATAACTTGCCACTAAATGTCGCGTCAACACATGAACTTCAGGAATGTCCAGCCGATAGTCATGAAAATTCGTATACATCGATATCTGAATGCGAAAAATATTTTCGCCGTATCCGTTTTGCTAAAACTCGCCACTAGATTGCGCTACGCCGCATGGCCTTCTGCACCGTACAAACGATTGCCTTGCAATTCGGTATGCATGATTATTGGACACAATATAACGCGATATCCACTTTGCTATATCTGTTTATTACAATGAATAGTAATCACCACAAATCGTAATATCAAAAAGTCCATTCATTCCCGTGCGAAGAACGGGTACTTCAGCTAGTAACTAATAAAAATGAGAACAAGAATTCACATCTTTTTTCTTTCGAGAGTGTATCTTAGTTTACTGTTTAGAAATAATGGTTTGATACCGACGTTCAACTAGATTATGAACAAGGTGACTGAAGGCTGTTTATCAACTCTTCCAAGAGAATTCTAAAAGCTGCACTTTTGCAAAACGAAAACATCTAATTCCGTTTATTTAAAGAAAGTCTGTAAAAATCTTTAACTTACTTTCAAGTATTGTCGAACCTAGTAAAGCAGTTTTGCCTCCTTTTACATTAAACTGGGATCTGAAGCAATTTTTGAAATCATTGCCAAAGGATGGAGAGTGCTTAAAGTACCTTTTCTAACCAATTTCTTCTTCTTTCTGAGGAGTAAAGTTGAAAAAAAAGGGCTTTTGTGGGTTCCGATATCAAAAGGCTTATGATGGACGAATCTTTTATGCTGACAATGATAACGGCTGAAAATGAAACTTAAACTGTTTTCGAAATGTTGTTACCAACTTTTTGGGTTATCACAAAGGACTTCGAAACAATCGTGGAAACCATGTTACAGAAGTTCGAAACATTGGGATATTTGATGAGCCTATGCTCTATTGTTTGAATGCACACTTGAATTTCCCTTTCGAAAACTTTGGAGATGTGTGTGAAAATCGGAGAGAAAGGGTCTCTGAAGAAAGTAAATAGATCAACTCTGCCAATGTATAGTTGGAATGTTAATGTGATTGTACGACTACCGTTGGACGCTACAACGAAAGAACCTAAATCAAATACAAAGTTCATTAGTTCTTGGAGAAACACGAGTTTAGAAATATGAGAAGTTATAATTATATGTGAAATCATTCACTTTTTTCGAGAACAATAGTTTAAATAGGAAACGCACGTAGGAAATTTGAATTATGCTCGATACTTTTATGAGAGTGTGTAAAGACAGATTTTTGAAGAAAGTTTCTGATTACTTGAATTTTGTAGGCCTGTGTTACTGCAGAAGTCTTACGAGTTGTTATAGAACCAAAGTTCATTAGTGGCAATTAATAAGAACCGATTAATTTTCAAGAATTAACCACTTTAACAGGCATTTTTTAAAATTAATAATAACAGACGGTTATTATTAATTGCAATCTATTATTCTCATTCAACGTATCGTATGCACTATTTACAAAATAATTTTCTATAAGAGATTTCAACTGTGGAAAGACGATGTATGACAGCGAGACTTTTATAAAGCCATAGAAAATGCCATAAAGATCGAGCATTTATCCAGGAACTGGAGGAATAATGAAGACATATCTATTTAAACTGCTCCTAAATCCAATTTCCATTTACTTTGTGAAACAACTGCTGTCGGTCCACAGATGCTACCGGGGACGGACAACAGAAGAATGTCTGTCCCCGCAATGGATCAGCATTACGAATGAGCTACAACGCAACTGCAGTTACGGGAAATAATGAAAAACTCCCCCTCGCATATGATTCAAGAGCAAATCTAAAAAACGTTCAATTACTACCAATAATATTTTCGCATTGGATGCTTTGTATTAAGAATCATTTTAAAAAGTTGCTCTTTCTCCATATTACAATACCGTAACTTTGAAATAACTGGAATTTTCAAGCTGCCTGCACTATCATCTGAACTACTACGCTGATTTTAGATATTGTTGCATCGAATTATCCCAGATGCCTGATTTTACGTTGTTACAAAAAAAGGTACATTGAATCAATGAAAAGGAAAAAAAAAAGAAAGAAATAAAAAGTCAACACATTATTTATAATACTTTCCAATACCAATTTGTTTAAAAGAAACAGGAATTTTTTACGGGTATCAAAAGAGACATTCTTCAAATTATGCTGTAAATGTGTCATCCATTTTTTTTTCAAGTTCTGAGTTTTAACTTCTTAAGCGTTTTATTAAAAGCAAAAAATGTAAAGTTATTCTATCGCGCAATACGTTCATAATGGGGAGAGAGATTTAGGGCTTAATCACCCATGATTTCATGTTTCACGTGCTTACTCTCATTATGAAAAATGCCCCAAGGCTAATAAGTTCCCCCACAATAGCCTTTGAATACTTAAATGGACAATTTTTGATTTTTATCTTCAAGTCACTTTCGAATGCAATTATCCAAATGCACACTTTTAAATTAAAAAAAAAATGAAAAAAAATCACATTAAATCACTCCATGAAACTCGTCAGAAAATTAATATTTTTTAAAAGATAATTCATTAGCATCCGTTGGAATTTTCAGCATTAAAAATTATTAATTTATGTGAACGCATGCTGAACTATAAGACGCATATCCTTTATTAATATTATAATTATATTATAATTTCATTTCTTTCATCAGAGTTTTGTTGGCAATACCTGTGAATAATGTTGTTCTACAGGCAGTTATTATATTTCATGGGTTTTTTGTTTGTTTGTTTAATTATTTTAAAAAATGAAATACGTTTCAAAATGAAAGTTGAAGCTATATTAAACTTATTTTTGTATATCCGTGTTATATATACTCTGATAATGAAATAGTACCCAGCCAGTGGCGTAGCGAGAAATTTTTCATGGGGGGGGGTTACGACTACTGCATCTCTTATGCAGTAGTCGTAACCCCCCGCCCCCTAGCAATACCTAATTATCTATACTATTAAAATCTGTGCGCGTCTGTGTGTGTGTGTGTGTGTGTGTGTGTGTAGCATCATCTCCTCCTAAACGGCTGGGAGTTGAGTTTCGACCGAGGTATCCACGAATTTGGAAAAATTCGAGAAAGAACCTCCGCTAATTTAAATTTCGAAATTCGAATTAGTTTAGGAGATATTGATAAAAAACCCCATCAAAAACGCTAATTTTTGCTCTCCGCAATTCCGTGATTGTAACCCCTGTAGTCAAAAAAGTGAGAAATAAGCATCGAGGTTGCCATGTTTGGCTATTTTATTAAATTATTTAGACTCCTGCAGTAAAAATAAAAGAATAATGATTCTTTTCTGTTTAGATTATTTACAAAGTTATTTTTTAATTAAAATATTGCGTTCATGTTAAATCAGAGCAGGAATTCAATGTTTTTTATGTGTAAAAGAATAAGGGATTGAGAGATTTCCGAGACTAATATGTATATTTTTTAGTTTGGCGAAATAAAAATGGCTCATTTGGCGATTTTGAGAAAGTAGTAGGTTCTACCGATTTGCACAGTTTTGGGCTTGGCGCAAATTACTGAGAGCGTAACGAAATAGTATTTTTAATAACAAGTATAAGTTTTACGGCGCTATACTTCGATGTTTCATATAGAAATAATGCAGTTATTAAAGCGATTTTAAACGATCCATAGAATTTTCACCAAATTAAGTAAACTGATTTAAGTTAGAGGAATTCCGCCAAATTTCAGAAAATTGAAATTCTCACATTTTGTAAATGGTAGTTAACGGTGATTAAAACCCGTTATAGTTAATAATAATTTAAATAACTGCTACTTATCAATAATAAGCCTGCATTAAATTTTGCCGATCGAACCATATAAATGATAGATAATTATTTCCCATTTTGATTGCTGTTAAATCAATGCTTCGAATGATTCCCTGAAAACAAAAAAATCTCGCAAAATGGTGTATGTTGGCATTTTGGCGATCGAAGTACTGTGTAATAAATAATTGATTCTTATTTGTTAAAGCAGCGCTACGGAAGTTTCTTTTACTAGAAGCTGTTAGAAAGGCGTAATTAATACTATCTAATATATTTTTTGTTTTACGAATTGAAATGTTTGTTGATTCCTACTTTAGTACATTTCTTAGCAAAGTTGGCGAAAAATATTCAAATGTAGTGCAACTCTGTACATATTATTAATTCCATTCCACAACTCAGATGAGCCGATGTCACTAGCGTATGCATAGATATTTTTTTTTTTTAATTCCGCCAAACAGAGTATTGCGTATTGCCTTTAGTGTCAAGTTTAATTTGTGGTTTGAGCTATTTGCCATCGACTGGCGGTGTTAATTTCGCCAATATGGCAGTTCTAGCAAAGTAAACATGAATAACTCATTTCATGTTCTATTTTTAACATTGCTATAGTTTCCGTAGCAACGGAATCCATTGTTGCCACTTAAGTTGTTAAATTTTACAATTATGTGAAACCACTCATTTCTACAGCTTTTAAGAATCGAAAAAGTGAAAACGCATCAATTGTGAAACAAATAGAACTGTAACAGACTTGCACCTTAAAAATAATCGAAGTTTTTATGCAATTCTACATACCTTTAATTTTATTTCCTTCGAGTGTGGATGTCATTTTTTACGTCATTTTTGCTGTTTTGCTGGCAGATTATCCGGAGCAGCACATACCCTCTAATGTATTTGCTCCTCCGGAAGCAAGAGCGTATGTCCGGCGCGTATTTGTGTAACCCCATTGTGTTAATCAGAAGTTTCTGGTGTCACATTTTTTAGACCATTTTTTTACCGCGGAGATTCCGATCCTGAAGTATATTGATTAAGCAGGAGTAGCCAGAAATTTTTCATGGGAATGTTACGACTACCGCAACTCACACATATGTACACGTGTGTGCGATAAGGGAGTGAAGAATATACATTTTGTATGGCAAAAAACTCCGATTGGGGGGTTGTGACCCCCTATCCCCTCCTTGGCTACGCCACTGTACGCAAGCATAAGTTGTCACGTCATGAAAAACCGTCATAGATGGCAAACTCCGAAGTTGTTCTGAGGGTTATACAAAATTAAAAATTTTACTTTTAGTAAATTTTACTTTTGATACAGTTCGAATATTTGGTTTTAATAAATTTCGGCCACCAAGGTAAGATGAAATATTACTAAATACGGCAACCCAGAATTTTCTTAACTATTGAATTTGACACTATGCGACTACAGTAAATTCTCTATAACACGGTAGATACGTTCCGTGTTATAAGAATCCGTGTTGTACGGGTCCTGCGCTATACTCCACCTGGAGTGCGGACTGCGCGGTATAATCGCGGCAAAACTTATTTGCGCTCCGTAAAAATGCAATGATGTTTGGTGTTGCCATTCAAAAGGAATGTTAATTACAGGAGCTAAGGCGTCATAATATCAGAACATAGTCTCATTTTACCGTGCTGTACGAGTCTCTTTTAACGTGTTACACGAAAAACAATCGTAATGTTTTCGTCGTGTTCTAAGAATTCGTGTTGTAGACCCATGTTATAAAGGGGTCAACTGTAATCTGTAACAAATGAAAAATGAAATCAGTTATTTATTTAGGGCGAATTGACAGTGAGATAAACGTCAGTTTTATGTAACAAGTGTGATACTGCATTAAGAGTTCAATAAGGGTAATAAGCTTTTTCTCAGAAGTTACATCACGAACGTTTTCATTTACAAAAGCGACATGATTTTCACCGGAGCAGGGTACATTTTTGGCTTTTAAACGTAAATGATGCATTCATTGTTTCATGTAGGTTTTTTAATTTAGGTAAAATTTAATAAAGTCGTGTGTAACATAACTGCGCTAATGCATTGTCCACGCTTTGAAAAATGCAAGATAAAATTGTTGTCAACATCATGTAATGTTATTTATGTGGTATATACTATATATTAATGCTATAAATTAAACCTCACAAAGAGAATTATATGATGTAGAAATCGGGCATTTTTCGACAGAGAAAAGTTTTGTCTGCATACCATAAAGTTCTTTCTTTTTTGATCACCAGTCACATTGACGCAGTTTTTGTGTCCTGTTGCAATAGTCTAAAATTTGCACTCATGACGTCAACTTTTAGTCTTCACGTTTTGAGATTCCGCATTATTAGGTTTAATTCAAATTATATATGTGTAAGGAAAATATGCGTTTCCCACCGTGCGGAGAACGAGTACGCAGCTAGTATAGCATTAAATTTTGTTGTTACACAATAACATTTATATATTTAAAATTATTTACATACACATACAACATATATATATATATACATACGTATTAATTATGTATGTATACGTTGTGTGTGAGTGAAGAAAATACATTTTGTATGAAAAAAAATGACAATGGGGGAGTATAACCCCCTTATTCCCCCCCCCCTGCATATCTACGCCACTGTACCCAGCATATTGGTGACCCAGATTTATCAGTAAAATGAAGAACGAAAACAACACCTGAGATGAACCACATAAGGTAAGGGAAAAATACCTTCTAAATTATAAATTACTTGGATCTATCAAAAATATTTAAATTTTCAGTAAAGAAGATTGACAGTTTAGCAATCACGGCTGATAAAACTAAAAACACGAGTCCTATACCGGAATTTCCAGAACCAATAATATGCGCAATTCTTCCACGACATTTTGGATAGAATCAAAAATTCAGAACTACAAACTGCCGCGTTATGAATGGATCACGGCCAAGAACACAGAACGGAAGTTGTTTTCATAATTGATCTAGATCTTCAAGTATTCAGCGCAAGAATATTCATTTCGTTTTCGATTTGGTTCCAAGTATTTTCCGAATAAATAACAGCCTCTTTGTAGCTGTATTCAAAATTCACAAGATAATGAAGAAAAACTCCAACTTGCAGTTGGTTTAGGACTACTTTGTGACTTTCAGATTCCGTTTACAGTTGCTGATTTTTCAAAAAGGAACTTTAACCCTTTAACGCGCAGTGTTCCCGCTCTGGGAACACTAAACTCTGACGTTTTGACTGTTGCCAGTCACGAAGAATACATTTGATTTCTATAAAAATAGTTGCGGGTGACATAGCTCTCCACGAGAATCCTTTACTTTTTAGCACGTCATTTCCCGTAAAAAAATGGTCACGATTATTTTTAACAGCACTGACATCTGCTGAAAAATGGAAGAATGCGAGAACAGCTGGGTAGATTGCCCAATGCTGAAAAAAGGGCAGCCATTGCCATCGCTCGACTTAACTACCAGCAAGATGGCAGACGATCGAAACGTTCATCGTGTGCCAGCTGCGTCAAAAAAGGGTCTCTAGATCTATGGCACGCGATGGACGTTTCGTTCATCCGCCATCTTGCCAGTAGTTAAGTCGAGCGATGACAATGTTTGCACTTTTTTCAGCATTGGAAAAGGGTTGTGCCTCAAAGGGTTAAGAGCTGATTTTCTTTACAAATTACACTTACTCATTGATATAAATGAGAAACAATAAACTGGTGGAATAAAAAACCTCCATGTGCAAGGTGACATAATCGCGGTTCTAAGTGAATATGTTGTTAGAATTCTAAATGAATCCATTAAGCGTTATAATTTAATATTACAATATCCCGAAATTTCTAAATTTAATTTAGTAACTAAGTGAATAAAGAATGAGGTTAAACATTATATCGAAACAAATGGCAAACCTAATTCTTCCAAAGCAAGTCAGCTTGGTCCAAAACGACTAGTGATAGCTAAAGAAATATTTCAACTTGTGCTCGACAGTTAAAAAATTCGTCCATGCAGTTTACAAAGGGCAAGTCCTTCGTATATCTTGAGTTTCGGCTTGAAAAATACTCCTGCGACTTTCCAATAATTTATTCATGAAGTTCTCGGAGGACTGGATTTTATAGTACGAGATACTAATCACATTTTGAAGTTGTGAAGAACATCAAATTCATCAAATTTTAGAAATAGTAATTGAATATGGATAAAAAATAAAAAAATTTTGTTTTAGAAATCTGTATTTTCTACCCAAGAAATTGAATTTTTAACACTTAATTATACCCCAAGAATCTCAGCAGTAATAGCTCAAGCTTTCAGCAATTAAAATTAGCTCGAAAAGATCTTAGAGCCTTTTTTTAGAATTCTTAACTTTTCTCCTCGTTAAAAAAAGACGCAATAAAGAACCAAACAGTAATACATTATAAATGTGTGAAAAAGATGGACAAGATAAGAGAGATGCTACGAAAGAATTTGTACCAGGCAAGGATGATCTCACAAAATCAGTTTAGCTGTCCTTACCCAATCCTCAATTGTATTTGTCCTAATTTACAGACGCTTCAGATGGGGTAATATGTGCAGTTTTATAGCAATATAAAGATAATAAAGGGGTTGAGAGATAAAAAGACATAGTCATTAAAACTTGGAACCCAATTGCATTTCATTTCGAAAAAGTTAAATGAAAATCATTACTTTATAGAGAATTATTAGATATATATCTTTCAATAAAACATTTCAAGCATTAAAGAAGAAAATTTACAATTTATACCGATCTAATATTTGCTTTTCAACAAAAATTTCACAAAGCAGTACCTAGACAAGCCTTGCTACTCCTAATTTTCATATTTATTTCTGTAAGGTGTAAACAACATTATAAGCGATACGTTCTTTGTGGTTAATGAAGTTTCACCAACAGATAATGATCGAATAACTGATGAACAAACGTAATATGTAACATAAAAGAGATAGAAAACCAACAATCCTTTAAATTTAAAGTTGAATCCCTTACCTTTAGGCAAATACGTGTGGTGCAATACGTCAACAAGTAAATTCAGCTATATATTCTACAAGCTTTCCGGGGAACAAAATAATCTTTCCTTCACTTATATTCCCAGCTTGTCTTCCCTCGGAATTAAATCAAGCGTAAAATTAAGGACTTTAAAATTCATTTGGCCAAACATTATAAAGGATGCATAGTTATGCATCTCAAATCTGCATTCCTTTCCAAAAAAAAAAAAAAAGCAAGTATCAAGTATTTCCAAAAAATTCTTCTTTATGTAGGCTTCATTTTTCTCTTTTGCCATTCAAAGACCACATTTACTTATAACAAGATTTTCTAGCAAGTAGAAGCAATTCATTTAGCTAACATTTCACTTAACGCTGTGACAAAAACATTTTAAAGTAGGTTGATAAAGTGTTTCGGAACGTCAAGCCAAGGCACTGACCAAGGAGCGCAATTTCGGAGAATACACTTCAAACTTAGTCAACTGTTGTAAACTTTTTTCGCTTACCGAAGTTTCGCTGTGGTAACGTATACAAGTAACACATAAGCCATCCAACATTGGAAATGAGCAAATTATATTAAATATGCTTGTAGATAATACATTTGATAATTTTACTGCGATGTTTTCGAGAGAAATTTGAAAAGCAACACATACCATACAATCTTCTTTCCGGTCATGTTTTTCAACATGGGAGTCGAAGCTCATCTCCGCGAAGTGGGGAAACCTAGGATAGTCATATTGGGACATACGTGAAAATGGTTAAAAGATGAAATTTATGAATATTGGTATGGAACATTATTTCACCTTAGAAAAACAGTCAAGTTGGATTCACATTCTTTATGATATTTATATTTTTAAAGAAAAAGCGCAAACATTAATAATATTTTTTTTTACTCAGCTCTTCTGTATCAAAAGTAATCATAATGCTCCCGTCCCTATATTCAGGATAAACATGGGCGGATCTTAAAAATTATTTGAATACAATTTAAAATTGAAGTAATTAAAATAATATACGCTACATAAATCTTCCCTTATAATCACATTAAGCTTATTACAGTAAATTTTATTTTAAGAATAAAATAAATAAATAAATAACAGCTGTGTTAATGATAAGTCGACGAAAACGAAAATTTCGATAATTTAGTTTTCCGTGATAAAAAATAAAAAGAATTACAATAATAATGCTTTAACTTACAATATATACTGAAATTTATTATAAATTTATTTTCTTTAGAATTTTGACTTTCTCACTTTATTTGTTAGGTCGGAAAATACGTAATAAAGTTCTTGTCAAACGTTAAGCAAACATTAGTTTAACACCGTCAACTTTCGGAGAATTGCCAATTTTCAATTAAACCTACATTCTTTACACTTACGAAATTTCAAAAGTAAAAATAAGTGTAATTTCGCGCGCGTTCAAATTAAACAGAACAAACTTCCACCTGAATTTAATATATATTCAAATCCATAAACGGGACGTTCTCGTGCCCCATTAACATATCTTATTATGTTCAAAACGTAATTCAAAAACATGCGATTTCTTTTCCGGAATTTTACTTCAATCTGCAACTTCGCTTTTCTTTTCCCCTCCTGTCACATCAAATTATGCATTCATCAAGTTACTTTGTAGCTTCGCGATCAATAAACATAGGCGTGCATAAATACTTGTAGAGTGCGATAATAATTCCAGAGAACACTTCTATTCCAGCTAGCGTCATAGGCGAGTGTAATGAATAATGATGAGAACGAAAGACAGTTGAATATCGCGAAAAGCTAAAAATAATGTTTCTCATTTCACGCTGAATGTATCGGAGACAAACATTCCCAACAAAATTTGCAAAAGGCATCGAATGCAAATGTTCTTCGATGGACGATAGGCAGTGCAGGCGGAATATTTTAATTCTAAAACGGAGTTCTTCAGACATTTTTATAATTTAAATGTCTGCGTAATTTCAGAATGTATTCTCAAAACTATAAGGCTTTGTTAGTGAGTGTGCAATTTTGCTTTTCTGCCGTAATTATCGTGTGAGTGTTCCTTTATTCAATTTTCTATGCACATAAATTACCGTGGCTGTTTAAGTTCTGATGCATATGAAGTAAGGTACTGAGAATTTCTATTTTCTGTGTGTTGCGTGAAAGAAAACTATCTTTGCTTCAAACATATGCCGCCGCTTAGTACTGTTTTGTTGTGCTTTTATAATGTTTGCATTCTTTCGCTTTGCAGACAAACATGAATATTTTAGATTTTGTCCAGTTCTGAGAAGTTAAAATTACCTAGTGAATGAAGAAAATATGTACTTGTTTTGAATAAAAATTTGATTAATATTCAACTTTAAATTCTTCAAAAAGAAATAGAATACAATATCATGAAGAAATACAAGCAAATACCAACATTGCGGACATTTTACATTTTGTCTCCTCTCATTGGTTGATGGTGTGTTTAACCTTTTAACGCGTAGTGTTCTCGCTCTGAGAACACCAAAATCTGACGTTTTGACTGTTGCCCGTCAAAACGTCAGTCTTCGTGACTGTTGCCAGTCACGAAGAATAGATTTGATTTCCATAAAAATACTTGCGGGTGACATAGCTCCACGAGAATCCTTTACTTTTTAGCACGTCATTAGAGGTTTCTGCAACCAGTTGCAGAAACCTCTTTCCTGGAAATTTCCCTCGGTTACCTAGGGAACAGTCAACTCCAACTTTTTCGTTCAGAGGCGAAAATATTGCAGGTTGCTGGAATTCTACCCTATCGTAGTGCTTCCTATTTCTACGTCACAACACAAGATGGCGGAAGAGCCAGCGTCAGCCATACCGCTCGTATTGAAAGGGATCAGCGCGTACAAAAACAAATGTCCGTGAAATGGAATATCGACATGGAAATTGATTTGATTGACGAAAATAAAAATAATTAACAATCCGATCCGAAGATAGACACGAGGTATGACATGCAAACTAAAATACTCAATAGGCAACTTTTCTACTGTAGGTCAAAATTAATTTTAAAAAATTCTACACTTTTCGATCCACTCTATTGCATACGTAAATGGATTCAGTACTTTATTTATTTTGTTTGTTAATTTATTATCTGCCCAGGAAAAGAAAAAGTAACGCTTTTACATGACTTACTCATTGTCGTCCCACTGTGCCACCATTGCGCTTCGTATCTCCACCATATGACACCCCCCCCCCCACACACACACCAAATGGATTGCCATATGACAACTTGAATACGTTTTGAATATTATCTTTTAACTATGACAAATATTTGAAAAAGTAATATATTGTAAAAAATCACATGCAAACTGAATAACATTTATCTGCTTTACCTGTTGTGCATAGGTAAAAAAAAAAGAGTTTAAGTCATTTTGTGTATCCGGGAGTGGACACCGAAAAATGACATCAATGCGCGATGATAGACACTTGGTCCACCTGGCGTTGATTGTGCGAATAGCTTCATCTAGACCAGAGGTTCCCAAACTGGGTGCCGCGGCACCCTAGGGTGCCATGAGAGTATGTCAGGGGTGTCGTGGAGATAATCAAGAAAAGTATTTTGGTGGAGTATAATCAAATAATTTCCTCTGAACCGGTATCCCCATGAAAGTGAGCCAAGCCGATCACTAACTGGGCTCAAACAAAAATATTTCAGTCAAGTTCAAAACTGTCCTGTAACCTCTCTATTATAGGAACTCCCTGAAACGGGGGTATTGTCAAAATTCTATACCCCTTTCTCAAGAGAGTACTTTCTTGATAGTTAGCCCTATAAACAAACAAACAAAAAATAAGGTAAAATGCAACCAAACTGCTTCATTCTAACTTCCATATTCATATTGCTTTAAAGGAAATTTGCCGCGAAAGGTTTTAGCCTGAAAAGGGTGCCGTGAAATGTTTTTAGCCTGACAAGGGTGCCGCGAAATGCTTTTAACCCGACAAGTTTGGAAAAAGTTTGGAAACCCCTGATCTAGACAGTTATCAGCAATAGTTCCACTGCTACAGGTGTATCACTGCCTGCTACATCAATTTGTGGACGTCTGCTTTGCCGTGGACTGCCCGTACGAACTCCTTTATACAGGATCCCCCTCCCGCTAAACCATTGATGCTTGCGTCTGCAATGGGCTCATGAACATAGAAACCGGCGTGCAGATTGGCAAGAAGTGGTGTTTTCTGAAGAATCCCGCTTTTACTTGTAGCACCATGATGGCCGGCATTCATGTTAGAAGCTGTGCTGGTGATATGCTGCATTCCGGGGTGCATTCTCGAAAGTCATAGTGGACGAACACACGTAGTTACGGTCTAGGGTGCGATTGCGTATCATGGACGATCGCAGCTGCTACGAATTGTATGAAATCTGAAAGGCGACAGGTACATCAGAAAAGTTCTGGAGCCCGAAGTCGTTCGTTTACTTCAAGGCATCCCTTGAGCCACCTTTCAGCAGGATAATGCCCGCGCAAGTGTGTCAAGGAATGTGTAAGACTTCTTTTCAGCAGAAAATATTCAGCTTCTTTCATGGCCTCCTTATTCACCGGATATTTCACCTATTATTGGGGGCAAGGGACTTTAAAATTCGGAACTGTCATTTCTTAATTTTTAGTCTCAAAGTATACGTAAGGTTGTTTAAAACAAAGATTTAGATTTACATTAATACTAAAAAAATGAAATTAAAAAAAATATATATATTAATGTCTTTGAGAAAAAAATACGCATTCAATAATTTTTTCAAAATATCCCATGCGCAATCCAAATTAATAAAAATCTGTAATATTTTTATAGTACAATTGTAATGCATGTATGAACATAATTGTGCATTAAATTTTCAAACAAAGGTTATTTAATCGAGATATAGGAATTTAAATGTAACAATAGGATAGAAATTAAAAAAAAAAGCTGCATCCCTCGGGATTTATTTTTTCTATAAAGCTAAAACTTGTCACACGCACACTCTACTCTGCACAGATATGTTCATGCATATACTGCAAGTGTATATTTAAAAAATTATAGCTTTATATTAATTTGGAATGCCCATGGGATATTTTAAATAAAAAAACATATTATACATGGCTTATTTAAAAAAGTATCAATTTTTCATTTTAAAAATTATTATTATTTTTTAAATTTTTAGTTTCAATATAGGTGCAAACTATCATGCTAGACATCTATGATTTTGTGTTAAACAAATTTACATAGGATAACAAGTATAAATTAAAAATTTAAAAATTTTGAATATGTAACGTCCCTTGTCCCTTTATACATGTGTGGAATTTCATTGGTTGGCATCTCGCTTGTGCTTCTCATTTAATAGCTCCAACAGATTGACTTTGGGTAGTCCTAAAAGAAATATGGAATTTTTTCCCCAAGCATATATTCAAAATGTGTTTGACTCTTTTCCACGCTCTTTAGCAGCACCTATTGCAGTGCATTGGGGACACGACAGATACTGATTTCGGACAATAATATTCTTTCTTTTCTTTGAAAATTTAATCATTTATTTGTACCAATGCAAGTCGTTTGTGAATTAAATTTCATTCTATTCTGAGTATTCCTTTATGGCGTTGCATTTTTTACAAACAGGACTTAATATCTCTTTCTAAAATACTCGTAAAAACATGTATCTTTTTCATTTACTTATTTTGTGTATGAGTGCGCGTGTGATAGTTAAAATGAATATTTTTATTTTTCCCTTAAACATTTCATTCAGCTTTATCTGTTTTTTTTCAATTGCAACAATTATTAGATGTTTGAAACACCCACCTCATCCTAATCTAACAATTTAGAATAATTTTGTTTATGGTGAATGTATCATACAGTGCATATATTTTTTCATGAATCATTATTAGTTCAGCATTTAGTCATGCAAATATTTCTGTATCATAAAAAATGACATATATTAACGTAATCTTATCTTAAACTAGAAGACCACAAAAAGGGAATGACGAAGCAAAAAATAAATTCGTTAAAAAATCTTCTAATTAGCTGTTTCTGTGTTAAAAGCCTTAATTTCATTCTTGCTGCATTTTTCATGTAAAAACGCTAATACAACTCTAGAATCAAAGGCAGAAAATGTTTTTATTTCTGTTTTTCAGAAGCAGTAGTTTTAATTGCTCACAGTATTAATTGGGATATATTTAGAAATCTGTGTGTTTAAAAGGCTTTTCTAAATATTTATGATCATTTTTTAGAAAACATAAAGGGAGGAAAAAAGTTATGATTAAGGGTATAAGAAATAAGGTGTTACTTAATATTCTCTTCAAAGATGAAACTCTTTTCGTAATTAGTCTAATTAACGAGTCAAAAACCACATGAATTGATAATAAGTAATGTTTTTTTTTCTAACTTCTTTATTATTTCATCCATTTATGACTGTAAGAGAACCGCTTTTTGATGTAAAAATATTAATTGATAAATGTTCCTCTTACCTAGCCAGCTATGAGAATAATAGGTTTTTCTTCAGATTCTATATATTTTTTTAATCTCTTAACTCATGAAATTAGAAAAATCCATATCAAACGAAAGATATTTTGTCAAAGACCACCTAAAAATTTTACTGCTGTTTTTTAGAATCTAAAAGGTGAAGTAGCCTTATTTTCTTTCTTTATTAATAATTGTCGCGGATAGGGCTGGGGTGAGGGCAGTTATTTGGCGGATCATCTGTATCACGAAACAAGGACAGATTATAGGGAGGGGGAGGGCCACTTCCCCAATTGTGAAAAAATAATAATGCAAAAGATCCTATTTTACTGCAATAAAATAGATGTATATGTCTATCTTCTAGCTAACCACCCCCACCAACAAACTAAATTTACTGCCCACTTCGAAAAAATTGCAGTAATCAGTCGCGGTGACGAAAGATTCACATATTGAACTTTAGTGAAATGCATTTCTTTCTCAAACTTCAGTCAACTAATGACTCTAACGAAGTCAAGTTCGTCGCTGTAATATATATTTTTACTTCTTTGTACAGAGTGTTCCCGAAAAATTTCGTGGGCCACATTTCGACGAAAAAACCAATTTCAACCACCTCTAAATTTACTTTTAAGATTTTTTTCGATGCATCTCATCGTACGCAAGTATGCACGTTCATATAAATGCGTCTGCAACCCATTTTGACCGACCGCGAGTCTGTTTTGACTAATTTTTCCATGCCGTGGGTACGTACGTACGTATGTAACTCGCATATCTCAAAAACGATTGGTCGTAGAATGTTGAAACATGCAATTGTGCACCTCCCCCTTTAGTCCCAACCGACTTGACAGTTTATCTACAGGACCAGCCAAAAGATTCGAAATACATTAAGTTCCATGGACCGAAATTCATCAAACTCGCATATCTCAAGAACTATTAGATGTAGAAGGTTGAAACTTTATATGTAGGATTGTTGTAACATCTAGTTGTGCATCTCCATTTTCGGTGCTGTTCGACTGGATAGTTTATCTACAGGGCCTCCCAAAAGATTTTAAGTCGACTCAGAAGTGATATATCTTGTTAAGGGTTATGAAATGAGTTTCTCCATCGAAAAATGTGTCTTTATAGTTCTGCCACAGGAACACTCAAAAGATTTTCAATACATTTCGGTCAGTGGCAATTTTAAGGACATTCATTTATTTCAAGCACAAAGCACCTTCAACTCCACAAGATCATCATCTGATTTAGGTTTTACTCCATTATCTTATTCAGAATGTTATTTGATCGTTGACTGACCATGTAACCATTCCACCATACCAATCTTTATTATTATTATTATTATTTTTGATTTCTTTTTCTTATGAAACTTCTTTTCTTTCTTTGGTAAATCTAGCTTCTGCCTTTCTGCTGTAGTGATTTGCTCAATTCTTTCCTTTTCTGCAGTATCTATGTAAATTCTAAATTTTCCTTTTCGTGTAGATTGCTTTTTTCTTGGTGGAGCTTTAGGAAAAGGTCTTGCAACTTCTGGAGTTAAAATTTTCAGATTCAGTCGCGTTCTCATAGTCAAAAGTAGATGAAGTCGAAGACTTAGTCTCATTAGAAGGAGAATCTGAATATTCAACATCTAGCAACTGCATACCACATGAACAGTAAAGTGGAAATGATAGAACAATTCCGTTTTCTTTTATATAGATGATAGCTTCTAATGATCCATATAAGTGTAAAATTATAGAAATAAGCTAAACTACAATGGCAGTGTGTTTTATGTTACGGCAAGCCTTGGGAAAAGGACTTTTTAGCAGATTCTAATGCGTATTCATGTTACATGAAATCAAAACTGATTTTTTGGGGAGTCGAGTGATTTAAAAAAGTAAAGCATTTAAAAAATACGTGTGAAATAAGTAGAAATTTACGAAAATATTCAATTCATAGTAACCTTTTTTTGCTTCTTTAAAATCCGAAAAAAAATAAAAACGTCTCTTCAAGGAACATTAACCTTAAGTAAGGGAGATAATTAAAAAAGCTTTCCAAGATTTAACTAAGTAAAAATCATAAATAATGCAAATGCAATTCCATTTGATACGCAAAACCAAAAGCGCTTTCAAGCATAATTTAGTTCTAAGGTCCCTGTTTCTCCGCGTTAAAGTAGAATTTTTATGTGAATGATATTTTTATGCTTAATCTACATTTATAAAGCAGAAAGGATGCTTATTTGAAGATTTTTTCTTTTACTTCGTATACAATTTTACACTGCAAAACTAATTGGCTTAAAATCTTGTTACAACAACAGCAACAAAAAAAAACAGTATGTCATAGGACTGTACGTCAGAAGAGAAAACTTTTTGTCAAGCTTTCTAAAATTTATGCTACGCAGTTAAATAGGTTTTCACACATTATTGTATTTTTATGAACAAAATCAGTATTTATGAACTTTTATTCACATTTTTATACATTTGAAAGTCTTTCTAAAAAATAAAGTAAAATAATTTTTCTTTAAGACTGTAAGGGAATCGCAGATACATTTATGATATTATCACAATTTCGCATATTTTTGTGCGTTTGTACACCTTTCAACGCAATTTTCAGTGGTTTAGCATAGGAAATTTTTGATTTTTAAATTTAATTAAATTTTACATTTCAAGCCGATCGGTTGGACGGTGTGGGAGGAGTTCCCAAACAAACAAACATACAAAATTTCACATTTATATAATAGAAGATAATAAAATGAATTGAGGTAATATTTAATGCAAAACACAGAAGCTTCACTTTTCACCAAAATCTTTCGAAAGAAATGCATAAAAAACTCCAAGTGTCAAAATGAGCAGGAATTTGAGTGACAATTCAAAAATTGCTGAATATAAAACGGTAATTGATATTTACAATGATATTGGTTTATTTATTTTGTATAAATAAAAATTTAAATATTATTAAAAAAGTATTAAAGGAAATATGTGTTCAAGCTTTGCACAAACAGCATACAAAAAGATTAAACCGTATGTTTTACTTGCTAATTCCTGACTATTTAAAAAGTAAGAGCCTCACCATGTCACAGAAATTACGTCACTGGAAATGGTAGACGGGCAAAATGCGGAAGTACCAGGTTCCGATCCCATCGCGCGTCCGTCGGCCTAACCGTTCAGACTTTTCCGTGGTTTTCTTCGAAAATTAACGTAAATACGGGTTAAGACCCCCACGAAGGGCACCCCACTCATAGGCCTAGATCCACTGTGCTGATAATTGGCTTTAATCCCACAGCACAACATTAAAAAGTAAGAATCAAATGTTTTTACGTTGATTTCAAAATCAAATTTAATAAATATGAAAAGTCGGCTGTTAAATTAAACATTTCCATTTTCAATTTAACAATTTGACTTAATTTATTTTTATAAATTAAACTGCTTACGTAAAATAAAATTTCTTTCATCATTTAGCGAAAATCTCTATTTAATACAATTCAAAGTAATCTGCTCATAAGTACAAAATAAAATAAAAAGTATTAATAAATTTCAAAGTCGGCATCAATAAGAAAAATTGCTTTTAATAGAGAAATGAGCAAAGTAAAATAATACCAAAAAATTAATTCTTAAAATGGCTAGTAATAAATAATTTCATCAAATACGTTATTATTTAAATATAAAATTAATAAAATATTCATAAAGAAGAAATGCAGTCATCGCGTATAATTTTTTTATCGAAAAAATTAAATAATGCTTAAACATACTGTAAAATATTTTTATTTTCTTTTCTAAAATATATATTTACTAATAAATGTAGATTATGCATTATTAACATACAAAGAAATAAAAATTAAATTCACCATTTTATATTGTCTAACTGGATAATAAAATAAAAATAAAATATCACTTTAATAAAGTAAATATCGAAATATGAAACTTAAAAAAGAAGTCGATAATTATTGTAAGAAGGGTTAATAAAAGGCTTTAATATGCTAAGATGTATGTTAATCAGAGTGAGGAAAAGTAAAAACTAATGCTTTAAAAAAGTGTTTTTCATATAAATAATATGTATGCTGATCTAAATAAGCAAAAGTGGAAATTAAAAACCATTGTAAAAATAAATAAATATAGTTTTAGCCTTAACAGTAAATTATACCAATGTATTCCTTTTAGACGACAAGTTAAAAAACACTTTAAATCATTTTACATTTTCTTGGTTGAATATTATTTAAACTTACGGGCAATTCTCATTTTCTTCTTGCTGGTAATCGATGTGTTATCCATCCTGTTTTATTTTTATATTATTACTACAGTTATTATTACTTAACATATAGTTATTTTTTAAACCCACTCGCGCTAAAGGCCGTGATAGCTCAATGGTTAAGATGTTGGACTTGTAATCGGAAGTTTACAGGGTCGACTGGAGATTATCATGTACAGCTGCGGAAAAAAAAGTCCCACTTGTACTTTTTTCGGCCTTCGATCGTCGTACAGCAAAGTTACAGATACCAATTATTTTTCGATTGATGTACACTTTAATTTCTATGCATAAAAATTGCATAAGCGGCCATCTACATATTAAAATTCACACCAACTATTTTTCCCCAATAGCAACCCCTAGATTTCACTTCATATTTCAAAAATTTAGCTCATTTCAACCCCGGATGGCCATTTTCAATAATTTTGAACTGAAAATTGGTGAGTTATGTGCACCCAAAATCCCCCTCCCCATATGTTAAAATATTTTTTCATACTTTAAATCAAATCTCATATAATATTGATAATAAGAAGCTGATTTTTATTCGTACTATTAAAACTAAACGACCCAAACATAATTTAATGTTATTATGATTTTAAATAAAATATTAATATGAATTATTAATTATTAAATTAATATTAAAAAAAATTATGAATAGAAACATAGCCAAATATCGATGGAAATAGATGCAGAAAGTAATATTACATGGCTATGCAAAATTTCAAATTTTTACGTTCAATAGTTTAATTTATATTAAATAAAATATGTTATTTTCATGAGTTAAGGGATCATATATAAATTTATTAAGTGAGAATTTTTTGAAAATTGCTTAAAATAAAAGTAATTAGGTTTCTTTTATGCAAAAACACAGTAAAAGATAGCGGTATTAAAAAATATCAAATTTTGAAGCGAATAAATTAGAGGTTTTTACAGTTGATGGTGATTCTATAAAGCGTCTATTGTTGCGTCCGCTACCATACTCCCCCAAATAAAATATTTTCCAGGTATATAATTAGATGCAGTAGATGTATGTCTTCTAGTACAACGTCCTATTTCTGAAAAACTAACATCCTCAATATTCGAGGCATGAATTTGACCTTTTTTAACATTGGAAACATTGGGTATTTGGACTTTCCCACACTTTATCAAACATTCAAAAAACATTCAAAATCACGTTTTCTGTCTAAATTTTCATTTGAATATAAATTAAAATTCCGCCAAAAGTCTTATAAGAATATTGCACTTTGTATACGATAATATTAAATGAAGAAAGTGAAATAACAAACACAGTGATAATATTGGGTCGGCAAAAAAGTAATTGCGTTTTTTACATGGAATTCAAACAAATAAATTTTCAATCAAGTTTGGCCGTAACTGAGTAACATTCATGCTTGTAGTCAGAAGAGCAGAGAGCAGCCTCTTACTCCTGCCAACATTTCACCTGTCTAAGAGAACCATCAAGGGAAATAGTCAATGACAATTTCAAAATTAGAAAGATTTTCAAAATCGTGAGCAGTCGTTTTGCATTTTTCCTTTAAACCATGTGTATGAACCAAGGAACTTATGAACTCACGGGCCATTTGGACCACTGACTAAATATTCTAATTTCTACCCTTGATATTCTTACTACAAAAAACTTTAAGAGAGATGGAAAAAATATTTTCCTTGAAAATAATCTTTATTTCTTTTAACTCTCTTGAGCGAAATGAATGAAAGGCGAAAAGTTCTGGACCTACAAATAGCGTTTTTCAATTTTCAGAAAGTCCCTTAAAAACGCGCAAAAAATAATTCGCAATATCTCCGGAAATTATCGTAGAAAATTGGTGAAAATTTATATTCAGGGTAATTTGAAGATTTTCTTTCGTTTAATAAAGTCAAAATACAGTGTTGCCATTGAGAAAAACGAAGTTGATGCAGAATTAAATATGAAGATGCCCCCTTATGCAAATTAAAGTAAGCGTTATTTGCAAACGAATGGTATATATAACTTTCCTGTACGGCGAACGACGACGAAATAAAGAGCCAGTGGGACATTCCCCCCCCCCCCGCAGCTGTTCATGTGTACGCGCACGCTAAATATGTGGTTCAGAATGTGCCCTAAGCGGTAGCTTCAGTTTCCAAGAGATACCAATATTCAGAAGGTTCCTCCTTCGGATGAAGATCCAAATTAAATAATTTTTTAAAGCAATTTGTTAAATAATGTATTGAAGTAAATGACCTTCAAAATCATGCAACTTTGAATTTTTTGCAATTTCAAGATGCAATATTTCTGCACAACAAAAAATCAACCACACATATGTAACATTTTTATGCATTTCTCATTAGTATATGTATTCATTGAAATATACACCTCTGTGGTTCACTTTTGGCACAAGAAGATTTTGACGATCAAAGTTTCAGAAAAAATGCCTTAAAAAAAATTCAATGACCCTTGGTATTTGCGTCAAGAGTCAACCATGAGTCTGTATGTCCTATGAGTCAGTTTGGACGTAGAAAAATACAAAATAATTGCCGATGCCACGGTACACTCTTCGCACAGAATGTATTGACTTACGGAAAAAGCCATGTATTTCTTTGAAAAATTCACGATTTTCATCTTCGACCCCTGAAAACTATGGGAAAAAATAGTTTTTCGCAAAAAGTAACAATGCGAGTAAAATAAAATACATTTAACGTTAAGAACAAATCCTGAACATTTCAACAAAATCAAAAATGTTAACTATCCAAACCTGCGTGTCTCTTGAAAAAACTGGGTCTTAAGCATAAAAAAAATAAGCAATTACACTAAAGTACTCAATATTTCTTTTTAATTATATCCATCAAACAAAGTGCCCAAAACCCAAAATGTGTTTTTATCGTACGTGTAATGCCCTTTTAATAAAATCAGAAACTGATTCAGAAACTGAAATGGAATACAATTGCAACTATAAACTTCTTCAATACATTGTCTCATCATAATCATCGCTTTTAAAATGTCATTATCTAAAACTCAATGAAGAACACTTTATATAAAAATGTTCTCTTTACCTTAATAAAAACCATATGTCACAATGCTAACTTTTTAACTGGTATTCTAGAAATTCGTAAGATCTTGTATTAAAAAAAATATTCGTTCTGAAAATAATCTCGATATCCTTTAAATTCTTAATACTACTTTTAAAAAAAAATGTTTGAGATAACTCGGTCTCTTTGAATGCCAATTTATAAAATTAACATTTTCGTTTCAAAGTTGATTTTTAGAACATAAACCACAGTTATTGAAGCCTACAAGAATCCACAAAAATTGTTAATGGGATACTTTTTACAAGAATTTAAAATTTCCTTGCTTGTCATAAAGTAGTATTGATGATCATGAATCTTAAATTTTTAGAGATACTTATAATATGAAGCGATAAGATAAATACAATTATTATGTTTTTAAATCAAAGTATGTTATGCTTCTATGAGCGCATTTGAGTAAAATATATTTCTAAGGTAATTTTTATTTTATTTTCTGTATGATTATATATTTCTTCTAAAAAAAAAAATAAACCGCGCAGTCATTTTTATTTCTTAAGTCCTTCTAATATTCTTTCAGAAAAGTATATTCAAGTACACATTTTTTTATTTTCATAAATCTTAAATTCATGCTGAAGATTAAAATTTTTCCGTCAAATATTTTACAAAATTATGCACCAGATTTTTAAATGTTGAAAACTATTTTTCAGTATTTATGGAAAACTTTATTTTACTAATGCATTTAGTAAAATTTTTATATCTGTATTATCGGATAAAGAAGCATCATTACAAATTTCCTGCCACCACTGCTCAATTTTAGCGATAATATTACAGAGTGATGTTATAGGTGATATGCTTGGACTAAATAAATAACATCATAATTTCACATATGAGATAAGAAGCTATTTATAAAGCCATCTTGCTGCTTAATCTCACTGGCACTATTATGCTCCTTCAATCACCCCCAATGCTACCGCTTTCATGATTACACAATAAGATTTAATTTACCATAAGTAAGTCACGTCTTCAAGCAAATCACACAATTTTTCTTGTATTGGTATCTGTATCTAGGAGAAATAGCAGCTGATATGTTTGAGGCACAGTCTTATTCTGACGTAAAACCATACACGAGTGAACATATAAAAAAATGGAATTCTTAAAAGCAAAGAAGTTATTAAACGGACCTAATATTTATGACGTGTTTAGTAACAGTTTGTTGGATTCATTTATCATTTTTTTAGAAAGAAATAGTTCTGTATCTAAGCATACGTCTTTAGTGTTTATTTGCATTTATTTAACTAAGCGCTTGCTTTTAATACTTGGACATTATCAACAAATATTTTAGAAATAATAAAATGAAAACATCCCGTGAACTTGCTTAAATGGTGATATAAACCTTTATATCCAATGGTACACAAGAAATTAAACATACAGGGTAATTTCGGGAGAGATAGATCTCCGGAGGAGATGGACCAGTCAAATAAATTTCGTTAGCGCACTTTTCTCTAGATAATGAAACCATCTAATGAGACACTGCCAGACATTTTGCATGGGGTGCCAGTATTTGCTTCTCAAGAAACACAGTATTTTGCAGCTAATAATCAATGTTGCTGTTGGTAAGTCAAAAACGTTTTTCATATGGCTCTGTAATTCTACAATAAACGGTTTTGCTTTATATTTTACCTATCTAAGTTTAATAGTTTAATCTCGCGGAGCATGTGGGCTTTCAAGTAACCTGTAATAGTAGTGTGAAACATACTGAGTCAGGGGGGGTTGTATTTCTAACCCAGATGATCGCCGAGATGGACCACGTGTAGATGAAAGATATGAGCCAGGATTTTTGCCAGGAGAGATTGATCATAAAACCTAGAATTTTAAAATATTGATTTTTAAAACACTGCATTTAAAATACTAACGGATTGTACTTTTTTTCTTTTCAGTATACATCAACTACCTGTATTAGAATAGGTTAGGACACACTTAAAGAATGGGCTACTAATCTGAAAAATGCTATTAAAGCCGTTGAAGAAAAATGTGGGTGTGAATCAAGCAATAAAGTCTTATCAGTCCTAAAACTACTTTAAAGTCAAGAATCAAAACACATAAATTTACCAAGGAATCTTTAGGCTCTTCATTCACTCCGGGCTGTTACGGAACGAAAAAAAATATATTGCTCAGATAAATAAACTAGAAACCTAGTTTTTACACCTTGTAGAGTCTATGACTTGCTAACTAGTGGTAAAACTTAAAGCACCTCACACTTTTATTAAAGAAGCTAAAAAGGCTGGTTAAGACTGGTTATAGTATTTTCTTGCTTGAAATCCAAACCTCTGAATAATGCAAACCATTTTATGAATGTAATAAATAATCATTTCTAAATTTATAATAACATTTATACAGTTAATATCTGTGCAATTTTTTCATATTCTTACTATGGTCCATCTGTTCTATTCAAATGTTCCCTCTCACTCGTATTACACCGTGGGTGCTTTAATATAGAGGCTGCAGCTTTTGCCTAGTATTTCAATGCTAAACGATGTTGTCTATTTTAAAGTGTTTTCAATTTTAGACATCAATACATCTTTAACATGATTATAATATACATGTGGTGTATTATGCCATTTTTTGCTTATTGTACATACGTGTTGCTTACTGTTCTAAATTGCGGAAGATTTTCGCAACGTATTTAATATGATTTGTCTTCTGTCTTTAAATTGCTTTTTATTTATTTATTAAGTGTTTTTAAGTTTTTATATCAGCCATAATTAAATGTATCAGGCAAGAAAAATTCATCTTGCAGAAACTACATACTATATGCGTGAAACACCTGTGAGTATTATGCAAACTTTCTAAATTATATTTTACCTCTAAATATTACTTTACACGATTTTATAAATCAAGATGACATTTTATGACGCATTTCCCAGAAAAGGTATACCGGATGTCGTGGGTTTAGAAAGATTTCCCGAAAAACATTTTTGCCTTGATTAAACTCTTTCGGAAGAATGGCATACCCAATATTATTTTTTGCTCCCAAAGTGAGAAGTACCTGCATAGAAAATGACAAAATTGTGTTACTTTGTAGGAAGACAACGACATTTTGGCATCGCAATCTATAAAGCAGACAAACTTGATTTTTTTAAGATGACGTTTGAGGATAAATATGTAACGTAAACTTACGGAAATGATTTAACACATGCTTTCTTTGTACTATAGCTTAGTCTTACAAAGGAAGAATATTTTGTAATGGAGACATCCCCGTTCATATTATACCTGAGAAGAAAAAATGACACTTATATATAATAACAAGTTATTATACATATGTATAACTGCAGTACCAACAATGTATAATAAGATGAATAAATTGGTACTTGTAAATGTCTTCACTACTCCTATGGAAAATTTACGCTAAATGGCTGTATGAATAATGAACCATAGACCATGCAAATGGATAGTACGTAAAACTTCACCTAAATTTGCCGATCGTAGATAAAATCGTGGAACCCCTCAATACAAATTTTCAGTGGATAGAGAAGGTTAAAAACATAAAGCTGTTATCGATTAGCACTTCTTAATTAGGTAGAATTGAGGCTAGAAATGCTAGGTATAATCACAAAAGTATGGATTAAGGGATAAGTAAAGAAAAGCAAATTAACAAGTTACATATAGTCTCCTAAATCAAAAACTTAATTTTTCATCTTTCTATTTTTTCTTTTTTTATTATTCAAAACCTAATATAGATTAACTACTACTGCTATATTTTCACAAACTCATTAAATATAGTTTTGCGTTGAATCCGGATTTCTGGGAAGCTTAATTGAAAACATATTTTTAACTAATTTTCTTGCAATCTACTTTTTGGGCTTATAGATTTAAATTAGCATGAATCTTTGAAAATCTATCTGTATAATCTAAGGTAAATATGAGGCTGGACACGTACGATTGCTCCAGAATGACTTCAGTACAACAGCGCCACTTATGAGGGTTATAAACAGCGGTAGGAGGCGTGCATCGAGTACGGCGCACAGCAGTGAAACCTGTTTGCAGTAGAGGAAATCGATCGAAGGCAAAGTAGTGATATACATGGATCGGAACGATTCATTTCGTGGAGCATTCTTGAGTAATTTCCTATCCAAGGGAGCGCAATCAATACAGCACAGTAATGCAGTACTCTGACGAACCTGCTGAAAGTAATCAAAATCACACAACAGGTGACCTTTTTCCATGACAATGCCCGCCACACACATCTCGTGCTAAACCGTCCTTAAACAAATTCCATTCGAAAGTGTTGAAACATCCGCTATATAGTCAGGATTTTTCGCCCTGTGACGCCCACATCTTTGGGCCACTGGAGAGAGCAATGCAGAGGAATACTTTTCATTTAGACGATGATGCGATGAAGTTATGCTGAACTTCAAGAATCAACCATAATTTTTCTACAGCAAAGGCATACACCTGTTGCCGAAACGATGGGACCCATGTTAAAAAAGGAACAGTGGTTATGTCACTGAAAATAGTAGACGGCCGAAGTGTTAAACTATCGGATTCGGGTCCCATCGCGTGGCTGTCCATCTAACGGTCTGGAGTTTGGGTAGGTTTTGTCCAGATGTAACGTGAATACGCGTTAGTACCCCTTAGGAAATCCCCCTACCAAGGCACCCCCTCATCCTTTGCAGATCGCCCTAGCTTAGCGTTGCCATAATCACACAAACAAGTATTAAAAACGCCCATGGCAATTTCTTTTGATTTCTAACGAAGTAATTCTCTTACTTAATTTGTCAAGTTTTCATTTGGGCAACCCTTATATAAAGAAATTTTACAAAATATTTTGTAAGGATCATATTTTATGTAAAATCACATGCACAGGAGTGCAAAATTATGTACAGAAATAAATTGACTAGCGCGATGAATGTTGTGGTGCGTTCGTGACGCCTCTAAGTCTCTGTTGAGAGGAGAGTCGAAAAAACAACAACAACAAAAAAAACCAAACAAACATAGAGTGGGGCTTGCTGGTGTGAAAGCCTCGTCCTGATTAATTCTCATTTTGTTATGTTCCTTTCATTTGTTAATCATTAATCAAGGCAGTTTGGTGAAAAAGTTGAAACATGCATAATGCAGTGTCAAAAGTGAATAAATATATAAATATTCTTGATAATCAGAAATTAATTATTCTGCTGCAATTAGAAAAAGATCATATGGTATGTCATGACATTAAAATTGGATTCTTGAAATGCACTGCACAATTCATAGGCATGGTAGTTAAACTTCTGGGCTAATCACAAACATTGTCACACCAAAAAAATAATAAATAAAAATTGACGCTTTCTTCAGTTGAAATTACCTTTGGATGCATATAAATATAGGACTACCTAGCGTTTAATTAGATATAACCCCCACCAGACACACACACACACATTGAAAATTTAATTTCACGAAAAATTTATTAACGTGGCGTTTGCATATTGCGTTTTAATCCATAATATCTTAACTAATCTACAATGGCTAGTACTTGTACTAACTATCTGCTTTGCTCGATATTTAATACTCATTTTAAATATTTAAATTATCTAGAGAAATAAAATAGTTTATACATTTTAATCTCGTGAAAAATATCAAAATGCGTAATCTCGGGGAGCTATTTAGAGTAGCCTAAAATGCAAAAACTACTTAAATTTTATGCCATTCTATTGTGAAAATCACGCAATTTTTAATTTATGACTTCACGTTCTTGACTGCTGTAAAGGAAATCTTGGTTAGTTGAGTTAGTTCACCTGGCTATTTCACAAACTTTGTTTTCAAAAGTATTACGAGCTTGAAACATGCAATGACATTAAGTTTTTGTAGATAGGACCATTACGGAGGAAACATAATCTATATAAATAAAACAGAGTGTAAACTGTCCGTTTGTCTGTCTGTCTGTCTGTCTGTGTCTCGCGTAGCTCCGAAACGGGTGATCGTAGACCTACCCAATTTTGTACGGAAATTGTCCAAGACAGGTCTCGACACACCTCGAAGCGATTTTTTCGAAATTCGAATTAGAAAATGTTTTATTTTATGTTTTGCCCGATTTTTTGCGATTTTTCTTGCGTAATACATAATAACGCCGGTAATTGCACTCGCAAGAAAACGATATTTACATCATCGTATAGAGGAGAAAATTTTCTTTTAAAAACTGTTTGTTCGGACTGTGTAACATAATTTGCAGATTTTTGGGAATTTTTCAAATAAAATTAAATTTGACGCCGACTTTAGAAAAATATTTTTAAAACTGCTGCATCTTGAATTCTATCTATCATAACTTTTTTATATTTGAACAAAAGACGGAGCACAAAATTCGCCCACTTTTAAAAGAAGAACGGGGGAAAAATATAAATTAGGAGAATTTTTACGAATTTTTAAGTAAAGAAGGATTTTCATTTCAGTAGTACCTGCTTATGAGTTTCAGTTCGATATCTTGCGGTTTGGTTGTCATGGATACAGTAACAATGATTAAAATTGCCAGTTGAAAAAAATAAATAAAAACGGGTCCCGCGAGCAGACGATTTCTTTGCTTGGCTCGATTTCCTTTTATAAATACTGGATTTATTTGTGAGAAGAAAATTAAACGGCACAATCTAGAAAAACAATTTTAAAGCCCTTATAAATAGCGCAGTCTTATTTCTTATCTCTTTTCTTTTTGTAAAGGGTTCCAAGAGAGGGTGACGTATTTTTAAAATAAAAAAAATGTCCATTTCATGTAGTGTCTGAGGTATTTAACGCTAAAACGTGAACCTAAAAGACAGTATGTCTGCGGAAATAAGACATTTTGAAAGTGAGAAGTTCACTGCAAACGTTCCATTTTCACTTTTTTGATACCGAATGACGCTGACATAGTTTTTTGTGTGTGTGTCATTATATTGCAATGATCTCAGGTTATTACATATATGACGCAAATTTTAAGTCAAGAGTGAAATAATTTTGCTTTTTCTAAATTCCACATCACTGGAATTAATTCGAATTACACATGTGAGGAAATTTTTCGTTTCCTACCGTGCGAAGAACGGTCACGCAGCTAGTCCTATTATAAAATAAGAACTATTATTATTTTTTTTTTTTTAGGTTTTTGGTACTGAGCCCCTTTTTAGCATAATTTCGCTGCTGCATGGACTGCAGTGAAACCTGTGTATAATGATCCATGTGTCTAACAATAAACCTGCATATAGCAATACAGTAGAGTCACGCGATTCTGAACAAATTGAGACCGTTTTAGCGGGAATTCAGAATAGGCAGATTTCATAAATATCAACAAGTTGACTTGTTAAGGCATATTTCTGCCTGATTTCTAAAGATTTAAGTATATTTTGTGGCTTTTTCTGTGATGTAGATCACATATTAATTATCCTTTGTTTTCTGTTTCATCAATTCAGGCCCGGACTGGCTCTCTTGGAGGCCCTCGGCTAGAGATTTAAAAGGGGCCTCTTCAGGAGCCGATTGGTCGATTTGGGAGCCCTGGGCAAAAGCTTCATTGGGGCCCGCTCTTTCGAAAACGTTTTCAAAATTTACAAAATTTTAAAGAACAATTTGGGGGCCCGGGCGCTTGCCCCGAATGTCCTCCCGGAAATCAGGCCTCTTACTGAGGAATTTAGAGGGAATAGAATATTAGAATATGTAATATTTGAAAATTTGGCTTACGCGCCTAAAAATCAGGATGTTATGGTCGTTATAACCAGTTTGGGATAAACATTAAAAATCACATTTAACTATTTTAGAGATTAGGGGGGGGGCTGACTTTTCGGGGGCCCCCTTGCGTCGCGGGGTTTCTGGGATCCTCCGCTGCATCACTGCGTAAGAGATTGCTGGAAAATAAATAATCAAATTACTCGTATTATAAAGTTGTATATCCACTTTTGAATGCCTCACCGGGGCCCCTTGGTTCCGGGGGCCCTCGGCGATCGCCGACCAGCCAACCTGGCCAGTCCGGGCCTGCATCAATTTAATCTATTCAAAATCAAGCATTTTACCACATTTTTGTTATCATTTTCCCTTACATTGGCTTTTAAAATTCGTATCTCGTTTTGCCCGCATGTGTGTTTATCGTGTTTTGATCTCAATCTACCCCAGGCCTTCTCGGATAAAAATTGGTTCTATAACGTCGGTTTGTGACGTAACAAAGTTTACCTTCTCTTCTGTTGGCGATTTTTTTTTTGGCGGGGGGGGGTATTCTATTTTTATTCCATGCGCCAACTTTCAAAATTATTCGTTCGTGGTTTAATTACTTTAATTTTATTGGTCTAAATTTATGGTTTCTCCGTAACTGGCGTTGGTTATCTCGGCCAAATGTGTGTTCTCGCCAGGGTCAAGTTCTGTGTCGGCATACTTTTTAAAATCATTGCAAAGCTTTTCGTTCGCCATTTACACACATACTTTTAACACGCTGGTCCACCACTAGACTCCACAATATTTTAAAGTTTAGCTTAACCTGTTACTTCAGTACATACAGTTTTTTTTAAGCATCTGAGGTCTTAGTGATTTTATATTTTACAACTTAGTGTATCAAACCTGCGGTTTTGCTGTCTCAAAGATAACCAATTTATGACTATAAAATAACCCAGAAATATTCTTCAGCACAATTTGCTTCAGACTGAGTCGGGTGTAAAATGTTCTCGAGACACTGTTTGAACCTTTAAAATGCTGGATCGTTATCGAAGACAGACTTAGACAGCTGGATTTAATAAAGTATATTTAAAGCACCATAATTAAGCTCAGTATGTTTTGGAATTACGAGTGTGACAAAGTCTTTTTTGAGAGCTAATTCAAATGTTCGGAAAATCGTATTATTTCATTATAATGTGACTCCGATATCAGTAATAGGTATAATTCTCAAAAAATATATACATTATTTTGATTACGAGCACTCATATTTGGGCGTATAGTTGCCTTATCATAAAGTTGCGTACACTATAAGCCTAATAAAAGGTCTCATTTCATCCGGATTCCAATAAAACTATCCGTCTTCATTCATGCTACATAAAACAGAAGATTGTATCAAATCAAACAAATTGAAGAAGATATTTTTTTCGTGTAATCCGTTACTTAGAACGAAGAACACGTCTATCGAAACAATAAAATATTTTTGTAAACATAAAGCGTTTACCTCACAATGATGGTTTTTAGAAACCGTCACGTAAGGCAATAAAAGAAAATATCAACCTCTGAAATGTGTGTTATTTAGAAAGGAAATAAAATAATGACACTTACATTTTTTTACCCGTATTTGTGAGTAATATAGACCTCAAGTTGCTTTCCTGGGCCTCGTTTGGGATGGAATGGTTATAAATAATCTAGATATGTTTAGTCGGAATGTTTCATTCGTATTAAAAATAGGGTGTAGGTTCTATATAAATGTGTGTGTAAGGAGTGATTCAAATTAAAGTTTATTTTATAAGCATTTTTAAAATTTTTTGTTAAATGTCAGTTGCGTACATAGCAATACTTGGATAAGAAACTTTAATAGATCGTGCGGAAGGTTTAAAAGACTTCTAAATTGCATCTTGAATAAAAAGTAATGATGAGCATAAAGCAAATATCCGAGATAATCTCATCTTTCATTAAAGATTTTATTAAATTTAATCCATAGAAAATTATGAAGGTAAAGTGGTAGAAATTAGATTTATATTTTTCGGGAAGACAAACACAGCTTGAATTCAAATTGAGCTCATTTTATAGCATTCGCTTAAAATTAACGGTTTAAATTTCTCTCAAATTTTGTAGATTTGTAGCATCTTAGACAAAATAAGTAAATAAATAAATAAAAATTTAAAACCTCAATAAATTAATAAAAATAAAAAAAAATCAGTCTATATTTAACATTTTCCTATAAAAGATTTTGTTAAAAAATAGTTTTTAAAGCAAATAAAAAAGTAAATCGCCGAAGATATTTTATTTTACAAGTTAATGGAATTTCTAATTTAAAAAAAATCTAAAATCCTTCACTATGTTGAAATTTTCAAAATTAAAGAACAATTTGAAAGTACATATTTTTTTTTGTTTTTGTTTTACTGTAAAGCAAAATTTCACTAATCGATGCAGATGTATGAAAATCTTAAAATTTACAACTTAAGACGGCTCTCATTTATTGTTGCGATTTTATCATACTCTAACAGCAACGAATTTATCGATCGTACAGAAAGTAGTTCGATTTAGTTATCTTATGGTCCAATAGATGGCAATACACTCTTAAATTTAACGAAAACTTTATAAAAGTTGTCTTGAAAAAAATATGTCGCGTTAAGAAACAAGGTAAAACACAATGTAATCAGGATTTTACTGGATTTCTTTGGAAATTAACTAAATGCCTTGTTGAAAAATTTCCGATTCCCATGATTTGTTTTTCTGTAAAATTAATTAAATTCGAAACACTGAGAATATTTTGCTTTCATTAAAATCCGAAAATTAATGATTTCTTTAAAAAAATAGAAAGTAGAAAACCGAAAATAGCTTCCACGTATACTAGTTAAGTCTGGTTTTATCTACTACTGACTCTTTCAGATGGAATTTTCGTCTGTATTAAAAAAAAAACATACTTACACATATTTGTAAGTATGCAGGGAGATTTGTAATTTTTGAGGTAAGTGTAAGTGGTGGAAGAAGCAACCAAAGCGATTCAGAGTCACACTATAATGACGGGTCGGAAACGCCGTCTTCATGTACCTGTTCGCAAACAATTTGGAAGATGTGTTGAACTAATAGTGAAATTTTCCACTGTGCATTGACAAAATTAATGGATCTTTCATAGAAAGTATCTGATTAAAATTATGAAAATATTTGTAAAACATGAATGCAACATTGTCAAAAATTGTTTATTTCAGCATTTATTTAGTTGTTTTAACTTTATTTTCCCTAATTGCACTTAAACACATATTTTAATAGTTTTATGCTGTAACTAAAAAGTACAGTTATCAATATTGATATCTATGTATCTGTCTCTCTACCATATATTTCAAAAATTAATTATTTTTATTTATTTATTTTAAATAAAATGCATTACAAGAGAAAAGGGTGAACATCTGAAATTAATTCTTTCAGAAAACTTTTGGTATTGTTTAACATTTTTTTTACAGAAAACATTTTGTGAAAGAAAATATCTGAACTATGACTGTTTAGAAAAAAATGATGCGGACAGAACATGTTTTTCCTGTACGTCTATAAATTTAGATAAATTCTTCATGCACTTTATTTAAACTTATTTAATTTTAAGTTGAGATATGATATTTCATCACAGTTTTGGCGATTTCTCGACAAATATGAGATATTATCAAGCTAGGTTTAGTTTTCGAAACATATTTTCGTCGCCAAATTTGGGAGTCTTGTCACTTAGCGGAAAGTTTAGTCCTTAATGTCAAGAAGGCACTCTGGCTGACCCGATAAACAACCGATGAATTGCAATAAATAAAATAGACACACAAGTAGATATTACAACAGTTTTCAATACAAAATATCATTATTCTATGGCTAGATGTTTGTGAGTTATGCGACATACGTTCTAAATTTGGGTGCCAAATTTGCTTTTATATATTAAAATTCGTCAAGTTCCGTGTCTATCATAGACTTAATACATTGAAGATGTCCATAGACCATAATGTATTGAAATTCTTTATGGAGGCCTTGTATATCAAATACCAAGTGAATTCGGAACAAAAAGGGAAATTCACAAATCTATATTACAATAATTATGAATGTAAAACTTGAACGATCAACATCTAATAGATTTTGAGATATTCAAGTAAAGCACATACGTACGTACATACAGAAGTCAAGAAATAACTAGGAAATATGGACTTGCAGTTGGACAAAATTGATCGCACGTGCAGTAAACAGCTGTACTGTACAAAAGGACAGCAATTTTAGTTATCGCCTGAGTGTAAGATTTTGCACAGTAAAGTTGGGAAAATAAGATTACAAATCTATTATTTATTTATCTCAATTGACTCAGATTAAAAGAGTGATTTATATTAGATTTTCTTCACAAGAAATTAAACTTTTTATTTCTAAGTTTTAAAAATCGTGGTTTTTAAAGCTTTAGATCTTTAATGCTTCTAATATACATCTATAACCAGCTTACTATTTTTCAAGCAGTATTTCTTTGGTCGACTGTAATATGCGACATTAAAGAAAAACAATAATCAAAGTTTATTTAAGCATGATTTATTTATTTTTTATGAATATTACTATGAATATTAAAATATATGTTTTTAAAAAAAGTTAGAATATTTTTCCAAGAAAACCGGTTTGAGAAAAATATTTAAAATAATTTTACCAATTAACTATAAGAAATTTACGGAATAATAAAAACGCATGTACAGAAGTAAACGGAATGCGCTGGGAAGAACTGGCTCGGCACAAGTTTTTGTCCGTTAGGTGAGTGTCTGGCAATTCGATGCCTCTGAACAGATTTTTAAAAGAATCTTCACTTTTTCTACGTTCTGAAGAAACAAAACGGAGGTAGATTAGATCTGTAAGGTACGTAGCGCAGGGAATTTTTTCCACAAAAAAACTATTGCTCTGACATGTCTGTGTTAGGGAGGGTGTGTGCAAATGTGAGCACAAATAAAAGTATTTTCTTTCATGAAAATGATTTTTCTGTCTGCTGAAAACTAATCGAACGGGAGCCACTGTGCATCAAACTAGTTACTAGTTGCTACACGCTCACAAAATAAATAAATAAAAAAATGAAAAGCATATCAATGGATCCACTATCTCAACAACATTCAGCTAGAACGTCGCATTTGCATGAAGTACATTAATCTAAGGTTCCTAATGAAAATTGTTCTTGCTTGAGTGTTCACCGCTTAGCAACTACAATAGCGCCTTTTCAAATAAAACACTACATTTCCTTGATTAGTTCTCAGTAACAGAAGAAACTTGATTTCAAAACTGCATTCTAGCAATACCTTATGAATTTCTTTTTCAGAAAATTTTAAAGGTTAGACCACTTCTTAAATTGCGAGCGACGCTTTTCATAACAAATTAGTCAAATATGTATTCTTGTGAAAATAATTAATTTGTTCATTAGCATTTTACATCCGATTTCCTAAACTCTACAGAGGGTTTTCTAATTACCTTCGGAAAAATAGAAAATTTACAGAACAAGAAAATTAAGTGATAATTGGTACAAGGTAACTTTTTAAAAATGCTGATTTCATACTTACTGCTGGATGTACTATTAATCGCAATTTATTGTCAAAACTCTAAAAAAACCTCCATAATACCCAAAGCATACAACTTAAAATACGTAGTATTTCAAACAATATGGGAAAATATTGAGAACTGGTGGTGAACACCGTAACATTTTTTTTTTTTTAACCACTAGGGGCCAAGGCCCCCAGACTCGCTACGCTCGCTTTTAGTATGAGGCATTCGGCCCCTAATAAGGCTTATTCGTAAAAAAGACATAATTTCAACAGACAAAACCCGAAGATTGGATCAGATAAAATGTTATTGAGCTACACATTGCTTGGTTCTTGCATGTTCATTGGTACATAACAATTTAAACTTCACGTTACAGTAGACCCCTTCCCCCTCATAACACGGAAGATATTTTGTTATGGGAATCCGTGCTGTACGGGTCCTTAACTATACTCCACCTGGAGTGCGGACTCCGCTTATAATCGCTGGAAAAATTATTTGCACTCCACAGAAAAACAATGATATTTAATGTTGCCATTCAAATTTATATTAATTAGGAGCTAAAGCGTAATAAAATCAGAACATCTGTTTCAGCTGTATTTTTAATAATGTAAAACCTATTGAACACCTTGCGAATTTGCCACTCATGTTGATTTTTCATTATTTGGCGACTTGCGTACATGTAAAGTTAATAAAAGCTACGGAACAGATAGGATAGCTTGCCACCAATGGCGACTTTTCATTATTTGGCGATTTACACATGCTCACAACCTATAATTACTGTTCATTTAAGGTTACCGTTATCCATATTTTTATTTACATAATCGTTTGCAGATTGGCGTACTTAGCACCACGAATTATACCATCTCGTCGCGCTGGCAAATATCCAAAGTGTACTATAACTGCTATAATGGCATAGTTAACGCCGCCAAATATTTCTACTAGTAGCAAATAATCCAGCTGGACCGAACCGGCTTTAAAATAATCTACATTTTAATTATTTTTCATTTTCAAGATATTAGTTATTCCGTTTCGGAAAAACGAATAATCGCTAATTCTAAACTCCGGTTGTCTAAGCGAACTTATTATTTGAAAATTGTCAACTTTGTGTAACACATTTTGAGTTACTTATTTCATGTAGTTTTTAATTTGGCGTAAAATAGGCGTAATTCTAACCCACGTTTGTAAATTTCACGCGATTCTCGATACTTGGAAACGCTTTGTTGCAAAGGAATGAATGATTTTATGCCAAATCTGGCAACCATTATGTTTATTGTTTTAGTTTTTTATTAATATCTTTTAAAATAATTTGATTTTCGAAATTTAAGTCAGCTTAGCAGGTTCCTCGGAATTTTTCGAATCTGTGGGCACCTTAGACGAAATTCAAATCCCCACGGTTTAGGAGAAGATAGGCGAACAAGCTTTTGACAGCGGCGACGACAGCGGCCCTAACTTTTTTTTAGAATAGAGAGAAACTTCTAATCGGGAGGAAAAGGACATGCATTTTAGGGTGGAAATAAGAAAACTCCTAGAAAATATTCGTCTATGTAAATAAAACAAATGTTAGTATTGTTTCAATTATATTTCGAATATTACAAACAAAGCTTAAATTTGTTTGTTTTTAACCATTTAACGTGCAGTGTTCCTGCTCTGAGAGCACCAAACTCTGACGTTTTGACTGTTGCCAGTTACGAAGAATAGATTTGATTTCTATAAAAATAGTTGCGGGTGACATAGCTCCAACGAGAATCCTTTACTTTTTAGCACTTCATTTCCCGAAAAAAAATTGTCACGGTTATTTTTAGCAGCACTGACATCTGCTTAAAAATGGAAGAATGCGTGAACAGCTGGATAGATTGCCCGATGCTGAAAAAAGGGCAGCCTTTGCCATCGCTCGACTGGGCGATGGCATAACTTTCTGTCTCATATAGTTTTTAATTTGCCGTAAAATAGGCGTAATTCTAACCCACGTTTGTAAATTTACCAGGCTCGACTGGGCATAACTTTCGGGCACAGCCAGCTGTCGTCAAAAAAGGGTCTCTAGATCTGTGGCACACGATGAAAGTTTCGATCGTCCGCCATCTTACTATTAGTTAAGTCGAGCGATGGCAACGGCTGCCTTTTTTTCAGCATTGGGAAAGGGTTGCGCCTCAAAGGGTTAATCTGCGTCTTTTTAAATAGTACTGTATTCCTTATTAGTAGCAGAAATTTTCCTTTTTCTGATCTTACAGAACCTCATATATTTGTAAATTTTGCCTCCTTTTACAGTAGGCAAAGAAGAAGTTCTCCTCCTTTTACAGTAGTTTGTAAGTTTCGATTCTAATGGGAGTGAGGGAGAAGAGAATGAAATTGAACACAATTTGCAGTATGTTCGCTTTTTAACATTTTCAACAGAGTTAAAAAGCGTTAATGATTTCAGCTTGTCTGTCTGTCCGTCCATGCTTTAACTGCCGTAAACATGCCTCGATTAATACAAAATTTATATGCGTTATTACCATGTACTGTACCAGAAAATCCATTGGAAATAGTGTATGCAACGTTTATACTTTTTTTAATAGTAGCACCCTAAAGATTCCCATTACATTAAACTATATAGGCAGTTAAAATAAATAAAAAGTTTTGCAAAAAAACGCACATGAGATACTTGTAAGTTGATACGTACGTTTCGACCAAAAATTGTTTCGGTCTTCCTCAGTCAAAGCCCTTCGTCACACGGAACCGAGGGAACTCTTCCCTCGGTTCTCTGTGACGAAGAGCTTTGACTGATGAAGACCGAAACAATTTTTGGTCGAAACTTATGTATCAACTTACAAGTAACATCTTATGTGTTTTTTTCAGGAAGTTTTTATTTATTTTTTTGTTAACAGCAGTATTTTGAGTGTTCTTTCCGTTATATAGACTGTTGTTCGTCAAAGCGTATTTTAGAGGCATTGAACTCTTTAAAAAATGATATGCGTTGTTAAAGATTAAAAAATAATACTCTCTGACGATAACAGTTAATGAAGGATTTATCATTTTTTTTTTTCACAGGAGTACTCAACTGTTTGGCCTGCCAAAACATATATTGAAAAGTGCTTTGTAATCGATGTGTTTACACGATCTACCTTTCTTGGCTGTGTAGAACTTGCATCGGAATTAGATATACAGTATTTATTCAAAATAAAATGTTCTAAAATCTATCTGTTTACAAGACGAAACAATAAAAATGCTTTGTACTTCTCATCTATGCTGAGATAAATGCATGCGTCATGTATCAGAAATCACGTACTTTTTGTATTGCAAACTGATTTATAATTCAAAGAAAAAGCTATATGCAAAAATTAATGGATAGAAAATATGCAAAAGCAGAATTCTTTTTCACGCGGCATTTCAAAAGGTAGAATTCAGTAAACATTTCTTTCTATTCCCTGTCGCGCAATGTGCAGACACTTTCTCAAGCATTTATGCATAATTTGTCTAAAACTAAAAAAGAAAAAAATGCATAACACATCAGACAGGAAAATGCATTTCTATATTTCGATGTTCATTTATTTATTTATATTTTTGCAAGAATCATATTTTATTGCACGTTATGTTTATAACACGCTCTGTGTTTATGGGAACATCTTAAGTTCATAACTGAAATAGCAGCAAATCTTCATGCAAAGCAGAGTTTTAAAATCGTTGTGTAAATAAACGAAAAAAAAGTAAAATACAAATTCTCTCAAAACGTAGAATTTTATGGAAATATTTTTAGTACAAAATGTGTGTGTGAATCATGCTATGCATACTACATGCTACATAACTACTACATGCTATCATGCTACATAAATTAAATTTCTGCCATATTTTTTTAAAGTTAGTATTATGTTATTCATCTTGCTTCAAAATGGCGAAAGAAATGTTTAAAGGAATGAATGCCTTTAATAATAATGTTATTTTTTTGTAAGTAGAGTGTTTTAGCATGTAGTACAATATTGTAGCATATAACCACTGCACTACTTTTAGTTTTAATTAAATTACGTTTCTGTTTGTTTTTTATATGAGACAAGCTTGTTTTCGAATTTGATTTAATAATTTAATTAATTCAATCAATATAGCTTTAAATTCATTACACAAAGCTCATTCTGAGAATGCGCCATTTGGTATTAACTGACAAAAATGTGAGTTAAAGCTAGTAAATTGCTAAAATTATTTAAAATATAGAAGTTATGTACTGATACACACATACATACACATAATCACGCTTTCTAAATAATTTTAAGCTACATTTGTTGCTCATGAGATTCTACCAACCTGTTAGACATTATGACTTTATTTCAGGTTAGAGGGACCCGATAGTAATTTAGTGTTTTTCGTATATCAATATTTCTCTTGGCTGAGAATACTGCAGCGAGGAATTTCGTCATGTATAGAGGGGCGTGAGTCGAAACGTTCATTTCATTTATCCCTATCTCTCAAAAAAAGAAACAAAAAATCATAAAATCTTTCTCTGTAAAATTTAACCTATATGAATAAAAACTTGCCTTCCGAAGGGGATGAGGGCCAACCTCACTTTTTCTTGAAAAAAGAAAAGTTATCCATCAAACTTTTGCTTTTAAACGTAATAAATATTAATTATTGTTTAAACATAACTTATTTGTAACTAAAACCTCTCACAAACTGATTATGGATGCAAACGTTTGATTATGGAATTCTCATTGTACAAAAAATACAAACGGGAGGTAGTGCTTTGATGTGAAATAGTTTTCATTAACTAGTGTTATACTATTCTTAAAATATGAGAAAGGGGATTTAATGACTTGTAAATCTGAAATTTATAAGACAAAATTAGTTTTCAGATTTTAAATCTGAAAAGTCTGGAGTAACTCCACTCAACTTTCCAAACATTTGACATTTACCAACCAAAAGTAGAAATAAATTCCATTAATCTTAATCGGATCTAGGGTTCAGGCACTAGTGCACTTAAAATGGTTTTATTGAAGAGGCCGAAATGTATTAGAACACTTTTTTGTATCTTGTAAAAAACTGTGGGGCGTATACTCGCTAAAATTTCTGCAGTGTGTAAGACAGTGACCTAAATTGATGTCAATCGAATGCGCCATTTAGACAATAGCTGATTTGAAATATTTTGCGTCCTTAAGACGTAACCCAGCAAACACAGCCCTATCGGATAAGTTTTGGGCCGACACTGGCATGCCGGCGCAGAATGTGCCGGGGCGACATCGCTCACGCGGTACCAAAAACGACAAAATTGCGTCCGCCTGGGCGTGTGTCGGGCCGAAAGGATGGGGTGGTTCTGGTTCGGTGTCGGCAAAAATGATAACGCCGTCGGCCCAGCCCTGTGCCACTTTTGAACCAAAACCATTACGTTTTTGGTGTGGTATCGGCAACGACAAAATATCGAAAACCGGCCAGCACCTTATTGATTCCCAAAATACCCTAATTAGCTCCGTAGTTAGTTCTCTAAAGTATTAAACAACAAATTAAAGTAATAATAATTATAATTAGATAAATGACTTTACACCACTAGGACTAAATTTATTAAAAATACCTAATTAGCAAATTATTTTGTTTTTAAGAAAATATTTGATGAATTTAAGAAGGAAAGCTCTTTTTAAAATTAACCGTATTATTTTTTATGCATCAACCAATGGTTTACTTTTTTTAATCGTGCTATTATATGTTTATCAGACCATATACATTTTTTTAAACAAAATATTAGGCTCAACTAGACAATGTTCCTTTTTCTCTTCCAAAAATTTTTTAGAATCTAAGAAAATTTATAATTTTCTAGAACCAAAGATTATAAATAAACATTCATGCAATGCTAAAAAAAGATAGAAAAAAAATATTAAAGTTATACAACATGCTTTTTTAAAAAATTTTTAATTTATTTTTTTGTTAAGTTATGTCATAATACAAAATAAAGTTGACTTTTGATTTTATATATTATTTTAAAGAAGAATGTAAACAACATACGTTTAAAGAAATTAAAACATTGGCTGATTCTACAAATAAACGGTTAATTTCATAAAAACCTTTTCTCTTCAAAATAATTAAACATTTTCATATACAAACAAATTATTTTGTTTATACTTAATAACTAAGTATTTTTGGCAAAACTAAGTATTTTTTGAATTTTAACTAAGTATTTTTGGCAAAATTAGCCCCAGTGATGTAAAGTAATTTATATAATAATAATTATTATTTTTAATAGGTTGATTAGTGCTAAACTATATATGAAACTAATAAGTATTGATAAAACCATGTTTATTATTAGAAGATACTTACTTTAAGTAAATATTTTATATATTACTGAATTTTCATAGGATTATCCTTTAGTAAAAGAAAGGAACATTCTATAACAGAATAAAATTATTTTTTTCTGTTGTTTTGAGTAATATGAAATTAAGTACTCAAGTAAATAGACACATTTTTCAATGCAGTATGTAAGTTATTTATTAAAAATACCGTCCTGCTTGTTTATTAATAGTTTCCAAGTTTGCTTATTTGAATTATAAATTTCATTTTCACATTATTTAGAAATAATTAGCAGTTTTGAACTACATCTTATTTTAGTAGTCCCTGAGATAACATAAAAAAAAATCTAGCTAAGAAAAAATACAAATTCTTAATATATACTTAAAAATCAACTTACTCCTTTTTAACTGTCGTGAGAACTTAGCAAAATGAAAACCAAAAAGCACTAACCACATTTAGACAACTTTAAAATTTTTGTCTAGTTGAGGTTAATACCAGTTAGTCTTTAGAAAAAAATCACAGTATATCCAGAGAAAACTACAGCAAAGTCCGATCTAACTGACGTAAGAACTTAGCCTATTTAAAACTAAAAAGCACTAACCACATTCAGACTATTATAAAATTTTTGTCTAGCTGCAGTCAGTGCCATTTAGTCTAGGGAAAAAAAATCGCAATTTATCCAGAGAAAAATGCACCAAACTCCCTTCATTGCTCTGAAAAAACTCAAAATCTACGTTACTGAAAAGTTTACGTTGCGAGATGATTTCTGTTACAGCCTTGGAATGGAAATGGACAGGCAAACGAAAAAAAAAAAAAAAAAACCAACTTCCGCTCTTCGATTGACCGTGGTGAATAGGGACCCAAAGAAAGGGAAAGGTCCATTTCGTCTTCCTGCGTAATACTGTGGTTCCTACAAGGGGTGGAAAGCCCCTAGGAATGCACTCGTCCCCCCTCACCCCCCCCCCACTGCGCCTGTGCTACATGATGTGTACGCGGACACGGGGTAATTAGAAAAGAAAGTCCGAGAGATTTTAGCTTTTAAATTATTCACTTTAAATTAGATCGCGTGGAAAAATAACAAAACAAATTAGTGTTATTCTATTGCAAAATAGTTTATACTTGTATATCTGCAATGAATTAATCAATTAATTTTTAGAAAGATAAAGTACTATAATCAGCAAAAAATGGTTACTTTTATTCATTTTTAAGGAGATAAGAGCATTAAATTTTATTTAATTTGTAACAGCATTTTACAATGTTGTAGCAAAACATGATTTTGGCGTAATTTTTACTATTATTTTATTTGAACAGAAACATGACAAACATGTTGTTCAAATAACTGCTATTAAATTAATTATTCATAGTTATAATTTTAAAATGAAACTATTATTATTATTTTTTCAATTTATAATTATTCAGTATTATCAGTGAATTAAAACTTTTATTTATGTATTTAATTTTATTATTATTATTATTTTTAACAACAGCAGCTAATGTATTATAAAAAAAATTCCTTAACTATAAATTATACTGATATTTTTTATTTTTATGTAAATACTAATGAAAAGGTATTTTTTCTACTATTTTAATCCAATTTAATTTCAGAAAGTTTTGTTGTTTTGCGTTTTTTGTAAGGCAAAAACACAGGAGTTAATCCTTAGGGCGTCGGTGCTCTGAGCGGAAGAAGGCTTCTAGCGTTTGTTCCAATATATAAAACAATTAATAAGCCATAAAATTGGGGTTGAACAGTAATTATAATAATTATTTGTTCCCTAATTTTATAAAAATCAACCATATTTCCTTCATTTTATAAATATTATATAATGTTTTGAATTTATATAAAATTTATATAATATCCCCAATTTTTGTTCCAGAATTGGAGATACAACGTTGATTTGTCCTCAATTCTATGTTCAAAAATCTGGTTAATTTATATAACCCATATTCACATTACATCTGGAGAAAATCACCCAACATCCAAACTGTAAATGGACAGATGCGCGGGAGACCTGAACCCTGGACCTTCACACTTCAACTAGCGGCGGATCCAGAAAAAGAATTCTGGAGGGGGCACAAGACAATTTTTGTCACATTTTCTCATAGAATGACTTGAATTTACAAAACAAGTCAATGCTCTATAGTGTAAACTTCATTCGTCTGGGGTGGGGGGATGGGGCTCTGGATCCGCGAATGGCTTCAACCATATTCGGTGTCTTATCCACTCGGCCATGGTGGGCTCCTTTTGTGAACTTTCAAAATGCAGCGTTTAATGTTCTGCATTGTATATATTTTATTTTTAATTAATTAATTAATTAATATTATTATTATTTTTTAATTGGAAGTACTTAACAACTATCACTTTATATAAAATGAAATTTATAGTCATATAATTATTTCAGAGTTGCCCCAATTGAGGAAACTGCCCCAGAAACTGCCCCAATTGAGGGGTGGGGGTGGGCGCTTAGAAACCCCTTCAGTACTAAGTCATAAAAAACTGGTTAACTTGTCTAACGCATATTCACAATACACCTGGAGAAAATCACCAACATCTAAACTGTAGATTGACAGATGCGCGGTAGACCAGAACCCTGGACAGGACCTCAGGTAAATTAATCAGATAGAATGATTCCCCCCCCCCTCCCCTCCTTTTTCGCATGTGAAGGAGGCACTTGAATCCTACGGGCTCAAAACATTGTAAGTAGTAAGTATTGAAATCATAAATTAAAAAGAATTATTATAACAATATATATGTGCTGCTTGTGCTGGCTTTATACCGTTCAGTTTAGAAATTACACTTCTGGACCGATATCGGTTTTGACGTTTGGTGCAGTACATCGCCAAAATCACATGTTAACGCTAAAAGGCTAGCCGCTATCGGACCGTTGCATGCCCGAAATCAACTTTTATTTGCCTACGCCAAATCGTTTTGCCAGCACAGAACCGACACCGTCCCAATTACCATTATGCCAATGCCGACATCGAAACGGTACTGCCGATGACGGCCCATCCCCAACCCGATACGGCTGTGTTTGCTGGGAATATATAAGAATTACTTTTTGAAATCCTGTAAACGAACCGTCCGTTCTACGCACACTAAAATCTATGCAGGTCATGGCACCGTGACTTATAATGGCAAGACATACCCAATTTGAGCTCAATCGAATGCACCCTACAGGCACTAGCACACTTTCAGGAGTTTCCGACGATGAGCCATAATGTAAAAGTACACTTATTTGTTGCCCTTTCAAAAAGCTATAAGTCCTATACACAGCAAAGTCTATACATGTTGTGTGACGGTGACCTATAATATACATAACCAATATGAATTTCTTAGAATGCACCATTTAAACACTAGCACATTTTAATTGATTTGCGTCCATAGGCCGTAATGTATAGGAATTACTTTTTGCAATTCCATGAATAAGTTATCAACTCTAAACACAGCGAAATCTATGCAGATCATGTGAAATTGACCTTACATATTTATATATATATATGTGTCTAATTTGTGCTTAATCGAATGCGCCGTTTAGACGCTAGCGTACTTTCAAGAATTTCTATCCATTGCCCAAAATGTAAAAGAAATTTTTCTCGAAGCCCTGTAAAAATCATATGAGTCCTATACATAACAAAATGAATACCAGTCTTGTAATGGGGTTCTATAGCATTTATACCAAATTTGAGCTCAATTGAGAATGCACCGTTCAAACGATAGCACACTTTCGAAAATTTCCGTCTATAGGTCATAATGTAAAAGAAATCTTTTTCGTAAACCTTGTAACAGAACTAAAAGTCCTACACATACCGAAATCAAAATCCGTCTTCGTTTTATTATAACATATATACCAAATGTGAACTAAATCGAATGAACCGTTTAGAAGTTATACATGTAAATAATATGCAAAACATGTAAATAAGCTAAAATCTCAAAATCGAACTTTTTTCAAGATTACAATACTTTCCTTACATGGTACATGTTCAGAAAGTAAGTTTAAATAATATGGCCAAAATGAAAAAAAAACTACAACTCTTTTGTGATAAAATATTATGTATGTCAACGGAATTGCATTAGGTCAATGAATGTGTATATTGATGCCAGTGTGTTGTTTTAGATAAATTTAAAATCCAAGATAACTAACAAAGATTTATCTTTTTAAAATGTATAAAAATACCTTAGAATGTCAATAAGAACTCTAGTATGATTTAAAATAAAATGTCTTATTCCTCTTTCGTTTGGCACTTACTTTATGCTATGCCAATTAACATAAACAAAAAAAAAATTGTTTAAACGTTATACCCATTCAAAAAGGAAAATGTCTTAGTGATACTTAATCGTTCGTGAATGTAAAAATAGGAAATTATCGGAACGAAAAATATTTCTAAAGGAGAAAAATAATACGCATTTTAAAAACAATAGTTTAGTTTAAACATCACATCTCTGTAAGATTAAATTCGATTTATTTGTTAGTCTACCGAAGCTTAATTTTGATTTGCAAATTCTTAAATGGTGGTCATGAACTTGTTAGTCGATTATTAGCCCTCCTAGATGATTAAGTACTCGTTTTTGAGAGCTTTTGAGAAAAGTTCTTAAATAAAACAGCAGTTCTCTCCTGTTTTGAAAAAGATTTTTGAGTCTTTAATTACAGGATTCCCTTTGAAACGATGAAGGTTTTGAATAATTGCTCTTCTGAAAAGAGTAATTTTAATACAAAGTGGTTCATTGAAAAGACAGTTCTGCATTGCTTAAACACTTGACAATTCCCTCATTGTGTCATATGATAACGGAACAATAGAATTAATAATCTTCATAATAATTACTGTTGGCGTAAAATAATAGCGAATAATTTGTGTGAAAGTTTGAATATAAATATTTCATGTAATACGCCATAAAAAAAAGACTGAACGGAAGAATGTAGTAAATAAAGCTTTATTATTGGTAATATTCCTTTATGAATGATAGCAGAAGAGTGATATAGATGTTTTTGTTTAAGAAATATGAGAATTTTCTTGATATTTTTGACGTTAAAAGTGCATGCATGAATTGCAAGTTTCAAAAGGACTTCGGGTTGTTTTAATGTATAGTTTGTAGGTTATAAACACATAAATCAGAATAAATGCTGCACATTTGAGAATCGCATTAATTTAAATAAAAGAAGAAAAGAGTATTCCATTTTATTGTAGATGTGTATATAGTTTTAACTATACATTTAAAGTGAAAACAATAGTTTTCTGTAAAGTAGAAAAGGATAAAAATATTGCACTATATGACAAGATTATTAATGCAGATTTTCTTTTTGAATATATTATTCACAGGCAATTAGTGCTCAAGAGTTATACTGCCTGTTTTGTGATGCTTCTTGTGTTACAGGATACTTTCGTTTGTACGAGTACATTTCTTTCTAAGCTTTCTAAATATGTACTTCAGTAATTGTATTCGCATATTGGTTATACAAAGAATATGCGGATTTTTTTTATTCTAAGTAAAATCCATTTTTAAGTGTTTTAGGAACCAACAACATTTTGAAGAAGTGAACATGATTCAGAACTTTAAACCCCCATACCTCAAAAAAGCTAAAAGCAGAATGCAGGTTTCACAAAATGTTATTAATTTTCAGAAACATTATGATCTAAATATTTCTTAAACGATACCACGTTTTCATGCAGAAAAAAAGTCAGATTTCTTTTAATTAAAAGTAAACCAAATTTTATATATTCAAAATCCAAAAGTTTTAATTTCTCCAGAAACTTCAATTAAATAGCGTGATTTATATTAATTCAAAAAGTACTAAGGGGTTTCCTATAAATGTCATTCTAATAAGCGGGATGTTCCATTATTCGGGACCATATTGACTAGTTTTTACGGTATGGTACATTGAAAATTTCTTACAAAATTCAAAAGTTTTAATTTCTCCAAAAACTAAAGTTAAAAAGCGTGATTTATATTAATTCCAAAAGTACTAAGGTTTTTTTTTAAATGTCATATTTAATTGCGGAGAGTAAAGTTTTGTTGCTTAGGCTGACCGGCAAAATCCATTAAGTTGTGCAAAATTTGGATTCTTTTGAACATTATTAGCACAAAACTGAACAATTTCAGTTTTACAATGGCCAGGATGAGCATTACACATTCTCCATTTGCATATTCACTTCAAATTGAAAAATGAATTTTAAAAATGTACATTTAGTAAAAAAAATGTGCTTGGATCAGCTTATCTGTGATTCGTATAGTTCTAAATCTGCACGGTTTTGAACTGTCATTGCATTAATTTTTATATGAAGATGCCTTCAAATTAAGAAAAGCAGAATTATATTTCATTCAAAACAAAATATGTATTTTCATTACCTATTTTAATCTCATTTGCAATACTTTAGTATATTATTTGAGCTGTACGATGATTATTCTACTGGAAAATCGACTGAATGATATGAGGAAAAGGATAAAAATAGAAATTCAAGTATTAGGATATTTTATAAAAAGTTTGAACTTACTGAATAAATATACGTTTTAGTTGTACAAAAGGTTGAGGAAACAATGAAAACCTAAATATTATCAGATAATAGAATATAATTTCCAGCTTGTTACACACAAAATAATGATAATAGAAATAATGACTAGCAGTATTGATCCTAAATTTAACACATCGTATAATGTATAAAAGAGAAATAGTCGAAAGAGTACTTTTTAAAAATTTGTTAGCACTAACTCACCACTAATTTACACTGACTACAAATTATTATCAAAGTAACAAAATACGGACTTTTAAAACATGCTGAAAGTTATAGCATAGATACGTATAGCAAAAAAAAAATAGATTTTGATTTTTGAAAGTAAGAAAAATGTGTTCTTAACAAACATTACTTTCAGGGAAAAAAATTGATCTTTCAGTTCTCTGTCACATCCCATCGTAGACACTCCATTGTTAAATTCATCTACCTTCTTTTTTCGACAGCTGTTTGCTGACCGCACAATTTAAAATGTTTGATTGCTTGTTTATAGCCTAGATTGAAATATATTACACAAGTTAGAATTTCGCATCCAAATAGAGACTAAACATTCTAGTGGTCTTTCATTGAAGGTTATTGAAAATATGGGTTCGATTTTATTATTCGTTACTCTTCATGTACAATTATTTGTATTCGCATAATTACGGCCAAAATTTTAGCTTTGAAAAATTCACTGTGCTATTTAAAAAAGAAAGAAAAACCCTATCAATAATATAGATAATAAAGAAGTTTTTCTTGCCAGTGTATTATTTTTACCTATACGACTAATTAATTAAGAATTTTAAATTAGTTTTACTAAATTATATTTTCCTAACACAATTCTTTGAGGGTAAATTCAAAATGTAATTTTAAGGTATCCTGTGCTGTAAAATTTTGTACGGATTTCGTCAAGAGATACTTAGTAGTAGTATTCCTGGAGAGATAATATCAAGTATAATTATTTTATTGCACATGAAATAGAGTGGACATTAAAATGCAGTTCAAACAATTACTGCTCATAGACCATAATCTAATGAAACATTTTTTTTTATATGATACTAGCTGAAGTACCCGTTCTTCGCACGGGAATGAATGGACTTTTTGATATTACGATTTGTGGTGATTACTATTTATTGTAATAAAGAGATATAGCAAAATGGATATCGCTTTATATTGTGTTCAATAACCATGCATACCGAATTTCAAGGCAATCGTTTGTACGGTGCAGAAGCTCATGCGGCGTAGCGCAATCTAGTGGCGAGTTTTAGCAAAACGGATACGGCGGAAATATTCTTCGCATTCAGATATCGATGAATACGAAATTTCAGGACGATCGGCTGGACAGCCCTGAAGTTCATGTGTTGACGCGACATCTAGTGGCAAATTATATAGAAAAATGGATAGCGCCAAACTCTTCCCCGTGTTCAAATATCTATGTATACCTATTTTCATAGCAATCAGTTGCACAGTTAAGAAGTGATGCACTGCAGCGCGATCTAGTGGTTAATTAAAGTAATGATTTGCTACAGTGCCGTCAAGTGGCGAGTTATAGCAAAATGGATAACGCCAAAATATTCTCATTGTTCAAATAGCTATGTATACTGATTTTTATAGCGACCGTTTGAATGGTCAAGAATTTGGCCTGCTGCAGCGTCATCTAGTGGCGAGTTAAAATAATAATGCATTGCAGTGCCATCTAGTGGTGAGTAACATCAAAAGGAACACAGTTAGAATATATTCTTCGTGCTGAAATGTGTAAGTATAAGAAATTTTATGCCGGTCGGTCGAACGGTATAGAAGTTGATGCGTTGCAGCGCCATTTAGCGGCAAGTTACAGCAAAATGGATAGTGAAAAATATTCTCCGTGTTCTAATATCCGCGTGTACCAAATTTCATAAATTGGTTGGATGATATTCGCATAGTAAACGGCTAAACGGAATAGAATTCGACGTTCTGCTGCGCCACCTAGTGGCAAGTTAGAGGAAAACGGATAGCATAAAAAGCTTCTCAATGATAAAAGACTTAGGTGAACCAAATTTCATGGTGCAACGGTGCTTGAGTTTTTCAACCTCATACAAACATACCAACATTCATTTTTATATAACCAGTCTCATTATATATCCCAGTCTCAAATAAAATCCAGTTTCAAATCTAAGCCTCGCCAAAGTGCCAACATACGCCATTTTGCAAGAGTTTTTTCAGGAAATCATTCGAAGCATTGACTTAGCAGCAATCAATATGGGAAATGGTTCGGCCGCCAAAAAGTAAAGTAAGCATTTATTTGAAAAATGGAATCCCTTAATACAGCCGAATTTTTTTAAATTATCAACTATAACGTGTTTTATTCATCGTTACTCCGATGTACTAAATGAGAAGATTTCAATTTTCTGAAATTTGGCGGAATTCCCCCAACTTAAATCAATGTACTCAATCGGCGAGAATTCTGAAGATAGATCGCTTGAAATCCCTTAATAACTGCATTATTTCTTCACGGATCATTAAAATTTAACGCTGTATTCTAATAAAACCTTTGCACTTGTTTTCAAAAATCTATTTTCTTAAGCTTTCAATAAATTGCGCCAAGCCGAAAACTGTGCAAACCGCTAGAATTCACTTTCTCAAAATCGGCATTTGTGCCATTTTATTTTTTCGCCTAACTAAAAAAATTTACCTATTAGCCTCGGAAATCTTCAATTCTTATTGTTTTGCGTATAAAACATTTCATTCCTACTCCGATTTCCCATGTACACGATATTATAATAAAAAGTTAATAATCTTACAAATATAAACTAACAAAAAAAAAATCATTATTATTCTTTTAGTTTTACTTTGAGAATTTAAAACATCTTATTCGGCAAAATCGCCACACATGGCAACCACGATCCTTTTTTCACACTTTTTTCACTACAGGGGTTACAATTACGGAAAGCTTTTTGCGTGGAGAACATAAAAAATCTCTGAAATTCCGGGAACGGGTGGACTATGATTTATTCTATATTATTTTACATATCTGTGCAAAATTTCAGGCTGATATGTCCATTTTTGTGGATTTGTATACAACTCAAATCCACAAACAATCAAACTAACTAACAAACAAACAAACAAACAAACATAATTTCATTTTTATTTATAAGATATTATGACTCATATAAGATAAATAAAAGCATCATAAGATTTGAATTGCAAATAATAATTTATTTATTTATTTTTTTTTTTTTGGGGGGGGGAGGGGGGGGGAAATGGAGTGATTATTGCATATTCGAGAAGTCAAAGTTCAGATATAACAACAGGATGACAAATATTAAACCGGAATATTATTTATTATTTAAATTAATTTGTGATACATAGATAATTAAATTACTCAAATCTTATGTATACAAATTAAAATTTTAGAAATGTCATGTTATTTTTATTATAGGTATTTTACACGATTACGCACGATTTTTCAAAATGTCTGGTAGAGTTAAAATTTAAATATGTTCATACGTGTATTGTTACTTTCTTTTGATTTATAAAATTCTGTTAGTTCATGAATATCATTACAGTAACTTTGTGTTAAAAATATGTAATATACATTTTTTTATATAAACAAAATATTTTGCGTTTTTGGAATAAAAATAACAGCTAAATTATTTTGAGTAGATTACTCATTTTGTTCATGTAATATTTTTTCCCTTTCTGAATATTTGCTCTTTCATCCATCACGGATGCTTACGCAAGATTTACTAGAACGATATCCGCTCTTATATTAAAGGAGGAATGTTTGTGTGTGTGTGGGTGTGTATGTCCTAGCGATCTCGAAAACTGCTCTAAGGATACTTTTTTAATTTCGTACCTGGGGTTTTTTTCGCCCCTGAAACGATTGAGCTAAGTCACGTGATTGAAAAAACTCTAAAACGCTCAAAATTTAAAATTTAAAATTTTTGGACGGTAGCGCAATCTATTGAGCGTTTGAAAAACACACTTGATGCAATCTTCCTAAAAGGGACGCTCAAATAAGTTTGGGGCGGATTAAAAAATACACGTCTTCAATATATAATAGTAAAAATTAATTTCGCAAAGAAAAAAAATAAATGGAACTTGATATCCAGTACACAGACAAATAAATATTTTAGTAACTAGATATATTATACCTTTCAGCTACATAAGTTTGTTTAGAATTAAAAAGTTATTTTTATTTCAAAATATCGTCCTGGCAAAAAGCGAAAGAAAAAGAGAAAAGAATCTTCGTTGCCATCCCCGCAAGCACCTTGATGGAATATACGTAAATAATTTAATTATTCTTAATTCATAGTTATTAATACAAAACTATTCGTAAATCTTATGTGACAAATTGCGTGAATTTATTACTTCATCCTTTTGTAACTAACGTAAAGCTAAATGTATTTTTGCGTACATACTAAAACAATAAAGATTTTTCATGTATTTTATTGATCCATATGATGCGAATTTAAAAAGTGCATAAAAGTTTCAGCTTAGCCGAATGATTTAAATGAAAATGACACCCTTTTCAGTCATTCACAGAAAGAAAAAAGATCCTGTGACGTAACATGAAAATTCCATTTTTTTTTTTTTTTAATAACGGCACTAGGTTGAATTTTACTTTAACTGCCTTATTCCGCCAAGTTGACGATAAATATTTAAATGTAGTTACCCTGACGATTTTTTTTTTTTTAAAGGGACAGCCGTTTATAATGAAACGATCTTACGAACGATCTAACGAAACTACGATGAAAAAATTTATAATGATACAATCGATTCCTAAATTGGGCTCGCAGCCGATATTCAAATTAATTTTGCAGGTGATCAGCCATCAGTTTAGTTTTCATTCATTGCAGTTGATGATTTCAACTCATTTATCAACGTATGGACAACCTTTGAAAAGTTGCGGGCAGAACTTTACGATAGTAGCGAACTCCTGGGCCTGAATTCAGGATGCTAGCGAAATCGCGGGCCGTTTAATTCGGATTTATATGGAAGTTTGAATGTTTTATATAGGTTTTATACAGGGTTTTGACTTGTTCTGTGGGCTGGTCCAAAAGCCATGGCGGGCCCCATCCGGCCGCAGGCTGGAAGTTGCCCATATGTGGAAGCAGTAAATTGGGAGGATGAAATCTGGTTACTAAGATTTTTTCTAATAAATTTTCAATTCTTATTTAGACGTGGATTAGACTGTGTTGTTTTGTGTTGTGTACTATCATTAAACTAAAGGATAAAGCCCTTTGTGGAGACAATTACAGCGGGCGATAGAATGTCTACACTCAGAATATTTAATATTTACCCACTTAAAATCAAATAACTTCATATTCAATTTTTATTATACATCGAAATTCGAATTGTATAATCTGCAGAAACATTTCCTATTCGAAGCATTTCGTTTGGAATCGACATCCTCTCCTATATCCATCCTTAATGCATAGAAAGCCATTTTATTTTTGAAAAAAAGTTAAACTGAGTAGTAATTTAGAAAAGCTATCTTAAGCGAATAGGAATCGTAATTTTTCCTCCAAAGCCAATGTAACGTTTTCCTCCAAAGCCAATGTAACTTCAATGTAACGTCAATGTCACTTGCAATAGATTATTCTGACACTCAAATGATTAGCTTTTTTTATTCTCTTAAATGAAATAGAGCTAAAAAAAAAACACTTAAAAATCAGGGAACGGGTGGATTATTAGATTTTTCCTTCTTTTTTCTTTTTTCTTTTTTTTCTTCTTTCTTCTTTTTCTTTCTTTTTTTTACATTAAGATAGTTTTCCGGCTGATCGCACCAACGAACCGTGTAAATTTTAAGTTATTAGACAATACATTTTTAATTTGTTTGGATTAATGATGGTAAGTTTTATTTTGAGTGGTCGAACTGGAATTGTGACAGAGTCAGGGATCAGCGTAACTATATAGGAGCAAAGTATTTTTGATTTATTCGAGGTTAGAAGTCCATCCGTTTGTTCTATTATTGTCAACGATTAAGTAGTTGTTAGGGTTATTATAAAAGAATATTTTTGATCTATTCTGTTTTTGATTTCATGATTTCGAAGTGTCCTTTTGTACTAATAATTTAAATTGCGTTACACATTTTATCTTCTTAAGCGTGAGTTTATAAAATGAAATTATGTTTAAAGCATATTTGTTTAAGATTATACTTTTATGGCATCTATATTTATGTACTAGCTGAAGTACCCGTTCTTCGCACGGGAATGAATGGACTTTTTGATATTAATATTTGTTGTAATTACTATTTATTGTAATAAAGAGATATAGCAAAATGGATATCGCGTTATATTGTGTTCAATAATCATGCATACTGAATTTCAAGGCAATCGTTTTTACGGTGCAGAAGGCGATGCGGCGTAGCACAATCTAGTGGTGAGTTTTAGCAAAACGGATACGGCAAAAATATTCTTCGCATTCAGATATCGATGTATACGAATTTTCATGACGATCGGCTGAATAGTCTTGAAGTTCATGTGTTGACGCGACATCTAGTGTCAAGTTAAAGGAAAATGGATCGTGCCAAACTCTTCCCCGTGTTCAAATATCTATGTATACCTATTTTCATAGCGATCATTCGCACAGTCAAGAAGTGATACACTGCAGGGCCATCTAGTGGTTAATTAAAGTAATGATTTGCTACAGCGCCGTCATGTGGCGAGTTATAGCAAAATGGAAAACGCCAAAATATTCTCATTGTTCAAATAGCTATGTATACTGATTTTCATAGCCACCGTTTGAATGGTCAAAAATTTGGCCTGCTGCAGCGTCATCTAGTGGTGAGTTAAAATAATAATTCATTGCAGTGTCATCTAGTGGCGAGTAACATCAAAAGTAACGCAGTTAGAATATATTCTTCGTGCTCAAATGTGTAAGTATAAAATATTTTATGCCGTTCGGTCGAACGGTATAGAAGTTGATGCTTTGCAGCGTCATTTAGCGGCAAGTTACAGCAAAATGGATAGTGAAAAATATTCTCCGTGTTCTAATATTCGCGCGTACCAAATTTCATCGAAATTGGTTGGACGATATTCGCATAGCAAACGGCTAAACGGAATAGAATTCGACGTTCTGCTGCGCCACTTAGTGAAAAGTTAGAGGAAAACGGATAGCATAAAAACCTTCTCCATGATAAGATTTATTTGAACCAAATTTCATGGTGATCGGTGAAACGGTGCTGGAGTTTTTCAACCTCCTACACACATACCAACATTCATTTTTATCTATAACCAGTCTTATTATACGTATATACCAGTCTCAAGTAAAATCCAGTTTCAAATCTAAGCCTCGCCAAAGTGCCAGCATACGCCATTTTGCAAGAGTTTTTTCAGGGAATCATTCGAAGCATTGCCTTAGCAGCAATCAAAATGGGAAATGGTTCGACCGCCAGGCATTTATTTGAAAAGTGGAATCCCTTAATACAGCCGCATTTTTTAAATTATCAACTATAACATGTTTTATTCATCGTTACCTCGATGTACTAAATGCGAAGATTTCAATTTTCTGAAATTTGGCGGATTTCCCCCAAGTTAAATCAATGTACTCAATTGGCGAGAATTCTGAAGCTACATCGATTGAAATGCCCTAATAACTGCATTATTTCTGCACGGATAGTTAAAATTTAATGCTGTATTCTAAAAAAACCTATACACTTGTTTTCAAAAATGCTATTCCCTTAAGCTCTCGGTAAATTGCGCCTAAAAGCCTAAAACTATGCAAACCGCTAGAACTCACTCTCTAAAAATCGGCCTAGCAGCCATTTTTTTTTTTCGCCAAACTAAAAAAAATTACATATTAGTCTCGGATATCTTCGATCCTCATTGTTTTGCGTATAAAACATTTCATTCCTGCTCTCATTTCTTATGCGCACACGATATTATAATTAAAAAAATAACCTAACAAAATAAACTAAAAAAATCATTATTATTCTTTTATTTTTACTTTAAGAATTTTAAACATTTTATGCGGCAAAATCGCCACACATGGCAACCAAGATGCTTTTTTTACACACTTTTTTCACTACAGGGGTTAATATGACGTAAAGCTTTCTGCGTGGAGAACATAAAAAATCTCTTAAATTCCGGGAACGGAAATAAAGTGGAGTTTCAAAGTTTTAAAGTGGACTATCATTTATTCTATATTATTTTACATATCTGTGTAAAATTTCAGGCTGACAGGTCCATTTTTGTGGAATTGTATACTACCCAAATCAACAAATTGACAAACAGAATTTCATTTTTATTTATAAGATAACCTACGCTTGTTTTTAAAAATACCCTCTCATTAAATTGCGCCAAGCGCTAGAATCATACAAAATCAAACACACTTTCAGATTTTTAAATACGCACTAAAGTGCTATATATAAAAAGAGTTATAATCCATGGGTCTTCCCTATTTTCGTTCCTTCTTTCATTAAGTTGGAAAGTGTATCATTATTCATGAGTGTGATTAAACAAAATTAAAATTGATATTTCTAACATCCGTTTTTCTGGATGTAATACATTAGATGCAGAAAAGCTGCTCAGAAAAATGCACAATTCCAACTGAATGAAAATTTCAAAAACTTATACGCAGGTGTATTCATAACCCAAATAGCAGACGATTAAATTACGATAAATAGCGCCAAGCGTTAGAATCCTCCTCAAAATCGCGAGAATGCTGAAGATAGATCGCTTGAAATCCCTTAATAACTGCATTATTTTCGCACGGATCATTAAAATTTAACGCTGTATTCTAATAAAACCTTTGCACTTGTTTTCAAAAATCCGTTTCCTTAAGCTCTCAGTAAATTGCGCCTAGCCGGAAACTGTGCAAACCGCTAGAACTCACTTTCTCGGCATTTGAGCCATTTTATTTTTTCGCCAAACTAAAAAATTTTAACATATTAGGTTCGGAAATCTTCAATTCTTATTGTTTTGCGTATAAAACATTTCATTCCTGCTCCGATTTCCCATGCACACGATATTATAATAAAAAAAAAATATTACCTTACGAATATAAACTAACAAAAAGAAATCATTATTATTCTTTTATTTTTACTTTGAGAATTTAAAACATCTTATTCGGCAAAATCGCCACACATGGCAACCACGATCCTTATTTCACACTTTTTTCACTACAGGGGTTACAATTACGGAAAGCTTTTTGCGTGCAGAACATAAAAAATCTCTTAAATTCCGGGAACGGGTGGACTTTCAAAGTTTTAAAGTGGACTATGATTTATTCTATATTATTTTACATATCTGTGCAAAATTTCAGGCTGATAGGTCCATTTTTGTGGATTTGTATACAACTCAAATCCACAAACAAACAAACAAATAAACAAACAAACAAACAAACAAACAAACAAACAGAATTTCATTTTTATTTATAAGATCTATAAGATTGAATTTGCGTTTGTAGAATTTGTTTATGCAAGATGTATTTTCTTTGAATTAGAAAAAAATAAGTTTTTTATGTTTGAATTGAAGCACTATAGAGAAATTTACAATTTCAATAGCAAAGAATTATCATCATAGATGTATTATAAAGACGTAAATGCATGAAAGTGTAGCTCAAAAACGAGCTGTGGAAGCATTTGACCACCGGCAGCAGCACTTGGTCCAAATGTGTGAATGTGCAGTTCAAACACAAGCAGATGAAACAGATGATTAGTATTTGGAAGAAGAACGACATAGAACAGCTAGACGTCGACAAATACTTCGGGTAAACAGTCTAAGTGTCTACAAAGCTGCCACAAATGTGGGTACTTCTTATCATAGTTTAAAATTTTTTAACATGGATTTGGATTGCATTCACCCTGGAGCTTTGCATTTTTCTGAAGAGTAAAAACAAAAATTAACCGAAACCATTTTGGGGACTGTAAGATTGATCTAGGACATTCCGAATTTCCTAATGAATTGGTGTGGTTATTTCTTCGATGTCACCCACATTTCAAAGAATTCGAAATTTGAAAGCATACTTTACAACGGCTTTGTTCACAGTATATGACGAGTGAAACTATTAACGATTTTGGTGTGTACTGCTACGTTGCGAACAGTGTATAACAGACTTGATGATTTTTTTTTATAAACTCATTTATCTGACAGTTCAACCAACTCAAATTCTTGATGCTGAATTTGAACGTCCTCAATATGGACAGATATATTTCTGAAGTAATGAAGACGCTGTTAGTGAATGCATCGCCCAAGATCTTCGCATATACCCTCGCTGATCTGCTACAGAAGGAAAGGAGGCACCTTACGTTAAATTACTTTTTGCTCAACTCTGATGGCACCGACCACCGAATATTTAGCATCCCTCTTCAAAACAAAGTATATGCAATTGTAACATTGAATGCCGACCAAAGCTTACCTGATAATGTATGGGAGATCCGACAGCGATGAAAATCTTTGGCAACCATGAAGATTATTGATACGAGCCAAGGCATTTACGTAATCATTATTTTACACTTAAGTAGACTTTAGATTCTGAGCATGGCTCGGTAACCTGGTACTCTATAAATTAACTTGATTGAAATTTTATATTATATTCCTTACCAGTATATACCATAAATTTAGATACTCTTTGTTAATTCACTTGAGAATACAGTGATTTCTCACTTATGCGCCGGCCCAAGGGACCAACAGAAAAAGCGCATAAGTGAGAGAGACGCATACGTGAAAAAGTCCATTCAAGTCTTAATGCGCAGCATAAATTACAATGAGTATGAATATTGTATTGGCCTGGATATAACGCCCCGAATATAGCGCGATCCAGACATTTTTCATCAAGATAATTAGAAAAATCCTATATTTATATCTCGAATTTTGCTCGAGTCAGGTTTTTAAAAGAAATGATCAGTCAAAAAACATAGCGTTCGGACCAATATGGTAAGAAAATTTCTAAAGATTATATGTTGTTATTTATAATGATTTGTTAATTACTGTAGCTACACAAATAAAACAGGAAGTATAACATACACAATTATTTCCTTTTAAAATAAACCATGATAGATGTTTGTTTTTGTTTTTGCCGATGAATATCAAAAACAGTTTTTTAAACATCATTCATTTGACAACACATTTCCTATCATGTACGATAAAGATTGTTTGTTTGTTAAATCTTTTATTAAAAAGAATATTTTTTACATTTATATTTTAGGAAGAATAATAAAATTTTTGTTTTTCGGTAAAAAAAAAATATAGCCGCATAAGTGAAATATTTATTTCAGAGCTATGCATAAACTAATGATAATATCATTATTTTCCTATATAAGGATCCGGTACCACTGAAAACCGTCGTATAAAGACATATGGAAGAGGTGGTGTACAAGTGGGATTTCACTGAAATTAGTACTTTTTAATATAATAACAAAAACATTTGATTTATAAAAATGTGATTATAAAGCTTAAGAATGCAATTATACTCGATACACACACACACACACACACACACACACACACACATATATATATATATATATATCTGCTTTAAAACATAAAAATAAAAAAATAAAAATTACATGTCTATTGCCATAATTTTATAAAAATAATTTTTAATAATAATTATACATTCCATTACAAAATATTACTTATCATAATATGACATGTGACGTTTCAGAAAGAAACATTCTATTCTTGACATTATTTTTCTTTTTCCATTCGCTCTTTTTATTCAATATCAATTTACTTGTCATAAGAATAAAAAATACAAAAGAGGTTCGCCAGCAAAAATGTAAGAAATCACTTTTGGAAGACATCTTTATTTTATTAAAATATATTGAAATTTTTCCAAAAATACCCACAGATCGTCTGCACGAATTCATCTTACATGTTCTTTTCCTTCTTCTTTTCCAAAAACTCTCTTTTTCTTTAATTCTTTATGCTACACTTCAGACTTTAACAGTACTTTTATTTTTGGTTTGCTTAATGTTGGTACATTTTTCATTCATGCGATATAAAAATGCTTTTCCTTTATCTACAAACAATAAATCTGCGTTGTCTTGTATAAGACATATAAAAATATTCTCACTTGTTTTTACTTACTTTCTGAGCTATTCATACTACTTACTTATTCAGTCATCTTTGTTATTAAACAGCTGAGAAAACTTTTGGCATAATCTATAAAGAATTAATTTATATAACATTATTGTTAACATTTATAACTTAATATTAAATACAGCTGTGAAAATTTTTATTTTTAATAGATGTTATTTATAAAATGTTCTCCGATAGCTTTTAAACATACATTCGGTTTTAAGAATTTTAAGTTCATATAACAGAAATATATTATACAGGGTGTTCCAAAAAGGTGGTGACAAGCTTTTATAGTTAATCCATTAGCGATAAATGAGCAATGTAAATTTAAAAAAAAGTTTGAAATAAGGTAGAGAAAAGGACTGCGTTAAGAAAATCTTTCTTCGTTAATTTTCGAAAAAAGTTGTTTTTTTTAAATTTGTATACAACCCCCGCAAAAAAATTCTCAATCAGTAAAATGTGTCTCATGCACTAATGATGTGGTACACAATATTTGAAAGTTATATTTTAGAAAATTTTGGAGATGAGTAAATACTCAGTGTTTTTTTTAAACTGACGCTACTGAGACACCTACTCCGTAGCTTGAACTTTCAGCTGCAAAGCCACCAAATTTTGTGCGGGGGGGGGGGGCGCTGTTTACGACATGGGAAAAAGGAATGCCCGAAAAAAAAAAATAGTTCCAAATGTTGCCGGTAGGGGAGAATGTTGAGCTCTACACTTTAAGACAGCTAAAATTTAGCATAAAACACAGGGGAAAAATGAAAAATGCAAAATCCCGATTACGTACTCGACACCAGCGCCAGTATTTTGAGTTATAAAAGAAAAGCGGCGCATTGAAAATCATCAGAAATGATTTTCAATTCTGCACCTATGATCTATATAAAGGATTAAAGCGCATTACCAGCTTTTAAGGAGACCTTGCATAACATTTATTAACATTTTAGCGTTTAGTTAAATCAATTTTGAAAATATTGTTTACATTTGGAAGTAGTAACCCCATACCAAATTTTAAATGCTTAAAAACTTGCGGATAATTTCAACTCAAACAAATAAATTTATTAAAATACTATGCGCTTTCCTTAGAAATTTGTATTGTAAATTGCTACTACAGTAACTGAAGTATAGATGCATTGAAAGATACAAAAAGTAATAAAACTCTGTAAAACGAAAGTTGTAAAATTCTGCACCGAAATTTAAAAATCTTGCAAGACAGAAAGAAATGAAATGGCTCATTTATACAGGATGTCCCACAAACTCGTATCTCGGCTTTTATTTTTCAAATACTGATACCATTGACATGTACAATAAATTACAAACTTACAACTTTACGTAATTACATACGTAAAAAAAGTAAAGAACTTTCTGGTATGTATTGATTAGAATTTTCAGAAGATTATATTCTAAAAAAGGCTGGAAGATGTGTTCAAAGTTGGTAAGTACTGTACAATTCGATTAACAATAAGGTTATTTAGTATTAGGTTGTAACGAAAGTTTCCCGCCACCGCAAACATCGTCAGCACACAGTTCGCGTTGGCGTATTTGCTCATATTTTGTCAAACGATTTTTGGCATTTAAAAGAAAGAGGCTTACTTTATAACACTGTGTTGTGGAATCTGTAAAAAATATAGTTATCATTAGGTACAAAGTGTCTCAAATGGAACTATCACTCTAGAGGATTAGAACCATCATTTACTTCCAGTTGTGTTGCAAAAAGTCAGCTACAGAATATCAACGAATTATGAGTACAGCATTAAGTAATATTGTTGTATCATGTGACATTGTGCAGGTTTGGTACCAAAAGTTCAAAAACAGGTATCTAAGGAGTTAAAAATTAGTTTTTCAGGCAGATATGGCGGAAAACATTCGTTACAACCTGATATTATGTATTATGTATTACTAGCGTTGTTTTCCTTCGTAATTTGTGTTGTGTAATTAGATCATCCAGCGAGAATTATTTTTACCTTCGAGAGCCATTGAAAAGTGATTTAAGTCAACACACATTTACTTTCATATTTCCTACATTCTTTAACATAAAATGTTCAAATTTTGTACATCAACTCATCAATAAATTAAGTGCATTTTACTAAAGGGGGATTTTTATGCTAAATCCTGAAAATTTGAATTATCGGAATCATAGAATTATGTGCCTTATTTTATGTAGCTTTGTATTTTTTGTATACATCTATGATCAATATTTAAGAAATAAAAGTCTAGGTCAGATTTTTTGGAGCAGCCTAAATGCAATTTATTATTCAGGGATTTGTATTTTTTATTATAATTAATCATACGACTATTAAAAGTATATATATATTTGTAATGAAATTATTCCTTTTTTACAGTTTGTGTGCTATGTTTACAATCATATGAATATTATATAGAATACAATAAAAGGAACCACAATTCTAATCACTCTGCAAGTATTACTCGAAAGAAAGTGTGCACAGCACAGAGCAAATTGCGAAACACAATAATTATTGAGTTATTCTTTTACTAAGGTAAATACTAAATTATTAAACTACAAATGTACACAGACTGACACTTCACATATATATTACTGATTAAAAAAATACGTTTATTTCCAATCGTCTTCCTCATAAATGGAACTATTATCTCCGATGACTTATGGCTCAATTCCATTCCTATTTCGCTATGTCACAGAGGATTTACTTTTCGGTTTTACTTCGTGTATCCTTTTTAAACAACAAACCAAAAGTACTTCGTTGAGATAGGTTGGTGTTTTGTTAAGTCAGCAGTTTCCTCATAAAGATTTATGTGCTTCCAAATAAATCATGACTTTCACGAAAAGCGGCGATTTCTTACAAATTTCAAACTAAAATATTTGTTTATTTATAAAATGGTTTGATTTATATAAAGGTTTATATATCCTAACTTGTACTAGGTTTTTTTAAAGGTGCAAGTAACTGTGGAAAGTATAATGAGAAAATATATTATTGCATAGATTTAAAGTTAATTTTCCTCGTTTTACAGTTTCTAAAAAACGAGGAAATGTTTCTCTTAACTGTCTACCACACCTCAAAATCATACAAGATAAAATTTTTGAAAGGAAAAAAAGTTTAAAGTTTAGAAAACTTAATATTTTAGAAGCTTTAAAAATTATTTTTCCTACATGGAAATTCTTCCAAATGTACATTTATACAATAAATGAAATTTACATATTTCATAGTAAAGGGTAGCCGTATTTTTTTCTTAGTTGCCTAACAGATTACGCTAAGTAAAATAACTATTTCAAATGTAGAGCATTAATGACTATAAAACACTATTGAAAGGTTTTATGCTTTTGGTATCACCAGTAACTCCAAGTAGGTGCTCACTCATTGTTCTTTTCTGTAGGTAATGCTGTATTTCAGTCCTGTAGACTCTTAGAAAACAAACACCAGAGGGTCCCCTTACAACAATTGAAAAGATCTTTCTGGAGTAATCGTCAGAAGGAATACTACTATTTTTAACAGCCAAGTAAAGGGAGATAAAGACAACCAAATCTGCAAGTCTGAGATATCGTCTTCAAAGGGTCGTCTTGACGTCGTATGGGACGACGTGAGGGTTGTATCGTCTATAAAGGGAGACACGATTTCCACTGACACTTGTTCTTTAGGCAGAACAATAGACACCTTTGTTGGAACAGATGGACTTAATCGTGTGGTATTCGTGTAAATCGTGTAGTCGAAGTAGAAACTTTAAAAGAGCACAATTCGAAAAATTTGTAAAATTTTCTTTTCTACCTATTCTAAAAAAAATAAAGTAACTGCCGCTGCTGTCAAAAGCTTGTTCTGCTATCTCCTCGGAAACCGTGGGGATTTGAGTTTCGACGGAGGTGTCTACGGATTCGGAAAATTTCTGGAAAGCCGATAAGCTAACTTAAATTCCTGACTTAAATTCTTAAAATGCTGACTTCGAAATTCCAATTATTTTAGAAGATATTAATAAAAAGCTGAAAATATAAGCGTAATGGTTGAAAGGCTTGCCAATTTTCGCCAGCATAAAATCATTCATGCCTTTGCAAAAAAAGCAGTTCCTGCGTGAAAATAACAAACATGAAGTAAAATTACACTATTTTTACGTCAAATTAAAAAGTAAGTGAAATAAATAAGTCAAAATGTGTTACATAAAGCTCAAAATTTTCAAATAGTAAGTTCTGTTAGATAACAGGAGTTTAAAACTGACGCCAAATCGTTTTTCTAATACTTTATCTAATAATGATTGTAACTAATCTAAAAAGAGCCATTGGCATCTGCTACGATCTGGAAAAATGGTATCTCAAGCAGGGTGAATCTAAAAACTAAGTGTGTTCCAAAATCCAGTATTTTGAAAATGAAAAATAATTCAAATGCATTTTATATTATTATTAGGTTCAGCTTGGGTATTTGCCACCCGTAGAAATATTTGTCGGCTGTAACTATGCCATTATGGAAAATACAGCTCGGATTAATGTGTAAGTCTACTGCGCTAAGTGAAATCTACGCGAAGGGTATCTAATCCAAGATGCCTTGGATTAGATAAGCCAAATGCCAAGATGCCAAGATGCAAAGAAACCAAGATGCGGAGGACTTTTCAAAGGGTTCTAACCAGTATTCACGTTACATCTGGAGAAAATATACCAAACCGTGAGACCGTTAGATCACCAGCCGCGCGGAATTCCAGAACGCCGGACCTCAATCTTCAGGTTTTCTACTATGCTCAGTGTCTTATTCACTCGGCAATGGCGGGACCTAATAAATCTTGGTGCATGATTGAAAAATATTAAACGTTGATCCTTGATCAAAAGATAATAAATCGGGATGCTTGACCACGCTATTGCTATTTTGAAAATATGCTCAATTTAATTATAGTAATTACATTGAGATGTTAATTGACTAACTGCCGATTCAGGTCAGATAATTACGAAAGGACCTCTAATACACACTGTTCCTCACCCTTCCTAAGAAACTATCAAACAGGCTTTAATGTGAAATCTAAGAATATACGTATAAAGAAATATAAAGTAAAAAGACAAACGATTTTGTTTGAAATATTCTGAAATAATGAGTATGTACACAAATCGATCAATGAGCAGACCAACGATTTTACAGCATAAATAGTACATGGATGGCAAAAACAAGTCATTAAAAATATTACATGTTGTGGTTGTGGGATTAAGGCCAATTATCTACCCTAGAGATGTAGGCCTATGGGAGGGGTGTCCTCAGAGGGGGTCTTTATAAGGGGCCCCCTTATAAAGACCCCCTCCGTACTACCCTATATTAACGTAAATACTAATCCGTATTTACGTTAAGTTTCGGAGGAAACCACAGAAAACTCCGAACGGTTAGGTCGGCGGACGTGATCAGGTTTCATATTACATGCAATAATTATACAAATTAAACCGTCGTCTGTTGGATTCCACAAATCAAAATGCTTGGAAAAAAAAAGTACAGCAGGGAGACTGCAGAAAATATGACATAGAAAGTATCGTTTTTAAATAGTATAGAAAAGTGTACAATGGTTCTACAACAACGTGCGTATGCTTAAAAGTACTAAATTGTACTTTCTTTTAAAAGTAACATATACGTAAATGATTGTGTATTAATCTTTGTTCTGATTATTCTTTCTGTATGTGAGTTGGTTATTATTAAAACTGAATTAGGGAATATCGTTTGTAACGCTCGACATGAATATTCTCAATTAACCTTAATTATTTTAAATTTTCTTTAAAACAATATTTTTTGAGAGACGCATAGTAAAATTGCTAAGGTATTTATCAATTTCATTTTAATGCATGATTTTTTTTTTTTTTTTTTTTTTTTTTTTTTTTTTTTTTTTGAAGGCCATCTATGCACTTCATGTTGGCTTTCAAAATAAAAACTTAAAATTTTCAATCTAATCCTCAGGCTTTATTAACTCAAATTTAAACTTTAAATGTAAAAAAATTAAGCTGAAGCTTTCAACATACAAATGCAAGTACCTATTAATTTTATTTTAATCCTTAACACCCAATTTTTTCAGTTTTACGCTAGATGTATTATTTAACGTATTGTTTTAGACAATATATTAATAAAATTTCAATAATACACTGTATTTACGCTATTTTAATCACTTCAAATTATTTCTCAAAAAATAAAATAGTGTTTAACCCGAGCTGATAAAATAATATTTATAGTAAAAGTGTAAAGAGATTTGTTGAACTTATATTTTAAAAAGAGAAATAGCTATCTTAAAATAGTACTCGAGAAAATTATTTTAAAACTTCCTAAGACTTGATTAAACTGGCGGAATCATTTTCATTTAATTCCAATCTCTAATGCATGGCCTTATCTTAGAGATAATATTCTATTCAAATGTTCCTCCAGTTATATTTCCTTTCACACACGAAACTGAAAAGCTGCTACAGATTAAACGCTCTTTAAACACTAAACCATCTTCGGCTTTGAATAGCTCAAGATACGTCCAAAAATTTTTATTCATAAATATCGATAACCGCTGCATCCCATCTTACTTCAAAAACTATAATTTACTTCCGAACATCAAAGGATTGGGAGAAAATTTCAACTGTTATAAAGTTTCTCTGGTTTTAGAAATAGTTTTATAAAGAGTTAGTTTGGAGCATTGCGTAAGAGTCGGTAAATGACAGTAAATGTTACAATTTAAAACGCATTTGTTAGTATTCCCTTTGATATCTTTACTATAACTGTATAATGTTATATGCGGTGGCCAAAAATATTTTTAAATATTTTGAGAAATTATATTCATTATTTCCTAAAACTATGTCTGAAAAGCCTTTGTATGTATATACTAGTATATCAGTTTCTAATAATAGTGAACGTTCCGAAGACGATTCGACAAAAACATGGTTTTTCATAAAATTTCATTTAAAAAAAAAACTGTCATTATTTGTTTTTCCTCCATACATGTGGTGCAAACATAGAGAAAAAAATCTACGGAATAATCAATAGTTTACGCAGAATAGATAACGTTACAGAAGTTTTAAATGTGCTTTTTGCCTGTTAAAGAATATTTTTTGTTCTCGATAAATCCTCATCGCTGAAATTTTGGTTCAAACAATGCATTACCAAACACTCTCAAAATCACTTAAAGGCATTTCAAATTTTCATTGCCGAGAAAGCATTTTTAAAATTGAGGGCTTATTTACGATTGAAATTGACTTGCGTAAAATCAAAATCAATAAAAATAAGTTTTCGATATTTCATGTATCCAAAGCCAAATATTACTCACGAATAATATTTAATATGCTGTGATTCCAATGTTTAACGTAGATAAAGACGAATGCCTTGTCTAACAATTTAAGCATGTCCAGCAATATCGTACTTATTAAAACGATTAATTCTTGTGTCATGTTCAGGTTGTGTGAATACGTTTAGTTTTAAATGTACAATTCTCTTAAAATCCCACTTTTAGATATTTGATGTAGTCAAAGCCAAGTAAAACTCATAAATAATGTTTAAGAGTAGTACACTGTGACTCCAGTGTTTCACGTGGATAATGCAGACTGCCTCGTCTAGCATTTAGCCGTTCGGCTAGCTTTTTTGCCTCGTCTAGCCGATAAGCATTTAAGTATACCAATAATATCACACTTTATAAAACGAAAGAAATTTTTTTGGCAAACCCAGTACACCCTGTGTGTATATATACGCTTAATTATAATGCACGATTCTCTTGAAACCCACTTTTTGACACGTCTCACACAATCCTTAAAAATAACTCACGCCCTAAAGTTTTTTTGAATATCCTTTCCACTGCATTTTCTTATAGGGCATAAAAGGCTCTTTCTCAGATTTGATTAAATACCACTCTAGCGAAAAGGGTTTACTACGCGCTCTAGACATGCATTTATCTCCAAATATAACGTTCACATGCTCCAATAAATAAAGGAAAACAATATCCCCCTCTCTTTTAGATTCAACGGCAGCAAAAATTTCTTCCTTGAAGATGTTTTATTTCTTCGGTATTCAAGGTATGTTGAGTGAGAGAAACTGCTTATCGGAGCAATAAATACATAAAAATGAAAAAGGAGGAAGACTGCAGAAAAGCATTGATATTCTACATAGTTGACATGGTATTTTACTTTAACGGAAAAGAATGTAGGTAATTTGATAAATAAAACTGTAAGATTTGTTTTTTACCCTGTTATATAAGAAATGTAGCTCTTTAAGTATTGAATTTCGTTGGGTTTTGTAGGAACTTAGTAATTATTATTAGTGTGTGAAGAACTAAATGAATGATCTAGGACTCATTGCTAATGTTCTATTTGTTCGAGCAATGTGCTATTTATAATTATGCTTAAAAGATGAATAGTAAAATATAAAACTATGTTTCATAAAGTGTACTCTATTAAATGAAATTTTATTACGTAATTTATAAGGAGGGTATAACTTATTTTTCCTTATAGATATCGTAAACGCTCGCAGGAAACTTTATTTCAAAATCAGATCGAGTGGTGGTACAGAGGAAAGCGGCGGGGGGGGGTGTGTGGAAAATTTAGCTTTTGTACATGCATACATAATGGCTAAATGAAATTTGGTGACATGATACATGGCCCCTCAACTCAACCTATAGGCATCGGATTTTTAAAAATTTCTTACTAGATTTTGCGATTTTTCCAAAACTCCTTTCAAACTGCGTAAATTTTTGTTTCAATAGCCATCCAATATCTATGTAAATAAGATGTCTACAAATGCATCTCTTATGGATGCTATACACGCACATCCAATAGATTTGTAGCTTTGGATGGCAATTAAATATCTGTGGGACATCTATTTCATAGTTACATAAGATGTCTACTGATGGATTTCTTATGGATGTCATACATACATTTCCAATAGATATCTTGTCTTTGGATGTCTATTAGATATTTAAAAGCCCTCTAAAGATTATCTTAAAGAGGTAGCGATTTAGATGTCTTATAGATTTTTTTTTTTCTCCGCGAATAAATATCCTTTAAATGTCCTGGATGTTATAGATCAGTTTGGATATCTATTAGAACTGATTTGGGCATAGTGTGCTGTGTGGGGTGTGAACTAATAAGGAATTGAAAAAAAAGATAGATGCACAGTTACATCTTACAATAGTTCTAAATACAAAATTTCAACATTCTACGGTTAAAAGAGAATGCGGAATAAAAGAGAATACGGTTAAATTTAGAGTTATGCGGAATGCGAAAAAAATTTTAGTGCCAAATTTGGTCATATTTCGGCAAAAGGTGAGATTTTAAGCATGGACCAAACGATGACTGACTATCGCCAAATTTGGCGATATTTCGCCAAAATTTGCCAAGGACGATCACAAATGGCGATATTTACGGCATGACAAAATGACTGACTATCAATAAATTTGAAAATGAAACTACATAACAAAATACACGATACAAAGCGCAGAATTAATCAGAAACAGACGAAAATTCTCTAGCTTCCCAATAGTGGGAAAAAACAGAGAATCCATATTCGTAGCATACATTTTGCAGTTCATGAACCAATTTGAAACACTGGGAATCTAGTTGCAGTCAATGTGCACTCACTTTTACTGAGTTTGATTTGCAGCCCGGTATTCTGCAAAATTTTTTTGATACAGGTTTTGGTTTTTCCAAAAGATGCAATTTTTTCCTTCAAATGATCTGATGGCAAAGGAGATTTGCATTGATCTTTCTTTATGGTGTTAGTGAGTTATTTGATTCATATAGATGTGACTCATTCTTCCTAACCATGAAAGAGGTAATCCTGAAGTTTCCCTCTGAATTCTAGGTAATCAAGTTAGTCAGATTTTGGTACAGTCAAGATTCTTTATGTCTTAGGTATTCGATTCAGCTAACAGCTATTGCAAAATGTATAAAGTACATGCTCATTCTAATTGTCCATTCTTTTATCCAGGCAGAAAATCTGTGATAAATTAAAACGCGATACAGGAAATCGCCTCCACCCGTGTAAAATTTACAAGTTATCATCATGCAAGGACTGTTGATAAAACTTCGGTCATTATCTTTCATGAAATACACATTCGTCTCGCATTCACAGAAAAAGCGAGCATGACAGACTTGTTATCATGTTACAACCCAAGCTTACACATCATTTCTAATTTTTCATCAACTGAGTCTCGACCTAATCTTTTCATTTCAGTGTCTGTTTTGAAATTAACATTGAAATATATATTGTTCTTAGTATTCCTGTTTCTTCTCAATGTGTTTTGTAATGAAAAATATCCAGTAATGGAATTGACGTAAAGTACAAGTATCTGCCCATATACACTTTTGCACATATCGGTAAGTACTCCGAAAGTCGCAAAAATACTTTGCATCAAATTCCTGACTGGAGAGGAATAATATCAACATTTGTTGTATTATTTATTATCTTGTCCCGAGATCTTGATAAATAAAGAAATCTTAAGGAAAACCATCAGGTGCAGTAGTCACAAAAACGTTTAAGATGCAAAAAATTGGCTTTCCTTTAATACATTGCGTTGCAGGTCCATAACCATAAAAAGGGACGATTAATTCATCAATTAACACATTCGTTCAGTAGACATCTATCAGAAAAGACTTTTTAAAAAGTCTCACTTTCTAGAACTTGTCTGTTTCTTTGTCTTCATCTTGATGTATTAAAGCATCTCTTAATTTTTAATATTTCTTACAAAAAAGTACCAATTTCGAGACATGTGGTCTCTCATTACAAAACTCTAGTTTTTTTCAGCTCTGTTCATTCTATTGCTGGGAAATTTTAAGTAAGATACTATAATTGTGACCGCAAAGAACTATTTCATTTCAGTTTCAGTAAGATAAAGATTTTTTCTCTGTATCCCTGCAATATCTACAGTTGGCAAATTCAGTAAGCATTTTGAAAATATCATTTGGTACGTACTTCGCAAAGTCGTCTTCAAAGGCCAGAGCAGGTAGACAGTTTTTATGATCAATGTATGGGGGTACAAGCGGATATGGATTAAATTCTTCTGAAAGCAGGTTCTTCCCTACAGCACTTAGTAGTTTTCGGACTAGAAATATTTTGCACACCGTTTACATTTCCTACTCGTTTTTATTCTTGTAGGAGTTTCTAAATTAGTTGAAGAATAAGAAGCTTTTTGTTCTAAATTAGTTGAAGAATAAGAAGCGTTTTGTTCTAAATAAGAGTCTACTACGGGGGTTTCAGGAAGCATTGACGTTTCTTCAGTTGAAGATTCATACTGCAAATCTAGAGAAGCAAATGAGAGATATTTTTCATCATCATCATGATCTTCAAAATCTGGAAAATCAATATTTCATACATCTTTTCTAGATCTCTTCAAACCAGTTTTGAAAATCTCAAGAACCTACAAAAAATATAATACATATTTAAGTATACATGCGATACCAAAAGTTGCTCTTAAACTTTATTGCATAAACTGAGGGGGCGTGAAAAAGGAATATTATTATGCTGTCTTCATCACTTTTCACTTTTCATTAGAACAAAAGTTAATTTTATCATTATCTGAATATAGTAAAAAATCACAATACTTCAATATTTAACGTTTAACTCTAAATAATATATTGATTTTACTTACAAATAACTGCAAAAATAAATTGTAACCTGTGCTGTTGAAAACTACTCAATTATTTTAGTTTCAAATCAAGTGAATTTGGCAGACGGTGACCCAATATCTTGTACAAGCGACATGAAAAAAGTAGGGTTTATGTCAGAAGTAGGCAGTTTTGAATACATAACTACTAATGTCATGTACAAGAAAAATGCTTAAGGTATTCAAAAACATGCTTAATAAATTTCCACAACACAAAAAATAAAAAATAAGAATACTTTACGATGCGCATGCGCGGATTTTTTTTTCATTAAAAAATGGCTGTATGCTAGTTAAGAATAAAAATCTATTCATAAAAAATATATTTTTAAATACTGACTTATAGTAACAATAAATGCAACTAATCCCAGCTCACACTGAAGCATTTTGTTTAACTTCACTGTATTTTTAAGAAGTGTTGTTTAGTCTATCGTACAGGTGACACAAGGGCTGATAAGGATAAGAACCATAAAAAAGAGGAATCAGAACAACGACCTTTTTGAAATTATTTGGTTTTAGGTCCGAACAAGTTCAATTTTTTTTTCTCCTGAAAGCTTCTCATAATTTTACTATTTATTTCTTCCGTAAATTGATGTGCTTAGCCTCTGTTTTTTATAGCATGACCCAGAAATAATGACCTGCGCTTTTATTCATTAAGTACTGATCATAGACGTATACAGTAAATTGCAAAGTTGCGCAACAAACTGCAGAATTTTGGGGAGACTAAATAAATACGAAATTTTTTTTTTGTAGTGTGACCGTACATATAAATTCCCAGTTATATTAAATCGTGTCCCATACATTAATTAAGAGATGTAGAAAATTTCAATATCTCATTATAAAAAGCCCCAGAAATGCGTTTAATACTAGAACAGCCGGAGGGGAGGGTCGAAATGACCAGTGTTGGCTGCTTTAGGTATTTCTATAAGTATTCATTTTACTAATTAAAATAGAAATGTAAAAATTTGTCGCAACACGCTTGGAAGAATTTTAGGGAAAGTGGGAAAAATGAGCTGCGGTGTGAAACTGTATATTGAAATAAAGCATTAGATATTGGGAAAAGGGTCAAAATGTAGTGCTGCCGCCGCATGTAGTGTTGAAGTTGATGAGGGCCTCTGCAATATCAGCAATCGTATAAGCATTATATATTCATGCAATCACTGTTTTCTTTATAATTTGTGTACAACCCCTAAAATGCGATCATTTGACCTGGTATTTTCCCCCTTCGAGAGCCACTGAAAAGTCGTTTAAGTCAGCATTTATTCTTTTTTCTTAATCTCCGACATTTTTTTTTTTAGAATGAAAGTCTGAAATTTTGAAACATCAATTAAGCAATGTACAATTTTTTTGTAGGGGGCTGTATAAAAATTTTATTTTTGTATGTATTTAGAATTTTTATTCCTGAAAATCTGAAATGATACCATAAAATCCTGTATTTTTTTTCACCTAGTTTTGGAATCAATTGTACATGTACATGTCTACAATCAATATTTAAGGAATAGATACATAAGTCAGTGCTTTTTGGGATACCCTGCATAGAAAGAGGGTGAGATATGTAGGTAGATATATAGATAAGAATATAGAAAGGTGATTTAATTCTAAAAATGTTCCATATTTGTTAAAAATGATGGCCTATTAATATGTATAAAAATCAATGAAAATCCATTTAAATAGCATGTAATGCTTTTAAGATTGGTCTTCTTTCTTCAGTTATGTACGCAAAAGCTATTTATCTTCCAAACACTTGAAAGTCGAAAAATTCTTTTTCTTGGCGAATAAAATTATCGCTAAAGTCATCAAGCTATCGTAAATCGTTGTAAATGCTTTTGAGAGAGATAGTATTCGCAAAAGTAGCTGCTTTCAAAAGCTGTTTTCTGAGATGTCGTATCGGGCATGAGCTTCGCAGGCGCTTTCATGTATTTTGAATAAACGGGGAACTTGATTATGTTCTTATGGGAAAAGTAATTAATGCATTTTTACAACAAATCCAATAATTATGTTGGAAATAACTTTACATTTTTCAAAGGGAAAATACGTCAGAGAGCAAAGTGCTGAATTATTTGAATTTATTTTAAAGAAAACATAAATGTTAGTATGTAAGCTGAAGTTTATCTATTTATGAAATGAATAAAGACGTATAAAAGATATCACCGAATTGATTAGTCGTTTCAAAAAGTAATTTTCCTATATACTACAATAACAGCAAACTTGGAAAAATTTAAATAAATATATTTGATTTTCAAATTGAGATGTGCTAGCAATTTAATTTCATGGAAATTCAAACTGTTCATTTTCTGTGCTTTAAAACTTCATAGCGCAATCTGACGTTAATCTATCTGACGCAATCTAACGTCTATTAAAATTTTCAGATTATTCAGTTGTGATGTTACGAATCAAAATCTTGCTTAGTGACGTGACGCTAAACGAACATTATTACCAAATCAGCACCAACTGTGGAAGTTTCATATATGCTGTTAAACATTTTATTTATTTATTTACATTATATGAAAAGAGATCGCTCGGTGTGAAAGAATACTTGTGTCACATTAGCTATTCAGGATTTTCATTTCAATCGAAATCTGCGAGTGTCATGCGCATCAATTGCCAATCCTTCAATCTGGCAAAAACGGAAAGAGATCACTGGTAATGATCACTGAGTAATCAAAGGAAAGAGATCACTGGTAATCAAAAAATGCGTGGTTTCCCGGCACCCCCCCCCCCGAAAAATATATTCTTTCACATCTTCGCGAACTTTACTAAACTTAATGAAAGCAATCAAAAATCTAATTTTTTATGTTTTACGTACGGCTATTAAGAATGTAAAATAACATTATAGCTTGAAAATGCTGTAAGCGTCATACTAGTTATTCCTCAAAATCCTGCTTTATAAGTGTCACCATAATGATCCTAACAAAGCACTTTCATCCTTAGATCAGCTGAAAATGCCAAAATAAAGCAACCTTTTTTTTTTGTAGCACCTTCCAATTACCCAATAAATTACAAAAGACGCGTTTTCCTCTCTAAAACAGAAACTATTCTCATAACAACGTTTTCCCTTTATATTCTCTTTTTTTATTTACGGTGAGAGTGAAACAAAAAGTTTGTAAGTAATCTAGGTAAGGGTTTCAGTCTCCATACTCACATTCCTAACTACCGAACAGAAGGTAAGGTATGCTGTTCTCTAACAGAATGGGGCCAATATACTATTTGTCTTCAACTAGAAGGATATCAGTCGCCCAAGAATATACGACCAATATTTTATCAGTCTTCCACTATTAGGAAATCAGTCGTCTAAGAATAAGAGGAATATTTGACCCCCCCCACCCTCCCCCAGGTTTTTACTATTAAAGAGGTGACCGCGACGAAATTAAACTAAGAGCTAAGTTTTCACTTTATTCTCATACCTCTTAACAGAAGAGATTTTTTCTATTAAATAAATGTAGAATGAATTATAAACATATTTTGCCGATTTGTGAAAGAAAACTGCACGCTTAAAAATAAGGAAGACAGAAGAAATTAAAGTAATTTTAAACATCTTATTTAGCGTAGTTACCAAAAATAATGTGGCAGGCCATACACATATCGTTTTATTGCCCCAAAAATGTTCAGTTGCCTTTCTGAAACACAAATTCTATTCGGATAAATCCTTCTGTTCAACTGTCTTATTTAAACGAAACATTTTATGTCGGGCAGATAGAAAACGTACTAAAAGCTAAGACGAGCATAAAACAGTTTACGTTGAATTCTAAACAGGAATTAAATCCCTTTGCAGGAAGCAAACAGCATAACTTATCATGAATGTACGGCGTTTCAGTGCATTTACGATATCTGGTTTTTTTATGTTATTCGCACGCGAAAGAAATATATACGCTCGAGAATTTCAGAAGTACATTTGCTGAAATTTTTACCTCTGGAATTTTAAATTGAATAAACCGTAACACGAAATTTAAGAGCCATTATTTTCACATAAAAGCATTTACAAAAATTTAGCATTTTATCAGTCTTTTATTAGTTAAAACTTTCATTAGCATCATTATTTCTGATCTGCCCCATATAAAGCTCTTTCTGTTTTCTTACGTTATTCTCTCATTGATTACTAATTAATTAAATAATGCTATAATCTTTTTAACAGTTCATCTTTTGTACAGATCTGTCTTAGAATGTCACAGCAAGTTTTTAATTGTAACGAAAAAAAAACTTCCTTATACCTTTATTTTATTCACGCCTACTCAATAATTTCAACAATAATTGTAGAACTATTTCTGAAATAGGCGATATTAACACTAGTATCAATATAGACACTAAATTCATTAAAAATCAGTAAGAGGTAGAAGAAAAACGAAATTCACTGTTTAGAAAGTTAAGAAAACAAAGGACACTCGTTTCTGAATGAGAATCTAAAATTTGGAGATAATTTATCAATGTATAAAGTCCGGCATTGTCAGAGAATAATGCCTGAAAAGTAATAAACAAAGAAAAACGAATATTGATAAAGATAATTTTCCAATTATGCTTAGCAATATAATCAATGTCCTATTACTATTCAGTATTTCATTGAAAACGTATCATAATGGAATGTTATGATAAGTTTAAAGCATGTACTAGTATGTGTTTGTGTTATGACAAGCCTGCATGAGGGGCATCTGCCTACGGGTGTTGTCGTCGTTGGAGGACTTTTTAAGATGTTCTAACGCGTATTCACGTTACATCTGGAGAAAACTGGCCAAAACCCTAGGCCGTTAGATCGGCAGCTGCAAAGTAGTCCCAAAAGCGGAACCCTCACACTTCAGCCGTCTACCATGTTCAGTATTTTATCCAATCGGTCATGAATGGGCAAAGCATACATTAGAAACTGACAGTTTCATAACTTTTTTTTATCTGTACCTGAGGGGAAAAAATAGCAGTGTCAGAGCCAATTTGCTCAACCACAGGAAATTTTTGGCTACATTTCATTTGGATAGAAATAACATCATTCTAGAGAGATTTGATTTTTATCTATTGTTTTGGTAGGGACAAGGAGAAAATATGCCAAATTTTGGAGATTTTAATCAAATATATCGGGTTTTTTTAATTATGAAAAAAGGCATTTTACATTTAGCCCATATAAACATTTAGTACTTTTAAATCTCAAAATTTTTTAATGTTTGCACAGTGTCATCTTAAAAATCCAACACTAATAAGATAGCCATTTCGAGCTGCTGATTTGAACCGATAACTATGTATAAATATTTCTGATAATAATAACATTTATATCATAGTGATGAGATACACTATATCAACATGTAAATCTAACAAACTGGTATGCATGTAATATCGCCTGTCATCATTGGAGCTAAGAAATTAGCCACGGTTCGTCATTGCACGAGAATAAAGGAATTATCAGCATATAATCAAATGCTAAAACTTATGTTCCAAACCAACTGTTCCATGTAGCAATATCAACAGTTAAATACGGTGAAAAACCATTTTAAAAAATATTTATGATAGTGTAATAGGAGGATAATCCTGCAGTTAAAAATTAACAAATTATTATTATAATGAATACTGAAGAATATCGAAGCATCAACAAAGTTGCGTATATGATGGAAATAAAATATTAAAACTCTTAAATACATACAAGTGCGTTCTTCTGATGAATTTACACTCATGTTCACAAATTAAGGATCACACAGAAATCGGAATTTGAAATAAATATTTCATTTGTGAAATGATCACACATATCTCCAAGAATAATATGCGAATTACAGGAAGACACCAGATGGCAGTGATAATATGTAACAATGACGTGAGTGTAATAGTATATAAGGAATCGTATATAAGAGTATATAAGGAATCGTGCCAAAAAATGAAAATTGTTCACAAGCTTTATGTAAGCCACTCAGAGCAATAACCATATTATTATGACACAGAGAATACATTTTAATGACTTTTTCAAAGGTCATTTAAATGCATCTGGTCTCTGGTATAGTAGAAACAAATTATTATTATTGGCCGCATGGAATGTGTATACACTCAGATGGGACTCTGAGGAACTTGGAATTGACCAAAGTATCATCTCTAGGCTTTGACAACGATTCTTAGATGATAAAAATGTCAGTAGATGTTACAGTACAGGTTGCCCCCGAAATACAACCCCAACCGGTGTGTGCCAATGAGTACCGGTATTGGGCCGTAACTGCCCAAAGAAGCAGACGGAGCAAAGCACAGTGTACAGACGTTTGGGACACATTGCCCTATATGCTAGCAGACCTGTCATATGGGTTCCGTTCACGGGAATTCACTGTCGAAAGAGGTTAGCTTGGATTACAGAATATGCATTGTGGAAACCGCAACTATGGGCTTGTGTGATTTTTTCCGACGAGTATAAGATTAATTTGCACTCTGATTCTTTCTTTCTGGACATTTGTATGGAGAGTACCAGGAGTCCTTTACCATCTACAGAACATCACTGGACGACACCGTAACGATGGTGCAGGATTGCTTGCTTGGGAGGAATTATACTCGCTCCAGAATAGAAATGCATGCTGAAATCTATATAAGAACATCATTCTGAACAACATTTACGTTTGTTTCTGGATGCCATGGCCATAAAATGTTTGTTTTTGAATGAGAACATACGTCCTCACCGTGCAAACAGCAAAAACGAATGCGTTGAGTCACAGGATATCACCTGTATGGAATGGCATTCTCAGCTAACTTGAATCTGATAGAATATATGTGGGACATACTTGACCGAAAAATGTTGCCAGTCAATAATCTCTTACATGTGTCCTAGAACTTTCGAGAGCATTGCTTGCTGTGTGAAGTGATCTATCTCAAGATCAGATTGATAATTTGACACTCAGCATGCCCAGACGTTCTACGGACGCATCGTCGGGAGACGTACAATAAGATGTGGCAAACCGCAATTGCCTCAACCATTAATAAATTTATGTTCTCTCATGTACTAATTAATATGATAATTGGTTTTACAATTTGTGACATGTCTAGGGGTAGAAACTTGTAAAAATGTGTAAAATACCATATTTCATTTAAAAAATACTATTATTACATTGAGGTCAGGAAAATAGATTGATTGCTACAATATTGTATTCTTCAATGTATATTGAATAATATATAATAAAATATGTCATCTGTAAATGCTACGAATCCCAGCAAATTACACCGTCAAAGATCTATTTGGAGAGAAAAAATCATTTAAGGCTCACAAAGAAAAAAATTAAGGGATTTTTGCCTTGGTTCTGACGGTAAGGTTGATATGACTCTTTTAAAATATGCAGAATCCCGAGAAGGCTCTACAGTACATATTCGTACTAATTAACTATAATTGTCATGATTATAGGTAGTCTGTTTCTGAGAGCCTTCCTCCTATTTATGCATGATCTTTAGACGATTTGGTATGGAGGGAAAGGTTTATATCTCTTACAAAATGTGCAGAAGCACGAGCAGGCTCTGCAGTATATATTCGTCTAAAGAAAAACTCTGTGTCTTGATATCCTTCCCTAGCCTAAGTTATGTTCAATATGTTGTTCCTGCTTCAGTAAAATCTGCTGACATTTTACTAGAAGCATTGTCTGTGCATAGAGACAGTAAATGGAGAGCAACACTACGAGTACTTATTTGTGATTAAACACCTGCGAATACTGGTGAGAACAATAGAGTAATTAGAAACACTGAACTTCTCATCTATGGATAATTCTTCAGGGGTTAACTTTCTTAATGTATGCCAATGATTGACTGTGAGGAAATTAATAGATGTTTTGGATGGGAAGACCACTGGTACAAACACTTCAGAAGGGTAAAATGCAAGTACGTTGGAATTTGACACAATAGATGAACCAATCATTGAGTTTTCTATCGTTCCAGGTCTTGTTCTTGAAGTAGAAGGTACAGTAATGAATAATCCAAGTACATTCCAGATGTACTTGTTTAAAATATGCCTTCTGATTCAACGCAGATACAATGCTAGAGAGAATAACATTTCTCACACATTTGCATTCAATATCCATATCATACGCAAAATGTGAAGAAAAATATCTAGGATGTTACTGAAATCTGTAGCGAAGGTGACGGATATGACTCATGTTACGGTGTTATCATTCAGAGGAAGAAGTCAAGACTGGATCTGATTGAATGTATATATACCAAAACTTATTTTTACAACTAAAGTAGGTTAAAACAGTTAACGTGTAATACTTACTGTATGTACAAGATGCGTGTTTTTTATTACGAACTGTTATTTTTTATTGTAATATTCAGTTAAAAATTTTAAAGTCAACAAGCTGATACCAGCTCCAATTTAACAATTTATTGTGTTTCAGATAAAGTAGCTAGAAAACGGCGACATGTATAAGAAATTTATATTTGCTACAATACTTGGCTTAACATGGAACACCGATTTACGCTTCTCCGACAATGGAACTCTATTTTTTTTTTTACATTTTATCTCACTCTATCATACAATGCATTAAGCGTCATACCAAACATCTAAAGGTTTTGCAAGGGATAGGTATTTTTTGTAACTGTTCCAGACAGCAAAAATCGTAGTTTTAATGAATAGAATCATTCATAAACATATGTTATTTAACACTTGTATAATAAATGAGATTTATAAATAAGTCACATTTGTTTTGTTTCTGACTGTTTATTTGCCGGAGATCCTTAATTTATGGCCTTGTGCATTGATAGGGGTTGATGAGAGGTAACGTAGCAAACTATTGTGACTTAGTTAATGAAAACGCAAACAGCTTTTGCACAGAAAAATACTTTATTTATTTTGAACAATGTTTAAGATAAATAAAATATACCTTTTCCTCGCTTTTATGAAGAGTGCTTTACTTGCTTTTATGAAGAGACGAAAGTTTGTTGAAATTTTCAGCAAACGGCCGCAATTCGGCCGGAGTGATACGCTTTATTTCCCGAATCAACGAACGCTTCAATACATCTAAACTTTTGTGTGTCTTTGCATAAATGCTCTGCTCCAAAATTTACCACAAACTGTAATCTAAAGGGTTCAAGTCACATGACTTCTGAGGCCAATCTGATGTCAGTAGATGATGTCAGGAAAATTTGTTCAGTGCCAGTCCTTAGAGGATTTCGCTCGCCAAGAGGCAAGAAATCTTGAAGCGTCCATTGACCGTTTCCGAAGAGCTTATGAGCCAAAAGAAGTATCAAATCCTCAAGAATATTTTTTTGGTACACATCATTTTTACACCAGAAAGAGTGAAAATGAGACGAGTTTTTTTCTTTGCACATACTCCTACCCACACTATGACAGGTATGAGATGTTGACCCTGTTGAACCGCGGAAGAATTCCCAGAGAACAGCTTTTTGTCAGAAAACAAGATTCATTCCTAGTTTAGAGTTACAACTAGCGCATCAGCAACTTCCTTTCTCTTTCGAGCCGCACTTGTTTGTTTTCATCGGTCAGGCCTTTCGCTTATTTAAGCTTGTAAGGATGAAGTTTCAGCTCCCCATTGGTCATATTTCAGACCGATTCAAGAGCACCCACTATCTGCCTAACTATTTCTCTCATCGACACTTGCGGATTTTGAAGTACGTGATTCTTTATTAATTCTGGGTTTCTTGAAGTGTTCGTAGTTCTTTTTCTGCTTCTTGCAGCTAAGTATCCTTCATGGCCAAGCTTCTAGAATCTCTTGATTGCTCTGGACAATTGTGAATGAGGCATTTGTAACAAACACGCTCGGTTCCCTTAACGATGGAGCTCCAAAATCGCGTTCAGCTCGTTTTCCATCATGTCAAACGCATACGAGTTAGAACAGAAATCAGTAATTGGCAAAATTATCTGAGAATCAAATATTTATAAAATCTTTGACAGTTATATTAATTATATTCACCGTTATATAATGTTAGGTCACCCTCATTGATGAACCCCGCTTTTATTAATGTGGATCGGCAGCTGGTGATAAACCACATCTGAAAGGATAGACAAATGGGACAGTAAAAATAAGTGTAATCTAATAGTAAATATTGTAAAATTAAAATCGAAATAATTATAATTTATAAACGTTACTTTATAGCTTGCTACAATTCCTAAAACTAGAAAATTTAAATTATTGTTGAACATCAGTTTGCATTCTATCTATATTTATAAACATACAATACTTAGTATAAGCTAATCAATCTAGATTTATCCTCTCAGGAATACGCCGAAGTGTATAGTAATACAAATACTTCGATCATATTAACTCCACACTTTTAGGAAACTAACTCTTATATCTAACTAATTTTTGAACACTTCATAAAATAGCAGCTGTAGAACAAGCTTAATTCCAGCAATTTAATTTACTCATTGTGTTTCGAGCATGGTGAAAGTAAATTAAGTGCACACTTTGTGGGAATCGATGCTTTCGAAAAACACTTAAAACTTTTCTAAGCTATTTTCTTTGCCAATTAGTGTCATCTGTTGGTGCTAAGAGAAAATTGAGATATTTATTAAATATTTGAGGCTGCAGCTAAAGAGTTTTGTAAATATTAGAGTTATTCTCAGCGCTTATTTTAATAGATGCTTGTAAAATCTAAGAAAAATGGGTTGTCACTTTAAGATTCTTAGCTTTCATAAGTTTTTATGTTCTATTTTTTTCTGGCATGAAATTAATTACTGTTACAGATAAACTGAATATTTTTCGCAATTTTATGTTTTCTTAGAGTATTAACTGTACAAACGTATTCTTTTTATCTAGATGCAGATATGTGCGCGATGTTACGTATGTATACACTTAACGTATGTATACTAAATGTGGATTTATTTATTTACAGTTAATCATTCCGTTAAAATATAAGAAATGTTAATTATGCTTAACTTTAACCACTAACTATATCTCTCAGTTAAGAATAACATATATTTCCTTACTTTTCCTACGACGATTAATATTTCAATTAAATTCCCAACAGCCGGCTTTAATAGCAACAATTCAGAAGTGAAAACGTCTTGTCAAGCTTTCTAAAGTTTATATTTATGCAGTTAAATCGGTTTTTCACACTATAATGTATTTTTATTAACAAAAGATAAACGTTTATGAACGTTTATTCGCATTTTATACATTAGAAATTCTTCTTAAAAATTTTGAATGTTTTTTTTTTTTTTCCCTAACGGCTGTAAGGGTATTGCTCATTTATTTATGATGTTCTCAAAATTTCACATACCTTTGTATGTTTCAACACATTTTAACGCAATTTTCACTGGGTTAGAATTGGGCATTTTTGAGTTTTTAATTTAATTGCATTTCAAATTTCGCTCTCGATTTGTGTGCACATTTAAAATTTAAAATGAGAGAGGGAGTGCGCTCACAGGCCGCAACGAGACACAGCTGGTATGCGTATGGTATACATCAGCAATACACATTTTCCTCCACGTGTCGGATGCACATGAATATTGGTCATATGCATTCTATATACGTATGCTCAATATTTAAAAGCCTGAGTCAGTGTCTTTGGGATACATTGTACACAGTTAATTTCTTAATTCTTGGCAAAAAAATGTAAGGGTGATAGATCATATCTAAATAATAATTTTTGTAGTGCAAAACATTGCCTTAACGTCACCATTCCTTGAGAATGAACCTGAGCTCGTGCTATTATTCCTTTCTAAATAAATCGAAATTTATTTAACCGTAAGCATATAATATTGCGTTACGAAAATGTTTTGAATGACAAAAAATTGCTATTTGAATGAGTTCTATCAGTTCTTGCATTTTACAAGAGAAATGGAAGACCCTACACCCTATGCATATCATATAAACACACATAAAGGCACATATTATTATTATTATTATTATTACAGCATATTGAATCTCCGTTAGTTTAGACTCCCTTCTTTATCCAAAAATTTTTCCACAGTACATGTGTGAATAATTTCATTGATGTAAGGCTTTACTTTTAATGTAAGTTAATGTAAAGATACGCAAACACTGACATTTACATAACTGAAATGAGACATCAATCAAGATATTCGTCTGTATTGAACAAATTCATATATCATTTTTTGTCTTTTATTAAAACAGAGGAAGATAAAATATCTTTTCCTTTTAAACAATGCATTGTTTCAAGATCATTAGTAAATATTTATTCAAATTAAATTTTAATATGCGATCTGCAACAAAGTTATAAGACCAGTCACACCTTAACCGTTTCTGAACAAAAAGCATTTAAATTTGTATCAAAGAAAGTCATGCAAGTCTAAAATAAATCGTTATGATTCGTTTCGGGAAAAAAAAAAACATGAATTATTAGAATAAAATAATTTTGTCAAAAATTTTCCAATAGTCTGTTGTCACAAAATTGAGGTCAAGATTTCCCTCTAAGAAATTGAGGCAGCTGTTGTTAAACATTAGAAGTTGCTTATAACCTAAACCATTAGAAAACCTTTCAGAAAAGATGTTATTATGGTTTTCATCTATTTTATTCTCTGTATTATCAAAAATCAAGAAATGAACTTTGCCAAGAAAAATAACAAATATTGCGGTTTAACAATGCACTACGGTATAAAAAGAATATCGCAGATATACTATTTTCAATACTTTTGGTTCAAGCAAAAAACTAATAAAATCTCTAAAAACTACTTTTCGTTTGTCAATTGGCAATTAAAAATATACTGGTCTTGAGGTAAAAGAAACGAATAATGAACAAACCACTGTGTAAATCAAAGCAATATTTCCCATGTTTTGAAAACTTCCTTATTCAATTTATTACATGCTTTTAAGTCATGTATTTTATTTCTAATTATGTATATTTTTCCAGATATTTTTTTAAATATTCAAAAATACAAATATAAACAAGTAGTATTTAAAATAAATAAGTAAAAAATACAGACCAAATATGGTTTCGTTATTCATAAAAAAGGCAAATAGTTCTATTTTACTTATGAGTACGCTATAATTGGTAATTTTCTTTACTCATCGAAATTCTGAAAGCACGGACTATTATTATCTTTGTGCACGAGATTAATACAATTGATGTTTAAATCTTATTATTAATTTAGTGAAGTGTATTCATCCCAATAGTTTGTGATTTTCGTGATTTAATTATGTTGCAAATTTCGGATAACCAAAATTTCTTTTCGATATTTAAGATAATAAGCGCCACAATTTTAGTTCAAAGAAACGTAAAACATAGAAATCTGAACAAAAGAACAAAATATGTGAATGGAAAAAGATTAAAGAGCGCTGCTCTCTTTCGATAACTAAAACTCCTAATGCTATTGAAATGAAAGGACTTCTTTAAAATTCCAAGACGATTCTTAGCAAGGTACAAGAAAAACTACTTAAAAATTCTTTGATTCATTCTTTATTTCTATGCGAAACAAAAAGTCCTGCAATGAAGATTTTTTTTGAGGTACTCTAATTTGAGATTTTACTTAGACCCTTTGAGAATATATAATTAACTAACTTAAAATAAATCTACATTTTCTTTTAAAGAAATATTAAAAGGCTATCATGGTTTTCAGTTTATTTAACATTACCAGTCTTATTAAGCTCATTTGACATCACTTAAAAATAAGTCTTGTTTAAAGCTCAACTTTTTATTAACTATATTAATAAATTATATATATATGTTAAATTTGATTTCAAAAATTATTTTTCCTCTCTTATTTGTGAAGAAAGAGAGTGTGTGGGGTACAACAATACTAGAAATTTTACTGTTAACCACATATTTTACCCACACCATTTCTAAACTAGCTCATACTTGAATCATATAGTGTTGCAATCAGTAATGCACGTAATGTGAAGAAGATTGAAAATCTTTATTCCCTAAAAAATTAAGAAGTTTTACCAAAGTTGCGAATCAAACGTTTATTCTCGGCATTAATTGTTCGAATTATTCGCAAAATGCCCGAAAAATACTAACCACAAGTTTTATTAGTTAAATTTTCATTTTAGACATTTATAATACAATTGAATTTTGCATAAAGAAAGGCAAGAAATGAAAAAAAATTCTAATATAATTAAATAAATCAAAATAACAGTTGTGCCTCGCACAATATAAAGGTGATGTAAGGTAAACTTTTTCAGCATTTTATCATACTATATATTTCTTTCCTAAAGATATAAAAATTATGAATATTGATTTAAAACATTTTCGATGCCTCCACAGAAATTTTCAGAATGAGGAAACACATACCAGAACTTCTTTGGGAATCCCCTATACAAGGTACGAAGGAAAACAATTATGATATATTTTTATGTGTGATTTATGTGTCTATTTAAATGTGAAAGTTTTGCTATTTAAATGTTAAATTATATTTTTGCTATTTAAATGTGAAAGAGTATGTTTTTTATATAGAAATAAAAAATGCGCACGAATGTTAAAATTTAGTAGCATTCCCTCATTAATATATAAATATGTGTTTGTGTGTGTATAAATGTATGTATGTATAATTATAATTTACCTTATGTCTCACCTGAAATAGAGACCCATTTTGCCAACATTTACCTTCCGTAATGTCAAAAGTAATAAATTAATTTTATACATTTATACATACATATATGTGTGTGTGTGTACGTATGTACATACAGTATTTACCAATAAGTAATTGGGAACCTGTGATAAAAGAGATAAACGGAATTTATTCATATTCAATAGTTGGAAGAGCCTCCACCTGAAGTATTTATAACCTTAAGCCTCCGGGACATACTTTCCGCCCCGCAGGATTAAGGCTGTAATTGCTTCAGGTGTGCTTTAAGTGTTTGGATGGTGGATAGAGGTATTTTCTTCCATTCAGCTTGGAGAAGACATTTAAGTTCTTCCTCAATTTTGCTGCACCTCTTATTTTGCCGATCCAACTCGAACCTGAGGTTTTCTGTAGGATTCAAGTCAGGACTCTGGGCAGGCTAGCCCAGTCGATTCACATCATTCTCATCATGCCAATCCATTCTGAACCTCGCAAAATGACAAATGGCGTTCTCATCATGGCAGTAATAATGTCCCAACTCGTAAAACTGCAACAGGTTAGGAAACACACTGTTGTCTAGCATTGTGGAGTAGAAGTCGGCGTCGATCATACCATGAATTCGGATCCATGGTCGCAGTCCATACCACGATAAATATCCCCTCCATAATTCCACCTCCGAGAAACTTTACTGCAGGCACAATGCATTCTGCCAAAGAGCGTTCTCCAGGCCTGTGTCGAACTCAGACAAAACAATCGGACTGGTAGAGATTGAACCTTGATTCATCACTCCAGTAAGCCCGTTTCCACTCATCTACGGTCCACCTCAACCATGTCTTTGCGTCACCTCAACCGAGCAGAGTGGCTGGATTTTGAAATCAAAGATTTATGGGCGATAACACGACCACGAGAACCAAGCAAATTTGCTTCCTTGCGGCTGGTAATTATCGAAACAACAGTCTCGGATCCTTTTTGGAACTCCTGGAGTATGTAAATCATTGGTTTGGTGCAGTTTTTTTTTAAATTTCTTCGGACAGCACTCATCGCTCTCTATGTCATCTCTTAGTTTCATGGGGCTGTCGGGTCGAAGCACATTCCGAGTATCACCACTCACCTTCTATTTCTTAATCATAAAAGCCTCTAATAATTTTGGAATGGTTAAATCACTATATAGGCCCCTTAAGAATCGAATTAAAAACAATTACGCCTTTTTCGAAGTCAGAAAGCGCTGAATTTCATAGAATCTTGCATGTAATTAATGACATGCTGTTTCCTACACGTTGGTAGATAGGGTATGTACGTATATATATGTTACGGTAAATGTGATTAATCCGGTGTTTATGTATAATAACCGGTAATTATGCATAATCACCACTAAATTTGGTAAATATGATAAATTTTTGAAAATTTATCAAATTAACCGGTTTATTTGTATAATTCCCAACTCGTAATGGCAAATGTGATAAAAGCCCCTAACTTTAAGAAAATTCATCCAGTGTGCGCTACTGCTTGGCTTCTATCAACACAGGGGATAGCCTCTCCCCCCGAAAAATTTTCCAGGCGCATATCCCCACCCCCCGAAACATTTTCCTGGCTACGCCCCTGTATCAACAAGTAACAAACACATGATTTCAGTATTTGTTCATATTTCGTTGCATCTAGATTTTTTCGCTACTCCCCCCGTATTTTATAAAATACTGAATAATGGCTGGTATGCTTCATCGTTTTAATTCTAAATTAATGAATATTATGGATACTAAAAAAGCAAACAGTGGTTTTCTGACGAAAGAAAGATTTGTTAAAAAAAGTGAATAGTAGTAAAAACGTGGGGGAAAACTGGAAGATTATCAAAGACTAAAATGATACGATGTAATGAAAGTAGGCAATGTTGAAAAACTTATCTTTCCCGAAAGTAAGACAGCTTCAATATTAGATTTTACGTGTATTTTGAAGAACTTTTTACCATAATTCATGAGTTACACTTATCAATAGACCATGGTGGTAGAAACAGGATGTTAAAAGAACTTCAATAAAGGTATAAAAACATTACTGACGAAGAAGTCATGATTTACGTAAAGTTGTGTGAAATTTGTCAAAAAAAAAAAAAAAAAAAAAAAAAAACAAGGTACCTATGAAAGGATTTGTTGTTAGGACAATGGTCTTTCAAGAGATGAACTCAAGAGCCAGGTGGACCTAATTGACACAGTCGCAACCAGATAATGACTTTAAGTTTATATTTGTCTTCAAGACCACTTGATGAAATTCGTACAGTTGCGTGCCCTAAAAAGCAAACATGCAGAAGAGGTTGCATATCACCTAATTGACATTTTTACTATATTTGGAGCCCCCAGTGTACTGCAAAGTGACAATGGTCGTCAGTTTAGTGTCAAAATCGTAGAAGAAGCTTGTGCAATGTGGCCGGATCTGAAAATTGTGCCCGGAAAGCCTATGCTCAGCCAGACTCAAGGTTCGGTTGAAAGTGCAAACCAGGATATTGAAAATATGCTAAGTTCTTGGTTGGAAAGCATTCACACCAGTAAATGGTCCTAATGGTCACGTTTTGTGAAACTTATGAAAAATAGAGCATTTCGTGAAGGAATCAAGTGTTCTCCTTATGAAGCAATGTTTGGGACGCCTGCAAAATTTGGCTTGAAAACATCTTTTTTCCCGAATGACTCTATCAAAGATCGTAGATTTCAATAAGTGCTTCAGGCATTAATAGAGACAGTTAATAATGCTTCCGAAAACATCAATAGCGAAATAGGAAATGTGTCTAATATGGACATAACGATCTATCTGAAAATGACCCTGCATCTGAAGTTCATTATAAGACTCAGAAAGAGAATGAAGCAGCGGTCGCTCTAACCCAGACAGATATTTTATGCAGGCAAGAGCAAGTAAGAAAACATAGAATGAGTGCAAAAGAAGGTTTAGAATTACAAGCAAAGAAAATGTTGAAGGTTTCAAATCTTAAATTTCCTGCTGGTAAATTTGGTGACTCAGTGAAACTACAAATACCAGAAGTTGACATAGCAAGAAGTGATCCCCGAAATTTATTAGAGGTGATATTAGAAGTTCAAAATGAAGAGTTTTATCAGTTAGGAACGAAGCAAGGAAGACTTTCACAGTTGCATACCAGAAATCAATTCAAAATTTGTGAAGAAGCTTGATGATGTTCTAGATCTAGCAATATCACTTCGAGAATGCGTTAGAAAGACATCTAATTCTGGAGGTCAGAGGTATCAGCATGTGCTTGTAAGGGACAATGCGAGTCTGATAAGTGCAAATGTAAAAAATCTGAAAAACTTTGTAATTCTAAATCTCATAACAGTCTAATATGCTTAAATGAGTAAACTTAAAGTATTTAGAAATTTATAGTAATAGCATTTAACGTTATCTGAAAAAATGTTTTTTTTTTCTTGAATATTGGCTTAGTTTGTTTTTTATATGTAACTTCAGTTTGTTTATTTATGAGCAACTGTTTTGTACAAGTTCCTGCAAATTGTAATTTTTTTTGTTTTACAACACCTGTCAGTCTCTTATTCAAATTTCGTTCAGGCTAAATAAATGTATGTGACTTAAAATAGCTATTTATTGACTTTTTAACTGTAAAATCTAAAATATTGTAATTCGTGGTCTCTTACGCTATAGTGTCACATGAAAAAATATCCTTCTCAGTAGTAACTACACAAAAAAAACTGCACTCTATTCTACTGGCCCAATCAGTAATGATATTTATCACATTTACCATATTTAGTGGTGATTATGCATAATTACCGGTTATTATATATAATCACCAGTTTATTACTTTTACCGTAACATATATATACATATATATATATATATATATATATGCACTACTGGTCAAAAGTATTGCAAGTTTGAGAAATCTAAAAATTTGTTCAAGAATAAACCCAGAAAAATGGACAAGAAATTTGCCAGATTTAAATATTTTTGAGTATTTATGTTGTATAATTGGAAAAAATACATCTGAAAATCAGCCAAAAACAAAATTAGAGCTTCAAGAACAATAATTTAAGTTGGCACCATGAAACACCAAAAGAAGTGTTGTAAATTCAATGTGGATTCCATATCTAAAAGTGTGGCTGTTGTGATTAAAGTCAAGTCTGTTCAGCAACATAATAAATGATCTTTAGTTAAATTGCATTTATTTATTATCCTCTTTTTGCAGAAGATTTTGAAATTAATTCTTTATTTAATTTTTTTCCGACGAGCCAAAATGGATTATGATTTCTGTAATAGCGTATGATTTTTTATGCTATTTTTTAAATAAATTAAATAATTATTTTTGTTCTTTAACTTAATGCTATCTTGTCTTAGAAATAATTAATCGGATATGTTGACATTAAAAAATATCAATTATACTGATTTTTTGTTTTTGACAGGGGAGAGGGGGCTTAATCTTAAAGAGGGTTAGATTTCTGTAACTTGCAATACTTTTGGCCAGTAGTGTATATATAGATAGTATATATATATATATATTATATGTATAATCAATGAAAATTAAAACACTATGAATATTACTGAAAAATGACATATATATATATGTACATAGATATATAACAACTCCTCAAAATGGAAATATTTTAGAACGCGTTCAGTGTTCTTTTTCGCAAGTTTCTGTCAGATGTCATATGATTCTTCATAAAATATAGTTTTATAAAATTGCGTTTATTATCTCTTTAATAAAATATCTTAATTACTTATGGAGTTATTACACAAAACCATAATAATACAGCTCAAAATTCTTACTTTCGTTCAACCGAAATATGTCTTAGTTTATTAATTTTTAAATTTTCATACTTATATGAGTTTACCAAAACAAAACAAAGAGAAAGCTTTACAGGAGTTATGCTATGCATTCATTGAAGCGATAACAACAAAGAGAAAAAAAAACTTTTTGAATAATTATCATCAATCATGTCAAATAAATCCATCATTGTACATTTTAAGCACCAAGTCTTTTATCTTTCCGTAATTACGTGTTGATGCATTACGAAACAGAATGACGATGTGTGAGAAAAAGAAACGAAGGACGAGCCCGCATTGTTAAAGTTGTAACTAAAATTAAAAAAATTAATAATCAATAAATAACAATGCTTCCCTAGACCAAAGTTCGTAAACTATTTTCCTTTTTAGAACACTTGTGCTAAACCCACGAAATGTTAAGATAAGTTGATAATATAATATGTAAGAAGAAAGGATATCGTTATTAAAGGAATTTCAAGTTTTTGTACTGTACAATGGAAGTGTTTTACTGCAACAAAGTTTGTTACTTTCAATGAACAACTACATTAAACAGCATTTAAGAATTCGTTTATTCCTATAATATCTTTAGAGATTTTAGAAATGCGCATTCATTTTTTTTAACACAAATACCTTGTTTAAAACTGAAGAGCCATTATGCTCACATTTATAGTATTTGTTTACGATTGGAGGAGTCTGAATAACCGTTGAAATTTCAGCACATATTTCATTTTCATTCGAAAGATTGAATTCTAATGTTTCTTTTATTGCATTTTTAATCATTCGTGAAATTTAACAATTTAGTAAAGATGTAAAAGTACTAAAAATTTATTATTGTTGAAATAGTTTTCTTATCTAATTACGTCTTTTAAAAGAGCCATACACACGGAAAATAAATAAAAATTCAAAATCGTGCAGACGAGTGGGTAGGTATTTTTTTTTATCAAGAATATAAATTTACTGTTTTTAAAATGATATTTCTTTTCCCTCCTAAAATTTCAGGCATTACTTTGCAAGATTTGTACTCATTAAAAAGCTTACTAATTGTATTTGGTAAACCCACATAAAATTATTTTTATCTGATTATATGTTTCAAGATAATAACATATTTTTGAAAATTTGAGAATTTCTATTGTTATTTTCAATTTGAAAAGGTTTAAGCAATTTTAAAGCAGAATGTTGTTTTGAATTATTATTATTCTTACTTTTTTTAATGTGGTTACGTAAAATGAGTACACTGTCATATTTAATTAATACTGTGTTTACAAATGCTCCTAATAAACTGTTCAACGAGTATAAATGATGCCTTCTAATGTCTGAAAATATAGGCTAAAAAAGGAAAATCATTAAAAAACAAAACAAATTACTTATTTATAATCAAAAAGATATACCTTCTCTTTCTATTCCAAATTTTTACTACTCCAACAATTTTTATCTAGTACCTAAATCTAACGGCTATTATGATTCTAAATTTTAATAACTAGTGAGACATGATAAAAATGAATAAAATTTCATAAGTTACATTTTTTAAATCTATTACCTATTTTACTCCCCTTTTAAGTAAAAAATAGCTCTTAAAAGTTTAATATATTTATATTAAAAACTAATAGTACAATATATATGTATATTTTTTCAAATGTGAAGTGATAAGTGCGTTACATAAAATAAAGCAAATCAGTGGAGTGTTTAACATCATAAGTAACAGAAAACAGACCATGAATACAGAAATGTGTGTTTTGTACCCGTTTTCCCCTTAATACTTTACAGCACAACTCAAAAGTAACGCAAATTTTACCCGTGTACTATGATGTCCACCTTCAGTTCAACTTCACTATGTTACATAAATAAATAAAATTTATGGTACCGCATAATCAAATAACAATTAAATATGTGCAAAAATGCCTACCCTTGGAAAAATAAAAGTACAAAACTATATCCATTGCAATATTTTGGAACTATTTCTACGAACATGTAATATTTAAGTATGCTTCTTTTTTTTCAGCAAAACCTTAAAGTTGCGTACAATTTTAAAAACCTCTGGGAAATTTTATATCACAAATCAATATTCTATCATAACTATAGTATTCAGAATTAAAACAGGCAAATGTATTGAGTTACAAAAAGATGTCTCAGAACTTAAAAATTACATATGCATCCCTTAGCAAAGTGTCATAGTTTAATTTCCTTTGAACAGTGTTATGAACAGAGACTTAAAAGACACCGCCTGTATATCGTAACAAACTTTTTTAGTGCATAATTTTTAAGATAATGTAAACCTAAGATAATATTTAATACAGCTCATGTTAAAGATATAAAAAAATGCCTAAAATAAAAAAGCGTATTTACTTAGAATACGTAACAGTACAAATTTAGTCAGCTGCACAAATTAATGTTGGTACTGTACGATTCGCAATGCAATGCATGCTATACAGCGTTTAATGTTTTTAAAAATTTCATTCATAAATGCAATAATAGAGAAGTTTTCTTCGAGATCTCATTTCGAAATGTTCTTTCTCTCTATTTACAGTATCATTTAAAATATATGTTTTCAAATGCTACTGCATTAACTTCCATTACATGTATTCTATTCACGCTTTTGACATGAATAAAAATCATTTATAAAATTCACAATAAAATCTAATATCGTTATAACTTTAGCTTTGGTAAAATTACATACGTCTTTTTTAGATGAAAAGAAAATAAATAATAAATTTGATTTCTTTCTCTTTCACATGAAACATAAATCATATTTCTAGCATTTCATGGATCGTAATATGTTTTAAAATCTATTATTCTTGTCTATTTGGAATTTTCAGATATCCATTATTTTATCGTTTTAGTTCCGTCTCTGATCTTCGATAAGAAATTAGAAACTGGAAACTATGATAAAAGAACGTAGTAATGAATATAAGATTTCTGTTTGCTATGACAATTGCTTTTACTAAAAAATTAATGACTTCTTTCGTAAGCACTGACATACAATAGTAAAAGAAAAATTAATTCAATCGTTTGTGATAAAATTTTATTTTATGGAATTCTCTCTACGTTGACAAGCTTTTTATTTAAATATTTTTTTTTCATTTACAATACACAATTAAATTGTATAAGGAATATATTTTTAGCGATAGTAATTTTGTTAATAATGGAATACGAAAGAAATCACGAAAAAAATTAAACATTCGCGGGTCTGTAATATTTTATAATATTTTTAATAAACATGATCCTTACAAAATATACCATAGAACTTATATCAGGAGAAATCTGGAAAATAAATAATGTGAAAAGTGATTGTACTGATCCGGTCTAATTATGCACAGGATTCGCTTTTTCCAACTAAATAAGCATGTATTTTAACAGTTTAGATTAATTTACTGACGTAGCATAATTTACTTTTTATTCGAATTTTTAGGTAAGAATATACAGCAAAATTTCCTACATTTTTTTATTGTAAAAGATTTGTTACTGTTTGATAGCTTTCTTATATATTCAAAAACTATCTCTGGTAAGATTCAAAATAATATAAGAAAAATTAATCAAGCTTTTTATTCAAAGATGTGCTAAAAGATACATAAAAATTCTTGAGGGAATTTCAACATCATACACTTCTTGCAGCGCAGAAATCCATCCTGCTTTATCCACCTTACTTTACTAACTGTAAAATAACATATCATTTTTAAAACCTTGGAGCGTTTAACCACTTACTATAGGTCAAAAGAAGTATTAATCCCTCATGCTTTTAAATACATATTATTTTGCATTTTAAAAAAAGTTGCTTAAATTTCTTTATCATGTTGAGTAGGGTAGGTTGAGACATTGGACATCGTATTTTCTTCATATGACAATTCTTTCACAACTGCAACGGAGTTCCTAGTTCTGGAAAAGCAATTTTACCAGCGCTTTTTTTTTCTTTTTTCAACATAAGCATGATGTACAGAGAGATAACTAAAGCTCGTTCAAACCGCCTTCTTTTTTCATATAGTATAATGCTAATCGGCATGCACGCTTAAATCTATTAAAACTAACACTCCTTTATTGATTAAATTTCTTATCAGCTGATTTAAATCATTTTACGCTAAAAAATACTCATTAAAGACAATAATTTGTTATCTCCTCAATTCGCCTCAATCCTCCCGATTCGCTAGATCCTACTTAGCTCAATTTTCACTAAATATTGTCTATTTAAGTATTCTGTCTTTCTCCCCCTCGACCCATATCCTATTACTATCACGTGACCCATGCTGTTCAACGGATAACGGTTCATAGTCGGGCATAGTTGTGTATGTATTTGTATTCGCTGGTGATAATTTTATGTTATATCTGAATACCATATGCATCTTTTTCATATTCAGAGTTGTGAAATAAATTCAGCCTAGATATGGAGGAGATGCTTTAGGTAAAAATTTCGCTTTAATGACATTTTCTTACGATTGGATTATAAAAAGCTGTTGTAAAACAAATGAAGTTATGAGATCTCCACCTAAAGTGAGCAAGTAGTATTTTACCTTTTTCGTGTCAATAAATTGGATTGCTGCTTTAATTAAATCTCACAGCTGTTTTAACCATGATTGAATATCTGTATTCTAACTGTACTTTGAATTCGTTTTATAACTAGAGACAATAGTGAAATTATATTCTATTTATTAAAAAATACTTTTTTATAGTGTATTAAGATACGTGTAATGTATTTGCCTTGATTTAAAATTTATTTTCTCGGGCTTATAATCATAGATTACAGCTCTGATAATAAAAAATGAAGAAAACGAATAATTCAATATATTAATCAAAAACAGCAAATTTTAATAAAACACCCTTTTTCTAGCTTAAAATAATAATCTTAATTGAGTACAGATATGCTAATTAAAAAAGGGCTGATTTTGCAAAAACGCTCATTCTATAGCTTAAATAATAAGCATAATTGAGTACAGTTATATTAATCAAAAACGTACAGACACTCCTCATTTTTGATTATTATTTAGGCTAAATGGAGCTGTTGTAGAATGCTCAAAAATTGAGAATTTTTCGCTCCATTGATTTTTGTTGATTAATTGAGCAAATTTTACTCAATCGGGAGAATGGCTGTTTGAAGTCAAAAATTGAGTAAAAATATACTCCGTTTGATTATTATTTTACTCAATAGATTTAAGCGTGTACTCTCTAACGCAAACGAAGTTTCAGATTGTCTATTAGTAATAAATACTCGCCATCCATTGGATAATTTTGCAACTGTTCTTCATTTAACCCTGGTACGAATGATTCGGTAACCGGCAGTGTTGGTCAAATTTTAAATGTAAGGACAATTAAAGATTAATAATTGATTATTTGTTAACTGTGGCCATAACAACTAAGAATTGATCGACTATAATTACCAAAAATTACTATTAATAACTTTTTATTATTAATTGCAGTAGCAACAATTAACAATCAATTAATTGCCAATCGTCGTTTGCTACAGTTAACAATTAATTAATTTTCAATTGTTTTATGAATTTTAATAAAAACTGAGAATTAAAATATGATTATTGGGGATCTCTTCATTGTTAGCGGCAAGAAGTAGGGTATGTCCATTATATCGAGGTCCCATAAATCACTGTACCAAAATGCATCAGAATCAGTTCAGCGGATAGGCGTCAGAGGTAACAGACTGAGAGTCTGCCATAATTTCATCAATATTAATATTGATTAACTTGACACCGGAAATTTTAAATGATTTTAGAAAATTGTTACCATTTTCCGTCACCGATGCAACAATTTTATTTGTATTGAGGCCGAAATCTCTGTTAATTTCTTGAATTATTTTGGATAGCCGATCGTAGCTGTGGATGCCTTTGAATCTTTGAAAAGTTAGTGCCACTGAAACTCTGAGTAGATCTTTTGCAATCCAGAGCTCTGTTACCTCGATAAAACTTCTCTTTGTGCTGGTCCAAATATCGATTGTCGTGTACGCATAGTCAACTTCTTTTAGTTGGGACTTTATCTTCCTCACTTGTCTTTCGTAGCGTTTTTTGATACGACATCCCAGTGTACGTCGACTTATTAGAGCTAAGCCCATTTTAGATAATTCCAAGTCCGTGAATATTTTTGAAAAATATGGATCTCTTCCAATGCACGTAATGGAATCATGAAATCTATAAAGTATTTCAAAATATTTTCATCGAATTGTTCTTGATTCATCAGATTTGATTTCTTTATTTTAGTAATTTTGGTTTTAACAATAGTATCACCTTTTTACTGTGCGTCAGTTTTCTTTTTTCTTACATATGTATTGTACTTTGAAATGCTTTTTTTTCCTTGTTTACGCTTCAGGTGACTCAAAAAGTTCGATGTACAATTATGATATCATTTAACTTTAGTGATTACATCGCTCGGGCATTTCATACACACAGCTGTGATTTTACTACCTGTGGACTCTTCAGGCATGTATTTGAAAAACTTTTCCATTAATCAAGAGAAGTCGCGCTTGCGAAGATGACGAGCACTCGGCGGTGTCGTTTGCTGGCACAGGCGAATCCGTTTCTAGTGACTCATTAATGCCCGAAACCGAAATATTCACTGGCAAGTTGCTGTCTTCGTCAATGTCGTCTATCGACGCCATTTTCTTTCACAAAATTAGGCAAATACAGTGCATTTACGCTAGTTAAACCAAAAAACAAAGAAGAAGGTGTGCAAATCTTTATCTTAACGTAGACTAATTCGCGCGGTTGCGAGTGAGCACTGAACAAACGGCGGTCGGCACCGGCATACATAAGTAAATTAATTTTTAGTTTTAATTAATTCATAGAATAATTTATTAAGTGCAATTATTTTAATTGAGTATGATGATTACCATACATTAATCCAAATAATTAAATCGCAACGTGCAACTAAAAGTTTAATTGCAATTAATTTAATCGAAATTATTATTTAAGTGAACTAGCGCGTCGATTAAAGAATTAATTGATCAACGCCTAACACTGGTACCCGGGTACCTTTTTCTGAGTGTTTATTTTTATTTTTTGCTCATTTCAAATTAAGCCTTGCTAAAATCACTTTTAATCATCCCTATGTACATGAATATGAACTAGACGCACAATAATAACCTTTTTGGGGAAAAAATTGTGACTTTTTTGCATAACATTTATTTATTTCATTTCTCAATATCCAGGTACCCAGTACCCAATATTGTCTCTTGTCTACACAGAGAGTGTAAATTATGATTATTATTATTACAATAAATGATAATAATATAAATAAATTTATTATTATTATTATTATTATTATTTTATTATCCTGACAAATTTAATTATAGATGAGGCTTTCAGATTTTTTTAATAACTGATTTGGTTGAAACATTTTGCGTGGCTTGAAGATTTATTGACCGATTCTCAATTGTTGGAAGACAAAAGTTTTTACCTATTTGACATAAAAGTGAACGGCATTCTTTTTATATCTGGGCGATATTTTATAAAGATTCTTATACGCATACACAAAAACAGTCGCATTTTTTATCTATTAAAACATACGAGTCCTTAATCCATAACGCATCGTCAGAAGTAGAAGCACGGTGGAAATTTTCAAACACTTTGCAAACAAGTGAACAACATCCAGAATACTCAAAAGTTTAATTTAACCTTCATATTTAAGCTCCTTTTACATCGAATTATGTAAACACTTTCGGAAATTGGTGGCTTTCAAAACACCTGCATCTTTTGCGGAGCTAATTTCTTTATTAACTTGCTTTACAAAAGAGGCTTGCGGTAGAATTTGAAGTATTTATGGTATGCTTAATGCAAAGAAATTTGAAAGTTGCTTATAAATATTCAAGTAGGTTAATCAGCATCGATGTGCTTAATTCTCAAAACTAATTGCAAATTTTCATTTAAATTGTTAGTTTTCTGAACAGCTTCAGAAGAGTAATGGATCGACTGAAAATATGCTTAAAGATTTTAGAAAATAGGAAATTGAACTTTTGTTTTATTTTGCTTTTTTTCGCCTTCGAATAAGTTATAAACTGTTTACTTCCACTGCTTTTCTTTATTGAATTGTGATTGTTATAAATAATCACTATAGTTTCCCAATGCAATTCAAGAACTTTGACATATTTTTAAATATTTCAAATATGTACATATTACGTATACTTGAAACTTGTTGGAAGATAAATGATGAAAGAAACAACTGTGATTGTACACCTTTAAAGACCTTAGTATACCTTGGGTTAAGATTGGAGAAGAGTTGTGGTACTTTTTCTTATGTATTTTACGTTGCTACAAAGAAATTTGCTCAGAACAGCAAATTGATAAATTCAAACGGTCATTTTTTTCCTGTTATGTTAATTCAAAATGTAATTTTTTACGTATTTTCATTTTATTATTTTTTCTTTTTTTTTGTATTTTTCTTCTTTTTTTTTAGAAATACATTTTAATTAGAGAAATAATAGGCATATGAAAAAATATTAGTTGTTTCATGTGAGATTTTTCCGCTATTTACTCAATATTTTTAGTTTTTAAAGATAATATGAGGAGATATGGGATATGGAAGAGATTGGGATATTTCTTTCTGAAGTTTTTCAAAGTTTACTTTTATTTACCTAGTTATATAAAGATAAAAAGACTCTCCCTTTCGTTTTACTTCTTACCTCGGACATTAATAAAGTGTTGCCGATATGAAAAAGAAAAATAAACATATCTAATAAAAAAAAATTAAGTGAACTTTATTGTAATTTTTGATTATTTTATTTTAAATATGTTGTATTCAAAAGAGAATGGAATTTTAATTATGTCACATGCAAGATTTAAACAGCCAATAGAACATACACTCACGTCTTAGGAACAAGAAAAAGCACTTAAGAATGGTGAAGCAAGACACTGATTTATTGAAATCTCATACTACTGAAATAATTTCAAGCATGTTATATGCAACATATTTCACGCCGTTTTCTTATGTTTGTTGTATCCATCATTTTTCATTTCTTATAAATGTCGCGCAGATTTTCAGGGAAAAGTTTCATCAGAATAAGAAAGAAATTCATGAAGCGACTCTTTTATTTATTAACCATTGATATTCTAAGAAAATAAAAATTTTGAAAAAATAGAGTTTCACGTTTGCAATAGAGCTATATCCTATGTTCAAAAATTCGATAGTTAAAAAAGGTATTCAACATTTAAATATATGTAGTTATTTTTATACGACGGCAAATTTCTTGATAATTCATTAGAAAAGACCTGAATAATTTTTTTGGACATTATGTAGATTTATTTATTTATTTATTTTTTAATTTGTGGATGATATCTAAAAGGTTACAGTTTATTATATTTCTAAACATAAATATGGGATTACGGACTACGCGAGGAATCTAGGCCGGGGATTGGGCTACCCTCCGTGGGAGTCTTTCTAAGGAGTCCTAACCCGTATTTGCGCGAAGTTGTGTAGAAAAACACGGGAAACTCTTAAAATCTAAGTCGGCGGAAGCTACCTAGGTTTGAACCACACACCTTCCGTCTACCGGTTGAGAGCGCAAATGCGCTCGACCTCTGGTGGAGCTATTTTTTACATTTCTGAAGGATTAACTTAAGTCTGTTCTGTACCTCAGGACTTATTATAAGGAACTCACATTTTTAATAAAGGTCCAGTTAAGAGTTCATTATTTGGACTTATAAAAAGTAACTTAAAATATTCTCCAATCAATCAGCAAAAATAAACAGTGGGGAAAGATCCTTAAGTTTCCAATCAATCTATTTTTTATAAAATATGTACAGCTCCAAAAAAGGTCCACATGCCCTTTACTCACCCGTTCTTTGTTGTACATAAAATTTGCATAACTACCAAACGTTTACGAATAGTGTACATTTTGTCCTGCTTTACATAAAACTTGCATTCGGAACCATCTTCATATTTAAATAATGAATAACTTTCTTTTATCGAATGGTAACATCAAACATTCACTTCATATTTCTAAATGTAGTACATTTTAACCTCAGATATCAATTTTCAATAGATTTAAGCAAAGAAACATTATGAACTTTCACCCTCCCCATGTTAAATTATTTTTATACTTTATTCTACATCCCATTAATTATTTATATTGATAAGCTGATTTTTATCTGCATTATTTGAATCAATAAGCCAAAGCATAATTTAACATTATTGTATTTTCAATAAAATATTAATACATTAATTTTTGAGGGATATTAATATTATGATAGTTATATAATGATATTAATATTAACAAAATGATAATTTGAATAACAATTGACCTCAGCAAATTTTGAATCAAATAAATGCAGAAAATTAATTTTCATGGATGTGCAAAATTTGAGATTTTTATGCTCAGTGATTAATTTTATATTCATTTAAAAAAGTTATTCTGAATAATCTCGATATATTAATGGAATTCTTAAATATTCCATGGTTTAATAGAACTATACAGCAACAATATTGCATTTTGTAAAATTATGCTATTAGGTTTATACTTACATTATAATATTGGAAGCCAAAAGGAAAATTAACAAAAGCATCGTCAGATATAACAGAAATAGAAAAGTTCTCGAATTGTAGATGTATCACAAGTAACGTAAACTCTTACTACAATTAAATGGAAATTATAACTTTAAATGAATATTTTCGGTTCATGGTCGTGAATTCCGTTTTCTAGAAATGAAATTTTTGCAAAAATAAGTTTTTTTTAGAAAAGGTTTTAGTAAAATAAAGTTTGTTTATTGTACAATATTCTATATTCCATTACCTTAATCGTTTTGAATATTCAAAAATTAAATTGCTGATTGAAATTCGATGCATGATATGTGACATTATATTTTACATTCTTAAAGCAACAAATTTTGCAATATATCCGGAAATTGCGTATTTGCTCCGCTAATTTAGGATGATAAAATATTTTCTTATTTTTTTCTTTTCTTACTTTCTTCACTTCAAATTAGATTTCAAAAGATAAATATTCAACTTCTAGCTTTCATAAGCAGTATGAAAATTAAAAACAATGAACGCTATTGTTTTTCACTTCTTCATTTATCTAATAAATATGTCGTTTCTTGTTTTTAGTAAACATAAAAAATATATAGGTGTTTATATTTAATCACACAGTGTTTCTTTGTAATAGCATGTCTTTTTTTTCTATTTTAAAGTTAAATTTTATTAGAACACTACATTAGATGACACACTATTTTTATTGACACTAATTTTTGTAATTTGTAATTTTGATATTGAAAATAAATATACCTAATAAAATTAATCTTTTCTAAAATTATTAATAATTCACTTGAGTTAATTTCAAAAATATAAACACATAATTCAAAAGATAAAGCATGCATATTTTACCAGGTTCTACTGAAAATAAGCTAGAAACAAAACTCAGGAAGGTAATTTTATCAAAGTGCTTCAGCTTGAAAGACAAAAGAGTCCAAAATCATTTTTGCAAGATGAAAGGAAAAACTTTTGTGAGCAGACGGATGATATAAAGCATCAAAACTTCAAAAATAGAAAGTAAGCCAATAAACTTTTACTTTTTTTTCATATAGAGATTTATGCTCTTTGATTTGTCTGATAAAACTTTTGTTCTTTTGCAGTAATTTAAAAGGAAATACAAGAAGTATGAAGGGATGCAGCTCCTTTTTTTCATGCAACTAACATTAAAAAAAAATCTTCCATTGGATATCCTCAGGCATTTAATTTAATACTTTTCCACTTTAATATTCGTATAATTGTTTTTCTTCTGTTTGTGTAGAATATTTTTTATTTACTTTATAAATCACAGGAATATCAAGAATACACGTACAATTCTCTGTAATACATCTATTTTATAACATGCGTTTATATGAAATAATTTTAAATTTAATATTGCGTAAGTATGAAATCTTGCAGAAGTATCATCTCAATATTAAATAAGCCACTGATATGGGAGAGGTAGTAAGTCTAACTGAAAAATATACCGGAGACACCAAAAACAGTTTGAATACAAGTAAGTGGTGAGTTTTTCCAAGCACCCATATACGATTTAAGCATTATTACAAACAATATCATTATCAGGTACAAAGATTGTGCTACAATGTTTTTTCTCTCAAAAATCAGAAATATTATATTATTTTGCTTACTCCATTTGATATATCAGTGTCAGCCCCCTCCATGGCCAAATAGAGACTTCGAACATGCTAGCAGGCCGATGTGAAAGGTCCCTATTTCGACGTACGCGCGGCTGTCGACCTAACGGTCTGGGGTTTTGGGTAGTTTTTCTAAGATGTATCGTGAATACGCGTTAGAAAAAATAAAAACTCCTACAGCCAAGGCACAACTCCCTGTAGGCAAATGCCCCCGTGTAGGCTTGCCGTAACACGTAACACCCTATATCACTGCCTGTAATATCCTGAAATGTAAATACAGAACATGTAGGACTGTGTTTCATGTATATATATATATATATATATATATATATATATATCATTAGTGATAAAGTACAAATTTCACACGTTTCACAAGTTTTTGCATCCAGCAACCTTTTTTCTTTTTCATTTACCGAGGTTTGTTAATAGTACCAATACCCATTTTTCAAAATGTACGAAATGTGCGATATGTTTTATATCCCCATACGAAAACCCTCAACGGGTTAAAAGTTTGTGATGCAGCATTTTACTTTATAGCTATTATATGACTTTTAAATATGGGTATTAGACACCCTGGTGTGACATTAATATTTGTTTTAAATTCCATTGCACTTACTTGTGTTTTATTTTCTAAAGAAGATTTACAAATTCAAGAAATGGTTTTAATTATGAAATACACTGTCAAATATATCACACTTTCACTTAGCCAATATTATGTATTCAAATGAATTTATTTCAATAATTTCAATAATTTTATTATTTATTTCAATTTATTTAATAAAAATGAATAAAAACTTATAAACGCCTGATGATTATGCACCAACGCAATATTTGCATCAGTAGCCATAGGCATATAAAGAGACCGAACTAGGCTAAAATTTTACAAACTGTTCTCGTAGATCATTCAGACCTCTCTTTTACTCGCACTGTGCGCTTCACGTGTATTTTGAATGTATCAATCGAGTGTGACTCCGTTCTTAATGAATTTCAAAATAACTACGATATGCTTAAAAATAAGACAATATTTTAAACTATCCAAAGACATATGTTTAATTTAAAATAATTTGTAGAAAAGCATATAATATTTGAATTTTAATGCAAAAGTTTTCATACAGTTAATTTGCAGCCAATTATTAACACTAAAACTATATGAAATTACACTGCTTACGTTGTAAAATTTTTAGAAGAGAAACATCCATTTTCCTAGATCTTTGAAAACATTATATTGTCAATGGGAAATTAGTTTCAAAATGCAGATTTTAATTTAAAGGTTATGAAGTGAAATAAATGGATTAAAATGTTTCTTTGTTGCTGTATAAAATTATGGCTCTGTTTGTTATAATTAAGCTACTCTTGATATAGCAGCTTGCAATAAACAGCGAGCTATGTATCGGATTCAGAGAAATATGCATAAATGTTTCAAAGAAAGAAAAAAAAAAAACAAAACTCGGCTGTTCGAGCCTCGTCAGGGGTAGACTCCCCTGAACCCACTTAATTTTTTAGTTTCGCTATTGACATATTAAAACGATATTAATTGGCTATGTCATTTTATTTCTCATCTTTCGTGTATTTCGCCTGGTAACCCTATGTCGAAATTTTTTGATTGTAACCTATTTATAGAAAAATCCGTGTGATGCCTATTCTACTGCTTACGAAATATTGTAACAATAGATTAAAGCTGTTGTGAACTAATAGTATTTAAATATATGTAAAAAATACATGTGATGCATATTCTACAGCTTACGAAGCATTGCAACAATAGATTAAAGCTTTTTCTAACTAATCGTATTTAAATATATGTAAAATTATCTCGCATACTTTTATGTCATTTTTTTATGTCGCATTTTTGGGACACATTTTTCTTACAATTTTCAATAAAGGAGGCGAGAGATAAAATGATATAGTAATTAATATATATATATATATATATATATATATATATATATATATATATATATATATATATATATATATATACAGTGGAACCTGCTAAAGTGGCCACCATGGTAAAGAGACCACCTGTCTAAAGTGAACACTTTTATTAAATTTCATTGTAACTGATAAAAAATGTATGGGGAAAATATCCTGTAAAGTGACCACCTGCGAAAACTGTATAGTGATCAGATAATCTGCTAAATTTAAGTTTTTAACCTGTCAAATGGGGCCACTTTCCACTATAAACTGCCGCTTAAATATAAAATACATTCAGATAATATAGAATGCTATATCGCTTTTTAGTTGTTTAACACAAGATTTAATCTCAACACTGATTCTCTCTTCTGTAACACTTGTACTCAATAGATGAATAAATAAAACAAAAAAAAATCGATAAATAAATTAAAAAGGTAAAATTATTTTAGTCTAGATTCTTTTATATTTCTGTTGATGCTAAAATTAATTCAGCATGGTTTCCGGTAAGAGGTGTGTGGGATGTAGTTAATCACATATTTACAATCACTTTTGATGAAGTTAATCACACATTTATGAGTACTTCTGATTTCCCTTTACCTATTCTAAATGTAATACTCTTGCCATTTTAAATCTCCCATCTGCCAATAATGTTATTTAACTGTTTCTTAATTTACTTTGGTTTTAGCCTTTGTAATGCATTTTGTTGGCGTCTGTAGTCTGTGAATATATTTAATTTTCTTCCTTTCCGACAGGATTACAGTTATTTTGTCTAGGCTACAAAAACTATATTCTGATCACCCCTGTGGCAAGTCTCATTTAAATTATGCCAAACATGTATAAAACCTAACAGTTCTTTTCATTTTTTCAACCTGGCAATTTATTTGGCGACCGCCCCTTTTAGAACTTAGCTGTTACAGCACCATGTGTTATCTAAAACGTGTGTTCTTGATGTACACTAGTGAAAATTGTATCAGGAAGTATATTTGGGCAAACATGAAAACAACCCAGACATTCAAACTGTACTTCAGTAATATGTCAAGCTGCAAAATGGAAATTTATATACTTCATTCATATTTATTATTTTTTATTATTCATTCTGACAAAGAAGTATTAAAATACACATTGAAACGTAAGTATAAGGAAGTCGCACACAATTTGTATGCTATGTGCATTTTAATGTTTCAGTATTTTACTCCCTACATTCCTCTGTTTTGTTCATGGATATTTATTGATTTTGAGATCTTGTTATAAATAAACTGTAGAGTGTTTGTGGAAGTGTTATTTGAATTTTAAGCATGAATAAAATGTGCTACCTTTATAAGGTGACCAGTTTTGACGTTCCCGAGGTGGTCACATTAGGCAGGTTGCACTGTGTGTATATATATATATATAAAGGGTGTCCAGCAATTAAATAAAAATTTGATTTATTTAGTAAAAGAGTTTGAGAAGAGATACAGGAAAAATATTTACTTCACCTTAAGTACGATTATCCCCATTAATTTCAGCAGAAAATTAAAATCCCTAGTTGGGTGATCAAATTCGGCATCAAACTACTGCGAACTGCTTGCAAAGACGCGAACTTTCACTAAATGTTGCTTGCAACTTCGGGTCTGTCTAGTGACGTGTCACATCACAAAATGGGAATTGATTCAAACACTTTCAAACTCGTTTCGTAAATTTGTAAACCGCGTAGTGTTGCGTCACCAAATGTTGTGGTAGTATGACGTCCCAATAAATAGTTATAGCAGTTTCAAATTTTCGGTGATTACTCAACACCATGTATGTACATGTGTGTGTGCTTGCACAATTAACATTGAATTCCAAATAGTGTTTAAAAGTTGAATTAATAGCACTTTGGTTGATTTGATTTTTGATCAATTTCCTAAGTCTGAGCACACGTATTTAAAAATTAATGAAAACATCTTTTTAATAACACTAAAAACGTTTTTTTTTTGCTAAAAATATGATCATTTCGGTCGGTACGAAATTTTCACCCTCTCTCAGTTGAAAAAACGTTCAATCATCCACCAGACAAGAAATCCTAGAACTGAAATAAATCAACTTAATTTCAGTTCCAGGCTTTCAACACTTGTGGATGCTTGAATTTTTCGTAACTAGAAAAGGTGGACTTTTTGTACGACCCAAAATGACCATATTGTTGATTAATACAATTTTATGCGTTCTATTATATGAAGTTTTCATTAGTTTAACATTTTAACAGCAGTTTTTCTTGAGTGTTCTTGTGATGCGTACCTATACTTGTATTTTCATGTAAATTTAACATTATACTTCTTTTACAGTTGCGTTTCGATTGTTTATAAAATATATTATACAATAAGGACTTAATTAATAATTTAAAAACTGTAAAATTTTTCTAGTGACATATTTTCATTTCTTAAATGTATGCTTACGAGTGTAAGGTTATGGTAATTTAGAGATCGAGAACATATGAAAACTGGTAATTCATATTGAGCGTTATTTTATCCCGTAATATATTCACTAAAAATGCGTTTCATAGTTTACTCTCACAATTTCATAATTGAAAGTATCTAACCCTAAGATTTGAAATGCGGGTAAAATCATGAAAGCAAATCATGAGAAATATTTTTTTTTAAATAGTATCCAAGTAATACTTTATTCAAATTATTCTTTAACTTCTAAGTCATTATGGAAACAAAAATGTTCAAAACTACCCTATATACCTAAGAGTTTTTTGAAAAAGATTTTAGCAAATGCAGTTTTCTGAAATATAAAATTAGCGGAGCAATATTTTGAAACACAACATCAGAACTATTTTTCTGCTTAGATTTTTCAATAATGCCTATAAAAATCAGAAACAGTACTCAGTACCTGCTCACACTTCGCTGCCTTCGGGCACGTATGTGGGAGCCAATAAAGTGAAACACGAAATTGTTGAAAAATAAATAAATATCTTACAGAGACCCAACTATTGCTTTGTGACAATCAGATTGTCAAGAAAAATTCAATTAGGTGTGTGTTTTCTAATACCCTTTAGGAGTTAGCAACTAAAGCCGTGAAGATATCTTCATGGGTACACAAACGTGGTTTTAGGGTATTGCAGGATTATATGTTATTAAGTTTTATTGGTTATCGATGTATTGTTTTGAAAGTTGTTTTCACAAGTATTAAAGTGTTTTCGAGAACTCGAATAAAGGTATTGGAATAAGTAATTAAATTGCGTATTTTTTGAGGAACAATTTTTAATATTTCAAGAACATTTTACAGTGTTATAGCATTAAGTTGCGTACTCAAAATAAATAAATAAATGTTTAAAGATCTTGCTGTAGCTTTATTTTGTAGTATATGGATTCACATGTACGAGTAAAATTATTTTTAAAAACAATTTTAACTTCGATTTTCTTCGAATTTTAGAAATGTAGAGAGATTTAAAAAACGGCTATGGTCTTTTATTTTCGATAATTTGAAACAAGAACTCCAGTGTTTTCCAGAGAGCTTTTTAATAGCTAAAATTGTGAAATATTCAGTTCTACAGTCTTCCGTTTGACTAATGCAGTGTGCGACAAATTATTATGTCCTACGTCGTCTTTTTTAACATTATGAAGGTAATATGAATAATTTTTTGCTTTCTTTCAAACTAGAAGATCTATTGTTTTAAGGAGATCCACAAAAAAGTTTTACGGAGAAATTGTATTCAATACTCTCGAAGAGTATACCAGTTCTCAATTTCAAAGATACTATATTTCTAGCATCTTCGAAAATTCATTAATATACATAAAATTATTTTCCATACACAACACTTTCAAGTAGAGGATTCTGCAAGAAGATATTTTGATGGGCTTTAGTGATAGAGCAGATGTAAGAGGTAGAGAACGCTTTACCAACGCAAACGTGAGATACTTGCTCCATCAGCTGACTTGTTGTTGACATCACGCGCATAATATTTGCACATCCAGCTCGCCTGTTTTCTATGGAGCATATGCAGCCAACTCACTAATTTCCATTTCCATCGTTATATTTTTAAGAAATATTGTCACATAGATTTTCTCGATTTTCACGCAAATCATGATTTGTGAAAGTTTCTGGAATAAAATTTCACAGGTGAATTTTTTTTACGTTTTTAAACATAGTTTTATAAATGAAAACTTTTTCAACATATCCACATCCACTTGACCTTAGCGATAGTAATTTTGAGCCAAGTCAGTTTGTAGTAGGTATGTTGGCAGTAAATTTATCATTCAACTTACACTTACCACTAGCCAAATATAGCGATATAGCACAAGTCTAGCCAATCTCTTCATATCCGTGCCACAAGGTACACGGTCCATTCGTTCTTCAATTTTCCGTCGGGTTTTGAATAATGATGTTCTTTCTAGTATATTTCTATTCCCTGGTTTACTCCCCCCCCACGACTTGTGCAATGGCACAAGGGCACTCTGGGCTCCATGAGACTTTAAAATTCTCGCATGATGATGAAATTATGAAGAACAACGGATTTTCATCTAGATTTTCATCGTTTTACCTTTTCTAACAATACGAGTGAACAGTTTAAACCTTGGCTTAAAATTTAGAAAAAAAAAATAATAAGAGCCATTCTTTGTTTCAGTTTTATGTGGGATTTACAGCTTTAGAGCTGTTAGTAATGTAGAGGTAGAAATTATTATTCACTGTGGAATTATCATAAATATCATTTCAATTTCATATAACCTAAATCGACTACACAATTTTTTTACTTCCTTGTACGTAGTATAAGGAAGTAATGTGATCCCGAAAAATTTTGGGGGCCAAATTTCGACATAAAAACCGATTTTGACTACCTCTAAATTTAATTAAAAAAATTTTTTCGATGCATCTCATCGTAGGCTAGCATGCACGATCATATTAACGCGTCTGCAACTCATTTTGACCAGTGGCGAGTCTACTGTGGCCAGTTTTTCCATGCCGTCTGTACGTACGTACGTATGTACGTACGTACAGACTTTTGGTGTATGTGTGTGCATATTTAACTCTCAAATCTCAAAAACTATTATGAAATTTCATATATAAGAATGTTGTAACATCTAGTTGTGCATCTCGATTTTTGGTTCCAATCTACTGGAGAGTTTATTTACAGGACCACCGAAAAGAATTTCAGTACCTTAATGTCTATGGACATCTTCAATATAATACAACTGTAGACAGTCATTGTTTGGTACATGCCCAAAATCTCGCCGTCTGTCCTCGACCTTGGCGAGTTTTGGCGAAATATCGCCAAATTTGGCGATAGTCAGTCATTTAGTCCATGCCCAAAGTATCGCCATTTGTTATCGTTCTTGGCGAGTTTTGGCGGAATAGCGCCAAATTTGGAGATAATCTGTCATTGTTTGGTTCATGCTTAAAATCTCGCCAAATGTCGTCAACATTGACGAGTTTCGCCGAAATATCGCCAAATTTGGCGCCAAAAATTATTTCCTATTTTGTATAACTCTAAAACTTTAACCCGTAGATTTTTTAACTTTGTATTTAGAACTATTGTAATATCTAACTGTTTTCAATATCTTTTTTGACAGCAATCGACTGAGAATTTATTTACATGGTGAGCCAAATGACTTTGAATACATTGAGGTGTATAGATGCATTCAATTCATTGAAAGTCTGTGGTCAATGACTACTTTGGCTATCCCCAAAATCTCGCTGACTATCTCAAGTTTGTCGGCTTTTGGTGAAATATCGACAAATAAAGTGTCAGAAGGAAATCTTTCAAATTGAACTCAGCTTGGCGATATCGAAATATTTGGCTAGAAATCGCTAAACCTTACTATTATTGATATTTTATCTCTTTCAAACAAATAAATTTAGAGGAAGTGCACTCGAAAATATTTTTGATCTAATGGACGTGCAAGGAAGTCATGTGTTGGACACATCAGATTTTTTTCTGTTTGCTTTTCCTGTGGTCCTGGATAAAAAAAATTATTAATTCATATCAAATTTATGCATCATAAATTATTTTATCGTAACTAATGAAAATCTCTGGCAATTAAAATTGTATGTCTTTTTGGAACTACGTTTGACAACAATTTTAATTACCCAGAAAATTATTTAATTACTAAATAGAATATTCCTAATAATAGATGCATAAAATCTTCTAGTTTTTTAAATCATTGACTGTATATGTGAGAGATAAGCTCCAAGATTACCTGTTAAAATATTAGTTTTGTAAATATAAAAACTTCAATATGAGGTTTTCGTTGAAAAAATTAAAAAAGGCATTACTGACAAGTATTAGCGACTTTTCTTTATCGAGAGAAAAAAAAATTAAATACAGTTTGATCGCTTAAACGAACAGAAACAAATTAAATTGCTTGTCATGCATTGTTACTTCATTTAGCATTTATTCTGAACCTGCGATGAAAACTAATCAGGAAAACTTAAACCATACCTTCCAAAAACGCATTGATCCTTCTTTATCGATATCTAGATAGACAAAGTGATTAAACTGAGGCATTTTCAAAGTATTTTGTCACACTGAACTTTATTTTTCCCCAAGAAAAGGAAAAAACATTTTTTTTTTCCCTACAAGAATGATTTCGACATTTTTATCCACTTATCATCGGAAAGTAAAGTTGATAGCTTGTCTTTAACAGTCGACAGCTTATAAAACGCTTCAGGGAGGTAAAAAAGTTTTTTGGCATTGAAAAGTGCCGAAGAATGTAGAACAAAGAATTCACAGGAAGTTCAGTACTTTTATATTGCAAAAAAATATTTCTTTACTAGGAAAAAGAGAAGTTCGGTACTTATATAAACACATTAAATATTTTCGTAAATTTTGTAGTAATCTGGTTAAAATGTATGAGAAATATTTTTTAAACATGTAAGATACTTTTCTTAGATATTCTATAAGCAAAAGTTTATGTTTTAATAATTTTTTCAAGTTTCTTTTTGCACTTGCTTATACGAAGTAAAAGGAAGTATATTGACAGCAAGAAACTTCTGTACTCAGATATTGATGAAAAACTCCACTTTCACTAGATCTAAGCGTAAGTTAAAGAGTTTTTGAGCGACTTCTTAACATACGAAGACAGTTATAAATGCATGCTCACGTTCGCAAATATGTAAGTACAATCCCTTTTGACCAAACGCAAGTACATCTTAATTATTTTTATTAATATTTTTTATTATTTTTTCGTCTGTACGTATGTCTGTACGTAACACAAATATCGCAAAACCTATTATCCGTATAATATTGAAATTTTATACATAGGATTGTTGTAAATTCATGCTGAGCAATACTTACTTTTTTGGTTCCTACTGGATAGTTTATTTACAGAGTTACAAACAATTTCAATACACATAGGTCTATGGGCATCTTCAATATATTGAGCCTATAGTAAGCCATTGTTTGACCTATATTCGAAATCACGCCAACTGTCACAGAGGTTGGTACGTTTTGAGAAATATCGCCAAAATAAGTGCATATCTCGCATAACTAAAAAACTTTTAGCCGTAGAATATTAAAATTTTAATTAAGAATTGTTGGTAACATCTATTTGTGCATCTTATTTTTTGATTAAAATCCACTAAGTAATTTGCTTGCAGGAGCACCCAAAAGACATTGGTCAATCACTATTCAGGCTGTGATCAAAATCTCGCAAACTATTGCCAAACTTGGCAGCTTTTCATCAAATAACTCAAAACAAACCCACTAAAGTAAATCTTTAAAACTGAATCCAACTTAGCAATATCTCTTATATTTGGCTAGAAATCGCAAAACCTTCATATTATTGAAGTACTGTACCACAGTTTCAATGATATAAGTTTAGATTAAGTGCATCGAGGATATTAATAATTTAATAGGCATACAAGGAAGTCATTTGGAATACACAATAGATTTTTATATTTTTTTATGCTTATCAAAGAGGAAATTTTTAACAGACATTTAGCAATCATTCATAGGTATCCAAGGCATTTCTATAAAAGTAAAGTTATCTTTTTTTATTATTATTATTCAGATTTACATTTAACATTACCAATATGAAAATGCAATCTTAGTGGAATCGCTAAGTTAAAAAAAATAAAATAAAATAATTAGCAACTTTTAGGGAATCATTAAAAAACTCCACACAGTTACATGGGTGTTGAAGGATTTCTTTGAATTTAAAATATTTATGAGGCTTCAGAGAATCTAATATTTTGGTTTAGAAATACATAAAATGCATTAAAAACTCTATTTTACTTGCTTTTGAAAAAGAATGACATGGGGTTTTTGATGAGACTTACTGAATAAGAATCAACATTTTTACTGATTAATTTGATTAATCAATAAAAATTACTGATTAATCAAATCAGCAACTGATTGATTAGATACTGATCAATCAGTAACTAATCAATCTGATTTGTTACTGAAAACTAATCAGACTTTCAGAAGTAACAGACTTTCAGACTAATCAGAATCAAAACTTTGTAGTTTTTAATGAAATTTGAAATGCGTTTCCTTAAATGCTAGAAAAAAATGGAGCACGATATTGTTCCAAAACAGGAAGTTTCGAAAGGTTTTTGAAAATTTTGCAGTTTTTTACTCTCACAAAATATTAGACTTTACACAAGTTTTTTTTTCTCCGTTCTTCTACTGATACATATTATAAATTGCCACTATCACGGTATAATGCATAGTGTGAATATTTAGTGTTCATGCAATGATTATTCTGCTCGTTATTTCTCCAAAAACAGAAGTTATATTATTTATGACGCCCATAAACAGTAAATGCACCCACGTTCAATATTAAGGTCACAAACTTAAAATCTTAGAAAACTGGTGAACTATTCACTGCGTTGCCATGAGATTTGGCACAGTGATACATTAAAATCAGAAAAGAAGCATACCTCAACGTAACAGTAGGTAAAGATTTTACATGAGAAATAATAAATAGGATATTTCTAAAACTGCCACAGATCTAGCCACAGATCTAGAGACCCTTTTATGACGACAGCTGGCTGTGCGGCACAGCCGCTGTCGTCAAAAAGGGTCTTTTTTCTGGATCCGCTACTCGTTCTACACAAGCTAAAGAACCACTCTATTTTCGAAACCCATCATTGCTATGGAACACGTATTTTCAATACATGAAATATAATTTGTATTAATTTTCCTTGTAACAATTTAGAATTATTTTGAAAGGAATGTTTGCGACCTAAATTATGGGTATAGGTGTAAATTTCAGTAGTGTCTTTAAAAGGCAGACGTTTAAACAGTAAATGTAAACTGAAAATTTAAGAGGTAAATAATTTAATACACATTGAAAATATCAGACAGACGCGGCTCATGAAATATTTTAAATTTATGTAATTCTTGGAAAAATATGCAACTCACATGCTTTAAATAATACCTTAATTAATTTTTTCTCATTGTAATATATATACAAAAATTGCATAATAAATATAACATTATTACAACTTCACCTAAACACATTTACATTGTTTCAGGTGCATATACTTAAATAACAGTCAAATGCAGTTCCCGTGTTCATTCAAATTCAAAAGAGGACAATGCAGCCCATTAAATGCAGTCAGAATGCACGCCATTCAAACCTTTGTCATCGTGTTAACTGAGAACAGGCATTTCATTTTCGATTAAACTTGAGTGACACGTGTTTTCCGTTATGTGGTCCGATAACCGGATAGTACCGTAAATGATTGTTGTAGGGCTAAATGCAAGGAAGCATGAAGGCAAGTTTTATTTGCAATGCTGAGTTTTGCATGCTAGATTTAAGTTTTAAAACGCCGCACTTTATTCTAATAATGCACAATTAGAGAATAACCCTTTATTTAGTCTGAATAGCCGAACTTCTGCATTAATATTTCAAAAATAAATTCTTATGCATTGTGTACATCCAAATTATACATTGAGTTTAGTCAGTTTTTAGTAAAATTAATTTCATTTCCGAAATACGGATGATTTGTACTGCGCTTAAAAAAGTTTTTGTTACAGTTATTGCAAGTTGTTGCATATGTTGTTACATTTCTAGCACAAATTTTCATGTTCACAAGGAATATTTTCCTGGGTGTAAAATAGCCATGAATTGTACATGAGTAAATTTTTTTATTGTAGAACATACACCTCTGCTCCTCCCGGAAGATTAGATGTTAATTTTGCTCAGACAGTACTCTAAACGTCTTTTGACTGCTGTTTGCATTTTAGAAACAGGAAGACTAAAATCCATATATGTTCCCAACACGACTACTGCTTGAACGTCGGATAAATACTCTGTGATGCATTCCGACCTGCAGTCTTGTAAATGATTGATCTCTTAACAATCCATAAAGACAACAATCGGGAGGAATTTGGCAAAAACCTTTCTCTTTATTTATTATTTTATGCATTATTTATTTTTTACTGAAATGTTAAAATTTTATAGACTTTCACTTACAGTAATAAATTGCAAAAAAAAAGAATACCCTCACGAACTTTTAATTGGGTGCTGTCAAATTAGTCTCAACAACTTGTCAAATTAGTATCAATATTACTACGCTACTGAAAGAAACTGAATAATAGCTTTGTAATAAAAGAAAACCAATAAAATGACGATAAATTCAGTGATGAATCAGGGGTTATTTTAGATTTCCACAGTTTATGTAAGTATTTTTTAAAAATATGTATACTAGATATAAACGATTTGAACAACAGTGATTCATTTCACTGTACATTCCGTTATGTATCAAAAACTAATCAAAAGTAAATCACAAATATACGCTCAGGCATGATACGCATAGCAACGAAAAAGAATAATTATTAATGTTTGTCTGAAAGTATCGCTGAAAAATTTATTTTATATCGTATTAAAATATTACAATATTCTTTAACAGTACAATAGTTTTCTGTTTTGAATAAACTTTATATAAATCTGATATTTAGATATTAACGATATGTTACTTTACATCTTTTAAAAAATTCCTTCACTGAGTAATATGCTGGAATACACTCTTTACATATTATTGTAAGAAGTTGTTGTGTTGTAAAAAGTAATACGCAAAACTACCTTAAACTTCTTATATTGTATTATAAAAATGCATTGTATCGTAAAACATACTACACATATCTATCTTCTTAAAGCATATATAAATAAAACAAAGTCTCTTCTGTAGACGAATATTTTAAAATAAATGCGTAGGAAATGTAAATTTGTATTTAAATAAATATGTGTTACATATTGATGCAAAAATTGCAATTTTTTACTTAAAATATAGCTAAATATAAAAACATGGAGTTTCTAACTCCGTGAGCAAAATGACAATATTGACATGGATCTTGCTTTCGTTCTTTTAGATGAAAATTTGTTGTAATGCTACTTCTTCTGTGCAAATATGTACCTCCATTCTTTTATTAATTCATTTAGCATATTTTACGAAGGAATGATTCCCACGTTTTCATTCTAGTGACACCCTGATATTTCGTTTAAAGACAGCTATTGCAAAAAGCTTTTAAGAGCCCTTCTCTATGGAATGTCAGAGATCTCGTCGATTTTTTCATTGTTTCAAGATAAATAAGTCTGACAGCTCGTCACCGGCAGTTCCAAGGCAGCGAACAATGAATGTCATGACATAAATTTCCGAGGTTTGTCACGTGTCTTTATCCCTTTATTGCTGCCAATAATAAAAAAAACCCTCCAAATATAGAAAAAGTAAAGCAATACAAATTGAGTAAATGTTTCGACTATATCGTTAAGTAAATCATGCCTGGAAATATTTTAAGTATGGTGATTATGATTGTAATTTATTGAGTCTGGAACTTTATGAATTGAGTTTTCTAAGTGAATAGAATGTTGTAGATGTAGACAGATATTTCTTTTGAAGAGCGACTGCCAAAAATACGTAAAAATAATTCAACGTAAAAAAGCTTTTTAACATTGCATTACATATTTTGCATTGATTGTTACTTGTGAGAAATTCTTTATCACTGCCATTAAGTAAAACCCATTACTAGAAATAAAGATATCAAAAAATGGAACAGACATTTTGAGAATATCGTTAAATATATGATACTATATTTATTATTATAGTCTATCTTATTATTTCTCATTCGTACAGTTTACTAGTCTTTGGATTACGTTTCATAAAAACATATAACATCACAATTAAATATCTATAAGTTATTTTTACGTGTTACATGTTTCAAAATATGTAAATATTTATTGTGCATCACGTATTAACGGCTGAAACATATGAAATGAAATATGGTGACATGATAGTTGGTCATTCAAACTATAGCTTTCGAATCGTAAAAAAAAAATGATTAGATTTTGGGATTTTGCGAAAAATTATTCCAAATGTGGAAATATTACGTATAAACCACTGAAGTAAATGAAATGAAATCTAGCATCGTCAGTCATTACAGGTGGTCAATTAACCCAAATTGGACCGCCGTCCTATTTATAGAACAGTTAAATTAAATACGGATAAAATAAAATAAAAAATAAAATCGACATACAACTTCTTGTAAATAACAGCAATAGGCAAAATTTAATATATTATTAAAGAAAAATGAAATTTGGAAAAAATTAATGAAAAAATCGTTTAAATTTACCCCTAAAAAATTTTAGAGCTATAAGTCATTAAACAATATAAAAAAAATTTTTTCTTTGAACAAATCTATGTAACTTTTAGTGCATCATCAGTGTTGTTCAAAAAATTAAGAATAACCAAGAAAAAAATAAATATTACAGACATGTGACACGTGTTTTCTAACTGTCCTATAAATATGACAACTGTCCTACACCCAAATTTAATTACTCATACTTCTGGATCACATTCCTTGAATTCATAGAACAATGTACCTTTTCATCTTTTTGTGCTCGGTGACAGGGAGTAATTAAAAGGTACAAACTTTTTCATTTTTTTTTTTGTATCAGCCCCCACCTCCACCCACCCACACACACACACACCCACATGGTTCGTTTGCAGCTAAAAAAGGATTTTGTGCCACTGAAACTGAAAACAAAATCAAATGATAAAATGTCCTTGAAATCATTAGCTAAAACTTAGAAAGGAATATCTGATTCACTACTTGACAAATCCAGAAATATAGCATCTGTTCGCTAGAATGATAACCGTGTACTTTCTTTACTAACAACTTTCGAAGTTATGAAAGTAGTGAATTACAACGTCATGTGAAAGAAGGCAGAAAGAGGATATAGATGTACCATTTTGTGTTACAACTTATAACAAATATGAAAATTTAACAGACGTATTCAACAATAATATGGAAAATTACTTTATTTCTATTCAAGGAAAATTGTGGTACTGGACTCTTTTTTTTTTCTGAATTTCTTTGGAACCACTCTCATCGCTGCCTGGAATTTTTTCAAATTATTTTCCTCTAACTATGCACGGGATTTGTGGGACGGGTCGTACAGGATTTGCACGGAATGATTTGGGTATGGACGGGATTTGCACGGACACAAAGAGCACAGCGAAGAACTTCGTCTTCTAACTAGGGGTATGAATTTATGAAATATCTAATGTGGTTATCAAAGCCGTTTTCATTTAAAATCTCGCTACAAAAAAAGGCAAAAAAACAAAAAAACAAAAATCTTATTAAAATTTGCAAAATGAGCAACATCGGATTATATAGGAATTATTTTTCGGATTTCCATTCAGAAAACTCCTTTTCAGAAGGTAAGTCAACCCTTGTAACTTTTGGTAGTATACTGAACCGTTGTCCTATATGTAGGACAGTCTGAATTTAAAAAATATTTTGCATACTTTTAAAATTTGTCTTTTATGTGTGTAAGTACCTTACATTGATTATGATTTTTAAAATTTACCTTTTTTCCTATGGTTAAATTTTTATCGGTTAAACTATATGGGTTAATATGGGGTCAATAGGAGTTAAACTGAGGCGTCAAAGTACTTTAATTTTTTTGAAGTAAAACTTCTTTAGGCGCAAGTAGGGAGTAACTCAGATTTTTTTTTTCTGACGGAAATAACGCTCAGTAAAGGAAGTGACGCATCTTTTTCCCCCCCTTGCTACCTTCATTTGCGGAACAGCTCTTGGGCGTTCGTTATTGCGAACTTCGACTGTGGTCCATGCGCGTCGACATTACTCCCTACCTGTTTTGAAGCAAGATCTTGTCTGATGACTCTGTTCAGTGGATAAGTGGACCGTCACTTGTCAGAGCCACTGTGGGAAGCCTTTCGCTGAACAGGCGGCTATCCTGCTGACTGTCTCTCACTGTTGTTACAGACGGCGACCCAACCCGTCACCTCCGATAAACAAGGCCTACGCACCGAATACAGAAAGTGGCATAATGATGCATTCCGTGGTCCAAGCTCCGTTGCTTTACTCACATGTTTTCAATGGCATTATTACAAAATTTAATGGAATTATGAGTAAAAACTTGACATGATTGGTTGCCATGATACATAAATATTGTTTTTATGTACTTAAATTGTATGTAACCTTTTAATATTGCTCAGGTGTTTCTGAGTTATTTATAATAATGAGCCAAATATAAATTTTTAAACAGAATGATACTTCGAGCAAAACCAGCAGAGGAAAACAAAGGTTTAAGAACACTGCCATAGAAAAACGCAATAATAGACCCTACGTGCATTCGACACCGACCGACAGAAGAAAACACAAGAAAAATACCGCAACATAGACATTTTCTCGATTCAAACTCTACGGGAAAACGTTTTAAGAAAACAGTGAAAGAATAATAGTTCAACACGGACACTTCCTGGATGCTAACCCGATATCCAGACAGAACAACGGTTTAAGAACACGGGTATGTAACACCACAAAGAAACAAACACTGGCTGTAAAGGGTTTAAGAACAAAATAAAAGAATAACAAATGGACACTCCGTGGATTCTAACCCAACCTCAAGACGGAGCAACGGTTTGATACGGGAATGGAACACCACACAGATCCTGGCTGCAATCAATCCCAAACAGTAGACAGAACCTGCAGTTTTAAAACACTGATAGAGAATAATAATTCGAAATCTACCAACAGACGAAATCAACGCTTAAGAACACTGTAATAGAAAAACACAAAAAAAATTTACACTAACTGCATTCGAACCCAACAAACAGAGGAAAATACCAGTTAAAGAACACAGTTAAAGTACAATACTACACGATGGACACTTCATGGATTCAAAATAATTATCATGAATTTCCGATGATTCTTACTGGAGATTTTAATGTTAATTTTCGCTCTCAAGAATCTCAGAAATCAGTTGATTTTTTAATTTCCATTCAACCAAACGTTTTTCCCGTCCATGATGCATCACAGACAGAACTTCATAAGTCCTACTTCACACCTTTAATGTAATCCTAAAAAAGAAATAAAAATACGGAATGTTTCATATTTTACATACTTACAAAGATTTATGAAATTATAATTTTATGTGTACCACATCCTTAAATTATTTTTTTAACTTTTGAATTTAAGATTTAACAGACTCCTTACGCTTTATTTAATCCGGGGCCGATTTAGCCTCTGTAATTCTACCGATAAGATCTTCATGAGTATATTTAGCACATTCGGAAACATTTTTAAAGTATTTTTTCCAAGGTGGTAACATGTCCTTCTCGAGTTTTCTCCGTTGCATACACTATTCTTTTATTCTGAAAGTTAAAACAACTCTTTAAGTCTGCAATCATTCAGATATGGAGCTAGTACCCTACTAGCAATTTTGCTCGGGCCGTCATCGGCTGGCTGCGTGGCCGGTGGTAGCCCGAGCAAAATTGCTAGTAGGGTAGCACACTACTACTAAGGAAACGTTTCCTTATACTTATGAATAAGGACAACAACGGGAACTGTGGTGTTAAATTTTAAACTTCTTTTTATAGAGGCTTCAAATTTCACTTATTGCCAATATACCAAAAGGCCTATAACCTTCAGGGGCACAGTTTGTCTTCTCAGTTTATTAAAACTATGTCCAATAGTGAAGAACGGAAGATTAAAAAGAGCCAATAAAGCCTACAACTATCTTTTTGTACATACATATAGGATCAAATAAAGAACGTAAAATACAATTAAAAAATCAAGTAAAAATATATTTTGTGATTCATACATATGATTGTAAAATATAAAGAGGAACTATGTGACGGCTTAATACCTTAAATAAAAGAAGAAAAATAATAATTTTGAAAAATATGTACAGCGTACAGATTAGATATCTTATTAGAGGTACAGTTTAATATACAGGGCGGTTAAATTAAACTTCTACAAACACAGATAGCCGGTGTGCAGATTGCTACCAAATTTGGCATATGGACTGTACACCAGATTCGCTCAAAGGGATTTATCAGAATGCTTAGTTAAAAAATGTCCACTAGATGGCCCTTTGCATGGTGAAATCAGCTCAGATATAACCCAAATTAGTGAATAAATGCCTAAAAAAATATTGAATAAATGTTAAAATTGTTTTATCGAATAAGCCATTTCCATCTGCATATTTGCCGTTTTTCATTCAAAACGCCATCTAGCGGACATTTTTTGAACATTTTTTTTGTTTCGAAATTCCTTGATCGCATATCGTGTATAGCCAATACACCAATTTTGGTTACAATCCGTTCGTCCGTTGTTAATTATAACCACTCTGTGTACATTTCATTTTAAATATTTAAAATACGACCAGTTTCACATTATTCCATGAGTTTTAATTTCTAACCAAAATCAATCTGAAAACTACTAATCAAAAGGTGCATGAAATATTTAAATGGATACCGTACATATTTCAGCAATCTTCCTTAAGTCAAAGGGAAAGTAATCTCTGCAGGAACTCAGGAACCCGTTCCTAAGTAGAAGTTTCTTGATTATCAGCGATACTCCGATAATCTCTTTCCAAGCCGTAATGAGGCTAATCAGATTAAGTCGTTAGAACGAGAGATTATAATTAGGAATTTCATCGGCTGAATGAATTAAAAGTATAGTCTTTGAGTAAATTGAATTTAAGTCTGTTACATTAAGTAGAAAATAATGGTATAAATTTAAAACTTGATTGAAAATTAATGCATAAGATTTAAACCTCCTGCCTTAAGATAATGCAATAAATAATTGTGGTTATATAAGGAATGCTATCTATCATTCTTAATTCAAAGTAAATGTTGGCAATTTTATCTCCTCGTCATCTCAAGTGAATGCTATTATTTTTTAATCTCTCAATTCAATACATTTGAGATAATAAATTGGACCCATAAAAAAAAAAGCTTTATTGAATGTTTTCTAAAGCATCTTTTAAATAATTTAAATAGCGTGAAAATCATGTGTTTTATTAGATCATTACCGTGTTTTACTTTTACAATGTCTTTCATGAGTTTTTAACAGACATTTGATGACACTATTGTATTCATATTTATTATCAAGGACATTCAATACTAATTACTAATTTCCTATTCCTCCATTTTTTCGACATTTGGGATACATAATCACAAATAATATTATACAGCATAACCAGATTTGACTAAAGTTCTCAGAAAGCTAAAATGCTTCGAATTGAGACAGAACTAAAAAATAAATTGTATAATTGTTAGCATATTTAGATTTATCTATTGCCAGAGAATCTAAATACACAATAATTGTATTTGCATTCAGGCACGCAACATCATAGCGTGTTTCTTCATGTTTACGTTATGATCTCTCTTAAATTAATGTCTAACATATTTTTCAACGATTCACCAAAAACTGGTGTTGAATGAAATTTTTAGAAGAAAACAAGCACTCAGTTGGAGGTGCTCACTAGGAAGCATCGATTGTTTGTTTTTATTTTTTAATTGAAGAGGGGAGGGGGAAGTGGCCATTTGGGTCTTTAACACTGTGTCAATTTAATTGTTCCGGAATTTTACTCCCCGCTCTACCCTCAGTTGGCCGAACAGAGAATAGAAAATTGTAATTTTAGCAAATATTTCATGTTTTTTCGAAAAACAATTTGTAAAATAAAGGAGCTGTGAAGATAGAAATTTGAGCCCATAACACTGAGCGATTTTTTCAAGTCCACACCACGGACATCTGCCTAGGGGGGGGGGACTTTTTCGGAATTCCCAAAGTGCACTCACTTTGGGAATTTTGGAGAAAACCGCCCAAAATTCCGGACTGTTAGAACGACATCCTCGCGACAACTTTGAAGCTGGGATTTTCATACTTTTGTCGTATATCATGTTTAGTGTCTTATCTACTCGGCCATGGGGGGGGGTGAAAATTTGCAATAAAAATAAAAGACATAAAATATTAAAAAATAAAAATTAACTTTTATACATGACTATTTATCGACGCATTAAACCCTCACTAAAACAGTGGTAACCGTTACATGCATGTGGAAACTTAATTCATGCTTAAGTACATTTAGAATAATAAAGACAGATGCAGAAGTGAAAATATCAAACAAAACAAAACAATATATTTTCCAACAATTTTTGGAAATATTAAATTCGCACATGTATTTTACTTTTAGTCCTTGATTAGTCTTTGAATGAAGTATCGTAGAAAGAAAAAAAAATAATCGTTGAATGAAGCAATCAAGAAACATTCAATCTTTTTTTCAGGAAATTGCAATTAAAAGAAAAGTTACTTTGAGTCTGGTCATTACAGAATAAATCCTCTCTCAATCACCCGTGGCCTTTGAAAAACGATTTAGGAGTTTTATATAACCAATGAAAATAATATGCTTCTTGCACAACTTTTTCTTGCTTTTTCATTTAACGTAAACTTTTATTTTAATAGAAATTAGAATATATATCTAAAATACTACATGAATAAAACTTATCAAAATATATTTAAATAATAGCTTAAACTTTACTGTATTTCACACATTCGAATGCAATTTATTGCACGTACTGGAAAAATATGTAGCACAGACAGATGCACAGAAGTGTAAACCAAAAAATTAATTCTTTTTTAAGCCCTAACACCGCGGATAATTCAGAATTTGGGTAGCTAAAAAGATGCCCCAAAAAAGACAAGAAAATAAAAAGAAATTAGGTCGGTTTATGTCTTCTGGTCGCGCATTCGCCCTGAAATTTTCTGAAATTTGGAAAAATATCATGCTTGTACGGTATTTATTTTAATTTTAAAATTGTCTTTTACTGGATGCAATATCTCAAACTCTGCTGTACTCGAAACAAAAACAAAAAATATTAATAAAAATAATAATTAATAAATCTTATTTAAATCCATCAGCATCTTCCGTTAGCACATTAAATTTTTGGTGCAAACAAATATAATGAGACAAATATAATGAGATTTTGACAAAAAAAAATACTTCCAATGGCAGATTGCTGTTTGGAAAGAAAAAAAACCAAACTTACATTTTTTTTTCTTTGCATTGAATGAAGTTATTAATATTTAATTATTTGAGAACAGTACTAATATTTGTAAAGATATTTTTTCAATTAAAATTTAATTGTTAAAACTAAGTTCTTAGATGAAAATCCGTAAATCCAAGAAAATAATTTTGAACAAAATTGAACATTTTCTTTTTCTCTCATTCATAGCTTAAGGTACTTTGAAGTATGATTTATAGGTGAAGTATACATGGTTCACTTTTACAGAATAGTTATTAATATAAAGCCATCCCTAGATTTAGCGCCACTAAGTTTTCTTTATAATTTTAGGAGTTTCACACATCTTTCAGCATGCTATCCTGGGAATGTTATATTCCACAAATTTTCAATCAATTTGGATATGCAAACATTAAAAAAAAGTATTTGCTAGAAAAACACATAGAAAGAATGCGCGTTTTTTTTTTCTTTTTTCCTGGTACAAAAGCTCCCCCCTTCATCAGCTACAAGACTGCCTATCAACACACAGGCAGGAAGGCAAAGAAGTGAGAAAAGAAAACTTCAGATTGGTAGGATTCATATAAAAGAGAATACTCAGAATGTGTGTTTGTGAGCACAGAGGTTTCATATTAGATTTAGATTTTTATCTTAAGTTAAATGGCTGCAATGGCTATTATGTGATCTCCTTTAAAATGATCATGCAATAAGTTGGGGGGGGGGAGTAGGTTAGAAAAAGCAGAGATACTCGCTTTTATTTATAACCTAAGAACAGTATTTACAGTGTTAATGTATTTAAATGCTTCAAGTCACTGTAAAATAACGGTGAAATTTTTCACCGTTATTACTTAAGTTTTTAAGAACTAAAATAAATGGTAGTTTAGAAAACCTGTAATATTTGCTAAAATTCTGGGTTTCATTCGATAAAATTTTCATGATTTGTCGAGCCATTTTACGGTCGAACTAAAATCACACAGTGTTATGCACTCATTGTAATGATAGTACTCGAGATGTACTATTAGCAGTGTTATAAATACTTTATGAACTTAAAAAAAATATGTTCCAACGTAAAATTACGTTTCTCGTAAGGGTCTTAAGAAAAGATTTTTTTTTCCTAACGTCGTCCCAAGTTTCAACTTTACTTCGTTTAAAAACTATGTGAAATACTAGATGAACTGACTCAACTAATCTGGGTTACATTTACGACAGTTTAAAACAAGATCTCATAAATAAAAAATTGCGCGAAATTCATAAATTCTCCCACAGATTTTTATGTCCTATTCAAATTTTGTGCAAATCTAAATAGTTCCTCGAGATTACACAGTTGGATATTTATCACGAAATTGAACTGTGGAGGATTTAAATATTATAATTGAGCATTTAAGGTGGAGAAATGAAGATAGGTATTATCAGTATAGGCAATAGTTTGCGTTAGATTTCTTACGATAAAGTGAATTAAAGCACAATATAGGGGAGACGAGGGTACAGCGGGTCAATTTTTAGTTTTTTAAATATGATTCTAATATTTTAAAAACAGAATATCAAACTATGTACTATGTTGTCTGATCTATTGACTATCCCAATTAATTTTCGTTCAATTCTAAGAAAAGTTTTTGTACAATAAAAAGCCATTTTTCTTCAGTACTTTTTGTTGACCCACTGTACCCCATAAAGGGGTACATTCAGTCAACAAATGGGGTACACTGGGTCAGCTAACGAGAAACATAATAAAAAGTTTTCTTTCACTTGATAGTGATGGACTTGAACTTTTTTATTATCTGACAATATTTAGTATAAAGTTGGATATTAAAGTACACGCTAAAACCAAACGAGCGAAATTCGATCAGTCGGAGAAATTTCTGAGCCAGTTTTCAAAAGCGAGCTTCTCCTTTAGGAGCCTTTTTCGATCACAAAAACGGAGCGGAATATAACAACAAGCGAAGCCGGAAATTCTCGGAAAAAAGAGGAAGCGAGGAGAGGATTTCTTAGAAAAACGACTACTTAAAAAGCCCTTTCGCGGAAAAACCGGTCGGTTTCCATGGAAACGGATCACTCCGCAATGCCGTTTATTTCGCTCTTTGGGTTTAAGCGTGTAGCTCAAAGTTTATAAGCTAATGTTAATTTTATAGTTCTAACATATAAACACACTAAATTTGTTAATAAAATCAACGAAAACCTTTTGGTTAGATTATATCACTTTGAGTCCTATTAAGTTTACAAAATTTCAGTTTTACAATTATTTTTAAGATCTTAAATCAAAAGATGTTATTTTAAAATAACTATTGGACATTATAAAACTGAAAAACTACGACAAAATTTGTCACTCTTCTCTCAGTCCATTGCAGTACATCTGGTTTTGGCAGCTTCCTCACAATATCTTTAATGTCTGCCACATCAGAGATAAGTGCATAACCTGGCTGAATTCCTTTATGTAGTGCACTTCAAATTCATTTTCATTTTCCCATGCAACGTCAGTATCATAGTGTTTAAAACTGCATTTTTTCTTTGACGCAGACCTTGAATAATACGAAATCTCCAACGTCAACATTAAAATCTTTTACATCTCCAAATTCCGAATCCTCTAAGTCAGTTCACTAGAAAATTCTTTTCATTCTTCCCCTTCTTCAGTTAAACTATATTTGTAAATGCTTGCAATTTTTTTTCACCTTTTTCATATCATTAGGTCTTTCACTCTTCTTTTTTTTCAATCATCTCATTTTGGATTGTGATTTTAACAGGTGTATCTGAAAGAATTTTTGATATTTTTAGGTTACTTCTCAGTTTCTTCTCATTTGCATCAGGGTTAGGAAAAGTGTTTTAGTGTCTGTGGCGTCATTTTTCGTTTAACATAATTTTATTAAGAAAGTGAAAATTCTGTGTCTGATCTGGAAAACTTATTTAGATAAATTTAGATCATTCAAACATTAAAAAGAAAAAAAAAACTTACTGAAAGACAACAAATACATAGCATGTATTATTTTTACCTCAAAATTCCAAATAGTTTAAATATTCATGCAACATAATACAAAAGAAGGTAATTTCGACTATACACGCATACTACTTACCTCATATTTACTTGATGATTTTCAAGTGTAATAATATAAAGTCTTATTTCCTTCCAATTCCATGCAGATGATTAGAAAAGAAAATGGCTCTTTCTTCCCGCAACAAAGTAAGATGTTTAATTTTTTACACAGAGTTAAGCTGTTTGATACATGCTTTAAATTATGTCTTTGAAAAATATTCACTGAACCACAAATATCTTCAATGACCCATTGTACCCCGCTCTCTCTACGTGTTGATAAACATTTCGCAAAGTTAAAAATGCTAGTTACATTCATCTCTTTTTAACAACTGACACCTTACTACGGTAAGGAAGTCTTCGTAAATGTATCCCACGGTGGTTTCAAGAGGCTGAACTTTCGTTGTTTCAAAATCGCAATAATGATATACTTAACGTGGACTAAGTTTAATATGCTAAATGTGCTTAAACTTTCGCATAAAAAAAGTTTCCCCTCATAATTATCAACCAAATTATAGGAACTGGTAAGATTTTCTTTTAAATAAGAATTTTTTTATAAGTAACTATACTTTTACTAGACTGTTCTTAGAACATAAAAATTGTTTGCACTGCACGCACACGTACTCAGTAAGTTTAGTTGAATTCCCAAACGACGCTTTACAAAATTTCCAATATTTTTCGAAAATAAAATTAAAAATTAATTATTTATTTTGAATGATTCAAATTCCAAATAAAAATTATTTGTAATTAGACGCTTAAGAAGGAAACTAACCAATTATTCAAGAACGTTCCTGGTTGTTGAAAGGTGCATGAAAACAAGATTTTTAATTATGCACATATGTATGTATTTCTAAAACCTTTACTTTTAATCTACCATCCTTTACAATTTTGCTAGGTATTTTTGAAAGACCTTGCATATGTAACACAAGTTATTTCCCTTACAAAAACTACTCAAATTAAAGCTACACAAATTGCGTGCAAATATTTTTAGGAATTTATGTACTAATTTTCATCTAACGAAATTAAAAGATAGCATTTTATATGTAGCACTTTATGAGGAGAAATTTTGAAAAACGTAAAAGTAACGTATTTACATGTTTGCTTTTTTTCTGAGAAATAAATTTTTATGTAGGCACAAAGCTGAATTACAGTTGATCCTGAATCATAAATTATGCATGAGATGCCGTTTTCCGTCAAATGCTCCGCTCTACCTTTAATTTATTCTTAAAAATGTATTTTCTGTGCCCCCGAAAGTCAAAACTTCAGCGTGTTATTCATTTTTAGTTTCCATATAATGACTTTGTTATCAGAGAATTGTTTTCTCAAAAATTATGCCTTTGTAAAAGGGTAAAGCATTCATTATCGGCAAGTGCAGATTTTTAAATGAAAAATATTGCATTTTTTTTTACCATGTAAATTAATAGACTGCATTAAAATTTTCAAACGTGCTTCTTTGAGATACTGCACTCAAAATGAGGAGAACAAAAGAAACTTTCTTGTTTTTTATGCTTGCATCATAAAATTTAGGTATATCTCTTTGATTAAAGTTGTTTCAAAGTTTTGTGAAAAAGCTGCAAGTGTTCATGTAATTAGAATTTTAATGGGGTTCTTTTACTTCCGTTTTCGATTACATGCATAAATAATTTTAGAGTTTATCTATGTTGCATCAATGGCAGATAAAAGTCTTCAAGGAATTTTATGAATTATGTTAATTTCACATCACACCGGGGGTTACAGAATGGCGTGAGTTGTTCAGAGTCCTATAGCGAGTAAAGCATTAGAAAAAGGTAACCAAATTTGATGGACATGCATTCAGGACCAAAGGATTTCGTTTCCTTAAAGAAAAAACAAATAGCACCAAAAGTCTCCACTAGGTTAACTGCTGGTACTGTTGATGGATTATTATTATCATATTTTTTTAATCTTCATGATCGCGTACTTTTCTTGGATTGTGAGTACAAAAGGAAAGTCTAGGAGAATTATCATCATTCTGGTGCCAACTGGTTTACAATGGCTCTTACCTTACAGGACAGTACTTGGATAGTTTGTCTCCATTACCAGAAGGACGTGAATGTCTTTGCTGTTCTACGTCAATTTCGGCGATTAACTCAGTTACGAAAAGGAACTATGAGTATATAAATCTTGAAAAACATGATGCAACGGTTTGAAACTACATGGGAACACCAGCCGGGGACGCAAAGCGGTTAGTCTGCGAAAAGTCGAATTGCTTCTTGACTGTTGGCTTCAGAATGATGAGATTTCTCCCGGCCTTTCCTCATTTTCCTAACTTATAATCGCAACAAAGAACGTGATTATACAAATTAATGCATTTTAGTAAACAGCGAAACTATTTACCTGTCGAATTTTGCTACTATTTTTATTTAAACGAAACGCCGTAGTCCACTATGTACGCCGATCAAATTTATTTATGTTTCGTCCAATGCTTTATTCTATAAACCACCCTATAATATAATATTGTGGGCTATTATTGCAGTGGTAGAATAGCATGGATAGATTTAAAGTTGGCTAAAAGATAAAGAGCAGCACGAATTTCTAGACTATGCCTGTAGTATACGTTTGTAGCTGACGAAGAGAACAACAAGTGTGATAAATTCTTGTCACAGAAAGGTTAGTGATACTTACGGAAATCTTTCTGACTCGCTGTTGTTCTCTGACTCAGTTCCTTCTGCTCACGATTATTTGACATTCGAGTTTTCACTTTGACAGTTGGAAGCACATGAAATTGGTTTGCTAAGAATTTCTCGTAAATTTCTTTTAGAGGAATCTGACTAGATTAAAAAGGGAATTTTCTTAAAATTATTATTAGTTGTTACAAATGTTCTACAATTTAACTTCCCTTGGCCATCCAGATTTAAAATCTGTTATAGGCTCTGATCGTACTATAATTTGCATGAACAATCTTCACTTAGAAACTATTTTTCAATATAACATTTATTTTCTGAATTCAATTGAATTAATCACAGACTACACATGACTCAACGGCAAGTATTTTTCTCGTATTTTGATCATTTTTTTTTTTACTTTCCAAGTGGTCAAGACCTTGAAAAATATTTTCTTTTATTACAATTTATGAGGCCCTGTGCATTCCAGCTGGTCTTTCCTGTTTGAATCTTTCCGACATAAACTAGTTATCACAAAAGGCATTAAGTCAAAATAATGCGCTTAGACTAATGCATAACTATGAACACCCTTGCCTGAAAAATGTTACAGTGAGACCCTGCTTTCAGATACGAAATACTGCAAGCGTTCCATCACCTCAATGAATTGAAATTATCGTTGCTCTTTTCTCATGCAATACTTCTAAGTTCCATTTCGCTATTATAATGATCTGGCAGATTAAGGTTTATTAGTAATTCGTTTCTTGCTTTCAAGAAATGTTATCTTGGACGCTTGCATTTAAAACATAAACCACATTAAAGTGCAGATTTACAGTTGACTACTCTGTAAAATTTTACATTTTACTATTTTTACCAATCTTGCATGATATTGGTTAAAAATTTTAGCTACCGCATCCTACAGTTGAAGTAATAAAATCTTATTTCCCAGACGTTCGAAAATAATGAACTTCCACTAATCCATTAAATGACCATCTGTAACTGTAGATTAATTCGTTATTTTTTTGTTTACTTTCAAATCGTTTTTATTGCACAACTGTTTTAACACTGTGAGACAATAAAAACATTAAACGATTTCAAGAGTTCGTTCAGTTAGTGACGCCTAAATAGAGAATTAGAAGAAACGAAAGATGTATAGCATCAACAAATACCAAAAATTTTCTTTAATAGTATCAAGGGCTGGACGTTCATGAAACTTTAATTTGTGCATTATTTTCTCCTCCAAAATAGTACTACAGTCAATAAGTCTGGGGACTACCCACCCCCTTCATGACCGTTATGTGGACGAAGAGAACTAACAATGTAGGTCGCAAGTCTGGCTCTCTGCGCACTAGCGAGACGTCACATAACTCTTTGTGAAAATGGTAAGGTGTGCGTCTCACCATTTAGTTACAGATTGTATGTGAACTCGATGCAGATAATATTTCTTTTTGGAGGACAGTTCCTACATTTAATTACGGAGAATATTTTTATAAACGTTTGATAACCAGTCTGTAGCCAAAGGCTGAGATGCATTATTTAGGATTCTTCCAAAGGGTAATGTGACGTCACTCACAAAAGTGCTCAGGGAACCAGACTTGTAAAAGATATCGTTATTTAGGTTAGCCCAAACACCAAGTTCGTGGGCGGAGGGTAGACACCAAAATTATTGAGTATAGTAGCTCATCTTATATTTCGACATTTACAATACTTTGAATAATTCGGGCTTTCAGCTCTTTATTGATAATAGAATTAAGGTGTTTCATCGATTGTATCTGAAATTTCTGAAATAATGAAAGGTACACACGAATACACCAGACACTGTAGTTTGGAACGGATACTACTGTAAATACTTAATAAAGCGCATTCTTTTGGAACAACTTAAAAGTCACTAACTTCATCGCGTGTCATTTTAGCCTGCAAAGATACAGAAACGTCATAACAGACTGTAAAGTCACGGAAACTACTTGGTATTCTGTCCCGTTTGATAAATCAAACATTACTTTATTGAAGTTCTCAGAATGACAAATTTCCTATCACTCACGTAATGGTTGTTGAAACAAACTTACGAAAATTTCGGAAACACAAGTTGTTGCTAATACAGATCGTAATATTACAGTAATGGAGAAATCAATACGAAATGAAATGACCTTAATAAATCTGGCACAAAGCTCGTTACGCTTTATCCAGAGGATCATTAACTTCAAGCTTTAGATGGGGCTGGTAATATCCCACCTCGTACAAAAAAATAAAAAATATTTCGTAGGGGCAAATTATCATCTCATTTTTAAATGTTGCTTTTGCAGAAATAGCCTAACATTTACCTTTTATTTAATGTTCAAAGATAACAAAAAAGAGAAAAAAAAATGAATTCAAAAGAATGCATTGAAGCTAAAAATTCAAAGGATTTCAGGTTTAAAAAATATTAAATTAGTGCGAGAGTACGATTTAAAATATAGGAAAAAAAACTATTGCAAATTATATTTAAAATAGATTATTTTATGAAAATAAAGTTTTAAAATACATTTAAAACCTCAATTGATACCTTATGAAATAGATGGTTATTTTTTAACCTGAAACCGTTAAATGAAGGGGATGTAAAGAGTATGACAAACGAAAATAGTCTGAAATTGTAATAAAATAAAATATTTAGCTCCTTCCTTCTCGCTCCCGTCAGAATCACGTGTTGAATTTTCTCCCTCTATTTCTCGTGGCCGGCCGTGATATTTCCGGGCAAGAGTTTTCAAAAGTTATGAACCAGAAAGATTAAATCATTTCAATTCTTATGCACGGGATTTGATTTACACTTCATTTTACACAGGAGCTGACAGTACCAGATTATTTTTAACTTAATTGGAGATTTATTTGGAGGTTTATTTAAAAAATAAAATAGCACTACTTAAAAATGTGTATTTGTGATATACATTTTGCAATCTCAGCTTTGTAAAGAAGTTAATTAGTTTGGCTGTTTTAAATTATTAACACTGCGTTGTGACACATGAAAAATCCAGGTACGATACACTTATAGTTGCAATATAATAAAAAGACGTTAACCCTTTCGCTCCCAAGCTTTGATTTGGAATGCTTGCTCAAAATCCCGGAAACGCTCGAGAAATGTTTTTGAATGCTTTCCCCCCACAAAACACGTTTCTTTTGTACCTGTGTAGATATATCTCTGTCAAAACAGGAGTGCAAAGAATCCGTGGGCGTGCCTCCCCGAAGCATTTCAAAAGCACCCGTTCGTAAATGCAGCTTTTCACCCAAAGGGGGAAGGGGGTTACAATAGCAAACACGAGAAAGGGGTTTTTCACACTTGACACACTTAAATGGATGTTGCAAAGCACGGGGGGGACGAAGCTTCGTCCTGGCGTAAGGCCGGTACTGGGAGCGGGCATCTAAAGGCGGTACGGACGGATTGAGAGCGAAAGGGTTAAATACTGAAAAACTATTTTATTAAACATATACTATTAAAACATTATTATAACGGCGGTGGTGGCTCAGCGAAAATAAAATGACGTCCTATATGGACAGTGAAATTAAGGTGGAATGACTTAAAAATTACGCCAGCATAGAATTACACATTGGCGAGAACAATAACTTGGCCGACATAAATAACGCCAATTCCAGAGCAACCCTAACAGTTAATCCAATAAAATTAAAAATGACGTAATCGCGAGCAAATAATTTTGAAGACGAGGCAGCGCAACAAAAAATAACTAACACCAACGCTATGCCAAATGAGGGGAAACAAAAAGCCGTTGATATTGCAAATCGAATAATAGGAAACTGCCCTCTATCCACAATATTCCAGTGCATTCACATATAAATAATTAAGAAAACACTAAAACTGCACGTTCTTCGCTGCGGAATTAATGCCTTAATTCGCACTTAATTCTTTCCAGTCACGCCACTTCCAAGTTCCGAAGCGTTTTCTAACTCTTAAGTTCACCAGAGTGTTTAATCACCCGCTTATTTCTAACACTCCAAATCGTAAACTTGAGCAGCAAAACCTAATATTCCGCAGTCAAGGGGACGAGGGTGAGGGGTGTCATGGAAGCAAAAGATGCCTCACAAAAGTCACGAAGGTAGGAGGCCAATATTTTGTTCCTTGAGAAATGCAAATTCTCGGAGCTTGGGAACCGACATTTGCCACCGCTAAACGCGGAAGAAGGGGCACGAGTAATAGTTCGACAAAAGCGGCGTTCATTTGACATGTGGTTTTAAATTCGACGTAACGACTGTCACTTCTGTCGATATTCTTGAAAAGATTATGGGTGATCGTGGGAAAGGCTGTTACCCGAGCGAAGGTGTTCGACTGGATATATTGTGAATTTTAAAAGTTTATCGATCCGTGTAGATTCGTCAAACGAAAGTAATGTGCAATTATTTTCACGGGTTCTACCCCTTCTAAACCTAATGTGCCGTTTCACATCTGTGTTGGTTAGTTAGATTCACGTTTGACGGTTATTTCAATGATATAGCATATTTGAATGTTTAACCTTTTTAACGAGCGGTGTCCTCATCGTGAAGACAATGAATTTGACTTCTATAAAAATACTTGAAGGTGTCATAGTTACACGAGAATATTTTATTTTTAGCGCACCATTTCCCGCAAAAATTGTCGATTATTCATAAAATTGTCATGATTATTTTTAACAGCACTGCCATCTGCTGGAAACTGAAGAATACGATGGAAATACATTGATTTAGAACAACTGGATAGACTACCCAATGCTGAAATAAGGGCAGCCGTTGACATCGCTCGTTTTAACTATCAGCAATATGGCGGTATTTCGATGCACACACGCACAGCCAGCTGTGTCAGAAAATGGTCTTTAGATTTGTGACACGGGATGAACGATTCGATCGTCCGTCATCTTGCTGGTAGTTAAATCGGGTGATAGCAACGGCTGCCCTTTTTTCAACATTGAGAAATGGTTGCTCTTCAAAGGGTTAACGGGTCAGCTTTAGTTTATTTTAATAACTTAAGTGATAGAAGCAATTATTTAATCCTTATTTGCTTGAAAAAGTAGAAGGTAACACAAAGGCTTACATAATTTGTTGACAAGTGATACTGAGGTAATTTCCATCCATCACATCAGTTGGCGTTTATCACAGGTACTTATTTCACTGTATGTACTGATATGTACGTTGAATTATAATTAATAGCACAACTTTTAAATATATATAACTTATATTAGAAAAAATAACAATAAAGTTGTGAAGAGGTTATTTGGTTGAGGCTGTTTTAAATTTAAAGACTGCGTTGTGATACATGATATAATCTAGGTTCGATGCACTTATAGTTGCAATATAATAAAAAGACGTTACATACTGAAAACTATTTTATTAAACATATACTACTGAAACATTATTATAACGGGCGGTGGTGGCTCAGCGAAAATAAAAAATACGTCCTATATGGACAGTGAAATTAAGGTGGAATGAATTAAAAACTACGCCAGCAGAGAATTACACATTGGCGAGAACAATAACTTGGCCGAGATAAATAACGCCAATTCCAGAGCAACCCTAACAGTTAATCCAGTAAAATTACAATGACGTAATCGCGAGCAAATAATTTTAAAGACGTCGGAATGGCAACAAATACTAACTTACGCCAGCAGGATGCCAAGAGGAGAAGTAGAAAGTACGTTGATTTTGCAAACGGACGTAATATAATCTATTTTTAGCACACCGGTCCGAAGAGACGAATAAACAAAAAGAATAGTGCATACGGGAAAAGCGAAAATACAGATTTAAAAGCCGAAATGGCAGAAAAATGAAAACAGAAGTGATTTAGAATTCTTGAATTTGGATAGATTAGATTAAAGAAGGCCAAATTAAATGGTTATTAAATTAGATATGTGATTTCCATCACAATCTCACTTTTTATTTATTTTCAAACATTTATGCTATGAAGTTATTTTTTATAAAATTCTTGTTTAATGTTTAATGCACATATTTTTTAATTTTTCTCTGCTTACTAGAAAACACACATTCAGCCACAATTACCCTAAATGTTAGCTTTTCCAAGAAATTGATTTATTTATTTATTGTGCTAAAAAAATGTCCAAAACCTTAAAATGATACATATATTGTAAATACACTTATTATTATGCAATTTTCTTGAATAAAGTATTGCCACTTTTATCACTGTTTTCTTGAAAATAATACAACCTTTAAGAGGTTAAGTAAACAATTGGATATTTATACAAGCTTAATACACACATGGTTGTGAAAATTTAAAATACTTTTCTGTTTATATTTTCAGCGTTTATTAAAATTGTGGCGGGATAGGAAATGCGGTGATAATATTAGTATAACAAACAATTATTTTATTTTTCACCATTTCCACTGTACGGATGCGCCTTCAACTTTCATAGGTGCTTCCTCTTAAACTGAAAAAGATGCACTGAATGTATATCTCTAATGTCTGATTTCATTTTAAAGTTTCGATCAAATATACCAGTCATATCATACAGAATGTTCATTATATAGACCCTCGCCTACAGTAGTACGAGCTGCTCTTGTAACGATACACAGAGTATACTTTCGAGGCTTAGATTAAATCAACATGGGGGTGCTGTTTCGAATGAACAAAATGAGCTTGTGTTAGAGCATATTCCACAGATCGCCTTTCGGTTGATACAACGTGCAGAACAAGTAAACATCTCGCAGTAATTTCCATACTTGCTCAGATACGTTTGTCGTTGACAGTCGACAATTAATTAGCTTGAAGAAGACAATTTTTCAATTCGTGAAGTAAACAAAAAGATAACTCAAAAGCAGCCATCTTAAATATTCTTGAGCACAAGTGTCTCTAGTATACATATAAAACTGCCGAAAAAAAAGTCAAAAAGGATCTCGCATTTTTTGTTTCTATCGCGGCAACTTAACCTGCCATAACGTGTTTGCTTATAGTCTTAAAATAATAGTATACGTGATAAGCAGATATATGTAGTACCTTAATGTATGTAATCCTCGAACCAGCTTACCAATTTATGACAATTATCATTGGATAATAGTAAAATTGTGTGCTATCAGACCAAATTCACATGAAATGACCAAACTTGAACTAGTTCTAGAGACTTGATTTTGGAGCAGAATTTCTTAATGTATCGTGGAAAGTCGCGAGATTGTACAAGCTGTTCCTATCGGACAACCATGCACTACAATTTGTGATGGAAGAAAATGTACAAAATCTCTGAAAAGGTTAAGGTCAGTGTTTACAGATTAAGAAAACACGAAAATAGACCCGGGTAACGAATAAAAAAATGGTGTTAAGTATTATGAAACCATAAGAGCATGTTTTTGGGTACAGTTATTAACATCTGGTAAATTCCACTAGATGAGCCATCAAGGAAACATTTAATTGTCTATATTTAAAATGTAAAGCAAACATTTATCCTCAGAAACTAACTTCAAAAGCATAAACTAACTAAGAGAAAAAAAACATTAGACTAGACGATAGTGTACTACGTTTGTTCAAAAATTCCTACCGGAATACTAAATGTTAAACTATATTTCGTATTTTAATTAATGTTTATATCTTTCTGTCTTAGATGGTGAAATCTTCCGGCGAGATGTGGTGAATTTTTGAATTTTCATCAGCTGGATAAGTGTTGAAATCAGCATCCTGAAATAAAACACATAGTTATTCAAAGTTCCTGTACAGTTTCTTATAAAATACTTAAGTTCAGCATAGGTTAAATAGGTATGACTGCAAGATTTATAGTTAAACTGCCATGCCAAATGGTGTTAATTAATCAATTTAAAAACTTATGACTACAATACATTATAAAAATTAAATTTATAAAATTTTAAATATAAAAATATAACATTTTCCTTCAGTTAAAACAATATATCGGTTTTTTATTTTTTATAATTAAGTACCACTTTATGAAGAAGATTCTAACTGGCAAGTTTTAACTCTTCTTTAATTTTCAATGATCCAATTAAGAGAGGATAGACGCTAATCTCCAAAACTCCTTCAGCGACTAAAAGTCTTAATTATAGTGAGATGCTGCATTTTTAATCCCAACCTGATCATTTAATAAAAACACCATCAGTATTTCAGAATCACCACAGAAGAGTTTAGTACTGATTACTTTTCACTTTGGATTAAGCTACCCGATCTCATCATCTTTCCGAAAGTAGAAAGTTTAGGGAGAATTAAAATGTATTTTACAGAATAAAATACTCTATACTGTCCATTTAGATCTAGGTCTTAAGCATTAAAATTTGAGTAACACAAAACTCTTGACATTTTAACTATTTTTTCTTTATGAATAATAAGAAGTATTACTGTTTTTCTTAAACAAATTTTCTATTTAATGGATTTACTAACACTGTTTTTTTATGTTTTTAATTTAATTTGCTTATATTTTTGGTAATTTAAAGTATTAATAATAATGAAATGAGAACATTCAGTTCTAAGTTTAACCTCGAAATAATGAAAAAAAAAATATTTCTAAATTAATTGAGCAAACAATCAGTTGACAGCAAATTCAAAAACTAGAGTGTGGTACTTTTTGCTCTAAACTACGGTGCTGTAGCCTATTCATGTATTATCATTATTAAGTTGCCCCGTGCGAAAGTACAGTGATAACTTTGACCATGAGATAGCTGCTAAAGCATTTGCAATTGACAAATTAAGTAACATCCATGATTAGAATATTGCAATTGACAATATGGTTTTCTTTGTTGATTCTCAAGCAGCTATTCTCTCTTACCAATTCAAATTACAAGAATACTACCCTAGTTCACTCTTACAGAATGAAGTTATTCAAACTAATTAAAATTTGTTTCAAACGGTTCAATAGATTTTTCAGTTTGCAGATGCATAGATGATATGTTAATTCTAAAAGGTGATTTTAATAATATAAAACATTTTACTTACCCTACTTGTCTTACACTTAAATCTACAAATAATAGCTAGAATCGCGCTGTGTTCCCAGACTTAAATTTGAGCATTGTCAATAAATGTTTACAAATAAATATTTTTGATAAAAGGCAAGATTTTAATTTCAATACAGTAGCATTACCTCATTCTTCTCTTAATTTACACTAAATTTCTTTAAAATTTGGGAGAGGAATTTTTTCTGAACGTAGAAATTTTTCCTTGCCTTATTTCGAACATTTTTTTCGACTTACACATCCCAGTTATCTTCTATAGATAAAGATTTAAAGCATGTTACATATTTTTGGAACACCTAGCATACATGCATACATACACGTATATATATATTATAGAAATATATGTATGTATGTATAGATATATACATTATGTTGTTTTAATAATTACATTCAACTTGAAAGAATTTTCATTGTAATGGTATACGAATAGGAACAGTTAACTTATATTGGGTTGTCAAGAGTGAAATTTGTAGAAGAAAAAACTCAAAGTTGGGTGATAACTTACAAACATACGGAAGTACTGTAGTCATCAAATTATGCACCCATTGTTAAATGTGCCTAAGGAAAATCTCTTTTCCGACCTTTTAAAAATACGACACACTGAATTGCAAGTCTGCGGACGCCACTAAATTCAGTATTCACACTTCTAAATATCAAAGTGGCTATGCAGTTGGAGAAATCGTACTGCGCATGACTAATACTAAAATAACGACAGAAAAACACAGCTATGGCTGCTATAATTTACAAAAAATAACTTTTAATTCAAAAATTAATTCTAAACAGAAATCTCACAACCTCTTTCCAGAATTTTCAAGAATGCAAAAGCACGTTGCCATCTACAAAACGAAAGAACTTAATACATTTCATAACAAACGTTGCCATCCCCCCAAAATAAAATAAAATAATTATAATTCATTTTCAACACCCGTAATATTTGCACATTTTTTTCATTCAAACTGGGCGTTGTTCTGGAGTCATTGAATTACTGGAAGGACAGTTTTACATCATTGTTGGTATTAAATTGTTTTCCTATTAAAAATTGCCCAAATTGCAGGAAGTGGTAGGGAAGATGGCTGGGTCTGTTAAGTACGGTTAACCATGACATTTCAACTCCAATTCTTACAGTTTTGTCACGGTCATTTGTGCAGTGTGTCGTCAAACGTTATTATGCAATAAGACCCAACTCAATCTGTTGCCAAATCTGTTTTTTTTTTAGTTTTGCATCATTTTGTCCGGTAGATAATTCATATTTCTCTGAGATGGGTTACACTGAACGGTGACCTTAATTTCGTCATTATTAACCCTTGATTCGGGCAGATAGCGTAGCATTTCTTTAGTAATTGTTAAGCGTAGGAAATTTACAATCCTACTTGATACTGTCTCCGGCGTATACTAGAGCCAAATACGTTATTAATGTTTAGCGCAGTCTGCGATTCCGCACTTCCACGTAAAAACACATGCTTAATAGTGTGAATTTCGGATCATTCCATTTTCAGATAATAAAAATTGTAATTTTTTAATATTTAAAGAAACATTCAGAGCTTACAAGATTTCTTTAAACACCCGAGATAAGTAACATTCAGAAAAAGTTGTATCAAGATAATGTCAAATAATAAGCTATCAAAGCTGGCATTTTATTCTTTATCATCCAATAAAAAGGACACAGTCGAATACTAACACCATCTTTTGAAGCTTATAAATCAGTGATTTCGAAGAGTCGATCACTGATTCCTACTTTTGTTATATATAATTTTACACAAAGCATACAAAAAAATGAAATATTAGTTTTCAATCACATTAAATCAAATAAATGATTTCCTATGCAGGAAATCTAAAAAACACGAAGTTGTTGTTTCAAATAGTATTTCGTCTAAGTTCCTCTTAAATATTTGATTGAAAGGTAATTTTATTTTTTGAAAGATAGTTAAAAAGATGAAGGGATAACAATTACTTATAATGAGTGATGACAACAAGCAGAAAAAAAAGTGTACAAATCGAATTTTGGTTTACACAAAAAGCATAAACATAAAACTACAAGCACAGAAAGAATGAATATTAAGAAATAACTCAATTATTTAGGGAAAATACAAGAAAAGCGTTCTTTAGTTTTAGTTTTAATTTCCAGTAGTAATTGAATAAAAAGATAATTGGCTTTGTTACTCAGATAATTATCTGAGAAGCATTTTTATAAGACCATACTACAATGCCTTTATTTAAAAATGAATTGGGTTCTTCCGAGTTTCGTGAATTCTTTTTTTTTTATTTTGTGGAAAGCGTTTTATTTACGACATTGGGTTTCATAACGCATTTTTTCAAATTTTATTTTTTAATGTAATGTACCTTTATGCTTTTCATTTTAAAAGAATACTATTGCATTTTTTTCTCATTCAAAAGATTCTGCATTTTATGTTAATATATGGAATTGCTGCTTTATATTATTTACTTACTTATTTTTTTAACTGGTAATTGCTTGTTAGTGCTGTACTTCATAATAGCTTTGTTCTTAATGCATCTATATTGATCAGAACTTTGCCTCTTATAATGGGCAGGACAAAAAGCGTTTTCTTTTCATTATCCGACACTAAAAATTAAAGCTAGCAGATGATTTTGAGATTTGAAATAAAATAAAAGAATAAAAATGTATAGTTACAAACGGCAATTAAACTGCTTATAAATATATTATATCAGTAGCTTATAAATATATTTTTAAAATATCATTGTCATTCACATCGCACTCTTGTAAACAAACAGAAAAAAGTGGTCGTTTAAGTAAATTGTTTCCAGCGGTTGTAGGAAAGTATACTCTGTTGCACATTTCAAGCTTCATTTTTCCTTTAAATCTCTTTGTTTAGGATAATTTAAGTGATAAACCAATTTCTTTTTCATGAACCGTTGAGGGCGATTCCATGAAACTAGGGACACCAATGGCAAATAAAAAATTCTGATAAAAAAATAATACTTTAGCCCCCTATGAAGTAAAAATATGTGAATTTCTATGAAATGATGCTAAAAAAGTTGACAACACCTTTTTAAAAGTTTTATACACAATCTTTGGCAACATTCATGTTTTTACACGAGTTCTTGTCTGAAAGAGGTGTACGAAGTTCGTCTTGTTTTATAAAAGAAATCGACAAATATGAATGAAATCTTATTTTTTATTGAAATTTCGTTTGTATATGAAAAGATTAGGCCAATGCAATATTTATCTCAAAAACAATTTTTGCAAATTAGGTGAAATATTTAATGTATCATCAATCACGAAATTCTATAAAAGTTTTTCTTGCTTAAATAAAATTAGTCCCCAAAAATATATAAAGTCATTTTCTCTTCCTTTATGAAGATATCTTTAATATCAGTCTTTTGAATATCTAATATTGGTTCAATTTAGGAATTTTAAACTTATAAAAAATATGTAACATCAGTCACATTTCTATTTTTTGATTAGATACCTACATAAAAACATTGGGAAAATCGCATTGACTACTGCAGAAAGACAGAAAAAAAGGTGATATAAGTTAAAGAATGAAGGGAAATATGAAGATTATTAAGGAAAAACAAACAGAACCAATAAAGAGCCAAAATAAAAAGAAAATGACCTAGCTAAATTACTTCAATCAATTCAGAATACTCCTTTTCAAACATTTTCTCTAATTTCAAGACAAATTAATCTTTTTACCTTCTTCAGAATTGACTGAGGTGATTTAGCTGGATCATTTCTTCTTTTATGTTGGCTGCCTATTGCTTCTGCTTTGTTTTTATGATTTTCATATTTTCCTTCATTCTTGAATGTATCTCATCACTTTTTCCGTCTTTCAGCATGATAACTTGTGGATCCGTGAGGTGTAAAAATAAAATCTGAGGACAAAAATACGACGGCACCATATGATAAGTTGGTACTAGATTTGTGAGATGCAAAAACAATATGATAATAAAGTCTCTTTAGTGTTGTGCCTGTTAATAGCAGTAAAGATAATAGAAAATTATGGTTAATCTGAAAAATAAAATTATTTACACCTCACAGAACCACTGAATAAGCATTTTAGAGTACAACTGCGTTGTGAAGCTACTAGGCATTATAACACTGAAAAAAACGGAATTTTAATTTTCTTAAACACTCACCTGGGAAAAAAAAATGGAGAAATTGCCATAGCTAAGAAAATTTGCAAGGACATTCTAACACAATCTGCTATTTTAATTCCTTGAATTGCTTTTATTAACATTTTGACAACACACAACAACATAACATTCTTATCTTGGATTGTGAAAGTGCACTTGTAAGAACATAAGTTTTGCAGTTGTGAAAGTGCACTTGTAAGAACATAAATTTCTAACACATATCTAGCAAAAATGTATAAAAGAAAAATTTATCTTATGTGGAAATAAGTAAATTGTAAAACAACTAAAAATTGCTATGCACAAGTCCCTTAACTTCATATTTTAAAGATTAAAAATTAAATTCAAATAGAGCACTCCATATTAAAAGATTGCATTTATATTTTACACACGGATATATTATGTCCATTCAAATTCATTTTATACTGTCAAAAATCTTAATACTGTAGAATCCCAATTTTTTAATTAGAAAAAAATTAATACACTAAAAATGGAAAATTTAAATGGACATAACATCTGCACAAAATTAAAAAATCATATAAAATCAAATGCTGAAAAATCTTAACAGTAGCATCAGATTAAAAATACTTTCTAAAGGTATGCTCATCAACATACTATATATAAAAATGAGTTAAAATTTCCAATAACATTTTACTGTAAAACATGATATTTAGTTAATGTTTACCCGATGACGATACTTTTGTGTAGATAGATCACTTCAGTCATCTTAATTAATAAAACTGTTCACATGTAAGTTCAAGATTGTTCGATTCACAATTACATTTCTCACAAACATCGTTCATGTTAAAGTTCCACAAAATGTGCCAAGTCCCATCAGTTAAAACAGTTCGCCGATGATCATTTTGCAGGTGTCACGCTGTTGATGGAGCTGGGGCACTTCCACACTTAATTTTCGGAGCAGATTTAAGATTTTACTATAATGGCCGCCACATTTTAATTCAAAATGGCGCACCTTACACTTTGTAGAAAACACAAGACGTCAATTCACACTATTCTGTGATCAAGGCAAGATTCATCGACAGTTGAAAAATGAAAATTAGCTATATTCTTGTACATTCGTCAGTGCAGGAAATTATGTTAGAACTGCTCAGATACGGCAAGTGAATCTGCATCAGACTAGTCCGCCTGTACTTTTCAGCGCATAGTGAAGGAGAAAACTAAGTTGAAACACAACGAGCTGCCACTGTACAGGAACTATTGTAAATTATTACTTCAATGAGCTATCGTAATGATGATATATTAACCTCGCCTTAATAAATGTTGTAAGACCGTCAATACCAAGAGAAATGCCAAAAGAAAACGAAGCTGCGTTGACAAGATTTTTTTCAACCAGCAGAGTTCAGAGTAAAGAAACTCTACGCGACGAAGAAAAATTAAACTCTGGTCAAAATTTTTTTTATCAGCATGTTGATGATTAAATTGAGATCAGATGCTCTTTTAGAAAATCACGAACAAAAGAAGAAGTAATTAGATAGCTTTAAAATTAAAAATTTCAGCTCGGGGCATCCTCAACCTGCAAATGGCGCAATCGCCAAAGCAGAATTGAGGATAACAAGCACACGCACCTCGTTGCTCGTAACTTTTGCTTCAACTGAAGTAGCGTCCCTTCCCTGGATATCTGGCAACAGTTTTCAAAACAAGTCCGTGTTTTGAAAACTGTTGCCAGATATCCTACGGGAAAGAAATTACTAGTACGATCTTTTTTTCTCCCGGTTCAGTGAAGTTCAGCGAAACCGGTTTCCCCTAGGAGTGAACGGTCAGTCACACTGTTTTTACTGCAGGGAAAGAAAATCCGCAGGGCGAAAAAAAAGTTTCCTCAGAGAATGGCAACGTGTGCTCTGTTTACATTCTGTTGTTTTGATTTTTGCGAGGATATGACTGACATGAAATGTGAAAAGAGAAAAGAGCTGTCCACTAAAATATCCTATAATGAAATTTCTTCATTTTGGAAGTTTGGGTTAAGTGGTTTTTGCACAAATATTTTACTGACATGAACTTTTCTTTCTCGTAGTATTTCATTTTCAACTTTTTGAATTATTAAATTATCATTTCGTAGAATCTTTTTAATCTCCCAGGGTCCATTGTATTTTTTTTGTAGAGTGCCTGGTTCAGTAAATTCCTCTAAAAATACTTTGTCACCCAATTTGACATCTGGCTTTTTCCGTCTTCTTATATATTTACTATGGACTTTGAAATAATTTTCTTCATTAATTTTAACATTTTGTCTAATTTCATCAGATATTTCTTTTACAGTTTCTACATATTTATTAAATTCAAAAGTATATTTTGGTTCATTAAAATCATCAATGGGTAGATTTAGTTTTCGTCCAAAGAAAATTTTAGCTGGAGAATATTGTGTAACAGCATGTTTGGTGTTGTTGTAATGAAGTTTAAAGAATAATAGGCTGGTAGACCAGTCACAAATTCTCTCTGAAATGGCTGAAATACTCATCTTCAAAGATTTGTGAGCACGTTCAATCAAACCGTTAATACGTGGGTGATATATTGATGACTATCAATGTTCAATTTTTGCCTCCTTCATAAAATTTTCAAATTTGTTTGAGCAAAAATTTGTGCCATTTTCTGAAAGTAATATCTTCGGGATACCAAACCTTGAGAAATATTCTTGTAGATGTTTAATTATTGAGTTAGAAGTAAAATTTGAAATGGGAATTAATTCAAGAAGACGAGAATAATGGTCAGAAATGCTTAAAATTTAAAATTTTCCATCAATGGATCTCGGTAATTTTCCTACAATGTCTGTTGCTATCATCTCTCCTGGAGCTACATGAATTTTAGAAACAAATTCTGAAATGGTATTCTTCGGCTTTGGTTTATTTTCAAGACACTTTGCACAGTTTTCCCAATAATTTTTTGTGTCAGCAAACATGCCCTTCCAAAAAAAAGTTTGGTTCAGCAGTTCGTAAGACCTTGCAGTACCAAAGTGAGGGGCATGAGCTGATTCTAAGCAGGGCTTGATTAAAACTCTTGGAATTACAATTTTATTTTTTATTGATTTATCATTTTTTATGTTTATTTTTAGGTTTTAATTTAATCATTAGTAGTTGAGAATGAGAGTCTATGAAATATTGCTTTTGAATTTTTTCATTATTGTCTGTAAAGTCCTGAATTATTTTAGAAATTTTCTCATCTTTAAGTTGTTCTTTTAAAATAGTCTCTTTTGATAAATCAGTTTTGTTTTCAAAAATGTTTGCATTATTTACAGTTAAATTTTCACTAAAACTCTTGAGAGAAAGTCAGCTGGATTCTTAAATCTAGATATATCTTGAATATTGCAGTCAAATTGTTGTAAGTATAATAGCCATCTGGCCACTACTTCAGGTAATTTTTCTAAATTGAGATGAAAAGTCAAAGGTTTGGCATCCGTCAGTATCGTAAATTTTCTCCCAAATAAATGTTCATGAAATTGCTTTAAGATCTCAAGCCTTAAAGAAGGATATTTTGACCCTGAAGCTGAAAGTTGTTTGGAAAAAAATCAACAGGAAAAAAATGCCCATCATTTTTTTGCATAAGAATACCACAAACAACAATTTTTGATGCGTCGCAGACTAAATAGCAATCCCTATTCTCATCAAAATTTTTTAATGGTGGGTTTACTCAAAATGATTTTTTGTATTTTATCAAAGACCTCCTGACACTTTTCAGTCCAGACAAAAGGAACGTTCTTTCTAGTTAAGTTCGCAAAAGGTTCGACAATCTCAGCATAATTAAAAATTAAATTTCGAAAATAGTTCAGCATTCCTAGAAAGGTCTGTGTCTGTTTTAAATTTTTTGGCACAGGAAATTTATTGACTTTATTGATGTTTTCCTCAGAGGGTGAAAAGCCATTTTTGTTTATAGAAAAACCTAAGTAGTTGATTTTTGATTTACATAGTTGAATTTTATGAGGATCTAAAGTTAAGTTAAATTTGGCTAATCTATCAAAAACCTTTTGAAAAATTATTTTTAAATGTGAAATAGTATCAGCAGCTGCCGCACAGCCAGCTGTCGCGAAAAAAGGGGTCACCAGATCTATGGCACGCGATGAACGTTTCGATCGTCTGCCGTCTTGCTGGTAGCTAAGTCGAGCGATGGCAACGGCTGCCCTTTTTTCAGCATAGGAAACGGTGGCGCCTCAAAGGGTTAAGCGCTACAGCCTGTTACAGGTCAAGGCTGCTTCTCCATACTTGCACCAGCTGATCTATCCGGCGCCACAGCTTTCCATCGGTTCATCCCAAACAGTTTAAGGTATGTTTCTACGTTATCCAACCATCTATTAGGGGGTCTTCAGTTTCTTAGTTTTCCCACTACTCTTATGAAAATTATATTTTTTGTGGGGAAAGAATCATCAAATCTATAAACATGGCCTAGCCATCTAATGCCGTACACGTTCATTACTGCAACAAAAACATATTTCAAGATACTACATAATGTAAAAACCATGTAATAGCATCCTTGAAACAATTTAACAGTGGATATTAAGAGTCACACTTATTAGAATGAAGTGGAAAATTATTTGTTTGTTCCCTGTCTTTTTTGGTGCTTTATGAACAAGAATCATTTACTTGGAATTATGCAGTGTTTAATTCAATTGTTTATGTTTTTGCCTAGAACTTAAATTTATTATATGTTTATTATAACATGAATTGTGAATTACGTTTAAAATTCTTTTAAAAGAACGTTTGCATTCCTACTAATTTAAAATATTTATGGATTCATGAATACGGAATTAATTACTTCGAATATAAAATAAAATGTAGCATAAACAAAAATTAAAATAACAAGAAATGTAATGAAACGCTTTTTTTCATTTAAACTGCATTAATTTAAGGAAATTGTTCTAATTAGAATTTGACACACGCATTCTAAGTATGATAAATTTCATTAATTACCAGGTTTATTGCTTAAAAAGTAACACGCTAAAAGTTCAAATATGTTTTGATAAGCGATGTTTTGTTAATATATTTTTTCGGTAACATATTTCTAAATCTTCAAAAATTGAGTTATTTTTATAATAATCAGCACCAAATGTCAAAAGTAAATTGAATTAATTAAGAGGTAATTTATTTAAATTCTAAAATGCTGTTTTACCAGAGTAAGAATTATTTTGCATACTTTAAAATAAAATTTTAAAAGACTCGTAGTTTGTTATTTTAAAGTACTCTTTACTTTATTACGGATTTTTAAAGCCTTTGTTAAATATATATATATATATAAATGCGCATATACATGTGCTCTTTTTTCTTTAATTTTTCTTTACCGAAAGTCTCTTGAAAATTTATAAGCACAACATTAATTTAATCATAAACGTTGGTTTTAATACTTTAATATTCTACGTCTAGTTGTTCAAAAGACCGTCACAGATGTACAGATATTTTCAACTAAGTATTAAATAGAAAAACAGGGAAATTATTTTTGCTTTAACAAATTTACAGACTACTTTTCAGAATTATTATCAATATCAACAAATGGGGTAGGTTGGAATAATTAATACCACCGGATAATGAAGAGCAACAAAATGTAAAAATTAAAATAGAAATGATAGTATTTGTCAAAATATGAAACATGAAGCTGCTGATGCATTTTTGATAGGTATTTTTCATCATTACTTTCGACTATTGTTTAGGCAGTACAATTGCAATCCTAACACTGTACGAAAAATTTCAATAAACGGATTTGGCAGTTCAGCGTTTAGAGATACTTGTAAAAAGGAAAATTTTTCAAGCAAGATTATTCATAATATTTTTTTATTTATGATCTTCGAAGATGTTTTTGCATCTTCTGAAACACTTAAATATCTTTAAATTCACTTTCATAATAACCCCTCTTTTTTCATTACAGTGAGTTAATTATGACCTTGTGCGAAAACATATCTGAAAAATAAAGTTTTTGTAATGAGGGAAAACACATGTTTGACTTATAGCATTTAAAAAGTATTGAAGAATTTTTATGTTTCGTTTTATGGCAAGCCAAGACGAGGAGCGTCTGCCTACGGGAGATGCCTTGGGGTGGGGGACTTTTAAAAAGATTCCTAACGTCTATTCACGTTACATCTAGAAAAATCTGCCCAAAATTCCAGATCGTTAGATCGGCACCCGCTTACATTCTATTACAAATTTCATCTAATAAAGAAGTCTGAATGCAACTTATTTATCTCAAGGATATCAAAAGAATCAATCTGAATTGGAAAGATGTCTTTAAGCATTGCGCTAATACTTGCTCAGACAAAACGCTGGAGTCATTGAAAAAATTTCGGTGCATTGCTCAGTAATGAAACCAAAGGCATACTGACATTTACCGACCCCTCCAGTAAACAAGACCTATGCACCTATTACAGAATATGGCACGATGGCGCATTCCGCAGTTCAAGCTCCGTTGCTTTATTCACATGTTTACATCTAGTTTTGACGTGCTCGTGAATATACTCTCAGTCTCTAGTGTTGTCTTGTTAGTTATAAGTTCTTCGGTAAGAAGATAATTTCTACATGGAGAAGGTCAGTGGGAGTGATGGCTCATCTATCACTTTAAAGATCCTTTCATTACCAACATTTTGATACCAAATTTGTAGTAAAATCATAAAAAGTAACTAAGTTATGAATGTTCAAAATTCTGTTCAAATACCCATAAAAATTTTATATCGTTATTTCCATTATTGTTAAATTATTATGATAATAGTCGCCAATTTACGCAAATTTCAATGACACTATTACAATATTTAATGGAATTATGGGTTAAAACTTGACATGATTGGTTGCCATGATACATAAAAAATTGTTTGTCTGTACATAAATAGTATGCAATTTTGTTTATAATATTGCTCATGTGTTATTGAGTTATTTATAATAATGAGCCAAATGTAAACTTTTTACGTGGTATTTCCAATGGGGATTTCTTTTATTTCTAAAATGAAGCAGGCTAATAGCACGTTAAAATATTTTTAAATGTTACTAAAAATGCACTAAAAAGAGCTTTTATAAATTTATTCGATTATATGACATGGTTCAAGAGATATGCAGCACTTAGATATTTGGAATTTTGTCGCCAAATGCCAATAAATCTCATAGCCCTTTCGTTGTTCTAATGATTTCTAGGCGCATAAGTATAGAAAACTATGTATTATTCGTGTGTCCGGCATTTATCTAGGCGAAAAATCCTTCGTCTTGGCAGATTATACGTAAATACCTAATTTTTCATACATTTTTATTAGTTTGGTAAAAATCTTGAAATTAGAGTTATATTTATGCCGAAAAGAATATTTTTTTCTAGCCAAATACAGTAGAAATTTGCATTTTGACTACTTAAACTGCTACTCAATTAAAAAAAGTGTTTAATATGAAAACACCTTTCCCTCTTGCGAAAAAGCTGAAATTTTGTTAATCAAGCATTGATTTTTATAGATTAAGTATATTCTATAAAAAATAATACTTTTAATAATTTAAACCACAAACATAATATGCTTTAGAGGACTTTTCCAATATATCATAATTCAATTTAATCTAAATGTGATTTCCCTGCTACATAAGAATACTATTAAGTTAAATAAATCCCCATGAAAAGACGTTGAATTTGATGTAATAAATTTATGAAATGATTTTTTTTTTCAAATTAAAGTGGTATGTTCTTATGAAGAATTTTTCTAATCTGATAAAGGCAGTTTCATGTGAATGGATATTTTATTTACTGTTCAAAAAGAAAAGGTTGACCATTATTTCATTCAAAACTCATTCAAATGAACGCAGGGCAATGGACTTCAGAGTCGGTCATTATGATTTGGTGTGGAGGCCTTCATTATCGGAGGTCACGCATTTACCCATATCATCCTCCGGCAGGCACTCTTACCTACGTCGAATCCCGCAAATGCGCATGCGCTTTTCACGCAGATGGATGCGATCTCTCCATCCGCAATTGCCTCAGATTGTATACGTTGCGTTATTTTTGAAGTGCTCGTCTGGTAGCCATGAGCTAACAAACGAATGATTATTATGCTCACGCTGTTTTTTTTTTTTTAATCTTTTTTCACGGCAAAACATCTATCCAACACGCTCTGTTAATAAGAATTAAGATTTCTTTCAAAGGTGAGTTTTTTAATGTTAAAAGTATGGCGGAAAATGTTTTGGTAATATATGCTGAACATTATTTTTCTATTATTGATTGATTTTTTTTTTACTGGTCTTAATAGTATCTGACCAACGAAACGCAATCAATGCTGAAATAGCTTTCTTTTTTCTTTTTCCAGATGCTATGTTCTTTGGGAATTTTCATTTTATTTATCGCTTATTCCTAATAATGAAAGCATGTTTAAAATGTTTTCATAGTTCAAAACACGAGTGATCATTTAGGCATATTTTAATCAAATTCTTTAGTTATGCATTGAAATAGAAATAGTCATCAAATTAAACTTAATTATACACACAGTAATCTATTACATTAAATCTCCCGTTTGCTATTTCTATCCCTTGAATTTGTTCTATGAGAGGTAGGTACTTGCAGTTTAGTGAAAAATAACAAAAATAATAATAAAGACATCTCTCATATTTTAAAACATACATATGTGCACAAGTTTAATTGTAAATTCCCGAATTTAATATTCTTTTTTTTTAACTTATTTTAGCTAATGTTAAGTATTGCACTCACTGAATATTTATATTTATTCATTCAATTACTTGCGATAAAATTAATAACTCTGACGGAAAAATTAGTTTTCAAAATTTCATGAGGTGATTTGCAAATTCAGGGCATCATTATAAACTATTAAAAATATTACTAATCGCAGTTAAAAATAAATGAAAAAATAAATTATATTTGTGTTTAAACAACAAAATGATTTTTAAATAAACTTACAACCATATTTTAATTTTTTGCAGCTGAATGCATCAGTATTTTTCTTTATTTTAACGCTAATTAACGATATTTATCATAATTAGTAAACAGGTGCGAAAGACAAATTGTATAAAAATGTGCAAGTTGTCACATTTCATTAAAGCGAGAATTGATCACCGCAGTATTTTTTATATTGATGCTGAATTATTTGAAAAATAAAACTTTTTGAACAAAAATTATAGCGTAGGTGTGATTATTTTATAGGAGTATTTTTAGAGCCTAGTATGTTTTATTCTTTTATGAATTTCCGAATCTCATTAAAGTTTATATTGCTTATAGGTAGAAGGAATTACAATACTTTTCTTTTCTTTTTTTTTTTTTTTTGAGAAAATTTGATTTCTGTCTTCTTTGTCTTTCATTTTGTTCAACGGGAAAAACATGAATATTTGGAATGTTCTCAGTCTAGAAAACTATCAACGTTTACTGTTAGCTATTTTTGATAGTTAAGTTTTATTATTCACTCGAAGTGACAATACTGAGCTGATTAATGAAGCCCTTCTTTTATGCGTGGTTCACATTCACTTAAAATGGGCCCTTAACATCAAAGCTGTCTCTTAATTGAACTAGCTTAGTCAATCCGTGAACTTATATGGAGAGATAAGCAAGGAAATTCAGTATACACAGAATATTTAGAATCTGCAATAGTTCTCCAAAACTCCAAAAATTTTTTCTAGAGGGGGGGGGGCAAATTTCAAACTTTTAACAAATTTAGCTTTGGTTTTATCAGTTGTATACATTGGAGACATTAGCCTAAAACTCTAGGAGGGGGGGTACCCAACCCCCTTATGGGCATCCATGCATCATACCTTGATAAGGTTACTCGGATAGTAAATTGAAAATAAATTAAACGAATCTTGAAACAGTATAGTTTTCATCTTGAGTGTTACTAATTTTCTGCAAGAACATACCCTTGTAATAATCAAATCATCAATTTCATTTTATTAGCTGTTATTTTAGCTCCAACTCTCTTGCAAACGTGGAATTTTCTAAACAAGTACATTTACTGCTTGACAAGTTATTTAGATTTTAAAACTTTGAAGGTTTCGTGCTGTCAACCCCTTTCCCTCCTTCAAAAAGAAATATGATGACCATATTTATTTTTATTTTTTTCCCTCTGCAGTCTGTTAAGTATGAACCTAAAAATCAATATTTGTATCTTTTTTTTTTGAGTAATGGATTTGACGTTCATCTTTTAAAATTATGGCTCCGCAATATTGACAACTGGACGGACTTTAAGTGGCATGTCTGAGGTAAAAATACAGTTGTATGCAATAACCCATAAATTCTACCTTGCGGGAATAATCCGTCAACCTGTAATTTCTAAAAGAAAATACCATTCCTATTTCCAGGTACCTGAAATAAAATATTTACCGACTCAAATAAAGAGACAAAATTTAAAACATTTTCTTTAATTATTATGACTTAACTTACAATATCTTATACAATTTCCTTTTTCTTACACATTAAATAATGATAACCGTGACATTATTATTTTTTTTTGTGAATATTCAATAAGATTAATCATAAAATCTGTTTCGCGGTGAGAATGCTGATTATATACATAGGAGAGGGCGGGGAGATATAGTGCAACTCAAGATTAAAACAAATCAATACAAAGGTATTTTACCTTTTCTGCTGATGCACTGGTGGGGCACATTTTTATGCTTGATGGCTCGTGACATCTAGGTTGGTATATCGTAATTTTTCAGCAATTGAAGCTCGGCAACATTCACTTCACTTTTAATAAAATTGCTGGTTCACTACGGAATTTTTTTCAATCATTTTTTTTGAACACACTCACTCAACCACATCACTTTTGAAGTCCGTTCACTCTGAACTTCATCTCCACTGTCTCTCGTCACTTCTCATCTCCTACTTCTTTTTTGACCTCTTGAGCCCCTTTTTCTTTTCGCATTTTTTAGCAACCAATCCGGGGTTCCTTTTGCTTACGTCCCCTTTACGTGCATAATTTTATATTTCTCCGTTTCTGTGATTGGTTCACTGTCCTTATTTTCTACGCCTCCTAGCCTACGTCTTTCTGCGTAATATTGGCCATCTGAGACAGTCTACAATAAATTTTTCTAATTTATTATGGGGGAATTTTGACTGTCCCCTCGTGACACTTTCTGGCATCACGATGTCTGCATCTCGTAACTCAGCTGCCCACTATAAATTTCTTTAATTTATTATGGGGCAATTTTGACTTTGCCGTAGTGACACATCTGGCTCCACGATGTCTGCATATTGTAAATTATTCTTCGTGTGTGGGCTCCCCTTTTGCACTACATATCTCCCCTTGTTAATAAAAAAAACAATAAAAAATGACATAAAGTCCACGTATAGAAGTTCATCCATGGCTCAGTAGAACGTCTTTCTTATACCGTAAAAGTGTCTTTTCTTTTGTTGTCGTTTACTTGTTCGTTTTGTTTAGATTTTCACATAGTCCAACATGAATCCTTGAAACGTATTACCAGACTTCGTATATTGCAGTTGCACTTCCCACATGGTACATATCCGTTAAGATTGATAGTCGTCTTTCAGTTCATATTTGCCTTGACCTACTCTCCAAATTATCCACCTTTGGATTGGAACTTTTTTTTTTTTATTGATTTGTATGTAATTTGAGCATACATAACATTAATTTTTTTTTTTTTTTTGTCACATACCTTTGCATTTACAACCACCAAATATACACTTTACTGTATTTATCAAAGTTTTTTTTTTTTTTATATATATATATATACAAAATATCTGAGACAGTCATATATATATATATATATATATATATATATATATATATATTCTTTTTTTATTTTTTTGCCTGTATCTTATCGCCCTTTTCATATACAACCTGTGTCCAATTTACCCTTCCTACGCATCTGTACTCCAATTGTCAGCATCGTCTGCACTTATTGGCGAAACCAAAACCATTTCTTCCGCTCATTCTCTTTCTCAACTGCCTCGAAAAATGAAACTACGTCTCCTTCTCCTGTTGCCACGACATCCATTATCCTGTCTCCCTTTCGCTAATTACTCTCCGCGGCACGCCCCTCGTCCCTGACCGGTCTTGTGGATTCCCTTCTACGAATGTGAGAAAGCGATTATCACCCTCTCTGTAATACACTATTCCCACTCAACTCGAACTGTGGGTGGAAGAATCGCTGAATCACCCCACGCATGTTGTTCATCCCCGCACTGACTCGTCCGCATGCCTCGCGCGCTGGGTTCTATTTTATTTTATTTATTTTTTACCTTATTTTTCCTGTGATATAACCTTGTAGTTTGTATAATCCTTTGTTTTTTTTAGGACCCATTGCATCCACTGTTTGTTTGTTGTTTTTGAAATTATTCCCGGTCGCTCTCACTTGCCTCTCTAATCCTCTCCTCTCCTTTAGCCTCTCAGAATACAGACACGCGACACCTGCAGTATCATTGTGCTATCCTTTCTCCCCTTTTGTTTTGCTTGTTTATTTGTTTATATGAATTTGTTTTTGCTGATTATTTATCCTTTACCCTGCCTGCTTTTTTTATGAAATTCTGTCATGCCTTTGTGCTTTCTGTCATAGCGGAAGACTCCTTAAGAAATCAAGAATCGGCATTTGGGCCCCGATGTATATTTGACGGCAATCTATCTGGAGTACCCGGGTAAGTCATCCTATTTTTTTTTTTTTTTTACTCCGTATTTTCTAAAAAATTTACACGCGGGGAAAAACTGGTTCCCTCCAGCTACTTCCTCCCTTCTTACCTCAGGATTTCTTTGCGCGCATGTGAATTGGGGGGGATGTTTCGCCTTACCTCGCGGAGGAAACCTGGATTTTCTATTGCGTCCGCTCCTCTTGTTTATGTATTTGGAACGACTCCCGCTCTTTGAATCGTTCTTCGTGGTTTGTAAACAAACTCGGTCGCGGTGCATTTTTCCTGTTTCTTTTCCTTCTTTCTTTCTTTATTTATTTTTTTGCGTGTTTGTGTGTTTTTTTTCTTTTATTTATTTTTTATTTATTTTTACTGTTTTTTTATTTTATTTATTTTTTACTTTTTTTTTACGTCTGATTTTCGCAGACATCTGGACTTGGGCTGTCTTCTGTCGCATTTACTTTAAAAAAATGCGACCGGTGAAGCTTTATCGGTTTCGCAAAAGGCTCTCTCTGACTTTTCAAAAAATAATTATTATTCCGTCCTTTCTTTAAAATTACAAAAGGACCCGTAAATTTATTTTGCAGCGCACCCGCTTTAATAAAATTTTTATAATATACTGTATCCCCTACTTCTAACTTTAGCGGACTCCGCTTCTTTTCATTTGTTTTGTCATACTCTTCCATCATTTTTTTCTGGTTTTCTTTTGCCCTCTCTTTTATCTTCTCTAAATTGTGAAACACTTTTTTTATATATTTCATCTCGCTTTCCATTGTTTTAATGTCTGTGTTTACGTGAAGCGGTGTATTCAGATTTCTGCCGAATAATATTAAAGCAGGCGGATAACCCGTCGCCCGATTTATGGAGTTGTTATACTCTAATTTAAAGAATAAGAGACGAATATCCCACTCAAATGTTTGATTTGACATGGCCGCTACAGACTCCTTCAAAATTTTATGCGTTCTCTCAATCAAAGCGTTGCCTTGTGGATGATACACAGAACACTTTGTATGGTGTATTGTTAATTTTGCAAGATACTCCTCGAAGTCCTGTGAGCGGAGTTGCGGCCCGTTATCCGTAACTATACGTTTCGGTATTCCAAATATCGCGAAATACTCCGTGAAATGTGTAATTATTGTCATGGTATTTGTTGTCCTTAGTGGAATTGCCTCGAACATCCTACTACCATAATCTATTACCGTTAGTATAAATTTTTTTCCTTGAATACTTGTCGGTAACGGTCCAACGATGTCTAAAGCTAAGCATTCCCCGAGCTCATAATTCTTGTCGACTTTTTGCATAGATGGCTTAGGAATGACATGCGATTTGTAACGGTTACACTCCGCACACTTTGTGCACCATGATTTTACGTCTTTGAACATTCCGACCCAAAAGAAACGTTCCTTTATTTTTTCATAAGTCTTCTTAATCCCAAAATGCGCTCTATGAGCTTCTTTTAAACACTCCGTCTTCAGCGTCCCTGGTATTATTAAAATTTCAGCCTTATCATTCTTTTGTTTTAACACAACTGCTTTTTTTATCCTGACTAAGGTCATAAATTCGCGTTGAATGTGAATAATTTCTACTCTCTATATTTTCCCTAATTTTTTTTATTGTATTGTCATTTTCTTGTTCTAGTATAATGTTCTCTCTACTTTATTTTTCACTTGGACGAAAAATGTCTTGTGTTAAATTGTCAGCTACTTGTATAGTATTTACATAACGTGAACAATAGTCTGCCGGATTTAATTCGCCTCTAATGTGTATAATCTCATAATCGTATTCTAAAATGTCATAAAGCCATCGCGCTGTGATATCCGATTGTTTCTCAAGATTTAAATGGTAAGTTAGTGCCTTTGCGTCACTGAGTATGTAAAATTTTTGTCCATACAAAAACTGTTTAAAATGCATAATTGTGTCACGGATTGCTAATAACTCTGTCTTCATGCTAGGATATTTTCTTTCAGTATCTTTTAATTTTCGTCCGAAAAATTCTATTGGAAACATTTTATCATCTCTGTTCTGTAATAAAATCCCACTCACGGCTATTTTGCTCGCATCTGTAATTAAATAAAATGGTTCTTCCATATTCGCTGGATGTAAAGTCGGGCGTTCCAAAATTGCTCTTTGCATTTTTTCAAATGCCTCTTGCTGTTCCTGTCCCCATTGAAATTTACGTTTCTCTCTTGTTATCTCTACTAATGGAGCGGAAATCTCAGCGTACTGGTGTATTGACTCCCTAAAATAGTTACACATTCCCAAGAATTATTTCGTTTGTTTTACTGATTTTGGTACCGCAAATTGTTGAATTTTATGTATGTTTTTTTCCGAAGGTGCAAAACCTTCCTTCGAAATTCTGTATCCTAAAAATGTTATCGAATTTTGTGCTATTTGCGCCTTATTTGGATCAATTGTTAAATTATTTTCGCCTAATCTCTGTAGTACTTTATTTAATTTTATTATCATTTCCTCTATATCATTCGCTCCTATAATTATATCGTCTAAAAAATAACGCACCGCATCCTCTTTGAAATCCTCTAATACTTGATCCATAAGCATGGCGAAATATGTTCCGCTATTTTTACTGCCAAATGGGAGCCGACATGGTTGAAGTTTGTGATTATCTACGATAAATGCTAATTTTTCTTTATCCTCCTCCTTCAATCGAATTTGGAAAAACGCGCTCTTCAAATCTAACACCGTATAGAAATTATATCCGCTCATTTCATGCAATATTTGTTTGATATCCGGTAATCTATAGGGAAAAGTTTCAGTTATTTGGTTAAGTAACCTGTAATCTATAGCCATTCTATATTTTGTCTCTTCAATCTTGTCTGACTTGGAGGTTTGTTTTTTTATGAAAATCACTGGAAAGGCATAATTACTCTTACTTTTTTCTATTATCCCCGCTTGTAATAAGCTTTGAATTTCCTTATTCGTAAATTTACGTACAGTCTCCGGTAACTTATATGGCTTTGTTTGAATTGGGAAGTTGTGATTTAATTTAAATTCTGGAACTACTTTCGACGTCTCTCCTAAGGTCTCATAATTTTTGCTAAAAGCTTTATAATTCGTCATTAATATTTCGTTTACTTTTTGTTTGTCCTCAATACTTAGATGGTCTAATTGGAAATACTCCTTCTTTAATTGCATTTTACGTAAACTATGTATTTCTTCTAAATGCAAATAATTTATCTGTACAATTTCTGTTTGGTCCTCAAATTTATTTTCCTTTATCATATATTTTTCCACGCCTTGTCCTATTTTCATTTTTTTATTTAACGTTACTTTTTCCCCCTTCTTATTCGTTAAAATTACTTCCGTTCGCGCTTGATTATCTAATTGACAAATTCCCTCCTGTATTGTAACTTCAGCCTTGTTTTTTACCGGAATTACCATTATTTCTTTATTTGCGTTTTGAATGTTGTCGCACTCGATTTCCACTACCTGTGATTCGTACGGATCCGGTGTGATTTTATTTATTAATCTCATTTTTTGTTGTTGAGTATCCTTTCTTGCTATGTTATTTGTTTCTTTTATCGGATTTAGTTGCGTTGTTTTCTCCTGCGTGTTTACCTTTCATGTTTCACCGATAAATTTTAAATCAACTTTGTGTTCTTTCATAAAGTCAAAATATAAAATTACATTATAATCCTCCCCGAAATTTTGAATCGTAACAAAGAAAGCTTGTTTGAAATTCTTGTCTCCTAGTTTGATGATTATTTCTATCGCCTTAGAGAAGGGAATAACGGAATTATTTACAGTGCGAATTTTGACTTGTCTCGATAAAAAATTAATTTTTGTGTCCATCTCCTGTATTTTCTTAAATACTTCCGGCGACATTAAACTAATCATGCTACCCGAATCAATTAATGCTCGTGCCTGAATATCTTTGATCTTTACGTCAACCACGGGTAGTTCCTGTGACTCTCGCTGACAGTTTGCCGGAACCGTAACAATGTTTTTGACTTTTTCCTTTTCCTCTGTTGCCTTTGTTTTCTTTTTATTTTGTTCCTCAATTAAGGTTTGTATTTTTCGAATGTCCAAACCTAAGTCCTCCCCACTATTCCGGAGTCCTGGGGTCGCATTGTGTTTGAACTCCCCTTTCAGTTTAAATTTTGCCTTTCGTTATTAAAATTTTGTCTAAAATTGTCTCTATTCCCTGTGTTGTTCCGGTAGTCCGTGTTTCTCCTCTGATTCGTCTGGCGATATTGTGGTACATAGTTTTGTCTGTCGTTATTTCGAATTTGTGTTGTATACTGTCTTTTTCTTACGATGTTATTAAATGGTTGATTCGTCTCTCTAAACCAACATTGCTGTGCGTCGTGTCCCAACTTTTGACAAATTTCACATTTTACTATTCTCGGTACCTGTATGGTCGTGAGCTGTTTTAAATTTTCCTTAATTTCTCTCATCTCCTCCCTCAATTTTAATATCTCTAAATTCTGCACTATGGCAGGAATATTTGTTTCTTCATTTTTTGTTATATTATTCATTGTCGCCGTGTTGTATACTTCATCTAACTGTTGCGCTTTCTGCACAGCCTCCTCAAATTTCTCGATTCCTAATTTTCTAATTTCTATTGAAATGTCCTCTAATGTGAATGTGTCTAAAAATTTTTGTAACATCACTGTGTTTGCTATCTTTTTCGTTTCCTCCGTCTCTTTATCTATTCCCAAATAATCCTTAGTTCTTTTCTTTATTAATTTTCCCAATTCTTCTATGGATGTTTTTGGATCGTGTGTGATATTTTCAAATATTTTTTTTTTTTTTGTAGTTGGGTTATCTTTGTGCTGAATTTCTTATTTAATTCTGCTTTAATACTGTTGATATCATTGTTTTTAGCATTTTGTTCGCTCTCCATTATATGTTTAAACGCCTGTCCTCTCAATCTAGTTTTCATCATTAGACCACGTTAATTTTCCTTCCAGCCGGATAACTCCGCGATATTTTCAAATTGGGCGAAAAATTCTTCTAAACTTTCCCCATCTTGCCCGCTATACTGCGGCAATAAACTTATCAATAGCGTATCCATTTTGTTTGAATTTTTTGTACTGTCTATTTGTTTTTTGCCTTTTCCTCGCTTATTTTTATTATTTGCCATTAATTTCCATCACCAATTTAAATACATATCATACACACACATAAATATATATATATATATATATACACTCACTATGACTTATTCCTTTCTTTTAAATACCAGTACTCTCTAATAGTACTCAGCACTAAGTTGTCTTAATTTTATCAATAATAAACAAAAAACAATTTTGTTTTTTTGTTAACTATACTACTACATTTTTTTTTTGAATATTTTTCTCTCAATATGAAATCAACATTTTTTAACACACTTGTCTTCATAATAAGTTCACAAAACCTCTTTCACACAATTAAATATTTTCTAACACAATACTCTTCACTATAAAATCATGCAATATTTCACAACTCAATATTTTTTTTATTTATATATATATATTTTTTTTTACACAACTAACTAATTTTTTTTTTGTTATACTTTTATGAATCTTTATGAATATTAAAGCAAAAATTGTTTCTTCATTTCACACCTGGTAATATTTAATCAACTTTGAATATCACAATATATACACTATTACTCATTATGGAAAGGTATCTGATCTGAATGCTACGTATCCTATATCTCCCCCGAGAAATCTCTCCTCTTTACTTATTATTAATTTTACAGTATTGAAGGATTTTCCGAAGGCTCACTTCTCGCGGCACCACATGAAGTTGCATACAGTTGTATGCAACTGTATGCAAGAAGTGCATCTCCTACTTCTTGCATACAGTTGTGTGCATTGCATACAGTTGTATGCAATAACCCATAAATTCTACCTTGCGGGAATAATCCTTCAACCTGTAATTTCTAAAAGAAAATACCATTCCTATTTCCAGGTACCTGAAATAAAATATTTACCGACTCAAATAAAGGGACAAAAATTAAAACATTTTCTTTAATTATTATGACTTAACTTACAATATCTTATGCAATTTCCTTTTTCTTACACATTAAATAATGATAAGTGACATTATTTGTTTTTTTTTGTGAATATTCAATAAGATTAATCATAAAATCTGTTTCGCGGTGAGAATGCTGATTATATACATAGGAGAGGGCGGGGAGATATAGTGCAACTCAAGATTAAAACAAATCAATACAAAGGTATTTTACCTTTTCTGCTGATGCACTGGTGGGGCACTTTTTTATGCTTGATGGCTCGTGACATCTAGGTTGGTATATCGTAATTTTTCAGCAATTGAAGCTCGGCAACATTCACTTCACTTTTAATAAAATTGCTGGTTCACTACGGAATTTTTTTCAATCATTTTTTTTGAACACACTCACTCAACCACATCACTTTTGAAGTCCGTTCACTCTGAACTTCATCTCCACTGTCTCTCGTCACTTCTCATCTCCTACTTCTTTTTTGACCTCTTGAGCCCCATTTTCTTTTCGCTTTTTTTAGCAACCAATCCGGGGTTCCTTTTGCTTACGTCCCCTTTACGTGCATAATTTTCTATTTCTCCGTTTCTGTGATTGGTTCACTGTCCTTATTTTCTACGCCTCCTAGCCTACGTCTTTCTGCGTAATATTGGCCATCTGAGACAGTCTACAATAAATTTTTCTAATTTATTATGGGGGAATTTTGACTGTCCACTCGTGACACTTTCTGGCATCACGATGTCTGCATCTCGTAACTCAGCTGCCCACTATAAATTTCTTTAATTTATTATGGAGCAATTTTGACATTGCCGTAGTGACACATCTGGCTCCACGATGTCTGCATATTGTAAATTATTCTTCGTGTGTGGGCTCCCCTTTTCCACTACAATGTCTTTACACCTGCACTAGTGGAATGGTGTAAAACATTATTTTGTCATTGTAGATATTACATTACTTATGGCTTATGATATACGTATGTACAATTGTGAGCAAATTTTGTTTTAAAGAAAATTCCGATTTCGTACACAATTTATTTGATAGAGATCAGTGGCAGAAAGTTTTAATAAATGATTCAAGCGAAGTGGTACATGTACTTTAAGTCGAAAACTTTTGCAAAATTACGTTTTAAAATCGAAGTAATAGCTATTTATAGAAAGAAAAGCGTCATTTACTATATTGTCGGGGGATTCATTCCATAAATGCTTATGATTTTCAGTGTTAATGTATGAAGTGTCCTCCAATACCAGTAAAAATAAACTCAAAATAGAAATTGCTTTTAGGAATACATTGCATATAATGATAGAGACGATGATTTCATCATTGTCAATAAATTAAAAAAATATTATTTAATTAATTAACTAACTACCCATTAGTTTTCCAAACATAATGTCCATATTACTATAATTGCACTTAGATGAAAACAAAAAGTTATTTTTCTCTTGCTTTCAAAAAAATACATTAAAATGATACAAATAATTATTCATTTACATTAGCACCATTGTGTACAAAATTGCAAGCTACGAAAGATGCTCTGATGTACATTACATCAGAGGCGGTCGTATTACAGCACAAGCGATTGTCATATGTACGATTACAACTGAGTTTAGGGAAGCGCGAAACAATATATCCCTCTAGACAATCCTGTGCCGTTGAGCATATCGGGATTTCGGTGTAGAATCACGAACTCATGCATGATTTCATGGTTCGGGGGATTAACAAATTGGCTTTGAATAGCAAGCTTCGGTTAAGTCTAATAAGAATATTGATTTATTATTACGATTACTTGACAATTTGAGCATGTTAGTACATCGATGTAATACAGAATATAGTCAGGACATACAAGCGGAATAATAATGTGGAGAATATTGCCTCACATACACGTATTAACGTAAGATACTACCACTCAGGATTATGAGGAACTCTAGAAATTAGTTTGATGAGAAATGCATTTTTGTTATCCGATTTTCTAGGATATGCGAGAATATAGCTTCCATTATGACATGTCAAATGAACTGTTTCAATCTCAATTTCTAATATATAAGTATTCTGTTTTATCTTCGATTAGCACCGGGAAATAAACCGCGCTAACATTCGTGAAGTTGTAATTTACGAAACATGTATCAACCAGACGGAAAAAATTACAATATACCTGTTTAAATAAATAGAACAAAAACTTTGTGCGACGAAAACGACACCGTTACATTAAAAAGGATTCACCGTTTCGTTACCGGACACTAAGATGGAAGATACGACGCAGGTTGATACTGGAGCATCTTTTGGAGTAAAAAAAAAAAAAAATGTGCGTCTTATACGCAGGAAAATGCTATGTTGTTTCTAAATGAATGAAATTTATTTGATCATTTTAATTAAAGGAAATTAACATCCTAAACACATCATAAGGTCCGCTATTAATTGGTTTTAAACGAAACAAACAGACAAGTACATACAATTTATGCATAAATGCATGCGTATTTCATGCATACCATTGAAACGTTGTCAGTTATGTAAGTTAGCTCGAAAGAGACTAATACTTGAATGGATGTCATCCATGCATAAGATACGAATATTTCATCTGAAAATATTTTATTAGAGATGGTTGAAACAGTTTATCTCTGTGTGACAGTTTTAATATCCTATACAACTGAATGAATCCTACAGTCGTTATTTAAATCCTTGCCAAACCCAGTTAGAGCACCTCTATTCATAGATTTTCAGATGTAGCAAGTTTGTGAGCAAAATTTAAACACGCAAATAAAACTTAATTATCAAGCCCTTATCAGAACCCCTCATGTTTACGTTGCTGTTAAATACAAACGAACGAAATAATCGTACAGCAATGAAAAAAATCGAAAAAAAAAACAATATATTCAAAACAAGCGATATTTACATTCGTCTGCCGTTAACGCTATTGTTGTTTCAATCCATCAAACCGTAACTCAGTATGCTACTTGACGTTGCGTAATCTTGCAAATAGCTGCCTTTCAACCTCGTAATAAATGCATCTGTATTGATTTTGAATCTCCTGAGTAACAAATGACTTTTCAAATGCATCGTCAGTGACAAAGAAAAAAAAAAGTGTATGCGAGCAACTAAGAACCATTAACGCATTCTCAAGTAAAATGTCAATATGGGTCGATCGGTCTACATCATTTAGCAAAAAAAGTATCAATTTTTCAGTTGTAAGCATACCGGCACTTATGGAATGCTGAAGATGAGATCTTTGATTCTTTAGTAATAAAAGAAAGTTTTAAATATTTTGTGAAATAAAATATTTTGAATTCAAATTCAAGTACATAACTATTTTTTTTTCATTTCAGAATATATATATTTTAAAGCAGTAATATGCATTAGACAGGAATAGATAAGAATAATTAATTTACAGAATAATACGTTTATATTATATACTAGCTGAAGTACCCGTTCAGCGCACGGGAATGAATGGACTTTTTGATATTACGATTTGTGGTGATTACTATTCATTGTAATAAACAGATATAGCAAAGTGGATATCGCATTATATTGTGTCCAATAATCATGCATACCGAATTGCAAGGCAATCGTTTGTACGGTGCAGAAGGCCATGCGGCGTAGCGCAATCTAGTGGCGAGTTTTAGCAAAACGGATACGTCGAAATATTTTTCGCATTCGGATATTGATGTATACGAATTTTCATGACTATCGGCTGGACAGCCCTGAAGTTCATGTGTTGACGCGACATCTAGTGGCAAGTTATAGGAAAATGGATAGCGCCAAACTCTTCCCCGTGTTCAAATATCTATGTATACCTATTTTCATAGCGATTATTTGCACAGTCAAGAAGTGATACACTGCAGGGACATCTAGTGGTTCAATAAAGTAATGATTTGCTACAGCGCCGTCAAGTGGCGAGTTATAGCAAAATGGATAACGCCAAAATATTCTCATTGTTCAAATAGCTATGTATACTGATTTTCATAGGGACCGTGTTCAACTATCTATGAATACCAATTTTCAAAACGATCATTTGCGTAGTCAAGAAGTGATACACTGCAGGGCCATCTAGTAGTTAATTAAAGTAATGATTTGCTACAGCGCCGTCAAGTGGCGAGTTATAGCAAAATGGATAACTCCAAAATATTCTCATTGTTCAAATAGCTATGTAAACTGATTTTCATAGCGACCGTTTGAATGGTCAAGAATTTGGCCTTCTGCAGCGTCATCTAGTGGCGAGTTAAAATAATAATGCATTGCAGTGTCATCTAGTGGTGAGTAACATCAAAAGGACCGCAGTTAGAATATATTCTTCGTGCTCAAATGTGTAAGTATAAAAAATTTTATGCCGATCAGTCGAACGGTATAGAAGTTGATGCTTAGCAGCGCCATTTAGCGGCAAGTTACAGCAAAATGGATAGTGAAAAATATTCTCCGTGTTCTAATATTCGCGTGTACCAAATTTCATCGAAATCGGTTGGACGATATTCGCATAGCAAACGGCTAAACGGAATAGAATTCAACGTTGTGCTGCGGCACCAAGTGGCAAGTTAAGGAAAACGGATAGCATAAAAACCTTCTCCATCATTAAAGACTTAGGTGAACCAAATTTCCTCGTGCAACGGTGCTCAACGGTGCTGGAGTTTTTCAACCTCATAAACACATACCAACATTCATTTTTATCTATAACCAGTGTTATTATATATACCAGTCTCAAATAAAATCCAGTTTCAAATCTAAGCCTCGCCAAAGTGCCAACATACGCCATTTTGCAAGAGTTTTTTCAGGGAATCATTCGAAGCATTGAATTAGCAGCAATCAATATGGGAAATGGTTCGACCGCCAAAGAGTAGCACGCATTTATTTAAAAATTGGAATTCCTTAATACAGCCGATTTTTTTTAAATTATCAACTATAATGTGTTTTATTCATCGTTACTCCGATGTACTAAATGAGAAGATTTCAGTTTTCTGAAATTTGGCGGAATTCCCCCAATTTAAATCAATGTACTCAATTGGCGAGAATTCTGAAGTTAGATCGCTTGAAATCCCTTAATAACTGCATTATTTCTTCACGGATCATTAAAATTTAACGCTGTATTCTAATAAAATCTTTGCACTTGTTTTCAAAAAGCTATTTTCTTAAGCTCTCAATAAATTGCGCAAAGCCGAAAACTGTGCCAACCGCTAGAACTCACTTATTCAAAATCCATATTTCAGCCATTTTATTTTTTCGCCAAACTAAAAAAATTTACACATTAGCCTCGGAAATCTTCAATTCTTATTGTTTTGCGTGTAAAGCATTACATTCCTGCTCTGATTTCCCATGCACACGATATTATAATTAAAAAAAAATAACCTTACGAATATGAACTTACAAAAAAAAATCATTATTATTCTTTTATTTTTACTTTGAGAATTTAAAACATTTTATTCGGCAAAATCGCCACACATGGCAACCATGATCCTTATTTCACACTTTTTTCACTACAGGGGTTACAATTACGGAAAGCTTTTTGCGTGAAGAGCATAAAAAATCTCTTAAATTCCGGGAACGGGTGGACTTTCAAAGTTTTAAAGTGGACTACGATTTATTCTATATTATTTTACATATCTGTGCTAAATTTCAGGCCGATAGGTCCATTTTTGTGGATTTGTATACGAACGACATTTTATTCAGCAAAATCGCCACACATGGCAACCACGATCCTTATTTCACACTTTTTTCACTACAGGGGTTACAATTACGGAAAGATTTTTGCGTGAAGAGCATAAAAAATCTCTTAAATTCCGGGAACGGGTGGACTTTCAAAGTTTTAAAGTGGACTGTGATTTATTCTATATTATTTTACATAACTGTGCTAAATTTCAGGCCGATAGGTCCATTTTTGTGGATTTGTATACGAATCAAATCCACAAACAAACAAACAAACAAATAGAATTTCATATTTATTTATAAGATAATTATGCTCTCACTGTTCATAATTTCCTATAATGTACTACTCATTTTTTTTTTTATTTGAGGAATTTTGATACAAATAATATTACCCTAGGTCTTTTTTTATTCTTAAGTGAAGTTATTTATACTATTTTAGATACCTGCAAAAGAAACCTTTTACAAGTTAATTGAAGTTCATTCTAATGAATTTGATAAAGGATAAAGAATACATAAATACAATTAATATTTTTCTAAAAATGTTTTTGAGATTTAGAGTACCAAAACACTTTTTTGGCACATATGCTCGTGATAACATAAAGGCATTAGTCCTTCTCAAGAGCAAAATTTTATATGAAAAGTTATTTATGCCAGTAAAGTATTTTTAAAAATATTTAAAAGGAAGATAAAAAAAAATTCAATCAATTTTTACCACTAATACTATTTTTGAATTTAAAATGCTGATTTCTCCGCTCTTTCTGAACAAATCATCATCTTATCATTAAAATTTAGTCACGACACGAAGGCAGAGCAAATTTTTATAATTTTGTTAATTAACAATTCAGTGTGAATTTTGATGTTAACAATTTAACCAGTACATTATTTCATTGAGTGTGTGTCGAAAAGATTTGTTTGAGAGCATACAGTTATTGTTTTAATAATTGACAAGTATTCCGATAATTTATAGAATTAAAAATGAATTTGTTTGCGCTATTTTCTTGCAATTTCTATAGTGTAATGTTTGGAAAATGTTTAGACTATGTCTTTTACAGAAAATACACTTTCCCCGTGAAAATATGCTATTGTTTATCTCCTTTAAAATTTCTAATTATCTGAAACATTATACAAAAGTTTGAAAGTTGATTTAGTGATAAAATCCCCATTTGTGGTCTCTCTTTCCTCCATAACTTTTCATATTTTAGAATGATTTTTAATTATTTACCAACTCTCAAAACTGAACAGTCATTGGCTGCCATCGTCAAATAGCTTTAAGTGACATTAATGACTATTTTTAACTGTTAGAAAACGATTAAGATTACATTAGAAGCCGCCTTCTGCAATTTTAAAATATAATAACAGCACTCGAGGACCTATTAATAAAATTGCTCTGTTGTTTCTATTCCAACGGCAATTCTTTCAATTTGCTCCTGAATATAAAACCATAATGGCTGGTCTATTTCTACAGTAAATGGGCAAATAAAGTATGCATAATGCTCGCCTAAATTTACTGTTATTATAGTTAAAGATATCAAAACACTGTATGTCTAATTACGGAGAATTTTACTGATTTCGATAGTGTTAAAATAATTTATAAGTTTAATAATCCTTTAAGGTCCAGTACTATGCAGAATTCTTAATTTCTGAACAAAAATATAACAATTTTAATGAGACATTCAACACAAAATATATGTATAACCTCTCCCCGCTCGACTGCTATGGGAGTGTGTACGCTAATAAGAGCTGGTGCACGTAAAATATGTTGATAGTTACAATGTCCTCCATGTTCAAATAATGTCTCTTGGAGTACCGATCCACGTGCTAGGTCTCTTTTCCGGATTTTCCCGCAAATTAGGAGATTACTCATAGGGAAACACGACAGCCTGCTTCACCGATGATCAAAAGGCCAACATTGTGGTCCCTTCAATGGTCAAGAGTGTAGTCGGCAGTTGACCTGGCCATTAGAAAGAAAAATCTGACGATGTTTATGACGTGAAATGTTTTCTCTGTAAACGTTGAAAATATATGTACATTTTTAAGCTTTAACAAGTGATAATGCATGTGCAGACTTAAAGCTTCAAATTTTAAACATATTTCTCTTATATAACTTGTTATTGTGCTATTTCACAGAGCACTAGTGGAATTTAAAAAAAACAGAACTGGAGTAAATGAAACCTTCGGAATGTAAAGTTATTTGTAATTGTTCAAACCCAGCATTATAGTTTGCATAAATATGCGATAAAATAATCTATTTGATAGTTCAGTAATATTAACTAAAGCAATCAATGCAAAATTAAACAGATTTGGAAGAATTAATATGATATTAATTTTTTTAAAACATATTTTTTAATTATCCGTAAGGGCAAAACAGAAATTGTCTTCAACATTTTGTATTCTATTTTATCCCCGCAAGAGTAAGAAAATGAAGAATATTTTTTTCTGATTTTTGTAAATATATGATTGTTTATGTTAAAAATAATTTAGAAATGTCCTCTATCTAAAGGAAATGATTTTTCTTGTCCTTTTTAAAACAAAATCCAAATCAGTGCCATAATATAAGTTCTAATTATGACAGATAAGAACTGTTTACAGAAGCGTTTATTTGAATGGCTTCTACTCTTCTATATAAGTTTCAACTTTTATAAATAATGTGTTTTTGTCAAATTAATGTATTTTTTCTATACAAAAACGTAAGGAACAAACTTTTTCTATTTTCTATGTTAATATGCTTGATTTGGGGTATGATCTTGTACTTATATAACACGCTAATATGTTCGGTATCAAAATCTACGATATTTATACGCTGCGAACGGCAACAACTAGATATAAACATTAGCATAATAACAATAACGCATGTGCAAAAATCAAAATCAACAGTTCACTGATGTCAAATGGAGCAAGCATATTCGTTACTTACTTATGTCACGCAATAGCTAGATTACAAAATAACAATAATGGATACGTGAAAATGCATGGTCTTTCGGATCTTTTAACAATTTTAAAATATCTAATTTAAAATACTTGAAGCATTTATCGCTCAACTAAAAAATATCACCATGCAGTGTAATAAAGAAAATTTTAGCCATTTCCTGTTTCTTTCATATTATTGTAACTAGGGATGCGTATTAAACAGTGCAACCACACTATAAAAACAAAAAAATCAGGTTGCTAACTATGGCACATCACAGGTGTTATTCAAAGAGAAAAGTACCTATTAGCGAAGCCATGGAGCTCATGAATGGAAGAGGCACCACACTAAATACCCATTTGTGAAAGCCGGTTGTTGCTGCAATTAAGAAAAAATTCTGTAGAAATTTATACAACATGTTTCTCACCGTATCACCCAATATAGTATTTTTATATTCATTTTATGAATGGAAATGTCACCAATTATGTTTTTTTGTACATTTTGCAATGTCTGTACTTGGCATGGCCACCATCAGCTTTTATGATGACACCCAAAATATGCAGTAACACTTACCTTAAAAGATTTAATGGCAAATACCGATAAAACAAGAAAACTTGATTTTCGATTAAATAAGTCCAATAATTTGGCCAACACTGCACTAATCATAAAGAAGAGTAGGGTATAGGGTGGCGAAGCTGGCAGCCTTGGCGGATAGTTCAATATATTTTATTTCAGGCATTCCTTCTGTACAATAAGGAATCAAAGCTTCAAAATTATATAATAAACTTGGTTCAAGTACTTGTGGTAGAATACTGTGACTAATTAAAGAAAAACCTTTGTGAAAAAACACACATAGATGTTACTTGACAAGTAACATCTTATGTGTGTATTTTTCACAAAGTTTTTTCTTTAATTTATCGTTTAACACCAGTATTTTGAGTGTTTTTTTTCCACTGTGTCTAATTACTATGTCATGGAAAATACAGGATGTCACGTTGACACAACGTGCATAATTTTTAATGAAAAATTATTAATACAAATCCTAATTAATATTGTCTAAATTTAAACTAATAATCTATTCTAAATTTAATTTAAAAGTTTTTAACAATAACTATCTTTTAAAGCTTTCAATTTTCCTCTTAGCCTTCTCAATTACAGCGCATTAACGTACATCTAAAGCATTTCCCTCTTATCAGCTGCTTTGAAATAAAATAACAGTTGACGCCAGTTTTCTCTCCTGCTAAAAGAAGCTCTTCTCTCCTGCTCATAACAACACCTCTTCCTCGCATATATCTTTGCTCTAGCTGAAGCAGATGTGTTTGCGGTTTTTCTCTGCAGCGCAAGAAGCATTTTGTGGCGTATCGTAAAAAAACACCAGCTAAAATTGTTCGAGAAAGATCCAGCTCCATTTTCTATAGCAGTAGGTCTAACGTTTTTTTTTTTTTTTTTAGCAGTTGGAGAGTAGTTTTTCGGTGGGGCAGGCCACTCACTTCACGTGAGGAGGATTTGCCCACCGACACGTAATATATACCGCGTTGCACGGATTCGCATCTATGCCGATCACTTTATGGTGACGGAGGCGTTCGCCCACCGAGGTGCCAGGCCGCAATGGCATCAACGCTGTATTTTTTTATGAAGATACTCCCCCTAGTCATCATGCTTTTGTATGTGTGTTTTCCTCAAGTTCCTATGCTGTGTAAATGTGCATCGTTTTCAATTGTTATAATCCAGAAGCCCTAATTTTTCGAAGGTCTCAATAAAAGTATGTGTAAAAAAATGCTTCAAGTGAGTTTTCGTCATTTCAGCGAAATTTGTTCTTTTAGCGTAATACATGTGAACTCTGACGGAAATTTCTTATGTGTCGTTTTCGTTTGTGAAGAAAACTAATCCTGCCTACAAAAGAAGATATCTCGTTTCTCGACAGATGAGTGCGTCTCAAAGTGTGCAGTGAAATCTTCATGTTATTGTGATTTTCAAATCAATTTTTAAATGCCAAAAATTTATCGGATGACTGCGTGTCCCATCATCTTGTCGAATCCATGCCGTCGTCGTTCCGAGGCACTACAAGTTCAAATTTTACGCGGCCCTACCTTTTGGATTATGCTTCACAAGCAAAGTTTTTCGTATTTACCGTAACTGTAAGTAACTACCTCTGGTTCTCAGCAACGCAATGCGTCAAGATTTCGCTTGGCATATATAAAAATAAATACTTCCGAAGTACGCCAAGACACAGGATCTTTTTAGAACTGGAGCAATCTTCACTAAAAAGAAACAATTTAAGTAACTATAAAAAATTCAAAAATGATTATGAGGGTCTTTTTTATAAATAGGAAACTTTTATTATTTCTCTTTCATTAGTTTCTTCCTGCATTTTGTGAAAGCGAAAATGCTATATAAAGGCATAGTGGATATAATAGCACTTAAAAAAGTGAACTTTATTAAAGGAAATATAAACAAAAGGAGTGTGATAAGTTTATGAAATATTTGTTAAATTATATTAATTGCATATAATAAAGACAGAATGTACATGTGTGCTTATTTTGAAGCAAAACAGAAATATCATGAACATTTTTTATTTGTAAAACTATTTATTTCTCTGAAAAATTTCCGTACTTATCAAAAATAGGTTATTACCGTGTATCGTCATTAATTATTCAACTGAAATTAATTAATAAAAATAATTCAAATACCCATTATCAAAATATTTAACCCATTGCATGGCCCATCACAAATCAGTTCTATTTTTATAAGTCTGTTAAGTTTGTTTTATTGCTGTAATTTTGGTTAAACTTAAAAGTTATGCATTCCCAATAAAACCGATTAACTAAGTTACCAACAAACCAATTAAGCATACATACTATGTATGCTTAGTTGGTTTTTAAAAATGGAGTAACCATTAACATATTTTACTATAATTATGCATAGTAAAGCACCCATAGACTTAAATCTAGAATTTTAGAAGCTATAAATAATATTAACAAGTTAAATTAATTTCGGTCATGTATAATTATACAACTAAAATTACGAAAAAAAGCTCGTTCTCAAAGAGAACAACGCATCAGCCCGTTTAGAAATTCCTTAAAAATTACTCAGTGGCAAATTATAATTTTTTACCCAATAAAATAAATAAAAGAATAAAAACAATCAGAATTCAACAGTAAATAGATTTGAATATGCTTATGCATATAAAGTGCATTGCCAATGTATAAAGCTATGCATGGCATTAGCAGCGCCTAGTTACTAAGCAGGGGCGAATGAGTCAACTTTGATGAGATCTGTGCCTGATGCTTTTTATTTTCCCCTTAGCGTAAAATTGATGTTTTTGAGTAGTTATAATTAAGATAGCTTTTCTTTTAATAAGAAATATATTCTTATATTTTGGCCTTTAGTTAACAAGTCGCATGATTACTCTCAGAAAACTAACTAACCTCCATATCGCTATATTAATTGAGGCAGTATTGCAAAGAGTCATCAGTTAACTGCTGATGCAGGCTGACTTCCTATTCTGATTTAGCGTCCTTTGGGCACCTCCAGTTTCAGCAATATATGTGCTGCTGAAAGTATTTTTAAAGGTTAGTATTCTAATTTGTATCACATTAATTTAACTATTTTCCCTTAAAAATTATTTCAGATTTGTTTAAATGTATGTTAGCATTCAACAACTTGAGTGACAGTAATGGGAACTGTCACTACGGTAACTCAATGGCCTCTTTAAAAAATAGAAAATGAAATCTATTACTTTTTAATATCCTTTTTACATCATACATTTAAAATTGTATTAGTAAGTCATATGCTGACAAGCTTTGACAAAAAAAAGGAAGCAATGCAGAATGATCAAATTTCATCATGAAGCATGGATCCCAGTACAAAGACATAAATCATTTACTTGACTAGAATTTCGTTAATACAAGCAAATAATTATATAATAAAAATAAATTTCATATTTAATCATTTTCCACTGGAATTAGTTGGTTTAATAATCCCTATTCCATACGAAGAACGGGTACTTCAGCTAGTAATGTACGAGTCTATAATAAGTGAAAATAACATTTTAAACAATAAAAAAAAATGCCTTTTCCAAAGAATTTTCAATGATGTGTCTGAAAATTCAGTTGAATTTAACAGTTGACTGTGATTAATCTTCTACTTTTTATGTCCTGTTAATATGCATTTTTATTCGAAGAAACGAAGGTGTTTATCAAAGTACTTAATGTTTTCTACTTTGTTTTGGTAAAAATATTTATTTTCTCAAAATAAACGTTAGAACAAAATAAGTTTAATACTTTCAAATGATTTTTTCCCCCTAAAGAATAGTGATAACTCACGAAATTAATCATAATTTCCATCCAAGTGTCAACGAATAAATGACAAAAAGTAAAAAGTATTTAACAAGAATAATTTTGAGGGTAAAAATTAAAAAAGCAATTAATGTGTTCTATTGATTAATTCTAATTTCTTATTTTCCTTAATTATCATGAATTTAAAAGAGTCTGCGAATATTCTTTTTCACAATGATTAAAAACTTCATAAGGTATTGACTTTCGATAAAAATCGATTAAGAATATAAAAAAGATAAGAAATCCAACGTAATTATAATATTAATTTTTGATATAGCTTGAAAAAACTCAGTTCCCTATTGTATTCGGAGAACAAATGAAAAAAAAAATGTAATAAAAATCTGAATTACTTTCATATTTAAAATACGCAATAAAATGCTGTATATTAAAAGAGTATCACAATCCATGTGCCGTCCGTTTTTATCTTTCTTAATCCAGTAAGCTGGAAAGTGTTTCATTATTCAAGAGTCTGTCGTATTTTTCTTTCTTGTTCCACACTTTTTTTGAATCTAAATCTACATTCAAATCGCTCACTAAAACTGTTTTAGAATGTTCGCCAAGCATATTCTAACTATAGTTCTCCTTTGTAATAAACTACATAGATTGCCAGTTTCGCGCCAAGTATGGAAGATATCGCCAAGTTAGGTTTAGTTTTGGAAACTTGTTTTTTGGATCCAAACGTGGCGATGAATCATCAAAAATTATAATTCCATGCAAACGAAACATGTCGACGCAAATCAGTCCACAAAAATATGTCGACAGGAAATGCCTGAGTCAACAAAAAACCCCTCTCGTGATAAGAATATTTATGTGTTAGAAAACTTAACAACTTAGAATATTCCAAAAAATAAAATAAAATAAAATCGTAGGTCTTTTCATTTTTTGAAATACATAATCTATTACTGTGATCAGCTTTGCGATATACTCTACAATAAAATTTGAATGAAGCATCCTCAAGTGATACATGTCAGGTTATTTAACTTCTACTTGAAGACACAGATTATTTTTACCACTTATTAAAGTGCACATTCTTTCAACCCTTAACTAAACCTACTTTCAATGCGTTGATACTCACAAAAACTGTTGGAAGTACAGAAAGTACAGAAAAGTGTGAAAAGAACTTAATGAAATAACTAGGGAGAGTGGTAGTGAATGGGCCAATTTCTTTTCTATGTTTTTTTTTTTATGATTATTTTCTTGGGCTCAAAATTGCATTAAGTTTGCAACAACTATTTGGTCACATAAAACAAAACTAATAATTTGAATAATTTTTTAAAGAAAGTATTAATGTAAAAATTAAAAGAAAAACATTCACCCCCACCTGTGGGGTTGAATGAGCCATTGCAGGTAATTTCAGGAAAAATGCACATAATTGTAAAAGTATATATAATAGTAATTGTTATATGTAGTATATATATATATATATCTATATATATATATATATATATATATATATATATATATATATATATATATATATATATATATATATATATATATATATATATATATATATATATATATATAATATATATATATATATATATATATATATATATATATATCTATCTATATATATATATATATAACAATTACTACTATATATACAACAATTACTACTAAGAATTAATTTTTTACATGCATATTTATGTATGCATATGTATATACATAATCTAATTGCATGCTAACGCACATGTACAGACTTCTGTGGTACATTAAAAAAATTAAAAAGTTTCAAAGTTGTATAAAAAGAACCAGTGGCACACTCGGGACTTTCTCTTGTAGGGGGGCCGGTTCAGCTCAAAAACATTTGACACCAACCAATGATTTTTTTTTTAATTTTGCTTTTATTTTGTTATCTTAGCTGCTAAAAATTAAGAATTTTATAAAATCTTCTAACAAATATATATGTCAAAAATTACATGATTTAAAGAAGCAAAATCTATACCTCTTTCCAAAGAGGTCCAGACCCACTTCAACCCCTCCCTTTTTTGCGTCACTGAAAATAATTTTCTTTTAACTTCATTTTTGGAGGAATAACGAGATTGTCTGCTTAATTTATCACCAATACTTTTTACATAATTATCTAAAATTTACTAAAGCCAGTAAATAGTTTCATAGTTTTAAGAAAGTAAAACTAGAAAAAAAAGTCATCTAAATACCTGTTCATTGTAATGGCAAAAATGGGCCATTCTTTACCGTGAAATGTCACCCATTCAGCTCCACCCATGCTCTTCATATATAAACACATTTTTGTGAGTGTCATCTTGAAATACAATCTAAATGCATCTTAATATTAGTAAATGAATAAACAAAGAACTAATAACAATCATAGCTATCATGAAATAATAAATAATTTAAGTATTAGTAGTTTTCGAAAAAAAAAAAAAAACCACTTTGCTTTTCTAGCAGAATTTTATATATCCTCTTCTGGTGTGAAAGTGGCAAATAGCAATCGACTGAAAATTTTGTGTATTTCTGAAGATAACTAGTTCTATATATTGCTACTACCTGGAATACTTTAATGTAATACTTTTTCAGATACTACTAGAGGACCATTCAATGTCGCGCCCCCCCCCCATTCATTACCAATCTCCCCTATCACAAATAAACAAATATTTCAGGTTAGAATAACATGGATTACGTTTTAGTCGGGTCACTTTTACTTAAAATTAAACCTGTACTAGATTTATATTTATTTTTAATGTGTTCAGCATTTCTCTATACGGTGACAGTTTTTTTTGTTCTTCTTAATAACAAACAGTTTTGATAAAAAATGTCCTCTTACATATTGATGTTAAATGCCAACTGATATTACGGATGTTCCTTGATTTTTTGAAACATAGAAATCCGTATTATCTAAAACTCTACGAAACGTTAGTCCACATCAAAATGAATCAATATATGCATAATTTCCTTTCATAGTGTAGTTTTTATTTATTTATATACGTATTTGAGTTTACCAAAAGAATAACATACTCACGACAAACTTGTTTTGAGCTTTTAGGATCTGTCGGCTTTAACGACAGGAAAATGTTGAAAAACTGGAATTAGACGAAGTCTTTAAATATTCGTATTTTAATAATTTGCATTTTAAAATCAAAATAATAAGCCCACATTTTTTTTTTTTTTGAATGCACAAAAGTCTTGAGTAGTAATCCACAGAAGTAAAGGCTGTTTACTATAAACTCATTATCATTTTGGAAAAGTAAAGAAGGGAGGCTTATTTGAACATCTAACATTTCGAAGTATTTTTTTCTGATAAATTAGTTTCACAGAAAATACCAGTAGATTGTTAAATTTTTGTGGCGCAAATTCACCAAGGTTTGAGAACTATTTTTCATGTTGAGTTTTAGTGATGGCAATTTGTTTATAGAAGTGTAGAATAATGGGGATTCAACAAGCTCTAAAAGGAAAATTCATCCGAAAATATGAGTGATGAAAGGTAGCGTATGTGAACATCTGGTTTTTGGCCGTAATAATTTCATATGAATTTTTTTTTCAGAATATGAAAGAAGATGGTAATGTTTGTGGCATACATTGACCAAGATATGAGAACTTTCTTTACGTTGAGTTTCAGTAATGGCAGTTCATTTATTTATAGAAGTGTAAAGTAAAGGGTTTTTAATAAATTGTAAAAGAAAATGCGCGTGGAAGTTGATTCTTATATTATTGAAAGATACCAATTGAAACATATAGTAGTTTAAGGTGCATTTATGACCCATTATATTTATCCTTTTAAGTTATTTTTTTTTAAATGATAATGGCTGCTGTAAAACCGAAGAGAATTCTGAAGTGTGATGCAAGATGATACCATGGAGAGAGAGCTTAATTAATCTCTTCATGGTGTTAGACTTAGTGAACAGCAGTTAGTGCCAAGAAAGACTGATACACCAGCTTCCTGTTCAATTAAACTAATCTTAGAAAGTCCAGCGTCCTCACAGAAATGGGAAACAAACTAAAAAAATGCATAAATGTATTTAACAACTCCATTAAAATATCTACTATAATCACGGAGGGTATAATTACCTTAAAGTTTTTCTTTTTTATGTTTTTCTTTTTTAAAAAGGAAACCTTACAAGTTATAGACAGTAGGAAAAATTTCCATCTGTTTTTCCTTCAAATCTATGTCAGAAATATTCTGAAAGGAAGAGGCTAAGAAAGTGTAATTAGAAAAAGAGGAGAATAAAAGCAGTAGAATAAAAAAAGAAGGAGGTATTGATGTCTCAAAAAATTCAAACTTAATTAAAGTAATAAGAAGTCCTAAAACTCTTCAAAAAGGCATTTAAACCTCAGATAAACATCAGGTACATAAAAAGATGCAGATGATCCTGCACGCAATGGCCAAGATAAAGGTTTTGATGTGGAAATCTTTTCAGAGAAAGACAGAAATCTGGAATAAATTATTTTGTCATTGTCAATTATTTGGAGGTTAGAATATTTCTCTGGCCAAATTAAAGAAGGAAAGCATGAAAAGCATCACACAATAGAAAGAGGATACGAAGTTACTGTAAGGACAATAAATTGATCTTGTGGTTGTCGACGTTCTGAGTATTAATACATAGAAGTTCAAGTGATAGGAAAAAATAATTATCCCATTAACCATAAATTTACGTGCTGTTTGCACTGTGTCAGCTATACACAAATATTAAAGTCAATTAGTTTGAGTTCTGAAAAATATTTGCAGATTACCTATTATACGATAAAATAAACCAGTAACATTTTCTCTTTAATATTTTCTTGCTGTTAAGTGTTTCCCCAAGTATGTTTTATTGTGTAGATACGGAAGTTTTATAAACATTTTTTCTAAAATAACAGAACAGTAAATATACATTGATTTTTTTAAGGAAAATAATATAGGAGTGTCATATTAAGATACATATAGTGTATCTTATATTTCATCTACTGTACTTATAATGTACTTATAGTTTATCTCAAAATACTGATGCCAGCTTTTGGTGCATTTCAAGGGAATGAAAATATCTTATACATCATTGTCTACATGGAATTAGATTTAATGAAAAAAAAATTGGCATGGTAAGAGATCTGTAAAGAACTATAAACTACTCATTATTTCCAGATGGCAATATTTTAGAAGAAAAGAAAATTATATTGAAAATAATTCCTTACAGTGAAAGGTTTTGAATCGTTTACGTTATAACAAAGAAACATTTTAAAAACAAAAAAACATATCTAGATTATTAAATAAATGCAGTGGGATCTGATGAAGTTACTTGATAAAGAAACCACCTGCCTATAGTGACCATTTTTCTAAAAGTTTACTTACAACCACCAGACTTAGCTACTTTTGTAAAGTGTTCTGTAAAATTGTTAGCAGGGTCTTTAGTTGAGTATATACTGATGTTTTTCTGTATTCAACGAAACATTTTCTTACGAAGAGGTTCGGTTCATTTGGCCACTTTTGCATTTGTTATAGAGCTGGATGTACATACTTTTCTCCGTTACACCCTGTTTTAAATCCACTTGTATTGTACAGCTGTAGCTGCTTATATAGACAGATGTATACCATTGGTAGACATCCTAAAAGATGGCATAGAACAAACAAAATTTATATAAATTTTGGGAAATTTTTACGATTCATACTACGAAATTGTTATTGTGTCTGATAATTATTTAATAGAAAACGATTATGAAAGTATTGCGAAAATAAGACATTTTATGACTGTGAAAAATTATTTTCATGATTGAATCTTGCAATACAGCATATTGCATTTTTTTACACTAAACTTTCATAATACTTTCTAGAAAATCATTAATTAAAACTGAAAAATAATGTTTAATCAAATGATTTGTTACAAGAAATAACCTCACTGATTACATTTGGACACAAGAAATAAAAACCGTGATTCATTTTGAAACTTTCAGATTTGATTTCGAGCAAAGGTAGAAGTAAAAATTTAAAATTAGTTTCTCTAAGTATTCAACTTTTTCTCGATCTACTTTTTTAGGGGGCATTTAACAGGAGTTTCCATTTTTTAAAAGAAATTTAGCAGTTTGAAACACAGAAAAACTTCACGGTAAATCTGAAAACACTGATTGGTACATAAAACAAAAACAAAAAACGAACGAGAAAGAACTTTTAAAAAGAAATTCCACCTTCCGAAATGCATTGAATTAAGAAAAAAATAAGTCTTGAAAATACTAATTAAATTTTAGAAGCTAAATTTCGTTTGCAGAAAAAAAGAAAGTATAACACTTCAAACTAAAATATTTCATGAATAATTGATGACGTGTGTTTTTAATCGATGTCCTTTTCAGTTACTCTTTGAGAACGAATTTTTTAATCATTTTAAGAATTTTTTTTCAAGTTTTCTTTTTTTGGTAAATGAGCAACGGGGTGGCAACTTTATGAAGAAATACGTTTCTGACAGATCAAAGATAAGGTACTATTGTTTCTGGCTAATTATTAAATTAATTTGAAGCTAGTAATATCAACACCACCTACAATTGAAAACTAATTTTCATGTCGATGTAATCAGAGTGACGTCACATTGAGTTGCCGTGCTTTATGTTATAGTGTATGAGTGGGTCAATTATTAATTATCCAACAGCTAAATAGATAAATTATTATGAGTCTACTAAGTCTACAAAGACGAGAATTTTCTTAGGGTCCGTTTGTAAAGAGTTTATGTGATTTCCCTAAGCTCAAATATGTACTTCTCCTTTTCTCATATTGTAAATTTTTCACTTTCGAAATTTTTAGTTCGATTACTATATGCATTAATATATAATAAAATGCAATAAAGCAGATTTAGATATAACAGAAAGTTTTATATAATAAAGTTTGATGCAGGTGCATTTTTAAACTGATGGAATGTTTTTATAGGGCATTTTTATACCTTAAAAATAAAGAAAAATATATTGAAAGCGTCTGCAAACTAAACAATTAAAATTTCTATACAAGAAAAGGATATTGAAAGATATGATGAGTGCAGTTGAAAAATAAATGTGATATTCCAAAAACAGTTCCACAAATTTTATAAATTACGGAAATTTGAAATAAAGTCTATAACAATACATAATTGTTTGAAAAATAAAACAAATGAAAATTAATTAATTGATTATTTAAAAAAAAGAAAGAAAGAAACAGAAGAACAGAACAGAAGAAACTACGGAAGACTTTCATTTTAGCACACGTTGAAAATGTGATTTTTTTCAATGAAATTTAATATCGTACCAACATATTTTTTTAATTACACGCAAAGCAATGTAAAGTTTATGAATTTTTCAAGTAAAATAAACATAAGAACAAATTAATACAAAGGGTCAAGTAGGTGTAAAATATATCAAAAAGCTGTATATTATTCTAAATATTTTGACGTAAAATATATTATTCTTATAAAAAAATTCTTCCCGAGTATGCAAAAAGTCTTTTAGATTAACTCATTATATAATTTTTGTCATGTTAAAATAATTTTATTTAAAAACCGTAAAGTAATGCAAAAATTCAATTAGTAAGAAACACCTTTACAACGAACTACTACTACTTTCAAAGCTGTTAAGCTTTACATTAAAACAAGAGAATGGTTAACTATATTAATTAGCACCTTTAAACAAAACAATAATTCCCAGATTAATTAGAATCAAATAATTAATTAAGTTAATGTACAATGTATTTATTGATTTTTTATAATTATATTAAACACGTTATCCGTGAACACAACATTTCTTGACAAGTTTGGGCATCATCTTGCAATAACTCGAAAAGATTAGCTGTAGTTTTTAAGATTTTGGGCAGCACCCAAACAATGACAGTCTGTAGACTTTTAATGAATTGGAGCTTGCCTGGCATTGATATTAATGTAGTGAAAGTGTTTTGTTTGACCCTGTAAACAAATTTTCGATGAGCTTTATTCAAGCTCATTTAATTTGAAGCTGGGATATGAAGCTTCAGTATTAATGTTTGGGTGATTTCTCGCCCAATATAAGAGCTATCACCAAGCTGGGTTCAGTTTTATGAACATATTTTTGGCTGCAAATAAGGCGACATTTTAGGCATGGACGAAATAATGACTGTGCTTTGACTTGTGGGACTGTAATATTATGGAAGTTGGCCATAGACTTGAATGCTTTGAAAATATTTTTGGTGACACTGTAAATAAACCATTCCGCCGATTGCTATCAAAAAAGAAGGTGAATATCTATGTATTTCAACCGTCCTAAATATGAGATTTACACATTTTTCTACTAATATTTCTTGAGATATCTGAGTAACGTATATCCGTACAAACGCAAGAAAAACTAGTCAGGAAGTACTGGCAGTTAGTCAAACTAGATTGTGTTTGCACGCATATATAGTTACGTTGGGACGTCGCACAAAAACTGTTCAGTTTGAATTTAGAGTTCGTCAAAATTGATTTTCCCTTCAAAATCTGAAAAAATAAATTCTTCAAGATCACTATACTTCCGTTGACTTCGTACAAGCAATTTGAATGAAGAAAAGTAATTAATTACAACAAATAGCTTAAAATTTAAAGCAAATGCTAAAACAGTCAGAGATCTTATATACACATAGGTATGATGATCATCTTACCTAATGTGACGGTTTGTGACAACACATAGCTCACGGCTATGGTTACAGTAAAAAAATTCGAAATTGTCTAACGCCAACACCCCCTTTTTCTAAGGCAAATTGAACAGTTGGAACGGCACAGATATGACGAAAATTGAAGACATAAAGCAATATATTTGTAAAACAGTTGGAGACTCAAAACAAAATTAATTTGTTTCCATCAAAATGCTGAAGTAATGAATACTGAAGTCTGCTACTACTCAATACTGAAATTTTTCTTGATCATTTCACTTCCTTTTTCTTTTTACAAGTAAGTAAAATACGTATTCCTGTTTTTGAGAACTGTATCATTATAGAGATTTTTAAAATATAATACCGACAGCCTTTTTTTTACATGTTAATTTTTTAATGAAAATAAATGAATGCCATATAAACATATTTGATTGAAAATTCAAATTTCTGCAATTAACATCATCACAAGTAAGTAGCTTTGGAACGTCCAATAATGCTATCGATTTTTAAAAGAAAGTTTCAGTGAGAAGGCTCCAACTGCATATTTTACTAACATTATAATAATCAATGCCGTGTTACGGGTCAATCAGTAACGCAACATTTCGGTCAAATTAGCATTTTGATCCCTTTACTTGGCTCATTTATCGTTCTCTGGCTCATGAACTAGCAATGATAGGACTATATAATAAGGATTAATATAAGCGTAACAACATTTCAGACTGCATTTACTAGGTCATTTAGGAAATCAAAGTTTGCAGTCTAAATGAGAGAAAATCGAAAGATGTTTATTGCAAAAACATCTAATATAATAGCGAATATTTCGTAATTTTTCGATGAAATGTGTGTTTCTGTATGTTAAAAAAATTATAATCCTTTGAAAATATCATTTTATGTCTGACATATTTATAAGTTTATTTTCTTTAATATTTATCAAATTAGGGTCCGGGGCACAAAAATCTCGAAAAAAAACACATTTTTTTTTTTGCTTTAAAAAATACTACAGAATCTTTAGAATCAAATACTGCAAACCGCATGTTTCTCCGATGATTACATCTGTAGATATAACAACTTTTACGTTGCAACAGCTGTGCTTATCACGCCACCTGTCTGGAATTAAAGGGCCCTCTCCGGGTGGCAGAATGTAAACAAACCGTTATGATCGCTCTATTTTTACTATATATTTTTTTCTTCTACTTTCTTCAAAGTGAAGTGAGTGGATATTTGTTTATTAGATATTTCTAGCGATCCATGCTTGTTTTAGCGGTTCCACAGTGCTGTATTATCTTTCTAAAAGCCTTATTTATTTTGCATTGTTAGGTTCTTGTGTTGAGTTAGTTGTTGGTGAATGTTGTTAAGTTTTCTGTTTATTTTACAAAAGTTTGTTAGTGTAAATAGTTTACAAATTGTTAATAATTTAATGTTTCGGTTTGAACTTGAGTTTTGAATAAACATTCATATCTACGATAACAATGGGACGAAAAAGAAAATCGACTGCTAAAAAGTCGAACTTGATGAAAGCTAAGCGTCAAAAAGTGTTATCAAGTACTTCTGATCCTGGTAAAAGTGATTTTTGCCGAACACAAGAACTTAAAAATACTATAAGTGTGCCTGCAGTTCAAAGTGATGAGCCATCTCAATTTGATGCTTCCTTGTTTTCATGCAGCATTATTTTAAGTCTGGGAGTGTTGCAGATATCCTTCAAAATTGCTGCTGTGAAAAATGTAAAAGTTCAAGTCTGAATTTCAAAAACCCTGTCTGGACCCTGTTTGACCCTGTCTGGGAAAGATATGACTTGGCACATGAATTGGTTTTATCCTGCAATAACTGTGACTTTCAATTTATTACGTTCTCGTCACAACGTCTGTCAACGAAGACAACTAAATCTCCATTTAGTATCAACAGAAGAGCTGTTCAAGCAGCTACAGCATTAGGAAACGGACATGCTGGGTTCGAATTATTTTCCACATACATGAATTTAAGTGTAATGGAATCAAAAACATTTAGGAGACACTTAAAACATGTGGTGTGTTCTCCAAAGGTTACTGCGAAAAATCACCTCAAAGAAATTCACAATAAAGTTCGACTTGCACATATTGCTGAAAATCCACTGCTACAGTCATATAATAAAGTCTTTAAGTCCATTTATCTCGGAATCAATTTTTTTGCGATTCTTCAACTTTAAAAGGATATATCTCAAGTTCCTTATATAGTACAGGTATTAAATTTTGTACAGACTTTCTATATTATATTTTTAATAATTTGTCTTCAGGAATTTTGATTTTGGACAAAAAGTTTGAAAATTCATGACTTAGAGCTATAAAACTCTTTAAAAAGAGTGACTTTTTAACTTTTATATTTATTAAAAAATATATAAACAATATTTTAAAAAATCCCGAAGACTAATTAAAATGCCATCTTTTCTGTGTCCAAAAGTGAAAGAAATATGGAAATCGAGCTATTGGTTCTGCAGTTATATCAAAAATAAAATATGTTTAAATTTTAAACTTTTTAATTTAAAAAAAAATAAATTTGAATCTTTTCAAGAGTTTTTTATATGGAAAGGTATCTTGACATAGATATATATTTCAGAAAAAAAAATCATTATAAAGTAGCTATAAATAAAAAAAATAAAATTTTGTGCCCCGGACCCCCTTAAACATGGGAATACCCCACTTTAAAGTTGGACTAAAGATATGCAACATATTTAAATTGCAATTATTTGACACAATTTAATGATAAAATACATTTTAAATTACCAAAAATGCATTTAATTAGACCAGCAAAAGGTACTACAAAGACATCTAAACGCAATCAGAGAAGTTCCTCTACATCACCATACGCGATTTAAAAAAAGAAATAAGTATTTGAAGATATAAGATAAATGATAAATGTATAAATTAATATTTCAATTTTTCAGAACATAGCGATTTTTAAAAAATACAATATGAAAATACTACTTAATAATTAAAATCATTTTAATGTATATTTTCAAATAGTAAATATGCTAAAACAACGCTATAATTGACAGGTGAAGAATGTAAATAAATGATGCAAACTAATATGATTTAACAACTTATGTACATCTCTTTGCATTTCTACAATATTCGCACATATTGGATAAGTGGAATAACTATTATTAAAATATATTATTAAAAAGTTTAGAGACATAAAATGGCGCAACATTATTTATCTACTCTAAAACTCTTATAAGTGTACTTTAGTTCCTATTTCAAATTAGTAAGATTAGCGAAGTTCATTTTAATTTGAATAGTATCGTACGCTGTTAAATACACTTTAATCGCTTGATATAAAAGTGTAAATTTGTATAAATTACAAAATACTCATTCCGTATTAATTGTCAAATACCAGCTGATAGAAAGAGAAAACTTTTTTTAAGGCTACATTGAATATGCATGCAAAAGTCAATATCGATGTCATTTTAAACCTCTTTTTTTTCCTTCGCTAAGGAAAAAGAAAGTACACATTAAAAATTATTTATTGTAACTCACAGAGAAAAACGCATTAAGATCATTTTTCTCTGGTACCGTTATATTAAACTCAGTAAGTGAAAAAAAAAATAATGGGAACTTATATTCTGTTCACATTGCAAACTAAGATTGAGATTTTGGGTGTTTTTGTATAAGAAAAAAGATTAAATGTTATTAAACTATGCTTTCAAACTTCCGTTTTTAATTGAATTTCTAAAACTATGTACATACATTATAAGACGAGTCATAAAATTTAAAGACTGAAATTTAATGAGATACGATTTGTTTTGATTAATCACATTTTTTCAGGAAGTATGTAGGAAAAACATCTGTTATTTATTTCTTTGCTATTTGAATAATGCTCTGTATTAAGAATCAAATTAATTCTACTCATCGTCAGAATAATTTGGGGAATCCTGACGATTTGGTGCAGAAGAGATTTCATATAGGTTTCATAGTTTTGGCAAAGCCAGAATGGTTTAGTACCCAATGAACTGTTCTACCACACCTTGGGTACAGGTTCGGTTCTCGGCATGGGCTTAGGTGTTTGTGATGTCTTCGCAAGCGGTAATGTACAAATGTCCACTTTCGGCCACCTCCCGGCAAAGCCTTAATTTGCCGGTACTTCGCCGTCGCGGTAAAAATGCAAAAACAATTCTTAGTGAAATTTAACAAAAATCATCTAAAAGAGAACATAGGTGAAGAAGATTGCAGAGAGAAAAATCTCGAAGAGACAAGGTTTCTGTTACATCAGTATAGTATACCGTCTGGTGATTGAAGTTAAAGTCCAAGAAAGTAGTTGTAGGTCTAAGAAAGAAAAGAAAAGAAGAAACAAATTATCCATGCTCAATATCTAAATCTGTGAGAGGATGATTTAATACAGAGTGTACAGTAAATTAGACTCTGATTTTAATATTAAAAATATTAATAATATATGTTTACCGTTTGCTTCATTCTTCAACTGATTTCTGTTTTTGAGATTTTAATTTTGAAATCAGATTGTTTTTTGAACGACACCTTTTATTTTGACACCACTGTTGCCATTTGCGCTAATAATTTGTACTAGTCACCTGTACAGCTTAAAAACTAGCAATGCATGTTTGTTTTATGCCCGAGGACTTTGCGGCCTTAGCTGTGCTTTACACAATCACACCTCGTTTTATAAAACCACTAGCAACTCGCATCTGCTTCTCATGGTTGTAATTTAGAAAAAAAGAAGAGGTGCAAAATGTGAATTTACGGCCTTTGATTATAGAATTTCTTTTTAAACAATGTTTGCTACTGACTTTTCAATACACAATGCGAACAAAGTTGCTTTTTGTTTAGAAGTGACTCGCGAAAGGGCTTCCCATGGATATAGCTGCCCATGGGAAAAGCATTCAACGCACAAGTCCGCTAATTTATTTTGAAATGTAGTACCATTTTGCCCTTTGGTTGAGGGTAAATAAATGATCCTTTGGAAAAAATTTTAGTGCTTTTAAAATATTATTACAATATGATTTAGGATGCAAAATATAGTGTAAAATATGAGAGCAAAAGGAGATGAATCAATCTTGCTAAAGCAAAGTTTTGCGGCATGACGCTACAATGTCGGCAAACCTGATATGAAATGAGCTAATTCAAAATACAAATTAATCGCACGCCATACGAAAGAAGTGCATACACAGTAGGACTCGAGGTTGGTTACGGAATAAGAAACAGACATCGCTATCTATGATTCAGCCTGAACTAAAGGAGCTCTACCTGTAAGGGTCAGTCTCTACAGATTGAATATCTAAGCCCCATGAAAAATATCCTCTAGATTTTATCTTATATATTCTTAGTATTTATTATCGTAGAAAGCATATTTTAGTTCATTGATACCATCCTTGTTGTCGGAAGTCCACCCCTTCGACAAACCTATTGTTATTCACTTCGATTGCATTGTTTTTGAAAATTTTAGTTAAGGTAACACGATTTATAATAGATATAAATATATTCTTGCCTCAGAAATGCCAAGTTTGTGAGTTTTTCTAAACTACTTAGGATCCTAGTCTTTATACATATTCCTTCTTCATTGGGTCTGAAATTATCTGAAATTTTAAGCTTTATATCTAGAAACTACTTGTTTATTGTTAGTATGTGTCTATTTTCTAAAAACGCCTGAAGAAGATGAAGATTCTGAAGAAGCCTAAACAAGATTGTAAAAAAAAAAAAAACACACACTTAACGATTTTAATAGGTACGTATGTACTCCCAGATAACACATAAGCTTAAATCAAGCTTGACATTACTTTGAATTTGGCGTATTAATACAAGCTTGACAGTTTAATTCATTTTAAGCTTGCAGCAAGCTTGGAGAAGTCATTTGAACTGTCAAGCTTGAATACAACTTGATCACTGCTTGATTTGGAAAGCCACATCCACATAACAAATAGTTTATAATCAGCCATAAATGTACTTGACCATAAAACTAAAAGAAAAAAGATTCTATATTTACAAATATGGAAATTCTTCAAAATACAATACAATTATACTACGAAATTGATTTCAAAAGCAGTCGTTTGTCTCGATTTTGGTCAGTATTGCCCAACATGAGTGTCGCGATATTGAAAGTTTTAAAACGTGTGCTGCTTTTAAGTTTCTATTTTGATTATTTCCCTATTAGTGGAGTCTCTAAATCACACATAACATTATTTTAATTTTGATTCATCCAATGGAAAAATGAAAGAAACAGATCAACACATCGTCCACTGATCGATCTCGCCGGAAAACGGCGTGATAACCATAACAGTCACTTCAAACTTTAGTCATATTAGCGCAACTCAGGTTGGCCGAGTGGTTAGAACGCTGGCTTCCAAACCCTTGCATACCGAGTTTGATCCCAACCGCGGACGCTTGATGGTAACAGATTAAAATAACTTGAACTTTCAGCGTAGACGGGAAAAAGCGTGGAAAATAAAATATGTGGGACGAGTTCGCCAAAGGGCGCCCCGTGTATTTGGGTATTTTCTTTTAATTAAATTTTTTAAGCTTGAAATTAAGCTTGCTATGTCAAGCTTAATGCAAGCTTGGCAAGTGTAAACTAGAACACTTGATTCAAGCTTGCATTAAGCTTACACGCTTGAAATTTTCAAGCTTAATTCAAGTTTCTTGACTTGATAAATCCAGCTTGCTGCAAGTTTGATTCAAGTTTGCTGTGTTGTCTGGGCTAGGGGCAGAAAAAGTGGACCCGCGTCTGAACAAGTGGAGATCGTGCCGCGGGTTGAGGCCGTGCCGCCAGTCGAAGCTTGCCTCGACTTGAATCAAGCAAGGCGAGAGGGCAACAAGCCAAATCACGTCGGAAAAAGTCCTTGCGCCAAGGCGTCTCAGTGTGAATAGTGCGTTTAATAGAGGCGTCTGCACGTGGTCTCGGTAGGCAGCAAAATGGCTGCAGATAAATACGTGGATAATGAGAAACAGAGACAATCGTGGCTTATCTTGAGGATTGTTGCCTCGATGTTCTATTATGTGGCTCGAGTGGAGTTGGAGGAAATTTACGCAGTCCGCAGGTCGCTCAGGTGAGGCAGCTCGTCGTGAGGCTCTGCAATGGATGTGCAACTATGTTGAGTATATTTTCGAAAGAAGTATTTTATCGAAGTAGAAATACAAATTGGGCACACCATGGATTATTATGCCAAAAACAGTATTTATGAAGTATAGTTAAAATATACCTGATGAAGATTGTAGGATGGTTTTAATAGGTGATTTTAATAAAATTTCAATTCTGGAGATTTTTTTTACTGGAAGAAGGATGCCAAATACAGCACACTCATGGATTACGATACATTTCCCAACGTAATGGAACAAGGCAGGTCAATAGGTCCGATGCGCGGATTATGGTATGCTTTTAGTATATAGCACTTTAGTAAGTGTTTTAAATATAAAAGTGCTTCAGATTTGCTTTCTTTTTTCTCCCATCAGGGTTATTAAACACGAAACATCACTTTGAAAAACTCTTATATACTAGATATTAATTTAATAATATATTTGAGTTTACTTTTTATTATTATTATTATCTTTTTTCAGAAATAGAAAAAAATAATTGGAGCACGAATAAAACCAGAAAATATAATTCTTTAAATCAATATATATAATAAGTTTAGCATTAATGGTTATATATGTTTTCTTATTTCTTTTACGTATGTGCAGAAAAATTTAATAAATACGATATCAAACATGACAAAGTATAATAAAGTTCCAAATAATAAGAAATCCTCTTCACAAAACATAAATACAAAACTAAGCTATATCAATTTTTTTGCCGGCTATCTTTCTTCTTGTGTCGCCTACATTTTTCCTTTACCTCCTGTTCCAATTACAGTTTTTCGCTAAATGGTAAGAAACAGTAACTCGGGTTAGTCACTTCTTTTGATTCTGTAAGTGAGCTGAATCTGCAATTAGCAAATTTAGTGGCCCATTCTAAGCCAAGTTGAAATGTTTGTCTTAGAGAAGCTAACAAGGGGGCGAAGAAAATACAAGACTAAAAGGGAGATCCCATTTGTTGTAAATCAATGTTAAGACATCGTACAATTGTTTTGAAGAAAAGGTTTCAACTAGGGTAATTATCGGTTGTTTTTCTTTCCTTTTGAAGCAGCTTACAGGAACTAATTTGAAGATTTGAGATATAGCTCTTCGTTCATGCATGTCTAATATCACTAGTAAATAATAAATATATTTTTAATTTTTACTTAATTTAAAAAATGAGGGTTATTTAATATAAATGGGAAAACAATAAAAACTGAGAAACTACTAGTGTACCCCAAAGAAAATAATTAAGCAAAATCATTAATAATATCAATAATAATACTATGTAAAAATTCTAAAATTTTCTTAAAATTAAAAAAAAAGGATTATTCGTTATGGCATTCCTACACGAACGGTATTTGGTTTGGTAGGAAGACTCCGAAAAAAATGAAGAATGTTCCACGGTGTCCTACGGAGCGTTAGATACCTTACACATTAAGCAGTGGCATATGATAAATAAATAAATATATTTAAATTTGAACTTCCTGTTCATATATATATATATATATATATATATATATATATATATATAGTAAACGATTATTTAGTGACTGCATTATAAAAACTTATCAGAGATTAAGATTTCGGAGATTTGATCTAAATATTTTGTATGCAGTGAAAGTGAGAAAAAAATAGTGAAAGTTGATGAAAGATTCCGTTTTTAATGATCTATTCAACTATGGAACATTTCAGCATTTTTATAAAAAGAAATAAAAATTCAAAATGACCAACATGTACTAGCATGATCCGGGGCATCAGTCTTGCATAAAGAGATGTGTCCGAAACCGATTTAAATTTGTGCTTCGCATTTAAAAAAAAGGAATGCATTCAAACATTTATTTTAAATTTAATCAGGCAAATAATTCTAAAATAGACTGATAAATCAGTATATCATACGTAACAAGGCTTTATAGGACAAGATGGTTATGTAAAACTACTTAATTATCAGTGTCATGGTATTTGAAACAACCTTTCAAAATTCTAATTTCTAAAACAAAGATGGTCTAAAGCAATTCTTACAAAGAGTTTTTTTCATAAAAAAATGTTAGCATCATCGAGCTTATATTAAAGGTGTATATATATATATATATATATATATATATATATATATATATGTATATAACAAGTAAAACACAAAACATACTACAAATAAGACATATCTCGCAAAAAAAAAAAAACAGCTATTAGCAGGAATTAGAAACCAGAATTTGAATCCAAATAAAGTGCAAGAATTATTGCGATAATATAATGGAACGGAAATTATAACCACTGTCACCATCTTCAGGGACCACAAACAGTGGATTATAATTTACAGCAAACCAAATAGTAGGGTTTCGGTTGTGTGGCATATCAGAAGAGATATTAACTCCACACATCTGGGCCCTACCCTACTATATAAAGGAAAGAAGAAATCAAAAAGATAACAAAAATTAGAAATAGGAATATAATTTTACATACCAGACCTTGAGCACATGTAAATTTCATTTGAACAAATGATATGTGTTGCCAATGTTAAGAATTGTAAAAAGTGAAAAATGGTGTTGCCACTAAATAAAAGTGTAAAAGTGGAAAGAAGAAAGTATAGGAGTTGCCAAATACTAAAAGGTAATATTATTAAATTTTAAGAATATCCAGGTATATTAATATAATAAATATATATTGAATAATAATAAATTAAAATGATTGAATAAAATAAATAGTATAGCAAAATTAAATATAACATATTGTTTAAAAAATATAAGTTATTGTATGACAGAAGATTAATCTAGTAAATAAGAAAAAAATAAAAAATAATGTTTAGGACAGAATAATCACAATATAGGAACACCGTTTTTTTTTTTTTTTTTTTTTTTTTTTTTCCTCAGATATATATATGCATGCATATACACATCCAAATTGTTTTTAAACATATTACTTTTTTTTTTTTTAATGAGAAAAACTTCCTCCGCCCGACCCAACCATCCAATTACAACCTTAAAACCAAAACCCCACCCAACCTCCAGTAAATTAACAAAGACATTAGACACATCATTATCAAGAATTGTATATAATAGATTTTAGGAACTTAGTGGGATAGTTGTATTGTCTAGCTGACAGAAATAGAGATTTAAAATTGGAGACTTTAAAATCATCAGAACATAGAAACTTGATTCTACAGCAGTGATTATAGATGATATTGCGAAATACAGATTTATGTAAGCAGGAGGAAAAATGAGTAAAGCTATTTACTTTAAAGCTAAAATCTTTACGCTTATCATATATATTGAAACTAAGGCTATTTCTAGGAGTGATGGAGATACTTAGATCTAGAAAACTAACAGAATTGTTAAGCATATCATTTTTAATTAATTCCAGAGCAGATGGATATTTTATGGGGAAGATAATGTTATTATTATTAGTAGTGTTTACAAGTAAGATATCATCTATATATCGTTTAAGAATGATGTGAGTATTAGTATATTCTTTTTCATAGTAATATAAGTAAAGATCTGCAAGGTAACTAGATGCTGAACCACCTTGTGGTATACCATGATTTTGTAGATATATTTTATTGTTATGTAGAATAAAATTATTATAGATAATAAATTTAGATAGACAACTGAAATAAGTTACATCAACATGGGAAGGGAGCTGAATATGGTTAACACAAGTTTCAAATAATTCATTAATTACATTGTAAAGGTCGTCAAGAGGAATATTGTTAAATAGATCTTTAAAATCATAGGTATATAAAGAGGTAATATTACTAATAGTACATATTGTATTGCGTAGATCATAACTATTTCCTATAGAGATAGAATAATCATTACGTTTTATATAATACTCATGCATAACAGACAGTATCTTTAATAGAAGTTTACTTGCTACATTGCTATATGTGTTACATCCTATTGTAACAGTTCGAAACTTTAAAGGCGATTTATGAAATTTAGGGATTAGTACAATATAAGGATAGTTTAGATTATTATGTTGTAGGTTGAGAAGTTTATAGAAAGCCAGAATTTTTTTGTTACAAACTACAGTAGACAAATTAGTAGAGGAATAGATACTGTTATTTACAATTGTAGAGGCTAACAAGCTATGATATAACTGTTTACAAATAAAAGCATAGTTATTGGATGATTTATCTACATAAGTAATTATGAAATACTGCTTTAAAAAGTCTATGTGAGTATGAAATTGACTATTGACAGGAGAACTATATTTTACATATTTAGCAATATTTTGCTTAAAGATTGAAAGTACTTTTACTTTCCAGGTAGTGAAGGCTTCAATAGGAGTGCTGTATTTTAAGGCAGTATTATATAATGTAAAAATCTAAATCATAAGTGAATTGTGTTACAATGCCACTAAGAGAGTGTTTTGAAGGAATACGGTGTTTAGAGCCCTTCTGCATGAGTTTTTTTAACCTAATATCTTTTATGATAGCTAGATCCCCAGTAATGATGTGTCCATAATCCCTATTAATGAAGTTCCTATAGTGATTGTCATTGCATATACAGGGTGGTGTATCAGAAGGGTTATATGTTTTCGAAAAGGAGTTATAGTTAAATAGTTTCCTACCAAAGGGTAGGGGATATTTAAAGGACTTTTTAATAATGACATTTTTGATGGGAAAGTAAGTGTTATTAGTAGAAAATATTGTATTGAAGTTTAAGTTATTGATTGCAGGATTTGTGAAAGTAATTAATAAGTTAGAATTAGAAGGTGTATTATTAATGTTATTGGTTAGGTTTACGGTAAGTGCAGTGGCTCGTGCAACAATGAGATCGAAGAATAGGTGAGAAAAATGTCCAGAAATGTTAAGATTTGAAAAAATAGAAAAATACTTAACTAAAAGTTTCTTTTTAATGGAGTAAATGAAAGTACGTATATTAATCCAATTATAAGTACTGGTATAGTAATTATATAATTTTAAAATAGCAGATTTTATATAACTATTAGAATACTTAGGACTATTACTCTTTTTACGTTTACCTCTAGAAGTTCTAAGTGTTTTATTATATATAGACAAATTTAAAGTATTATAGATTGGAGAATATTTATTTATGTTAGTAGTGCTAGTATAATATATTAATTGTTTATTATGAACTAATTGGTTTAGACCATACGGATAACTAGTATTATGAAATTGGATGAAGGAGTTTTCTAAAAATAAACGTTCATTATGGTTCTTCTTTATAGATAGAATAAAAATCTGATTTTACCCATTTTTAAAAACGCTCTATTTTTAGACATTATTTATCCATAATTAAATCTTATCAGCAAATTGCATACAGATTATGAATAAAAATTGCAGTTTTATGCTTCAGGACATGTTTTTCTTTTTTCATAAAGCATAAATAGTTACAAAATAAATAAACGAACCTGAACAATAATTTTAATTGCTCATGAATAAAAATTACTTGAAGATACGGTTTATGCAAAGTAATTTATATTAAAATATACGCTGGGCTTTAACGCCACCGATGAATACGTATAAAAGTTTTAAACATAAAAAATATGCATTTTCCGAGAGCGGAAGATGCAACTATATAGGTAAATGAAGTTTTATAAATTTTTGAAATTATGTATATGCGTACATGCTTTTATAACTGAATTTATTGAAATAGTTTTAATTATTTACAATAAAACGATTTCAGATTGATAAGTAAGGTTATTTTATACATCAAACGGATAATATATTGAAATTTATATAAATTACGGCTTAAAAAACAAATAAATAGTAAGATTTTCTGTAATATTTCTTCTACAAAATAATGAAATGTTTAAGTGACAGAACTATAGTATACAAGGAATTTCACATGTATTACGTTTTAAAAAAATGTTTAGTAATCATTTAATGCCAATAAACCTGTTATAGAATTTAGGTATAATTCAAACTCTGAGATTTATCATTGCACTAGAACATACGATCATATTTTAAATCAGTGATATTAATACAAAATGAAATTATATTTGTATTCTTTAAGAAATTTTTTGAATGGGAAATCGGAAAAGTACGAAAAACATTTTGCCTCAGGATGTAATTGGGCTTACAGAAAATTAGAATTCAAGGGCCTTGCAAAATATTTTTGGCGCTTGTTTTCCGCAGGGTAAATTACTTTCGGGAAGAAAATAAACGATTAAAAACATGCAGGTGTTTCGGAAATTATTTTAAAAGTATCGAAGCGTGCTTCAACGTTTTAGAAAAATTAAAAGTTTAGAAGTAAGAAAGAAGGGAATCGTCAAGGCTTTTGAAGAAATGATTAGAGAGATAAAACTCCAGAATTTTTAATCATACTAAAATGCAAGTATTTTAACGGAAGGATCTTTTTCTCGATTTAAAATTTAATTTTTTTAATTATTACTTCAAATTACGTATTGGCATTAAATGGCTAAATATCTATCGGTATGAAACTTTAACTGTTCTTTTGCATCCGTCACAAAGTCTTAATTATTTGTTCTTATTGCTCACTACAATGGTATTTTCTAATTATAATGTTTTCACATATATTATATTGTATTCAGCATTAGTAGAGTAAAGTTAAATTATGAATCTTATGTAAAATAATTATAAAGCATATGCAGAAAAGTCCAATCGAGTTTTAAAAATTGCTGTAAAAAAGGATGAAAAATTGTGGTTTTCAAATAAGAAAACCGAGGGTGAGTCAAGATTTTGTCAACAAATATATACAAATATGTGTTAATTATTAAACTCACAGCAATATTTTCAAGTACTATTAATTTTTAAACTCCTCAGTGAAGCTCAAATCATAAAAAACAAAGACAGTTATACCTGGTTTTAGAAAGGGAGAAGACTTTTGTGCTACAAATGTGATTTTTCTTTCTTCTTTTAAAATTAAACCATCCAAAAACGTTTAAACAAAAAAACAATTAAAAAATATATTTTACATTTTAATGGAATTTTTCCGATATTAGTTTCATATTATTATATAGATTTTGGGCATTTCAAATATTATATACAATGAGTTTTGTTTGCATTGCGTTTGTTTTTAAATTATTTTAAGTGAATTCCAAAAAAAATTAATTATAACTTTTCTTAAAATATTTGATTGAGATATTTAAATGCATAACTACACGTGGTTTGTCTACATGGATGGAAATAGAAAGAAAATATACTTCTTCAACCACCTTAAAAATACAAAAGTTTGTCCATTGGTATATACCAAAAAATTAGTACTTTTTGTATATTGAAAAAAAAAATAATGCATACTTTTTTTTTAGTTGTTAACCGAATTTTGATGTTAATATTATTGACAAAATATTTTGTAAAATTTTGTCAACAACATTAACTTTATACTTCTCAGTCAAAATAGTAACACTTCACAGTAAGCTACACATTCAAATAAAATGTAAGAAAATATATACTTTATATGAACTCTTAATTTTAAATTAACATTTTATTAAACTTTAATTATGTATTTTTATTGCTAAAGAAATACTTAAATAACATTTGATTTTCATTGTCTAAGGCGAAATGAATGCCTAGAGAATCTTTTACATTTGAGCAATATCTGTGTTTATAGTATTACTATTCTATTATTTTATACAAGGCAAATATTAAAAAGTACTTCAAACATCAAATAGCAAGGCTTACTTGAAGCAATGATCATCATTATTCTTTAAATAAAAACTATATAAGAATATTACCTATTAAATAAAATGTTCAAATTGAGTTCTATTAGGTATAAGTATTTCTCTATTGTACATGAATATTTAAAAACTTAATATAACTGAATTAATTAAATGGCAATAGTGTTTAAATAAAAGAAAGAGTACTTCTATCACGGAATCTCAGTCAAACCTTGGTATCTGTATTTGATCAAGGGACAAATTCTTTGATTTTTTTTATTGTATAAAGCTTGGAAAATATTGAAAAAAACAATAGTTTATAACGCGTTTAGATTTCTTTTTATTTTAAAGATTTAACACGTATTGATCCAGTATTTCTTATTGATTAGGTTGGAATCTTCATTACCTCAAAGAATGTTTTAACAAACGTTTTAACTTTTGAACAAATTTTTGCTCGCGTGTTCAATAATTCAATAATTTTCAATACTTTACTAATTTCTTTTTCAAATAATCCATAAAATATTTCCGGGACTTGTTACCTATCTGGTTTGGTATTAATTTAGAAGTGTAATAGCAAATGTTAAAGTAAACTATTATACAGCTATGCTTATTAACCTCTTAAGACTCGCTCCAGTTAAACTCATGGACTAAGCTTTCTCCCTCTATCCCTTGTGCCCGTCATATTTCCGGGTAATAGTGTGCAAATGTTACGCACATAAAACATTTCAATTCTTATGCACGTATCATATATATATATATATATATATATATATATATATATATATATATATATATATATATATATATATATATATATATATATATATATATATATATATATATATATATATATATATCATTTTACACAACAGATGACATACCAGACCATTTTTAACTTAATTCATAGATAGTTCATTTTTAACTAGAGGGTAGCGGTACCCATATACTTGTATTTGTGATATGCATTGTGCAATCTTAGCTCACTTTTTTTACTTATGTTGAAAGAAAACTTTACAAATATTTATTTATCTTACGAAGTGAGTTTAATAAAATCATCCTTTAGTGTTTAAAACATATGTATTTAATGATTCCTCGCTTACTTCAAAGCACACATTCAGTCACAACGCTGAATCTGGATCTTTTCCTAGAACTTTTTTTTTTCGCTAAAAAAAATATCCAAAACCCTAAAATTCATACACATATTGTACATGCACTTATTTTTATACAATATTCTGAAATAAAAATAGGCATTTGCAACCATTTTCTTGAAAACAACACAATGGTAAGGGAATAATACATGTATTTCTTTATTCAATTTGTATTATTTAATGCTATTTTTCATTCATGCGAATTTGGCTGTTTTAGAAAAGTCATAATTTGTTTTTTTTAAACATTATGTTTTCGATAAAAATCATCTGAACATTAATACTTGAAAACCCTATTTTTTTTCGCTGGAATTTGGGGTTCCTGTGATTAGTTTCTTTAATAGAAAAGCGAACAAAATGAATAATTATAGAAAGTATTATTAAAGCTAATGGCAATTAGAATAAATTTTGCTTAAATCAGAATGAATTTCATGTTCATAAAGATTGCTAGAATTAAGATAATAAATAAATATATTTCATGCCACATTTTTTCTCCCCTCGAGCAGTTCAAAAGGAATTTCTAGTAACATTGGTATAAGCTAAAACATGATTTATAACTAGTGCTAAAAGAAGGATAGATAAAATTTTAATTGCAGGTTGTGATTAGATTAAATGAATGTTTATAAGATCCTTGTAGAAGTTTTTCCGCTTTAATGACATATTTTCCATTCACTAGATTGCTATAATTCAAAATAATAATTTAACACTCACCAGAGATTTATTATTTTAATGTGTTATTGCAAGAATGCTTTGTGCAATTCTTTCCGTGTTTAATGTTTGCCATACGTTTATTTCTTATCTCATGTACTGCGCAATCTAAATTATTATAAGATTTTAAAATGCTATAATTGTGGCCACATAATCACTGTAGGTATTGATTTAGTGACGATTCTTCTTGTTTAATATTGCTTTTTTCTTTATTAATGCTTATGGTAATGCTGAATGTAATACAAATTTCAAAACATAATAACTTTCTAAAACGGCCAGATTCGCATGAATGAAAAATACCATTAAATAATACAAATTGAACAAACGAATAAATGTATTATTCCCTTACCATTGCGTTGTTTTCAAGAAAACGGTTGCGAATGCCTATTTTTATTTCATAATATTGTATAAAAATAAGTGCATGTACAATATATGTTTGCATTTTAAGGTTTTGGTAATTTTTTTAGACAAAAAAAAAATCCAGAATATGATCCAGTTTCAATGCATCTTAAAAAAATAATAATTTTCTTTTTTCCCCATAAATCTGAAGCTGTCAGTTCATTTTTGTAGGGACAAACTTCCGATGATTGGGATTTAACAGTTTTCTTTTAAAAAATGTACAATGAAAAGTGATTTTTTGTATAAATCACAAAGATATTCAAATTTTTGGATGCTGATCATGGCCACCATCTTAAACAAAATGCGGATGGCACTATTGCATGTTGAATTTTATCTAGAGTTTATAATGAAGTGAAGATTTTTTTATTCATTAAGTTAATGAGTAAATATAGTAAATTTCAGTTGCTCAGCAAATAATGTGAGCTTTGTTTCGTTGCCGTAACAGATACATGCATGGAGGATGCTCGATAGAATCTGCTTCACCGTTTCATGTATGTAACCATAAGTAGAGGTAGCAAAGGCATCATTTAAGTGAAGCAATCACACGATTCACGCTTGTCACGTGACCAGTGGACTGTGAGGATGAATTTTGTAGAGGTTCTCAATTGAGTGAAATGATCCTGCATTTTTCTATCTTTGCAGCGCAAGGTTGTTTGGCGTAATTTTGTCAGCTGTATTACTAAATGCAATGCTCTACATAATACCGTTCGGCTCTTCCTGACATTGTAAAAATTTCACTAATAATGTTGCGTAATGCAAAAGTTCGTTTTTTTAACTAGGAATGATGAATAATATATACATAAGTTATAAATTATTGATTCATTACTGCAGCAAACTTCTAGGGATTTCGTTACTTTCACATCTAGTATCAAAACTATACTATTAGCCCAAAGTTGATTTAACGATAATCATAAATGTAAAATTAACAAAAGGGAAAACATTTGTCATTTCAATTTCAAAATGTAGTACAAGGGGATAACTAGCCACGTACGGCCCTTTTTATCCCACTTGCTTCTATGGGCCCTTAGCTTCAAATTTCTCCCCGAGAACTATGCACACTCCGCTTATTTCTTCTCTGTAGTCGATACCCTAAGGAAGTTGACAGCACATTACGCAATAGAAGTGTTTTCTAGAAAACTGAAAAGAAGTGACTGCTCAGGGTTATCAGTCATGTATACGGAACACACGTTTGCAATCGATAATCGGATTGAGTGCTCCGAGTTGTCCAGTTTAACGTCCTGGACATATTAATCCACTGATTCAGTGAAACCATTAGTACAGACTCGAATCTTAATATGGGACATACGATTTTTCAAAAGGTCATTACTGAAAACTTAATGCGTAGTAATGGCAAGACATAAGCACATCGTTTTAACATTACAGTCAAGACAGAGCAAACGGATCGTTTTTGCCGTACACCAAACAAACAAACAAACCATGAACAATGCTTGAAAAAATTTGGACTGATTCCCTAATTTGGCAAAAAATTTAAACAAAATTTCTCTTTAAATAGAATCATACACCATGTCCTAAGTGGTTTAAAATATTCATATCAATCTATTTTATCATTTTCATACATCGCAACTTGTTCAAATTATTCAAGAAATGGAAAACAACAAATTTAAACAACAAATCTAAGAAAAAATGTGGCTATTTTAGTACCGAAATTTATTTGATGTAACAATGGTCTAAAATAAATGTCATAAGAAATATAAATGTATCAATATTTCAGCAAAAATAAATTAAAAAATTAAGTAAAATATCTAATTTCCATTTTTCTTTAACGCTGTTTTCCTTAGACTAAAAAATGTTATAATCGAAAACGCAGATATCTTATGAAATACATTAATTATCTGCTTCAACAATGCCCAGCAAAAAGAGAGGGAAATTTATCACCAATGCAAGGACTTAAAATACAAAAACTAATTTCTATTACATTAACCCACCTTTTCGATTTCCTTGCTTGATTTTCACTTTAAAATAAAGTAAAACATCAAATAAAAATGGCAATATGAAGCTACTTCATTTTTCCTAAAGTCATAAAAAATCAAAAAAGTAAAAATAAGTCGAGAGGAAAAAAATATCAAGTACAAAAAAAAGAGATAAAAATTTAAATTAGTTTCTGCAGTGAAAATGTGGAAAACCTATTTTAATTAAAAGATTCTACAAAAATCGTTGCTGCTAATTGGCCTTTTGAGACACGTTGACTTTACAAGATCTCCTTATAAATCAAGTATTATGAGAAATTTTGTAGGCATTATTTTTCCCACACACTTTCTTCTTTTTTTCAACTGAAAAAAAAATAATCTGAAATAATATTTGACATAATTTCTTGGGTTTTAATGAGGAAGTAGGAAAAGAAATTCCTTTTAATTTATTTTTTATTTGTAACGAATAAAGTAAGGAATTACCAACTTCATGGAAAAAGAAATGTTCCCGATTGTAGTGCGCTTATGTAAGTTTTTACTTCCCACTTCTTAATTATCTCTAAGATGTATGAATAATTCTTAATTATTCTGTGCTATGTAGTATTAATTATAGAGATATATCTACGTGACATATATATGAATCTTCTATCTATGTATATATATATATATATATATATATATATATATATATATATATATATATATATATATATAGATATATATAGATAGATAGATAGATAGATAGATAGATAGATAGATAGATAGATAATATAGAATAGCTAACTTACGTAATATGGAATCCATCGAACAAGTGAAAAATAAACTTACACAGTAAGGAAATCCAGGTAACACTTTACACTTGATACCAATTAATAAACTGAAACCTTGAAAAAATTAGAAAACGGTGGCCATAAATGTAATTAGAGCCTTCAAAGCCAAAGAATGGTTGGAAAAGTTGGAAATAACCGTCAAATGAGAGCAAGTGGGCTTAAGCCTAACCACATGCATCCACATGATGCGGATTTGGAATGGAAAAATTGAAATGGTGTGTTTAATCATCAGGCGCCACCGCACACACATTTCAATTTAAGTTGAAAACAAAAATAGCTAGGTTTCTGCAGGTACCTGACCAAAAAAGAGGTCGTTTTTGTAACCTGGGGCCACGACCATAGCCATTAGAAATAAACAACGAGGTAGCGAACCAGACATGAAGATCGAAGCTCAGTTATGAAGCCGATACTACTGAATGATGCCATCAGAGGAAACTAAATGTCATTATTAGACAAGTATTTCCATGGAGTAAAAAAAAGAACTGGAGGAATAGAAAGAAAAGAAAATTAATAAAAGAAAATAAAAATAATAAAATAATAATAATAAAAAATAAGGAATTAAAATTAAAGAAATAAATTAAAAATAAATAAATAAATAAAAACAAATAAAGAATGAATTGCTTCCAAAATCATATAGTTATTATATATATATGAAATATCATATATATATATATATATATATATATATATAATTAATTTTGTAACCTTAAACATAGACAGTCTATACTGAATGCAAACGCAATTCATTAAAATATTATTATTTTTATTGAAGAACGAAATGTCATACGTCCCCCCTTAAAAAAAGTCGAAAACATTAACCCAAAATATAATGCAGTAATTCACGTTTCAAATTTCTCCGCGCCGGGTTGTGTAGTGGTTAGAGAGCCATTCTACCACACCACTGGTCGGGTTAGACTCCTGGCACGGGCTTGGATGTAATTTTCTCCTTGCATGCATAGGAGGTAACTCTGGTCCAGGTATTGTGTGCCTCCATTATAATGAGACCAGGCCTTACCATAGCACAGTGGTTATGCCACTGAAAATGGTAGATGGCCGAAGTGTCCGAAGATGCCCGATGGCCCCGGGTTCGGGTCCCATCGGGCGGCTGTCGATCTAACGGTCTAGAGTTTTAGTAGGTTTTCCACAGATGTAACGTGAATACGCGTTAGAACCCATTAGAAAGTCTTGGTAGTGGGAATGCCTATTAACGGAGATGTCCCGCCAGTAGAAGAAAATGGTTTAAAATTGCCGGAACATTTCAGTATCTGCTTGAAAAATATTAATAAACGTTTCCGTATCTGGCAGAAAAATAGTCACAAACATTCCTGCATTTAGCGTAAAAAAATGTATTAAGTAACGTTTCTGCATATTTCAGAAAGATATTCAGAAGCATACCTGCACTGCAAAATATGTTAACGTAAAATTTACGGCCAACAATTTTTTATTTTGCTGTATTTTAGCACTCTAGAACTCAGTTTATTGTGAAAATTACAGAGCAATTATTTTAATAATTAAGATTGGTAAATTCATTTAACCTTTGTCGGCTTTGAACGGAGCATCCATGGTTAGAAAATGAATACTTAAACCAGTATACGGAGCAAGACATGGTTAATTTTGTCGGAAAGTTGAAGTGATCGGTAATACGATTCGTTCGTAAGTTTTAGTGGCGCTCTCTATAAATTGGATAACAAAATACTCAACTCGAGAGTTCCAATAGAAAAGACGGTAGTGTGTATGATATTTTCGACATTCTTCCTGCAACAAATATGTAACATTTCTATGTTTTTATAGTGTAATTTGAGAGAAGCAAAATGCTATTGCCCTAGATGTGTGTAGTAAAGTTGCAATGCGTTAGATGACGAGATTTTTTACAGTGCCACCTGATGCCAAACACAGAAAGCACAATTCATATCTTCAAAACTGAAGATCTTAAATTTTATGCGAATCAATCTGAACTTCAAAACTGAGAGATGCAGGGAGGAGGCAGAAATGTCAGTTTAAAAAAAATTGTAAAACGTACTTATTTGCTTTTCAGATGAATATGAAATAATAGATTTCTTAGAGAATTTTCGCCTTCAATATTTTTGTAAATTTAACTCAAAGTCTAACATATCTACACGTTCAAACCAATGCATCTAAATTTCCCAGCAGCCATGGTAAACTGACATTGTTTAACTATTTTATCAGCGTACCATATTTAAAAATTATATTTTATGGGCGCATTCATAGTAAGTATAATATTGTTCAAACAGAGGTCTTAGGTTTAAACAATTTGTTTTTACTCATAACTCTTATCACACATGTTTTCTTAACAGAAAAAAAAATGCTTTCCCAATACTAGAACGAAGAAGTTCCAATAAACGTTAATTGAATTCAAAGCGTTTCACGTACTGATTTAAGGATCTCCAAAGAATGTCCACTGTTGTAGACTGCAATTCTCTGTGTTGCGAAAGTTAATGATCAAAAGAAATAAATAATTCAAACTGTGCTGCTCGTAATGATTTTATTGGCATAATTGGAATGACTGACTGAATAAAACATAGCAGATAGACCCATGTATTAATACATGTTTGAACTAAGGAACAATTTCCTTATAATCACCCTTAGGTAATATGAATCAAGTTAAGTAATCCGTTTTACAATATATACGTACTAGTGATAAATAAAACCTGAAATAAACTTATTGTTTGATTTTTAAACGGATGTCAGGAATCATATTTTCATATTAAATCTGCTTATATGAAAGTACTAGGAAGAATATCGTGTAAATGTTCATCTTTCAGGAAAATAATAAATTTCGTGTCACCAATTTCTTTGTATATCTATAAAATAAAACAAGACTTTGTGTGCACATTGCTTGGAATTTAAAAAAAAAATGTGATTTGTTGAAATTGTTTCAAAACCTTTAGAACAAAGTTTGATATTCTGTTTTTTTTTGTTTTTTTAAGAGAGACTAGAAAGAAAAAAATTATTAAAATTTGAAAAATAGTTTTAAAAAATAACTGTTATGATTCAAGTGAAGTGACCACCTATCATGATACTAAGTTTCATTTCAGTTGCTTAAGCTGTTAAACAAACATTCAGAAACTGCCATAGTTACCCGTTAAGACTACAGGTTCACAAACAGCTCGTAAAAATATACTTATTTGAACTCATCCCGTTTCGCGGCACAGATGAAGGAATCTCGAGGACAGAAAAAAAGAAAGATATATATACCTTTATCATGTACGTCAGAGGTCGACTTGAGAAAATTGTAATATATTTCATTAAAAAGACACTGAAAAAAGCAATAAATCAACACCATCCTTTTTGTAAAATATATTCACTTCTAAAAACAGAATATAATTGAGGTATGTTAAAAGTAGAAAGTTGGAAACATGTTAGCTTGATTTCTTTGACTGAGACAATCCAAAAGCTCTAGAAATTACATTTCCAGCACCATCACGAGTCAAAACATTTTGTTGAACTGACTATTTAATTTTGAGAATGATATTTTGGAAGTATGTTGCTCTTTGATTCTTTTCCACCTCACTTATTCTGACGACTCCATCCGATAAACTTAAAATTTCACAAAAGCATAAAGAAAAGCATATCACTTAACTAAAAAATAGGAAACTAATAAATTGAGAAAGAGGAAGCAGACAAAGTAAAAAAGAGAGAAAACTTAAAAAAAATAATAATTACGTGCATCTACCACCATCAAGATGTTGAACTGACTAGAAAACAAAAATCAGGTAGTTGTAAAACAGCTTCTTGTGATCCTGAAACCGCCACACCATTTGTTTAGACTGGCTCTAATAGTAAGTAAGTGCAATAATAGTTGAAAATGAAGCACTAAAACAGAATTTCTCAACACAAACCATTCTTAAGTAATGCGAGAACAGCAGCAACAAAAACTAAAACGCCTTGTACAAAAGGACAGGTTATTAGATTAACTGGGAGCTAATTGCTGACTTTGCTGGCCTTGCTTTCTTGGACATTTATGCCATCCTCTTATTCTTTTCCATCTGGGGATTGGAGAACCAGTACTAAAGTTACTATATTAAACTCTGTATAAAATAGGACCTTCCTCATGTGCTGTTTGGGTCCATTATAGATTTCAAAACATTCATAAAATCATCTTTGGCCACTCCTTAATGCTGAAATGATCCAGATTCATGAGAAACATCGAGTCTCATATTCATTAAACACGTTTTAGGGATTAATTTTGTATTTCTCTTTTTTAAGCATCGACGACGTAACATTTTTCACAGTGCTTGGGTCTAAGAATGTATATTGCCCCTGGATATTAGGGTGAAGTGAAAATGGCAAAAAAAATTATTTTATTTTAATATTTTTTGACTCAACAAATGGGGCTGTTTGGCTTAAAAGTCACAGAAAAAAAATCCTAGCCCATTCACTGATTGTCTTCAGGTTCCACACTGGGCTCAAAGAAAGGAATGTTAACGTAAAAAGTAAAAAAATCAATTTTTTAAATTTAATTTTAATGCTTACAATAACTTGACTCAAAAACAGTTCTAACTACTAAAAAGAAACAGTAAAACATTTCCGTTAACAAAAAAAAGAAGGTAAAAAAAAAAAAAAACGTCACTAACTTGCAACCGAGTTTCATAAGTTTTGGGGTATATTTTGAATACATAGCTATTAAATATTTACATATTACTTCATTTTTAAAGACAATTAATATTTAGAAAGCACACTAATACAGAAAAGGAAATGATACCAAATTTACCTTTCGAGTATTATTGACTAATAAAACACTTTACTTTAATCAGTCTTCAATTTTGGAGTCCACATGCCGGGCAAAATAATTAACTTTGGTATCAAACTTTGGAAGTTCCTTTCGTGATTTGATTCCACAACGAATGTATCCATCTCTGGCTTCTGCTCCACATGTTACCAATGATGCTTGTGTTAGTAGTCTTACATGCCTTTCTACTGCTTGAGAATGGCAAGGGAGCTTCTCTATTTCAAATTCTGAACCGTTTCTGATCATACTTGCTACGTCTTCGTCACTGAGGTTCATGGTAGCTGGTGGTTCCAAAGGATTGTCCCAGTGAATCATCTGAAAATACTCCTGCTTCGAAATTTATATTTGGAAGATCAAATTGGCGTATTTTTCCCTTCCAGTCAGTTTTTCTTGCTTTCAATATTCTTCTTGGCCAAGTTCTCGAATATGTGATCATTCATCAAACAGCATTGCCAACAGAATATTTTCAGAATGAGCAAAATAAGAGTTCCTCTGAATAACTTCATGAGTGATTGACTTAAAATCTTCTGGCAAGAATGAACTTCTTTTCATCATTCCGTGCTCCATGAATGTAGTTCCAGGGATTTTCTTTATTTCAAACCAGGATGGCACGTAAACTTTCATCACATAGTCTACTAGGAGTTTAAAGCATTGGTTCGGCAGTTGACACGTACAGGCGCAGTATTCTGTTCGCTGTAGTGGGTCAGCTTGAATTTGACATCCTTTCTGGACTTCTGTTTGCCAAAACTGGATGTCACTGTCCCGAGCATACTGACCTAAAAATATCGGAGAGGTACTTTTGGTCTGTACTGAGGTCTTTTTTACCAATTTCAGGCAGAGCAACAGGAATAGAAACAAAATTTGTTACAGCAGGGGTTTCATACGTTTCCAGAGATTTTCCTATTATTCCAGAAAATTGGTGTGGCCCAGATGTTTTTTCGTCTATCTTACGGAAAAGGTGGCGAAGAGGTAGTTCATTAGTATGCAATAAGCATACAAACCACTGCAATTTATGGCCAACAAAGATTTCAAGCCGTCTAACTGTGTCATTTTTCTTCCCAACGTTGACTTTCGTTCCAGCGCCCCAACGGCAACAAGATCCGAAAGTGTAATCTCTTTCTGTGTAACGAAGTTGATGATGCTGCAAGTAATATCAGCACTAGAGCCTGAATCCGGAGTCACATGTCCTATGTGAACAGAACCAGGTTCTGACAACATAACAATATGCTCTTCCACAGCTACAGTCGTATATAAAGAGCTTCTCTTCTTGCATTATAGTTTCGTCCTTTCTTCCATCGAAGTAATGGCGTACAAAGACTGTTTTACTTGTGTAGAATTAAGTTGTGATCGTATCTTTCATTATAATTTTTAATAACTGGAATTACTTCTTGGTGACTTACCACAGGCAAGGAGGCTTTCTTCCAAATTCTTTCAACGTCCAAAGAAATAATTTCGATGATCTCTCTTACTGAAGGATCCTTCTTGTTCCCCTAAGCTTCCACAATATATCATTTTTTGTGAATAAGAAATGCTTCATTAAATCAGAATACGTTGGTACTCTTTCAATTGTACTGGAATTCCGAAAACACTACAAAACGTTTCACTTCTAGTTGTGGTCATATTTAAATTCAAAACTCCGTATTATTTTGTCAAATATAAATCAAAATTAATAAAACGTATTGCTTCAACAACACAGCTTCGTATCACAAATTAGAAACAAGTGGTTGAACCAAAGGCAATCGCAAAAACGAATCATTCCACACAATAAAATTCTAGTAGATTTTAGAGTATAATTTGCCTTTTTTATGTAGAAAAAGCCATTTCTGGATCTGATATCTGGCAGTAACGTTTCAATAAAATAATTTATTAATGAGAAAGTAATTCATTAATATAATTTTACAAATTAATTAATTATTTAGTAAAAAATTGAAATTAAAAAAATATTTTTTGCATAAAAACCATTAAAAACGTGAAAAAAAGCCAATATAAATTTTCACTTGAGGTGTGGAACCTCAAGATGTCAACATTTTAAGCTGAAATTTGGAGACAATTGGTTTCAGCTAGTTTGGCACCATATAATGACTCAGGCAAAGTGAATTTCGAAAAAAGTTTTTTCGCTTCACCCTACTGGACATTCTGATCATTTCACACTGTTGACCTCTGGGTGGGTGATACATGTTTGCTTCCACGCTCCAGTTTTGAAATGTCAAGAAATGTTTGCTATCGATGAGGGACGTTCTTCTGAAATCTCACATTGATCACACTAGTGCTCAACACTAAAGAATTAAAATGCTCCGAAGTAGATAACGGGAATACATTGAAGACCTTCTCCTACGTGAAGATTCAGCTCATAGAACAATTCTGGGAATTTGTTTAGGCAATTTTAGAGGTATGCACCTTGAATTAAATGCATTTTCAAGATGTGAGTTTTTCTTTGCAACAAAAAGAAATATTAATTCAAAAAGCAAAAAGATGTCGACATGATTTCTTTCTTTTTTTGAGTAATGTTGAGACAATACTAATTATAAAAGTGCTGATTATTCAGTGAATAACTCACAGCGTTTCAAAATAGATGCTTTCAAATTTTTAAAGAGCAAAATTAGAAAACATGCTGCACTGTTCACCAATACAATATAGATTTATCAAGTTTGATTTCTCTTACACTTTACTGTTAAAGCTCTAAAAATAAGTGCATGATTAATTAAAGAGATCAAATATGACCTAAGAGAGAATTAAAATTATCTCTGTATATGCATAATTACTATGAACACGTTCCAATTTTTATTTGGTACAAAAATAGAAATATGCAGTCTTTTTATAATTATTTTAGTATAGCGTATATTTAAACGAATAAAGAATGGTGACTGTATGAATTCATTACATCTCCAAACTGTTATAAATCATTATAGCAACAAGGTACATCCATCTTGTAACATTTCTATTAGTTCTTTGCGGAAGCGTTTTATTACTGTACCATACCCGAATGGAGAACGGCTGATAAACATTAATTGAATTCAAAGCAAGTGTTTCACGTACTGATTTAAGGATCTCCTAAGAATGTCTGCTGTTGAACATTGCAACCTTCTGCGCTGCGGAAGTTAATGATCAAATTAAATTATTTAGAAGACGTTTCTCAAAATGGCATTATTGACGTAATTGGAATAATGTATTGAATAAAATATGATAGAGTTATTCGTGTATTAATACTTGCTTGAAATAAGAAATAGTCACTTATAATGCTAATAGTTATTACAAATCAAGTTAAGCACGCTGGATTAAAATGATGACATTACACTTTATGACGCATTTATGACATTACACTTTATTATACTTATTTATTATACTTAAATGCACTTTATTATACTTATTTATTATGAATAGTAAATAAGTATAATAAAGTGCATATATAAGTATAATAAGTGCATGACATTACACTTTATTATACTTATTTATTATGCATAAATATTATACACTTACTTGTTATACATAAATGCAAATTATTTTATCACATGTGATAGGAAAATATAAAAAGAACTTTACAGGCAACTGTCTATTAAATTTCAAGTGGATTCTGGGGGGATTTGTTTGCATCTAACAACAATAGTTTTTGAATAATCAAAGATCTATGTTTCTCGAATGTGCAATATATGTATTTTATTCTTCGGAACCTAACTGTTTCCGTGAAATCGCTATGTAGGGGATTCGAAAGAAAGTCGGCAAGTTCGAAAGCAAGTCGATGTTTATTGTGACTCCCAACTGGCCAACTGCTACCGCTCGAGAGCGAGACGACACTCCGCCATATTGACTCTAGTGCGCAAACTGATTCATTCACATCCGCAAGTGTTTCTAGCGTTTATCATTTTTAAAAATGTTTTTGCCATTGAACTTTTTTTTCATTTGTTCATAACGTGATTACAACACTAATAATAGTTGCATATATTAGCTGACAAGCTATTTTTCTATAAGTCACCGACTACGCAAACATGTAAAAACTTCTAAATTTCACCATTGCCTATTATATTTTAATGAGTACTTTTAAGTATTCAGTTAATCGAATGAAGGCAAGATTGACTACGGGTATTTTTTTTGATGGCTGTGAAACGATTGTGGTTTTAAATTGCTTTAAGATGGTGAAAAGATGATAGAAAAAGAGAAGTAGTGGGGACTGGTCGCAAGAAACTACGTCAAAAGCTGAGGATGCTGTTGGAGAAGGAAACTGGAGTACGTGCTGATAGCTAATTCATTTCAGTGCCTCACACAGCTCTAGAAGGAAATGGAAAGTCAACTGGAGAAAGCATAACTGCTTTCTCAGCTGAGGGTCGAAAGATTTTCTCAGGTGATTTAATTTTGTATACAGTGTTGGAAAATTGCTATAACCATAATGCCATACTCAGAGGGCAATTTTTTTTTTTTAATTTAAATTAAAGAGGGATAAAAATGCTCATTTCTTTGCTAAAATGATAAACATTTGTACGATTCAGAAGATTATAAAATTAAATAAATTATTAAGTACAACAGTTTTATTTTTGTTGGCATCTTAATGTTAGGTAACCTGTCTTTGTCCACGTTTCGCCTAAATATATAAAAGATGATAACTAAATTTAAGGAACATTTTCATTCATGTAATAGAGGCCCGCAGTTTTTCTCGCATAAATCGATGGTCTCTATATACATTTCATTTTCTTTATACATTCACACCGTTATTTGTATACAGAGTACGAAAAAAAAAACTCGAGCAAAGTTTGCGCATCATAGATTATAAGTTCTTTTTAATCTGTGTGCATTTTTTTGCTAAACTACGTGAATTTTAAAATATTTCATAGTGCATCTCTTAGTTTACGCATTGTATTTTATGCGTTTTTACAATGTCAAACAAAAGATCTGGTAATTTACAGTTGTTTGCGCAAGGTAAACGACAAAGTGAAATTATTCGTTTGCTTAATATACCTCGGCAAGCAGTGTCTGATGCAATCTGCTATTTCAGTGAGCTTGGCACTGATGGTCTATGTCCACGAAGTGAACGAATACTTACGCTGAACACTTCCAAGACTCGGAAAGCCATAAAAAATCGAATTGAACAAAATCTCAGGATTTTCATGAGAAATATTTCTCGTGACGTAGGAATAAGTGTCCGATCGGTGCGGCGAAAGTCAAAAGAAGAGATTGGACTAAAGACTTACAAGTTCAAGAAAAAATTCTGCTTCGCACTCAAGAAAAAAGATTCGTGTGGCGCCAAACAGCATGAAAACTTTTGAAACCGGCCGCAGGTTAGCGCTGAGAGAGATTAATTTTCACTGATGAGAAGCTCTTTACCGTCCAACAAGTTCATAACTCCAAGAACGATAGGATCTAGTCTTTAGACACTCCATGGACATCTAAAACTGGAGAACATCCCCAAAAACTACACAGTAAAAAAATTCAGAAACGTTACATACTATGGGGAAGTTTTCCCCAGGTTCACATCCCATATTTTTTATGAAGGCGAAACCCAGGCCGTGAAGAAAGAACAAGACTTTATGGTGGCAATCACATTTTATTTTAATATCAACACATAACGTTAAAATGATAAATTCCTACGGTGGCTGAGCAGACCCCTTGTAAAACGCAGGTTCACTTGACAACTGCTAAGGCGTGAATGATGACGAAAAACGCAAGCCAAGAGGTTAGTACAGAACCAAAACACGCCACAAGGGCATTCCAAACAAAATGCAAAATTAACTTGACGCCATTAGACGTTAAGAACATTTCCATACAATTATTTTTGAATCCCAGTCTCGCCAACAGGATAAAACAAACAATCCAGCAGCTAAATTGTAACCCAAAATGAAAGCCAATGTTGTTTATAGATTGCATACCATATATGGTCATAAACAAATCATGAGAACAGAAATGCTAGGCTTTACCAATGCAAAAGTGAAATAAAATGGAAAAATAAATGAAAACGGAAGATTGCTTTTAAATACGGTAGGTGCAGAAATAAAACTTTACGGGCGAAGGGAAAAGAATTCCAAATCGAAAGTGCAAAGAAAAAATTTTGAACAGAGATTAAATTTAGAAATAATTAACAATTAAGTAATATAATTAAAAAAGATATGTGATTATCTGCATCACACATACTTATAGCAGAAAAGTTTCCGAAAGTATAGTGTAACCTACCGATGCTTTACTCGAACTCACAATTTCGGAAACATAACCCACATTTCGGGGTAAAGCCCAGACAGCACAGCAAACTTGAATCAAACTTGCAGCAAGCTTGATTTATCAAGTCAGTAAACTTGAATTAAGCTTGAAAGTTTCACGCGTGTAAGCTTAATGCAAGCTTGAATCAAGTGTTCTAGTTTACAATTGCCCAGCTTGCAATAAGCTTGACGCCGGTCGGCGAACTCGCCCCACATATTTTACTTTGCCACGCATTTCCCCTATACGCTGAAATTTCAATTTAATTTAATCTGTTTCCATAAAGTGTTCGCGGCTAGAATAGAACATGGGACCTTTGGGTTGGGAGGAGAGCGCGCTATCCGTTCAGCCACTAAGCCTCGCGCAGCTATGACTAAAGTTTGAAGTGACTTATCGCGCCGTTTTCTCGCCAGATTGATAAGTGGGCGAAGTGTTATTTGTTTCTTTTATTTTTCCATGGGATGCATCAAAATTAAAATAATGTTATGTGTGATTTAGAGACTCTACTATTAGGGAAATAAACATAATATAAACTTAACAGCAGCACACGTTTTAAAACTTTCAAAATCGAGACAAACGGCTGATTTTGAAATCAATTTCGTAGTATAATTTTATTTTATTTTGAAGAATTTCCATATTTGGAAATATATAATCTTTTTTTTTTTTATTCTATGGTCAAGTACATTTATGACTGATGATAAATTATTTTGTAGCGGCCGGAAACCGCCTCATTCTACCACCCATAAAGTGAAGTACATTAACTAACTAAATGGTGTTTATTATATTAAAATTTATTTTTAGGGCTAATTAATTAGTTAATGGAATTACTAATGTTAATTAGATGTAAATAAAACTAAATCTCCCCTCGTGTTACACTTCAGAGAGGCTTATTACCCATTCATTCCTTCCCCTTAGACTTTTCAATGTCCCATTCTCCTTCTCGTCTACAGCGACAGATGGCGCCATCAGCGCATTAATCAAGCTAATGGATTGAAATGTCTAGCTTGTATTAATACGTCAAATTCAAGTCAATGTCAAGCTTGATTTAAGCTTATGTGCTGTCTGGGAGTATTTACGGGGAAAGGAAATCTTTATTTGGGACTTCGCGCGTATCCGCCAAGTGCCAAGAGGCAGAGGGATAAGAGTAAAAGCGTCTTCCCTAATAGCACAGATGATCACAAAAGAGTCGCTGTGACGTCACAGAGGGTCACAATTGTCACAGGACTGTCACATTGTAAATTGCAGGGCCCGATTATGACCAACAGGGGACCCAGGCATTGATGAATTTGGGGCTCCCCATCCATAAAATTTGTTTTCTTTTTCATAAAATTTTGACATATAAAAGATTATTTCAGAACAACATTTGAAATTGGTGGCCCTGGGCAAAGTCTCGATTTGCCCAAAAATTTGACAAAAAAAGCCATGCCAGAATGAATTTTTGCAGCAGTCAGTTTACTTTTAAAACAAACACACAAGACAATCACAGCGTCGAGGTAACGTGTTCTCCTATTAACATGTCTGTCCAGGTTTAGATTCTTATCGCTGGTCCTTAGCGCTCCTTCCGTTAGAGTTTGGTGCTGCCATCTAGTCGATGTTACTCGAAACGCTTCATCTAGTGCATGTTACTTTTTCAGAAAAACTCAGAAATGCTACTCGTTAATTCAGAAACCTTTGTGATATACACGGAAAGGTTACTCAATATTTTACCAAAATATACAGAAACGTTACCCATCTTTTGCAGAAACCTTACCTAAAAAGCAGGAAAATATGTAAAAACACTGCTGGCCACCCAAATTGCAACACCAAGAAAAACAAGAGATATCACAACAAAATTTATTGTGTAGATAACATGTTGACCAAGTAACAAATGATTAAATTTACAGCATTCTATGAAGCGTGGTTCCTGCCAAAATCAGTACCCAGAGTAGCCGCCGTTGTTGGAGATCACAGCTGCCACACGCCTCGGCATTGATTCAAAGAGACTTTGAATGTGTTCTTGGGGTACAGCAGACCAAGCAGCTTCCACACGTTGCCAAAGTTGATCTGGTGTGACAGCTGGGGATGAACTCTGGGTCAGTCGTTGAGCAACCATGGACCACATGTTTTCTATCGGCGAAAGATCCGGAGAGCGCGCCGGCCAGGGAAGCAATTCAATCTGGTGATTGACGAAGAACCCTTGGACAATGCGTGCCACGTGTGGCCGTGCATTATCCTGCTGAAATATGGCTGTTGGCAAGCCCTGAAGGTAAGAAAGGACAACTGGCTCCAACACCTATTTTTCCGAAATATGCAGAAACGTTTCTAAATACTTTACCCGCATGGTTCGGAAACGTTTCTGCAATTTTAAACTAGAAGACCTGCCCCATTTTTTTGGGTAACGTTTCCGAATTTTTTTTTACCGTGTAAGGTCGGTCATAGTCTGAGGCGGAATTTGCGAAAGCGGCAAAACATCTATGGGTTTCCTGGAAAAGGGCACTGAAATAAATCAAAAAGCGCACCATCGGGACATTATAGAAATTTTTGTACTTTTTTGACCGCGTCCAGAAACGTCCAGTATACTTCAAAAATGTAAACTGGACGTTTCAACAAGACTCCATACCAGCTCACATGGCGAAAGAGACACAAGAATGGTGAAAGGGGCATTTTCCTGGACGTCATATTATCTGCGGATTAGCCACCTTACTCGCCAGATCTCAATCCAATGGATTACAGTGCATGGTCTATGTTGGAGCCTAATGCATGCAATAAACCACACAAAAATTTGGATTCTTTAAAGTGATCGCTTTGGCGGGAATAGGATAAATTAAAGTTAGAAGACTCTCGACCCGTTCTTGAAAATTTTAATAAGCGTCTGAGCCTGCATCTCTGTAAAAGAGAACCACTTTGAAATGAATTAAATTTTTTTGTTAGTAAAAGTTTACTGTTACATTGAAAATTGTTTCCCTGTTTTTTTTTTTTTTTTTTTTTTTGTCGCACTCTATATACACCGCATTTTCTGTATATACACTTCATAAAGAGTCTGAAAGGTTTCCCAGAAACCAGTTCTAAAATATTTCTTGAAGTCCCATCAAAATAAAAATAAAAATAATAAATTAATAAAATTTTGCTTTGTAAAGTATTCTTTTGTTTCATTAGATTTTGTTTCATTTAATATGAAATTTTGAGACTTTTTTGAATGGTAAATTTTCAAGAAAACTTCAAGTTCGGCCTGAAATGGAACTTTTTACGTCATCTGCATTCAATATCTTGTTTCAAATCAACATTTCAGTTTGATTAACAATTAATTACATGAACAATTAATACTTAAAAAATAATCCTTCGCTAACAAAGCTCACAATTCTTACAAGTTTCTTTGGCGATGCGAAACTGGTGAATGCGAAACATTTATTAACAACAAAAATGTCATGCTTTCAAACTAGCATGTCACTTCAATCAGTAAAAATGCAATTCTATAAACTAAGTTTCGAAGAGCATAGTAAGTTTTTATTTATTTATTTTTATATTGCCAAAGTATAGTGCTAAGATTAGCTGAATGCGAATCATAATACCAGTCACTGAAAAATTCTAAGCCTTAGACCAAAGATTTCCCTACGAATGTGTGACAAGACAGACAGTTTTTCACTTGTCCAGTTCAGATTTCTGAGTAATCAATGTATAGCATATTTTGAGTTTATTACATTTTATAAATGCTAATCCTCTTAGTAGTCCTTGCTAAGCAAAAATTGTTTAATACTGAGACAAAAGAGGCTTGATAAACAGAATGGGAAAAACACTATTTCTAGTCATATTAACCAGAATCTTCATTATGCGCTGCCCGGGCCGCGGCTATACGGGCAAGGAGAGTGTCAAGGAAATGTTTACAAGTACTGACAGAGATTCTGAGCAATGCAGATAGCCGTTCCGTACCCAGCTGCCAAAAATAGTTGAGGATCTATGCAGCCAAAATATCGAACGATTTTCTGCCACTGATTGTCGATTTGGAGTTTAGGGAAGTATTGTAAGCTTATCTTCGGATTCTGTAAAGCAACCACCTACTCTACAAGATGTGTGACACACCACATTGTCCTGCTGGAAGAGGCCATCCTGCTGAAGAATAAAACCTGCATACAGGTGTTCGAAAAGTTAAATATATATTCAATGTAATACAAAGGGCTTCTTAAAACGATAATTACACAAACAAAGTACCACGAAAATATTCTTGTTACGTCAGACCACAAGTCTCATGCCTCCCCTATTAACGGATTAAAGGGGGCGTATCCATAAATTGAAAAAAAAAATTCAAGTTTCCACCCCTACCCACAAAATTGCATTAATTCGACTCTGACGTCCTCTAGCTAGAAATTGTTGCAGAGTGCTTGTTTTCCGATATCTTAACGACGTGTTTACATCCATAGAAACGTTCTTCCGTCCGGTGATAGAAGGAACGAGAATGACCCGAGGATAACAGAATTGAATGACTGAATTCACAGTTTTCTCACTGCTATACATGTTCTACCTAACCTTAATAGTTCACTGTCGTTTGGGAAACGTTTGTCGTCTTCGCTTTGACACATTTAGGCAGTGAGCTGCTCCACGGTTGCACATCACTTAGCAGAAACCAAACCTCGTTCATTTCTGCCATCTATGAACCGTAGTGTACCGCACGTTCTCGCCGATTTTCGATAGAAGAATTTTGCCGTACACTTTCACTTCAGAGGCATGAAAACGCTTATCAAATTGCGCAGTATCAAAAACGCTGCCGAAAGCCCATGATCATGCCCTTGAAGATCGGATAATTCGCTGCATTCCTGCGTCACTGTGTGGGTTTCCCGCTTCTCTTGGATACTCTAAATACCATCATAAACCTTTAGTACTGACACCTGCTAACTGTGATTAATTATTTGCGATAAAGCCTTTTACTAAATGCTGGACTCATTAATATGGCTGGACTGTGTGTATAGATACTGGACTTTTTGATTGGAGTAGTAAATAATTTCTTGAAATTTAAAAATTGATTCATGATCGCGCTGATCAAACTTATGCGTTCTCTTGAAACTACTGATAAACTAACCAAATCTTTTGCGGCGCAAATCGAGGGATGGTATCAAAATTTGTTTCTTATTAATATGTGCAGTACTCGCTACAGTACCAATCGTTGACGGGTTAGTGTGCTGTGCAAATTTCCAAAAAGCATGAATTTTCGTCAGCATTGTTGGAGTAGAAAGAATGCTATTAGTATACTGCCAATACTGTAGACAGCGAAATTATAACTTCTGCGAATTGTTAATAGATTACAGGTTAGAGGGCAACAAAGTGATGATAAAATTGATATTAGAGATAATTTTTATTTTAAAAAGTAAATTTTTATTCTGGTGAGTGAGCTTTTCAAGTCAAGCCATCATTCCTAACCCGAACTAAATTTGTTTTATTCACTGTAAATATTTTAACATTGGGCATAAAAAATATTTGCACAGTTTTCACAAAATCTAAAAAAGCAAATAAACATTTTTTTTAAAGTTTTAAAAAGTATTCCTTTTTTTCAAAAAAGTCGACATTTTTTATTTTAGACGTTGTTGATCATGTTACAAAACTAAATTGCATTCTTTTTTTAAGTTCCCTTTTTTAAGGGAGCGAGAAAAAACACTTACACGATTTTCACAAAATCCCGAAATCTGTAAATTATTCAGTTTTGTGAAACATTTTTTTTTTTTTTTTTTTTTTTTTTTACAAAACCAACTGAGTTTTAAAAAATTCAAATTTTAAGAACTACTATAGATTCCAAGATTTAGTTTATGGTATGCTTGATTTGCTTGCCACTAGTGACTATGATGCAGCTCAAACCAACAGCAAAATTCTGCAAAACTTGCTGATACGCTCGTTTCCATTTTCTCAAATCAAAATTATCTTTAAATCAAACTTTATGTTGTAACTCTTGGACCAGTTGTTTTAAGTTTGCACTCGATTGTAAATTTCCTTTTAGAATTATTCTGGCTGTTACTGCTCAAATAGTAGGCCTCGGCGATCGGTATATATGCCATTAGAAAATCTGTATTTCACCATTTTTGCTTGAAAAATGGGCAGCGACAACATTTACAATGTGCATGCTAAAAAAAAGTGTCCTGAATTTAATCTCGATGAAGTGTTCTGTGAGTGTGAGCGGGAGAGAGACAGACAGACAGAAAGAGAGAGAAAGAGACGGAGACAGAGAAACTGTGCATAGAAGTAAATGAATAACCAATGAATGTACGTTTAAATATTTTTTTTTTCCTTCTGCCTGTAAAAATCAAAATATCATTTGTGGGTTTTTCGGTATTGTACATCTACATAAAATATCTTCCTATACATTTTCCCCTGCTATATCGAGAAGAATGCATGCATTTTTTAAGGCCATAATCATTAGATAGAATTCGATTTAATCCTTGCATTAACAATATCTACACAAGAGATCAACAACCTAATTAATCATTTTACTTTTTCACTTCAGAGAAAGGCGAAACAACTTATTAAGGTTTTTTAATCCTTATGAAACATTCAACACAAAAAAACAAGACCAAAAGTGAGTAATCACTAAGGATTATGGTGAAATTATGTTTAATTAACTCTGAATAATTATTTTGTCTGAAACGAAAGAGAAAAAAAATAAAAACATGTATAGCGTGAGAGAATTTTGAATACAAAAAAAAAAAAAAAAAATTGCTGTACTATTTTAAGGGTTATTTTTTTCTACTCTGCTTATGAACTGTTCGCAAAAAAATAGATAAAAAAAGTTGTTTTTTTCTTTTTTTAAAGCTTTTAAAGTTAAAGAGGCTGTAAAATATGATTTTGTTTTTTCGTTATTAGCATAAAAAGACTAGCTTTGATTTTTAGAATAAATTAGCGCCTGGGTATAAGAAACAGTGTGCGCAGAAAAATGTGGCTTTTGTACTTTAAAATACTTTAAAAAACTCTTATATTACTTGTTAGATTGTTTTAATGGTGCACCGCATTTGTGGTACTCCAGCAGATTTAATATATAGCAAACATTTAACTTTAATCACGATTTACATTAAACTGACATGGGTCTCCTTCTCATTGTACGGACCGTTCATAAGTGACGTCATATGTATATGTATATATATCTATCTATCTATATATATATATATATGTATATATATATATATATATATATATATATATATATATATATATATATATATATATATAAATTCTTTTCCCCTTTCATTCTTTTAATAAATAAGTTATCCCCCCCCCTCTGACACAAAATGTCACACCCCACTACCCCTCTTTTCCTCTTTGTCACATGTCATCCTATAACACATGAATAAACTTGCTTTTATGAATTAATTACTATACACTGTCCACCAATAAGTATTTGGACACCTGTGATAGAAAAGAAATACTAATTTTATTCAAAATAAATAGTTGGTAGAGCCTCCACGAGAGGCAATTACAGCGTGAACCCCCCGGGGCATACTTTCCACAAGTCTTTGTATTACAGCTAGTGGTATTGTCTTCCACTCGGCTTGGAGTAGACATAGAAGTTCCTTCACCGATTTTGGACGGGTAGTGCACCCCTTCATTCGGCGATCCAACTCGTTCCAGAGGTTCTCGATAGGGTTCAGGTCTGGGCTCTGGGCAGGCCAGTCCATTCGATGAACTCCATTGGCACCATACCAAGCCTTGGTTAACCTCGAAATATGACAACTGGCATTGTCGTCCTGAAGGAAGCACATTGGCACGTAGGAAGCACGTAGGAAGCACATTGTCGTCCAAAATAGTGCAGTAGGCATCGGCGTTGAGCTTACCATGAATGGGGACCAAGGGTCCCAGTCCATACGAGGAGAAACACCCCCAGACCATAATTCCACCTCCGCCGAACTTGACTGTTGGCACAATGCATCGGTTGGGTGCGGTTCTTCGGAATTTCTCTGGACAGCACTCGTCGGTCTCCCATTTTCGTTGGTCTGACGACTCGTTGCACATTCCGACAATCACCGCTCACCTTCCACTTCTTAATCCCATAGGCCACTGTCGATTTTGGGTACTTCAGATCGCTAGATATGTCCCTTAAGGATAGGCCACATTTGTGATACCCGATAATTATACCTTTCTCGAAATCAGAGAGCTCCGAACTGCGCGGCATCTTGCATGCGACTAATGCAGATGCTGTTTCCTACACGATATATATCGGCGGAGGCCGTGACGTACCTCAGGACCGCAGATATCATTATTTGCATTGGTGTACAAATACTTATTGTTAGACAGTGTATACTTGCAATTTAGAAACGAAGCACTACGGTAGATTATATTTCAAATTTTATTTTCGAACTTTAATGTGTTTTTAATGACATTTTTGCTCCTGCCAATAAAAATGATTCGTGTACTTATTTTGTATGAAATAAGCTTAATATTTACAACAATATTGCAAGACATTTACTGTGCAATATTAGTTGTTTTCCAAAAAGAGCCTACACGGAATGCTTTTTTCGAAAACAAAGAAATATAACTGGAAAAAAAAGCATCAAAGTGTTATCAGCATCAGTATTAAAACAAAACTCCCTTAAATTATGATAATTTAAAAATAACTTCAAAAAATTTAATGTGGCGCCCTTAACCAATGTTGTTTAGGGCATTCCGGCAACTGTCAAGTTCGGCAAGTTCAAAGCGCGTGTGAGAAAACTGTGTATCTCGCGCATTCTACAATATCAACCATCAGTCGGGTGGATATTTATGAGAGAATAATACTCCTTTAAGCAACCGAATTATCATTTTTTTTTAAATAGAAGTAAAAGCAAAGATGACTGTTAAGGAAAAAAAACTCATAATCAAAATTGACAAGTTCAGACCATTTCATACGAGAATTTCCAATGGATGGATGCCTGTTTTTAGAAAACCACATCTTCTAATGAACTGGAAACCTGAATGAAAAAACAATGCCCAAAGAAAATGAGAAAGTACAAGCTTGTGAAAGACATGGTAGAAAATGGTAATAGATGTGCAGATTGATAGTTATTTAAATTATAATGATTTTCGATTGTTTTTTTTTAATCTATGTTTGAAAAATATTTTATCTAAATATTTTCATTTCAGATAATTTAATTTTCTAAGATTGTGCAATTAATTTTACATTTTACATTGACGGCTGCGACAGTAGTAGCAGTTATGGCGTGCGTTTTGGCATCAGTAAGTACAAGATTAGAAGCATTTAAATTCTTCATCGAGGTATTCCTACATCTATCCTCCTCAAATTTTGTTTCCATTAAAAGTGCAGCTTCATTTTGCGACGACATAAGCCTTTTATGAATAAAGATAATAAAACTTTTACATTTCCAAATTCATATTTGTGCGAACATAAAAAACTTGCATAAAACACATAGAGGAAATATTATTTTTTTTACCATATAATGTACTTTCTTATTTGTAAATTATAAATTTGTATATTCTATACTTCTTCAAAAATGTAATTTTTTTTTATGTTTACTCAAAGCTTTCATGCTCTTGTGTTAAATTCTCATATGGAAATTTATATTTTATATTTTCTGAATAGTTTTGAAAGTAAAAAAAAAAATATATATAAATGCACACCTCAAACGTAAGTTTTGTCTTTTTATAGAAAGAAATGCATTACGTAACATTAAGGAGAGTTTAGTCCATAATTTATTCATATTTAAGTCTCAAAACAATAGTTATATTCTAAGGAATAAAATACAAATAACCATCCATGTATGCATTTCCATTTCAAAACACAAGACAAACAAATCCTGAAACTATACTGTAAGTGTATGATGCATTGTTGCTTTTTAATAGTTAAATAGTAATAGTTTTTGTTAAAAAATAAATACACAAAATAATTAGTGAAAGATAGCTCTGAAACTGAAAGAAATAACGTTTGCTAATTCTTTTTGTGGTTTTCTGGGTAATTTTAACTTAATTAACAGCTTTAAAACTTTGAATCGTCATTCTTAAAAATTTGTTATGGCATATTAACCATTCGTAAACCACTCGTAATTTTTATTTCTAAAAAACTCTATTAACCATAAATTGTCTCTTTTTACGAGTTGTTATATCTTCCTAAAATTACATAAAATAAAAAAAAACGTCAATTTTCCCTATCTCTCGATTAACTAAAAATATTTGTCTTACTATTATAATTGAACGTTGTCCCCCCAAAATTATATGTTAATTGCACAAACATTTTTAGCAAATTTTAAAACAATCATGTATATTATTTAAAATAATTTTAATGCATAGTTCCTGTAAGTCAAATAAAGAATAAAAAAAATATTTTTAAATGCACTAAAAAACTGATCTATAGTAGAAAAACTTAATATTTTTTAACCTTTTTTCACAGTTTATTTCTGATTGAGAAAATTTTCACTTATTTACTTGTAATAAATTGTGTGATTCAAAACGTCATGCATGTGGAGCTAGATAAATGCACACGTGTGCACATCTGTGCACGTGTAAAATTTTGTTTCTCAATTGGATGATAGAGAAATTAAAAAGAATTGTTTTACAGCAATGTAGCTTTTAAAAATTATATAAATAGTGCACTCGTCTATTTTTGCTGTATCAACTATTCTTCTCTCATAATTGGAAAGCAAAACTTATGTTTAAAAATTTATACGTATCATAAATTACAATAAAGAAAAACTGATTATTAATATACGGTGAATAATAGGAGGCCTTCACTACATTCAAATTGCATTTCAGCCACCATTTCTGAAAATGCTACATTCTTTAGCAGTGTTACATCATTGTCTGCTAATAAATATCAATGAAAATATGTCTGTAATATGGTGCGAAGATTATTCTAAGCGTCTTTAGAAATTAATATTTATGTATTAATGACTATGCCATTTTATCTCTCACCCCTTTATTGAAAATTGTCCAAAAAATGTGTCCCAAAAAAGCGACATAATTTTACATATATTTAAATACTATTAGTTCACAACTCTTTAATCTATTGTTACAATATTTAGTAAGTTGTAGAATATGCATCACATGTATTTTTCTATATATAGGTTAAAATCATAAAAATTTCAACATAGGGTTATCAGGTGAAATACACGAAAGGTGAGAGATAAAATGACATAGTCAATTAATACCGTTTTAATATGGCAATAATGAAACTAAAAAATTAGGAGGGGTCAGGGGGGGTCTCCCCCTGACAAGGCTCGAACAGCCGGGTTATGCATATATATTAGTAATGTGATTTCATTCTTTAAAAAATTATTAACAATACTTTCGTAAAAAATTTCTAAAGAACTTCAAGACGTTTGCATTCTCTTTGAGATCTAATTTGCTTGCAAACATTTTTATAAAAGGCATTTTCGCTAAATAATAATAAAATGATTCTGTTAGTTTAATGCTTCTAAAACTCGTTTTTAACGCATTATTAATTTTTATCATTGTTGTTTAACGTCGTTTTAAATTGAGCAATGAAAGTATTTTTATTGATATACTGTATTGCCCCGAATATAACGCGATGTGTTTTGACTGATTATTCCCCTTTAAAAAACTTGACTACGCGCTAAATTCGAGGTCTAAAGATAGAATTTTTCTAATTATCTTGATAAAAAAAAAATTCAGGGCCAATGTGGTGTATAATAAATCAACAGTTCAGACATGTAAATTGCTGTATCTCAAAAATTGAGATCGCACGACCCGCAATTCTTGACCACAGAGATAAAATGACATAGTCAATTAATACCGTTTTAATATGGCAATAATGAAACTAAAAAATTAGGAGGGGTCAGGGGGGGTCTCCCCCTGACAAGGCTCGAACAGCCGGGTTATGCATATATATTAGTAATGTGATTTTCATTATTTAAAAAATTATTAACAATTTATTAACAATTATTATCTATTTAGACCTAACCTACAAATAAAATATAATATCAGGCACAGTCCCCAATTCACAGCTTATTGACTCAACAACGGCAACATCCATCTGTTCCCCTTTGTTTGGTTCCGTATGGTCACCACAAGGACTGTATGAGCATGGGGAAGCATTTTATGACCCCCGGAATAAATACTTAGCCAGTGTAGAAAGCCGTTTACCACCCGCAGCGCCCTCTCAATAAATTGCCCATATTATGCCGACAGTCTCTGTTTGTACAAACGTATTGGAACTCGGGACAGAATATTAAACTTTATAACCATGAATTATAAACAAACGAGCTTTACTCCGGTGAAACACAGATTGTTAAATGGGTTTTAGTGCAGAATTTATATTCTCCGTTCAATCTTTAGTAATGTAAGATTTTTTTCTCCGTGGTGGGATTATAAATGTGTCTGTAACGTCTATTGAAAGACCTTCGAAAATTTCTTTACGGCTAAGTTTAAAGACGGATACAGATGTTCAATGAACAGTACTATTTTACTGCAATTTATTTTATCTTCACTTACCTCATTTCAATCATTAAAAAATATTTAAATATGAGTATAAAATGTTGATACGATATTTTACTTAGTAACTAAATTCAGGTGTTGAACTTTAGAAAGTTAAACTTTCTGTTTGCATTTTTGTATCACTTCATTTCGTAAACAGTTATATTTTAGTATTTCAAGTGGGTCGTTAAAATACTATATTTTAGCAACGTTTTTGAAAAAAGTTATTTCTCTCTCTCTGTATGTATATATATATATATATATACACATATTCATCATAACTTTTGGCATTGTTTAGTCCGTCCCAAAATTATATTTGAAAGCAACGAAAAGGTTTTAAATATGACAGATCAAATATTTGCTCTTATGATATTTTATGAATGAGAAATTATATTATTTATGAATGAAAAACATTAAAGTTATATTACAGAGATTGAAATGAAATTGTTACAATTTAAAGATTTAAGATGTATATAAATGATTAACAAATGTTTTAAATGCTACCCCAAAAAGTTTTCGATGTAATTAAAAACAAAGTATGTCTTAAATAAAACATTAGTTAAATGTTATTTTTCATTAGAACTATCTTTTTAATTTATGGGGTTTGTTAGATTTAGATAGAAAACATCCAAATGCAATAAAAGCAGTATAAAAATTCGCATTAAAATAAATGCGCTGTATGTTTAAACTATTAAGTATAACATTTCATTACTTTTATTTCATTTTTTTTGTTTGTGTTAAATTTGTACTTTTCTAAATCGACACAAATGCAGTTTTTATCCTACTGTAAAATTTTTGCTGTACTTATACGAGGAAATTGCATAAATATTTTATGTTTTCTCTTTTGCAAAGTTCCATCTAGTTTCAAGAATAAACATATTTGAATTGACTCCACACGACTTTTCGAACGTTTGATCATCACCAAATATTTAAATAAATTTGAAGATTTGTATAGGTAATTCCGGGAGAGTCGCTTCACTGGGACAGATGCCGCACCCCTTGTATTTCTGGTAATTGTCAACAGATAGCAGTCACACGCGGTGTGCAGTGAGATTTTCTAAACTGGTGTATTGTAGGAATCCCGTTCAGTGCTTTGGCTGTAACTATAAAAAAAAAAAATATATTTGAGATAAGCACATGATTTCACTATCCATACTTGTAAACACGTTACGCTTAAGTGTTTTTTATGCGCTAATTAGTGAATCCATGCATGATTTCGAAGTCAAAACTAAGTGTGGCACCTGTATAAAGTACTGTGTGTATAGTTACTCCACTTTTCTCTGGCAGGCAACTGTGATGTGTTACGTCTGAAGCGTACAAAATGGGATACACGCCGCACTGCTATTCCGGTATACATGCTGCACTGCTATTCCGGTATACATGTCGCAGTTTCTTTTGTACGGGATGCCGCTTATAGTAAAATTTTAATTTATCTCTTCGTTTCTTTTTTATATTACTGAATTTATGTTAATGGAGAATATTTGCTAGATTTAACTAAGCGTTATTAACACCTTTTTCTGTTTCATTGTGACAGACTCATGAAATTGGTCATGTGATTAATCGTTAATTGTAATTGTAATAATTTTGCATTTAAACATTCTGTCGTGAAATATTGATCTTTAAAACCAGATTAATTTTTTTACACATTTTATTAGAAACGCCTGCATTTTATAAAATAATAAAACAATGTAGAACAAAAGAATATAACAATGTTAAAACAAATCAAACAAATTGAACATTAATTTACTCTTTTCCCTTCATTTCAAATACACTAATGTTACGTTGTTCATGAAATAACAATTAAAATTCAATTAAAAAAATAAGTATATAACTTTAGTAGTGAACTGATTTAGTATTGAATTAATACTGATTGATACCTACTAATACATCTCTTTGTTCTCATTTAGTTTCTTTTTGTTATTACATAGCTAATTATAGTCCAGATGTGAATATTTATTTTAATATTTTTTATTGATTATTTCAATAAGTTCTTATGACAGGGGCGGCATAACTTCCGTGCAAGACCGGCGTCTTACCCGCAGAGCAATGTTTTAGAAATAAATTCTTAAAAAATATTAATTATTTTTTTTGTCGCACTACACATGTTTTACATTCTGCATCAAATAGCACAGCATGATTTATTTTATTGTATGTTTATTCTGGAATTTTTTATACACATTCAAAAAAATGTGCGGCATAAGGCCCGGAATTACACTAACAAATTTCAAATTTTGTTTTGAAATTTGTATAACGAATTTCAACTTAATCGACCGCAGAGTCCAGGCGCTAATGCAGTTGTTTGGTTCAGTAGGCAGTAATGTATAAGAATTCATTTTTGTCACCCTGTACATATTCACATGTTTTTCATATACCAAGTTCTATGCAGATTGCGTGATCGCAAAATGTAATATACAATCCAAGTTTGAGCTTATTGGAATGCATCATTTAGACATTAGCGTAGTTAAAATGATTTAAATGATTAGCGTTTGTAAGCCGTAAACTATAAGAATATTTTTCTGATACCCTGTCAACAAAGTATCGGTTCTACAAACATCAAAATCTAGACCTGTAAAAAACACAAAGCTACAAGTTCTATACTCACCAAAAGAATGCAAAGCTCGGTATAAGAAAAATTGAAAACTTTTCAAAATAACACGCATAAAACGGTATTTATCGATTATGTGATCATTTGATGGGTATAAAAGGTCTACCTTTTCCTGTTTTAAAAATATTCCGCCATCTACACGAGAAAAAAGTATAAAACTCAGTGTTCTCTATGAGATCAGCTGCTTGCATTTTGAAATACATTTTTCTTGAGAAAATATATGGCAAATTAATTTTACAAGATAATGCAAGTAAATAAATAATAAATTAATTCATGGAATAATTTCAGATTTCTCAATTCTTTCGATTCTCAAGTCTAAATTTGGGAGCTATATTTTATTTTAAATGATGAAACATTTCTAAGAACAATTCATTGTAATTTAAAAATAGTTGTAAAATAATACAAGCGTTATATTCGGGCTTGTGAAAGAAATCAGTGATTTCAATTAGGGAACAGCCGTAATGGCTATTTGACGTTTTGACGCGAAGAAATTCGCGGAGCTAAACACGCCAGTCTATCAAGGATTATGCATATGCGTACATGGAAAAGTGTTTCAATGGCAACCATAACGGGCAATGATTATAGATTATACGCATGCGCAAATCGCTAAAGATGATAAGTAGTCGTATGCAATCGATATTTTTGATGAGTTTACAAACAAACTTTTGTTATAGCCAACCTATGTTTATTTGAAAATTATAATAATATTAAAATTTTCCTTTAACGCACTCCTTTTCTTATATTAATATTGATAAAAAAATTGAATAAATTTAACAATATATACAGGACTTTTTTAAGCTTGTGTGTTTGTTATTCATTTATAAGACAATGAGATTTCAGTATTTTCCCCGAAGAGAAGACACATCCTATTTTGAAGGTGAAACAGGATTGTACTGATCAAAGACTCTATGCGAGTTCAGAAGATTGTGCTTTGGAAATCCCTTTTTCCTTGTAGGAGTACATAAGGAGATGTACACAAAGTCTCGTAAATGATTAATGTTCATCAAAATCAAGATATTGACGTTACTAATTTTACCCAAAATCATGGGTTTTTTATACATTCATTTTTAAAGTTTGCTCGTTTATGTATTGTAAAATAATGGAAGAGTTTAAACATCGCCTCCCACTAAAGTTCGGTTTCTCTTAAACAAAGTCTTTTCGGCTTTGGTAAAGGCCTATATTAGACCTATTTGTTTGATTGAGGATGTAATGTGTAAATAAAGAAGTTTGTTTGCAAATTTTAAAAACGCTTCATTTGAAGTTGGACGAAAATGTGTTATAGATAATATATATATATTTATATTTTTTGCAAAATGAAAGAATAAAATTTTAAAAATAAGACACCGGAAATGTAAACCAAAAGGGATACTTTTAATAAGTAGGGTCAAGAGGGATGATTACGATCAGATTTGGAAAATTTCAATTTTGTAGACTCTTTTAATGGTAATATTGTTTGTTAATTAGTGGGAAGCTTTGACCTTTTACATTCGAACACCTAGTAAAACTTTTTTTTCTGCAGAGTTATTTGTTTAAAATTTAAGAAGATGGTCGTAATTACTCAGGCAAAATCAGAAAATTGAAAAAAGTTTCGGGTAATTACGACCACAATTGAGGATAAATTTGACCATTTGATTTTGAATAACATGAATGCAACTTTTGTCGAAGCAATTAAGACTACTATTGTTGCTTGTTGCTTTTATTAGTGATATGCTGATAAAATAATTGATGTAAAGTGAATAAAAAAGTTATCATTTTTATTTATTTCTTCAAACAAAATGACTTCTTGCTGATAAGATGCGTTGAATGTTACTCTATAAAAAAAATATTCACTGTAAGAATCGTTTAAAGAAATTGTATTAAGCTATGTATTCTTTATCTCTGTAGAATAAAATAAAAATAATTTCAGAATAAATGCTACTGTTCTTGGTATGTCGCCTGATTTTGTGATTATTTGATTACGAAAGAGTAACTATTTATTTTGAAGAAATGTCCATAGTCTAAATGCATTTTTTTTTAAATATGTGTATCCTTTATTTTTATTACGAATTCTTATTTGATATAATTTTAATGTCTTCTAATGTATCTCTGGCTGTGTTCACAGCCTGTGACAATAAGTTTTAATAATTTGAAATAAAAAAAAATAAACCATAAAAATATTTCCATTTGATAATTTATCTTTAAGTTATATATAACAAACAAATAAAATATTTTAAATTATTTTCTTCCTTAATCTGTTTTTCTGATATAAGACAAGTATGTGAGTTTTCTGATCAGCCATTTTTTCCGACAGATCTGTCTTACAAAAAATGTATTTTTATACCTGGTCGTAGTTGCCTCACTTTTCAAAAAAATCTGTGACCAATTGTCAAATCCGTTTATTGAAATTTTTGAGTTTTTTTTCTTTTTGTTGCTGTTGTTACTCCCTTAAAGGTGCTTAATATCAATGATAAGCTATAGCTGTCATGAAAAATATATTACAAATATATGTGTGTGTTTGACATTATGTAAAAGTCACCAATTTTCTTTATGTAAAATACATTTTTGACAAAGTTTACAATTATAGATTAAAAAAAAATGTCGTTGGTCTGAATTGACACACTTAAAAAATTGTGGTATCTTAAACTTATACTGAGAAAAAAATGAACTGTGATAATTACAAATGTAATAATAATTTAAAATATAATAGGCAGTAATATCTTAGCGTGCTTAGATACTGAGAAAGAGTTAACTGCAGGATGATCAAAATTAAGTTGACCATTTTTCTTTTAAAAGCGCCATCTAATGGAGATTTCTTTGATTTTTTTTTAAATTTCTTGAATGCTTCTCGTTTTTAATCCATATGAGAAATTTAGTGGCAGTCTTCACACCTGTTTTACTTACAGAATGCTGTTTATAGGGAAACTATAGTTATAATTTTTGTGTCGATGATATATATAAATAGCCTCTTATTGTATATTTATTTCCCTCTGGCTGATGCTTCCTGAGCTAAAAATAGATTTTCTTAAGTCAGTTTGTAACTTAACATGTTGTTTTAATCTCCCTCTGTTAGCGCTTATTTTATTATTATTTTATTATTATTTTGATGTCATGCACCAACATTCAAAATTATCCAATCGCGGATTGATTGCTATAGTTTCATTGGTTTAAATTTAATGTAATTGTTTGCTTATCTCGGTTAAGTTTATGTTCTCGCCAATGTCTAGTCCTGCTGCATATGAATTTTTGCACCTACTTCACCTCTATTCGACTGTCATTGTAACACGTTATTTTTATCGCTGTCCATCACCAGATCATAATCTTTGATGTTTTTATTTTTAATATTCCTTTTAAATAGTTCTAAATTATCTTACGCTGCCATTATTTATTGCAACTGGAGGTTTGAATTAAAGATCCCGTTATTTGCTATTCACAACGCTTATTAAGAATGGGATATAGCGTAAGCGATGACTACGTCACAATAACCACCCTGTACATAAAATGTTTAAATTACCATTTTTAAAATAATGGTTGCACTAATTATTTGTTATATATGTAACTGTGCAGAAAAATTTTGATCATATGAAATCAATATCATATTAAAGTAAGATTTCTGTAAAGAATTCATACACCATTAGTAAAGTATAAATTTTAGGACGCTTTACCTTTACTATGAAGGGAAAAAAATCATTTACTTATTATAAAAGATCACTTATACATTTCTTAGAAATGGGTTCTTAAATATGGTATGGAAATTAAGATGTTTTGTTAAAATTTATGGCCAAGTATTACTCAAATGTACCTAATTAATTTTTTAAATCACCCCCTTTTTATCGCGGACATTAATTCGATGAAACTGAAGCAAAATAAAGAAAAAGGAGAATAAGGAATGAGAAAAAGGAAAATTCAGGAATAATAACTTGCAGCAATAATTAGAATTTCCGATCTTTTTCACAAACGTGATCAGAGAACTAAAAGGGTCGGTCATAGTATTTTTTGTGCAAGATTTTTTTCACCCTTAATGGTCATTGGCTGGTCGAACGGAAGTTATTAAGAGTAATAGAACTGAAAAAAAAGTTCCAGGCTTATTGCATGTTTTTCTATTCATGAATTGTAGGATAAAATATGCTCTCAAATTTACGTCCAGACACGGATTTGTATTATGTAAAAGCTTCATAAATGTTAAATGTAAACTTATAGTTTGTTATACTGTTTTTTGCTATTCAGAAAGCTATTGGGTAATAATATTTTGTTATTGGATGGGATTCTACATTGCGTCAAAACACGAAAGTGTGCTAAATTATTTATGATTTCATTGACGTTAACCTACATTTGTTTATTTTTTATTTTGCGTTACTCTTTATACAAAGGATTCTTTTAGGGTTTATTAATCTTTGAAAACACCACCACGTAAATAATATTGGGAGAAATGTTATCTTGATTTATTTCTTATATTAGTCTAGAAAGCATTATAAGATCATTGGACTATTTATACGTTGTTGTATATATTTTCATTTAATATCATAATCCGATGCTTGCTTTTATAATACATCTTCACATTTCTGCTTCTTAGTTACGTATTCAGGAAAATTATTACGATTCAACTGTACTCTCAATGAGGAATCAGGTAAACATGAATGTGAGTAACGTAAACTCAATGCGCATAATATTTTTGACGTTCAACAATATATATATATATATATGTGTGTGTATGTGTGTGTGTGTGTATAATAATTTTAAAGCTAATAACTTAGCATAACTACATAAAATAGCTCAAAAATATCAATATCCCGGTAGATTTTTAAAATCGATCATATATTCCATATGTGCTATGTAATTTTGTTTGTCCAAATAGGAATTTTTGGATTTAGAGGGTGGGGATGGATGATGGTTCTTTAAAAAACATAAAATCGATAAACAAAGCATTATATAAAATGCAAAGCATTATAAAAAATACAAAAGTATCATAAAATATATATTTATAAATTTTATACAAAAATATTATTTATCTATGTATATAAATTAAAGAATTGTTGATTACTGGTAATTTTTATTTTCGGGATTTTTTTTTTAAATTCTACTTTCTGATCCAGATTGTCACTCTTTGTGCATTCTTTCAAATCTATTATCGAGTAGTATACCCACTATTAACATAATTGCATATAATTAATATTATTATTTTTAATTACTATTCCTATTATTAATTTAAAGATTTTAATTTCATATACTGAATACAATATTTATTTTTTATTTTTAATTTTTAATTGTCTATATTAATTTATAATTCCTTTAGTACTCTTTAAGCCTGCACTTTTTTTCTCATCGGTTAGCTATAGTATTTTAGTATTTCACAATTCTTTACTTCTCCCCCCTTTACTGTTGTTGTTATGTTTATTCTCTTTTTAACTACATTGCTCTCGCTACAATATAATTGGGTAGTTTAATTTCTCTCTCGTTTTTATTCCTTGGACCTTCCTGCATTTTTTATTATTTAAATATCTATGCTGGGATCACCTATTTCAAATTATTATTGCATTGGCATCATCTCTGAGCTGTTTACTCCATGTTGACACGTTTGTTTTTTCTAAATTAGCTATGGTCGTGCCCCTAGGTTGATTTTAACGACTCTTTTTGTCTTGCAACCTACAGAAACCTAGCTATTTTGTTTTTTCATTCAACTAAATTTAATTCAAGTGGTGGCACCTGAAGATTAGAATTTGATTAATCTAGTTTCCAGCTTACCTCCACATTTTGGGTTCTTGTAGTTAGGCTTAGGCCCACGAGATCTCATTTGGTGATTATTTTCAACTTTTTTAGCTCTTATAGGTCTGTTTTCTTTTGTCACATACGTTTCCGTACAACACTTAATACCTATGTCTCCATTATTATTCATGGTTCCGAGATTTTTTTTTAAAATGCTGTTTCCGTTTTGTGCTTACTCTCAATCGATGGATAAATAGTGTATCCTATCCATATCACGTAAGTTTGGCTGTTTTTAGTGACAAGATATCATTTTATCTCTCTCCCCCTTTATTGAAAATTGTCCGAAAAACGTGTCCCAAAAACCGACATAATTTTACATATATTTTAATACAATTAGTTCACAACAACTTTAATCTATTACTACAATGTTTCGTAAGCTGTAGAGTATGCATCACATGTATTTTTTACATATATTTAAATACTGTTAGTTCACAACAGCTTTAATCTATTGTTACAATATTTGGTAAGCTGTAGAATATGCATCACATGTATTTTTCTATAAATAGGTTACGATCATAAAAATTTCAACATAGTGTTACCGGGCGAAATACACGAAAGATGAGAGATAAAATGACATTGTCAATAATTATCGTTTTAATATTGTAGTAATGAAATTACAAAATTAGGGAGGTACAAGGGGGTCTCCCCTTGACGAGGCTCGAATAGTCGAATTTTATATATCATATATATATATATATATGTGTGTGTGTGTGTGTGTGTGTGTGTGTACATATATGTGTACAGGATGGTTTAGTTAAACTTCCCCTATAAACAGCATTCTGCAGATGTAACAAGTGAGCAGATTGCTATGAAATTTGTACACGGCTTGAAATGTACACGAGATGCGCTCAAGGGAAAAATCTTAGATCGTTTAGTTTAAAAAATGTCCACAAGATGGCACTTTGTAAGGTGAAATCAGATCAAATATTACCTATATTAGTGAATAAATGTCCTAAAACTATTGAACAAATGTTAAAATTGTTTGTATATTTCGAATTAGCCATTTCCATAATTATATTTGCCGTTTTTATGCAAAACGCCACCTAGTGGACATTTTTGAACTATTTTTTTTTCCGAAATTTTTTGAGCGCATATCGTGTATATAGCCAATATTTCAATTTTGGTTGCAATACGTTCGCCCGTTTTGGCTGTAGAGATCTGTTCACAGGAGAAGTTTAGCTATAATCACTTTGTAAGATGTGTTGGAGTGGGCGTCTATTTTCTTAACCAAGTTTCCGAGACAATGGGATCTCCTCGGAAGTTCATCAACGTAATGAAAAAAAAAAAGTTTGAATTATCAATTTTGGTCAAGTGTGATTTGTGTAAGATGCATTAGTTTTTGGACAACCGTAGTCGGAAAACTATTACTCTTGAACACTTCTTCTAAAGAGATTATTAACAGGTACACATCGCGATGTTATTCGGAATGGATTTGTTGTAACCTGCCTCTTCTAGGAATTGTCCTTCTAATTTTGAATCACCCTGTAAATATATGTAGGCTTTGGTGCGTACTACTAATAAAAAAAGCTTGATTCTTATCAGTGAAATTGTGACTTCATTTTGGCGTCTCTTGGCGGTAGATTTCTTTTTAAAAATGTTGGCAGTGTGGCAGTAAGTAGATGAGTTTTACACTGTCAAAAATGTAAAATATATATATAATTTTGTGTGTATATATATACGAGGTTTTTCGCTACCAGACTGACAAACTTGCAAGGGGTGTAGGGGGTACAGAGACGGTTCAGAATCACACTATAACGCGGAGTCGTAAACGTTGTCTTCATGTGCCTGTTAGTAATCACTTTAGAACAAGTGTTCATATCATAGTAAACTTTCCGACCATAGTTTTTCAAAAACTAATCTTTCTTTCACCGATTGCACATAAAAATTGCAATTTCAGAATTGTTCCTTTCTTTACATTTGTCAAATGTTTCAGGAAAGCTCATTGTTTATGAAACTTGGTTAAGAAATTAGAAGTGCACATCAACACTTCTTCCAGGATGATTATTAATAGGCAAGTTTGTCAGTCTTGCAACTGAATGTGCCACACGCTTGGTCTTTTCGCAAACCTCATTACACAGACTTTTCTTCGTGAAATCTTTTGAATCCCGGGTGTATGGATCCGGTCCATTGTATTTGTCGGAACTGAAAGATGCAATTCACCAAAAGGTGTCGTATGTAGCTCTTCGGACCTGCTACACTCTGCAGCCATTACTGGTTAGTTTTCATCGTTGAAGTGTTCGGCGACAGCCTATCGCGTTTGTATTTGATTTCCTAAAACTTTTTCCTCGGGGCTTCAATAAATTTTCTGGGGCAGTTTTCTCTCGCTAACCATCTGCAGTTGGCTTGTCTGTGTGTCTGTGTTTGAAAATTTATACAAATAATTTACGCCTATGCAACGATTAGCGACTCTGCAATTTAAAATTTAATTGGCAGAAGTTCGATCTTGCTGTTGACGCTCTCAGAAACTTGGCATGGCGAGTTCCTTGTCTTTTCGCCAATTCACACTTATTTTGTCATTATTGTAACTTCGTTTTTTGCTTTCCTGATTATTACTTTATTCGGAGTGCAAATTCCAGGTTAGTTAAAATGCAATGTAAACTATCTATAGGATCACTAATTACTGCCAAAATTTAACCCAACCTTGTCGCTCAACTACACTATAGTATGATAACTCACAAATGTTGAATAAACAATAAAAATAAACCCCAAAAAAATTAGAATGAAAACATTGAAAAAAAAATACAAAAGCGTTTAAATATTTAGGATTGCACGAACAAATAATCATTCGATTTCTATACTTTTCTAATTAAATTTATTGCCACACGGAAAATCACTTTTCAGCATTCAAAAGCTAATTCCCTCTCAAAACACTAAAATGAGATTAAAATCGGAAACGAGACTAAAAATGAGTAAATTCAAAAGACGGTGGTGAAAAAAAAAATACACCCGTCACAAAGAGTTCAACTAAAAACTTTTCTGTAAAAACTCAGTGAATTAAATTTTCCCTTTTGTCTATTGAAAAGAAAGCTCCACTGAGGACGTCAAACCAACTATGATTTGGATACAATCCAATTATTTAGCCAGCGTCCCTAAATGGTCGCTCAGGGGAGCTATTATAATTTAAATCCTGTTCCTAATACTCTTGGAACACAAAGAATATTGACTGCTTTCTGTACAAAAATGGAATATTTGAAAATTAAAAGTAAGCGTGAAAAAAAAGTTGAATGGGTTTTCAGTTTGATTGCAACTTCAGCTCCGTCGCCAGGTGATTGTAATTTCTGTAAAAGGCGACACACTGTTGAAAAGAATTTAGGGCGTAACAGTTACAATATTAATATAAAAGGGCATAAATTTTATATTTTCTGGTATTTTACATGCATTCTATTATCCAAGAAGTTATTTTCATGCGAGAGGCAGGCGTAAAAGAAATGCGCTTATGACAACTGAACACACGTTTTATAATATTGCTGGGACTTAATTGTATTTAACTATTCATATTGTAATAGGTGCATTAGTGAAATATTAAGAATATAGTAGAATAATATTTATTTTCGTAAGTCGATAACTCATAAATTAAAATGCATGTACGCATTTTATATTCAAATCAAGAGCTAACTGGATTTCTTCAATAATAAAGTCGCAGCGAGTTTAAAATATAAAATAAGAAATTTTTACCATTATTTAGAATGTAGAAAAACATGTTGAGTATCTTTTTCTTTCGTAATAGATATTAGAAAATTTTTACACTATGTACAAAGTGGTAATAATTAAAATTTCACTATAAATACCATCCTGCAGATGAAATTTTTTGAGCCAATATCCATCAAATTTGTCATGTAGACACGAGATGTGCTCACACAAGTTTGATGAAAAGAATTTCACTAGGTGGCGTTTTGCAAGGTGAATTCAGATCTAAAAAAATGACCCTAATTAGTTAAATGATGAAGTACTCTAAATTAATTGTTAAAATTGTATGTGCATTCCGAAATAGCCATTTCCACTGTTAAATTTCCTGTTTTTCATGAAAAGTGACACCTAGTGGACATTTTCTGAACAAATATTTATTTTCCTAATTCGTTGAGCACATCTCATTTATAGTTAGTATACCAAATAAAATCGGTTCACATGTTTTAGCTATAGAACTCTGTTTATAGGGGAAGTTTAATTGTAACTGCCCTGTAATTTGAAATCACTTAGATGATTTAAAGAGCACTCTAAATGCTTCTTTTCGCAAGTTCTCTAATGAAATAGGAAAAAATAAACTGCTTTTATAGAAGTTTTTTAAATAAGTCAACTTACTGTTTTTGTTTTACAATTAAAATATTGTTTTCTAATAAAGGGCTATTAGCCCAAAGTAAAATCAATCAACTGCTTTTAAATTGCTTACTCTCAAGTAAATCGGTCATAAAACAAAATGTATTTTTTTAAATTCTAATGGTCTGTATAAAATTATGTATGTATATGTTACTGTGAAAAACTGAAATTGGAAGATGTTGACTTTCACTCTTGAATGTAGACAGATACCAAAAAACGTCTGTGATAACCAATTACTTGATTATATTCTAGTACATTGCCACTGGTGCATGTCGATAAACACATATATGCTCTGATGGAGGCTGAAAAGAGAAGCCGGTGTAAAAAAGGGGCAAAAACGTAGCAAAACTATTTTGATTTTGTTGGAAGAGGTTCGTGTCCCATAAATCCATGGGTTTTGCATGATTATAGACCATCATGGTCCATCATGGTATAAAATGCCAAGTTGTTTATAGGCTTTATATATGTAAAACTTAAAATCCTAATTCTTAACATTAATCCAAGTGCAACTTATATCAGTATTAAGAAGTCAAGTCAGATCGAACATTCTTTCATCTTCTCTCGCTAGTATCTGAAGTTACATGTCTAAAAGAAACAATCCCTCTGCCTGCCCTTTAAATCCACCACCGAATTTAAATTCTCCGGACTTAGTCCTGCAGCGCAAAATATCCTACAGATTGACTAACCCCTCTCCAACCGGGATTGGTCATTACTCTCAGCAAGAGAGGCGAATACGTTGCGCCACCCTTATAACGCTTTACTGCGCCTGAAATACGGAGAAGAAAATGCAAATCTCCGACAGATTCACCATTCACTACTAGTGAATGGTGAAGGTCGACATTTGCCTGTTAAGTCAGAAATAAGGATATTTTTCAAATATTTCGGACATCCACTGAGCAACTGTGTTAATGCTGACATTCAATTGTGAAAGTCGTCATTCTCCAGATTTAGGACGCTTTCTCGATAACATATATACGTTACACATAATCAGAAATTAACTGAATTCTTTTAAAACTCGTTCTTTTAGAGAAACGCTAATGGAAAAGCGATGACAGGAAACATGATATGTAGTCTCAAGTACACTTTTTGGTGATTGCATAATATTTCATTTAAATCAACACTATTACTTATTTTCTCTTCCGAAGCAAATTACACAAGTGTTTCGGTAATTTAATATCGGGTAATATGCATTTTCAAACTTTAATTTTGCACGCATTTTCACAAAAGTTAATAACGAATTCCATTCGTCAACTCAAGTCGCCCACGACCACATAGAACTTTTAGAACGAGAGGCATAATTGGGGTTACATGTACCTTTCGTGTCTACTTCTCATCGCATACCTACGTATTTGCATGTACGCATTCTTTTTTATTTTAACTCGCTGCAGTATTTTTGGGGATTTTTTTTTCTGTTGTTAGCACGAAACAAAAGTACATGAAAAGAATAAAATATCCTTCAATGCACAACGATGCTTTTAGCCATATAAATAATAAAGCCCCTTTTTAATACAATTAAAAAGGGAAAAGAATTCGTGAATCTGCACCCATTTCCCGTTGATATTCTCACAAAGGTATTTATTTCAGGTGTAACAGTTACTTCAATGGAAATAAAATGCAAATGTGCTTTTCGGGTAGTAAAACATTAATGCTAAATGCTGATTCAATTTAGCGTTTCCTTGTTGCCATCTTCTCTTTAAATAATTTTATGAACAGATTTATACATGCTGCCAAAATCTAAAAGGAAAAATTTAGTCTTTTTAACTATTTTCACAAAAAATCTTTGAGATTTTTTTAAAAGATCCTTTAGAAGGTTTTTTTTTAATTGTAAGATATTTTGTATGATTATGGAACACAAATTCTTCATAACTCATTCTAAAAAATGAATGAAATAGAGAATAAAGCGTAATTATGTTTCAGAAAATTCAAACGTAACAAGGGTGTTCAAAAAGTTACAGAATATTAGCTCATATTTATTCTCAATTCCAATTTGTTGCATGTCATTCGCTTCTCATTAATGACTGATCAACGCTTTATTTTCATACTGTTGTCACAAATATCTGAGTTGGAAATTGCAGTGCTAATTCATGCAACTCACACCCATAAAAATGTACTGCATACCATAAACTTCTTCCCAGGCAGCTCAAGCAAATTTTCTGAACATCTATTAACGTTCAGAGAACCTGTGCGTTAGGGTGGAGCGAAAAGAACTTTATTTCAAAATTCCCACTGCCTGAGTCATTAAACGTTGTGAAACTGATAAGATCAAATTGTTTCCAAATTTCAGCTCGAAATATTGCCATCTTCAGGTTCCACAACTCAAGCGAATATATTTCTAGCTTATTTTTATTAAAATAATAATGTTTGATTAATTAGTTAAACAATTAGTTATGTTTTCATAATTAAATTGCTTTATTAATACGTTATTGCCACATGTGAATACTGGAAATTGTAGATTTAGAAGGAAACGTCGATTTAGGATCTGATTCAGAAATGGAATATACTCAGAAAATGATGACGATTTCGTTAGTCAGGAATCCAAGAGTCGGAAAACAACTAACGATGAGATACCCTAGCCTAGACAGACCAAATGCCCAAAGTAGCCATTGTTCTTGATTGAGCAGATGTATCAGAGTATTAATTATTCAATGAATTAATTAAACGCAATTCTTTCAATAGAAATTTATAAAAAACTAAAAGAGACACTGGGAATATATTCGCTTCAGGTGTGGAACCTGAAGATGACAATATTTTGAGCTGAAATTTGCAGACAATTCGTTCTTTTCATTTTTGCTCCATTTAATGACTCAGGAAATGTGAATTTCAAGAAAAAGTGTTTTTTGGTCCACCCTACTGTGCGTTCTGCTTGGGTTAGAGCTAAGTTCGAGAAATTATGGGTGCTACGATTACTTTTCAGTAATTCATTCTGTCTAAGTTTCTCTACTGCACAGTAAGAAAGACAATCCTCGCATTATAATTAATGTTCTTCTAACTCCATTAGAGAAAATTTTGAATTACGAAATTATTAGATGAATGTTTTCAGAGTAAGGAAGAAGTATTATTAAAAAATATTCAGTAGTTATTTCTAAAAATTTCATTTTGTAAAGGCAGTTTTCCCCATTTAAAAGCATTGCGCTGATCGTTTCCTCCGAGAGGGGAACCTTAACTTGACTGGGCCAAAAGGAGATTTTTTCATAGTTTCGGCGTGATTTGCTTTCAAAGTCGTCAGTCGTAATAGCTAGAATTGAGCACCTAACTTAAATTTCACTCAAACTACGCACCATCAGAATGACCAAACTAAAATTGATCCAGTAGGTTCGTTCTTTGGAGAAGACCACAACAGATATTTAGGAATATTACACTATGCGCATTGTAATTGCAAAGTCTCACAAAGGGAAAAGCATCAAAAATTACAGATATCAATCCATATCAATGTTCGTATTGAACATCATTATTACCGCTAAATTTTTTACAAATCTTATTCGTAATTTTTTTTCGAAATGTTTCAGAAAATAATACCTTTCCAAACGCATTCAGAATAAGACAAGATAATTCAAAAACGTTCTGCTTTAACCACACTTAGAATATAGATAGAAAAAACAAGAGCACTGGGTAAGCTACAAATTTGAGATTAAAGTCATCGCCTAATATGACTTATTCTACTGCATGCGTTGAGGTTGTATCATGAATATTATTATTACTAGACAATTTTTAGTAATGGTAGCCATACACGATAAAACATATTTGCATAAAAATAAACTAGAATTATTAAAAATGTAACCCAGTCAACAAAAATTAGTGAATTCAATTGTCAACGATTATTAATGTCAACGATTTATTTTATCAAACTGCTAGTTCTTACAATTTTCTCGAATCTATTTTTCTTTTTCAAAGCCAAATTCCAAGAAGTTTCCATAAAAAGAAACCTGCAACTCAGAACCTTTTAACAAAAGAACATTGCCCAGGATTATCCATCACATTTTCACACTGCATTTCATCAACTGTTCAATATAAATAATTCATCAATCAAAACTAATCTCGATACTCAACGTAAGTTTTCTTTTTCAGAAAACTCTCTCAGAAAGTAAAAGTAAATAAATAAATAAAGACGTGAAATCTTACAGCTTTCTCACACGTTAGATATTTATTAGCTCTGTAATATATTTACAAAAGAGGGGAAAATCATTATTATTGTAACTCGCAGTTTCCAAAGTTTTCATCATCTTTGGAATTATACCGTTTAAGTACTATTTATTAATCACTACTGATTATTAACACATTAATAAAATGAAACTAATATTGATGGTAATAACTTATAATCAAACATAAAATTATCTTTATCTAGAGAAGCATCAAAGAGAATGATTCCATTTCTCTACTTTAAATGAAGCACGTCAAAATAATAATTATTCGTGTAATTTATCCAAATATCACTTATATTCAGATAAATTACCATTCTTCTTGAGTTTAGCCCAAAACCACTTTTATTAAAAAGAATTTTGTAAAACTCTATTTATTTCAAATTTATCGATACAAACTCTTTGCAGAAGTATTACCATAAAAATCGCGCTTCTGGTTTTGTATAAAAATATAATAAATCTAAATAAATCTAAATTCAAAACAAATTCTTATTCAAAGTTAAAAATATATGTCAATTCATTTTTTGAACTGAATTGTAGTTTTGAATCAAACTGAAACTCAACTTACTTTTTAGAATGAACACGCACGCGCTTTTTGGAGAAGTGAATAATGAAATTAAGATAAGAGAAATTAAAGATAAGAGAAAAACATACGAAGATATCTGCTTTTTGTGTTAATTTTTATATATTTTAAACTGAAAAAATGCTTTGAATTTTTCAATTTGTATACTCACCGCAGAAGAAGTAAATAATGATTCTTTACTTTTAAATTGTATAAAAATATATCTAAAGATAAATTTAGCTGCAGGTGGCTTAGCTAGTGGCTTAGAAGTGGTAGTTAGCTAGAACATAGTTAACGACATCTTTAAAACTGAACATAAATTAATTAGTAGGGGAGACCGTGGCACATTTTTGTAATTTTTATAACTTAAATTTTTTATTTTTTATTTTTATCCTTTTTGAAGTAAACAGGTCGTCATTGTATTTACTGTACCTTTATTTAAAAACTAGCAAAACTATTTTTCAAAAAAGTAAATGTACTTCTTGACAGCAAGTTGCTAAGTCTTTTGATCTGAAGTCCGAAAATGTTCTGTGTTTGCGGAGCAAGTTTGTCAGCCCATTAAAAATGTACAAGGGCAAATTTTCCAACTATACTTTAAATGGTAAAACATAGTAAAAAACATTGATTGTTACATAATATATTTTTTCATTGTACTCTATGAAAGCACATTAATAGTAGATAAGATAATAACACAGTAACAGAGAAAGTTACTGGACGGGAAAAACGCACGCCAGTTAATTAATTAACAAAAACCATCACTTAACAATTTTACAAAGATATTTTTCTTTATGTATTTATTTTTTTAAGAAAAGGCGTCATTTTAACGGCTTCCTAGCCGGGATTGGCTTTTGCTTTTTATCTGTCCTTTTATCTATCCGTTTTCAGTTCTTTCCTTTTCTTTTTTCTGTTTTTTAGATAAATTTTCAGCTGATTCAACAAAACGAATGCATCAATCAGTATAGCAGAGTTCCTTTCATTTTTCTCTTGTCACGTCTTATTTTCTTCGTAAGATGGAAGAAAGAGAAATCAAGTTTACCAATGAGAAACATGTTGGATTACGTGCCACGTATGCTGTTGGAAAACCTACTCTATCTGTCTATTAGAACTTTTACACTACATCGAAGTGCAGCACCGCAAGTAATTTACAATTTAAACGCATATTATGTGAGGAAAGAAACCCCTCTTTAGTACAAGCAATATGAAAACTGTAAGTTTATTACTAGTGTGTTTTTTTAAGTTTGAATAAAGACATAAAAAGTTTACTCACCAAAATAAAAAAGCGCTGAAAGTTGCGTCTTCCGACAGTTTGGCAGCAGCTTTTTGACTAAAACTTTTATGTATGATCGGTGGTGTTTTGCTGCTTCAGGTAGTTTACACCCTGGCATCATGCAACTAATGATTTCAAAAAAGCGAGCTGGAAGACGTTCTTCTATGAAAAATGCGTCCAGGTTTCCTCTTAATAAATAAATACGATGTACTGACGAACTCAGCAATGGAGTTTTAATTTGTAGAGGAGAGGAGGGTATTATGGAATACCATTTACATTTCTAAATATAACTGTACGGCTTTTTCAATAAAATCCCCAAAATCATCATGTGTACATGCTATAACTAATTGTTATGAAATGTCACTTGTAAAGAAATACACTACTTTTTTCATTGTTATAGAAAAAAAATATTTTTTAAAAAAAATTCAAGCGGAGGTTACAAAAGTTACTATTTACAAAAGTAGCAGACATATATCTTATTTCTCTGCTCCGGTACAGACCACATGTACCCACAAAGAACAGTTGAATCATTAAAAAAACTAAAAATTTCTCCTGGTTCATCTTCGGAGAATCTTTCGTTACAGATCATATATTCGGCGTCTTTGTTTTCTGGTTCTTTCATTATGGCATGAAATGCATAAAAATACTGCCTAGCATTCCACAATACCCGACAGGTCATCTAGGAAAATTAAACTTTTAAACGCAAGGGAAAAACACTGTTGGCTCAAAAACAGCCACAGTACAACAAACTACTATTCTAAAACTTAGTGCACTAAAATATTTAGTGCACATTGTGCTTAATAACAATGTCCAACTCAGGTGCATACTAGTAGGTTAAAATGCTTGAAAACCTATCTGGAAAAACTCTTGAAAATCACAAAACACAGTTTGTTGTGTTGCGAGTGGTACGACAAAAATAAGCCGTTATCTCTCTTTGCACGGTAACACGGGAATATTTGTTGAGTAGTTTAGGGTGTTCCCACGTGACAACAGCACCTAAAAGGGCCGAAAACTCAGTATTCCATATAAATTTGCTGACTATTCCATAATGCCTTCATCTCCTCTAATTGCAAAAGTATATCTTTAACGCAATTTCTGATAAACAGTATTCTGTGAAAAACCCCAAAACTCTATGGACATGAAGTTTGATTTTTTTTTTTTTAAGCAAGATTTATCCACCACATCCTCACATTGTATTTCATCAACAGTATATCTATAAATAATGCATCAATCGAAGCTAATCTTTCGTCTCAACATAACTTTTCTTTTGAAGAACATACATAATTCACAAAACAACTATGTCTAAAGGACCTTTATTTTTCCTCACGATATTCCCCTAGAGTTTGTACCAGAAGTTTGAAAAGAGGGGACAAAAATTCAGCTCCTAACTGCATAGAGTTATATTTGAAAGAAACATAACCTCAGAAGGCTTTCTGAGATTTTATCTTTCGGATCTGATCTTTATAAAATTAAATAGGGTGGCACTGCAAGGAGATTATAAAGATTATCTTCGAAAGCAATATATTCAAATGAGCATGGAGTGTGGTTTTATTTTCTTGATTATAAAGCCTTATGAATATAAGAATAACTTCCACATTTTTAAGCTCTTAGAATGCAGTTGAAATATTTAATCACTGTAGTCTGGAAATTGATGAGCTTTTTTTAATAATTGAAAACCTTGAAATTACATTTTTCATAATACACAGGGAGCTCATAATTAATTTTTTCCAGAGCGATGTACAGCAAAAACTAATGGCACAAAATTACCAGGAAACCTTAATGGGACTGTGGGAGAGAGATTTACTTGGGGAAAACAATTAGTTCACAGAAACCACCACCAAGTAGCGCTTAATAATGTTTTAGAGCTAATAACAGGTAAATAAACACTCTAAAGGGCAGAAAACCATCAACAGGTGCAACAGATGTTTTACACTTTTGCACGATGGGAGAATTCGCATGTTAGCAACTATGACACCGCCACCTGGTGGTAATTTTTAAAACTATTTCTTGTCAACTCATATATTTCTCCCGTGGTTTCATTTAGATTTCCAGCAAATTTGACAACGTTCGGGCCAGCTGTTTAGTCCTCTGTAGATGCCCTTAATTTTAAATAACAGCACGATTTTCACTATAAGAGAAAGGGGGATAAACACTCTCGGATTCATGTGTAATAGTTGAATATCAATGCAAATACATTTTATTAATTTTCTCTAATGCACAATAGGGTGATGTAAAAAATCGTTTTTCCCTTTTTCCAATGTCTATGCATCTGAAAAATTACTCCTTATTTATCAAAGTAAAAGTTTATTATAATTTTTTGTTATTATTTTAAATGTATTTCGTTTTAACTGCATAACTGTATAAAATTGGTTAAATTTAGCATTTCCTGTTACTTTTTATTTTTTGTTTAAATATTTCACGTTTTAACACTACATTTCATATTAAAATGATATGGTTGGTTATGGCTTGCAGGAATAAAAAGAAAAATAGAATCATTAATTATACAGCAATTATTTTCCTTGTAAAATGCCTAAAGAACTAGTTTTTTGTACATCACGAAAGTAGCTTTCTTTTTTTTTCACATTTTTACTTTGCACCTTAATTCTTCATTAATATGAACCATTGAAACTGATTATCATGTCTTTCATTTCCAGCTATTATATTCGAAATTTCGAAATAATGCACTTTAGAATCGGATATTTTGAAGTTTCAGGCATAACAAATCTTGATAAAATGATCGTTCTGATCATGTTCCATTTCTTGGATCAGCGATGCACACTTTTTACGATGTTTTGGTTACACGTTTTGCACAGTGTTACTTCAAACGATTGTGCGTGACAAGGAAGGCTATGAATATTCAGTTGCAGTGGTGTGAACTGTTACCTAGAAATGCAATTAATAATTGGTTTCGGAAAAGCTATCATCCATTATAGGTTGGAAGATCACAATTTTTGGCTACATGTCTTCCGTACTTCAATGAGTAAATTTCTTCATCTACTTTCTACAGATCGTTTTGGGACCATCCCGGAAAAATAACTGGCTCACTGTCATATATACATTGATATATAGATACAGAAAGATAGATACATAGCTAGGAATCTATAATATATTATGATTATCTTTCAACGTTTTGGATATTTTGTAACGCAAGTTGTACAAACAGTCTTGAAAAAAGAAAAACTATACTTCCTGATATTTATGCTGCAATAAATACAGATATAATATTAAAAGATTTGGAAGTTTGTGATGCTTAGCAACTCCCGAAAGTTGACCACAGCAAATACAATCAGATTTATACATGGGCTTCGAATATCTTACTATTAACATTAGCAGCCAATACGTTTTATTTTAAAACATTTCTTGGCTTTCTGGGTCAATATTAATCTCTGCAACCCATGGTTCTTTCATTTCTCGACAATATTTGGATTTCTGTTGGGTTGATTCTGTGTGCGATTGTTAATGAATGCTGTTTGGAATAAAATAAATGTTAAACGGGGTACAGAAGTACAGGTCCAGACGGGTATTAAAAGCTTGATCACTTTTCAATCGAAAAGGTCTTTGCAGCTTCACCATACCAAAACTCAACTAGTGGGTAGATTTGATTTAATGGGATGGTTGCAATATCTTTAATTTATGTATATATATTTTTTTTCGGCCGACAATATTATCATATACACAAGCGCAGTTCCGAAACTGGTTTGTCAAAGCTTTACTAGTCACACACCAGCAGTGGACACAATGCTGACTAAATATTATGACATCTGAAAATGTGTGTGTTGCTGATGCAAGAGACGGAGCATCATCAGGGCGATCCTTTTACCAAGATCTACTGTGATTAAAATGTCTTAAAAATCTGATTTTAAAGTGCATTATTTTAAATATGAGAGTTGAAACGGAAGAAGTGGCTATCAAAGGTTTGCATACCTAGTAATGAACGATTATAAAGTAATTACGGTACTTCTGTAACTTGTAATTTGTTTTACGCGAAAAATGACCTTGTTTATAAGTTTTCAAAAAATAATTTACTTGTCTTAAATTAAGAAAACTATTTTTTCTTACACATTACCTGAAGAATATTCCTTTCTATGAAAAAAATTGAATAACTAAATAAATAAAATGCACATACTTTTAGAAAATATTATCAATAAATAATTTAAGGTAGTGCTAGAAAAATACTCTTAAGAGCATGCTTATTTATTTATAATTACTTTATTAATATTCATTTATTTATTACCTTAAAAGACTATATAATTTGTGTATTATGAGTTGTATCAGTATTTGTAAAAAAATCGTAGCAAATAAAATTGTTTGTTCTCCAGTTAAACACGTAATGCATTGTAAACAGTCAATGGTAAATACATTTTGAATGAAATATTAAGGCATTTTTAACAAAAAGAAAATCTCAACCAGGATTCAACTAATCACTGAATTTATACGTACTTAATCAATTATTTAATTATAAATTTAGTGAAAATGTAACGCAGCATGTTACACATATGCTACCTTCAAAAATAATTAACAATTTTTATCGTTAAAAGATGTAACGCTACAAAGTTACAAATATATTCATTTCAAAATATAAATGTAATGAATTATTACTTTTTTATTTCTCAAAGAGTCTTAATAAATACAACTTTATTAACTGTTGTATTTACAAGAAACACACTCTTGTTTTATTCGTCAAAAAAAAAAAATTAAAACTATCCTTTTTTGCAAAATACTACGTTTAAACATTAACAAAATGTATCAAGTAGTCTTGGTTTTCTAAAAAACACGTTGGTTTGTTACAAAGCGATATTTCTTATGTTTAATGTCACTAATGAAAACATCTTTCATCGGAATAAAAAAAAAACATCATTTATATTCCATTTTCTTCTCTTTTTTTCATATTCATAAATAGACTGTAAATAAAAAAAGTAATATTTTCCATGGTCAGATTTTAAATTAGCTCTTCGTGCTTGGATTTAAAACGTATTTAGATAATCTTTAGCGCTAAATCAAGATCAACAAGATAAATGAAGAATATTAACAAACTCCAGATTGTGTGCATTTTCATCTTCGCTCTTCTTAGCTTTACTTTTTTATATCCGAAATGTTTTCATTTATTAAAAAGCTTGAATTTTCACCTAGGTATGATTTTCCATTATCACTCTTCTTAAATTTAATCCGGCAAAGCGACTTGATGAACCTTTTTCGAAGTAAATAGAAATGTAATTGACCAAAATCCAATTAATCAATGAGATCATTTATCACTGAATTTATCGTTTAAAGATGAAAAATTCAGTAGTTTGAAAAATGTATGGTAATAGTGTAATTATTATAAATTTTAAATTAAATTATGCTTGATTTATATTTAGTCATTAGGTATAGCAATGCGGGTTATACGAATTAATATAAGTATTAAACGATAATTTTAAATTTATTAATTAGTTTTACTTTCACAGTAACTGAACGAATCTTACAGAAGCAAAGCAATCGTAATATCTATATTTTTATTCAATATCTCATACATGTGTATCTTAAAAGCACGTAAGTGCGTTTCAATTCAATTATCTACTTAAAATATATATGGCATTAATTATTATTAAAGTATCAATAGTTGAAAATACCATTTTATAACTGAGGACCTGAGGATGAAAATGATACATTTTGTTGTAGGAAAAGAAAACAATAGGTCACGATGATTTTTTTAACAGTAAACATCAGCGAACAAGAGATATCTGACGGAAAAAGAGTAGACCGCCCTATAATACGAGTTCACAGAAGACGGATTCGTATAACACGGAAGAAAGTTTGCGATCTTTTTTCAGTAGTACGCTAAAAAAGGCTCATGCAACACGGTTAGTGAGGCAGATATACCTGTATTGCATTTTAACACTGCTAATGATGCTCATGTGTTTGTATAATCCAAGTGACTTCTACAACACGGATTCATATAACGCAGAAGGTATTTACCGTGTTATAGGGGTCTACTCTATTTCACCTGCAAACTCGTGAAGCTAGAGACGAGCTCTACTTTGACGAGCAATGGAAGACTGAGTGTGCAAAACTACTGGACTACATAAAGTGTTCTGTTCATACAGAGGAAATGGAGATTCATCAAATATTTAAATCATACTTTCCATGTCGCCATTCTCTTCATAATCCAGCAAGGGCGATTGCTTGTTTTGTGAGATTCAGCTGCATTTGCTTAGAAAGAAATAACTTAATAATTTGTACGGTCAGGCAAAAGTTTAAATGTTGTAGTGTATGCCACGTATCAGAGATCGGCATCAGGAAATACAATAGGAGGCGCAAAGAGCACATCACGCTTTTCAAAATTAACTGGTAAGTAGAGGAAACTGAGGCATTTTTTCCATGAATTTAGTTTTGTGTTTTGCAAGATATGATAAAAGTAGATAAGATTATAGTAGCCTAATAAAGTAATAGAGATTTAATCAGATGGATAAGACAAATTCACTTAACGCGATTTACAAAATTGACATTTCTACACTGTCAATTTTCCAGACAGATTTTTTCTCACTAAATTCGTCATTGTCTAAATACCAGTTAACGCAAATATAAAACCGTAACATGTCCTTTGATGCAGTCTTCATGCGCACGTTTTCCAACGATATATGACTTGACCTACGTCTCATCTTGGACTATGTCTCCAGTATGCTGTTGGAAAACCTACCTTGTGCCCACATTGAAACTTTGACATTACCTAGTCGAAGCGTGATGTATTTTATTTTCTAAATAAACGCATAGACACGCTACAAAAAAAAAAACTATTTTTAGTACATGCTAGGCCAAAAGAGTAAGTTTAATACAAATGCGTTCATTTTAAGTTTGCATAAAGACCAAAATATTTACTCGCAGTTGAAAAAACGAAGGAAACATCCCTTCCTATTATGTGACAGCAGCTACGAAAAAAAAAAAAACTTTTTTAGATGATGTTTGTTGTATTGCCACTTCAGCCAGTTCGCCCCCTGACATCATTTTGCGGCTCATTTCAAACCTAAAGTAAGCTGAAAAACGTGGCCCTATTTAAAATTTTCCCCGTTATCGCTGTTCCGGTCCCCGGTAATGTTTACTGTTATTATATAATTTCTTATCGTTTATTGTACACTTGTAAATATTTTTTTCAAGTGTGTGAAATAACCATAAAGCTTTTCGGACTTGGAATTTGAAAGGAATAATCTAGATTCATTCATTTATGCATTGCTAAACATGCTATGGGGATTCATTTTTATGTTTTAAAATTGAACAAGGGTGTTGCTTGCTTTATTATTTGTCTTATGGACAAGACACAGATGGAACTGCTTTTATATTTAGTACACCTCATAGGGCATAACTTCCGAAAAAAGAAAAGAAAAAGAAATACCCAAGTCATTCTCAACCAATACACGAGCAGGGCATGTGAAGTAACAATAAAAATTGAAAATTTATCCAGGCGAGGGATTTAATCTTGCTAGGAACAGTAATCTTCTATCAGGCTTATCGGAATCAATGCTTCTCCCCATTCACACCACTGAACGTGGAGCAAGGATACGTGAGAAGCAGACCGTCACAGTAATTTCCTTCTAATTGATCCAAAGAGGGCTGAATTGCCGATGTTTCAATCCACTGATGTTCATTCAATCTCCAAAGGGATTGTTGCTGCTAATGGTACTAAGATGTTTGCTTACATGATGTCTTTGTATAATGTATAAACTCACAATATCGCAATGCCTTTGCTGAGGATTGATTATTTTGGGAACGGGGATAGTTTTATACTTGGAATGTGATAAGTTGTAGTGAAATCAAGAGCCTATTTTTTAAGGCTCCATTATTATTGTAAAAGTGAGACTGTTTAAAATAAGCAATTGATTTGTATTGATAAATCTAAAAAAAGAGAGCAGTATTCCAAGCAAATTTAGAATAACATGAGAGTCATTGTTTGACGCTTTATATTCACGATAAGAAGGTGCAGTCATATAACTTATTCTTACTGACTTTTAAATTCTTATTTAATAACAGATGTTTAAAAATGCCACAAAGACTTTATCTTATCTATTTTTTCACACCAGGGTTCCAAATATGTGTGGTACCGTTGCATTTACCGAGATTATCTGAGTTCTTGCGGTAAGTTTAGCTGCGAGTATTTAAAACTTTCTTATTATTTAAGTGTTTCTTTCGATCTTAAATGCATTTTAAGGTTACATAATTAATTGAAAAGTGCTTACGAAGAAAATGAATTATATTTTTCTTTTGTTTCTTATAAAGTTATGATTCATAATTTATAAAGTTAAGCAAAAGAAATTGCAACTTCAATTTACTGTCTTTATGAAATTTATGATTTTGCCATGAGTTGAATAATTTTTGTTTTGTTTGTTTGCTGTGCCAAGTCAAAGAAACTGGAGAGTTATCTGGAGGGAGGGTTACTCGGACAGATAACTTATCATGGAGTTCTAACACATATTCCTATTCACGTTGCATTTGGAGGAGATTGCCTAAAACTCCAGACCGTATGATCGGTAGCCAAGCACTTAGCCAGAACCCTTGATTTTCTCAGTTCAGGCATCTGCTATATTTAGTTTTATCCACTCGTCCATGGTGGGGACAAATACCTTATTTTGTGTCATGTCTTAAAATCTTATATTTCATAGAATCTTATTTCATAGTGTCTTTTTCTACACTAGCACTTACATTTCACTAAGTTATTTAAAAAATTATGTGTTTTTCAATGCAAACGATGTGTTTATTTTTGCTTTTGCATTTGTAACACATTTTCAGACTTAATTTCAAGAACTTGCTTATAAATCTGCGTCGAGAAAAGTGGACAACACCATGAAAGATTTTTACTGGCATTGAGAAAGAAAATAAACAAACAGTTTATGATTGGGAATCGAGCCCACGACTGTATACTTAGACGTGGAGAAGGGCAGGCCCTTAACTTCCAAGCCGACGGTCCCCCGATGTGCTTATACAGAGAACCCAGGTCGGCGATAACTCTTGACATGTTAAGGAAGAGTAGTTTCTTGGTGAAAGAACGTTAAGGAAGCCATTTGGTTGCTAAAATGTTCCTACAATTAATACAACTTTTTACGTGAATTTGCAAAATAGATTTTAATTGTAAAGATAAGGATCAAACAGCAATAAAGAGTTGTTCTCAAAGATAGATCAATCAGTCATCTGTAAAGTAAATGTGTCAAAGATAATAAATGGGAACACTGCAATGAAGAGTTGTTGGAAAAAATTAATTTGGCAAAACAAAGCAGTGGCGAAAATGTTGTTTCCATACACATTTTAAGAGCAACTTACAAAAAAGTGTTGTATATCTGATGATTTAATTTATTGCATCAAAATAAATATATTTATTCATTCGAAAAACTATTGTCAGTCTAGGTTACAACAAAGACCATTCTAAATATGATATTTTTATAGTGTCTGTGAATAAATATAATTAGCTGCCTACAGTCAGATAATCCCACGTGAACGTTTAAGAATACCCAATAGTTTTTCGATTTTTATCTTAAAACACAACTATATTTTCATCTTTTTTACTCAAAAGGACACTGTCAACCCTCACTCGCTTGAAAAAAAGTACTAATTTTTAAAGTGTTTCCTAATATTTATTTATGACATCAAATCATTGACTGCCAATAAAAAAGAATTTGGTAATAAAGACCTGTGACGATGTTTGTTACACGAACGTTTATGTTGATATTACTGTTGGAGCAGCCTGTATAAGCTGGAATAAAAAAATCCCAGTTTCTTTTGCAATATAACCGAATAAAATATCCAGATATTCACTCTTAGTAATTCTATTTATTCATTTTTTTAATCAAACGAATAAATCTGATTAGAGCAACACTTTGTATGCACAATTAATTTTAACAACATTGTTTGATTTTCATGTTTGGAAAAAAGAACAGAATTTTCTATTTTAATACCCTACGGCTTCTCACCATATAATAGCTTCATTCTTTTAGGAGAAAAGTAAATAATAAGTACAGAAGATTTTATAGTAGCTTATATATAAATTATCCTTTTACGAAAAATATGTTCTTATCTAAAAAGAAAAGAAAATACTCTCATCTGATCTTTCTTTGAAAAAAAGGGATTTTGCAGAACTGACTCCCAATTCACACCGACGAACGTTAAACAAGATACGTGGGAAACACACCGTCCCGGTAATTTCTATGTAATTGATCCAGAGAGGGCTTAATTGTCGATGTTTCAATCTACTAGTGTTTATTTAATCTCTAAAGGGATTGTTGCTCTTAATGATAGTTTGATGTTTGCTTACATGGTGCTATTGTATAATGGATGGTTGTCAAACAAATATGCTTTCTGCATGGTGAGTAATCAATGTAAATCCCGTTGCGTAACGTAGACGCTCGCTGTTGAATCCTTTCTTTAGTGTTACAGCACGTTTCTGATGTCAACATGGCTTGTTTGGATCAAACAAAGATTTAAATATTACAAAGAACTGAGTAATATTTTGTTTCGTTAAAGCATAAAAAAGCATATTATAATCTGAAGTACTTAAGAGCCTAATCATTTTTACATGCAAAAGAAAATGCATTGCATACTTCAGTCACAGTTTGAAGACAGGCGTGTAGTGTAATTAATGTAAGAGTAAAATAAGTATAAAATCAGCTTTATTTTAAAAAATTATGGGCTGATAATGGTTTGTAAGAAAACTTATGCAAGATGTATGAAACACACTCGCACACAAATATATGAGTGTTATTATAAATAAGGTATTTCGGGATGCCAGTTAGGGGAAAACGCAAGTTGCTACTAGTATTTTTATGTGGCAACGGATAGCAATGTGTGAATATGAGGAAGCATATGTGGAATGTGTGCATATGAGGAAGATTAATCCACATGTGGATTGTGAATTTATCTCAATGCATCATCTATAACCCCTGTTATTTTGGATCTCGTGAGTGTTTAACCTGGAGAGTAAGTCTCTGATAACATACCATTGATCTCATTTAAAGTTATTAACGTATGTTTTATTATAATAATATTTAAATAAATGTTAGCAGTGTAAATGAGTTCTGCATTCTGTTACACATATAATGCAAGCAGAAGGGGTCATAACCAAGTGTGTGTCATGTGTGTGTTATCTTCATGCAGTACTTGGGGAAGACACAACATGGTTCAGAAATAAATTAAATGACTTTTAAATTTATTTTTTATTTTGCTATTGTAAATTAATGTAACAGTGTAATGTAATGCAATATTATATTAATTTAATAACTTTAATATTGTAACAATTATTATTTGTATTACTTTAATTAGCAAAATATTTAATATTTTACACTAATATTATCTGTAATATATATTGTCCATAATATATGAGTATTGTAGATTTACATCCATTCTGATTTTTTTTTAATATTAAGAATTTTGAACAAATATAATTCCCATTTTGTTACCATACAAACTGTGTTTCGAAACTACAAAAGGAAGGCGGAACGAGCTTTTTCTTCAGAATCAAATGTAATTGAACAAAATAATTAAATTATTTGTCAGAATCAAATTTTTGCTGTATGTACAAGATAATTTTATGCTAGAAAAGGTGTCAACGGGGATTGAAATCAGTACATCACAAGCAAAAAATGGTACTTTTTTGTAGAATGAAGTGATGACTAGTATAACATTCGATTACGTACTCTTACTAACTTTAGTTTAATAATTTTGAAAATATTCAAATCAGTTTGCAGATTTGTCTGTTTCCCCCTAGTTTCTGTTAATTAATAGGTAAATGTCCATTTACTGTGTTGTTTCCTTACACCATAACTGGCGGTATCTTCGCCGTACATATGAGGTACAATGCCGCATTTCATATAGATTTATTTAACATTAAACTTTGCAGTCATATACATTCTAGAAAGCAATCAATAAGTATAAGAATTAAAGATTGAAAAAATGCTGTGTATTTTTCATTCTCTTATCCTTTCAAATACTCCTGTAGTAAGGGAAAAAAGCCTCAAATGTGGCATCTTCTCTTATATACAGCGAATTACCTTATATTTAAATTTTTATTGAATTGTTTTTCTCTATTACTAGCTGAAACCCGGCAGAAAAACTGTTTGGATCTTTAAATTACTAGACATTTTTGCAGTCCTTATGACTGTATTTTATTTCTTTTTCAAATGTAATTTTTGCAATTCTGTTTCACACATTTCATAATACATTTCGATAAAAATTTAAAAACCCTGAAATGACTGAATATCGGTGAATGTAATTGTAACTCATGTAAATGGCATGCTTGTGAAAGATAAAATAATTGCAAATTTCTACTATACCTACTTAGGTTACTTAAAAAAAACTAAAATATAAAAGTAAAACAAGATATAATTTTATGAGGTTCTTTAAATTATATTTTTTGTCTAACTTTAGATTCTTGTAATTCAGAGTTACTTTTCTATGCACAGTTATGGATATCATATTAGACTTGTCTATGCAAATTTTACACTTACATATTTGATAAACAGTTGCTTAATATGCGATGTTTTGACTTATTTAATATTACTGTAGACTACATATTTACCTTATCGATCCATGAAAATACCGATCTTAATGCTCATCTCTATGTATTTTTGACTAAAAGGCTTGGGCCGCGTTTATTAAATAATATTAAGTTATAATGTTTAACTCATCTACAGTTCCATTTATTTAAGGAGCAGATCGATGAATTCATGCGTCTTTTTTATACTTACTGCCTAACTTACTCGATAGAGAATGACACTTTCTATCTCATTCCAGAATAAATAATTTAAGAAGACGCTACAATCGCTGTGATTTCCCTCCACAGAACAATGGTTTGAAGTAAAAAAAATGAACCCTTTTCTATGCGGATCGTACCCTTATGCGGAAATGACTGCCAATAAAGTCATGATATTTATTTACTTGGTTTTCGTGACTTTTTACGATATTTTCCTTGATGACCCACATTATACTTGTTTCTCAGCGAGATCAATCTTTCCACTGTCAAGCCACATAAAAAGACCAAAATTGAATAAAACAGAAGAATTTTCTCTGCAAATGTTTTTAGAAAACCCATCTCCAATGCATTTTTTTTTTCTTTTCTTTTATTCTCTAGTCTCAGGAAGAAAATTTGCAGGATTGAAACTTAAAAAATGCGATTCTTAATGAAGTATCATGAAATGGAAATCGTGTATAGGAGGCTTTATTTTCCTTTCTAAGTTTTTAACAGGGAGATAATGAAATCTGCTGGTCATAAATAAGTTTTAAAGCAACATTATTAATTTTATTTTATTTTATTTTATTTACGTAAAATTTTTCAATACCGTTTTGAAAAAAAAAATAGAAAAAAAAAATTAAGCCACTTTTCTTTTTACATGTAAGAGCATAACTTAAACTATTTTTCTGCATAGTTTTCGCCAATGTTCAAAGACTTGTCGTAGCGGGTTACCAGCTTTCCTATACCTTCTTCATAAAAACTTCCCGCCAATGACGATAACCACGACTCCACAGCATTTTTCACCTCATCGTCGGATTCAAAGCGCTTGCCGTTCAGTTCAGTAAGTGAATTGTGTTGCTCCATAACAATGCTCGGCCTCATATTGTTGGTGACACTCAAACGATGATTCGACAGTTTCGTTGGGAGCTGTTCGATCACTCGCCGTACAGCCCAGACTTGGAGCCGTCTGACTAGCATTTGTTCCTGCACATGAATCGCGAGCTAGGCGGCAAGCGCTTTAGATCCGACTTTGAGGTGAAAAAGGCTGTGGAGTCGTGGTTATCGTCATTGACGGGAAGTTTCTATAAAGAAGGTGTAGAAAAATGGTAACCCGCTACAACAAGTGTTTGAACATTGTCGGAAACTATGTGGAAAAATTGTTTAAGGTGTGCTCAAGTAAAAATAAAACTGGCTTGAAAAAAATTTTTTACTATTTTTTTTTTTTTTGTAACTCACTTTCCGAATACGCCTCATATAATGAGTACACACACACACACATTTATGAATTTTAAAACACTCTCAAACAGTTTGATAATCAAACTTTGACCTAATTTCCGTAGGTGTTTATTCTGCATAAAAATGACATTGTTTACATTATAAGGAAACAGCTAATTTTGCCGATATTGAAATGAGTGTAAATATTTGACTTACGAAGAAACAACAGCAAGAGTCGTGTTTAGAAATGTTCAAATAAAAGATAATAAAAATTACACCTACCTGTGTTTTCGTACACGAGATTATGGGAAGTGTAAAATATAAAGGGTTTCCCAGGAGAAAAAAAATGCTTCAGGAAAACATTTAGTGAATAAACATTTTGAAGAGTGCAGTAATATGAAATTCTTAATTTGCTCAAAATTTACAGGAACACTTCTTTTTCAAAAATGTATTTATTTACGAATGGTATTCCAAATCGAATTGATAAACAATTAATATATTGTGATTCTCGATATAAATTACCACACAGAGAATATACAGAGCACTTTGATGAGCATATCGAAACTACTATTCATACAACCACTACTATTCAGAAGCTAAGAAAGGCCTTTTGTTATGAAGTTCATGGAAGAAACCCAGTTTTTAATATCAAAAAGCGATATTAAATTTAAGTTGATCGGTGGATTGAAATTGAGAACCTCAAAGCTTTCTGAAATGTATTTTCTAGTTTTATATTATGTTTTGAAGCGTTAAAGAATATTTTTCAATGGATATTTTTAAAACCCTTCTTTTCGGTTTAATACAATGAAGAAATCTCCACAGAAGCAAGCGCTATTGGTTGTCACTCAAGTGACGTACACGAAACGTCACGTCGGAAATTGTGGTAGTGGTTTCATTTTGACAGAAAGTTTCTCAAGTATTATTAATGAATTGGCACATAATAATATTACGGAAAAAAAAACTTTTGTAAAGAACGACCAGTTTTTTTCCTAGCTAGGCAGTAATGCATTGTTTAGTAATATGAGGAATCTGGAGTTTAGGGTGGTTTTCTCTAGATGTAACGTGAATACGCTTTCTAACCAATTGAAAAATCCTCGCCCAAGGCACTCCCCTAGGCAGATGCCCCTTGTATACAATTGACATAAAACAAGCAAAACAAAACAAAAATTAATAAACGTAGCTGTCTAAACTCACCGAAATCGCACACATAAGAGCACCTTTTTAATGAACGCCGACTATTAAGCCCAACTGAAGTTATCTGAACCTATTACAGTGTTTGTCCCTCTGCTTTATCCTTCTGATTTGATAAATAAAATCATGTATTGATATATTTTATATCATCGTGCGCATTGAATTATTAAGCCGAACAACAGCTTTTAAATAGTGAAATTATTCGTATATTCTTTTAGTATTGCCAAAATGTGACAATTTACAATACTTAAAAGTTAAATAAAAATCAACTGTTCAATGTATTTCAACTCGCAGTTAATTTCAACAAATGAAAGCTAAAGTAATTCATGTTGTTTTTATTACTGTCGCCATTATTATTATTTGATTTCACAGACTTCATAGATGAAACAAGAAGATAATAATTTTTATTGCTGCATTTATATTTTCTAAGGAAACTAATAATACACTGCTGGCCACCCAAATTGCAACACCAAGAAAAACAAGAGATATCACAACAAAATTTATTGTGTAGATAACATGTTGACCAAGTAACAAATGATTAAATTTACAGCATTCTATGAAGCGTGGTTCCTGCCAAAATCAGTACCCAGAGTAGCCGCCGTTGTTGGAGATCACAGCTGCCACACGCCTCGGCATTGATTCAAAGAGACTTTGAATGTGTTCTTGGGGTACAGCAGACCAAGCAGCTTCCACACGTTGCCAAAGTTGATCTGGTGTGACAGCTGGGGATGAACTCTGGGTCAGTCGTTGAGCAACCATGGACCACATGTTTTCTATCGGCGAAAGATCCGGAGAGCGCGCCGGCCAGGGAAGCAATTCAATCTGGTGATTGACGAAGAACCCTTGGACAATGCGTGCCACGTGTGGCCGTGCATTATCCTGCTGAAATATGGCTGTTGGCAAGCCCTGAAGGTAAGAAAGGACAACTGGCTCCAACACCTCGGAGATGTAGCGCTGGCTGGTTAAAGTACCGGCAATGCGTACTAGAGGAGTGCGAGAGAGATATCCGATACCGCCCCATACCATAATACCCGGTGCAGGACCAGTGTGACGGTGCATAATGCAGCTGTTCAGCATCCTCTCTCCACGGTGTCTCCAGACTCGAATCCGACCGTCGTGGTGTTGCATACAGAAGCGTGACTCGTCAGTAAAGAGAATTTCATTCCATTCTGTCGTCCACATCCTTCTTTCATCGCACCATTGGCGGCGGAGACGTCTGTGGTTCCGCGTCAGAGGTAGACAAAGCAACGGACGTCTTGCGGACAGACCATTCTGCTGTAAACGACGTCGAATGGTACGCGCAGACACTGGATGATGCGTTACAGACTGAATCTGCTGTGATATGGTTCGTGATGTGACTGAGCGGTCCGTCACTGCCATGCGTACAATCTGCCTGTCATCACGTGACGTGGTGCACTGAGGTCGATGCGGTCGATCACGTCTGTCCGTCGTACCCTCCTGCACCCAACGATCACATATCCGCATCACAGTTGTTTGGTTTCGTCCAATACGACGACCGATTTCCCTGAAAGATAACCCACAATCTCGGTATGCCACTATCCTTCCTCTGTCAAACTCGGATACTTGATCAAAAGATGATCGTTGTTTCCTACGAGGCATAATTTATCGTTTTTTTGAAAAAAAAGCAAGAAAAACACAATTGCTGTACTTGAAACCGTCGAAATCTCCAAGCCTTAAATAGCGCTTTGAGGTGGCGCCACAGGCGCGCTTGATGTGCGTCTGCGCTGAAATTCTAATCATTTGCATATCTCACCTCAGCTAATGCATGTTGTAAATTTCATATTATTTGCATGCTTCCTTCAGGGTGTTGCATTTACGATGGCCAGCAGTGTATGTATAAAACTTCTCATATTTCTATCAAATATTTATTTCAGTTTCATAATTAAAAAAGAAAATAATTTGCATGATGTTTTGTTCGAGTTTTCTATGCTCTCCAAGATGGTTTAAAGCTGCTGCTTTTCTCTGAAGTGTACAACATAATTGAAAACCAATACTAAAAGTATAAACAAGAAAACCAAAATTATGGGACATCTTAAGTTCTAATTGTTTTGAAGAATAATTATTTTTTTATGCATGTTTGTGTTTTACTTTTTTTTAATCTCATTATAGGAATTTAAACTTTTAAAGGGACATCTATCTTTTTATTTTTAATGAGTCATGCAGAGACTATTACTGTCATATTCCAAAATTTTTGCAAGAAATATAAAAATTTGTGGCACAGATTCTGACTATAAACAAGTCTATGACACCACCTGTATAAACAATTCACACTTTTTCTTAAAACTATAAGCTTTTGAAGTAAAAATTTAACATGTCTTACTTTAACAGATAAGATGTTTTTAAATGCGATTTTATGCACATGAATTAAGAATAGGAAAATTAGAAAAAAAGAAAGAAAGAAAAGCCAGCAATGAATATGTTAAAATTTGAGCGTCCTATATATTACGGCACTCTGCATAAAAAGGTTTACGTATAAATTGAAATTACACACCCATACACAACCATAGTGAACCAAGTCCATCCGAACTAAATATAAGAAATAAAGGTTTGAAGTTGTGCATTATACTATTGTGGAATTATGCATCAAAGTAATACATTTCAACTCTGGGAGAGAAAACATTGAATCTCTAGATTCACTATGACAGTTAATAGAATGTGTTTTTAGGTTACTCCAGCATGAACTATCTCCATCTTAAAAAAATACGGACTTGGTTCACTATGGTTGTGAACCCCTTAAAGTAACAGGTGAAAAGTGAGTTTTGTCATTAAATTTTGAAAACTAATATTCTCATATAATAAGTACATAATCCCCCCTCCTTCCCCGCAAAAATAAATTATATAGGCAATAATATAGAATATTTGACTAAGTGATATTTTACTTTTTCCCTTAGTTAATTAAAACTCAAAATGCAACTTTTTGTTCTGTTTTCATTCCTCTTTTTGTTCTTTTTTTAACCCTTAAAAGCCTTGTGCTGTTCTTCGGCAACATGCCCAATTTGGCCTTCTACAATACTAGTAGAGTGATATTGAAGCTTTAACGCCTAGTGTTGGTAATAAAATACATACTAAAAATAACATTACATCAAGTTTCAACACATAGACTGCAGCACTAGTGCTGTTTAAGAATAAAGATACATGTATTTTTTCAAAAGTAGCTACATGTGTTTTATGTTTTGTTTGGAAGCTTAATAATACCCTATTTTGTTCTGCAATGATCAAGTAAAACTTTTATGTGGAAAAGTGAAGTATGTATCTCATTTTTATAACTGCATTTGGATACTCCACCGTAAAATATTTGTTGTAGGCTGACTTTTGTGTGCGTTGCCAATTGGCAACAATAGGCATAAAGTTCCACTGAACCTAAAGAACAATGGGCAGTTTTGGTTTCTGATTAAGAGTAAAAATTAAGATTGACTGAATATATTTGACTCAAATTTGAATGAAACTACATATATTTTGTAGTTTATTTATTTCTTATTGTGTAAAAAATATCTCTCGACAAATTACCAAACTGAAACGGTTACACAGTAACAAAAAGTGTATAATGTAGTGTTAGACTGTGTTTTAATGATAACTGCTTCAAACATTTCAATACAATTCTTTAACTAAGTAGTAGGTAATAATGCTGCCAAGTATAATAAAAAAACTAATTTGCATTTTATATTGATTTTTGCAATGTTTTCTAATAAATTTTTGTATTTGTGATAAGAATTAATTACTTTTAACGTACTTTATGGAAATTCTTTATCATAGTTTTTAAAATTCGTGTGAATTTGATATTACGACTAAAACAAAGTATGATTTTAAAAGTATATTTCAAATGGTTAAGAAATGAAAGCCAAAAACAATTTTTTAAACTTAATTTTAAAATTTTCTGGCATTTAAATGTGAAATTATACATACTTTCATGATATGATAACACGGAGTAGATATTTTGTGTCATAACATTCTTGTGAGCATTTATCGGTGGAATTAATGCACATATAATTACTTGTTTACTAATATTTTGTAAAGGCGCGATAAGAATAACACACGTTCCTTGGAATGCCAAATAGCAAGCATACAGTTCTTAATACATACATACATACAGACAAAAAAAATTTTCTTTATGTCAGCCTTTATTTATTTTTTATACATTCTCTCTCAGAAATATTAAGGAAAAAGTATTTCATATCCTCATTTAAATATTTTGTCAGCGGTAGGGATTGAGGGATGATTATGGAAATCCTTAATATTAAATCAGGAGCCAAAACAAAATGTGGCACTTCAGCGAACTTTCGTTTATGTTATGTTTATTAAGAAAACCACAGTGGTTACGCTTAAACGCTTTTGTTTACTTATGCCCTTCCACCGCTGAAAGAAAGATATCCGCAAAAGTTTTATCGACATCATATTTTTTTCGTTATTGCTGAAAAATAACAAAGAAAGTTTAACGCGGAATTTCTTTTCCAGATGCAGTATTTATGATTTACTTATAAAATGCTTGAGTGGTGCTTAGAAAAATACTAATTTTTTTTGTTGCAAATATTTTTAATCTTGAAGACTAATGCAATTAAATGAACATTTTAATTGTATTAACTTTTTATTTGCTTGAACATGCATTGGCTATTTAATCATAGTGCTCAATAAAATCACGCGATTGGAATTGAAATTGGATGACATAATTACTAGTGGGGGAAACAGCACAAAAAACGAGAAATACAGGCAGAATGCTTTTATTTTGTCACCTGATATTTTTTATACGCTGAATTGGGCTTTAATAAACTAAATTTTAAAAAGAGAATGTATGAGACATATATTAAGAAAAAATGAAAATAAATGTATGTATTATACACTATATGTCTAAATTTCAAAGAAATATAGAATGCAACTTATTGACTAATCACAAAGCAATTCTGTGCGTAGTTGTATTTTATAGAACAGTCAATAACATATACAAATATACTATTTGCTATATATATGGATTTTGTGTATCCTCCTAAAATATTGAATTTTACTATAACTATGATCCTAGTTTCATATTTTTTTTTTAAACTATAAAATTTAGCATATCATGGTCAAATACGTGACCAGCCAATCATATTGGTTCTCTTTACGTTTTCTATAATAATACTGCCGCAATATCACTGTTTTTGAAAGATATTTCACAATTGAAGAAGACTCTGTTCAAAGTTATTACACTGAAAAAAAATATTTTTCGATTCACAGGCATTATAGAAGTAAAAAGAAAAGAAATATTTAAAATTTATATTCTTAATTAATTTTTAAAAAGTACAGGTTATAGTTATGGAATGTATAAACGTATAAATAAAGTACATTATATTGCGTTGGTGAAAAACTTTCTAAGCTCATTCTAATTCCCTTTTAGCCACCTATTAACTAGCGCATGAAATAACTTTTTTGCAATTTGCAATATGATTTCGATCTATCCTGAGGCAAAATATGCTACGTAAGATTTTAGTAACTTCTTAGTAAATTATATCTTCTTGCAGTTTTAATCTTTCTTCTGGAATTCTTCTGTTTTACAACAACAACAACAACAGCAATAATAATAATAATAATAATAATAATAATAATAATAATAATAATAATAATTTTTATAACAAAAGTATGTCAAAACTTGTAAGTACATAAATCTTTTTATTGTTAAAAAATATAATTGTTAAAAACAGGATTTATTTTGATTATAATAGTAATAATAATTGCAACAATAATATTCGTAAATAGTATCCTATAGTAAATGACCTAAACTCAAAAATTGCAATTTTTAGAAAAATATTCTAAAGAACGATTTTTATTAGGTTAAAATATATAATTTTCATTCTTAAAAATATCTGTTTTTTAAGAATACATCTCTGTATTCCCATCATACAAAAATATTTTCAAGATCTATGTGCAACTGTGAAAAACGGTTGGAAAGAACGCGCTTCAGATACTCTAAATGAATATTTGAGTATCTGAACCGCTGACTAGAATTATGATAAAACTAATACTTTCACCTTGATTAGTCATTGAAAATTTAAATTTTAACGCTTTTCAAAGTGCAACATCATTTGAATGCCCCACTAAATAAAACGAAGGGCAAAAACTCACTTTTCGCCAAACCTTCTCTTAACACTGCTAAAGCCCTTAAAAATATATCTATGATAATGAAATTCAAATATCAAAGCGAATTTTCTCCCCTTTTAAAAATCGCTCTCAATATATCAAAGGGGAATTCTTTCCCACAAAGTTCTTTCGCTTAATGGCTTTACGGTATAAAAAAGGAATCCCTGCTTAAACGTAGTTAACTGATCAACGATAGAATTGAAGCCAGTGCTCATGCTGGCTTTATATTTAATCAAAGCTCTTCTCCGAGGGTAATTTTTTTACGAACGGTCTTTTCTGAAGGCAAAATATTTAAATGCTGTTGAAAGTCTGGATGCATTTTTATTTGATATTTCAATAACTTTTTCAACTGATATATTGGCATTATATTCGTGATAGGGATACAGACTGAGTGGGCATGACTGAATGAAGCTATGCGAATCAATCGATTTATTAAATGTGTTAGATATAATAGATTTTGGCAATTGCGTTCGAACACTCATCAAATAGCAATCGAATAGCACATGACATTCGAAATTGCAAGTACTATTCGAAAGGGAAACCGCGAATACAATTCGAATAGATTGAAATCACGATTGCTATTGGAATAGTGAAATCGTAAACACTATTCGAATAGGGAAACCGCAAATACTATTCGAATAATGAAATTCGCGGATATTCAGTACTGGATTTATCGATTATTGATTCTATTCGAATAGTAATAATCAATTATGGAAATCATTCGAATGGCACATCACTATGAAATAAAAGTAATGAAAACTGCATTATGACAAACGAAATGGCTCGTGGCATTCGAAATCGCAAATTCTAACGGGGATTCTAGCAGTTCAATAGGGAAAGCGCGAATATTTATGAAACAGTGTGAAATCATGATTACTATTGGGATAGTGAAATCGCAAACACTATTCGAAGTGAAACCGACTATTCAAATAGTGAAAATCTCTGATATTTACTACTGGATTAATCGATTATTGCTTCTATTCGAATAGCAATTATCAATTATGGAAATCATTCGAATAGAACATCACAAGATAAGGAAAATCTAGGTGGACCCACTTAAATGTGAGTGTGTGTGAACCTGCATTGCCTGAATAAAAGTTTTGAAAAATGCATTTAAACATTTGCTCATGCAGCGATTCATTTTAATTTAAACAAACATACCAACTGGATATTTAAAATTTAAGGGTATTATAGTTTTAGAAGCGAAAGAAAATGCTGAAATTCAAGTCTGTTTATTAATTCCCCTTGAAAGACAGACAAAAGAGTATAAAATATGAATAAATTAAATATGTAAAAATTTTCTTGAAAAATAGAAACAACAGAATATCCAAATTATACATCACAGACACGCCCAGAATATATACCTCTTCCTTCAAACACTCAAAATATAAATCCTATTTAGATAAATATTTTTCATTATTTTGAGGATCAAAAGATAAATAATACATTTTAGACAAAGGCTTAAGACTATAACCGTAAGAAATAATTAGTTTTAATTTTTTTTTTTTTTTGGGGGGGGGGGAGCACACATAAAAATTCCTGATATGCACGCTGTGTTATTACGTTGAGTTGCAAAAGAAAAAGTACAAGTTGTAAAAGAAAATCTGGAACACATTTTACGCGTCACACCACACACATTTATACTTAAGTCACTGTATATTCTTCATCTGAAATGTAATTCTTTATTACTTATCATTTGTTACTTTGTAGAAAGCTGGCTGCGACAGTCTAATCTTTTAGTTTCTGTTATGCACAATATTTTAATGAATTCGCATGATAATATTTGTCTGTAAAAATTTAATACATATTATTTATCTACATTTTTAGTAAAAATTATTTCGAAAAACTTGCGAATTTCTCTTGTAAAGTTTGAGAGAACCATTTCTCTTGCAAGATACTCACATAAATAAAGAAGCTGTACATAATTGAAATTTTACTATTCGGTGACGTGCACAGGGAGGACTATGCGTCAAAATACTACATATATGCAGAAAATCTGAATCATGGGACAGCGATTTCTGTGGAAATAAAAACAGTTTGAAAATCACCAGCATGTGGCGTTTCTTAAAATCTTAAAGTGAAAAACAAACAAACAAGCAAAAAACAGAAAGTACAGAAAATAGTACAAATTTTAAACGAATTTGTAATGTAAATATGGTCGTGTAAATGTCCAATGTAGTTGTCTTGATTTGTAGCTACCTTCCAAACGCTTAGAATGGAATGGTGCATTGCTGCTCCCAGAGTGTAAGGCATTAACTGCCCATTAATATTCTTCTACCCGCTTCTAGATCGTACACTCAAAGATCCTCTTGCTTCACGTTTTGCTATCATTTTTCGTAGGCCAATATCTGTAGTTGGAATCATCATTTTGATGAAAATAGTTTCACCAGCAGAGGAGCAAGCAAGATTTTCACTTGGATGACGGTCCAGTCCATGTAAACCTTGATGGAGACCACCTGAAAAAAATGCAGAATAAAAATATTTTTCTCGTGTCTACATTTTATAATGAAAAAGCTTCATTTCTGTACGCTTGTACGGTTTTGAAGTATGTACTGTACACACGAAAAGATTATTTCGTCAATTCAAGGAAATTTACTGCCATGAGTGCGACGGGAATGTATCCATTATTTGCCGAATATCAGTGTCTTTTTTCTCCTGTCAACTGAAGAAAATTCCTCAGATTCAACGAATATTCCCCCCTTCTTTAGATTTCGGGAAGAAGAATTCACGGAAATATTACGTTTTCATAGAATACAGGGACTTATTCGTTGAAAAATAAGGGATAAATTAGTGTACAAAGATGAGCTTTTCTGAGAGTGAATTTCTCCGATGTCATCACTGATAGCAGTTCCTGTCAAGGCAATTCACAAAACTATGACATAGAGTTACGAAGCCCACTAAATCAATTTATATCATTATGTGAGTTGACGACATAAATGCACAAAGAATATTACTGCAAAAATGATCCCGTAGAAAAAAAAGGATATCAGAATCAGAGAGTCAAACAGTACTCGAAATTTGAATATTATTACAGAAATTGGGTAGAATTCAAACAATCATTAAAATGGAAATAGCCACAATAAACAGCTACTTCAAAAAATATTCAAAAAGAATAACGATAAATAATGGATGCTGATTGATAAGGAGTAACTGAAACGAGGAAAAATACAAAACCATAAATGCGCTTTTGCAGCAAATTGAAGCTTGTAAGAAGATTTTAAAAAATGTTTTCACTATGCAAAAATGGTATATAGAATCAAATCAAGCATCCATAATTAAATATAGATAAAAATATCCTGTTTCTAAAGCGCAAGTGCAGCTGTGACAAACAGAATAGAATACAATTAATATGTAAAGCATAAAGAATATTACTGCAAAAATGACATACGTATATCATTTGTATATGAAGTTTTTGTTTCATTATCGGTAATCAGTCAATATATTTTAATGTTATAGTGCCCTTTTCACTAAGTATCAATGTAGAATTTTTTCTATGCATTTTTGAAAATATACCCTATATATTGCTATAAATTTGTTATCTTACCCACACAGCCGTCAGTGCCCCTTTTTTAAACATTTTTTTTTCGTAAAGGGCCATATAAAAATTAAAATTTTGTATATTTTGTAGGTTGTAATCTAATGAAACTCCTGCTTCGATAAATCACTTTGTAATTTGTGACATTTTCATCTTCTCTACTTATTATAAAAGAAGATGTCTGTGTGTGGGTCTGTGGGTCTGTGTGTCGGCGGCGTTACGGACAAACGGCTACACCTAGAAACACCAAATTTGGCACTCGGGAATATCTAAACATGAAGTTGTGCACCTCGAAGCGATTTTTTCAAAATTCGACCTAGAATATTTTTTATTTTATGTTTTATGCGATTTTTGGCATTTTTTCTCACCTAATTCGTAATAACGGCGGAAATTACGCTCGCAGCAAAACGGCATTTGTATCATCGGATAGAGGAGAAATTTTTCTTTTAAAAACAGTTTGTTCTGATTACGTAACATAATTTACCGATTTTTAGGAATTTTTTTACTAAGCATCGACTTCGGCGAATTTTTCGTAAAATAATTTTAAAATTGTCGCCATCTTGAATTCTATCCGTCATAACTTTTTGATATTTTGACAAATCGTGAAACATTCTTTTCTCCCTCTTTTAAAATAAAAACGAAAAAATTATGTAAATTAGATGATATTTTACGAATTTTAATGCAGCCTAATGTTTAGAATTTAATAGCATCAACACGATATTACGCCATTCATTACATTGCGATCGCGGCACGAGAACTTATGTTCGGTTGTTGCCACAGAAAGGTTTACAAAAAAGGGTTTTTTCAACCAATCGAGCTTTGAAATGGGATATCAGAATTTCAATTCGCAAGTAAGGATCTATGACGTCAAATGCTTTAAGATACGTAAAAATTACGCCATAATTTTAACTCATTTATTCCAGCTCTATTTTCAACACAGGGAGACGATATTTTGATTAAAATTTACTGTAGAAATAAACTAATAAATTCACGATTATTATTATTAGAAGTGGTATTTTAATCCGGTGCTTATTTAAAAATTGAAATGTCTTCACGGTGCTGGAAATGTTCATTTTAAAAGTTACAAAGTTCGTTTCAAAGCGCGATATATTAAAATTTTTCTATTTACTATTTTTATTTTTGGCATTTAATTATGGCGCAGGCGTTGCCTAGCGTATGCATGCAGGTTGCGAGTATAGTTTTATTTTAACGTTGTATTACGTTCCTCCATAAAGGAGAGCTTTCTGGATTACATTAATTGATCATGGCACGTGATAATTTAATTGCGTTGCCACAAAAAAGATTAGAAAAAAATGTTCTTTTTCCAACCAATCGATTTTTTAAATGGGATATCGGAATTTCAATGCTTAAGTGAGGATCTATGACGTCAAATGCTTTAAAATACGTAAAAATTACGCCACAAATTTAACTCATTTATCCCTGCTCTTTTTTTAACACAAGGAGGCGATATTTTGATTAAAACTTACTTTAGAAATAAACTGAGAAATTCATGATGCCAACCGGGGTATCTTTTACGGTAGTTACAGTGACGTCATAAATTTTTAAAAATGCGTGAAATTTGTAAACTCTGCAACTCTAACGTCCTGTCACAGTTATAGCGATTCTAAATAGCTCCTCGAGATGGCACAGTTTGATGTTTTCAGTAGACAGAACTATGGAGGATTTATAAGATATCTTTATATTGGATACATGGATATTTAAGTTGGCACCGCTTGAATATTTTTCACCACGGTGAGATTAAATGTTTTGCGGTGCTAAATACGCCAATCCTACAAAACTATGCATAAATTAAATTTGTATGGAGAGCTTCCTTAATAGCAACTATTATGGGAAATGAATAATGTTTATGGTAATGCGTAAATTGCTAAAGAATCGCCATAGAATATAAAGGTCCCATTTGTGCCGAATAATGTAAGCTGTAATGTAAAGAGGGAGAAGCGAAGATAGATAGTATTAATATGCGTAATAGGTAGTATTGGTAGATTTGTAAGGATGATATGAATAAATCCCAATATACAACGTTAATAAATATTTCATGAAATTAAAAGTGTTCTGTTTATCCTTTTTCAAGGGTTGTTTTGCAACCAACTGAACGATAAGTAATTCTAATTTGCGTTGATATATACCGCAGTAATTTCGACAGAGGAGATTACTTGAACTTTTTAAAGATGAAATTCGCAGCTATTTTAAAATAAATTGTTGTTTATTTCATGTAGTGTCTGAGGTATTTAATGCTACAACTTGAACCTCAAAACAGTATGATATAGAAATAACACATTTTGAAAGTCAGGAGTTCTCTGCAAACCGCTAAGCTTTTCACTTTTCTGATCGCGAATGACACTGATGTAGTTTTTTGAGTCATGGTATTGCAATGATGCCAAGTTAGTACTCATGACGCAAACTTTACATTATAAGTCAAATAATTTCGCTTTTATTTTAGATTTCACATCACTGGAATTAAGTGGAATTACACATGTAATGAACATTTTCGTTTCCTACCGTGCGAAGAACGGGCACGCAGCTAGTATATTATAAAACTTTATGAAATTCTTATTTTTACCAGTAACGGGGAATAAAAAATTGGGGAAAAGTGGGATAAGATGACGAATTTAAGCTTCAAAAATATTTTACCAGCAAATTTTCAGCCTTTCATCATGAGAAGTCTAAGAGAAATGAAAACAAGATATGTTCACATAAACCCCTTTTTTATGACACTCGAAGAGAAAAAACTATAATAATCAAAATATGGCGTTTCAGGGGATGTGTAAGTTACGAAATTAAACAATGGTTGCATAAATATATAATACGTTGAATATTATTGTTATTGTATAGCCCCTTACCAACTTTGTTTAAATATATCTCTAAGCCTTTTTATGACGCAAATCTGAATGTGCATTGTGTTAAGATTTTTGGATTTTCGGTTCATATTAGAACAAAAGAAAAATAAAAGATGAGAAAAGAAAAGATTCTTATAGTTAAAAAATTTCTTGAATTCAGGTACATTCATGGATTTAACTTAGCTGTAAAATTTATGTACTTGACATAGTTTTCTAAAGAAATGCTTTTTATATTCAAATTTCCTTTTATGTGGATTTCACGGGTTAATCTATCTCGCAAAAGATAAATATCTGAGTCATAACACAAGAAACATCTTACGTAGTAAATGGATATGAATTCAAAAATAAGAAAATAAAAGGGGGACGAAAGTTTATCATCCATTATATCTCTGAAAAACCTGGTGGCTGTAGTGAGGGAAGAAATAATAATAAAAAAAAACATGCATTGGAAGAACATTTAGGACAAAGTAGGTCAAAGAATAGATGGGAGGTAATTTTCTGCATATTTTTGACAACATGCAAATAAACTTTTTTTTTTTTTTTACAAAAAAAATGTTACTCGCATTTTAATAGTGCTTTCTTGAAGAAATAAATTGATCAGTATTATTATTTCTACAAAAACAGAATTTTTGCGCAAATATTTGTAGTTGAGAATTGTAGTCAATAACAAAGTTGTTTTAAACTAAATACTTCTATAAATACATTTTTTATATGGAATGAATATATTTTTAAAAAAAATCTCATTTCTTGACGTGTTCGAGGATTTTAAATTTAGTATTTTTATCCATAAAATTCCGTAAAAACGTTTCAGCTAAAACCTATAACCTCATTATTTTTTATATATAAGATATCGTTCATTGTTTAGCACAGTGGTGGCCAAATCGTAGCGTATGCGCCGGACTTGGCGCATTAGGCTATTTCAAGTGTAGCATTGCATGTTTTTGTGCCTACTTATAATTTTGAGAGAGAATGAAGAATTGGAAAAATTTCGTGCAGAATATATTAAATTTCTTATAATTTAAGCTGTTACGTCAAAAGGAAGCATTTGAACAATTCAAAATGTATTGCCATATAAAATAGAAGCATCTCTGGTCACTTGTCAAATATCCGAAAAATTAATTCTAGAATACTCTTCCTCCGAACAGCAATTTCAGCATCCTTCTAACAGGTTATTACTTTTCCTCGCCTAAGCTAAGCCCTCTGTATTTCTGTTTTATAACTAGACCCGCAAATGTAAGGTCCTTGAATTGGCGCATCTAAACTCGTCCGTAAAAATATTGGCGCTTGGTATATCAAAGGTTAGCCTAGCCACCCCTGCTTTAGTATATTCAATGATGTTGAAATAGCTTTTTTTTACAAAATATAGAAGATAGAAGAACTATTTTATGACTCGTAAACAAGATTTGTCACAAGTATTTTAGAGGTACTACGACTTGGCATTAGTAGTAAAACTTTGTCAATTACCTGATCTATTAAAAAAATATGCAAGCAAAAACAAACAAGAAAGTTTTAGCATCCAACCTATGACTCAAAGGTCGTGTGTTGATTAACCCTTTAACGCGCAGTGATCCCGCTTTGGATACACCAAACTCTGACGTTTTATCTGTTGCCAGTCACGAAGAATAGATTTGATTTCTATAAAAATATTTGCGGGTGAATCCTTCCACGAGAATCCTTTGCTTTTTAGAACGTCATTTACCGTCAAAAAAATTGTCACGATTATTTTTAACAGCACTGACATCTGCCTAAAAATGGAAGAATGCGAGAACAGCTGGATAGATTGCCCAATGCTGAAAAAAGGGCAGCCGTTGCAATCGCTCGACTTAAAGACCAGAAAGATGGCGGACGATCGAAACGTTCATCGCGTGCCACAGATAAAGACACCCTTTTTTGTGCAGCTGGTTGTTGTGACAGCTGGCTGTGCGGCACAGCCAGCTGTCGTCTAAAAAGGGTCTCTAGATCTGTGGCACGCGATGAACGTTTCGATCGTCCGCCATCTTGCTGGCAATTAAGTCGAGCGATGGCAACGACTGCCCTTTTTTCAGTATTGGGAAAGGGTTGCGCCTCAAAGGGTTAATACTGAGATTGTGATGATCTAGGTCCAAATGAGTCACAAGCTACATGATAACTGCTTGGAGCTACTGGAGTTTTATTGACTCGTCGAATGTTACATCTATTTCGAAAGCATCTTATAATCAATACTTATATGTATCAATTCACTTAACAGATAGCGTGAGGTGGGTGAAATTGTGAGAAAATCATGTATTCTTTAAAGGTCCTAAACTGCAGCCAATAAATCTACGTTAATTAAACTCATATGTATATTTGACTTAGATTAAAAATATACCATTTTTTTAATGTTATCAAAGTACTTTTTTACGATGTTATTTTTAATTAGGCAAGCATTGACACTCTCCTTTTCTCCCATGTTGGTGGAAAATTGGGGTTAGTAAAAAAATATTTTTATTAAAAAATATGTGAACGTTATGTATGAAATAAGAAGCACTCAATAATATGCATTCTTATTTATAATATGCCTTCTTAAGTATTTTTTCTTTCAGTAAATACACGGAAAAGGATTATTTCTCAAAATATTTATCAGAAGAAAAAATCTCCACAGTTATCAAACTCAAGTTCACTCAGTATGTCGCAAATGTTAGTTGGTTCCACCAAATAATTCTGACAATAAACAGTTTATTAAAATGGGAATTTGACTGATGATAAGTAATATTTCAGGGATATTTGGTAAAAAAAAATTAAAATGTCAGTATCTTATAGAACTTTACTAAGTCTAACGATACCACCATTTTACCCCTCCTTAAAAATAAAAATTAAAATAAGAAAAATGGAAACTTTAATTTTTTTATAATCCAGTTCTCGTGAAGTCTCTCTACTAATATGTATCAAAATATATATGATTTTTCTAGTTGTAAGGAATGTAGAAAAAAAAAAATTCAGTATCACTTGTTAGCAGGCAGTAAGTATACAGCAAAAATAAGAAGGTTTTTATACATTAATCTTACTGAAAGATCCTAAAACTTCATAAGAAATACTTGTCATTTCTTAAAATATATTTCCAAGAAAAAAATAAAACATCAACATTTTTATGGTTTAAAAAGTATTTTTCAATATAATCCAATTTTCCCCCGCCTGATCCTAATGAATCTGTGAATACTGTGTTCATATTTCAAAGTATTGCGTTCGAAATGAGTAAAAAACCAAAAAACAATAAGTACAAATTTATGATCATAAGTTTACTGTGACGCCATTAAAAAAATGCATTATTTTAAAATTAAGAAGTTTTAGACGATTCCAAAGAAATTTCAATGTGTATACACCCCCCTCCCCTCTCAAACAACAACAATAAAAAAGTTTGGTCTCCTTAAAATATTTTAGTTTTAAGAAGTACTTTTATTAGAAATGGTTTTATGATTTGAAAAATTATTTTTAAACGAATTATCGCGAATACCACAGATTTTAGCACCACTGGATTACTGCATATGCTTGGTGCGGGGAAATAAATTGTAAATTAATTATATCACGTTCCCGTTTCACTTTTTTATATCATACTGAATATTTAAAACACTTTTATAAAGGTGTTTAATCAAGGATTGCTAACCGCACGTAAAATGTTTCATTAAAAATATAATCTGCATCAAGCACGGAAGAAAGAAAATGTATCTTAAAATATTAATTTTATAAATAAATAAAGTTAATTGCTGTTTACTTCTGGAAAATTTAATTTTTATGCACTTGAAAATAAAGCTTAATGCAACAAAAGTATTTTCTGCCAACGAAAATGTGTAAAATACTCTAGATTTATTTACACCTTCTAATTTAAAAAGAGCAGCTGGTCATTTCAAAGGGAAAAACCTGACAGCATAGTTACTCCCATCACTGAATCACTGAGTCTGGAACGCTTCGAAATGGTATAACTCAAAACAATACTTTTACCGTCGTTACTTTTAGTAGACTTTAGTAGTAGACTTTAGTAGACTTTAGTTACTTTTGTAGACTTTTACCGTCGTTAAAAAGTTATGCTAAAAAAATCGCAATTAATTCTATACAGTGGATTCTATCTGAATAAAATGTTATGTAAATGCGTACAAAGTTATCTAAAAAAAGTTCTGTACTACTATAAAAACTAAAAGTGCGCACGTTACCTCATTTTTTAGTAAACTCATTTAGTGAGCTTGTTAGCTCAGTTTTTAGACGGTCTATAAGGCTAGAAAAGATCAAAGCGGACGCAACTGTATCGTAGCCTAATAGCAACTTTTTTCCGATTATTAAAAGGTTTCCCAGCTAGAAAAAGTCTGCACTTTTTTTGCAAAGAAGTATAGATTGTGCACAATTTGTGTATAAAACGTGGATATTTTTGAATAGTTTGAAAGTACACAGTTTTTGTGTAAATTTTATGCAGTTTTCCTGCATACTAAAAAGTGCATATTCTATATTGTCAAGAACTGTACACAAAAGGTGTATACTTTTCAAAGTATTCGAAATATTTACTTTTTATGCATATTTTCTGCACAAAAATTGCAAACATTTTCTAGCTGGGATTTAAGCAGTTTGAAACAGTTTTCACAAAATCTTTAAATCTAATCGAAAGTTTAAGAAACTCTTGGGGCACAGTGTAAGTTGTATAGATTGTGTACAACTTTCGTGTCACTAAATTTTATTTTATTCATGTAAGTCGTGCGTGATGCGCGAACAAAAATTTACGCCGTTTGAAATGATTTTCAGAAAAATCTCAAAATCTAATTTTTAAAAATTTTAAAAGTATCATGCCACTAAATATCATTTCATTCCCTTTAGTCGTTACATGATGTGCGAACAAAAATTGACGCAGTTTGAAATAATTTTCGAAAAATCTCAAAATCTAATCCAAATTTTAAGGAACTCTACGGTCATAGGTTAAGTTGCATGACCACCTATCGTGTCACTAAATTTCGTTTTATTCACTTTAGTCGTTCGTGATGTGCGCGAATAAAAATTTACGCGGTTTGAAACCATTTTCAGAAAAATCTCAAAATTTGATAATTCTTTTAAAAAAATTCGACGCCTATAGCTCAAGTTGAGTAATCCCTATCATGTCACTAAATTTCATTTCTTTCGCTTTAGTCGTTATTAAATGCTGTGCGGATAAAAATTGATGCAGTTTGAAACAATTTTCGAAAAATCTCAAAATCTAATACAGATTTTAAGAAACTCTAAGGCATAGTTTAAGTTGTACGACCACCTATCGTGTCACTAAATTTCGTTTTATTCACTTAAGTCGAACGTGATGCCTGAGACACCTGTAGCTTAAGTTGAGTGATCACCTATCATGTCACCAAATTTCATTTCGATCGCTGTAGTCGTTATTACGTGATATGCGATGAAAGTTTACGCAGTTTGAAATAATTTTCGAAAAAAAAAAAAAATCTAATGAATATTTTTGAAAATTCGACGCCTATAGTTTAAGTTGAGTGACCACCTATCATGTTACCAAATTTGATTTCATTGGCTTCAGTCAGTTTTACGTGATGTGCGAATAAAAAAAGCGTCACGGACAGAATGACAGAACGACAGAGAGACAAACTTCTTATTTTGACAGCTGTACTCGGGTCCCAAATGCTTAAAACTGATAGAAATCTCATTTTTTTATTATTTCGAGTAGTGTACTGGAAAAGTCTGATTTTATATATTTAGATACATAAATGTTACAATTCCGAACTTGAAACAACAATCACTTCAAACTTCAGTCACGTCATTCCGATCAGGCATTTCTGCTGGTTAGAATGCTCGCCTACCATCCCTTAGTTTCCCAGTTCGATCCGCAGTCTCTGAGGCTTGAAAAATGCAGTGAGTTCTTACATCTGATAAAAGATGGCAGCACTAAAATTTAAAGGAGGAAAAAACATAGAGACGGTGTAGCTATGACGTCACGATATTCGTGACATCATAGCTACACCGTCGTTCGTTAAAATCAACCGACCGCGCCCCTTATATTTTTCCGTCTACATCCCCCCCCCCATTCTAATCAATTGGTGCACTTTTTGTGCACAATTTAGTTTTCACTTTTTATGCACAAGCAGAGGTGCCAAATACGCTCGGATTTTGTTCACTTAAAAAAAAAAAATTCTAGCTGTATTTACACAAAAAAATACAATAAAAGCCACATCATTGGGCCGATCTGTTAGCAAATTTGCACAAATTTGTTAAAAAAGTTGAAAGAGAAAAAATAAAGAAAAGATAATGACTACTAATAGAGAGTCCGTTTTTTTTTTTCCCATTCAAAAGTTTTATATAGTATATATCGCAATTGAAATGGCTACAAATCTCAAGTAATGTTGACGTTATTTTGATGTCATAATTTTAAAAAAAGCATTAGAAACTTAATTTGGTTATGGGCTTTGACGTAAAAATTGCATGACAGATGAGATAATTCCTCTAATTCTCTCATTTCCTGAAACTAGAAATAGTTCTTTACTGGTTTTTCTACGCGAATCATTGGTATAAGAATTCATAGATGAAAATGGATTTTTTTTTTTTTTTTTCAGAAGCCGTAAGTCGCACAAAGCAAAAATTTTTGGTTCACTAAAGAAGTAAGAATTCAAATTCGCTAAAAGATGAAGCATGCGTAAGCGTATGGAAAGCTCCTTAAACATGAGTAGACATACTGCTATATGGTTTTTTTTTTATTGTTTGATAATAATAATAATAATAATAATAATAATTAAACATAGTATTTAATAATAAATCATGCTAAGCAAAACTACTCTTTACAAACATAAATTTCTTGAAAATAAACCCCGAAAAATGCTAATATATAGCAAATGATGCAGTAATTTATTTTTCCTATTTAAATTTAAAGAGCTAGTGTTTAGTCGGTTTAATTTTACAAAATTATTATTTTTGTAATAAATTAAAACAAAAATAGAAAAGAAGAAAGTTTTCAAATGTAAAGTGTACTTTGGGTGAAAAATATTAATATTATATGAATTACACGCATTACTTTCCAGTAATTACTTTAAACGGATCATTATTATTTATTTCATACTATATATATATATATATATATATATATACATACAAAGGTGTCCCAAAAATTTGGTAACGGCCATTAATTCTTTATCTATTAGCAGTAGGATGTTCAAAATAAGGTCGGAAATAAGACTCCATTAAGAAAAAATTTCTCTCGTTCATTTACAAAAACTTTCACATTTAATTTTTCATACGACCCCGTACGAAAAAATTCCCAATTAGCAAAATATGCCCGATATGCTAATGAAGTAATGTACCAAATTTCAGCCTTTCATCATACAGCATCTCAGAGATATCTTTAAAGAAAGATGATCGAGGACGATGCATGATTTTAAAAGTAAACGTTTATTGCTAGACTGGAAAAAAATATTGTCTTTCAAATTTCTGTACGACCCCTGAAATGCGATCATTCGATGTAATTTCTTACCTTCGAGAGCAATGGCAAATGGTTTATGTCAGAGTTATACTTATCTTCATATCTCTGACACTTTTAATTATACAATTATCAAGATTTGTATGTACCTTATTAGTATATGGGGCACATTTTATTAACTGAGAATTTTTGTTTACGGGGGTCGTATACAAAAATTAAAAAGTGTAACTCTTTGGAAATTAGGAAGAGGAGTTTTCTCGTTGCGAAATCTTTTTTTCCGACCTTATTTTGAACATTTCTGTACAATTTACACTACCGTCTTATCGCTAATAGATAAAGCCGGTTACCAGCTTTTTGGAACACCCTGTTTATCTATATATATATAACATTTCCCTCAATATTGAATCACTATAAGCACAAACCGACAGAGGGAAATCCCTCCGTGTTCTTAAATACAATTCAACATTGTATACTCCCTCTCACATTAATTTATCCCTGCTCGGCTATATTGCTGCAGAAGCACTATATATCAGTCTTTGACCCCTCGCGATAATTATCAACGAATTGACCTCCAGGGTAATAAACTGGTCGGAAACTGTGTTCGCATTTCGGGAGTTGCCCTTTGTTCGTCGGTTAAGGCCGAGCATTGGTTGTTTACTGAATGAGTGGAAATGGACTTAACGGCGCGGGGGAGGGTGTGTGATGAGTTGCCGCACATCTGCTCTGTTTGGACAGCGTGAAGACATTAAGTCATGCAAAGGTGAGTTCGGTGAAACGCCGCATGTTGAATGCGTTCTGAGATAATATGCAAAGTGTGTTTGCTTGGGGTGCCGAGAATTATGGTGCCATTTTGCGTGGGAGACTGAAATTATGTTCGCTGAAAACATTCTGAGTGAGTATCAGATGAATGAATGTTGGGGTGAAGATATTTTTTAAAGTAAAGTACAAAGCTAAGCGTGTTGAAAAAATAATAATTATATATTATATAATTTTATCGCACACACAGATACATACATATATATATATATATATATATATATATATATATATATACACATATATAAACTTGGCTGTTCGAGCCACGTCAGGGGGGAGATTCCCCAGAACCTCCTAATTTTTAGTTTCATTATTGCCATATTAAAACGATGTTAGTTGACTATCTCATTTTATCTCGCATCTTTCATGTATTTCCCCCGGTAAGCCTATATTGAAATTTTTATGATTGTTGCCTATTTATAGAAAAATATATGTGATGCATATTCTACAGCTTACGAAATATTGTAACGATAGATTAAAGTTCACTATTCTGAACTAATAGTATTTAAATACATGTAAAAAATACATATGCGTATTCTACAGCTTACGAAATATTGCGTCAATAGATTAAAGCTGTTGTGAGCTAATAGTATTTAATCTATGTAAAATTTTGTCGTACACTTTTATGTCGCATTTTTGGGACATATTTTTCGGACAATTTTCAATAAAGGGGGTGAGAGATAAAATGACATAGTCATTAATACTAGCTGAAGTACCCGTCGTTGACGGATACTTCTGCTAGTAATTCACTAAACATGCTAGTACTTCAGCTATGCATTTCCAAAAAAGCTGTATTTTCGTCAGCATTGTAGGCGCACAATGAATGGAATTAGTATATTGGCAATAGCATAGGAAGCAAAATTATAATTTTTGTTAATTGTTTAAAAATTACAGGTTAGAGAATAACAAAGTGATGAGTAAAACTGACATTAGAGAGATATTCTTTTTATTTTGAAAATTAAAGTTTTATTCTGGTTGAATGAGCTTTTCAAGTCAAGAGGTAATTTCTAATGTATAAATAAATTTTGTTTGATTTATTGTAGCTATTTTAACATTATGCCTCAAAAAGTTTTGTACAATTTTCACAAAATCTAACAAAGCAAATAAACATTTTAAAAAGAATTTTAAAATTTACTCAAATTTTTCAATTTACAATTTCAATTTACTGAAATTCCAACATTTGTTGTTTCAGTTGTTGCTGATCATGTCTTTAAACTTCATTGTAATCGCTTACATTTTCAAGGAAAGCGAGAACAAAGATATAATTTTCTTAAAATTGCAAAATCTATGAAATATTGAACAGTTTTGGAATATAGAGTTTAAGTTTCAAATATAATTCTGAATTTCATTTGTTTCTACTGCCATTTTTTAGGAATGGAACAAATATATGTACTGAGTTTTCAAAAAATCTTAAAATCTATTAAAAAAATTAAAGTACTTTGGCGCCTATAGTTTTAGTGACCACCATTGAAGATACTAAAAATTATTTCCGTTCGCTTCAGCGGATTATACGTAATCGAGAAATATTTTCACATTTTGAATAATTCTTTGCAAAATCGGAAAATCTAATCAAAATTTTTAACAATTTGACTCTGACTTGAATATAGTTTTAAGTTGACTGACCACCTATCATGCCACCATTTTTTTTTCATATGGTTTATTCTTTAATACGTGAGGCGCAATAAATGTTTACACACTTTGAATCGATTTTCGCAAAATCTCAGAATCTAATTTATTTTTTTTTCCATTTCAACACCTAAAATTTAATTGAGTGACCACCTATCAAGCACTGAATTTCATTTCATTAGCTTTGGTCATTATTATTTAATGCGGGAGCATCATATAATAGTGACCACCTATCTTGTCACGAAATGTCATTTCATTCACTGCAGTTCTTTATTTCGTGGTGCTGAAGCAAAATGTTTAGAATTTTTAAACGATTTTCGGAAAATCTCCTACTCTAATCAAAATATTTTGAAAACTCAACGCCAGTAGTTTAAGTTGAGCAACCACCTGTCACGTCACCAAATTTCATATCATTCGGTTTCGTCATTATTACGTAATGCTCGAACAAATATGTGCGCAAAATCTGAAAATTTTATTTGTTTCGCTTTTGTCAATTTCACATGATGCGCGAACATAAATGTACCAGTTTGAAACAATTTTCCAAAACAAAATCTAATCACAATTTTGAAATAATTTGACGTATAGAGTTTAAGATTAGTGACTGCCGATCAGGCCACTAAATTTCATTTCATTCACTTTAGCCGTTACATATTACGTGATGCCAGAACAAAGATTCACACAGTTTGAAACAATTTTCGCAAAACATCAAAATATAATCAAAAATTTTTAAAAATTAGATGCCTATAGTTTAAGTAGAAAGACCACCTGTGATGTCCCCAAATATCATTTCATTCACATCCGTTGTTATTACGTGATACGTGAACATATATATGTACGCAGTTTGAAACGATTTTCTCAAAATCTCAAAATCTAATAATTTTTTTTTAAATTGTTAACGCCCATGTTTTAAATTGAGGGACCAACTATCATATCGCCCAATTTCATTTCATTCGCTTGATTCATTTTCGTGAAGTGCGAATGAAAAAAGCGTCAAGGGCAGAATGACAGACAGACAAACATTTTTTGATTGTCGTTCTGGATTCCCAGGTCATTGGAACGGATATAAATCGCAAATGTTTTGAAATTCTAAGTAGCGTACAGACAAAATACTTATTTTATTTACATAGATATCTATATAAATAAAATACAGAGTATAAAGAAAAAATATAATATCAATAATTTTATATAAAAATAAATAAACGGATATTTAAATATATTTTACAAGGTCGAATCATCCCAAAAGTCACAGCTTAAGAAACAAAAGCTGGACAAAAAAAAATCCGTGTTATTTTAGTCTAATGAACTTATAGATACACAACTAAAAAATTCTGCTTCAAATTTTAGTCGAAATGAAGGTTTGAGATATAGAAGATATCGCTATTCTCGAAACTATCCACGGGGTTTTCATAGATCAACCTTTATTGTTGGAAGAATGACATTCGAGACAATTGATGGGTTTTGCAGGCTTATGTTAAATACAAATTCATATTCTGTTTTTCTCTTCTTGGTGTGTTATTCAACAATTGACAAGATTGCAACTACAGCTCATAAGTCTTGACTATTTTTATATTTTCATACAATCTATAAAAGTGTGTGTTAAATTTCATAAGAAAATAGACAGGTAGAATTATTGAAATATATACAAGTCCACATAATAATAACAAGATAACATCCGCTGAAGAAAAAAAAAAGGTATTGCTAGCAGAGGGGAAAAAATTAAACACATTTAATAAATTTTGGACAGTTGGAAAAATCAGAATAAAATTTTTATCAAGAATTTATTTTTCAATATGATTTATAGCACACAAATTCCAACTGTATAGAAAAAATAGATTTATACAGTATGTATATAATAAATTACGGAATCTCTCTTGCCTACTGAAATTGTGTCCTTCAATTCTTACCTGATGGAAATACTAGCATGTTAAACTACGCAACAAACAATAGTTTTCAGACAGTCCGAGCATGGACACTCATTTATTATAGCAGCCTGCATTGCGTGAGTGAATACTGTTGTTCGTACTGTGATTTTCATTCGGTGAAAAATGTAATGTATTATACTTATGTCATAAAATCCTCATTATTAGAGTCTGTTACATTCCTTTTTTTCAGCGTAGTTTCCTCAGAATAATTTATATGATCTGAAATAAATTGCGTTTAAATTCTAAATTATGTATTGATTTGTCATTTGGAATGATTAAACGCAAATTTTTAAATTCTAGTTTTAAATATTTTTAAAATATTATATTGCTACACAGGGGGAAGAATTTGAAAAATGCTTTTCCACTCTGGCAACACTGTGTTTTGCAGAAATAATCAAAGTTTCAAATTGGAAAAAAAAGAAGAAGAAACTCTGAAACACTTTCAGATTTTAAATACGCACTAAAGGGCTATATATTAAAAGCGTATCATAATTTATGCGTCGTGCCTATTTTTCTTCCTTATTCCATTAAAATGGAAAGTGTATCATTATTCAGGAGTGTGCCATACTTTTCTTCCTTGTTCCATAAAACACATCTATGGAATCGAAATCTATCTTAAAATCGCCCACTAAAACTACTTTACAATCTTCGTCAAGTATATTACAACTGTACTTCACCGTTTTAAGAATTGTTTAGAATGTGCATCCTAATCCAAGTGTGTACCGTTTTTGTCTTTCTTCGGTTGATTCTTACTTTAACGCCCCAACTCTCGCCAAAGTGGAGATAATTAAACATATGCAGTTACCATGACGATTTTTTGTATTTATGCGGCAATCGTAATTTAGAATTAAAATGGCGATTTGGGAACCTCATGTAAGTACAGCATTCCGTTACATATTTATTTATTTTGGGTTGCCAATTAATGTAGTTTTAACAATTAAGTGTTTTCAAATTCCTTAAGTGGTGCGTTTATCGCAAATTTGTTTACTTTAATTTTCATCTAGTTCTTTTGGGAGCTTTGAAACTTGTGCATAACTCCTAGAGACCCATGACTGCAAAGATCGCCAAAGTGCGAGGATTTTTTAGGTTAGCAAGAGTGGGGGTCATTAAAATAGGAATCAACTCTTCCTTGTACCCTAAAACGCATCTTTGGAATCTAAATTCTATTTTAAAATCGCCTACTAAAACTGTTTTACAATATTCGCCAGGAATATTCCAACAATATGGCTTAGACATTTTAAATACTGTTTGGATGGGCATCATAATCCATGAGTGTACCGTGTTTTTCTTCCTTGTTCCATAAAACATTTCTTCGCAATTGAAATCTATATTAAAATCGCCTACCAAAACTGTTTAACAATTTTCGCCAGGCATAGTCAAACTATACTTCGACTTTATGAATACCATTTGGAAAGTATATCATAATCAATGACTGTATCGTATTTGTCTTCTTTGTTCTATAAAACACTTCTTCGGAATTAAAAACTTTATTAAAATTGCCTACTAAAACTATTTTACAATATTCGCCGGGCGTTTCTAAGTACACTCGAAATTTAGAATAATATATTGTCGCGTTTTGCCACCAAATTTAGCGATCAATTATCAAAATTTGCAAATCTTGTGTGACTTTCAACATTTTATTATTCCCCACCCTTCGTGTTATCTGGCAAACACATTTGAAAATATCTTCACCGCGACAGTTCATATATGCAAAAGCTGTCGACAAGATAGCGTAGACAAAATTGTCGTACTGAGCGAGCACGCTAGGGGGTAAAAATAAATAAATAAAAAAATAAAACCTTTAAAGAAGACTCTGATGGCTAGACATGCTCGTCAGTGCAGGCAAACGGCAGCAATAATGCGAAATAAATTATATCTAATTTAACATTTATTTATTACTAGCTGAAGTACCCGTTCTTCGCACGGGAATGAATGGACTTTTTGATATTACGATTTGTGGTGATTACTATTCATTGTAATAAACAGATATAGCAAAGTGGATATCGCGTTATATTGTGTCCAATAATCATGCATACCGAATTGCAAGGCAATCGTTTGTACGGTGCAGAAGGCCATGCGGCGTAGCGCAATCTAGTGGCGAGTTTTAGCAAAACGGATACGGCGAAAATATTTTTCGCATTCAGATATCGATGTATACGAATTTTCATGACTATCGGCTGGACAGTCCTGAAGTTTATGTGTTGACGCGACATCTAGTGGCAAGTTATAGGAAAATGGATAGCGCCAAACTCTTCCCCGTGTTCAAATATCTATGTATACCTATTTTGATAGCGATCATTTGCACAGTCAAGAAGTGATACACTGCAGGGCCATCCAGTGGTTCAATAAAGTAATGATTTGCTACAGCACCGTCAAGTGGTGAGTTATAGCAAAATGGATAACGCCAAAATATTCTCATCGTTCAAATAGCTATGTATACTGATTTTCATAGCGACCGTGTTCAACTATCTATGTATACCAATTTTCATAACGATCATTTGCACAGTCAAGAAGTGATACACAGCAGGGCCATCTAGTGGTTAATTAAAGTAATGATTTGCTACAGCGCCGTCAAGTGGAGAGTTATAGCAAAATGGATAACGCCAAAATATTCTCATTGTTCAAATAGCTATGTATACTGATTTTCATAGCGACCGTTTGAATGGTCAAGAATTTGGCCTGCTGCAGCGTCATCTAGTGGCGACTTAAAATAATAATGCATTGCAGTGTCATCTAGTGGTGAGTAACATCAAAAGGAACGCAGTTAGAATATATTCTTCGTGCTCAAATGTGTAAGTATAAAAAATTTTATGCCGATCAGTCGAACGGTATAGAAGTTGATGCTTTTCAGTGCCATTTAGCGGCAAGTTACAGCAAAATGGATAGTGAAAAATATTCTCCGTGTTCTAATATTCGCGTGTACCAAATTTCATCGAAATCGGTTGGACGATATTCGCATAGCAAACGGCTAAACGGAATAGAATTCGACGTTCTGCTGCGCCACCTGGTGGCAAGTTAGAGGAAAACAGATAGCATAAAAAGCTTCTCCATGATAAAAGACTTAGGTGAACCAAATTTCATGGTGCAACGGTGCTCAACGGTGCTGGAGTTTTTCAAACTCATACCAACATTCATTTTTATCTATAACCAGTGTCATTATATATCCCAGTCTCAAATAAAATCCAGTTTCAAATCTAAGCCTCGCCAAAGTGCCAACATACGCCATTTTGCAAGCGTTTTTTCAGGAAATCATTCGAAGCATTGACTTAGCAGCAATAATATATGGGAAATGGTTCGACCGCGAAAAAGTAAAGCAAGCCTTTATTTGAAAAGTTGAATCCCTTAATACAGCCGAATTTTTTAAAATTATCAACTATAACGTGTTTTATTCATCATTACTCCGATGTACTAAATGAGAAGATTTCAATTTTCTGAAATTTGGCGGAATTCCCCCAACTTAAATCAATGTACTCATTTGGCGAGAATTCTGGAGATAGATCAATTGAAATCCCTTAATAACTGCATTATTTCTTCACGGATCATTAAAATTTAACGCTGTATTCTAATAAAACCTTTGCACTTGTTTTCAAAAATCTATTTCCTTAAGCTCTCAATAAATTGCGCCAAGCCGAAATCTGTGCAAACCACTAGAACTCACTTTCACAAAATCGGCATTTGAGCCATTTTATTTTTTCGCCAAACTAAAATAATTTACCTATTAGCCTCGGAAATCTTCAATTCTTATTGTTTTGCGTGTAAAGCATTACATTCCTGCTCTGATTTCCCATGCACACGATATTATAATTAAAAAAGAATAACCTTACGAATATAAACTAACAAAAAAAAATCATTATTATTCTTTTATTTTTACTTTGAGAATTTAAAACATTTTATTCGGCAAAATCGCCACACATTGCAACAACGATCCTTATTTCACACTTTTTTCACTACAGGGGTTACAATTACGGAAAGATTTTTGCGTGAAGAGCATAAAAAATCTCTTAAATTCCGGGAACGGGTGGACTTTCAAAGTTTTAAAGTGGACTACGATTTATTCTATATTATTTTACATATCTGTGCTAAATTTCAGGCCGATAGGTCCATTTTTGTGGATTTGTATACGAACGACATTTTATTCGGCAAAATCGCCACACATGGCATTCACGATCCTTATTTCACACTTTTTTCACTACAGGGGTTACAATTAAGGAAAGATTTTTGCGTGAAGAGCATAAAAAAATCTCTTAAATTCCGGGAACGGGTGGACTTTCAAAGTTTTAAAGTGGACTATGAGTTATTCTATATTATTTTACATATCTGTACTAAATTTCCGGCCGATAGGTCCATTTTTGTGGATTTGCATACGAATCAAATCCACAAACAAACAAACAAACAAACAAACAGAATTTCATGTTTATTTATGAGAAGATGTTGATGAAAAATAATTTTTCAAAACGATAATTATTTACGAATGCATATTTGTAGGCTTTTCGAATCTAGAGATGCACATTGCCATATAAACGATTCGTAAATTGTATTAAAATTTTCTTGAACATCATTGTGATTATCCAGTGAATTTGAAAGGACAAGTTTTTGTGAATATTAAATGTATATTATAATATTTATTTTACGAATGCAAATAAGTTTTTACAAATCCCATGTACTCATTTTTTCTTTTAAAGTTTCAAAACGCTAGCAAAAAGCTAGAGTCTATGAGATTACAAAAACTATAATTTTAAAGACAGGCAGGGTTTGCAAGAATTTGATGGACTTCAGAAAGCCTCAAAAATAAAATATATTTTTCGATTAGTCAGTTCATATAAAACGTGTGATATTTGTCCCTTCTAGTATGTGAATTTTAGGAAAAATCAAATTTAAACTATTAAAATTTAAATTTCGGAAATTTTGTACAAATCTACTTTAGGGCGAAATGTTATATATCCCGTAAGAGGATAAATCAATTTAAAAAATATTCCACCTCCACAGAATGGAATGCATTTTACTTTAGCATGACAAAGTTGAAATGCAAATTGAAAGCGATTTTAAGCTTAACAACTGTGCATTTCAAATACAGTAGAATACTATTACAAACAGCATCTTGACTGAAAATTTTAATATTTCCGTTTAATTTTTACTTTCCTTCAGGACATGCAAGAAACAGAATTTGTTGCTTAGAGATGATACATATTTCTTTGAAAATGCTAAATGATTTTAAGGTATTTGAAAAGCACTTCTGAAAACTATACTTGATTTTTATTTATTTTTTTTGTATTCATATTTCCGAAGATATTTCTCTAAGAATCAACTGTGTATTCCTAACTCTCGCTCACACACGCACACCCTTTAATTTTTTATGACCTCCGTAAAAAAAAACTCCAAATTAGCAAAATATGGTCCATACACTAAAGATGTGATTTACAAAATTTCAGAATTTCATCATAAAACGTCTCAGAGATATCTTTAAGCAAAAATATATCTAAATATACATGAATTTGAATTTAAACGTTCATTGCTAGAGTGGAAAAAAGTTATTTCGCAATTTCTGTACGACTCCTGAAATGAAATCATTCGATGTTGAAAAGTGGTTTAAGTCAGCATATATTTATCTTCATACCTCTGACAATTTTTAGATATAATTCTCAAATGTAGTATCACCTCGTTACTGTATGAGACAAATTTTACCAATTGGGATTTTTTTTTAGTACGAGGGGTTGTGTACAAATTTAAAAACTGTACGTTTTTGTAAATGAACTAGAGAAATTTATTTCTTAACGGAGTCCTATTTCCGACCTTATTTTTAAGTTTTTTTTTTTTTTTTTTTTTTTTTTTCCATTTTACATTGCCCATTTATCTCTAATAGATAAAGAATTAAAGCCTGCTACCAACTTTATGTGAAACCCAGTGTACTAAGTACTTATGCAGAATTTTTAACAAAAAAACCTGTTTCTCTGTGATTAGATTGCAATTTCAATTTATAGAACCTGATAAATTCTAAGATTCTACCTTTTAAAAACGTATTACCTTCGTGGGTAACTTTGGCACAATTATAAACAGACAAGTCGAAGTTACCTACTCAGCTATAGGAGGTCTGTTCAAAAAGTATCAAACCACATTTTTTCCCGTATAAACTAAAGAAACGCGGGAGATTTCCTTCAGTATATGGGTAGAGGAGACCTTCATGCGTAGTCATGAATGTTTTTCCACTCATAGAAAGAATCAGTCGCTGGCAATCGGCCAAAGAGTGAAGGCTTGTGGCAAACAGTTGTCGGATTCAGCGTTTGTAAAATGGCAGAAAAACTGAAGCAGCAATATTGCATCACATTTTTCCAAAAGCTTAAAGACACCCAAGTGGAAACCATTGACATGATTCAACGGGTTTTCGGAGACGGTGGGCTTATGGGTGCGAAGTAGAAATCAAGATGTAATCATCACAGTGGCAACATCCATCATCCCCGAGACCAAGAAAAGTACGCCGGGACCGCAGCAAAGTGAAGTCATGTTGAGTGATTTATTCGATTCACGTGCTGTGGTACATCATGAGTATGCATAAGAAGGCCGAACTATCACAAAATAGTACTTACCAGGAGGTTCTTTGCCGTCTTCTTGATGTTGTGTGGTGCAAACGGTCGGATCTGTGGGCATCGAAATCTTGGTACCTCCATTATGATTATGCACCTGCCCATTCTTCGCATTTGATTCAGGCTTTCCTCGCCCAATCACAACATCCCTGTGTGTCTCAAGTCCCTTATTCAACCAACATGGCTCTATGTGACTTTTGGCAATTTCCCAAGTTGAAATTGCCTCTAAAAGGGACCCGATTTCAGGCAAGAGAAGACATCATGCGGAATGTAACGGTACGGTTGCACACCATTCCAAAAACTGCTCTCCAGAATTATTTTCAACAAAAGCAGAAGCTCTGGGAGGAGTGTGTACATTACCAAGAAGACTACTTTGAAAGGGATAAGTGTTTCGGCTTTGCAAATCAATAAATATATTTTTGCCAGCCAATGGTTTGATACTTTTTGAACAGACTTCGTATTGTTTCATGTATTTGTTCCATATTTTATCAAGAGTTCTATTTACATGCTTTAAAATATATTAAGTTTTTGTCCGTTGGAGGTTCCCAGAATAATTATAAATGACAGTATTAAATATTTTCTTTATCAATTTGATGAACAGAGAAATTAACGTATTTACCATACCACAAGAGTTGGTAGTGCAAGTTCACAATCAGGGGAGGAGGGGGGCATTTTCTTTTACATTTTTCATTTACTTCTTGTAGTAATAAGGAATAGTTAATGTAATGGTTTTGTCATTCATGAATTTTGTAAGGATGAGTTACGTTTAAATTGGTCTATTATTGATATTAAATTTCACTGCAAAAGAGGTTAAAAAAAAGGAAAGAAATGTAATGTTTTTTACCAATAAATTTGCAAAAAATGGCTTTGAACTATTTAATAATTGATTTCATATTGATTTAGTTAGTTTTATCCATAAGAATGTATTTTGCGTGTGCATTTTTATTTCATCACTGCCCTGACATATATTTCCTTTATTTTGCATTTTTATAACCGTTTCAATAATTAAATCTCAAATATCTAATTCGAAGAATTACAATTGGTGTTCACTGACAGAGAGAAAGGGTTTTTACGCTTATAGAAACGAGGTTAGTTCTATACTTATTTTAAATAAACTACATTCTTCAGACTGTTGAGTTCACGAAAGCAATTTTCATTTATGAAGGAATTCAAAATGATTTTCTTGGTTGCCCAGTCAGCATGGAATACTGCATAACAAACAGTTAAATTTAGAATGTTCAACCGAAAGCAAATGACAAAGAGTGGGGGAAGCGTCGCATGTTTTCTAAATTCGATAAAACAAATTTAAACTATGTGATTGCATAAACGGTTTTCAGAGTAAGTTTGAAATACTTGATATTAGTCATTATATATGCGAATATCATTGAGTTAAAAAGGTGGGTGACGCAACAAAATGTAAATTGTATGAATTTTAAATTACGAATAAGCATCGCATCTTTTGTATTGTTACCTAGGACACATTTCATGCATTTTAATATTTTTTTTTTTTTTTTGGAAAGTATCTTTAAATCCACAACGGGGAAAATTGTCAGATGTATTTTTTTAAATACGAATTATTTCTTAAAAAAATGGAAACAAACGTGTAACTGAAAGATATGAAGTATAACTTTTCAAATATATAAACACCATGATATGTAGGGAATATTGGTCTGCACATTTTGATCAATGTTTACAAAACTCAACAGAGGAACTAACTCAAGGCGAGTTTGAGCTAGACAAAAAACACTCAAAAAGAAAAGAAAGTGTTTAAAAGATGAAATAATTGTAATTTTGCAAAATAGCACAAACTGACTGCATACAGACTGATAAGTACCTTTTATATGTGTTGTTTTACAAAGTTTTAGTTATTAGCTCCCTATACGAAAATCGCTCATTTTTTATAGAAAAGCATGCTTTTTTTGTGTAAATCAATACATTCTGTTCCAAGAGTGAACCACGGCATTCGCAATTATTTTGTGTTCTACTACGTCCGAGCTTACTCATAAGACACACAGACTCATGGTTGACTCTTGGCACAAAGGCCGAGGGTCATTCAAAATTTTTCAGATGAAGGAATTTTTTCTGAAACTTTAGCCGTCAAAATCTTTTTGTGCCAAAAGTGAATCACAAAGGTGTACATTTCACTGAATACATACTAATGAGAAGTTTTAAAATAGAATAAGATAGTTGACTTTTGGGGTGAAGAAATATTTGACCTAGAAATTGAAAAAAATACAAAATTGCATGATTTTGGAGGCCAACTAATGCTTGTGCCAAGAGTGAACATCTATTAAATCAGTAAGAGAAGAAGCCTTAAGTACAGCAAAAACAAAATCAATTCACCAATCTCTGGTAACTTCTTCAAATTTTGTATAATGTGGCTCTATACACTGTGCTAAAACTGAGTTTTGTAGAAGCTATTTATTGCTTTTATTTCAGTATTTATTACTATTTTATGTAAAAATTTAGCTGGGAAAGAAGAATTAAGTATAGGCTGAATCAAACTCAATTCACAGATCTATGTTATCTTATTCAATTTTCATGTAATGCGCCTCGATATTTTGTCATAAACAGCACATTTGTCCATTTTATGACGAACTTGTCCAGAACAAGTCCATGTCTTTAACAATATATCTCCTCGACGTCATTCTAACTATATCTTTGGGAAAATTCATAATGTATCTGTAACATCACATAAAATGGACACCATCTCATATTATTAATGAGAGATGGTGTCCATATTCTGTGCACAGAAAATACATTTTACTTATACAACTTTTTACAACAACACAACTTTTTACAACTTTTACGTTAATCCTTTTTCTATCCCTTTAAGAGGATACCTATACATTTTTGCAGGTGATCTACATCCTCTCCATAATTGGCTTGCTGTTTTTAAATTGTCGATGCAAACAATGAAAAAATATTATTAATTTGAAAAATAACAATCATGGTGGGCTGGTTTCATTTTATGTTTCTTGTGCTTTAAGCCTGTTGCTTTTTTTGTGGGGGAGGGGGGTACCATAAGTTTTTTTTAAAAATCATTTTCAGTGTTTGTTTCTCTGGAATGCTTGTGAGGGGAGCTTCCCTGCTCCGCGCCACACCTTGCTTCTGCGTATTTTTATTATTTGTTGCTTCGGAGAAAGGAGGCAGAGGATGTTCATTTTTGAATTAAAGTTACAAGCATATGTGCGTATAAAGTCAAATTTAACATCCTAGAATCGCTCTCATGATATAGTTTGCAATTGATACTTTCGTGTCATCTTGGAATTATCACTCCGTTAGACTGAAAGCGCAATTAAATGAATTTGAAGCTCTACACAATAAAATAAGGATAAAAGTATGGAACAATAACAATTCACTTAAGACACTATGTCTGACATGTTGGAATATGGAAGAAAACACTTAACAAAAACACTTTATAATATGAAGCAAAAAAAAAAAAAAAAGAAAGAAAGAAAGAAATAAAGAAGAAACACGTAATTTATTGCATAACGCTGATCATTCAATTGATTTCTTCGCAGTTTCTGCCCTTGGATCATTAGAGGCTGCTGTACCATAGTGCCATCTCTTGATTGATATAAAGAGCATAATATGCATTAAATATGAAATAATACTTTTGACCCCCAGTTTTCCTTGTAATTAGTACATGTTCGTTGAATAATCTCATTCTTCTAAATAATGGTTTAAACTAATTATTTTCGAGGTAGCGTTACTCGATTTTTACAATTAAATTTTTATTTACTTGCAAAAACTGAATAACATTACTGCTACTTAAGTTGTTTGAATTGTGTTAAGTTTATTAAAAATGTTCATTCACTACATCTATATTGAAATTTCAATCCAATGGTCACGTAATATAAAACGGTACCAGATAAAAAAATAAACCTGAAAACACATAAGCAACTCTGCTTTTTTTTTAAGGTGATTGTCAAGAAAAGTCATATTTTCTCTCGTTTCTTATTGTTATTCTGTACTTTTATCGAGTTTCTAAAACTGTTCTTTTTCATGTAAATCCCCTTCTTAGAATGCGGTCTTCTAGGTTTCTGCACGAAAAATAAATAAATAAAGATATGAAAAAAAGTGGTTTTTGTAGATCTACTTTTGTTCCATATTGTTCTATTTGATGAATTAGGAAACTAACGGATTGTCGGAGCAAAATATCAAGTGCAGGAAATGATTTGAAACGTATTGAAATTGTTCGAATCAAATAAATATTGATATTTTAAATTAAATATTAGTAATAGACAAAATTTATAAAATTCAGCCTCCTGTTTTTTTTTAAATTTAAATATATATATTCTCGATATAACATATATATATATATATATATATATATATACAGGGTGTCCAGTGATAACGCTGTCCAATGGCTATTTTCTAACCCGTTAGTCAGAGACTCATATTTACAGTTGCAAAAATGCTTTAAATTGTATAATCTATAATATCAGAAACAATTGTAATCAATAAATAAATTCCTATAAAATTTACGAAATTTAAATTTTTATACGGTCTCCCGGTCCTATCAGTTACATTCAGAAAAATTTTCTTTATACAATTTCATGCATAAAAAAAAATCGTCCTTATATGGCCAAAATTCACCGAATCATGAAGCAACAAACATTTTGACTGAAGTCACTTTTCTGCGTTCAAAAATGTCCCATTACGGTGAACCTTTAGGGGACTGTATAAATATTGAAATTTTAAATTATAGATTTTAATTTAATTTTCTGGCATAATGCGCAGAAAGAAAAAAAACTAATTTTAGAATGATAGTGTATAAGCAGAAGTTTATGGCGAGGTTCTAGAAAAAATTATCCCGGGTCTTTCGAAAATATTTTCTCTAAATGAAGTAACAGAATTTTAATAAATTGTGTTAAAAAAAAAGTTTTGCCGAAAGAATGAGAAATTTATTTAAAAGGTAGAACATCTAAACTTTTAACAACTTTTTGAGTGTATTTGAATAATTTGAAATGAAATATCGTATTTCATTTAAAATGGTTGGCCGACGATAATTGCTTGAGATTCAGTTTTTCTGCTGATATGGCAACAGACGACAAACATTAAATTTTAATATTTTACTGAATTTTAAAAAAACTGTTGTTTCAGTTACATTGTTAGCGTTTGTCTCATTCCGAAGATTGTTGGTCGATAAATGTTAGGTGCGACATATGGAAAGACACCTTAATTGGGCCATTTTTTTTCGATGGCGCTTTAATATCCGAAAGATATGCACAGATTTTAGAGGGCCCAGTGACTGTCTTCTTAGAAGAGTGTGTTTCACTGCGAGGTCTATCACAAATGTGATTTCATCATGATGGTGCTCCAGCACATAAATCACTAAAGCCTCGTTCTGTTCAAACAGAAACATTTGGAAATAATATAATTGCGTACGGCGGTCTTGTTGAGTGGCCTCCTAGATCACCAGACTCTAATACCTTAGATTACTTTCTTTGGGATTGCTTGAAAATTAAATTATATGAAAAAGAATCAACAAGTTCATCAGACTTACTAAATCGTATGTGTGTAGCATGCATATGTGTAACACCGAGTATGCTACGCAAAGTACAGGAAGAGATTTTGACACGGTTGCATAATTTCATTGCAACCGAAGGACGCTAGTTTGAGCAAGTGTTACGCTAGTAGAATTTGAAATATTATTTTAAGTTTCTAAAATTGCATATATTCGTATTTTAAAATATTTCATATTCTCATTTAATGTTTATTGAAAAGATTAATTCCCTTGTTTTTTTATTTTATGTTATTTAACACAAGTCCATTTAAAAAACTCTTTAAAAAGTTCTATTTTCTGTATAGGCTAAATTTTTATGTGTATTTATTGGATACACATAGTTAAACGTTAATCTCCTTTTTTTGCAATCTACAATCATAAAATAGTTAATGAAATTGCTAATAAATGAAGGGTCCACGGGAAGAACGATGAGAGTCTACTTTTCGTCAATGATGAGGTTTCTATTGCATACTGTTGTTCATTAGTGGCACTATTAATATCCGAACCCATAAGGGGAAATAACAATGAGAATACACTGAAAAAATAGCCCAAAGATACAGTCTACTGGGGAAGAACGATGAGAGTCCATGAACGCCAAACACTAAATACACTGATTTTTTGAAGAAGTTAAAAATTTGTCTGGTTTCCTGTCTTCACGAGGAATTATATTGAAATATGTCATTTTAATAGCTTGAATTAAAATTTAATTTTTATTTTTATTGGTAGTAAAAATATTGACACTATTAGACTTAAAAGTTTATTTTTCGATTTTGGGAAAATCAGCTGAATTGGACTCTCATCGTTCTTACCGTGGACTCTTCAAATATTACAAGGCTCAAAACCATATACATTAAATTTTCTCAAATTCTTTTTGTATACAACCCCTGTTTCGCAGCTCGGAAAGTGCTTTAACTTTAAGCAGCTGTGACTCGGCGAATTTTGGTTGTAGAAGGGCGATTTATTTTTATTTTATTTTTTTTTATTGTGCATGAAATTGAATAAAGAAATTTTTTCTAAATATAACTGATAGACCAGGGGACCCTGTAAAAATTTAAATTTCGTAATTTCTAAAAGATTTGATTTATTGACTTTGATTTTCTCATATAATAGATTATACATTTTAAAGCATTTTTGCAACTGGAACTATGTGTCTCTGACTAACGGTTTAGGAAATAGCCGGTTTATAGGAAATAACGGTTTAGGAAATAGTTAGGACAGCGTTAGCACTGGACAACCTAAATATAAAATATAGGGTGAACCAGTGAGTAATTGCCCACTGATCGTGATTGCCCGCTTTAGAAAAACATTGTTGAAATGTTATTTTTTAATTCTTTTTATTTGATATTCAACTAGTGTTGCATGGATATGATAAAAAAAATATTTTCTTAGTTTTTAATGAAAATAGGAGATGGATTTTGATTCTGATTTGGAAATTTTAGCTATGGGCAATTGCTGAACCTAATTCTTAAGTGGGCAATAGCTATACGGTTTACCCTATATAAATACACTTCATTATGGCCATTTTTCCGTAACTATTTTTTTTGTTTGGATTTATGACATCATTGGTGTCTTTCTTGCTTAGTATAGTAAATGATCTTCTACAAGCAAGAAAATTTTAATGGTACATTCTAATGTCCTCATCATGTAAATTTCTAATGCTTCTATACTCATTATCGAATTATCTGCGAATTATTCGTGCATAGGGCAACAATAACGCGTATTGGGGAAAATCATCAAGTTCCAATAACACATTCTTGCTTCTGGATATGATTCGTAGCCCGTATCAGGTTGAAGCAATTCACTGAATTCCGAGTATTACCTGACTATTATTCTCAAACGAGAGCAAACAATATAGTCGACCAGTATGATTTGGAGCACTGAACCCGCTTAGGAAACCACGTGGAGAAGATGGCGAGCTAAAATACACAAAAATTACAGCGACTTTTGTCATTTTACACTTTTCTATCATTTGAAAAATCCAGTTGACTTTTACTGAAATAGAGATTGCCCATGAATCACAGATGCCGTAGTTGGTACGCTCTTGTGAATACGAGAAGGGATAACTCTCTAAGAAAAATTGAACGATGTACGCGTAATCTTGAAATGTATCTTCTCTTCTAAATACAGCATTTGATCTCTCCATATTTATTCTTTTGTTAAGATTACAATAGAATAAAATTCTTTAGCAGTATAAACGGATAAATATCTCTTAAGAATTAAAAAAAAAATAAAAGACTGACGACATTTCTACAAACCAAAGAGTAACTATCCATGTAGTATTCTTTTAACACAGCCATGAGTTATTCTAAAATAATAATTTATATAGCTCAAAGGTTAAAATTTTGACGGATTTTTACAATCTTAATGACATGCAAATATATATGCTTCAAAAATCTAGAATTTATGGCTTAAAATTTCAGATTTTTTTTTCCCCAGCTAATTGAAGATATTCAATCCCCGGAGAGGAAAAAAAAAAGAATTTAGACAATGTCTTTTTAGAAAACAAAGTATATCAGTACCACAAGCACCCCTGAAACCATTTGAAATCGGAACTAGAGAATTAAATGAGATAGTACGCAGATGGATATAAATACGAGATAATGTTTCTGAAACAGGAAAGAAAAAGGACACAACTACTACTTATGATGTTCTATTGAAAAAAGAAATGTGAAAATAGAAAAAAGTAGAACAACACCCTTAACCAATTGATGACGAATTTTCAGAGATTCGGTTCTCCCTCGAAATACCCAGATGTCGACTACTCGTCCCCATCGGGTCAATTAGGAGATAATTACCCCTGAAACCGCAAAGGGAGTGAACGAGAGGGGGATCACAAGAGCGCAAACACTGTCTACACGGGCGGCTAGTGACTCAGTAAATGAAGAAAGCGAAAAGTATGGGAGTTCGGATAAACAGAGTGACAGCTGACATGATTGAGTTGTGGAAAACCACAACGAAAGCAGTGAGTCGGTTGATATGGCATTTATTTACTGTATGTTTTGTAGTGTTAACAATAGTGCATGTTTCCATAGATATACGAGAAAAATGCATGTGCTTTTACTGCTTAGCTGTGCACAAACTTATCTCATCCAGTTTAAAATTATTTAAAGATTTTTTTTTCTTTTATAATCACAAATTAACAATAACCAGTGGCGCACCAGGATTTTAGTTTATGGGCGGCTGGGCTTCAAATACTGCTGAACCCGGTTATAGTGACCTAGATTATTTTTAAACTCTCTTATAACGTCAAAATATTCGGTTCTAGACTACTTGCCCATAGAACACAAGCTCACGAGCAATGTAAATCATTATAGAGTTAAATAATTATTTGCTCATCTGCTCATTTCAGTGATGTTGTAGCCGAGATTAATTGTGTTTCATTTCATATACTAACTGTAAGTTTTTACTTAAGAACTATCGTCTTTTTTTTTGCTAAAAGGTATTTTAGAAATAATTTGAAGGCAATTTTAAAAACGAAAACAAATAAATTATTTGTGGCAATTTCCAATTTTTAATGCTTTTCAATTTTAACTTTCCACCTATAGGGGGGCTTGAGCCCCCATAGCCCCCTCCGTGGTGCGCCTATGACAATGACTAATCTAATTTTTACATATGCCTATAATAAAGGACATTCTTTTTTTACAAAATAATTTAAAATATCTAATAATTTAGTTTAAAAAAATGACTAGTGGCATAACGGCAGCACACTGTACTGCCATGTCACAGCTCGGGGTTTCATTCTTCTCCATGGACATGGACAAGGTTGATTCAGTCTTTCATCCCTTGAGAAGGTCGATAACATGAGGTCCAAGTTTGCTTGGGGAAAACTGGGGGCCCCGCGTCAAGTTCGGAATTTGGAAAATCAAAAAAGCTTGGTTCGGCAAAGCAGGCCCTGTTCCTTACATGGGCGGATGTGGTCAATTTTATGAATAGTTTAGTAATAATGAAAACTGTCAAGATTAGAATTCTTCAGAAAACTTCTTTCAATGCTATAGAAATCAAATTGGAAGATTTCTTATTTAATTCTGTTGCGTACTAATTTCTAACTATATGAGCAGATACACTCGTGAATATTCATTATACAGGGTGTCCCAAAAAAGGTGGTAACGGGCTTTAACTGTTTATCTCTTAGAGATAGGTGGACAGTGTAAACTGAAACAAATCGGAAATAAGACTCCTTTAAGAAAAAAATTCTCTCGTTAATTTTCATCAAGTTACACTATACAAAATTTGAGAATTATTCCTTAAAATGTGTCAGAGATGTGACCATAAATATATATCTGACTTAAATTACTTTTCAATGGCTCTCGAGGGAAAAAAAATCACATCGAATAATCGAATCTCATGGTTCGTACAGAAATTAGGATTTTTTTTTTAAATTTTCATTCTAGCAATAAACGTTTAAATTCAAAATCATGTATAGTCCCCGATCATCTTTCTTTAAAGGTATCTCTGCGACGTTGCATGATGAAAGGCTGAAATTTGGTACGTCACCTCATTATTGTACAGGGTACATTTTACTAACTGGGAATGTTCTTGTACGGGTTTCGTATACAAATCTAAAATGTGTAATTTTTGCAAATGAACGGGAGGAATTTTTTCATATCGGAATCATATTAACGACCTTATTTTAAACGTTTTTTTTAAATTTACGCTGCCCACTTATCTCTAAGAGATAAAGAATTAAATCCCATTATCACCTTTTTAGGACACCCTGTAGAACTCAAAATTATTGCAAGAAAAAATAATCTCGTATTATTTTCTGTATTGGCCTTCAATTCCGAATTCTTATCTCGGGCAACTTGCAACTAATATTTTAAGAGACAACGTTTAAGTCAAAATTTTTTACTAGTGCAATTTTCATATGACGCTCAGAAATAATCATTTTATTTCAAGTAACCAAATTTATTCAACGAATTAACAATATTAGAATCACACTATTATAAAAGTAGGTTTTTAAACCTAATAGAATTTGTAATTTGGAACTCCCCAAATATAACTAAACTCCTCTTTCAGCCTTTTCTCTATACTTATTTATGCAACTATCACTCATAATTCATTAAAAAGAACATGATTATATAAAGTAACTGTAATATTTGAACATTTGCATCCCAGGAAAAGGTATTTGTGAATATCAACTTTTACATTAGATATAAACTACGCTTTTGTTTCTGAAATGATTGAGATGATGACCATAATTAATTATTATTTTCGCAGGGTTTTTTTTCCATAACAGACCAAACGGCATAAAAATATTTGTGTACTGGAAAATATGAATTTTCTAAGGTATTTTAAAAATGTAAAATAAAAATTAGAATTTTTTAAAATGCATAATTTTACAGAAACCGACATACAAATCTGCCAATGCGAATAAAAAATTAATAAATAGTTGAAAGAATTAAAAACAAATGATAGAAACGCTTTTAAACAATGCATTTAAAGTATTTATATCTAGTACTTAAAAATAAATCGACCAAATATTTTACAAACAGCTAACCTCATAAATAATATAATTAACTATGCATTTTTCACATTGATAATTAAAGATCAAATTTACCGTATTTTTATTTACCAATGCATCATAGTATTTTGCTGAGCAGCATTCAAGAATGCACTAATAGCTAATAATAATAAAGAAGAAAATTTTTTACACACTTTATTTCTACTGACATTGAATTAGATCAAGAAGGTCGTGTAAAATGTAATTTATTAAACTAAAACTAAAATTTTGTTTATGCGTTCTATAAACATATATTTTGGGATATGCATAATGTTGAGTTTTATGATGTTTCACATTCAATCCAATGTATCATTTTCAAGCATACCAGTATTTTTTAGATTTTGGCTTGATTCATCAACTGCCTGATATTCATCTTGCAGATTTATGTACTATTCGGACGATTCGCAATCGAATGATAGATGAATACATTTTGCATGCCTTTTCAATTTCCTAGCACAAACATTTTTTTTTTTTTTTTTTTAGTTTTTTTTTTTCTATCAATATGCAATCCATTTATTTCAGTAACGAAACGAAAACATTGTTAAGATACAGATACATTTTTCCCCCATCTTTGTTATATATTTTGATATAAATCTCTTTAGATTGAAAATAAGTTTTTTGATACCGAGGAATTTCGTAGTAAATTCTATTGAAATTAATCGTCCCAGGATCTTTCTTTTTATCCATGAAATTATTTTTTTTTAAATAATTGCAATAATATTTCATACATGTAACTTGAAAATGTGATATTATAAACCAGTGTTATGCACTTTCATTATTATATTTAAATTTTCATAACTACTCAAACTGCATCAGATGTTGATTCGAATAATAAATAGTAAAGAATTTTGTAAATATACGGCAGATAATCTGGAAGCATTTGGTAAGTTAGTAATATTATGTAGTAGATTTCCCCGCATAAAAGTCGCACCTAGACTTTCAGATTGAAAAATTAGAAAAAAAAAAGTGCGACTGTTACGCGAATATACACGGTGTTCTGTAATTTTCTTTCCATATCACTCAAATTTGAATACCTACAAAAATCCTCTTGGAGATTTTCTTTTAGGAATTAAAGATATGCAACAAAAAATTTATTGGATTGAATTTGAAACCATACAAACATACAACTTCATAAGTGCACACATTAAAAATTAAATTTCTAAAAAAATAATAAATTTCTAAAAAATTAATAAATTTTATTTTCGCATATTCAGCTTCATTGATACAATATACAAAATTTTGATTGTTCTTTATACTATATAATGTTTAAAAGTTAAACTTATCACCAAAATTTAACTGTGACCAAAAACTGAGAAGTATAACTGACATAAAATTCAATTTAAACGTAATGTTTCCTTTGGAACTCTCTACACACTGCTGAATAGTCTTGTAATTCATCCACAAATGAACCAAATTCACTTATTAAAGGTTTTCTGTTAATAAATTAGGATTTTTTTATTTAATGCTAACTACTTGGTTGAAAGTATCTTGTTGAATGTTTATACAAAAATTTCTTCTATCAAAATACTTAAAATTTCATGTAAAATAACATATCTGCAATCATTTGTTTAATTTTCACTTAAAGTATAAAACAAGGCAATTATATATTTTACAGTTACCCATCATCAGGTGATATTTATACGCATCATTTACGAATTTTGGAATTTTTCGTCGCGGCTGTTTTGTGTAACTCTAAAAATATCTAGACTAATAGATAAATACGAAGAACACTTGTATTATTTCATACGAAAACTTTTTAACCTACTGATTTAAATTTTAGATTAAGCATTTTCTTTTTTTTGGTAAATGCACTTTTTTATAGTGATGAAATTATTTAGTATTCTATCTTCTTTCTTATGAATTCAAATAATTCAAGTAATGAATCTTGACGCATTTCTGAAGTGAGCCGCAAATCCAATTCTCACTAACTTTGCTTTGTTAGTCGTTCAACGTCACGCCTACAATCTGTGACCATTAATTGCTTACTAATTGGGCTGAGAGAAGGATGAATGTGTCTGTAATCGTCGCTGCAATGTCATTTAACCGGGTCAGATTACGTGCATCTTTTATTTGTTTGATTTTCTGAATAAAGAAATGATATGTTTTAAAGCGATTACTCTAACCAGAAACAATTAATATTTAACATTGGGTTTCGAAAAAGTTCTTGCCATTTTTTCTCATTTTTCAATCAAGTTTTCTTTACATTTAAACGATATTTTAAAACAAACTATGTGCCTTTATCTATGACCTTTTGCTATTTTGGGGAACAGCCATTACTCCATGTGATCTTCGCAGGATTCTATGAAATTCAATTTCACATGAGTAAGGAATTCCTGTGCATACCAAAATAAACGATAATCAGGGGCTTTAAAGCATGGACTGTATGGTTGATGTATTAAAATTTCACACCCAAAATCTCTCACTTTTTCCAGGTCATCAAATGTGCTACCTCTCTCATTTTTCATGATGGAACACTATAGGGGAAGGTGACCCGAAATGATACCCTTAATGCATGAAATAACATAAATGTTAAATAAAACTTTTGCCCTTTGCTACAGTATTTTACACTATATTTTGCACCATAAACATATTTTAATAATATTTTAAAACGAACTTGAGTAGCGAAAAAAAATAGAATGCCGAAAATGAGTCCAAGAGCTCATTTTACCTTCATGCAAGAGCAAAGTGATCCTTCATTTGATAATAATTGTAAATCGTTTTTTATCGGCAAGATAAAAGACGGAAAACAATTATGACTATAACAATAAAATAAAATAAGTTTTTACAATCATGTAGTATGCATAATTTATTTTACGAAATTTTTAAAATAAAAATTGTCGCAAAAAATAAAATGGAACATTTCAAAAACTATAATTCTAAAATTAAAAATTATGGCCTACAATAAACGCAAAAATGAAGTAAATAATGTAATGAGGAGTCATGCATTTTGAGAACATCTGAAGAGCTGTGATGGTGACTAGGACCCGGTACTAGAATTTCATCAGCCGATGTATCATTTTACCTGTCAATATGGCCGCACACTTTAGGTGATATCACTGGAACACGCCAAAGAACAATACAAACTAAACAAGTATAATTTACATCTTAAAACAGGCTCCATTCATTAAACCAAGTCACATTTATGTACATTAAAGACTGTATTTCTGAATAAATAGAAAAGTTAATGCTTACCTTATAACAGATATGATAAAACCCAGTTTTTTGGAGAATCTAATGAGACACGTAACACACCGATCACTTAAATATCGCCACTGTTTCTCCTTGACTTGGCACAATTAATTTATGTGTTATCTAGATGATAGCGCTGCCTGTCTGGAAGAAAAAATATGTGGATCGTTTTGCCTGTTGATCATTTTACCACCATCATCTCATTGAGCGGCCTTTCTCTACCCTTCTCGTTGATCAAATCTGAACTTCTTGTTGTTGAATTAGTATCTGTAATCTTGTTAATTACTGACATTATACATCAAAATCAATCGTTTGAACTGGTAGTAACAGCATAATGAACGGCACCTTCCTAATACCAAATGTTGAGCTCAGTTTTTCTCAGTGTCAAACATGGGTTCGTGCCAGTTTGCGAAGATACGTCTCCATTTGACAAAGATCTTTTTATCATAATTTGGTCGTATATACAGGCAACGCATCCCACTCAAATCATTTGCTTAAAATTTGATTTTATTTTATTGCGTTTCAGTGGAGATTAAGATATGAATTCTGTAAATCAGTTTTTTTTTACTACAGTTTTCCATTCAATGCTCATTTTCTCAGAATATCACGGGTACTTATCAGCCAAACATTCAGACCATTTTGCATAATTTCATCGACTTATTTTCGGCCTTGGGCCTGCCAGAGCGAGGTGCATCTTTGACATCGAAATTTCCAGAACAAAAGCGAGTGAAACAACAGCGGAATGTTCTTTCTCATAAAGAAACAGCACTATAAACTGCATAAATTAACTTGACTCCTTACCCCTGAGAATATAATTCAAAATCTATCGAATTTCGTCACTTAATTATACTCGCATTTTAAGCGATACAACTATTTATATGAAATCGCGATACTTTCTTCACAAAAGTGTAGTTTGAATTGTCAACATTTCGCATGCTATAAGCACATGCCGATCCCATTAGTTTTACACGATTACGTGCCACCTAAAACAATCTACTGCAGAAAATCAGCAAAGAACTTCAAACTCAGCCCACAAATTTATTTTAACTGGTGAGATAGTAAATTTCAGGTATCACGAAAAAGAAAGTATATTCTATTCTCAATTATTTTTTTTATAGTTTCGTTTGTTCTTGTTAAAGGCAAATCTACGCGAGAGCTATCGCCTCCAGAGAGATGCCTTGAACGAACGGCTTTTAAAGTGTCCTTATGCGTATTTACTTTGTATCTGGAGATAATCCTATGATTCAAGAACGTTTTAGATCATCAGGCCGAGCGAGAGGCCAGATAACTGGAGCTTCACACTTCATCAATGTTGATCGTCTTATCCCCTTAGCGAATGGTCGGTCTTCAATTTACTCACTGCGCATTGTTTCATTTATATCTGTTTACTTTCCGAACATGTACCATGTAAGAAAAGTATTGTAATCATGAAAAAATTCGACTTCGAGATTTTGGCGTATTTACACGTTTTGAGGTCTTCAGAATTCATTTATGCTATTTTTACGAGATATATGTATGTGCGTGTTTGTATGTGTGTGTGTATGTGTGTTCTCTGTATGGGAGTGAACACTAAAGCTCTTAAACAGGGCATTCGATTGAGATGAAATTGGTTATATATGTTATAAACCATCATCGTAAAAGCGGTATTGATTTCGATATGTATACGACTTATAGTTTTTCTACAGGGCTAAGACAAGATTTCTTTTGCATTATGGCCAATGGGATGAAATTCTTGAAAGTGCGATAGAGTTTAAACGATGCAATAGTTTGAGCTTCAATTTGGTATATATTTTTGATTTATGCATCGCATAAAGTTTATTTAAATGCTTGGTAATGATATTAATCGTAAGTGTTCAGAAAATCGAGGGGAGTCACTTCAGATTTTTAAAAAATATTATCCTATCTAAAATACTTGACTACTAATGCGTTGCGTAATTCGTTAAATGTAAAAAAGTGTAAAATACATTTCGTTTGAAAATCATGCCCACACAATTTGACAATATATATATTGCGAAATTTCGTGGGCATATATAGAAATTGCGTGGGCACACACACACACACACACACATATATATATATATATATAATCATAAATAAATAGAAAATATTCACATCAATGTTAAAAACAAGACATTTTTCCATTAAAGCATCAGAATTATATAGAGCATAATTATGATTAATTTTTTTTTTCGTTGTGGAGAGAAGTAATAATCGCATAATGTTTCTATCTAGCAGATACATTAATTTTTTATAACATATTATAATTCCCTATACGCAGTAAAAGACATTCCACTCAAAAAGAACGGTTAGAATAAACAGTCGCATTTATATAGAGAAACAACTTCAATGCACTGATTAATGTAATGCTAATAATCATAAAAACTTTATTAGGAATATATATTCTTTTTAGTTTAGTGCTCTTAACGGATATCTCGCGTAGCATCAAGGGAGAAAGTAAATAAGATTAATTGAAGTAAGAGATAAAAATCATTGTAAATGTTTTAGATCTTCTAAAAATTCTCATTTTTGTAGAAAGATAAGAATATATTATTCAAATTCAATTCGAAGCGATATGTTGAGAATGTTGCTTATTTTTCTGCAAATTTATGTAACGACTTGAAGCTTGATTTTATATAATTTTGGAATGTAAAGATAATTTTATCGTCGAGGAAGATTATAATTTAACTGATGTCATGTCTATTGAAATAAATAGATTTAAAATGAAATGTAGAACAATACAGATATTCAAAATATGCTCTTATTGCACAGTTTGTGTGCATTAAGTAATTTTTTTTCAAAAATTTCGGATAATGGTTACATGGTGAAGACAAATATTCGCAATGGGCACTCATAGCATAACTTGTGCGACTCCATCGTTTTTTTAAGTACTTCAGATAATCGTTAAATGGTAAATGAAAACTGGAAGAATACCTATCATCAGGCATATCATACACCAACCATAAGGGATTACTTATGCTTATCATAATTCATCGCATAACATATGCAAAACGATACTTATCATAAGGCATTACATATTTTGATCATAGGTTTCTCTTTCTTCAATTATTTGACAAATTTTGTATAAATGAAAAAGTGTACAGTTATCAGCTAAATTCCGATATTTTGTATGATGAAAACGTTTTGCTGGGGTTAGAATAGCTTAACTTTTTGAGACTCACTTTGCTGTTGAATAATCTCTGGCGTATCATGAGTTGAGTTATTATGCATAGTACTGAAATACCCAGGAGACAAAAAGTTGCTTGTTTAGAGAGATGATTGAAATTTCAATGTAGTTTTTTTTTCCCTTAAAAAATGTTGCATCTATTTTTAAATAAAATCATACAGAAATGCATTCACAGATAAAGGAATAACTGATGCTGCCAACTGCGCTGCAGTTGCTACAAATTTGCATTTGTGTACATAGTCCTTTTAAAAAATAAGTTTAAAATAAACTCCAGACAGAATATTTTGATAACTCAAGATAATTTAAATATATATTCGGTATAGAACATTTAAATAAAATACGTAATGATTTTATTTTTAAATGAAGTACATCTAGATCTAACCACAGATGCGCTTTTTCTTACTTTTGCTAAAGTGATTGAGTTGTTATTTTAAATTTGCAAAGCACGAAAAAAATAAGGAAAAAAAAAGAAACGCTCTCAATCAATTACAGACACGACTCAGAGAGATGCAAAGTTGTGCAAAACGAAGAGTGTATTTCTTTACATAAGGAGTCTGTTTGTAAACCTCGATAACTGTTTTCTACACAATACCTCAAAAAGGAGTACATGATTATAAGAATGATAAGGAGAAAACGAATAGAATTATCTAAAAAAAAAATCTGGAAACAAATGTGTTATGCCAAGTTTTATTTATATATATATATACCAGGTGTTTCAAAAATGACCGGTATATTTGAAAAATAAATAAAAACTAAACGGGTAGCGATAGAAATAAACCGTTTGTCGCAATATGCTTGGGACAACAGTAAATTTTCAGGCAGACAAACTTTCGAAATTAGTTACAATGTTCCACGACAGATGGCGCTGCAGTCTGGAAAAATCAAAACTACGATATTTCCCATATAACCACCATGCACAGCAATAATATGGTCCATATGCACCAATTCTGTTTATTAACGAAGTCGTCCAGGTAAAAATAAACTTCGTCAGTAAACCAAACGCTGCCCACATCGATATCGCCGTCATCAATCCTTTGCACCATATCGTTAGCGAATGTCTCTCCTGCATTAATGGAAGCAGCGCTGAGGGGTTACCGAGTTTGAATTTTGTATGGATAGAGGTGTAAACTCTGGCGCATGAGAGAATGGAAACCGAAGTCCACTGTTTGATCACCAGTTGCACAAGCTGAGCATTGCCCTCTGTGGTTGCCGTACGCTGTCGCCCTACCTTTCCGGCACGTTGATTCTTCACGTTCCAGTCCGTTGAAATTTATTCTTTATTGTATCGCTTTTCGGTCCTTTGGTTACATCGTAGCCTACGGGGATTATCTGGCTTACAACACAATCCTCGTAGGCTACGGTTACATTAAATTCCCGTTGAAAACTTCGTCTCTTTGCAACAATGCTGTGTTTCGGAGGAATTCCAACAAGAAAAATCCTCTGTTTTAAGGAATAAACCATTTTTTCACAGCAAACTTGCAATCTGTGAACAGCACACGCAGACTGCATTTTCTTCTATATCTTTCAAATCAGCGCCAACTGTTGTTGAAAATTGTAACTAATTTCGAAAGTTTGTCTACCTGAAAATTTACTGTTGTCCCAAGCATATTGAAACAAACGGTTTATTTCTATCGCATCCCGTTTAGTTTTTATTGATTTTACAAATATACCGGTATTTTTGAAACACCCGGTATATATATATATATATATTGTTGTTGTTAATACAAAAACTTACCGGCAGGTTTCACAGTCTCTACTGCCTTCCATAACAGTCATTGATAATTACATGACAATATTCTCAAAATGAGCCGACCGGATTGTATGGTGGGTAAAGGGGGCAATGTTGGTACACCAACTAGGTGCCCCCATAATAAAGTGACTAACAACTCCGGCCTTAGTAGCGGACAATGCCTCCGAGGCATGTTGGGGCCCGCCATTAAAAAAAAAAAATCTCAAAATGTCCTACATTCATCCCTAAATCCGCGTGATTTTTTGCTCATGAAATTTGAAGGATGTGGTTTATTGCCGAAATCCTACCTCGCCTGCTGCAGCTATTAATCTGTGAGGAGTGTGCAGCCAATCCGTTAGAGACGTTGTAGAAGATGTTCTCCATTCATCGCATTTACTTGTCGGTGTCTCAGAATGAAATTAGAACACACTTCTCACGTGTGTGCATGTCTCATTCTGAAACTCCGACAAGCAATTGTGATGAATGGAGGACACTTTGGGAATATTGTCATATAATTAAAAAGCACTGCTGCTAAATGAAGCAACTGCAGCGCCTCCTGTCGGAAATATTTTGTACGAAAATTATAAAATGTTTAAAAAAAATGAAAGACAACATACAATTATTTAAAGAGATACTTTTTTAATAACTTTATTCGTTTGATTTTAATTCATTGTTAAAAACAGGTAGTCAATTTTTGGGACAGCCGGTTGTTCATAATATATTTTGTAAAGGCTGAATATTCCCAGTTAAGTATAAAAATGCAAGTAATTACCAATTATATTAGGTTATTTTAAGCCGTTTACATGCTTTGTAGAGAAATGTGGCTAACATTTACAAAATTTTCAGCATTTGCAAAAGATTTGTAGATTGTATTCGTTACAATCGACTGTATGACATTTCTATTGTAATTTCCCTCTTTCAGGATACATATTCAGGACAGCTTTCAGGATACATATTAATAATAAATAACTGTGCAGTGTGTTTCATTATACATAGATGCTCTCTCTGCTTTCGTATTCAAATAGAAAAGCATGAACAAAACACAAGGAGATTAAGTAAATGATTAAAAATAGAGATAACACCTTTGGAACGGTATTGGAAGTAACGATACAATAAATCTACTCAGGGGCGTAGCCAAGGGGGGGCGATTAGGGGGGTCATAACCCCCCATGAGAAATTTTTGCCATGCAAAATGTATATTCTTCACTACATTATCACACATACGTATACATATATGAGTTGCAGTAGTCGCAACCCCCTCCCCATGAAAAATTTCTGGCTACGCCCGTGACTCTACTTCATATTTTGCCCCAGAAAGTGGGTATACGTCTTTAAAATGCTCGAAAAACTTTCGAAAGGAATATTGTTGGACCAATACAAGTTTGCAGAGAGATTTGATTTTAAGCATTAAAATTTTCTGATAAATTTCTATATTTGATTATAATCAAAAGAGCGGAAAGCAAATACGTCACATTGATTTTATTTTTTAGATATTAAAGGATTATAATATAAATAAAACTCTGTATAAAATCACATTTAACTAGGTGCTTATCTATGAGTACAATCGTTTCGCCCGAAAAGGTCTCCAGCCTTCTTCAGCTGTCATTAGGCAGTCTCACAGAGTAGTCGGGACTAAATATATAAACTACTGGAAAAAAAACTACGGGAAAAATATATAAAATATATATTAAAGAGTTAATCCAGACTGAATTACAAAACATAACTTTTGCATTTAACCAAAACAAGTATTCAGTATAAGAAAGACATAAAAAGAAATAGAGACAAAAATATTACGTAATTTTGTTACAGTAGGTACATATTTTGCTGATTGCTAAAATAATTCTTAGAATAGTACTTCCTCGAATTTTCTTATGAATCTCATTCGGAAATTTTCAAGTGAATAAAATAAATATCCTCCCAACTTTGCTGCCGAAGTTCCACTAAGACAGTAAATCTTGTTTTCCGATTTCAACATACCGTGCGCAACTTTAGCAAACATGCCGCCATACAGAGATTAGATTAAAGTTAGAAATATTTTGAAACTCTATTTGCATGTCATCCTTTCGCTAGTCTGCATTGAGTCTGTCGACTACATTTTGCATTGCGATGTTTCGTGTAATATGGGAGCAGATTTAAAGAAAATGTTTTTAAATAACTTGGGCACTCACACCGTTTGTTTTCAGATATTAATCTCCCCCTCCCCCCAAAAAAAGGTAGTCTTTTCTGTTGAAACTGCCACAGGATTTATTAAAGTAGGATTGCTTATCGTTGACCTCATTGGCGGCTCGACATGTTAAGCAAGATAAGCATCGCATCGGGATGGCTTCTTCAAAAAGGGCGCCATTTGTAACTCAAAAGCTTGAAAAAAGTATAAAAGGGGACGCCTTTTTTATTTTTGTTGGGGGTGTAAGGTTCTTGGCCATTTTTCTCGCATTTTGCGTTATCGCGAGCTAAATTTCCGTCCGAACACTATACTTTTTATATCATCGGAAACTACAGTTTTCTTTTTCAAATACAATTTGTTACAAAATCGTACTTACATTTGCCGATTTTGAGGAATTTTTTAAAGGAAATCCTGTTTCGCAGAAAATGTACTGCTTTTAAAAATATGCTATTTTAAAACTGTCGCATCGAAAAACCTAATGGGCAAAAATTTTCCATCTTTTTACCGCTGATTGAACATTTATTTCTCCCTCTTTTAAATTTTGAACAGTGCGGAAATGTTTTTTAGATTTTTTTATATGATTTTTTTTTCTGAAAAGATCACATATTAAAATTCTCTCCAGAATGCAAGTTCCAGAACGAAGGTAACAAATTCCTCCACTCCGTTCTTCATTTTCAAGGTGGGAATTTCCTTCTCAATGTCAGGCATGGCGAAAGAGAGACGGGAGAGGGGGGGGGGAAGAGAGGTGGAGGTTGAATGAGAGATGGGACGGCGACGTCAAGCTTGATTCAAGCTTGCTGTGCCAAGCTTAATGCAAGTTGGGCAAGTGTAAACTTGAACACTTGATTCAAACTTGCATTAAGCTTACACGCTTGAAATAATCAAGCTTAAAGAAAGTTTATTGGCTTGATAAATCAAGCTTGCTGCAAGTTTGATGCAAACTTTCTGTGCTGTCTGGGCTGCATTTTTTAAAAACTTAAAAGTGTGTGTAAGCCAAAAGGAGTGCTGCTCGAAGGCAGCGTGAAACTGCTGAAGAATTGACTTTAGTGAGCTATAAAGTTATAAATTCACTAGAACTACGTTATGAAGGTTATAATAAAATGCATTAGCTTAATGTCTGTAGTTGCTAATATTTGCTACTCTCCTCATTATTAGATAATTAACAACAGAAATTTAAAAAACACTAAAGCATAACCTCTGAAAGCTGGTGCAGGTCCCCTGTTCCTTTCTTTTTTTCGTTGCAACGGGAAGTCCCAGGTCCTTTTTTTTATCATTGCAGCGGGAGGATTTACATCCCTTCCTGTACAATCACATACTGACGACTGGACTCTATTTGTTTTTAGTAGTTGCGTAGGTATTAGCGATAAATAACTGAATACAGACACCTAGAAGGGGAGAAACCTAGCTATGCCCGATTCCCAGTAACCTCTTTACGCTGTCAGGTGCCGTGCTCATTTTTTGTTGTTTTTGCAGCGGGAAGTTCCATGTCCTTTTTTTATCATTGCAGCTGGGGGATTCACATTCCAGCCTAGTCACGTCCCATTCCCAGTAACCTCTGTACGCTATCAGGTGCCGTGTTCAATTTTTTTTCGTTGCAGCGGGAAGTCCAATATTCTTCTTTTTATCATTGCAGCGGGAGGACTCACATTCCTTCCCTTTAAAATCCATATTTAAGGTCAATGCGCATTTCTCTTCCATTGCACGGGCAACGCCGGGCCACGCTGCTAGTTCGGTACATTTTCATTCGGTACATCCAAATTCGGTACATTTTGTTGTAATAAACCCTCATTCTTTTAACTAAAACAATCCCTTTCTGTTATCGCATGCAGACGATATTTTGATTAAAAATGACGATTCAAGGATATTAGGATATTTAATTACTAGGCGTATTCGGAAAGTATGTTCCGTTAATTATATATATATATATATATAGTATTTTTTTTGAAGCCAATTTTATTTTTATATGAAAGATCATATCTTAAAATATTTTTCTGTATAGTTTCCTCCAATGTTCAAACATTTGTCAAAGCTTCGTTATACAAACTTCCCGTCAATGGCGATAACCACGACTTCACAGCATTTTGTCCGTTGGCATTTCTAGGCTTTCGAATAAATATGGCAATCTTTCTACATTTTTTAAGTTTTGTAATATCTTCAAAATAACTCGAATTTTGAAATTTCAGCCTGCTCTCTCTCTCTCTCTCGCCCCTCTCTCTCTCTTTTTTTTTTTTTTACCTATTACGTCATTGAATGTGGTCTGGTTCCTGAGTAATTAACACGAAAGTACGGTTTGAGGTAACTTAACCCTACAACTTGCATTAATGTTGAAAGAAAAAATCTTTACATAGAATCGTTATGGAGGAACGCGTTTCTCCGTTAAAATTAAAAATGTTCATCTTTAACACTTGATACGGATGTCGCTTGATATCACTCAGTGAAGGTAAGCTACTATCACGAGGGGTAAAACCCAACAGTGAGCTATCTCTAAACAAACTGCTTGTGACAAAATTATCCATTTTCATTTAATATTTGAGGAAGGTATCAAAACCTTGGGCGAAGCACGTGCTAAATTTTCTGTCGTAAGATAAAGCTCCAAACATACCCTTTGATTAAGCAAAGTGCGAAAGACGCTGAAAATGAGTATTTTGTTGACATATTAGGTTATGTTTGTACTGGTAATGTTTGTAAAGTAACATCCGCACCTCCCCCAAGCCGAAAAAAAAATGAAAATAAAATATATTTATTCATTTTTATTAGATTACTGGAGTTCTGATCGTCGCAAAAATAAGTTTCGATGAAAAAATACAGTTGTCTAGTTTATTTTTATACAAGTTTTAAGCTTTTCGTTTAAGTTAACTAAATATCTATTTTTTTCGTTCAAGTTTCCAACATTCACTATTATTTTTATTGGCGTATGACATTTATTGAGTTGCTTACGCGGAGTATCAAATTTCATTGCTCTGCAGTAAATTTCGACTATGTTGCTATTGGGGATTTTAAATAGTCCTTCTATTGAGAAACGGGAAAGAATAACTCGTAGATTAGGAGAATCTAAAATTTAATCCTTCAAATTAGATTTTAACTATGGTAAATTTTTCCTGGTACTTACATATAATCCCGGCGGTCCGCAAAGACGAGCAATTTTTCCGCCTAGATAAATGCCGAACAAATGAAATGATTCATGGTTAGAAATACGTTTGGCCACAGTTTGCCAACACGTTTGACGCAAAAATCGTTTGGCGGAAATGACCGCCGAGATAATACGTAAGTACCCCTTTTCTTTCTAATGGCAGTGAAGCGGCTTACTTGTAGGTTTGACAGCTACCAGTGCCGGAGATGTTGTTAATTTCATTATGGGTGTGCCTATTAGATCGACCAAAGCTGCTCCCTTTGATTGGTTTTCTAATTTTAAACAAATTTGAAATGAGAGACCTAGGCAATCGTAGTGGTATTGTTTGAACAATCCTACAACATTGGAGCCACGATAGATTTTACTCTCACCAACTCCCTTTAGCGTACACGTTCCACAGCAGACTCGGCCGAGAGAGGAGTTTACCCTCCTAAGCACTGGCCAAGCCGGTGCTGCTTCACTTTCGGTGTTCTTATGAGAACAGATTTTAATCGACCGATCTGATACCGGACACTATGGTAAAGTAAATTACTCGTATTTTTGAGAGTTTCATATGCAGAGATTCTGATACATTCAGACATTGAGTACATTCCTATACATAATATTTTGAAGTAAAATTTATAGAAATTTACAGGAAAAATAATCCTGTCTCTTCCCACTAAATAATTAGTCTAGTTTCTATATAGAAAATGATAAATTGTCTGGTCTTTCTCGCATTCATTCTTAATACATTAATAATTCATATTTAATATGAAAACAGATTATAATGCATAAAAAGTGGTATTTATCTTTGGGCTTTCATGAACTGCTTTTTTAAATTGAGTAATTTTGAACATACCCAAGATTTTAAAGTTATTGCATAAAGATTCTATTAAATGACTTACTTTTTCAGGGGGATTACTCCTACATTATTCCTTTAAAAAGTTAATAAAAAATTTTATCTCAGGTTTACTGATGCTCTAAATTCAGATATGTTAAGTGAAATATTTGTTAAATTTAGAATATTCAATACACGTTTTCCATTTAATCCAGTTTCATCAGACTAATAATCTGAAAAATCGAGTTCAGTTTTGGGTTGATCGAATACTTCCAAATGTAGGGAACAGACACTTACGTCAAATCTATGGATTAAAAAGTCTTTTCCATGGCCATTAGCGATTTATCAATATTAGAGATATTTGCGGAAAACCATGTTTTGGAATCACAAAACCAACTAAAAACTTTGTTTCCTCTCGGATTTTACTATATAACATAGACTGTCCGGTATAGTAGTTCAATATAATTTCTTATAACAGCGGAATCATATTCGAAACAAATGTGTTATTACTTGAAATGTGTAATTTATTACTCAGCACCAAAAAAGTCTATTTAAATAACATCTTTATTAAATTTCATGGCATGATAACTTTAGAAATCCAAATCCGCAGATATTTATTTTAAGGAGAGTTTACTGCATGGGAAATATTCCAGAAATGCTCAAACGAAAATAAATGTGCTTCCGTAGCAAGCTTTTGCATATTGAAAAAGATTTCTACGGGCAATTTTCATTCATCACCGTCTGGTAAATTCAGTTTTTTCCCCCCGTAATAGTGGTGATCTTGTTAAAAATAAAAGAATGATGTATTGAATGGGGGATCAACAATGAATCAAAAAACGTCAGTTTTGAAAGTATAAGAAAGGGAGAAAATTTATTATGTTAATATGCTGTAATGAGAGTACGACAGAGTGCATTTAATGCAGATAGAAGATATGTTCTTTGTCAGAACGTCTCGGTTTAATGTAATGCAAATAATACTTATTGCTTTGAGGGTGAAAATTTGGATTCGAGTATTAATATTTTTAATTTTTTGTAATAGTAAACATATTTAATTATCCTAATTGTGCTGTAATATTTTTAAATGTTTTTGTTCAAAACTGTACGACACACAATTTAATATGCATGTGTGTGTGTGTTTCTTTTGTGTAACTCTTATGATACTATTAATTCAACTTTGATGTCTGTGTGAAAAATAATTGTTGAAGATTGGTAATAATGTTCTACGAATATAAATAAAAAATTGCTTGTATACACATTGGAAAAACAGTCAGAAAATCCCCCATAAAATATTTAATACATTTTCTTATATAAAATAAAAAAAATATTACTAAATTCTTTCAATGTATTAGACCGAAATGATTTTATTATTTTAATAAAATACAGATAATTTTTCAAATATAAAATGAAGAATTGCATATTAAAATTTAAAAAAATAACTAAAAATTTGCAGAACATAAAGTTTTTTCTTTAATACTATTCCTCCATACTTGATACTGTGAGAAATCGAAAGAACCACGTGCATTTCTTTAAGGAATTCATAGAGGTAGTTTACTAACCCCCTCCCTAAAAAAAATACTTTATGAGGTCATTAAAGGCTTTTTAACAAAAAAACTGTAACAAAAGCAGCAGGTGCACTTTTCCCCCGAGCAAATGAAATTCCATGTCTAGGTACAACGAATGATTACAGAAATTAAATGACACTGTATGATTCCTAGATGACACGTGGTTGACAGACAACAGTGCTTCCAATGAAACACATTGGGATATCATCCTTACAGCGCGGATATTGCACCCAGTGATTTTCATCTCTTCGAGCCGTTCAAGAGCACCTGGCAGTGGCAGGACGCCATTTCTAAACTTATGGTGGAGTTACGACGCCGTCGTTAAGTGGCTGAGGGACCAGAGTCCTAATTTCTACAACACCGATGGTATAGAGATGAAACAAATGATTTTATGCCCATGGAAGCTATGTTGAAAATTAATCTGTACCAAATGCATTGCTATGTTTATGTATCTCTTGAATTTCGTGAATAAACGTTTTGGTTAAAGGACTTGTTATTTTACTTTTTTAACCACACTCATATGATATACAAACTATATGAAGCAGGAATGAAATCAGTCTTGGAATTAAAAAAATAATAATAATATATTCCTACTCGTAAAATTTGACGTATAATAAACCTGGAAATTCTTTAAGCTAACTAAAATTTTGAATCAAATAAGTTAAAAGTAGGAAATTTAAAGAATCAATGCATGTAGACAGGCTACTTAAAAATTCTGATGTAAATTTTCTAGAATGTGTCAGGTGTTACATTGACTTCATGAATGATGGACGAACTATTTAATAGTTATTAAAGTGTTAGTCAATTTCAATTGCCATGTGCTGCAAATAATTAAAATTTATCAAAAATATCATTTCATAAAAATAAATTGTGTTATTCTATGTCGGGTGTCATAAAATAGACTGGTGTGTTTTAAAAAGTTAAAACAGGAAAACGGTAGTTTAGTTAAAAAAAAGTTACCGACAGATGGAGCTGATGCATATAATAAAATATTGGAAAAAAAACCCTGATATTTCTTTAATTCTATTCATGCAAACCACTAATTTTAAATTTAACTTTCTCGTTCCAATTAATATTTAAAATTATTCATGAATTTCTGACACACTCTGGGAGCGTGAAAATTTAAAAATTCGTTAAAGTATATAGTGATATAAAATTACTGATTGTACGAATAGAATCAGAGATAGACGAGATTTTTTCCGTTGTAGGACATTTGGATCATGTTATGCTTGTCGAAACTTGCATCATATCATGCTTTGTCAGCGTCATCTATCAGTAACTTCTTGAACAACTTATTTTTGTCATAAAAAATTTCCTTCTTACATAAATTTGCTGCATTTTTCTTTTCTTTTTACACTAATCTTTTTTTTTATAAAATTTTAAAAATCGTCAATCTATTTTAAGACACCCAGTTTAAAAAATAATCTGCTAAATAAATAAATAATAAATAAAAAGGGAAAAGAAAAAAAGATTGAATAAACATTTGAAAATAACTATTTAAAATTATAATAACATGTACATTAAATCACTGAAAAATTCTACCTTATCGAGTATTCCGCAGACGGCAGAATGGTGATCTAGCGCGCTTTCTCGTTTGTATTTTGCTCTAATCATAAAGCGATTTGTATGATATACTTTTAACTATCATTGAATATATATATTAAGAAAATTGTAAATATTCTGAGGAATTTTATTTAAATATTGTATGTATTAGCATTTAGAAAAATGACCTGGAATGAAATAAAAACAGATTTGTGAATCTATTCTTAAATATCTTGAAGAAACATCATGATGAAAAAACATCAGAACTGAGATCCATTTGCCATTTGATTAAAAAATATTTTTGTCATAAATTAATCAATCATGGAATACATTTGCATCCATCTTCTTAAAATGAGAGCCATGTTCTTGCGATAAAATAAATATTTGATTTCATCATAGGGTCATGGAATATTCTCGCTTGCAATCAGTTTGAGATTTAAATATAAATATCAAAAGAAAATAAATCGAAATCCTTCAATTAATCTTCCATTTTCATAATGCTGTTTATTTCAACTATAATGGCCACCCAGTTTAAGACAGATCATAAGGCAAAGATTTTGAATGCTTTTAAACAAGATTAAATATATGTATATGATCTATAGGCACACGACGAAGAGATATTTTATCTTTAGATTAAGTTTGATAATTTGAACTGCCAAATGTTTTATACTTTTTATCTGTTTTAGTCTAGCAACGTCCAATTAAATAAAACGCATATAAATTACAATTATCTGTAAGATTTTGAAGTAAATATTCATCAATCCATGGTAAACTTGACAAATGCTCTTACACATTTCCTCAACGATTCCTCTCAATAATCGTATTAATATGGGAACCTTTCAGTCAAAAATCTATCCTTGTAATACTTTCTCAACAATTGAAGTAGTTATCTGAATTATTTATTCTCTTGATGAAACACAGAACTCTTTGCGAAACACGATTTATAGAATATAAAGCCTATCGGTGATACATGTAAGTGGGGTACAATATGTCAAGTACAAATTATCAATTAGTGACACAGTCAAGAACTAAAACAGAACATTTCCTCAACGATTCCTCTCAATAATCGTATTAATATGGGAACCTTTCAGTCAAAAATCTATCCTTGTAATAGTTTCTCAACAACTGAAGTAGTTATCTGAATTATTTATAAGACGATTATTTGTTCTTTTGATGAAACACAGAACCCTTTGCAAAACACGATTTATAGAATATAAAGCCTATCGGTGATGCATGTAAGTGGGGTACAATATGTCAAGTACTAATTATCAATTAGCGACACAGTCAAGAACTAAAACAGTTACCAGAGTAAACAATTTACTCTGTTAAAGTACATAAACAACTTTGTAAAAAACACACATAAGAAGTTAAACACTAACTACTTATGTGTTTTTTACAAAGTTTTTTATTTACTTTATCGTTTAACACCAGTAATTTGAGTGTTTTTTACCAATTTACTCTGTTGCTCGAAATTAACGTGCATCATTACAAATAAAAACGAAAATCTGTTTGCATCGCATCAAATCGTATCCCGGACATAAATTTCTTCACGTACATGTCACTGTAAGCAAGATCGGAACCGTAACGCGGTACCACGGGTAGGGTGAAGAAATTCATGTCATCGCATCACTTTTCTACTGAAGAAAACTGCAAACAACTGTGATACTCTATCTCTTTTCTCAAGCTGGGACACTTCTCTGACACTGGATTACACAAATTTATCCCACGATATGGCAAGTGTTACATTTCAGTTTATTTTTATCTTGAGAATGGGCGAAAACATTGCTGTATCTTTTGCAATAGATTTTCCCAGGTAACGTTTTTTTCTCCCTTATCTTTTTTATTGGCCTTGGGAATCTTGCTTTCCAAACGAACCTCGCATAATGAATAAATTAAAAAATATAATAATAAATAAATATTAGATTTAAATCATATCAGTTATGAAAACGGCATCTACTCATTAATATATTAAAAGAGAAAAAATAATTCACGTAAAAAACTCTGAAAACTAAATAATTCGCAAATTCGTGACTGTGATTTGCTTTTATATAATAATAATCCTAACTAACATTATAAATGCGAAAGTGAGTTTGTTTGTTTGTTTATGACGCTTTCACGCCAAAACCGCTGAATAAATTATGATGAATTTTGGTTTTAGATATGGATGGGACTCTGGAGAAGGTTATAGGCTACTTAGAATTTTAGATTCTTAATTACTTCTTTAATTATTAATTAAAAACCGTTTTTCCGTTGCCATGCTTGGCGAGTTTCGCCCGTATCAAGTGATTCATGTTTTGAGCTAACAAGAATGCTATTACTTCAATGAAGAAGCACGTGCATCTGCAAAACATTAAATAACACGGAAATTATGCCAGTTTTATGCCAAATCTATCTATCTCTAATAATAAAAATGAATGTTCTCCAGACAAATCTACAGAAAGCAGAGCTTTGAAATTTTGAGAATGACAGGGCCCGTGACTTCGGTAAAGTGTACCTGAGGCTCAGAAATTTTAATTACTTTTCTAACTATTAATTATAAACCGTTTTATCGCCCGCAGAAAATGATTTATGCTTTTGAAATAAAGCAGAAATTCTATTTGCAAAATCACATGCATTTGGAAAACATAAATAAGTATGGAAATTATGTTGATTTTACGCCAAATTAAAAAGCATAAATAAAGAAAGTGTACTTACGTATTATCCCGGCGGTCCGCGAAGACGAGTGATTTTTTGCCGAGATAAATGCCGGGCACATGGAATTATTAATGGTTTTGAATACGATTGGCAACAGTTTGGCAACTCATTTGACGAAAAAACAGTTTGGCGGGAATGACCGCCGGGATAATACGTAAGTACCAAGGAAAGTCCAAATGTGTTTCTTAAAGTTCGTAAATTTCCAAATCCTACCAGTAATATAAATGTGGACGTTTATGTGTTTGGATGTTTTTGACTGAATCACACAAAAATGGTTGGACAAATTTGTAATGTAGATAGCTTATGCCCTGGATTAGCATACAGGCAACCTTTCAAGCATATAACATAAATAATTCTTTTACAAAGACACTCAAAATAATGCTAATGCATTGCGCTCTATGGAAATTTTGTTGCTACTAAACCGATTTTAAAACTTTTTTCACTGATTGAAAGTTCTAGGCCTATATGGTCCTAGGCCTATAGGGTCCTAGGCCTATGGGGAATTCCTCTGTGTGGAATTTTCTAAGGGATCCTAACCCGTATTTTCGCGAGGTTTTGGAAAAAAACACGGAAAACTGCGAGCGGCTAGGTCGACAGGCGCGACCGGAGTTTGAACCTGGCACCTCCCGCCTTCCAGTTTTGAGAGCAGAACCTCTTAGACACTGGGGGAACCCTGAGTGTTATAGGCTACCTTTTAAGCATATATCACAAATAGTTCTTTTACAGGGATACTCATAAGAATTACATTACGCTCTATGTGTATCTCTGTAAGTACTGAAGCCATTCCAAAACTTTTTTCACTGATAGTAAGCTACACTATTCTTGAGCATTATAGGCTAAAATTCATGCACGTAGCGCAAATAGTTCGTTTACAAGAACACTCAAAATAATTCTAATAATTCGTGCTTCTTCGCTCTATGGGCATCTCTTTAACTACAGAACCGATTCTAAAACGTTTTCGCTAATAGAAAGCTGCACTATTCCTGATTAACATAGGGTAAAATTCATGCATATAGCATAAATATTTCTTTTAGAAGAACACTCAAAACAGTTCGCAAATACTGTTGTAACTGTCTCTATTCGCCAAATGCCTGAAAAAAAATCTAAATTTAGTAATTCTGCATACTCTCTTATTTTAAATGAAATATACTACCATGCATTACACTTCATTTAAAATAAGTAAAAAGCAAATAATATTTAAATGCAGTTTCTTTAGTCGCAAACATATTTGTTATTCACACATGCTTCGTTTCTCTCGGGACCTAATTCTAAAGCCGACGCGGACAAAGTCGCGGGTAGCTGCTAGTAACAATAAAAATCAAAATATGTATTTTTTTGAGATTTCTAAGCATTTTAAGAGCATTCATGTTATGTAACTATCACCATGCCCACAAAACCATTACTTCAATAATGTAAATTACAGTGTATTAGGCTATAATCCTATAATTTTGGTTGAGCACTAAAAAGCGAAACTGAGAAAATACACAAAAATTAACTGCAATAATTTAAGTATTTTCACATAAGTTAACTATTTGTTTGAAGTAAACATGTTTTCAAACTGAATAAATTAAAATTTTAACGTCTTCTTTATGAATGTAAGTCTTACAACGTAATAGCTTTAAGTACTTGTCGCGGCATTCTTTACTCCTTATCAAATGACAATTGAGGTATATTAAATAATTATCTATTAACGGATTCACGCAAGTGTTAATAAAGACAACTATGTTTCCGAATAAGAATTCCAAACTCTGTTAAAGGAAAATTACGCCTGAAGTAACAGGGAACTTTAATAAGAGCTAATAATAATTATCCCTCACCACTTCATTCATCACAAGTTACAAAAGGGTCATTGGCGTTCATATTTGGCGAGCAATCTTCCTTGTGTCTAGCTCTTGATATGTAATAAATTTCTTAAATTTCTTTCCAAATTGATTAATTCCAGCCAAGTTTAACTATTGTAGCGGTAGTTTTATAGTCAAGTTTAATAATTTAACTGAATTCTCTATTTTTAAATTATAAAGATCTATAAAATGTGAAACAAAATTAAATTTGTTAAATAAACCATAACTACTTGAACAGCTTACAAATAATACATATTAATTACCCATGCATTAAATAGCATACATACGCTATAAAAAATGTAAAATAATAAGCTTTTATAGAGCTTCATACTTCACCAGCATGGGGTGAAAATCTTTTAGTTATCCACCGTTGATGATTTAGCGTCTCTTTTTTTCGTTCGAATACTTACGATACATAATTTTAGACAGTCCTAATCCATTGTTTGGCGCACATATTCCTCAACGTCAAACTTTTAATTAAAGACTAATAACTAAACTAAGGCATACTGCGTCACACCTACTGAAAACATTCGAGTGATCTGTCAAATAGACTGAGTAAAAATCACAGATGTATTTCCACCCATCAATTTTTTTTGTTCTATTTAATTTGTGGGAGGAAGTTTGTGACCACTGCCCTCAGACAGGAATAAGCGAATAATGTGATACTCAAAAAGAGATGTTTCCGAATACCTCAGAATTTATGCTGCTTTATGTAGCCTAGAATTTCCTTTTTACTACTCAGAAAAAAAAATGTTGCGTTGAGATCAACAAAATTTGGATGATTCAAGAGAGATTTCAATCAATAAAATAATCTCCTCAAAACAAAGTATATTGTAAGTCGTGTCTGTAAGTCTTATCTAAAATATCCTAAATGTAAGCGATATTTGAAAGAACAGAGTCACAAATACAAATTTTTCTCAAAGTTCGGAGTATGCAAATTTTGAGTTTGACGTCAAAAACAACAATTTAACAGCAGCCAGGGGAATTTGTCTTTCAACTTAAATACTAAGCATGTTCGACATTCAGTAAGTGCACTGTTTCTATGAGTGCGATCTCTCAATGAAGATATTTAGCAGATTCAGATTTTTGGACAGCTGCTGGTTGTTCAGAAGGGAAAAAACATAAGCCGAACTAGATGAAGGCACTAGGGTTTCACAAAATGTGTATTCCAAGACCTGGAGAACCGTTTTATTGAGGTCGAGGACTAGAAATGCACGACGAAGACCAGGGCAAGGTCGTAAGTGTGCAACAATGTCCATTGAAGATCGATATTTAATGCTAAAGTGCTAGAAAACACGGAAATGTAAATGCCACTCAAGCTTTCACTCTGCTTCTAGCACCATAGTTTCGATCGACTCAAACTTCCCGAAATCGGCTCCTGCACCAAAATTCTGTACGCTTACATGCCAATGATATGTGTTGCGTTAACAGCAAGGCACCGTCACGCCCTCCTGGCAAGTCCTGTTTTACGGTTCATCCAGATAATACTTGTATTTACATCAGAATTGAACGTGGCAGTATAAACAATACCGCGTTCGTGCACGGAAGAGTCGGCTCTAGTGGTGGGGAGTGATGGTCTATGTTGGCATCTCTATTGATGGGGGCACCGATCTCAACATCATTCTAAATGAAGCTCTGGCTTGTCACGACTTAGGGATGCGATTCTCAGACATATTGTAGCCCCTGCAGCAACTGGAGAAGACTTCATGTTAATGGACGACAATTGTAGACCATATCGTGCTAATTAGGTGGATGATTTCCTTTTCGAGGAAGGAATCATACTAATGGAATAGGCAGTGTGTTCTTTGCGCATAGACCATGTTTTTGACAATCTAGGCAACAATCGCCAACATCAAGATCCACCCACAACTTTAATTATTTTGAGCAGTGTATTTTGAAATAGTGCCAAATTTTTATTGATTTCAAACAAAATATTTTCCCCTGTGAGTAATAACGTCAATAATGAATAATAAAGTCCGTGTCATACTGATGTTTGCCACAGTGGTACACGTATCTAGTAATTTAACTGTATTTACAGTTGCTAAGGCTCATTTCGTCTAATTACAGGTGCTAGTACATTGATCGAGGCACAAATATTTGATCATGACTTCAGAAATTCATCATTTGTTGAAAATTACTTATTTAACGATTTTAGTGTAATATAATTATAAATATATAATATATATTTTAGTGTAATTGTTAGATTTCGGGGGAAAGAAAAGATTTTGGTTGTTGGATAAATTCTGAGAAAAATTGAAAAATGCATTTTGAAATCTTCACATGGATATGAATTCTGCTCATGAAAAAACACATAAGTAAAGAATAGATAAAAATCTTTTTTGGGGAAAATAGATTAAAATATCGTTTATCATTCTCAAACTCCCTACGTTGAGTTAGAAAATGTGTGTACTTCCTAGTAAACTAAAATTGAAGGATTTCACTTCTAATTTGAGAATTCAATGTGAAGGATTAAAAAAGTGACTTTTAATTAAAAGAGGTATTACCCACAGGTTTTAACTACCATACCTTCCAGGTAATTAAAAATAAATTTTACAGCGATTATGCCTTAAGCAGTGGAAGATTCAAATATACGTTGTTAAAAAATTGCTTCAAATCAAGGGTAACTTTCAGACACGAAATCATTTTTTTAGAAGTTTATGGTAAGAAACCAATGCTGTAGGGGACAAACAATGATTTATTAAAAATTAATAACAATCCCTTAAATGCCTGAATCCAGTTACATTTTTGGAAACGCGTAAAATTAGCCAGTTTAGTTTTACCTGAAATATTTGGCCTAGCATTATGAAAATATCGCTAATTCTGAATTTTATTTCTTACGTACTTACGTCACATTTTCAGAGGAGTTTCAAAGGGTGCAACATTTAATTACATTGGAATTGGTGTGGGTTAGCATATCTTAAAATCACATCTAAAATAAGATTTAAGTAAGAAAGTATTGTTTACAAGTAGCAGAAGGAATGAATAAAAATATATGTATTTTAACTCCAAAGATAATACCAAACGCATAATTTCTCCGTACCTCTTTATTTATTTCAAGTTTTTTTAAAGCACGCAATAAAGACATTTATTTTTATAGGTCTCTAAGTATATTACAAATTCCAGAAACAGATGATAAACATTTGTTATAAAATAATTGTAAGTCAAATGATTTTAATAAAATTAATATTCAGTTGTATACTTAAGCATAAGATTCGATGAAATAGGTAAGGATACATTTGAAATTTTTACTGTCAGACGTAGCCAGAAGTTATTTTTTAAGATTAGGCAGGGTATGAAACTGTCACCCATCTTTAAAATCCCTTCCAAACCCTTAATAAGCTTGTGAATAATAACTAATTGTTTCTTTATTGAGTCGTCAGAAAAAGGCTGAAAAAAAGTGTATTCATGGACATTCATGCACCTTTCAATTTGTTCGATGCTGAAAATGACCATCGCCATTACTTTAACTCTTTCGCGACGGGAAGCGCAAACGCGCGCTTATCGCTGAGGCAGGTAGTCTCTTTCGCAAGTGTCTGTCCAGGGCCGGAGAGTTTTTCGCTATTAAGCCTAAATCCATGTACAGAACAATCAGAATATATTATAGTGTCACTATCACTACTATCCGAATCTGCTTCAGAATCAATATCTCATAATTTCAAATAATTTGCGCCATTTCTGTTATTTCAAGCTCTAACACTTTCGAAGCTTCGACATTCTAACTGTAAAATGAGAAAAAATCCACGTCTACTAGATCTAATTATCCACTAAAAACTGGACTGCAAACCGAAATACCCAACGCTGTAGCGAACATATTTATGTCTTTCCTTTGAAAGGCCTCAGAGGGTACATAGACAAAACTAGATAGATTCTTTAAAAAAAAAAAATATATGAAATTGTGAGGCTTACCCACAAGAATTATCATCATACGATTGAATAGTTTACTTCATGAACATTTTATTGGATAGCACATGAAAAAAACGTGCTTTTAAGATTTCCGATCAGGAAATGGATAGTTCTTTTTATATATAAAGAAAAAACAATGTAAAATTTAGTTAATTATAGTAGACAGATTTTTATTTCTCAGTTCTTTCGTTAATAAACTCGCATTAGGCATTTTGATAAATACAATATTTTTTACAGTAATTGTTAATCAATGTATGTACACAAAATTTCTCTTGTTTTTTTCGAGTGATATTTATACTGTTTTCTTTTGATTCACCTTGACTTTTCTAGAAGCATTTTAGTGCGTATTTTATAACCCCCTATCTTCGCATGTACTAACTTTCAATCCGAAGTATTTCATTATTGCAAATATTAATTCTTAGTATTTTTAAAGTATACAGAAAGAAAGAAGATAATTTGTGACATTTCTTTTCTTTTCTTTTTTTTACTTTAAAAGTTATTTAGCTATGACCATAAATGCATTTAAATTTCGCCATTTAATATTTCCACAATTCCTTAAAATTAATGTGACTCTCTTTAAAAGTACTCGCTTAAAAAAGAAGAAATGAATTCGCTCCGAAAGGACTATATTAGCTCCAAAAAAATTTAATTTAGAGCAAACTTGCCCCAGTTTTAAGAGCTTTGGAGCTAATTCAATTCCTTCGGAGCGAATTTAGTTCTTTGTTTTAAGCGGGGAAGTACCTTAAATGTAAGAGACCCGGTATTTCTTAAATACATTCCAAGGTAAGAAAGCAGGTATTGTTTTAAATTGTTTTAAATTCACATTTAATATATTTGATAATAGATACAGTCTACAGCTCTTATTAAACTTTAAGAAACAGCGTAGTTGAAAACGTGACTAAGTGATCAACCAGGGAATTTCGATGTGCGTAATAAAATGAGGCGATATATTGTTAAAAAATAACTTTGTATTTAAAAATTCATCTTATTAGACGATAATATTTAAAATATATTTATAGCCTTAAAATGTTTACAGTTTAGTTTTTGAAATCATTTAAATAATTAAAAAGAAGAACGAAAAGTAGTGAAGTTTACTTACACAACTTTCGTAGGGAAAATAGCCAATGGGTAGATGCTACTGAAAGAAGATTCAAAAATAAATATTTATGAGATGTTATCTAATTTTCTCTTGACAATTATTTGTTTATTTATTCTCTCTCGTGTGTCACCCTATAGCAATATTGAAGATTTCCTTCTTCTCTTTCTTCGTCCTCTTTTTAAATTGATGTAGAGGAATAGCTTAGTATGTTGATTATAAGAAAAGCCAGAATCAAATTCAATTTTGCTTTATAAAAACAAGGAGAGTTATTATCTCTGTTTAAAATGTTGAATTTTTTTAATATAAATATCTAGTAATATTTGCAATGTCTGCTTCATTCATTAGTTTTTGTTGTACAGATGGGTAATTTTTCTCAGTATAGTATCCTTTGGTGTATTAGTGGTGAATAGTTATTTAAAATGAAGGGTTTGTAAATATTTGTAAAAAATAAAACTAAATAACTAAGTATAATGCACATTACACACATAACATGAATTAAAGCTGCACGAATGTTTCAAAAGCTACTTAAATACTCCAATCATCATCAGCAGTCGTGAAACTGCACGTAGGTAGTAAATGCTACCTTGAATGTAGAAGAAACTTGCATATTTTTGATACGAAATGTATAAATTATACACATTTGGAAAATATTTACGCATTACCTTTATGTACGTTTACACTTTCTTCTAAGATGGATTTTGAGGATCCAAATTGTGGCGAGAAACTCCCGGAAGGACATACTGATGCACTGATAAGAAATGCACTGATATAAAACTTTAATACTTAAGCTTTTAATGCGAACTCCAGATTTTTACAACTGAAAATAACATTAAACCCTCAATAATACACTGAAATCTCTGGGTAGTGTTAAGTTTGAAGAAATTGAATAGAATTTTGGTAATGGGCATTACCTTTTAAAACCCCAAACACCATTTTTAAAAGCCTCCCTGCGTATTTAACATACAGGGTGTTCCCAAAATGGTAGTAACACGTTTTAATTCTTTAAATATTAGAGATAAATAGGCAATGTAAATTAAAAAAAAATGTTCAAAATAAGTTAGGAATAAAACTACAATTAGAAAACAGTCCTGTCTTAAATTTTCAAGCAGTTACAATTTATAAATTTGCATACGATCCCCGTAGAAAAAGTTCCCAGTTAGTGAAATGGGCTCCATACACTGATGAAGTGATGTAAAAAATTTCAGACTTAAATTGAGGCATTATAAAATGCCTCAGCAAAACCTAAAATAAAAAAAAAAGATTATTAGAGGCCATATATGAATTTGAATGGTAACGTTTAACGTTAGAATGCAAAAAATGATTTTCTTCCGTAATATATGCACAACCTCTGAAGCGCTATCACCTGGTGTGATTTTGTTCCCTTCAGAGCCATCGAAAAGTGGATTATGTCAGCATGTATTTATCTTTATATCTCTGAGACGTTTTACGATGAAAGGCTAGAATTTTTGTACATTACGCTATTAGTGTATGAGCCCCATTTTATAAATTGGGAATTGTTTGCGAGGAATTCTTTTTCTTTCAATTTACATTGCCCCCTATCTCACAAGACACATAAATAATTAAAGAGTATTACTACCTTTACGGGGCACCCTTTAAAGACATCTCCATTTAAACATAAATGCCTCCTTTTTTTATTTTTTTAATCTCTTCACACCTAAATATCTTTCGAAAAGGAATCGAAAAAGAAATCCACACACAAGAAATCGAAATTTACTACCGTTTAATAAATTTAAACCAATTAAATCTGCTTTTCATCGGTTCATTGCTTTCCAATATGAAAAATTTCATTTCATAATTTAAACGTGTATTTTCGTGTTTGATGTTTAAATATGCGCCACTTTGAAATCAGAATTTACACGACTGTATATATTATTTTATCATAAATATGAGAAAAAATAAAACTAAGCATTGAATATTTGAAATTGCATTGGTGCCTTCACTTTAAAATTCCGTTTTGCATCAAATATTTAAAGTTTGAAGTCTCTTGAAAAAAGAATGGCTATGACTAAATACGATTAAGGATATATACACCATACATAAAAAAAGCAAACGACTTTGTCAGATAGATATTGATGACTCTATCCAGCCGCCAGGTGAGGATAACAGATGGCAAGGGCATTTCGAACATTGCTTGGCGCGATAGCACCCTCTTGGCGAATTCGGAAACTTAATTTTCCTTTTTATAAGGACGTTGGCCAACAAATTATTTAGCTTTTTAATACGTATGTAAAACTTTTAAGCGTCCTCAAAAACGTATTCGAGAGACATTACTCTCTAGTTAAAATATTTTTTTTTCCTCTTATAACTTTAGATGCAGTGTAATATCTTTTCAGATTCTGCTATTTATGATATAACTCGAATGTAAGACAATTGACAGTAATTTATACATTTTAAAGATCGTCTTATATATTCGAATTATTTTAATTAGAACATATTTTTTTAAAGAAAAATCAGGAATAGCTTTTTTTTTCTTAATTTTATTGCTTATATTAATAATAATGATGAAGACTTTGCAAAATTTTATAGTTAAACACTTTTAATAATATTTAAAATAACGCAGATATGAATAGTAAATAAATGATTCATTTTAAATACATATATATGAGTAAAAGAGAGTAAAAGAGAAAGAGAAAGAGAGAGAGGGGGAAAATTTTGAGAAAAACCTGAAACTGATTTTTACGAATTTATGTTTTCATGTTGCTTAACTGGGAAAATCTAATGAAGTGAAAAATAATGGTTCATTTTTAAAATGCATGCTACCTTAATGCGCTAACAATACAAAATAAATTTAGAAATTTGTAAAGTAACGCACAGACATAAAGCAGTTGTAAGTACGACCGATTTGTTTGTGTTTGATATTTCACAAAGTTGTTAAGTTTAATATTTAAACATCAGCTTCTTCGAGGCTTTATTACACTAATAACTTGATTCAAATTAAAATTTATGCATATAAATAATAAATGGATAATTATATCAGATAATTCGGCCTGCACTCGTATAAATAAAAGTATCACTAGTAAATGTAACAAAAAAAAATGGGGAAAACCCCTAAAATACGTAAAAAAAAAAAGAAAGAAAACCTGAACATTATATTGATCGCGTGAGGGAATGATTGAATATGTTTATTTATGAAACGCAGATATTATCGTCTAGTGTTAAAAGTCATCTTGTGTTAAAATTAATTGAGAAATTTGTAAATAACATAAAAAAAGATGTTCAGGCAGTGTCAGATGTTTAAAATGCTTATCCTTCTTTAACTGTAAAATGTCCCCGCTTCTATAGCGTATTGAAATCAGCCATCATATGATTTTTCTAGGATGAAACAAAGCTTTTGGCGAATGCGAATACTATTTTTGCTTTTGCAGAAAAATTGCAATCAAACATTTTTTAAATTTTGGCAGGCAGTGATCAAAACACCCACAAGAATGTTACGAAAAATTAATAATAAAATGCATTTTTAAAGTGCTGATTCATTAATCCAAAGATATTTGACAATGTATGTATTTGTTTCTAATAATAAGCAAATTTCTAAAATAAGAGTTTTATATACTTCACAACAAAGTACTTTTACAGCTAAGTAAAGTTAATATTTGAGGAATTATTTAGCAGTATTCAATATATATTTTTCAATTCAAAGTCTAATTTAATGTATGGAGATTAAAAAGAAAGGGCATATAAAAATATTACACCTGTCTATATATAATTTACTATTTCTTTATATATCACTGTTACACACCTATGTATAAACTCACATTCGAGGCATTCTAGGCATGCGACAAATGAAAAAAATATTTAAAAATGCAGACTTCAAAAAATTTAATATTCACATTTTGCGATTTTCCATGAATTTAAATCACATTTTCCGATTTTCGATGTTTTTAAACCAAACTTTCTATTTGCCCAGACTTTTCTATTAAAATTAAATATATCCTCATTGGAATTTTCAGATCACTTCAAGATGTTCTCGCCAAAAAACTTGATAATCCTGAGTTAATCGCATGATCCTTATCTATGCCCACATTTCATAATATGCATAGAATTTCTGACGAATTATTTAACTAATAGAATTATTATTCTCAAAAGGATTTATTTATTTATGGGCGATCTATGTTATCGTGAACTATTTCATAGTAAATACTGTTCATTAAATATTTGAACTACATAGATTAATTACAGTTATTAGGTAACTTTTCTGAACACTATCCCCGGGATAGTATTCAGATTAATTTTAAATTATTTAATAATTTATTTTTCTAGCATGTTAACAAAACACTTATAAATAACTGACTAAAAATCTCTCAAGCAAGTAAAGTACAAAAGAAGGGAGATTAAAAAACAGAATTATTATTATAAAAGAAACACGCAAGTCTTTTAACTCGAAACGAATAAAGCTGATGGGAAAGCAAAAATATGTGTATGTCCCCTCCCACAGTTAGAAAAAATCATTTACTTGATTAGATAGAAATGGTGATATAAATGAAAAGGGTTGTCCATTATTTCAACAAAAGCTAAAGCTGAACAGTTTAATTTTATTTATTGATACTCTTGTGTAAACATCATAAAGCAAAGGATAAATGTATATATTTTATTTTCTTGTGCACATACAAGTTAAGAGGAACACAAAATAAATATTCGTCTCGGAGTATTATTCATTCATAGTACCTAAAGCAGTAATCAATATCTGAATGCTATTTTTCTATTTCAGAAAAACTGCATAATATAAAAAGAAGTATGCACACAATGGCACAAATACTAATCATTACAGTGTGAATACTACGATACTGCCAATTCTACAAGTAAATTTCAGTAATTTTCAGTAAGTATAATTGTTTTTATTTTAATCACGTAAATTTTCTTAAAAGAAGAAATGATTTCTAAATCCTAATGAATTTTATTTTTATACCACTATGAATCTTTGTTTTGTTTGGTGCAATAATATTCTTAAAAGACAGTTACTGACGTTTCACAAAACTAATTCACGTTCGAAATTACAAAAAGTGTTGTTGCTTTTATTTCATACCATTTCAATGCACAAGTTTATCTGATGCAGAGATGTTTTAAGCATTTCCTACTTTAAACGAATGGTTATCCATAAACAGAGATAAAATTTAACATATACTATCCCGACTAAAATTTATTGGAAAATATTTTGCTCCAGCATTACTACTTGCAAAATATTTTCGGTTGCTCTTTGTTAAAAAAAACGAATCATGTTTACAAATAATTCAATATATAGAAAATATGTTTACTCATTTTCCATTTTCTAATTTTCTCGATGTGCAGTTTTATTTGCATTTAGAATTAAAATAAAGTTTATGAAATGTCAAACGCATATTTTATAAGTTTAGATATTTTAACTCTTTTTGCTCCGCATTAAAGAAATACATATAATATATAATAAAAAACAATAATAAAGAAAATAATAAAATTTTTTTCAAGAAATACGAAATTCGATTTGTAGTTATTAAAAATATCCACAAGCTTACAATTTAATCTCATATACTTAATTTCATTAATAATATTTGACATACTATACACTTTTCCTAAGCATAAATTGTTGTAAAAATAATTTTTAAAGCAATATGGTTCCCCTAAAAATAAAAGTTTCGTTTCTATAACTATAGCTACAACAATTCACTTTCAGAAAATCGCTTACTTTCAAAGATGAAATAACCGTGTCTAACCTCTACTTATTTTCAGCACACTGTGACATTCCGTGTTGACAGAAGAACTGCCGTAAATTATGTAGGGAAGTCTGTTTAAAGAAATATGTATATTCCACAGCTTTGTACCTGTGGCCTTTATACACTTTCCGTACTCAAACACTGCTTCAAGACATCGTTGTTACTTTAAATATCTTTTCATTCTACTCCCAACCCCAATGCTAACCCCCGACGGCAAGAAAGCGTGGTGAGAGAGTTGGGAAGTTGTGTTATTCTTATTCGAGAGTGTTAAAGCATAAAGTTTCGGAGTCAGTTGTTTCTGAGTTTACAGCACGAGGAATAATTAAATATTTTCTTACTGGGATTGTTATTTATTTTCTTAATTTTTAAGTCGCATGCAATTATTTAATGTTATGAATAGTCACCGATGTTTTATGTGCATATAGTACGAATTCTGACTATTTTTTATTGCAGATAATAGGCATATCTTTCCATTTACTAAACATAAGGGTCAATTCTATGGGTGTTTTAATAAATTTATTTTACTAATTAGTTCTTTATAACATTTTATCATGTGTCATTTTCGCAAAAAAGTACATTGACAAACAATTTTGAGGGTATATAGCAGGTATATATGATGGTATATATGATCAGCAATTTTATATATAGAAAATATATATTATATTTTACAGGTGATATATCTAATTACTAATATTCCAATGCTTTGAAGGGGATTTTTAAATTTTTAATCTACAAAATACTAATTCAGTGTCCGATTTATGTTTTATGATGGCTTTAATCAAAAAGTTAATTATAAATTATTCTCGTTTTGTGTTAGTTTATTTATTTATTTATTCATTTAGTGTAGGTGTGCTAACTTTTCGATAAAAAAATAAAGACTTAATAAAACCACTACTATGTATTTAAAATTGAACTACCATAGTAAAAACACACTTTTAATTGATAAATGTAATTATAAAATACCTTTCAACATGACCTATAATGTAAATTAAGCAAAAGAATCCCTTTCAGTATCTGTGTATTAAAGTGAATACCCAGATTTAATATTATTTTAAATAATTTTGGAAGCATACTATTAAATAATACGATGATAACTGTGAGGCCGATATTTTATCTTGAAAGAACTGTTTCACATTTTTCATTCAGCTTAATTCTTGCAAAAACTTTTCTCCTTAAATTTCGTTTACAATATTGTTTATAAAAATTTCCTTAAAAGTTTTGTAGGTGTGTTCGGGTTTCTGTAAAAGTCGTAATTGTTTGAACCACGACAATTCTTAAGAGTTTTTTGGACTGCACAAAATTTTACTAAAACATCCGTGTATAGAAAACAAATTTAGAAAGTTTATTTTCATTTTATATAGATTTTTTAATTACTTACACTGCGGTATATGAAAGTTTACTACAGTTTAGTCAATTCAACTCTTTAAAGTTTATTTACGTGCACGGCTAACGCAAGTACTTGTGAATTGCTCTTTCTCATCTTCGAAAAAGAAAGAAAGCAACGAAAACCATGGCCAGTTGACTTGTGCAGAGTAAAGGCAAAAGTTCTGTCCATCAAAATTCTTTGTGCTCAACTGAATTTAACCGAAGTACATTAGTTTTTTCATCAAAAGCAAAACTTTTGTTTCTATTGGATGTATGTTTTAGCAGTCGATAAATCAGCTTGAAATTAGTTTAAAGTGTGAGTAATTTTAATTATATTTTCTCTATGTTCATTATGCGCAATAATGTTAAATAAAAAAAACCTATTTTTTACATACTATAAATATTCCAATGTTGTTTTAGTTATTTGTACTAAAAATATAAATAAAAATTGAATTTTTTAATCTTGCCTCAAAGTACACTAACAAAAGGAAGTCTTTTATATTTGTTTTATGTTTTTTTTAAATTTTTATGAATCAAATTTTTAAAAGGAAACTTTAAAATAAGTACTTCAGATAAATTATCTACGAGGTGAAGGACAAAAATAAGAATTTCGTTATCTTTTGATGAATATACAGCATTAATTCTGCAAATTAATGATATTTTTACACAGTATCCTCAAACCTCTGTAATAAGTTTGCTATTAAAATTTAATAAATTTAAGTAAAGAATAATGCTACCCAAGTTTGAACACAGAAAATAAAATATTAATTAAATTTTACCAGAACTTTGGCATTCATATGATATTTATTCTCTATAATTTTAAAATAACATATTTTATCGCAAGAGGAAGCTTTAAGAAAATCGAAATATGCATTCTCATGAAAAAGTTAATTTAATTAAAATGCGTCTAACCTAAATATATAGGTATATATTTCTTTTAAAAATATTTAATTTTTTCTTCAAACTTTTCTGCAAAAGAATATTTTTGAAATATTGAAGAAAAATAAACAGGTTCCTGAAGAATAAGTTTTTTGATAGTTATGATAGAAACTTTTTTTTAATTAAAACTGGATACAATTGTGCGCATTGCTAATTCTTGAGAATAATCAAATAACTCAGAAACATAATAGTTATTAATTATTTCGCTTAATTTTCGTAATTCATATTTCATTCAAAGTCACATTACATTTGAAACATTATTGATGTAGGTGGTGGTTTAGTTAATATATTAAAAAAAATGAAAATACCAAAATCTACAAAAAAAAATGGCCAGTGTTTCATATATTACTTATTTTAAATTTATGAACATTTTTTTAACATTATATGTTTTTGCCCCTTAATATATTTTTAGTCGCCCGATTCAATTGTTCTATCGAAAGCAAGGAAGTAAATTATCTTTATTTTATTTTATTTATTTATTTATTTATTTCTGTATGCACATAAACACGCTTTCTATATATTTCATTCGACAGATTTTTAATAATGTTAAAAAAGTGTGACATTTTATTTTTTAACCGAATATTTTAATTTTGATCAACTAAATTTATTCATGAATTAACAAAATACCTCGTTTAATCAAAAAAGGGCAGACCAATGTCAGAAGGGATAAGACAATGAACATTTGTATATGGCTGAAATGTGAAGATATAAGGTTCTGACCAATTGCGATGTTACGCTGTCACCACGCTGTCGATCAGACGGTCGGGAGTTTTGGGCAATTTTCTCCATATGTAACTTGAATACTCGTTAGAACCCCTTAAACTTACCTGCCCAAGGCAAACGCCTTAGGTACATAACCTTCATGTAGCTTTGTTTTAACCACAAAATAAAAAAACAAAACAAATTAAAAAAGGAACAGTTGATTCAATAAAAATATTTGGTTGCAGAATATCCACAGGCGTTTTGTTGAATTCAATAAGACATTTTTATTCAGTATAATAACTATACGTGTTAAAATTAAAAAAGGTATTGTAATTAAGTACTTTTTAAAGGCATCTTTCCAAAGACTTACTTCTCGAACAGTACGACGTAAACAGGTGATCCTTATGAACTACAGATATTGCGTTGCTTTTACCATGTCATGTGCTGTATTTACTTCAATGTACAACATGTAGTCTGGCTCAATATAGCCTATCTGTATCTTGTACCCTGAAACCAATTGCCCATCTTAATGTAAGATTAGTTTTATTGCAATTACATCTGCTTCTGGCAACAGCACAATCGGTGGCTAAAAGCAATGCAATTTTTTTTCAAAGTGCCAATTTATACTGGTTCCGATGAACTCGAATGTATCTAACGTACGTTTGTTTTAAAGTCTTTCCCAGAAATACAAACATTGGCCAATGAATTAGAAATCTGTGCGAGTTTCTACAGATTCCCGCTAGCGGCGTTAGTACGCAAAATCTGTTTATGGCATCAGCTTACATCATGAGAACTGTGTACAGTGCGATTGGTGCATTTCATAAAAACATACACTGCAAATCTTTGAACACATTTTAGAACACTTTTTGGAACACTTATTTTGTCCCCTCTTTGAGAATACTTTTAAAAGACTATTTCAGAGCACTTTTATGAACCCATTTCAGAGCACTTTTTGGAACTCATTTCAGAGCACTTTTTGGAACTCATTTCAGAACACTTTTTGGTACACATTTCGGAACACTTATTTGTCCCCTTTTGAGAACACTTTTTGGAACCCATTTCAGAGCACTTTTTGGAAGACTTATTTTGTCCCCTTTTTGAGAACACTTTTTGGAACACATTTGAGAACACTGTTTGGAACCCATTTCAGAATACTTTTTAGGACACTTATTTTGTCATCCTTTTTAGCACACTTTAAGGACTGCTTTTAGGATTAGATTTGAGAACACTTTCTAAAAAGTAAGAGCAGGTGCGGCGGAAGTGACGTCATCAAGGGGCGCGGCCGCAATTGGCGTAAGGGGTGGAGTTAAGTTGTTTCCATCCTGGATGGTTGAGTTGTATTTGGAGTCTGCTATGTTTCTATTGGGACATTTTAGTTATTTTATTTAATTATTAATTAATTAATTAATTTTAATGCTGCCATTTGTTATTGAATTTTTAGTGCTGCAATCTGGTGTTATGTTTAGGAACTACGTTTTTAGTTTTGGAATTGGACTTAGAATTTTTTAGAGTTTGGAACTGATTTTAATGAATTATTGAATTTTAGTTAATTCCTATAATTTAGTGCTGTCATTTGCTATTTAATTTTAGAATTAATTTGTGCACTTGGATGTTATTTTTTCTCACTTACCGGCAGCGGGATTCGAACCCCGGACCTCCCGATCTCGAGGCTTATGATATACCGTTCAGGCTACTCGCTCATAGCAGTATCGTTGTAACAAAGAAAGCAATGATTTCACCAGTGTTCCCAATCTGTTCTCAAATGTGCTCCTAATATATGTTCCCAATCTGTTCTTAAGGTGTTCCCAATCTGTTCTCAAATGTGTTCCTAAGTTTAGATTAACAAATATCCTAAGCATAACACTTTCAGAACATTTTCAGAACACTTTCGGAACACTTCCTTTATAAAGAATCACATTCGGAACGCATTTCAGAACACTTTTAGGTAACTGGAACACTTTTTTTCAATAAATGTGTTCCAAATGTGTTCCCAATGTGTGCTGGGAATTTGCAGTGTAGTAAAATGGCAAAAACGATAGGTATTTCACCATTTGAAAAAAGAACTTATTACTGGTGCCCGGATTTAAAATTGCATAACTAATTTTTGATTTTGTTTATCAATGTATACCAATGTTTTTAATGCTAATAGATATGCTTGAGACCCATTTAACTCATTGATATGATCCACTTTTTCAAGTATAAGGAAAACATTCAGTTCAATCAAAAGTACATTTTTCAAAGAACCGTAGATTTTGAAAATTATAATTATCTACTGCCATTTACGTTACTGAAGAGGACCAACAATAACTTTTGCTAAATTATACTGCTATTGATGCGTCGTCAGTGTATTTTGTGCTGTAGTACGAAATCTACTCCGAAACTTATGGAAAGAATCTTTCTTAATAATCCATCAAATACATTTGACTTACTTTCAATAACAAGATATTTTACTAAATCGAAATGTAGAAATACATGTTTTACTAGAATAACAATTCTGGGAAGTTTTATGTGGAAATGTGTAGCAACTCCTTCACTCTATATTGATTTCTTGTTCCGAAATATAATGTAAGATGTATTATAAAATATTTATAACACCTTTACTTCTTCTTATCTTTTCAAACCTTATCTTGAAATGTGTTCATGGGAGGTTTTTCCTAGATTCTCTTTTCCCTTTACCGCAAAGCAGGAATTATTTATAAAACTTCAAAGTTAAATATGACCCCTAGAGACTTTACATCTATGGGTCACTCACCCATACGTTTTCCTTATCCTTTATGTAAAAATAAATTCGGTTAAGTGTTCCTCTGCTATTTCTGCAGCCAAGGTTATCTGCACGGATTTTTCAGAAAATATGTGTGACTTCTATAAACATGTTCTAAACAATTAAGAAAAAATATGCTAATTTCTATGCAGTTTATAACTATAAACTTAATGGAGTAAATTCTAAGAGTTTCAGTTTTTTGTTTCAATGAATGTTTCTAATATATAATTACAAGCACAAGTTTTGTTGGATTAGAAGGAATTTAGATAGAGAAAATTCGCCAATTAATTTAATAACGCAAATATTTTTCGTTTCAACTTTTAAGGTATAGCCAGCAAACTTTATGGGACTTAAAGATTTTTTTAGCTAAATAGAACCGAACTACAGTTTGAAGAAAAATTGAAGATAATATAGACAAAATGAAATTGTGGTCTAGCGGACACTTTTTCAGGAAATTAAAACATTTTTTTATGGTCTACCAAGTTTATTTCACAAAATTATTTTACACACGCCTGTTCTCTGCATTCTTTGTGCAGCTCAAAGACATGTTTTTACCTGTGGCACCGTAAGTTAGATCCAGATTTGCAAGTTCATTCCATGTATGCCATTTCAAGTCATTCCATGTATGCCAGTTCAAGTCATTCCATGTATTCCAGTCAAGTGACTACTGCGAAGTCACTTGACGAATAATGACTGGCTCTGCGTCAAACAGCTTTGCGCGTCAATGGGAGTTGTGATAGTATAAATTCAGAATTAATCTCAATATATCTTTCAGATACGTTACCGGCATTGCATATAAGGCATTGTAATGATGCCCGGGCATGAACTGGCAAGTTCAAAACTGGACTTCAAAGTATGGACGAACTAAAAATTTCACATATTGCGTACAGTACCGTCCGTATAACATGAATGAAAGGCATATTTAGGGAAAAAAAAACTGTTTATTAGGAAAACTTATACATTTCATTTGTAATCAGTATTGAATATACTCTTCCCTTTGTTTCCCGAACACAATTTTATGACTTATGCCATAGATTCTGCCAAGTTTTTACAGTCTTTCTCTATCTGTTCAGCCCTACCATTCTTGAATTAGTTAACACATGAACCTTTTTCTTTTCTTGATGTAGTAAGCTCTTGAGCGTCTTTATTTACAGATAGCATAGATTTTCTATGGAATTTTGGTCCGGGGAATGTACTGGCAAATTTAAAACAACTACGCTGTTTTTAAAAAAAGCATGCCTTCCTTTTCATTAATATATAGTTATCGTGAGGAGACAAATCTTCAATTACCCCATATTTGGAAGGAAACCTGTTACATATATATATATATATATATATTAATGACTATGTCATTTTATCTCTCACCCCCTTTATTGAAAATTGTTCGAAAAATGTGTTCCAAAAGAGCGACATAAAACTGCGACATAATTTTACATACATTTAAAAAGTATTAGTTCACAACAGCTTTAAACTATTGTTACAATATTTCATAAGCTGTAGAATATGCATCACATGTATTTTTTACATATATTTAAACACTATTAGTTCACAACAGCTTTAATATATTGTTACATTATTTCGTATGCTGTAGAATATATATCATATGTGGTTTTCTATAAATAGGTTATAATCACAAAAATTTCAACATAGGTTACTAGGCGAAATACACGAAAGATGAGAGATAAAATGACATAGTCAATTAATATCGTTTTAATATGGCAATAATAAAACTAAAAAATTAGGGGGTTGAGGAGGGGGGTCTCCCCCTGACGAGGCTCGAACAGCAGAGTTTTATATATATATATATATGTAACTCAGGTTTTATTTTTTTCTATACTACACCCCAAAAAAAGAAGTCTCCTGGTTTCACCATGCCTACAGCAAGGACAAAAGAATCTACAATACCCCTTGTAAGAAAAACCAACTTCTTTTTTGGAGTGTTTGCCTAAAGTTGGAAAATCCAAAAATTTACCCTTCATTCAAATAATACGAACGGTACTGTAGGCATTGATAGCAGAGCCTGATGACAAACCTCCAAAGTATGAATTGCATCTAATAACAAGTGACAAGTCACGTGATTTTTATTCCTTCATTCAGGTTTAGAATCTTCCGCTTGCGTTAGGCACCTTGTTAAGAAGGGAGGAAATGTCCCATTTTACTTGAATTTGTTAAACTAAAAATTAGTTTTATACAGTGCTGAAAAACGACGGAAGATCAAGGTATAGCTTAGAAGGAAAACTGTTAGAAAACTGTAATGTCTCTGCCCTGGCATACGGATTCTGTGGTGGAAAATGCATATTTACAGGCACATTTCGATGCAACCTATGCATAATTAAAAAAAATAGAAAACAGATAGACAGATAAAGCATAAACTCTTTTAAACATTATTATAAGTTGTAAAAAACAAAGTGACTAAAATCTTAAATATTAAGTAACTATATAAAACAGAAGGCCTAAGTAAATATTCCCTTTTTTGTATGTACATTTGCGTACTAAGGAAGTGGAACTTTCCCAAAATATTTTTTATATATTATTCAACTCCAAAATATTTGGAATATGTTATTCAACTCCTATTTTCAGTACTTTAAAATAGCTGAAAATAATTTGAGTGTTATGACTTCATAAAAACATCAACGTATGTATGAGCAAGTAATTAATAAAAATGTTAATTTTTAACTATCATAAGTGCCATGCTTTTGCCCATTTGCAAACCGCTCCTGACATACTCCGACATGGTTTAGTGGATGCCATGTATATGGAAATTCCGCTGGCACAATCTGGACAGGTTAACAGACAACGTTCATTAACAATTTCCTGCCTTATAAAGTACATTCATTGCGTCCTTAATATACGACATTTAATATTTGCCCATTTTCTTTGATGAAACTGTTCATGGAACGCATTCATGCAACCCAATATACGGAATCTCTTTCTCTTTGAACTACCACAAATATAATCCACATTTTAACGCTCCATATACTCCATTCTTTTGCCCTATTCTCTACCTTTTTCAACTAATAAAAATGCGGATAACTCAGGGAGAAAAGTTTGTTCGGAACGTCCAAAAAGAGGAGGAGGAGGTAAAGTAAGAATTTCCATGTCATTAGCCATAGGAGATATTCTTCATAATTGTATTAGGCAAACAAACTTGACAGCGAGCACTGGAAAATCCCCAGAGGGAAAAGACAAGGGAAAAAGAATTTCAAATAAAAGAAGAGTAAATCAATTTTTCTAATATACCGAGAAAGGGGTTTTGTATGATAGTGATATTTTGAGGACTTAGATATTACAGGGGCCATTTTTCTGCCTCTCTATCTGCAATGGATGTATTGTGAAAAACTGATAAGTTTCTAAATTATACATTATTATATTTTTTGTATCTTTTTATTATTAAGGACTTTTTGCTTTTTCCTTATTGTTCTTCAAATACAGACATATTTTGATGCTCAAATACATGTTTCTAAAATTATATATATATTTATTAAGATGGGCCGAAAAAAACGCTTTTTCCCCCAAATTCCGGTAACTAAAAATATATTATAAAAAATCGGTTTATATCTTTCGAACACGCATCTGTTTTAAAGTTTGCCGAAATTTGGAAAAAAAAAATCAAGATTTTACGGTAATTTTTAACATTTTAAAATTACTCTTTCTCCCGATCTGTATATATATGTATATATATATATAATACCTAGAAAATTTATAATGAAAAACCCCCCAAGCCATAGGAGCCATATATATATATATATATATATACAGAGCATACGTGCATACATATATGTATATATATTTATATATCACGTTCTAACGAAAGTTTTCTGCCTAAAAAAATGTCTTAGTGAAGTTGCAAAACGAACCTGAAATCCGTACCCTTAATGCAGGTAACCACCACAATAATCACCACCCAAATATATGATTTTCTGCCAATGTTTTGACAGCTTTTCAAAGCCTCCGGCCCAGAAACATGGAGGACGCGAGGCCAAGAAAATATCAACCTTATTTCGGAGGCCCTGTGCTGAATCGAATATTGCAGCAGAAAGATGTAGCTGCAGTCGTGAAAAAGGTAAACGACCGAAGGAACTATGTCGATGCTATATGCTGGATGCTGCAAAAGATCCCATTCGAGTCCGTACACAGTCCAGCCGGTGAATGCAGACACATGTGGTTTTGCATTATCTTGATGGAACATTACTTTCTTGCGCCGGAACTCGGTTCGACGTCTTATCTTGACAGCAGCGTCAACACGGACTAGCATCTCGATGTACACCTTACTTTCGATAGTTTCAACTTTTCCCAGATAATGCTTGTGGATAATACCACGGCAATCCCACCATGTACACTCTCCAAAAAAAGTATTCGAGCAAGAGAGAAATTTCCTACGTTGGTTTCGTATATTAAAATTTATTTATCATAGAATATGAATTAGGCTATGTATAAATATGGCTTTCCATATTTCTATCAAGTTGTGTGTTTTTCAAAAACTAAATTATTATTCGCAAATCTAAAGTAGGAAATTTCTCTCTTGCTCGAATACTTTTTTTGGAGGGTGTACAAAGCATGGTACAATTTTGTTGTCAGTGAAATTTCGCACTAGGACACTACAGACGGGATCACCGAGTGCAGACGAGCCGTCTTTTCGGCTTGTGTTGTAGAAGTAAATCCAGTTTTCATTGTGCGTGACGAAGTAAATCCACTTTTCATCGTGCGTGACGATCCGGTCTAGAATCTTGTCCTTGCGTTGATATTCGAGCAGATTATTGCAGGCCTGAACACGTCTGTCCTCATCCGCTTGAGTCAGCTCGTGTGGCACCTGGCGATTAAGCTTGTGCGTCAAGTTTATACGATGCGTACGTAGTACGACTAGTGGTCATGGCTCTAACATTGAACTCCTTAGCTAGCTATCGAGTAATTGAATACTCATCTTCTTCCACAAGTTCTCGCAAACGGGCCTCATCAACATCAGTAGGCCGGCCAGAGCACTCTTTCTTGAATCTCAAAGTGCTTGTTTTTGAACTTTCGGTACCAAAGCGTTACAGTGTCATATAAAGCTGTACGCATGATTTGGTGACATTCTGTAGCTGACTTGTTACAACAGAACTAGAAATATATCATGGTTCTAATCTGGTAGCGTGATAGCTCCATTTGAGACACCTTGAATTCAATGACAACAATATTTTTTATTTATAGATTTCACAACATAATGTTCTAAAAAATGTCTTTTTCTTTCAAATGTTAAAAATCGATTGTCGAAATATAAGCACACACGTCTACGCGAACTGTTTGAGCAGACGACATTTGTGGTGGCGGGAAACTTTCATATAGCATAATATATATATATATATATATATATATATATATATATATATATATATATATATATATTAATGGCTATGCCATTTTATCTCTCACCCCCTTTGTTGTAAATTGTCCCAAAAATGCGACATAATTTTACATATATTTAAATACTATTAGTTGACAACAGCTTTAATCTATCGTTAAAATATTTCGTAAGCTGTAGAATATGCATCACATGTATTTTTCTATAAATAGGTTACAATCATAAAGATTTCAACAAATGGTTACCAGGCGAAATACACGAAAGATGAGAGATAAAATGGCATAGTCAATTAATATCGTTTTAATATGGCAATAATGAAACTAAAAAAATAGTGGGGTTCAGGGGGTCTCCCCCTGACGAGGCTTGAACAGCCGAGTTTATATATATATACATATGTATGTATGTACGTATGTATATATGTATGTATGTAGGTACATAGCAGAAACGTCATTACAATGTTTGCTTTGAGTATATATATAAACATCTTTCTTCATTTTAGATTGGTCACTTGATTAAATACTATTAGCTTTATGGTCGGATCATAATAGAGCAAATTTTACAAAAATCAAAAAATTACTTTAAATAAAAAATATTATATGCATTACTTGAATTATATATTTACATAACTCGAGTTAACAATTATTTATTTAAAACACAAATTAATCAACTCACGTACTCCGTGCAAAGAATCCAGATGAAAGCAAATGTAAAAGTAGGGATTATGTTTAATGCTGATGCATTCTAATTTCTTTGCCACTCTTAGATGCTGTAAATCTTAATTAATCTAACCGTTCAAATACGGAAGAATAGTTAATTACTTGAAATCTTAAATGTAATTGAAAGCATATTTTTCCCCGCTAAAGAAAGAGTTGAAAGATTGATTATGTACAAATTGTGTGATTACAGAAGAATTTACCGAAATCTGGCTGTCATTTTTGCATTTTGTAAACGGCGAATCCAGTTAAATCAATACCTTTCAACGAAAATGGTATTATTTTACTCGCATGTTAGAATATGAAAAGCTAATTTTAAAAGGTGTTGTTTTATGATGGCGACTTAGTGAAATTCGAAAGAAAAATACAGCTTTAGGAGTATTATGAAAAAATTTCAACTTGCAATCCACAATAATGAAAATTAAAATACCCTTAACATCCACAAAAATATTTTTCGGCTATACCTCTTCAGTTAAAACTGCTCTCAACTACTCTTTCTCGCACGAGTAAAGCTTTCTATCCGCCATCGATGCTTGCGTGTCCAATGCCATATACAGCGACATCTGCTGAGTAAATTTCAAGTGGAACACAGTTATTCGCGGAAAAGGATTTTGAATTTTTAAGACACAGGACTGCCAACTTGGTTGGCAAAGCCGACCTACGGAAAATGATTGTAAGTTTTGCTTTAAGCACAGCAATTTTCTAAATGCTGTCAAAGTCAATTGAAATTTTAATGTTCTGGGCGAGACGCGAAGGGACCGTGCTAAGTTTATTGAAATATGGGTTTATTAACATGTTCTTACTTCCTTCCTATTTTCCTTTTTGTGATACCTGTGTAAGTTACTATTTTATTGACTGCATCTTTTTACACATACCAGTTGTAAAAAATTCGTGATAATCTCAAATTCTTACTATCCAGATTTTGCATAGAGCTTCATCCGGAGTCAATGCTTGTTTTATGAAGACTTTTTGGAACGAAATGTGTTTGAATTGACTCTAAAACAATTGTTACTAGTTACTCTTAAGAGATGAACACAAGAAATATAGTTCGTTTGATCAAAAAACATTAGGAAATCATTATGATTTTTATCGTGTAAGAAAATTCCCAATAGGGTCTACACATTTACAGTCAGTAAAAACTTTAAGGCCAGATTTTTTTTCTTTTTTAGAAAAAGAAAACTCTCCTAAACTCCGGATTAAAATATAATTTTATTGATAATTATTAACCTTAAATACAAGTAAAAATGCAGCAAGATTCATTTGTAAATATTTTATCATGAGAAAATATAAAAGAACACAGATATCAATATTTAAGCCTAAGTAAAACTTTAAGGTCAGAATAGAAAATAGCATATAAGACAGAAAAAACAAACTTTTAGAAGCTTGTGTAGGAGCCATTTCTTGGCATTATTTCAAATATTCTTTTTTCATGAATGAAACTAGTTTTTGTCAAAGTTCAGGGTTGTTTTATACTATTTATCTTCGATAGTAGCTAGTCCTATGGATTTCAGTTCTACGAATGATGTAAAATGCCTCCTAATTGCTTAAACTCTTCTTACTATGTCTCCCCATACGTTCTCTGTCGGGTTAAGGTCTGGAGAGTTAGATGTCCATTTCAAAGTTTGAACATTGTTGACCTGGAACCCAATTTTTGTATTGCTACACAAACGGATAGGTGCATTATCTTGCTGATATTTTCAATTTTCTCCTTCAAAAGGTTCAACATTTGGTAAAAGATGACTTGCTACGACATATTGATATGCTTTGGAATTCATTTTACTTGAAATGAACGCAATTGAACCCACACGATTGTAAGCAAAGCCCCTCTAGGTCATCAAAGAGCCTCCAACTACTTGGCGCTGGGAGAATACTTCTTTTTCTTTTCTTAAAAAAATGCTGTTAGTAGTTCCAACCATTTGGTTCATCCAAATTCCTTTTTTCTTAATCAGAAAAAAAATAATTTCTATACAATAGTTATCCCAAGTCATTACTCACTGGCTGAAGCTCAAACGATCTATTTTGTGCTTCTGCAGCAACTGGGGCTTACCCTCTTTTGCTGTATAAATATAACTTCCACATCTTCTAATCGTGTTATACACAGTTTATTGACAAACATTTAAATCCGTCGCCGGAATAAGTTTCCTGGTTGTGTCATTTCCAGTAGATGCAAGTCTGAAAACTCTTCTTTCATCACACTAAGACAAAGCTTTAGATCTTTCCCCTGTTCTCTTTTTGCCATAATTGTCTTTAAAAAATGTGGACTAAAGTCTTTAAAATTTTAATCTTATTTAATAGTACAGCTACTCATTATTGCTGAAGAAAGAACTACTATCTGCCCTCTTTCGTGATCAGTTAACTTCGTACCTTTCACCATCTTCACAAAGAGCTCCAAAACTTCATAGAAATGTATGACAAATTTGCAAATTTAAGAGTTGTCAAAATCGGAGCAAGTTCAGTAATATTTGAGCTAGGATATGTATATGTATTATAAAACAAAATATTCTTGGCCTCAAAGGTTTTACTCAAGCTGAATATACTGGTTTTGTGTATGCGACATTTTCTGACAATTATATAATTTATAAATTCTATCTGTTGTGTTATTTATTAACAATGAAATTTAACAATTAATAATACAATAATATTCGAATATTAATTAACATACTTTTTATGTAATTTCTTCATTTTCTCAAAAATTCTTACTGGCCTTAAAGTTCTTACTCAGACTGTATTTAATTGTGGAACTACTGGAGAGTAAGAGGTTGTCGGATAACTTCAAGAAGCTTGTTTATGGCAGTACAAAACACTCAACATTTAAAGAACTTCTCATCTGTCGGAAGATTACACAGATTAATGCGAATAAGCATTAATATGTGTAATCTGCACAGTCTATGTAATCGTTTGTACAACTCTGGGTACAAAACGAAGTATCTGTTTGTGCAACTATAAGAGCGAATCGGTCTAACAATCGCTCAAATTTTTTTTTTTAATTACTTACTTTCGAATGTTTTATGCGAGACTTTTTCGTCTGTAAAACAGTTATAAATGTTGCATTCTACATTTTCATGTTGTTATAGGCTTCGATGCTTAGTATTTTTTTGTTAATGCATTAACAACAAAGTACTCTTGAAACATTGATAGTCCATGAACAGTACTGTAATTCAAATCTTTGGAGTACTTAGAAAATTTCTAAAATTTTCACGTATATCCTTTTCAGTAACAGTGAATTAAGTAGCTAAATATGCAAATTCCATAATCCTATCAAGACATATTCACGAAACTTTAAACACTAATACTAGTCACGAAATCATTAAAATAGAATCTTCTTCATTTTCTAATATTGTGATACAGTGGTAAATGCATGTCTTTTCTTTTATGTATGCAGTATGTAAGATTCTGAAAAGTACATTACATATAGAAGGTTAACTATTGACATTTAAATTATATTTTAATTACGAGATAAATTAATAAACATACCTAAATTTTATTATATTAGGTTGCAACGAAAGTTTCCCGCCACCGCAATCATCGTCAGCACACAGTTCTCGTTGGCGTATTTGCTCATATTTTGTCAAACGATTTTTGGCATTTGAAAGAAAGAGGCTTACTTTATAACACTGTGCTGTGAAATCTGTAAAAAATATAGTTATCATTAAGTATAAGGTGTCTCAAATGGAACTATCACTCTAGAGGATTAACCATCATTTACTTCCAGTTGTGTTGCAAAAAGTCAGCTACATAATACAACGAATTACGAGTACAGCTTTAAGTACTATTGTTGTATCATGTGACACGGTGCAGGTTTGGTACCGAAAGTTCAAAAACAGTTATCTAAGGAGTTAGAAGTTAGTTTTTCAGGCAGATATGGCGGAAAAATTTCGTTACAACCTGATACATCCTTCGAAAATAAGCTAAAATTAGACTTTAAACTGTAATTGTTATTATTATAATTATTTTAATTTTCAAATTTGTAATTTTATCTAGAAAGTAACATTTTAAAATTAATGAATTAATTACCATCATAAATGTGAACAAGAATAATAGTTTTTGAAAGTGTGATACTTTGTTGCATTTTTTATGTCTATTCACCATCAGCAGAGAAGAAGCGTTCTGAAAATTCGTTTGGACCACTCAACTTGGAATAGTAAAAAATCAGTATTTGCAACATTTTTGACAGTATATCTAAACAAGAAAATCTTGAGTGACTCATCTTTCAAAACTCTTGATCTTTCCCAAGCGTTTAAATAAGATTGATTCAACTCAGTCGAATACAATATTCAAACGCTAATGTACATTAAATAATTTTCGTCTAAGGGCCATAATGTATAAGAATTCTTTTTTGCAAATCTGTGTAAAAACTATCCTTACACCCACCAAAATATATGCAGATTATGCGGCGTTGACCTACAATATACATAGTACATAGCCAATTTGAACTTCTACAAATGTATCATTTATACACTAAAACACTTTAAATAGTTTGCGTCCATAGGCCGTAGGGTATAATAATTGTTTTTCTATAACGCTGTGAACAAATTATCAGTTCTATACTCATTAAAATCTATGCAGTTCATGTGAACATGACTTATAATGTACATACCCTATTTGCACTCAATCGACTAAACAGTTTAGACGTTAGCTCACTTTCTTAGGATTTCCGTCAGTACAACGTAATGTAAAAGAATTCTTTTTCAGCCATATAATATATATATATATATAAACTTATGTCTCCGATAAATTCGATAATAAATGCCGATATTGTGCGAGTGTATTCACAATCATATTCACCGTTTAGGATCTATCGTGTCCACACACAGGCATACATTGCATATACCACCGTAAAAATAGCATAAATGAATGCAGATGCCGTCAAAACGTGTAAATACATTGAAGCTTCAAAGTGGAAATCTTTCATGATTGCAATAATTTCCTTACATGGTATATGTTTGGTACGTGATAGGGATTCTCTATAAATTTGCTAGCTTAACTCTCTTTTCTGTGATGAACAAAAATTTAAATTAAAAAAGGGTTAAAATAGACACTTAGATAAATATGATAATTCTCAAATTCACGTGAAGCAACCGTTACAACGTTAAACATTACTACAAAAGTTTGTTGCATTTTTAATAAACAGTTAATACATGTGAGTTGCAGTAGTCGTAACCCCCCCTATGAAAAATTTCTGGCTTATAGGTTATTATAGGTTATGGTTCGATGCTTATAGGTTATTATTTAAAATCTCTTTAGCAAATATAACTTCAAAATGTCCAAGTTATGAAAATAATTAAAAGAAATTATCTACATATAGACAGAGAGATAGATATATAGAGCAGAATAGAGACACACAGAGACATAGAAAGTGGGAGAGAATAATATTGTATCGATAGATGACTATACAGATTACGTACATGTGTACCTATAGTATAAAGGAAAAGGTCATAACAACATGCAATGCGTCGAATGGATGCGCAAAGCTTAAAAGCTAAAATTTTTAATCGCGCTTTATAACTGCGGCTCAAAGATGGATTATTTCACAAAATAAAATTGTTTAAAAGTTGAAGAAAATATATATTCTTGAAATGGGCTTTCCGTTTCGAAACTTATCCCACTAGAATGGTTACTTTAATGTTCTCACGTAAACTAAATGTTTTTTGAAGATCCTGAGCACGCCTTAGATTTAAACACATTTCTCCCTTTTACTACCTCTAGAGACCAATTTATTATCTTATTATTCTGCCTTTTAGAAATTTTCACAAACGACTAATACAACTAACTCAAAATTTGTGCCATAACAATATCGTCCTCACTTTTGGAGTTACTCGTTAACACAAAATCTGAATAACTGAAAGTCATTAGCACAAAAACTCATGAATAAATAAAACTAAATTCAGAATACGAAGAAAATAACCACCATATAATTAGACCTCACTATTATAAGCAGAGATTCTCTTAAGTATATTTAAATATACTAATATTTTTCTTTTTATAATTCAAGCTATGTAATGCGAACTGTTTATGTTGTAAAAATGATGTTATTTGAATGTAAAAATAACTGTTTCAGAGAAAATATGTTTATCAGAAATGTTCCATAGTCTTATCCTTAATAATCATTTTTTGACAGTTTTTGTACTGATACTTTTACAAAAGAGATTGGCGTATAAAATTATTTTTAAGGAGCTCTTCCACCCCCCTTGATGGATCTTCTGAAAAATCCTTTTACAGTGGCAATTTGCGTTATACAACGAAAAAAAAAGGTTAATGCCAAAATTTGCACTTGATATGTTTCAGCTGAGAGTTGAAATGCCACTCTAAAAGTTATACATAAATACAGATATAAATATGTATTAGTTGCTTAGACGAGCTTTTCCCGGGGTCATTAGGTATTAAGGAATAATTTAGTGAAAAAAAAATGCCCGCTGATGTTCGCTTATCTAATATCGTTTATTTTCACAATCACTGATGCATAAAATCTGCCGTAGAACTCCAATTGTCCGATCTCTGACTATCCGAACTGCCTTTAGAATTTCAGGAAAAAATAACACTGAAACGGAAAGGATCACTTGAGGAATCCAGAAACATTCTTTTGAAAATTCCTGGTCGTTCAAAAGTTAGTGCTGAAGATGTAGTAGAGTGGATAATATGTCATTCGTCAGCTCCTGGATTTCAAATTCTAAATGATGATGGATTTATTGAAAGTGCAAGAGAAGAAAGTACCGAGGAAGAAGATGACCTTAATGTCGAAGTTGAAGCAGGCACGGGGCCATTTGCTAATGAAGCATTTGCCGGCCTTGAAACTGCATTGAAGCGGATGGAACGCCAGTCCGAGTGTGACCACATGCAAATAATCACTGTCAAGAGGATGCGCGACTTGGCTGCCCAAAAACGGATGAAGACAGTCAAACAGCTTACTTTGACATAAATGTTCAGTAAGCAATGACTTTCATTTACAGTACGTTAAGTACAAACTGTACTAATGTGCAGCACTTGTAAATAAGCTTACCATGTAAAAGTATTGCCTTTTCATTTAATTAATTAAAAAGCTCTTTTTCATTAAAAAATAATTTTCTCTCCCATTTTCAACATGCATACACACAGTAATTAATTAAAATACATACTAGACCCTTTATTCTGAAAAAGGGTAAAACCAAAGATCCGAATTCTTGATTATCTGAATGTGGTCTGGTCCCAATTGATTCGGATAGTTGCAGCTGTACTGTATATGAAGTAAAAAATTAATTTGTATATAGTGCGATTATTCAAAAGCTACCGAACGGAGCTACCGAATAATAATTTTAAAAGAATACTACATTCTTTAACAGAAAAGAAACCCTAAGAATTCGCCAAGTCCCGTCATGCTAAAATTTAAATAATGATAATAAAAATCTTCAAGTTCCACTTTTAAGAATTAATAATGAAATAAGTCACTACAACACTATCGGGGAATATCAAACTGATACTGAAGCTAACTCGTTAGTTAGAGGGACCCTCCCTAGTAGCACAATTAGTCCAAAAGACGTTTAAAACACGTTTTTTAACGTCAAGAAACGTGTTTCTAACGTAATTTGAACTTTTTTGAACTAGTTGTGCTACTAGGGCTGTTGTTCACTGCCGTCGTTTCTAGCCATTTTCACTTAAAATCATAGTATAATTTTACAATTTAAAAAATGATGTCACCCGAACGACCTAAAAGCCTAAAAGTGAGTTTTGAACTATATGAAACACACCTGCTGAACATTAATCAGTAAGTTCCAGGAAATGTTAAGAAATTTCTAAACTAAACTCTTTAAAAATTATCAGAATAGTTTTAAAATAAGTAAATAAATCTCGCCGAAACAACTTAAATAACAATTATATTTCAAAGTTATTTCATACCACATTGACAACCTGATATTTGGATTTTTAGAATTCTCCAGAGAAAAACGTTTGGTTTAGTTTTACGCAATTTTTCTACTGTAGGGTGGGGGGGGGGCAGGGGGTTGAAGCAGAGCCGTACATATCAAGTTTTTCAGAGACGCAGCAGCAGTGGCTACTGTGTTAGAAACCCTCTCAGTACTGACTCGAGTTTGCGAATATTAACGAGTTTCAAAAGGAAATACACTGACCTCCAAAAGTTAGGGAACAACATGTTTTTCTCTCGCACACAAAAATAGACACTAACAATAAAATTTATAGTTTACTAGCTGAAGTACCCGTTCTTCGCACGGGAATGAATGGACTTTTTGATATTACGATTTGTGGTGATTACTATTCATTGTAATAAACAGGTATAGCAAAGTGGATATCGCGTTATATTGTGTCCAATAATCATGCATACCGAATTGCAAGCCAATCGTTTGTACGGTGCAGAAGGCCATGCGGCGTAGCGCAATCTAGTGGCGAGTTTTAGCAAAACGGATACGGCGAAAATATTTTTCGCATTCAGATATCGATGTATACGAATTTTCATGACTATCGGCTGGACAGTCCTGAAGTTCATGTGTTGACGCGACATCTAGTGGCAAGTTATAGGAAAATGGATAGCGCCAAACTCTTCCCCGTGTTCAAATATCTAAGTATACCTATTTTCATAGCGATCATTTGCACAGTCAAGAAGTGATACACTGCAGGGCCATCCAGTGGTTCAATAAAGTAATGATAAACTACAGCGCCGTCAAGTGGCGAGTTATAGCAAAATGGATAACGCCAAAATATTCTCATTGTTCAAATAGCTATGTATACTGATTTTCATAGCGACAGTGTTCAACTATCTATGTATACCAATTTTCATAACGATCATTTGCACAGTCAAGAAGTGATACATTGCAGGGCCATCTAGTAGTTAATTAAAGTAATGATTTGCTACAGCGCTGTCAAGTAGCGAGTTATAGCAAAATGGATAACGCCAAAATATTCTCATTGTTCAAATAGCTATGTATACTGATTTTCATAGCGACCGTTTGAATGGTCAAGAATTTGGCCTGCTGCAGTGTCATCTAGTGGCGACTTAAAATAATAATGCATTGCAGTGTCATCTAGTGGTGAGTAACATCAAAAGGAACGCAGTTAGAATATATTCTTCGTGCTCAAATGTGTAAGTATAAAAAATTTTATGCCGATCGGTCGAACGGTATAGAATTTGATGCTTTTCAGCGCCATTTAGCGGCAAGTTACAGTAAAATGGATAGTGAAAAATATTCTCCGTGTTCTAATATTCGCGTGTACCAAATTTCATCGAAATCGGTTGGACGATATTCGCATAGCAAACGGCTAAACGGAATAGAATTCGACGTTCTGCTGCGCCACCTGGTGGCAAGTTAGAGGAAAACGGATAGCATAAAAAGCTTCTCCATGATAAAAGACGTAGGTGAACCAAATTTCATGGTGCAACGGTGCTGGAGTTTTTCAACCTCATACACTCATACCAACATTCATTTTTATCTATAACCAGTGTCATTATATATCCCAGTCTCAAATAAAATCCAGTTTCAAATCTAAGCCTCGCCAAAGTGCCAACATACGCCATTTTGCAAGCGTTTTTTCAGGAAATCATTCGAAGCATTGACTTAGCAGCAATAATATATGGGAAATGGTTCGACCGCGAAAAAGTAAAGCAAGCCTTTATTTGAAAAGTTGAATCCCTTAATACAGCCGAATTTTTTAAAATTATCAACTATAACGTGTTTTATTCATCATTACTCCGATGTACTAAATGAGAAGATTTAATTTTTCTGAAATTTGGCGGAATTCCCCCAATTTAAATCAATGTACTCATTTGGCGAGAATTCTGGAGATAGATCAATTGAAATCCCTTAATAACTGCATTATTTCTTCACGGATCATTAAAATTTAATGCTGTATTCTAATAAAACCTTTGCACTTGTTTTCAAAAATCTATTTCCTTAAGCTCTCAATAAATTGCGCCAAGCCGAAATCTGTGCAAACCGCTAGAACTCACTTTCACAAAATCGGCATTTGAGCCATTTTATTTTTTTTCGCCAAACTAAAATAATTTACCTATTAGCCTCGGAAATCTTCAATTCTTATTGTTTTGCGTGTAAAGCATTACATTCCTGCTCAGATTTCCCATGCACACGATATTATAATTTTAAAAAAATAAACTTACGAATATAAACTAACAAAAAAAAATCATTATTATTCTTTTATTTTTACTTTGAGAATTTAAAACATTTTATTCGGCAAAATCGCCACACATGGCAACCACGATCCTTATTTCACACTTTTTTCACTACAGGGGTTACAATTACGGAAAGCTTTTTGCGTGAATAGCATAAAAAATCTCTTAAATTCCGGGAACGGGTGGACTTTCAAAGTTTTAAAGTGGACTACGATTTATTCTATATTATTTTGCATATCTGTGCTAAATTTCAGGCCGATAGGTCCATTTTTGTGGATTTGTATACGAACGACATTTTATTCGGCAAAATCGCCACACATGGCAACCACGATCTTTATTTCACACTTTTTTCACTACAGGGGTTACAATTACGGAAAGATTTTTGCGTGAAGAGCATAAAAAATCTCTTAAATTCCGGGAACGGGTGGACTTTCAAAGTTTTAAAGTGGACTATGAGTTATTCTATATTATTTTACATATCTGTACTAAATTTCAGGCCGATAGGTCCATTTTTGTGGATTTGTATACGAATCAAATCCACAAACAAACAAACAAACAAACAAACAAACAAACAGAATTTCATTTTCATTTATAAGATATAAATGATAATAATGAACTTTATGCAAATTTATGCAAAAACGATAGTTACCACTTTTTTTTACAGAAAAGGACAGGCATATTTGAGTGAGAGATAAATATGCAAATATCAGGCTTTATTAATTACCAGTGTGTTGATTTACAACTTTTGTTAGCAGATTCATTGACAATAGGCAGTAGGGTCTCGCAATGTCTGGGAGAAGCCGTTTGCTCGATTCGATAAGGTGGCAGTCGGTCGGATGGATAGAAATGGGGTTGTCACAGTCTGATGGTTCTAGGCGTCTAAATCTCATTGCGCACTTGAGTCCGTTTGTCGTACACTCCAGGCGAGGAGGGGGCTTTTTAAATGGCCAATATGCGCGTGCCGGCTATTGTGGGTCGAATTATTTATGGTATTTTAATGACCAGTAGGGATCACCGACAAAAGCTAACCCGTAAAATCACAAAACCACACCCCAAACACAATGGGGAAACTTTTCTCCGCAATCCGGCAAGGAAATACTGAAAAATACATTGAAATCGCATTTTAGTGCATGAGAAAGAACTCATATGAGAGTTGGCCTTTAGTGTGTCTCGCATTCTGGTTCATCGTTTCTGGAATCAATGTCAAACAGAAGATTCTGTGTCTAGAGGACATGTTCCAGGCCGGCCTGGAGCTACAGCACCGCAGAAGACCATCTTTATAGCTCTTTCGGCCCCGGAAGGAGAAGCACCAGATACCATCAATCCAACACTGGAATGGCCAGCTCAATCTTGAATCCGATAGAGCATCTTTGGGACTATCTTGGTAAACAGGTTGCTTCTTTCAGGCCACTTTCAAGGTCTTTAGGAGAGCTGGAACAAAGCTCACTCCGTGTCTGGTGTTCGCTTCCCATTTCGGTAACCGGCAACTGAATTGACAGCATGGAAAGTCGATACCGCTAATGCTATCCAGCTGGGGGTGGGCATATTCCTTATTAAAACACATTTTTGTTACGTTTCTATGACATTTTACTACATAAAACTGTGATACATTATTTTTCCAACAATAGACTTTTCCAGCGAGATTGCTTTTTTGTTGTAAATCATTTTTGCGTTTTTCTTATGCAAATTTCTATATTGCAGTCAATACATACATATTTCGTGCACATGTCATCCAAATTCGGTGCTTCTACATTCATTCATTTGCAAAGTAGACACTTTTGTTCAACTTTTCTAGGCCAGTGTATCTCGTAAACCATGCAAGTAGGTGTAGGTTGGTGTAGGCTGTAGGTGATAAATTGGTGTAGGTTGATAAAAAGTTCAGATTCTAACGTTTTTCCTAAAGATGTAATACTTATGTAATTTTGGTCTAATATGTAAAAATAAAAGAATAAAGATTGCCTCGAAAGAATTTCAAAATGGCCGATGTGAAATAGCATGTTCTAAGAATGCATTATTTGGGCATCCTGTTACTTCGGCAAGGGTCTTACATTTGAACTTTTAGCTATAATAATGTACGTATATAAATTTAGACTTTTGTCTGTATATTACTAGAATCCAGTTTTCAATCTCTATCCGTTTCATGCACCTAATGGAAACCAAGTACGACCTTCTAAAAGGTATGTTTCTCTGTCGTTCTGTTATGCTATTCGTGACGATTTATTAGTCTTGCATCACATAAAAATAGCCGAAGCAAATAAAATGAAATTTAGTGACATGATTGAATAGCTTATAGTGCTTAATTAATTCAACTTAAACTATAGCCGTCATTTCCTTTTAATTTTGATTATATTTTGAAATTTCGCAATAAATTATTAAAAATGCGAATGAAATTTTTGTTTGCTTACCATATGATAAAGACTAAATTTAGTGAAATATAATTTTGTGACATGATAGGTGGTAGCACAACTCGAACTATAGCTGTTGATTTTTTGGAAAATTGCAGTTAAACTTATTCAAATGTGTAAATTTTTGTTCGATAATTTACGCAATAAGAAGTAAAGCGAGTGAAATGAAATTTGGTGAAATGTCAAATTGTTACTTGATTTAAAACATAGTTATCGAATGTTGTGGGAAAAATTTATGACTTTTGAGGTTTCGAGAAAATGCATTAAAAATGCTTAAATATCTGCTCACGGATCACGCAATAACGACATAAACGAATATAATGCACTTTAATGACGTAATAGAGGTGGTCTCTCAACTTAAACTGCATTTATCGAATTTGTAATTGACTTTTTCACCGTATGCCATCCCCTTTTCAGAAATGAACGCTAGTTTCAATTTAGCCGCCATGTGACGCTGTAAGTGTTTTTATTTTATTTAATTTTTTTTTTCGGAACGCGTGGCAACTTTACTATACCTAGATCCCACTTTTATGTGTATAGCTCTTACCGTTCAGACATTATTGGGATGATAACTGATTTTAGCGGGCACAATGTGCATGTATCAGAGTGTATTTATCTTTAGATAGATCATCGTATTATTAAAATATATCCTTAGATCTTCAAAATGAGTTTGTTTATAGACAAAATAAACACTTTTATCACTTCTTGGTGATTGATTAGAAAAATGATTTGCTAATATCTTTTTCTTAACTACTAAAAGCAGAAAGTAAGACATTAAGTTTAAAATAGAAAATATAAAGCTTCACACGAGACTCCCAGCTTACCCATCTAGGCGAATTACACTTCTCAGAGTGGAATCGTCTTTTCTTTCTTTTTTTTTTAGTAGTTCTGCGTTTGGGTAACCTTAGGTACTAAAATAGCATTAAAATAATTTGCTAATAATTAACATGAAGTAAAAATAACATAATATACTAAGCTGAATTTAATGAATATAGTATAAATATCTGATGAAAGGCGTTGTTAATTTGGAACACTAGTAAAGAATTAATTATTTTGTAACAAACCACAAGGGTGCGCAAAATGTCAATAATAACCAGAGTTAATCATGGTGACATAAATTCAGTATCACCATTTTCTTAGCAAAATATTCACGAAACGTAAACAATCACGATTTAAGAAATGAGGAGCTATTAAATCAAATGTGATACCAGTGTGTGTTACACACCGAAATGTGACGTGTAATTCTTTATTTAGCTGCTGTATATTAACCCACCAGCTACATTACACGTTGGTTCAAACTTGATTAAAACTTCATGTTCTTTATGCCGCGAGCAATCTGTCAGCTTTACTTACAAGGTGTTGAAGAAGAAATTTATTGATTTCTCCCGAGACTGGAATGAACTATCAAAGCTTTTGCAGAATAATTCGGCATTAGAATTCCATAACAACAATACAGTTGCGCATAACTTTTTGTTTCAATCACTGCGACATAAAAATGTCCCATTCATGCATATTAATATGGTCTGCTTTCATTTCCGAATAGGTAGTTTAAAAAAAGCTTACGGCAACCAATTCGATATCATCTTGCCCTTCGGGCACATTGTAAGGTTTTCCGACCACTAACTATATTAAAGACTGATTTAAATCTAAATTCCAATTCTTTTAGAAGAGTACAAACAATAGTTCGTTGTGAATTAGTGCGCGTACTTCTATGAGAATTTTAATTATGTTAATTGATTGATGAAAACTCAATGAACGGAAATAATGCATAAATAGATCATGCAGAAATTTAATTAAATTTCCTCTTTTCATGAAACCATATTTGTGTTCGAGACTATAGGTTTTATTCGTAGATTCAATTTTTAAGTGTCATGTTACCTTCCTCTAAAATAAATTTCGAAAATTAATGAAACTAAATACCTATGGTTGAGTAATTAATCGAATACTGAAAAGCAATAAGCTAAATGAAAATATATTGATTTCAAACTTTGTATTTTATTCAGAATTTCTAATTATGTATAAGAAAAGGAATTTATTTTTAGACAGCACTAATTCAGACGAGTCTCCCAATTCTGGTATTCATAAGGTGGATATCTGATAATCAGTTTGATGCATCGGCTTTGTCTATGATATGCAGAAATATTAATCATCATTTGCTAAATAATTCTAATAAAGTTATCTTCATAAAACTTTTTTTTAACAGTTGTGCTTTCAAAAGTAATTATTTTGAAAAGAATATATATTTTAAATAGACATTGAAAACGTTTGTATGTTATATTTGTTCAGTCATTTTAACTGATAAAAATGCATTGCAATGCGTAGAGACAAAATCAAAATTACCTTTTTATAAAAATTTAAATGGAAATTGTTTCAGTTCTTTATATTGTATATAGTAATATAAATCTACAATATTATGATTCGCTTCAAATTTCAGAGCTTTAAAGGTGAATCTGAACAAGTGAATTAAATTCTGGAAGTTATTATGAGTTTAGAAAGCTAGGCTTTAAAACAGGGATCTCCAACCTTTTTGCACCTAAGACTAGGAGCACATCCTAGAATACCGGTTAGACGGTGGAAACCATTTACTTTTTCAAGGTGAATTTATAGTTGAACGTATTTTTGCAAGCAAATATCCAGATGTAAATTTAAAATATAAAAAATTTGTTAATGCACGTGTGAAAAATAAATAACTACTACTAAATGATGCTTTCATAATATTTTTACTTCCTTGTACGTAGTATAAGGAAGTAATGTGATCCCGAAAAATTTTGGGGGCCAAATTTCGACAAAAAAACCGATTTTGACTACCTCTAAATTTAATTTTAAGAATTTTTTCGATGCATCTCATCGTAGGCTAGCATGCACGATCATATTAACGCGTCTGCAACTCATTTTGACCAGCGGCGAGTCTATTGTGGTCAGTTTTTCCATGCCGTCTGTACGTACGTACGTACGTACGTATGTATGTAAACTCGCATATCTCAAAAACTATTGGTCGTAAAATGTTGAGATTTGATATTTAGGATTGTTCTATGATCTAGTTGTGCACCTCCCCTTTTGGTCGCAATCGAATGTATAGTTTATGTACAGGACCGCCCAAAAGATTCGAAATACATTACGCTCTATGGGCCGAAATTCATTAAACTCGCCTAACTCAAAAACTATTAGGCGTAGAATGTCGAAACTTCATATTTTGGATAGTTGTAACATCTTGTTGTGCACCTCCCCTATTGGTTCCATTCGACTGGATAGTTTATCTACAGGACCGCCCAAAACATTCGAAATACATTACGCTCAATGGGCCGAAATTCATTAAACTCGCATATCTCAAAAACTATTAGGCGTAGAATGTTGAAACTTTATATTTAGGATTATTGTAACATCTAGTTGTGCACCTCCCCTTTCGGTTCCATTCGACTGGACAGTTTATCTACAGAACCGCCTAAAAGATTCGAAATACATTACGCTCTATGGGCCGACATTCATCAAAGCGTTTTTTTAGAGGTTTTGGGCTATTTCGAACGACTCAGGAGTGATATATGCTGTAAAGAGTTAGAAAATGAATTTCTCCATTGAAAAAAGTGTCTTTATCATTTACAGTTCTGCTACAGGAACACTCAAAAGATTTCCAATACATTACGGTCAATGGCAATTTTAGGGGCATTCATCCATTTCAAGCACAATACCGTCCTACCACATAAGTTAGGTAATGGTCCGACCACGGTCACGTGCCTCCCTCAAGAACTATGCCAAAAGTCGCCAAGCTTGGCGACTTTTGGTGTACGTGTGTGCATATTTAACTCTCAAATCTCAAAAACTATTATGAAATTTCATATGTAAGATTGTTGTAACATCTAGTTGTGCATCTCGATTTTTGGTTCCAATCTACTGGAGTTTCTTTACAGGACCACCAAAAAGAATTTCAGTACTTTAATGTCTATGGAAATCTTCAATATAATACAATTGTAGTCAGTCATTGTTTGGTACATGCCCAAAATCTCGCCGTCTGTCCTCGACCTTGGCGAGTTTTGCCGAAATGTCGCCAAATTTGGCGATAGTCAGTCATTTGGTCCATGCCCAAAGTATCGCCATTTGTCATCGTTCTTGGCGAGTTTTGGCGAAATATCGCCAAATTTGGCGATAATCTGTCATTGTTGGTCCATACTTAAAATCTCGCCAAATGTCGTCGACATTGACGAGTTTCGCCGAAATATCGCCAAATTTGGCGCCAAAAATTATTTCGTATTTTGTATAACTCTAAAACTTTAACCCGTAGAATTTTGAACTTTTGTATTTAGAACTATATTATAATATCTAACTGTTTTCAATATCTTTTTTGACAGCAATCGACTAGGAATTTATTTACAGGGTGAGCCAAATGACTTTAAATACATTAAGGTGTATGGATGCATTCAATTCATTGAAAGTCAGTGGTCAATGACCACTTTGGCTATCCAAAAAATCTCGCAAACTATCTCAAGTTTGTCGGCTTTTGGTGAAATATCGCCAAATAAAGTGTCAGAAGGAAATCTTTCAAATTGAACTCAACTTGGCGATATCGAAATATTTGGCTAGAAATCGCTATACCTTACTATTATTGATATTTTATCTCTTTCAAACAAATAAGTTTAGAGGAAGTGCGTAAAAAACATTTTTGAATTAATAGACGTGCAAGGAAGTCATGTGTTGGACACATCAGATTTTTTATATAATAAATGTAAATCTTAGCGTCTACGTGATTTTTAGCAAAGCGTCTTTCCGAATTATACAGAGCGAAGAGGAGAAGAATTCACATTTCTCGGTTTCATTTGTGCTGCATATGATTTCTAATTTTGTGTGGCTAATCATTAAAAATAAAGAGAAAAATTTTCATAGCATTTTAGTGAACTAAGAAATATTTTTACCGAGTACCGTTGCCCAGCCGCGGCATAACGAAAACGGTCGGTTGGCATTATGGTGCTCGCGAAAGAACCCCTGCTTCAAGCCAAAGAAAACTTTTGCTGATCTGTTTCTGATTATTCTGCAGACGTGAGGTTAAACGTTTGAAAGCTACAGTAACATCTCATAAAAATAAGCTTTGGAGTGACATTTGGAAGCAATTCTAAAAATCACACAACAACTGATTTTCTCCTGAAAAATACCTGACATTGTTTTGTAAAGGGCAGCAGTGAGTAACCTGAGTCAAGTAACCTGAGATCACTCCAATCATGTTGAATCAGGATTCAAAAGCTAGTACATTTAAGTATGATGCAGGAAATAGTGGAAGAAATAATGCTCTGAGGCAGTTTAATCTATCTGTATACTCGTGTAATCACTGAGAATTACAACATTCAATACCAATTTGCATCTTTTCATACTATATTGTACTGTGCAGAATAATCCAGGCAAAGCCCGAATTTTTTATTTTTTTCTCAAATTTTACTTTTTTGGTTAATTTGCTGTCTCAGGGTAGCATGAAACACATTTTTTACAGAAATTTTGAATTTATCTTATTTACAAAATTGTGATTACAAACGGTACCGATAGGCTATTACGATATCCAAGCAAAATGAAGTACCAACCGGCTCCGCTAGGCTTTCCTGGCGGGAAAAGCCTGGGTCAAATGAAGATCTTTTAGCCTGATCTATTAGTATGATATCAACCAGAAAGCTTAATGAGGCCTGTGATTAACTCTTTGCCCATAACGGCACCAGAAATTATTCCTTGCTATCAGGCTGTAACAGTACGTAAAGGATTTATTATAAGCCAAGATCCATTAAATACAGTGCAACTGTTAAACATGCAAAAAGAATTACAGAATTACGAAAAAAAAAAAAAAACGTTTTCATATAATGCAGCCTTTTACTTTTCACTCTATTTTCCTTTTCACAAACCAAATATGGCTCATGGTAACATGGACTGAATGCGATTCCTGATATGTTTTAAGTCGTCATACCTCTTCGAAATTTCAATCATTCGTTTTACTTTTTGTAATTGAGAAAACATGATATTATTCAATATCCCATCTGCATCCTGAATCAATCTCCAAGAATTTTTATGAAATGTACAGTAGAATTTTGATCAAAACTTCTACCGTTATCCTTTCGTTCTTCTTTTTTTTCAGTGTTTCTTCTATGCGATGTTAGATCAATGTTCGAGTTCAAAGAAAATGTAATACATGCATATTCTGAAATAAGTTTTGATGCATGTTTAGTTTTCATAAAATACAGCAGATATTTGTGAAAGTATCGTAAAAATATAGAAAAGTTTATTTTAGATCTGCATTTTCTTAGCATGAGTATATATACTGAAACAATAACTGATTACATTGGATAAATTAACTTCCTAATAAGAAGTACTACTGAATTATTCACAGAAAAAGCCAAATTTGTAAAGCTGTGGGAAATTTAGATGTTGGAAGCTTTTTTTTATTTAACCTTTTTTTATTTTGTCTCTTCATATGTCGATATAGTTCAAAATATGTTTCCGGATTTTAAGCCTTTTCCTATCGAGCAATCGCTCTGAATCTTTGCATACAGGTAAATCTTCGATAGGAGTCACTACCAAAGTTTCTTACCTTTTGATATTCTTAATAGTATTTTCATTTATTTAATGTTTATCCAATTTTGTCCCACATCAGCTCGTTTCCACCGAACTATTTATTGGACATTTTCGTTGATCGCATCAATGTATAACTGTGGCCTTAAGGCGACGATCTAAAAACCCATTGTGTTTTACCAATGCAGGTTGGAGTCTTGCAGAATATGAGCAGGATATCTTGGCATGTAATCTGCTTAACGATCACCGTGAATTTAAAAAAATTCCAAGCTTTTCTATTATCTTCTGTAATTATGCCGTTCCAATTCAAGTTCTCTTAAGTTTGTTTTCGAAACTTAACTTTGTTTTCGGAACTTCACTTCCACTACATATCGTCTTCCCGACTTGAAATTTCGGTTATACGTATAAGTACGATAATGCTCGGTACGAATATTTTTTTCTTTTTAGGTACCGTTTTTATTAAAATTTATTTACAGTTATATTCGCACATATCAGCTCGTATCCACCGATTTATCAATAGGTCATTTTCAATCTTTGCTTCATTGAAAAGTTCATTTGATACGACAAACTATGACGTCAGTTTTGATTCTGCACCTTGTATTTTTTATTTATTATTGTGTGAAGAAATAATGATTTTAACGAGAAAATCAGCTTTGGGTTGGGCTTTATAGAAAAATATGTAGATGATTATGATGCCGTTGCACTTTGCCTTGTGGTTAGGAATTCGGGCATTCACCCAAGCAGTGAAGGAATTTAATTTTTATTTCCCGTTTTTATCGTTATATTAGTTAAGTTGAAAAGAAGAGAATCGCGATATTAAAAACTAACAATTAGACATGGAAGTAATATAGAAATTCTGAATTTTATAATTCATATTCAATATGCAGTACACAGTTTGTTATATAAATATAGCAAACTTTTAACAAGTGATAGCATCAATACCTTAATTTTTCATGAAAAGTAATAACTTGATCTACTGTTTTGTGGGAACATTTTATTTTGGTTGGTCGGCAGATCTTAAAACGACAGGTTTGTTACTAGGGAAAATAACACTATACATGCAAATATAACTTAAAATATAAGGAATAGCAAAGCTACTTCATAGTGAATAAAAGGGGACTAGCCCTCCAGCCCTCGGAAATTATTCTAGTGTGGAACATAAAATATCGTTTCAATGTTTACGGTATTTTCGTTAAGAAGCACTCAAGAGTGCTAGCGTTTCATCTTATTCCACGCATTATCCGATGAAAATTGTTTGCTATAGTGCGTACTATCACCCAGAATTTTATTCACTTTTTTCTAAATCACTCAATATGTCTATACATAAATTAGAAAAAAAATATCGTAAGGTTAAATTTTTAACATTTTCCTTGAAATTTGAAGAATGCGATTTCAAACTATTTGCTCGTCCACCTGTGCATCCTTTAACTTTCGTAAATGGATTATGAATGTATGAATCATGAACATGTATGAACATGTATGAATTTCATTGACATGAAATTGATACATGTTAATGCTATGGAATATGCCATTTACCCTATTCAAAAAAGTACGACTGATATACGCATATATACGCATATATATATATATATATATATATATATATATATATATATATATATATATATATATATATATGTTTTACTTGGGATTCCATTACGTAAGTTTAGCTATTTTATATTACGTAAGTAGTTTAGCTATTTTACATTACGTAAGTTTAGCTATTTTATATTATATATATATATATATACAGATTGTTTCGAGGGAGACACAAAATTATACATAGGTATATAGGGTATTTCCGGGAATCATACTTTTGCAATCTCTCCCAAATTGCACGGTACAGACGTAACACATCATAATTGCCTGTCCTCGAAACAGAAAATGGCGTAACCATATACACAGTGCTCTATGCAGGTGCTGGAATTAGTTTTGACTTCGAAATCGTAATTAGTGTAAAAAAGGTACTTAAGCATAACGTGTTTAAAAGTTTTTACAGTGAAATGATGCGCTTATCTCAAAATAAGGATTTCATAATTACAGGTAAATAATTAAATAGGATTCAAGCTATACACTGGTTAAGGAAATCTCATTGCACACCTACCCTGCGTTTATATATATATATATATATATATATGGGTTGGGAAAGTTCTGTCGTATTTTAAATAGGGAGGTGGTTTTTCTTGTAAATAAAAACAAAACATCTGGCTAGTGAGTCGGATTTTTTTTTTGTTTTTTTAGCTGCTATATAATATAAAAGGCGCCCTTTTTACCGTTCATCATTTACTTGTGATATTTAAAGTGAAAAACATGTATGTCAGTAGTTAAAGTGCAGTGTCTGGTCTTGAAAGAATGTGTTCATCACATCTGATTAGACACAATCTGGAACCGTTTTTGGACAGGCTGGTTACTGGAGATGAAAAGTGGATTCTTTACGAGAAAAAACAATCTTACTGCAAACCAGGAATATTATCAGCAACAGTTGAAAAACCAAGTATCCATCAACGAAAAGTACTGCTTTTTTTTTGTGGTGGGACAGGAAAGGTCCAGTGTACTACGAGTTGCTGAAACAGGGAAAAACCATCAACGCGGATCTGTACTGCAATCAGCTGGATAAATTGAATGCAGCTATCAAAGAAAAAAGGCCAGCATTAGCGTCCAGAAAAAGAATAGTGTTCCACCACGATAATGCTCGCCCGCATACTACAATGGTGACACAACAAAAACTGAATGCGTTAGGATGGAAAGTACTTAGTCACCCACCGTATTCACCTGACATTGCACCATCTTATTATTACCTGTTCCGATCTCTGCAAAATTATCTAACGGGAAAAAAGTTCTCACTGGAAAAAGTGTTTCTAAGGCAGTTGCTGACTATTTTAACTCCAACGATGAGAACTTCTACAAAACAGGAATTCACAGGTTACCTGAAAGATGGCAACAGGTTGTAACAAATAACGGATGGTAACTCCGTTATGGTAACTCCGGTAAAATGTTTAGCTCTCTAAGGAGGGCAAAACAAAAGAATTGCCATAGATTTCAGCTTTAAGGGCATTCATCAAAAGAAATATATTATCGTTTTATTTTCTATAACTAGTCCACTTCAATTAATGCAAGAGTGCGAAGTCAACGATTCCTTTTCTGTGTCAATCGTTGCTTCCCGACATTGATTTATAAATATTTCCGTTGAGGCTCGGCCTGTTTTCCTGACGAGCGCATTCATTCCCGAGCTATGACTGGCACTCAAAGACCCGAAACGAGAAGCAGCAAAGAACTAAGTAGAGAGATCGCTTCCGTAGAGACCCAGAGGCCCAGAGGGGGGCCCACTCTGCCCAGAGTAAAAAGGCCCAGAGGGGGGACAACTGCCCAAGGGCCCACGCCCGGAGGACGAATGTTACGAAGTTTTAGCGTACAAATCCCACAGGAAAATAAAATATTTCTGTCTCCCATAACCTTTTTCGTCTCACGAAGTTGCATTCTTAGGAACTTAATAAAAAAACAGAGAACTCCTGAATTAAGCTTGGAAAATATTTTATTCAACTGTACTGAAGCTTAGGGATGGACTGCGAGAGAGAAATTTGCAAGACGAGACAGAGATTTGCAGTTATTTTGCTAGACGAGACAGGCACATTTTACATTGTGATGTAGGGAGTTTTGCGAGACGCGACAAAGCTTTCCAGCGAATTTTGCGAGACGAGACAGCCTATTTTTCATCTCGCATCCATCGCTACTGGAGTTCTCACAAACATTATTACGGTCTATTAAGCCGACACAGTGAATGTTTACGATACCTTTCTACTTTTCCTTTTAAACACTTTCCAACAAGGCTGAAAAGTGTTTATGATTTCGGTTTGTCTGTCTGTCCGTCTGTCTGTCTGTCTGTCCGTCTGTCCGTCTGTCCGTCTGTCCGTCCGTGCTCTAACTTCCGTAAATATGCATCGATTTCTGCGAAATTTAAATATGTTATTCTTGTCTACTCTTCCATGTACCCTATTGAAAATGGTATATGTAGCATTTATAGTTTTTCTACAGGAGCACTCAAAATACTCCAAATACATTGCGTTCCACGGAAAGATTTTCTTCAAAGCGTGTCGTCCTACTGTACAGTTACGCTGATCCCTGACTTCAAGATAAAACTTTTTCCGACATTACTGCAAAAAGATTACAAAGTTAAATCAAAAAGCCTAATAACTTCTTCACCGTTTGTACGATCTCAATTTCTCATAATTGTGTATAAAAATATAGAAAACAATCTGCGCTACTTTAAAAATTTGAAAATCCACCCGTTCCCTCACTTTTAACCGATTTTTCTTTTTTTTCAGAAACATTTTATTTCCGAGAGTCAAAAAAGTGAGTCATTTGCGTGCAAAATTACCTATTTCAAGTGAATATGACGTCATACAATTGGGTTTCAAATTCCTTTAAAATAGTTTTTCCAGATTACGCAATTTATTATTATTTTTTTCACAAATAAGTCGTCTGCATGGTTATGAGAAGAGCTGTGTACACAAAACGAAATCTTTCGATTCCGCACGTTTCCAAATTTGATTCGGGTATATAATAAAAATTGAATCTGAAATTATTTACTTTAGGTAGACGAAGATTAAATATATTGAATGGAGACATACTTTCGTCAAATATTTTTTCAAGCACCTATTGTAATTACCTTCACAACGGGCTTTGACTTCTAGTTTTAGAGATATTCTGCTATTTTAAATGAAACAAAATTGATGTATGTTATTAAGGATTACAAGATGAAGCTTTCCATCGAAAATAATGTCTGTATAGTTAATATTTTTTCTACAGAAGCACTCAAAATAGTTTCAATACAATGCAGTCAGTGGCAGTTTAGAGACAGGCACCTATTTAAAGCATATAATACTATCCTACAATATGATTAGATTAAAAATCCTACGATGATCGAGTGCCTTCCACAAAAGTTGCACCATTGGCGACTTTTATGATAAATTTCCAAATAGGATGCGAAAAAAATGCTTTGAAACCGAACTTTCCAGAAGCATTTTTTGCGATATTTTCATTATTCGGCGATAAATCGAGAGAGGTACTTACGTATTATCCCGGCGGTCATTAACGCCAAACTATTTTTTCCTCAAATTTGCTGGCAAACTGTCGCCAATAATATTCCGAACCATAAATAATTTCATGCGTCAGGCATTTATCTTGGCGAAAAATTGCTCGACTTGGCGGGCCGCCGGGATAATACGTAAGTACCTCGAAAAATATCTAATCTGATTATATTAAGCTACTAGCCGCCTCCGGCGACCAGTTAGCTCGCCATCTTAATAAATCTTATTCGGAGAGAATCCTGTTTCTCACTGACTTCCTTGGCACTAAAATCTCAGTGACACCTGGCACTGAAATCATTTGAAAGACACTAATACATTTCTAGCACAAGGCAATGAGTATAAAATTTTTATATTCCTCAGTTAAACGTGGGGAAAAAATTTAAAGATTTTTTACAAGGTCTCATAAAATTTCATTTATAGTGATAATACAAAATTATCTTATCTCCAAAATCTCTCCAGTTTTAAGGAAAATAATCGCCAAATTTATCGCAAAAACATTTTTGTCTTGGAAAGTGTTTTATAATCTATGCGTTTGGCATGATATATCTTTCTTGTTTTGTTTGTCTTCAAGTATCAAGTGATTCTCTCATACATTAAGAAATAATTTCAAAATATTATGTATTACTTTAAAATAATCTGATAAAATAATATCATTTTGATGGAAGTTATATTATGTTGATGGAAGTTGGCCATATGTACAAAACACTTGTACATATGGCGTACATAAGTGTTTAAAAGCATTTCTAGATAAAAAAAATGGTAATTTTTATTCTTATTTTATTTTTTAGAGGGGACGGAGGGATCCCGTCGTAAATTCCTGCCCGGTTCCTGAAAATCCTGCCGGCGGACCAGTTACTGTCTCGTCTTTGCAAAGACCAGAAATATTACTTTTACCACTTGTTAACTTGTCCCGAGCTATAACTGACCCAAACCGAGAAGCAGCCAAGACAAAATAAAGAGATCGCTCTTGTGGCTTTGTAACGACGAGAAACAGTACATTTGCCACTCGTTAACTAGTACTAGTATTGCAAATAAGACCGCGTTTGAAATTGTCTTATACGTTATCTTTCTTGAAAGTACAAGTGCTGTAGAAATGTAAGATATTTTTAGAACTTTTTTCTTTTTAAATAAAAATAATCATTCCTTTTTTCAAAACTTATAGCTATTCAAACTTTGATCACTCCTTCTAGGATACATCCCTGAAAAATAATGCCCTGCTCATATGTAAGGGCTACTAAAAAATGAGCTAGTAGCAGTTTCCTCCAGTGCCCTATAGTACAATAGTAAATAAGAATAAGCATTACGGAATTCCTCAGAATACATAACTGCTTCCATGGACGTTTCTGCTCCTTAGAGATCTTCTCTTGACAGCAGAAGTACATTTTACCGTTTACTGCCTTACCTGTGTTGAACGATGAAGGCCAGCGTAGACTTTAAGTTATCTGCAATGTTTCGCCTTGCTTTAAAACTGTCGTGAAATATATTTATCTTGTAGCTACCTAAAGCATGAATAAAAAATATACATTTTTTTCTTTATATAGGGTAATCGGGGTCCATAATGATCGAGCAAAACTGTACGGGGAGGTATAAGGCTTATAATTAGGATTCGAAATCATTAAGTATTGTTGGTGTCTGGAACGTCGTCTTCGTTTAAATCTTAATAATAACTTTGGAATGTGTGCTGAAAAATAATGAACTTTCCGACCATTGCTCGTCAGAAACTAATGGCGTTTCCAAGGAAAACACGTGACTAAAATTGTTGGTTTCAAAATCATACTTAAGTTTACTGAGAAAACTTTTAGGGACAAGCACAATGTTGTTTATATAAACTTACAATTGTTTATATAAACTTACAGAATTAAGAATACGAAATTAGACGAACGAAAGAAATACGGACACTCTGAAATTTGAGAAAGAGATCTTGGGTAAAGATGAATAAATTAAAAAAAAATTCCAACGTGTTGGGAAATAAAATAAAGAATACATGTGGAGTGAAAATGAACACTCCAACACTTTTTCCCAAGTAGTTATTAGTAATTAATTCTAAACGGCGTTTTCGACCCCACGCTGTCAAGTGATTTTGATTCCTTATTATGTTCCCTACCTCCCCTTAAAGTTTCTTCCAATCATTATGATGCACCCTATATACAAAAATTTCATATTTTCAATAGATGATGTATTGTTCCAGAATTTTTGTTAATTTAGAATTATACATACATGTGTTTAATATAATTTCATTTTGAAAATTCATAATTTTCCGGTATTAAAAAGGAATGATTTTTCTTACTTTATATTTTTAATAATGTCATTTGCTTTCGAGCATGCGTTTCCCATGTGCGTTTTACATGCTTTAATAAAAAGTATACAACAGAACAGCTCTAAGTTTTTTTTTAAATTCCAATTATCTCAATACCTTATTTTACAATCTTCAAAAAACGTAATTTGTTCAATGTATTCTTTATTTTATTTCCCAACACGTTGGAATTTTTTTTTTTAATTTATTCATCTTTACCCAAGATTTAATGTATATATTACAGGATATCCCAATAACACTAACCTGAGCATCTATTCCTTCAATATTGATCGAGCACATATGCAATAAATTACAAAGTTACTTAAAACAAAAAGCTGCAGCATTTTATGGTACCAAATAAAATTTCAGGGATGTTAAATCTAAATGAATACAAAATGTAAATTTTTGCACGGCCCTGTACGGATATTTTCTCAGTTAGTAAAATTTGCCTCATACGTTTTTCAAGCTAATTCGAAAATTTCAGCTTTTCAACATAAGTAGGGTAAGAAATACGTTTGAAAAAAGTTCGTAAGGAATTATACGATACAAATAAAATAAATATTATATATATTAAAACAATAATTTCTTTCATTGGTAATTGGTGTACAGCCCCTTGCAGCGCAATCTTATGATGCAATTTTTTTTCTTCGAGAAACATTCGAAAATGGTTTAAGTCAGCATATATTTATTTTTCTATGTCTAAGTCTTTTTATAATGAAAGAGTGAAATTTTCTTCTCATTTACAATCGGATTACTTTTAATTTTTATAGGGGACAAAAGAATATGTTTATTTAACTTTTATACGTAGATTTTTTTTTATGGACACCATAAAATTATGAAACATTTTTTACGTAAATTGTTAATTTATGTGTCTATTTTCTCACTATTTCAAGAGTAAAAGCCGAGAACAATATTTTTGGGACACTCTGTATGCATGTATTGTTAATGCATACTCTTGATAATATAAGAAAAGTTGCAACTTCAGTGTTTTTCTCGTTTCTTTATTTTTAAAAAAGCTATTCAATATTCTAAGCTATTATAATTAACAATTGTATATTCGTTTCTATTTGTGATGAGAAGTTAAATGCTTAAAGCTAAAGCTTTATATGATTTATTTAGTATATCAAATAATGTGCCCTTCCAATCCTTTTATTTCAAGTATTTTCACTTATTCAGAATTTTGTAGTGTATATATATATATATATATATATATATGTATTTGGCAACTCCTATACTTTCTTCTTTCCACTTTTACACTTTTATTTAGTGGCAACACCATTTTTCACTTTTTACAATTCTTAGCATTGGCAACACATATCACTTGTTCAAATGATATTTCCATGTGCTTAAGGTCTGGTATGTAAAATTATAATTACTATTTCTAATTTTTTTTATTTTTTTGAATTCTTCTTTCCTTTATATAGTAGGGTAGGGCCCAGATGTGCGGAGTTAATATCTCTTCTGATATGCCACACAACCGAAACCCTATTATTTGGTTTGCTCTAAATTATAATCCACTGTTTGTGGCCCCTGACGATGGTGACAGTGGTTATAATTTCCGTTCCCTTCTATTATCACAATAATTCTTGCACTTTATTTGGCTTCAAAATCTGGTTTCTAATTCTTGCTAATAGCAGTTATATTTTTATGCGAGATATGTCTTATTTGTAGTATGTTTTGTGTTTTACTTATTAGTTATATATATATATATATATAATAGTTATATATATATATAAGTTATATATATATATATAACTTATTTATTTCCTTTCTTCCTTTTTTTCACTTATCCCAGATTCTCTTTTAATGAGTTATTATATTTATATTTTAAAAATACCTTTTAAGGATTTAGCTATGCCAATCTAAGCCTCTTCTCTAAAGTAGTTTGAAAATGTTATTGTGGTATTATTCAATTCTAACGTAAAACTGTAATAATTAACGAAAGTTAATAAATTTTGCATGTTTATAGTATATAAACACAGTGATATAATTTCAATGTATCGTGAAAAACTTAAGCATTAAAAAAAATTAAAAATAATAATAACACGTTTTATTTTCTGGTAGCATGACTAAATTAATGGACAAAGCATGTAATAATTTCTAATCCTTTAAAAAAAAAATCACCTTTCCCCATTTTTTTCTCTCATCCCATACCTTACATAGTTAATACATCCAAATTAACGATATCAAAATATCGTTGTTCCAGGTAATAAATTCCACTATTTATAGCGCAGGCGCGAAAATTAACCCGAAATGTCGCGTATTTCCTTGGCGACTTTTTTCCGCCGCCCGCTTGGCGACCCGCGCTTTACGGGCTTGCGGCGCGTGCAGCTCCCGCTTTTCCTCGCACGTTAGTCAGTGTCAGAGCTTTCCGAAGGTTGGGGGTTTAGTTTTTACAAGAGATGTGCACTCTGGGAACTTTCGGGGCGCTGTGGCATAACGCGAGAATGAATGTGCTCCTCATTCTGGGACTGTTTTACTCAACAAAAGGTTTGTCTTACGAGTTACCTTTTTTTTGTTGTTAGTTTGTTTGTTTATTTCTTCTGCACCGGTGGGAGAGTAGGGTACAACTTCGTTTGTCACGGGCTTTGTTTGTGTTTATCGTCTGCTAAATGGAGGAGAATAAATAAGATTTTTTTTTTTCTCTCGTGGATGTGTGGGGGATGAAAGACAGCTGGGAAAATACATAATATATGGAATTTTTGAAAGAAAGCTGAAGTAATATAATCTTTTAGATTCACCCGTTTAAACATTAAAAAAATTACATATCAATAATTTATTAAGACCTTAGATAAGATCGGAAAACATACAAAAGAGGAAAGTTTTCCTTATTTAATATGATCCATTTTTTAAAAATAAATTAATTTACATTAGGAAGTTTTATAAAATATGCGCTTTATTTTGTGCGAATAAAAGAGATTTTAATTCGAAAACATACCTAGTGCTCAAATCAAATTTCTGAAAGATTATTTTTTTACAGGAATAGGTGTTTTGCATTATAAATAATTGGTCTTTCAAATTATTCCTATATAGTTTTATTGCTGATTAAATATATTTGAAAATAAGGTTTCCATTGTATGTTTAGAAGTACTGCGGTAGAAGTAGTTTGAATTGTGTGTCCTAACTGAATTTTCTTTATTCGCATGGCTTGTCTACAGATCTATAAGAATAATAATACTTATTTGCATTGTTATAATTAGATGTAGCATATTTAAAATTTAAAATTTAAAATATATTTTTTACTTAAAATTAATTTTTTATAACTTTATGTTGAGAATTTCAATTGCACTTTTTTTTAGAGAAAACAAAATTGTTATTAATAGCAATATTTCAGAAATCTACGCGTTGGATATACTTTTATACATGTATTAAATTAAAAAAAAACTTTACGCATATAATTACTGTGAAAATAATGAAAATCTTTAATGAATTTCTAAACTGTTACAAAGCTGCATAAAAATCATAATGTGTACGAAAGAAATATTTTTCCTCAATGAATGCATATGAATGTCATATAGATCATCATAATAAAATGTGTACGAATTTACTGTATAGATAGCTAGACAGATTACTATGTTTTTATCTGTTTGCATGAAATAAGAGGCATGCAGTACAGAACATTAAATAAACCTTAATATGTATAAACAAGATTTTTATTACTAAACATATAAATAAATAAATATATGCACATTTTGTTAATACTCTTTGAGTAGATGGTTTTAGAACTTATATTCGCATGTTTGTACCTTAAAATGTATTCATAGAGACATACGAATTATACTTAAATACATGAAAACTGTGGAAAGAATTAACAATTAAAATGCTTCACCAGATCATTATGAACGTTTGAAAAACTAGGAGGACAATGAAAAATTAAAGTAAACATAAAGACCCTAAATTTTGAAACCCTTAATTTTTAAAGTAAACATAATAGATGTATAATGATGCATAATTTTGTTGATTTAATGTTGATCACTCATCGTGGAAACTTTTTTGAAAACATCGGCTTTTGAAACTTTTTCATTACCCTATTTTTGCTATTTAAATTACTTTCTGAAACTCAAGTAAGAATAAATGAACTTTTTATAGAAATAATATCTGATAGCTATTAAGTAATCATCAGTAACAAAAATATTTGTGCAGAAAAAAAAATATATTTTTTTTAAATTTTTATTACTTAAGTAATAATTGCATATTGATATATTTTTTGGAGTTAAATTTTAATGCATTTTCCTAGGACTAATATAAGAAGTATCTACGTACTCTCGTTTTATACATTACAACATTATTAGATACATTAAAACCTCCTTGAATGTCACAAATTCATTAAAATTAAAACATTTTCATACACTATCGCAAATTTCACGACAGATAATTTATCTTGTTAAATGTGAAAAAAAGTATTTTTAACAGCTCGTTGAAAATATTTTCAAAGAAAATAACTATCTTCTGTAATGTTTCTGCCATAAAACATGTACAAACAATTTCACAGAGCATAAATTTAAAAGAAAAAACATTTCAGAAAGCATTCAAGCATGTAAAATAATTGCCTCTGAAGTTTCGCTTATTCGATAAAAATGTAATATTTTGAGAGAGAGAATCTTTAAATGCATCATTTAAATCATTTTTCTTGGTGATTATAATCACTATCCAACTTTAGAGCTAGCTTTGTGAAATGAAACAACGTATTTAACGTTTATTTTAGGTATATTCTTTTGTAAAAAAAATTACGTTTTGGGTAATATGTTTGTAGCAACCATTATATTTCGGAATATTTCTTTTTCATGTAATAATTCTATACAGGTATATATACTAAAGCGCATTTATTCTTAATGCAATGTTTATAATTTTTTTTTTTTTTTTTTTTTTTTTTACCTACGGCTTTTGGAATCAGCACGACTTTTATAAAATCATTTGTAAGCACATTTGAATCATAAGGTTGAGTTTGAGGATATTTGAAATATAAGATATTTAGGCTAAAGTCATACTTTAAAACATAAAAAATTGTTTATATTTCTAAATCAGATAGTAAAATCATTAAATTATATGAAAATAGAATTTGATAAATAATAAAAGATTTGTACATTAAGCGTAAGCAATTGTGCTAAGTTTATTATGATAGTGACAATATCTTTGAGAAAAAACAGTTCAATGTAAATTAATTACATTCATATAAGGAATCAATAATTTTGATTTTGTTTTAAATTATTTATTTATTAAGATTATGCAGTTCTATAAGTAATTATATTAGCAATGTAAACAATATTTTTATTTTTTTAATGATTTATATTTTACGAAAAATTAAATGTTTATTTTAAAGTTTTCTGAAATTTATTCATGTTCATAATTACTGAATATCATTCACTTTTATTGCAAATTTTGCTAATGCGTATTAAAATTTATTATATAGATTCTCTGATTTTTTCTTAGTTGTAATTATTTGGTATTTAAATTTAATAAGAAAAAAATTTCCACCAAAAACAATAGATAAATGAAAATATGTTATAAAATAAAAATAAAAAAAAACTCTGAACAGCATTACAAAGTAAAACTAATTAAGGAAATATGTTTTCTTATAAAACTAACAAAATGCACTAATCTCGTTAATATTCCCAAACGGATAGGTTGTAAGCAAAAATTACTTACAATGATATTATAAGAACAATAGAAACCAGTTCACATTAAAATGATACTTGTAAATATCAAAATACTGAAAACATAATGAAAGAAAATACAATGCATATTTGAGCTTACGCAAATTTTATATGCTAATATTTGTTAATAATTTTATGCCTCAAGAGAATATGAGAAATTAACGTCGAAACATTTATATTTTGGGAAAATTATACCTTGAAATAGTCATATGCTTTAATTCAGTATTATTATCAGCAATATTTAAGCGATTAGATGTTTTGAGAAATTTATTTTGGAAATATTTAATTTTTGCTAATCTGTCCTTTATTAATTTTTTATTCAAAAATAAGATAAAATAAAAGAAGCGTTGCTCTAAAAAATTTATTGCATGAAATGGTTTTGAATTTTTAGAATTTATATATATATTTAGTATTAATATTTTAACAGTATTTCTATGATAAAAGAAATTGATATTTTCCTGAACGATCAATCGTTGTATATTAACTAAATAAAACATTCTAAAATCAAGAACGTTAATTCTCACTTTATAGAATAATCATTCCTTCTCTTCGTGAAGAAGTTACGTGTTTAAATTATTCTAATTATTTTGAATTATTTAATTATTCTTATTTCAATTATTACGTTTACATTATTAAGTTTGAATTACCTAAGTTTTTCTTAAGTCCCTCACGTTCTGACTAAAATATAATGCTTCAGTCAAAACCTAAGGCACAGTTTGAAATTATGCAAATATTAAATAAAATTATTTCAAACCAAACAAAAATGTATTAAAAATCATTATTGCGAAGAAAAAGTTTCATTTTTATTAAATTTAAAAAGTAATGGAATTTTAATTAAAAAGAAAATTAGTTTTTTATCAATATTTTTTTCACTTTTGAAAGTATCATGAATTCTAAAATTACAGTTTAGACGAATATAAAAGATTTCCATTGAATCTAACACCATATTTAATCGCCATAAGAAACGAAATAACTAAACCCGTTTCTTAATGAATTGCATCGGAAAATTGTTTAAGTGCATGAGAAAAATATTTTTCTTTTTTATGCATATGTATGTGGATTTTCCTTGTTTCAATAAAAACAGTTTTTTATCACTAAGATTTTAGTACATTTACATTACTAGTGATAAAAATGAAAAGTTATTTAAATATATAAAAATTATGGCGTCTGTGTTCTGCAATCTGATTTCCCCGCCGAACCTTCTGCTTCAAATAACTGCTTTACCTGGAGAAACTTCCAATTGGATTTTCCGCTTGCAGTAGTTGCCTTAGATCGATATAGATGGCGCTTTCGGCAATTGCGAATTCCTGAGTATGTGCGCTTTTTTTGTAGTTTCAGCAATCTATAATACGGCCTCTTTTTTCTCCTAACGTGAAACAATACCGTTAATTTTATTCCTTGATCTTTGCGAACGATAGCAGCGATTTAGTACATCATCACATACAAAAAATTGTTTTGATAACTTCAATATAAAATCAGCATATCAAATCATTCCTTTAATTGTTATTTTTTCTACACTACTTTGTTAAACGAGCGCTAATAAAAAAAAAAAAAAACCTTATTAACCAGAACAATTTCCGAACATATTTATAATTTGTAAACAGCTTCAAATCACTTTTTAAGGGTTTCAGTTAATAATGCAATGGGCATTTGCGTTATCGTGGCTATGTAAAAGCACGCTGGCTTGGCTAAATATTTTTGAAGACTGTCATTTTTTTTCACTGCTGGCTTGGCTTAGAAAAACAGTTAGTTTTTAAGTGAAATTTTGAAGACTGTTAGTACGCATTTATGAAGCAATTCAAATGTTAAAAATGACTATTTTTACGAGAGAAAAATACGTATACCTAAGATTATTATTTTTTCTCTGTTTACTGCTTAATGGTATGTCATAAAATTTCAATTGTGATTTGGAACACTAAATTATATTTTCTTAAAAAAAAGAAATTAATATTTCCATTTTTTTAAAGAGAAATGAAACTTCTCTAATTATGTTGGAACGGCAGTGGTTGTAACAGTATTTCTTTCACACTATCTTTTTACGCCACTTCAATCTTAAACCGTTGCTTATAATCGAAATGGTTTATATAATGCAGAATTTTCTAAATAAAAATACATTTTATAGTTAAATAAAGATAAAGAATATGCTAAGATTTTGTTAATTTTCAGTGAATGATGCAATAGCAAAATAGTGATGGAGTTAGGAGAATGATGTAATATAACTAAAAACATGATAAAATTCTATAAAAAGAACCTGAATAATAATCTTTTATTATTCAAACTCTTTTTGAAGTTCAAAATTAATGTTACGGTTTAAAATATACTGTAACATTCACTGTACATACACACAGAAAAAATGATATGTATGTATGTTGATATAATTTTTTAGAAACTGTTTCACATACCACATTTTCGTAACAGTCAGTTTTACATTGAAATTTTCAAATAATTCCTGGTTTCCTTAAATAAAGATAAATGAACTTTATCATTAAAAAAGAATTCATCGTAGTACACCAAAAACATAAATAGTTTAAAAATTGGTTGCTTTAAGAAAATGCTAAATTTTGAAAGCTTCCTAACACCTGATATTTTTCGTCGTAAAGACGCAAAGGCGAAGAACAAGTTAACTAATCGTTAAATATGTACCTAAATCCCATTGCGTAAAAATAAAACGACATTATTTCATTTTTATGAATTTTATCTCTGAATGAAGAAGAGGGATTTATAAGAACAATTCTATTCATCTAACGAACATCCCTTCACTCAATAATCAGCGAAAGGTTATGATTTCAAGTTCTGATATATATTTTGTGCTGGCTTAAAATCGAAAAAGCATTTACATTTCTAATTTTATCTTTTACTTGTTGAGAATTTCATCCTTCAATATTTTCCGTAACTAAATATTTCAGCTTTTCTGATAACTGGTGAAATAAAAATCACGGTGATCAAGTTACTCTGCCAACAAACTGAAAGTGCATGCCTTTTTTTATATGTAAAATTTAGCCTATTTGCTTAACCAGGGGCGTAGCCAGAAATTTTTCATGGGGGAGGGTTACGACTACTACAACTTATATATATGTATACGTGTGTGTGATAATGTAGTGAAGAATATACATTTTGTATGGCAAAAAATTCCTCATGGGGGTTATGACCCCCCCTAACCCCCCCTTGGCTACGCCCCTGTGCTTAACAAAAAAATTAATTAGAACCCTGTTGTTCTAATCGTTTGATCGATTTACAATCTACAGTAAACAAACATATATTTTAATGGCAATGTTTCTTTTAAACCATTTTTTATCATGGCAAGCCTAGACGAGGCGCGTCTGCCTGCGTGTGGGGTGCTTTGGGTGGAGGACATTTTAAACGTTCTAAAGCGAATTCACGTTATATCTGGAAAAATCGTCCCAAACTCCAGACCTTTCGATTGACAGCTAGTATGCACCTGACTTGAACACTGTTCTTACGCATAATGCTCGCTAAAAGTATAGAAGTTTGTTGCACTGTGACTATTTTTGAGCCGACAGTGTTTTTCCCATCCGTTTCAAGTTTAATTTTCCTAGATGACGTGTCGGGTATTATGGAATACTAGGTAATATTTTAATGCATTTCATGCCATCAATCAAAGAACCGGGGAAACAAAGACGCCGAATGTATCTTCTGTAACAGAAAATTCTCCGGAGATGAACCAGGAGGAATTTGGATTTTTTCAATGCTTCAGACATTTTTAGTGAGGATATGTTGTCTATACCGGAGCTTAGAAAGAAGACATATGTCAATGACTTTTGTATTTGTAAGTAGACTCGAAGCAGAATGACTCGAGCTTAATCTTAAAAATATAGTTTTATAGTTAAAAAAGAGCTATGTTTTATAAAGTATAGTTAGTTTTTCAACTGTTTAAACCACCTTTTCCATATTGTCCGACTATTTCATATTAACCTCCACTTGTAACTTTTATAAAAATATTTTTTGCGATAACAACAAAATAAATTGTGTATTTCTTTACAAGTCACATTTCATAACAATTACTTATAGTATGTACACATCATATGTACATACTATAACTAATTGTTAACACATGATGATTTTGGGGATGATAACATATGTGTAACACATGATGATTTTCGGGATTTTTTTGAGAAATCTATAAAGTTATATTTAGAAATTCAAGTGGTATACCAAAATACACTCCTGCCCTCTATAATTTCTTATGTCATCAGTAGACAAATTCATTCGTTTAAAAAGTTGTGTTTCTTTACAGTACCTATACAGATCTATATAGTCAGGTACATTACCTAAATACTGTTACGAATTTTCGGGGCAACCCGCTGCTCTGTGGTTATAAATAGTTCAAAATTCGTATTCTACGCGTCCAATAGTTAAATTTTGCTTTCTGTTGCATGAAAATCTGCTGACTAGAACAGAAGATATTGATTTTAGGCTATCCCCATTGATTAATTTGGACCTTAGGCGCGATTTTTACAATGGGGCTTGTAAAGTTAGTTTTCCTGCATTAGCATACATGATATCCTAATATTACTCTTCTAGTACGCAATCAAAATCGTGTTTATTCTGCAACATTAATAGCAGTTATTTCTAGTAGCTTCCCCAGTGTTCGTCGCAGTGTATAAAAGCAGCGCTGGTTGCCCAGTTCAGTCAGTCTTTCTTCTGCTTGTTCAGAGAGCAGATGTCCGTGAAAGCGTAAGGATTTGTATTGATGCTATAGAAGCAATGTTTTGCCTGTTTTAAAAGTATTTTTTTAAGTTCTGTGTGTAAATTCTTCATTGAGTCTTGGGGGACCGTTTACGATTTCCCTGATAAGTTTCCACTGAACTTTTGTCTGTGGAAGCGTTTTATTTTGCGTGAGAAATACAGCATTCGTGAACGCTTTGTACTAGGCGGACTGTTATAAGCACGTTACTAGCTGATTTTGCTTGTGAATTTTGTGAAGCTGATTATTCGACAAAGTTCTAGAAGCAATAAAGTTAGTGTTCCATCCTGACAAGTGCACTCTTTACTAGAACTTTCTAAACCTCTACTGGACGACGAACCCAGAAACTAGCAGAGTTTTCTGCAAGAATACTCAGTGATAAGTGTCTGCGATTGACAGAAAAATATATAATTAGGCGACGAGAATAAAATTTTAAAGCAGATTCAACTGTCAAATTTCTTTGTATTGCATTGCAAAATGTATTTCAAGGAACTCACAAACTTTGTTATGTTAATCAATTATGAGTATACATGGAATCAAAATATCCTCCAATGATCGAGTTTTAACTATTTATATTGTATTTAAAAAGCTGAATAGATGTGTGTGTGTGTATGCGCGTGCGTGTGTGCTATGGCAAGCCTACACGAGGGCATCTGTCTAGGTGGGGGGTGCCTTATGCGGCGTTCATTTTTAAAGGGTTCTAATACGAATCCACGGTACATCTGGAGAAAACTGTCCAAACTCCACACCGTTAGATCGACAGCCTCGCTATAGACCCGAACCCGGGACCTTCACACTTCGGACATCTACCGTGTTCAGTGTCTTAGGGATGATAATTGAAGCGTGGCATTATTGGAATGTATTGTAATAGTCAGACCTCCCTAAGCATCTATCATCTGCTTACTGGCATTTTTTTTATAGATGCTGTAACAGCCAGATCTTTCTAAGCATCTATTGTCTGCTTACTGGTATTTTTTTTTATAGTTTTTTTTTTCCACAGATGCTGTAATAGTCAGACCTCTCTAAGCATCTATCATCTGCTTACTGGCTTTTTTTTACAGTTTTAAAACTGATTCTTATATCACGTTAAACGTATGAAACATTCTGCAACGTTACTCATAGATTCAAACTATTCCACCTACTTATTTTGTAATCTCCAAAGCGTGGATATAAACACTAGATAACTATCGTCTCATACTAGAATTAACAGAAATAAATTTTCTCATTTTTATGTTACTAGAATTTCGTGTAAAAAATAATTAAACGGGTTTTTTATCAAGTGTACGAACTAATATTATTTAACTCTCTAAAATCTACGGTCATAAAATATTTATCAGAAAAGCATTATCGCTTTAAATAACGTACGTTAAATGCGATGTTGGAAAGCAGAGAATATAAATGAGCCATCACTCTTTAACGCAGTAAAAGCGATAACATCTAGCTGCGCAAAAGCGAAAAAAGAGTATCCCATCCTACCTTGCATTTTGCTTTGCAAGCAGCAATGCTCCGCTGGTTTGATGAGTAATCTGATATATGATTTTTAAAAGGAGCTAAGACTTACTGTAAAAGCTTTAGCATAAATCGAAAGAAGCTTTATTTATTCATAAAATAAAAGCGTTTGATAGTAAAAAAAAGTATGTGAATTTATTTTATTGAGGTTAAAGTAACTTAAAATAAAAAAAATAGTTTTGATGGGAAATATATACTTTTTTTGTTTTGTTTTAAAGGTGTTATTTTCGTGAACTGGTGTAAATTTTTTAAACACTAATGAGTAGTTGATCTTTAGCATTATTCTAATTCCTTTCAATGATGTTTTTGTATGTATTTTAGAATTTAAAAAATAGGGATATGTGATTTAATGATAAACCAATAGAATGTTTCAAATATCCGTAAAATTAAATAGTCCTAAAATAAGTCACATAGAAATAATATAACAGTATAAATACACGGAAATATATCATGAAAGAATAAAAAAATGTTTAAACAGCTTAAAATTGTTTAAGACTTAAATCAGTTCTCTACCTCTTCGTCGAGGCTCTGTGGATTTCAAACATAGCCTCAAAAATGCTGCAACATTATTTATGTGGTTTCTAGCCAGATCCTGTTAAAAAAATTAAAATGTTATTTACATTCTTTAAGCGAAGAGCAAGATATTCTGTATACTTATACGTATTGAGTCAATATACTTATTGTATTGAGCATATTTTAATAGATTTCTTATAAGTTCTCCATTAATTACACTTCAGAAAAAAAATGACGATTGACCTTGTATTCTTTAATATTGATGTTATTAAATTGTCGCGCAGTGGAATGGGTGCTAAGCTCCATTCCCTAAGAACATGGAAAGTGAAGTACCACCGACTTGGGCAGTGATTTGGAGGGTGAAAAACCTTTCTCCGATGGAGCGCTGTGGGACCATGTACGCTAAACGGAGCTCGTGCATGTAAAATCTGTTCGTGGCGCCAATCTCGTCCATATTCAAACGATCTCGGGGTGTCGATTTCAGGTGCTAGGTCTCTGATCTGGCAATGGTTCAAGGAGACCACTCATAGGGGGCAATGTTGGTCTGCCTAACAGGAGCCCCATAATGAAATGACCATTGTCTGCGGCCTTCGTAGTAGTCAGGCCTAAATTTGGCCGCCCATTAGAAATAAAAAAAGATACTAAATAGACAAACACATAACTAAAAAATTTAAAGAATATTACAACTAATTTTTAATGAGACATAAACATGATATATTTAAGTTAAGAGCTTCGGCTAAATATACATATAATTTTATGTAACGTTTAATTTTCTACTAAATATACACGAAAAGTCTTTTACAAGTAAGAGTAAATTTTTCTCTTTATCATATTACAATAATGTAATTTATGTATATTTTAAAATACGACAAAACGAAGTTAAATGGACTTTAAACGAAAGTTTAAAAATGACTTAATGTATTTGAAACGTATATTTTAACATATAACTACTTTCTTTCTTTCGTACACACATTTTTCTTGCATGAAACGATAAATTTAACTAACCGAATTTCTCTACAGTACAAAGAACATAGACACACATATCTAATATGGCAGATCCTTTCTCTTTTTAAAGAGTTTAATTATATTTTATCTTCTTTGAATTATTAGCACTTTACAAATGACAAATTGTCTCACAAACTGTCATGCCTCCCGACGTAGTCTTGCCGCGTGGCCATATATTAATATAAATGAATACGTCCATGCGATATTCTTCATAAATAATGTATTTTGAAGACAAAGTTAGTAGTTTTTGAATGCGATCAGTGAAATCATGCCTGCTTTTTCCCAAATCAGGGCACTTATTGAAGAATAAGTGAAAAAAATAGTTTGAATGGAGACATAAAAGACGAAGAGCTATTGTGACGTAAAAAATAGTGCAGAATATATGTGCTACCCTTCATTCTTAACAAGATTTTGAGAGGATGTGCCAGTAAAATTATTATGGATAGTGTGATGCAGAGATATTTGTTAAAAGTTTCGTCTTTTACATGTATAGCTGTACGTATAAAAAAAGAAGAAATACACAAGAAAAGAGCTTGGAAAATTCAATTTTTGTATTTTTACATTAATTTGTTTTCATAAAAGTTGCCAGAGTAAAAGTTTATTTTCTACTATTAAGAAATAGAGAGAGAAAGAGAGAATGAAATGTTCTTTGAAACTAATTAAAAATAAAACATGACGCTTTATGCAATTATTCCTTTTTAAAGATTCCCAAAACTACAGCATTGGCTTATATTGAACAATTGTTGTGTGAAGTAAATAAAAAACTTTGTAAAAAACACACATAAGATGTTATAGGTAAGAGGATACGCATGTTTCAACCAAAAAATGTTTTGGCCGTCATCAGTCCAAGCCCTTCGTCGCAAGCAACACATTGTTGTGTGATTCAACATAAGTATTTCAAATTTTAAATTAATATCCACATTATGATGTGCGCCCCCGGCCTAGATCCCTATCGTAGATAATTTGCCGTAACCTACATTTCCATATTATGATGTAAATTTAATGAATAATGGAATTATAAATCCATTTTATACAGCAAAATTGTTTCATGAGTGCTATGTACTAGGGATTTTTGGTGTAAAATATGTTTTCGATTTTCCCTAATGGGTATCGTGCTAACATTGCCTAAGGGAAGTACTAAATGGCAACGAAATCCGTTACTGTTTTTGTGTGTTCATGAATCAGTTACTGTTTCTGTGTGTTCTTTCAGCGAAATGTTCTTGACAGCCATTTCGCTGTCCTCGAACGATATCAATGAGACTTCAATGAAAATAGACATGAATTCGGTTTAACGTGATATAGAAACATTTTTAGAATAATATAAAGTATGTTTTGCAAAGCCCTTGGTGGATGTAGGAAGAATGAATAAAATAATTACAGGAGCTACAAAGAAGATGCGCATCCGTAAATAAATTTTAAGGGTAAATACGGTAAAATAAAAGGATTCGAAATGCTTGACATAATATATTACAAAATTATTTTAATAAAACAAAAAATATTCTGTCGAAAATTTTTAATTTTTTTTTGCAAATAAAGATGTTTTACTCGAAACAGAAATTTTTATGTAATTTATTTTCCACAAGGAAAAGTCAGGATTCTGCTGGTGGGACATGTAATTATGTTATGTAATAATTTTCCTCTGTATATATAAAACTACTTCATTCATTTGACGTATAAACGTTCTTTCCTGGATGACATAAACTTCAGTTTATATAATAAAGTACAATCCTTACAATACCATCACAAAATTTCGCTTCACATACTGGCAACAGTAAAATACATATTTTTCTCTCAACAACTAAACCTTTCATGGAACATTAAATCTTGATAAACATTCCGCGGCGAGCCGTAAAATGTTTGGGCCTTTTTATATGTAAACCAATGTGTAAGATTTATGCGTGTAACTATTTTCTGTATGATAATATTCCGCCACAAAAGGGTAAATTTTTATGCAGCGGGAGCATTTTATGCGTTTAGCATCTTGATAAAATTCTCACTCCTTTTATGCCCGATTCAGACGTCCCGTCTAACGCACGTCATTAACAATTTACACGTGATAATAAATTGTCTTATGAAATGACATGCTTCTCACCTTAAATAGGTTGGTTATTAATATAAATGAAGTTGTTTATAGATTATGCTTCATAAATAATTCATTTTAAGGCTCTTTTCATGTCGGTTTTGGCTCGCAGTGTGCCCGACTCTATCAAGTTCTCTCTTTTGTGGAATCAAGGTTCGCTCGCGAGAGGTAAATAATAATAGGGCGTTGAACGCACGGTATTATAAGGTAGCAGTAGCAGTGATATTTTAAGAAATTTATGGTCGTGACTTTTGAAGGTACTTTATATTCGTAATCCGTCTGAGTGGTGTAGATCTATGAACGCTCTTCAAACCTCTAATCATTTTAGAAGTACTTGAGGTGCATTTACAAAACATCGTAAGAGTTTTAGGGTTTAGATGTTTCACTTACTTATTTATTAATAGTTAAAACAACGAAATAAAGCGATCATGCAAAAATGTGTAAGTGAAAAAATGTGCCATCTCATACATTTTCGTTCCGTACTTGCATTTCATTATGTACTCTACACCGTTGACCTCATCAAATTTACCTTAATCAATTTGGAAGTCCAAACACTTACAGATCGTGAGATTAAAAATAAAGATATATTAAATAAGAGTCTTTAAAGTAATAGAGTCATCAACGCTAGCGCCAGAGAATTATATAATTGATTAACGTTATTTGCACTTAATCGCACATGTTTCGTGAAAAAATACTGTCGAAAATGGTTAATGGTACAATATGTGTATTCAAATCTCTTGTTTTCTTTTTCCTTAGGATAGCAGATAAAACTTATGGTGAGAACATTCGAAGTAGGTTAAAGTAAATAAAAACTTTGCATAAAAAACATACATAAAATGATACTTATACAAAGATAAGATCGTTTCGACTGAAAATTCGTTCAGTCTTCATCAGTCAAAACCCTTCGTCTCACCAAACAGTGAGAAATTTCAGTCGAAATAATCGTATCTTTCTATAAGAATCATTTTATGTGTGTTTTCAACACACAGTTTCTATTTACTTTATATCGTTTAACACCAGCATTTTGGGTGGTTTTTTTTTCCATTCGAAGTAGGTTGCTCGTACTGAAGAAATATGCAGAAATCTTTCGCAAAATATTACCTTTGTTTATTGTTTTTACTGCGATTTAATTAACGAAAGCTTAACACATATGCCTTTTACTAAACCAGGAATATTATTTTATTTCATTAGGGGCCCCGGAAAGTAATGCCATTTCTTCGTATGTCAATATTTCGAATATCAATAACTACTGAAGCCAAGAATGTCAATTCTGGCATGTATGGCTTTTTAACATAGTAGGATCCATGACGCCTTTTAACAAATCCTGTCCAAAAATATATAAAAGGTGCATTAATAAAATTCTTACTCTAAAACGCAGTACTCGCGAATACGTAGAAACCAATTTCAGAAGATTTTGACTATCATTCTCCAAGGAGTGTAAACGTGGAAAAAAGGGCAAGCTCTTTCTTGAATGAAAAAACAAAAAATATTATCTGTAAAATTCTTCTTTAAAATGTGAGAAATATGGATCCTATGTTTAGACAGAGCATATTTGTTTCTAAAAATTTGTCGAAAAAATTATTTATTCGAGTTTTATTTAAAAAAACAATATTAAATTGAAGTACTTTTAAAATCTATATTTTTAATTTTATCTCAGTTTTCATTCTGCTTTAAAATACCTAAATAATATAACTTACTAGTTTCTTTCCACAAAAAAGTTTCAATTGTCTTGAAATCTATATAAAACACCTAGTAGAATTTTATAAAATTCAAATTATACATTTAATATTTTAAACTGCATGGCATTAAACAACATTTAAGAAGTTTTGTAACTCTAAAATTTTAAAATATTTTTAAATAATACTTCATCATTTATTATTCCATTTTAGATTATCTTTCATGGCACCTAATATAAGAATATTCGAAATAAAATTTGTATCAATAATTGTTTTAGAAAACGGACATTTTCACCGTACAAAAAAATCAAATTTATCGAAAATAAATTACCCGTGTGAGTACAAATGCTAAAAATTAAAAGTCAAGTACTTCAGTGAATGTCCACATTTATATGTGTAAGTTAATTAACAATCCAAAGGTTTGAAATATTGTATTATGCAAATAATATTCAAACTCATGGGTCAGGACAACACTTAAACTATGTAAAACATATTTAACATCCATGAATTCGCATAATTAGTGGCTTTAATATAATTAACTGAATAAATCAGAGCCAATATATATGTTGTGCCTTAAAATGTTATCACACCATTTCTTTCAATTAAATTATCATACTATCATCTAAAATTTCACTAAATTTTGACATGAAACTTAGGACGATACCTCAGTGCAGAATTTTAATCATGAAAAATTTGCAATCTATTTCATTTATTTGGAGCAAATGAGAGAAAGTAGCCCTTAATTCATAAATAGATTAAACGTTATTAAGAGCTAGACGATTTCGGAAAATGGTGAAAAGTATGGCATTTTCAATGCTTCATCGGAATTAATCGCATATAATTTATTGAAATTTTTATGGTCTCAGAAAATTTCATCGTGAAAATTGTTTGAAAAACTGGTTTTAAACGACTATACAACATTTCTGTTTTTAAGTCTGTTTAATCAATAACAAGTCTACCGGACATTTTTATAGAAAATAATAAAATTCAAAATCTTTATTATGCTTTAATATATTGATTAATCTTATCTTTTTAGGACCATCACAAATAAATATTATAACATTATTTTGTGAAATGATTATGCCTGTATTCTAAATACTAGACAAATAATAAATGTTAATCTTAATTGCTAAAAGGAAAGAGAAAATAATAAAATCTTCAGGTAAATTCTACACACATCCTAAGTGTAAGTATATGCAGACTTATGTCATATACGTGACCTCTGTAACCATATATTTGCAAGGGAATGCTAGTTTGATTATGTAATGCTTATCCAGCGTGAATTTAAATCTAGAACTATATAACTATACAAATTTGACAACAGACAAGGAACTGTAAAGGATGAGGTGAGACAGACCTTGCATCCATCCTTAGATAGATAACATCACGTGATAAACAGCATAAAGATTTCTTGTAAGTCCTTATCCAAGAGTACAGTAAATAATTATATAACTTTTATGTACAGCATTAAACTCACATTTCAAAGTACTATATGCAATTAAAGTTTTAAAAAGTTACTGAAATTTTCAAAAGAAACTTCGCTCTCTCTTATATGTATCTATCTATCCATCTATATCTGTATATATAATATAATATAATATAATATAATATAAAATAGCTTAACTTAGATAATATGGAATCCCAAGTAAAACATTAAGTGATAGCGCATAATAACAAATATAATACAGAACCATGAAATAATAATTGATAAAAGAGGCTATAAATAGTGTAAAAACAGAGCTATCAAAGCTAAAGAGAAGTGGGAAAACAAGCCAGGTGAGATCACGTGGGCTTAAACCTAACTTTACAACCCACGCAATGAAGTGGAGATGTAGTGGAAAATTGAAATGGAGTAGTGCATTATCAAGTACCACCGTACTCACATTTTAATTTAAAGAAAAAACAAAAGCTAGGTTTCTGCAGTTTACCTGACAAAAGGAGTCGCTTTACGTAACCTGGGAGTACGACCATAGCTATAAGTTAAAAAACCAGCAAGGATGCTAGCCTAACATGAAGGTGGAAGCACAGACAAGACTAGAAATCGATGCCAACCGAGAAAAATAATCGACAAAAATAGAAACAGCTAGAGCCAAGGAGTAACAAGTAGGAGAAAAAAAACAGACAAAATATTGCCAAAACCATGTTAATTTATCAAGAAATTCCGAAAATGGAAGGGAAAAAGATAAATAAATAAATATTAAACATTTAAAAAAAAATACACGAGTATAGCTAACCTATGAGCAACGTAGTACAAGCTTTAATAGCTAAGAAGTACTAAGGAAAGATGGTAAAAAAGAATATGGGAAATAAACTATTGTAATTAATAATAATTATTATAACAATTATAATAATAATATTACACATGTATTCATTTTTATTAGTGCTAATATTATTCTATGCAGTATAAGTAAAATTGCACTTAGTAAGGCTTATGTGTGGTACAGTAGAGTAAAAAATAAGAAAAAATAGATATATACCTCAAAATAACAGTACCAGTAATCAACAATTCTACATTCTATTATTTTATATATATTTTTTTGTATAAAATATACAGATATATATATATATATATATATATCTGATATCATATATATATATATAGATATATATATATACATATACAGAGAGAGAGAGAGAGAGAGAGCGAAACTTTAACATCACCGAACAAATATTTGCCTAATTCTCTTTAATATCGCCTTAAACAATTTATAACATTTTATAACATTCACCTATCCCAGTGGAATACATATTTTACTAAAGCAAGTAGCCTTAGCCGGTTTTGTTAAAATAACTCATGCAGAAAATAAAATACGCTTCTCAAATTTATATATTAACCTTTAAAACGTAAAATTCTTTGCAAACTTTTATCCAAACAAACACAATGCGTTTCTTTAAAGGAAAAGTAAATACAATATTTAAGTAAATATTATCTTTTGAAAATGTAATTGCGGCGAAAAAACAAACAATCCTTTTACTTTCTACTTCCTCCGAAAACTTTTGCCCTGTGCCAGCGTTTTCTATGTGTACTGGGTTATTAAAACTGCATAATATTGATCCCGGTCCCGAGTAGAAATCGTAAAGTAGAACAGTGAAGGAAAAGACAGTAAATCTGTCCCTCGGTTGACGTGCGATTATTCAAACTTGTTGCTTGACAACCGCCCTGCGTCATTCTTAGGTTGGCTTAAAATGACAGAAAGCTAAGTTGATTGATATTCTTCCTCCATTTTGTTTCTGTTGAATTTGTATATTTTTCTGGGATGTTCTTCATAAAAAAATTTTTTTTTTATACATTGTTACCGGTAATGTCTTCTTATTCCTGGGTATTTATACACATCGTTACCCATGTTTCTAGTCTTATATTAGTAAAAGTTGATGGGATCTTTGAAAGTAGAATTATTTTCTATCTTTCAAAAATAAGAAATCACTGTAATTGGGTTACTACTGGACTGGGTAGCCCTGAAAGTATATTTGGAAAATAAAGTAAAGTTGGCGTTTTGAAAAAAAGAAAACGACCCTGAGCATTTGGAGTTTTTTTTTTATTTGAGGATTAGTGGCGGCTGAAGCATGGATGATTTTTTGTTTGTTTATTTCTCGAACGAGAAAAATTATACCGATTGAAGTTTTGCATTTATATTTGAAATAATATAAGGTAATAAAACTAAATAAAAAAATCACTCAAAATTACTGGTGTTTAAAAAATAAAATAATTACAAATTTTGTAAAATAATAGAATAGAAGTTAATTGTCAGGGAATACAGCTGTTTCGATCGAACAAAAAAATCGATATTCTTCTCCGCAGCGATCCAAGTTTTTCACAAAGTTTTCTGTCCTAATATGTGAATGATTTGGATCTCCACTGAAGAGGATTGATATATTTTGTTCCAAACGGCTGTATAGCCTGACAAGTAACTTTTATGGTGTTATTTTAATAAGTTTTTAATAATTTCAATATAAGCGAATAGTAAGAGAAGGCTGTACTCTGTTAGATATGTGTGAATTTAAAATTCCGAAAATCCTCAATGGCTAGCAATTTTTACGATTTTCATGTCTAGAAAGATTCATCTACGTCTATCCAACAGAGTATGTAAGTGATATTTTTTCATTTTATTGCCATTCACTAGTTGGCCGTCTCCAATTTAACCCTTTAAAGCGCGGTATTCTCGCAGTGAGGACACAACTCTGACTTTTTAACTGTTTTGATTCATGAAGAATAAATTTGATTTCAATGAAATACTTAAGAAGAACATCTAAATAGACTACCCAATGTCGAAAAAGTGCAGCCGTTGCAGTTGCATGATTTGACCACCAGCAGGATGGCGGTCGATCGAATTGCCCACCGCCTGCGGCAGATCTAAAGAACATTTTTGACACAGACGGTGCTTTCCCAATCATATTGCTTCCGATTCCAATCTGATCGGTAAAAATATGGTGCGAATACGCTTCTGAACATCTGTTAAGTTTCTCTGCTGCTACGTTTGTAGCAAATTCACGCATTTACTGTATTATTATTTGATGCGAATAGCTCCCCCATATATAAAGTTAAATTAGAAATTGCGTCTCTCTCGAGAAAAAACAATCTAGCAATTATTGTGATTATAATTAATAAAACATCTCTCAGAAATTTTACTAGGTGCATAAATATTCCTGTGAATTCTTATGTTATTATTCTTATCAAGTGCTGCGCGAGCTTCAAAAAGAGGAAGAATTCGTTTAAGCATAGTGTTTCTTCTTATCAGTACAGGAGGTCGTAAGGTCGTAACTTTAATCTTTTAAAATATTTTGCGTCTGTCCTTGCTTTCAAATGAGTTTCTAATAAAGGTATTATAATTAAGATCTGTCTTATCACTTGTTTATTTTTGATGACTTAATTACTTCGTTCTTATATCTGCAATGTTATTTAACCCGTAAGCAGGCACGCCTACTTTTGTAACTTAAGCACTCGCATGAGGTAAATCTTACCCCATTTTGTCTTCTTTATATTTTTGACTTAAAACACTTGAAAAACAAATTTTTGGACATACAACGTGAAATACACCAGTTCTATTACGTTTCATGGGACGAAATCGTGCTTTTCATATTTATTTAGAGATTTTCTAGAAGTTCCTTTAAATATCATGCTTTCTGAGAAGAAAAAATCATCTGATATGCCTACCTATATGCTAGATGCCTGATATGCTAGCATCTGATACACCTAAAAACACTAATTACTTTATTAATACGATATTAATTTCATTTAATAGCCTTTTGTCAATACGTATCAGTAGTGTAGCGTCATAGTTAATTTACATTTAGTTTATTCTTAGTTTACCTTAACAACATAATGAAACATTGTTAGTCGCGCGGGAGTATTTAATCCCAAAGTGGAATTTTCTTCCTTTCCGGATAACAAAGAAACGAAATTCCTTCGCCCACTTGATCTTGAAAGGTAGAACACGGCGCAAATTTGTTCTCAAAAAATTTCCCCCATTTCACGAAGAAAAAATTTCACTGGGGTGAGATTTACCCCAGCGCGCCTCTTTACGCGTTAAAACTGATCAATTCGTCAAGAGATGTGTTTCATTTGTGATTCATTATGAAAATTTCGCTTAATTTTTAATCATTCTGTTTAAAATCGTTTTCGATAACGAATTATTTGATTCCTTAAGTATTAAACATAAGGATATGCAGTAAATTAAAATGTTACGTAAAAAATGGAAAGAATTTCATGGAATTGATTAAAATTTTCAGGAGATTAAATCTAAATTAATATGAAATTAAAACTTTTAGACGGTTCCAGAAGAAAAACATTCTCAATATTTGAAATGCGTCATATACACTAATGAGGTTATTCACAAAATTTGAGAATTTTAGCCTAAAAAGTGTCGGATACATAAAAATAAGTACATACTGGCACAAACCATATTTTAGTGGTTCTCGAAGGAGGAGAATCACATCGAAAGATCACATTTCGGGGAACATATACAAATTAAAATTAGACTGCATGAATACATAATAAATTTGCTATTATTGGCTCACAAACTTTGTTTAAACATATCTTTGAGCCTTTTAATGATGAAAGACTGAAGCTTTGTATATCACCCAATAAATGTATGGGACTCATTTTATTAATTTGAAATTTTTTCGTGCGAAGACCGGATAAAAATTTAAATTTTGAGTTTATTTAGATTTAATTTCCCGAACATTTTAATCGATTCCATAAAATTTTATAAAATTTTTTAAAGTATCTCGTAATTTATTGTATAAGTCTGTGATCCATATTTAAAGAATAGTAGCCTAGTCCAGGGGTGGCGAACCTTTATAGATCAACGTGACATTTTTTCTAAAGAAATGTTTAATGATGCCATAGACGTGCCATCAAATAATTTTGACTTAGTGACCATTCGATCGTGATATTTCTTAGTGAAGTTTAAAATTTAATTAAAATGTAAGCCGTTTTGATAGGTGGCGTGCCCAAAATATTGTGTCGCGTGCCATCACTGGCACGCGTGCCATTGGTTCGCCATCCCTGGCCTAGTCCAATGTTTGCGGGGCACCTTGTATATTTTATATTTGTGTTAGTGCAAGCATATACCTCTTTCAGAAAAATACCTGCATGGATCAGTTTCCGACTATTTCTTTTCTATTGTGTATCACTCTAATAGAATACAAAATGGTGAAATTATATAATGCGAATAGCTAGCTCCAACTTAAATAAAAAATAAATAAATGCATTATGCAAAAACACTAAATGTACTAAATTTTTGCATGTAAATCATTCATAAATTATGTTTTCTGAGATTACCCGTTATTTTGCATGTAATATTAGAATATATCTTTTTTTCCATGCTCACAATAAGTTAAGACCTTACTTAAAGCACGTATAAGCCAGGGTCTCCCTTACATTTGTATATTTGTTAACTGGATGTAAACAAACAATAAAGAATTTTTGTGGCAAAGTCTACTTTTTGCACCCTTTGAACCCTTCCAGATTTCTTTTTCTGTGTGCGTGTCCAATACTTTTATATTTTTTTATTATCATTTTTATTGATAGATGCTACGGAACCTATGTAGTCACTAGATATACTTAACATTGTTTCTTACATATTTCTTTTATTTTTTTTGAGAATTTACTTCGGTATGTGTGATTGTTACATAAAGCCGTATTTCATTTCCTAAATTAAAAATAAATTACTATTAAATATTACAATAGAATTTTTTTTAAATAAGCTTAAAATATTCCACATTTCCCTACAGTTTCTGTCCTTCAGTTTATGTTACCATATTTTAAATAAGGAATCCCTTTCTTCAGATTTTCTTCAATTCTTTATCCTGATGCCTCAATGTTTTATAAATCAATTTCCTGAAATTTATTATTTATACTTCGGTCTCCTCCTTTTTTTTACACTCGACTCCAACTTCTGCATCATTTGAATTTCAAAACTGCGATTTTGAGCTGTTTTTCGAATTTTAAGATATTGGTTTGGGGAGAAAAATTTACGCTGGAGATAGTTTTGTCTTTATACCTCAGAGAATCTCTCCCTCTCTGGATATCCATAAAATAAAACAAAACATTTTATTTGATGTCTGAGAAAGTTTCAGGAGTCGAGGGGAATCGGAAAAAAATCTTTAACCTGATGTAAAGCATCCGGGGTTTTCTTTGTTAAACAGCTATGCATATCGTGGCAGAACGTTATAATATATTCATCTTTCAAGTAAAGTTAAAGGATCAACGCAAGTTTAGATCGACACCCATCTGTGTCAAATGTAAAGTAAAAATCCGCAGATATGATTCTATGTCAGTTTACATTGTAACGCATAGGAACTGTATATTTATTAAATAATTTATTTATTTTTCCGTTATTTCAACTGACCTTTATGCTTTTAAATGCACCTCTGAAGCTATATAGGGTAAATTGACCAGTAAGTGAACGCAGCCAGTGAAGAAACATTTTGCATATATTTCCAAAATATAAGGTTTGAAGAGTTTTTTAGCTCATGGATTGGCAACAGTAATTGTCTTCCATGCAATATGTAGCTATACGATATTTCATTGGTTACCTTGCTCACACGTCCTTAGCTTTCAAAATAATCATTTGCTGATATATATTCAATGTGTTCATTTGCTAAGAATATTGTGTAATTTTGGTGACTAAACAATGCAATGTCAATGTCTGTTTTTTTACTGGGCTGTCGTAAAACATATTTACTTGAACCGCTGAAAACCCCAAATCGAAGATCTTATAAGCTCCCTCATTTATTTTACATTGATTACTTGTAACAAAAAAAATATTAACGGCGAAAAATGTGAAAAGCTGCCATAAAAATATGTTATTTTTTTAAACAAGTTGTTCTTATTTATTTACGCGGTCTGATGGGACAGCTATAATTACTCGTTAAAGAAAAATCGTTCTTAAGTTTTAATTCTTTCACCTGGTGCCATAGCTTCATATTTATTGCTATGAATCATTTTGATTCCAAGTTGCTGCGACTTTATGGTACAAAAATCTATTTTCCATACTAAAAGTGAGTCTATGTTTTCACTGCAGGTTCTCATGTTTATCTGCCATCATCCCATTAAATGATCTGAGGCTTAATCAGATAAATTTTATTAGTTGTTATTAAGTTACACATGAAATCATCGAAACGTTTCTAGCAAAAAGCAATTTTTATTAAAAACTTTGTGTCGGGTAGGGGGAGGGGGATCATGCGAAATTTATACTAGGAAGGAATTCGGATGCATTGGGAGCAAACAAAATTATATGAACGGCTGTAAGATACGGTTATTGAGGAATAATGAAAACTATAACTAAATTTTCCCACCATTAACTAACTGACTGTTGTGTTTGTGATCCAGAACACATTACATTAAAAGATGGAATGTGGAACTGTTAGGTATATTTTTCATTTCATGTGGACTTCTCAAGATATAATACTAGATGAAGTACGTATTGTTAGTATATACAGCAAACCTTAATAAAACGACCAAATCCGTATCTTAGCAATTTTTATAGTACTTTTGAAATTTTTGAATTCTGCATTCAGTTGCTTACGAAAATATAATTAGAATGGGTAATTTTCAGTATCAAATTTCACTGATAAGCATTGAGACTTGGCCAGTTCTCGTCAAATCCACTTGGTATCTGTTAGCAAAGAACTACATTTTTGGGGAGGAATTGTTAAAATTTGGTATATATATTTTTTTTTTAGTAGTCCCTTAGAGTGATTTTAGGAATTCTTTTCTGTAGCATCTTAGGTGTTTCCGAATCCGGGCAGTATGGAGTTATTACTAAAAAATTCTTCATAAAGAAATGTATAGATTCGAGTAGAACATTCGAGAATGATTAGGAATCCTTTATAAAATGCAATTAGACTTGCCAGACTTGCAGTTTCTGAGCCAAAGAGCTTCTTAGACGAGGTAGGTTTTGTATTGTGTATTGTATAATAAGGCAAGCTACTCGCGGGCTATCTGCCTGAGAAGGGGTTTTTAATGGATTCTAAGGGCCAGACGAGGGAAGCTGTGTGTTATATGTGCAATACTCCTTATTTTATAGAGTAGTACTTTATTGCAGACAACTGGTAATTGGTTGTCGATTAATCTGTTATCGATTTAATGTTTGTGATTCGTACCTTGAAATTATTGTACTATTTCTTGAAGAAGTTAGGCTTTTTTTTCGTTTTTAGAATTAATTATTGTACCTAACGATCTGTTTAATCCTTTAATGAACAACAATTTCAATAAGATTCTCCAGATTTGGCTGGTAGTTAGAAAGATTAACTAAATTACGAAAGTAACTTTGATAATTTATCCTTAAAAAATGTGAAGAATTTACAGGACTCTCCCATTTTTTGGAGTACAGAAAGCGAACATTAAGTGTTGGTGCAGTTTTTATACATGTGTTAAAAGCAAAAAATAAACGTAAAAAATACCATATTTAAAACCAATTCTAAAAATATACCTTTGTTGGATACCCGTTCGTCATGCATCTTGAATTATTTTACTTAGGATAAATGACTCATTTCACCAGCGAAAATTTCGATTGCTTGAACTTTTATTCAACGATGAATTTCTTATATCCCCCCAACACCACCTAAAATAACATTCAAACCATCTTTTTGATTTATTTTCCTTTCCTTCTTTTATCATTCAAACAGCATACTTTCCTTCCCATTGTACATGGCCGAACAGATTCTCGAGTAAAGATTAGTTTAATCATATTCCATATATTCCATATTTATTATCCGCCATTCTCTGTATGCTCTTTGCTCTAATGTATCCTCTTATATGCATCTTCTCTTGCAGAATCTGGCCATAAATACTCGTGCTTTGTATTTGTCAAAGGAGATGCGTAATGAATAAGAGGAATAAATTGGGCAAATGACGTTGATGCTATATGAGACGAGTAAGAATGCATCATAAAGTTACATTATACATCTATTATTAAGATGTCTGTGGAAGATCATTAATAGGTGAAATAAAATAGGTTGTTCATTTCTTTTTTCGTATAAAAGACACTGTTCCAAACAAGTTTCATTTAAAACTTGATTCATATTGTAGATTATATCAAGTGTCCTGTTTATAGGCAACATTTCCCTTGAATATTATCTGTTCAAAACACCTTCCTTTTTCGTTTCATTTCTGCATCTTGAGCCATAGAATGGAAATTGTCATGATAATAGAGCTAACGAGTATTTTCGCCTATTTTCCTGCATAGTCTGCAGTGATGAGATTGACTCAGGCCGAACTTGGCTCAGCCCGAAGCTGGAATGAATTGAACCCAGTTTCGGGCTCTTGTGATTCGAGTTTCAAGCTATAATTCCTATTTATATCCTTGGATATGGGATTGTTTTGAAACAAATAATAGACTTACGGTAAAAAAATATCGTCTGAAGAGTTTCTTGGTTGTTCAAGTATTTCTAGCCCATTGTCTATGGACACTTTTAATGCTGTTTCTAACTTTAATTTTTGACAAATTAAGTCACATTATTATCTTCAGTATCATTTAGAGCAGAATACCCCCAAGCCTGTAATATTTTACCTTTAATATACTCAAAAATATGACAACAAGCCAGGTAATTATAAAAATAAAATATGCAAACTTTTAACCTTTTCAAACCTGCAACCTTTTTAATAAGACACATTATTATCTGCAGTATCATTTAGTGCTGTGATTCCCAACCTTCTATCATTACCCCCCCCAGGAAAGGGTAACTCACGTTGTAGCCCCCCCTAACATTATTCAGCATAAATACAGGTTTTATTCTTCAATAATGGATACTTAGTCGCCCTTTCTACAAAATAATATTATTGATAAAGTTTGAATAAATATTTAAAGCAAAAATATTTAAAGCAATATGCTTATCTGTAAAAATAAGAATAAATGAGATGATTTTTTAAAACACGCATTATCAGTTGCTCTTTGCCTGTTTTTCTCGCGTCCCCCATGTCCATTGATTGAGAGCCACTGGTCTCGTGATCTTCTACAGTTAGTTGAGTTATCGTACATCTATGTAATAATCAACAGATACATAGTTTGCATTCGATAAAATATGGTAGTGGAAGCTGTTTTGGCTATAACTGGTAATGATCTGTTCACATGCACTGTTAATACAAGTAGCTGATATTTCACCATAAAATGGTGCTGAACCTTTCAATGAAGAAACATTGAGTTATGATTTGATGGTTAAACTGATCAATAAAACTAAATCATGTTGGAACGTTTCTCCATAAACTATTATTCATAAGGTGACCATTTTTTCTGAGCAGAAAATCAGGACACTTCTAAACCGTAGAGTCGGGAGGGGTAAAAATTAATCGCCCCCCCCTCCTTCCCAAGATTTTTTTTTTCTACACATAACTTGATTTTCTACTTTTATGAGAAAAAAGAGTTGAAAAAATATAGCGAATATACAAATAAAATAGGAATATAATATAAACTTAGGTTTTAAATAATTTTATTGTTAATTTTTGGATAAATTTCCAAAATAGTTTGCTTTCTAACAATAACAATAGAATCGCCATCCATTTATTAGACGTATGTATTAATACATATTATAAAACAATCATTTTCATCAATAAAAGAAAACGAGTGTTAAATACAAGTTACAAAAAACTTAGTAAATAACAGAACCATTTTCGTGTGAATTTATTCTCAATTTTTTTACATTTATTTATTTATTTTTCATAAGCAGGACTTTGGCTGGACAGGAATGGAAAAGCAAGACATTTTAGGGTTCGGTGGGGACAGCAGGACATAATAGGTAAGTGTCAGGACAGTCCCGCTAAAAGCAAAGAAGTGAAGCAAAGAAGAAAGGATGCATCTCATTTAGCTCCATTGTATGGTGAAACGTTAAACTACTTCTATTAACAGTGTATTGTAAGTTTGTAAAGCTCACAATTTAAAACATGTTTTAGGCCTAGGTTTCTTTAAATTTCTAATATTCTGAAAAATGAATTTTAATCTGTCAAAAGCTTCTTGTCGCAAAAAAATAACTGCGATTCACTTCATTAATGATCTGAATTTTCTTGTTGATTCGGGATTCTAGTAAAATCTCTTCTGTTTGGGCGTGCACAGATTATAGGTCATTGTACTTGATTTTCTAGAATTGAGTCTAAATCTCTAGTACAATAGCATGCAATTTAAATCGCCATATAGGATGATTATCACACAATATTTTACAGATAAATGGAGTCATAAACCATTGAGCATGAATAATTAAAGTGACCAGACGTGATGCTTTTAGCGGGACTGTCCTGATATTTATCTATTATGTCCTGCTATCCCCACCGAACCCTAAAATGTCTTGCTTTTCCATTCCTGTCCCGCCAAAGTCCTGCTTATGAAAAATAAATAAATAAATGTAAAAAAATTGAGAATAAATTCACATGAAAATGGTTGTGTTATTTACTAAGTTTTTTGTAACTTGTATTTAACACTCGTTTTCTTTTATTGATGAAAATGATTGTTTTATAATATGTATTAATACATACGTCTAATCAATGGATGGCTATTTTATTGTTATTGTTTGAAAGCAAACTATTTAGGAAATTTATCCAAAAATTAACAATAAAATTATTTAAAACCTAAGTTAATATAATATTCCTATGTTATTTGTATATTCGCTATATTTTTCAACTCTTTTTTCTTATAAAAGTAGAAAATCAAATTATGTGTAGAAAAAAAAATCTTGGGAAGGAGAGGGGGGGAGATTAATTTTTACCTCTCCCGACTCTGCGGTTTAGAAGGGGTCCTCATTTTCTGCTGAGAAAAAATGGCCACTTTATGAATAATAGTTTAAAGTACATAATAATTCTGAAATTTTTTCCTCATCAGCATTAAAATGAACGTTTATTATAAAAAATAAGTCGAGAAATTTCTTAATGCAATGGTTTGAAATATACTTTGAAGCATTCTAAAATTTCCATACCTAAAAACTGTTTTGCTAGATTTATAATTTCACACTCGAAAAAAGTTTGATTCAAAACTAAAAGTCATTTTTTATCACATGGGAAATTTTATGTCGCATACATAATTCATACATCTTTATTTTTAACAGATTTCAGTTGCATTTTTATGCTCGAAGGCGACATTTATGCCAAATATGCAACTTTTTGTGCACCACATGTAAGTAATCTGTATTTAATTCAACAGATTACTGACACCAAACTCAATTTGTAACTGCAAATCTTTTGCAGCATATTGAATTACTATTATTTATTTATTCTGGTATATTTTACTCATTTAAGTATAAAAATTGCAATATTTCAGCAAATAATTTTGTGCATCGAAAATTTTGAAAATTAAAAATTATACTGAGTATCTATTGGGGGGGAGCTAATTTATTCAGAAGCAAGTATACATAATTTATCAGAGTTGCATCTTAAATGAAGCCTTTCATACCAGATTAACAAATTTATCTTTGAATTAAATAATTTTTCTTTTAGAACAGAGATTAAATTTGTGATAAAAATATAAAATGAAAAATTTTAGTTTTAACAGAAGAGACTACCTGAACTTTTTTGTTGTTGCTGTTTGCAATGCCCCCTGGTTAACTGCGAAGCGGCGCTATATGGTACTAGGCGATGGTCGAAAATGAGTGGCTTCCATTTACTGAGCCCTTGTGGCTGAGGATCGACTTAGAGCACGGTCTCCTGATTTCGAACCTGTTCCAGATGAGAGAGCAGCACCTAGATTGCACCCCGAGATGTATTGTTTGAACACGCATTGCATTGTAACCACGACTTATCTTACGTGCTCCAGCTCTAGCATATACGGCCAAATAGCACTCTATTCGAAGAAGGCTGTCTTATTCTTATTAGTGAATATCACGCTAAGTGCTGCTTCATTTACGGTGTTTTTATGGGAACTGAGATTCAATTAACTAGGCCAGATTATTAATTTTCAACTGCATCAGCTAATGGAATCTGAAAATAGAATATTCTATTTTGTTCTTTACACCCAAAATTCTGCTGAGTAAAGAAAAGTCTAATTCCTAAACAAACTGAATAAGATGATGTAAATCTTTAAAAATCCGATGATTCGGAGTGATACTCTTCAGTTTGAAGTGAATAAACTTAGACAAGAATCTTGTATTGTGTCACACTTGAAAACCCTTCAAATTGTCCTTATTTCGAGTAATAAAAATGTAGTTGAAAGTGAACAGACTACTATAAAGAATGAAATATTATTCGATATCTGAAATAATGAATGTCTATTTTTTTTGGGGGGGGTAGGTGAGGAGGAGAAATGATAATAAATTATTTCATGGTGTAAATACACATATTTTAAAATGAAAAATGTTATTAAAAACAGATTCTATTTGCGAATCTCAAAAGATAAAAAAAGGAAAGAAACGACAACAAAAAAGAAGGAAAGATATTGCTTCCGGATTTCCATTCAGTCTCAATAAGGAATTTGCTATAGCTTTTATTAACACTGGTATTTAAATATTATGCTAGGAATTCTTTTTTTCCATCTGCTGCCACATATGTTTACTATTTGGCATAAATGATAGTCAGGACATCGTTGTTTTTATAAGTTCACTTTCGAAATAAAATTGCGTTATTTTCAAAAATGTACTGCAAAAGTATTTTCTCTAATCCAAAAGTGTTTAATTAATGTACTTCCGCAATGCAATAAATTTTTTCTTTACGGTGGTATATAACACGTTATTATTGAATGGAAATATCCTGTATTCTCTAAATATTCCTTGTTTCAAAATGCGCCTTTACTATAAGGGGCGCTTGGATCCTTTCGAATACACTGTTAAGACATTCCAATTAATACCCTTACGATCTGTAAATATCTATTGAAATACTTATATTAATGTTGACTTTCTAGAAAAATTTATATTCATGATAACTTTCTGGTAAAAAAAGCACTTCATAAAATTAAAATGATGATGTTGGTATTGAAGAATTAAGTTGGAAAATACAGTATCCTGATATTTTAACTTTATCTCACGACGAAATTTTCACATTATTATATACATTTAGCATTTTAATCTTGCATAATTAAAAAAAATAATACATTTCTTTTAAAATATTATTTTAAAAACCCATTATCATTTATAAACGTTCACCAAAGCTCATATTACTACTTCATCCTGAATTATAAACATTAAAGCTAGTCTCTCGAGATCTCAAATTTAACTTTAAATAACTCTCAAGAGGCTTTAAGTACCCTGTCAAAATTACTCTCTGACATCTTCAATAAATTTACCTAAGCAGAGACTGCAACCCCTTTTGCAGAGTAATAATAATGTTGCATTGTTAAGCAACTGTCATGGCTAAATACAAGCTTTTACTTTCAAGCAAAGTTAAAATTCAGAAATTATTCTAGAACAACTAACTCTGAATACAGCGGTTAATGTTGTATTAAAAATATACGTTCTGATATGTAAGCAAATACTGCATTTTGAATAATTCTCTTAACATATATAAAAGTTGATATGCTCCTGCCATTAAAGCAAACCTCATACGAATAGCCGTGAAAGATAGACAGAGATCAAAAATCACTCTGCAGAAATAATTGTTTTAATCTCTCTTTCTTATTTCAAATTTTCTCTTAAGAGAACAAAATTCATAGATATCATTTTTCCAGAAATATATATGTAATTGAAACGAAACTTTAATCAGCTTGCTCTTTCAGGGAGTCTCTAAAATTTTGATGAATTATTTTATGCATACAACTGTTATCCAATATTTAGTTGAATTCCAGAATCATCTTCTAATGATAAGTGAATAAAATTAAAAATAAAGTGTATATCATTAGAATCTTTTAAGGCCTTCAAATAAATTGCATGATATTTTTTAAGGAAATGCTTAATGTAAACGATTTTTAAAACTTGAATTGTAATGGGTTGTTCGTAAAGTCATTTCGCTTTTTCGTACGTCAATATTTTACCTAGACAAAACTATTGAAGATAATAATACAAAATTCGTCAAGTATGTGAGTTACTTAGCGTAGGTGCTAGATTGGAAAACATTTTCCAAAATTCTTAACTTATGGGGGGATAGGGGAGCGAAATTCCATTTCACATATCCTGTGTGATCTCAAAGAAGAAAAGACATGTCCATAAAATTATTGCTGTAAAATACAGCCCTCGCGAATGGCTAAAAATCGATTTCAGAACATTTTCGATTAGGATTCTTCATGGAGGGTAGACGTTAAAAAAGGGGGAGGGTGTCCATTCTTTTAAAGAATATAAAAGCGTTATTTATAAAATTATACCTTTAAAATTTAACAAATATGGGTCCTAATTTTTGTAAATCAGTTCTTGTTGAAAATTTATTTGTTTTAGTTCTATGTAAGGAAACGAAATTACTTTCCGAACAACCCAATATATAGTTAATATCGCATGTTTCTGACAGTCGTAGTGTTAATTGTTTTCAATTATTGTTTTGTTGCAAAACTTTCTACTTCAATAGTTTAAATATGAAGAGGAACTTTCGAATGAGAAATCTTCGTTACGAAACTTCACAAACCACTTGTGACAGCTTCGAGCCGTTACAATACCTCCTCCAAACCATGAATATTTTTTGTGTTCTTTTCAGTTGTGCTTTTATGTTTTTTAACTTAAAAAATATGATAGTCGGAAAACTTTTATTTTTTTGGTCCATCCATAACAATTAAAATGCGCTGTAAGTATCAAAATACTGAGTTAAAATTTAATTGAACAAAATCTCGTATGCCTGTTGCCAATATTTAGTTTATTTTTTTATTTTTCTAACAAAAAAATGTCTGCTTACTTTAATTTTCTGACAACAACAACAAGAATAACGATCTTTTTTGAAAATTTAATAACTTAATTCGACGCATCATTTTCCAGTGTTCAATATTAATATTATCTACATAACAGGGAAGACGTGGGGAAAGCTTAAGACAATATTATTCTTTTAGTAAAGTACTTTAGTTCAGTACTTATTACTTTAGTAAACATTACTCTGCAAATCTCAGTGAATATATTTTTTAATATGTCGCACTAGATTACTTTATTATGTCGTAATTTATATCAAGAGTAAAATACTATGCATCATTTGAGTAAATGCTATTCAAGTAGTCAAACAGTTAAAATTGTGCTACAGAGAGAACAGCTTCATTAAAAGTGCAAAAGTGCACTCGAAAAATAAGTGAATTCTATATGTGCAACTGTTCTGTAGATTACGCAATCATTCAGTTCAATACAGATGTAATAGTGGTCAATAAAAATTACCAGAATTTGTTGCAACTGAATGCATATTTTATCTATTGTATTCTTAAAAGATACAAATATTTGTAAACGTGAAAGATAAAAAAGGAAAAGAAAAGAAAGAATTAAAGGAACTGCTTCTGGATTATGGGAAACTTCTGAAAATTATTAAAATAAAGCCTGAGCTCTGTAAAAAGGTTAGAAAAGTCACTTCACAAAGGAATGGATTCCGACATTTTAACTCTCCAGTACGAAATTACATCCGAGAAACAACTATTTCAGAACCCAACTTGTTTCAGAAAAATCGTCTAACTACGCAGTTCATCTCTCGTGATCTTCTTACCTGTGACTCGAAACAATCGCCAGGAGACTTTAAATAGTCTGTCACAATTAGTCTCTGACATCTTCATTATCTCTCGACCTGCGCGCTCTTCCGCAGAACTCTAAACAAGCGCTGCATTATTAAGCACCTACCATTATCCAATATTTATTTGAATTACAACAATCAAGATTAAAGTCGAGCTTTTACTTTCGCGGAAACAGTTGAAACTCAGAAATTATTCAAGAGTAAAGGACCCCTACACACACACTCACACACAACGTTTGATCTTTCATTAAAGATACACGCTATCTCCTGTGAGTAAACAATGCACTTTGCATAATTCGCTTTAGGGAAAACAGAATTTTAAAACCCGAAGCACATCTGCTAGTCGTGAAGCACCAATTTGCGCTTTTCCATAAGATTAGGCAGTAATTTTTGGAAATGAAACAGCTCAGCGATATTCTCTTGTTTCAGTGCGTTTCAGTTTTTAAAAATAATTCGCCGAGGGTCGAAAACTCCATGATCCAATCACATTTCCCCATAGGCATATTCATATTCAGCTCTCCCCGCGCTTAATAAGAAGGAGCGCTTAAATATGAATATGTCTTTTTAGATGAAAGGGAGCACGGCCGGGTGGTAAATTTAAATATAGAACAGCTCATCGAGTGGTAATTTTACTGTCATTGCCTTTCCTTTTTCTGTTTTTCTGTGAGTTTGTCGGAAGAAACAAACTAGACATCCTAGCAATGCTGACTTATGATGACTAAAGATTATGGTTTTCCTTTTATCTTAAAACAAACTGTATAAATTACTAAGGTATTATTATCTTTTTTGCAAAAAGTTTATAAGTAGTTGATGCATCCATATTGATGTCCCATGGGATACGTGTCATCTATTTTCGGCAAATTCTGATGATATCAAACGGCTGCAAATTTGTGCCGTTTGATATGAGCCATATTCTGGTCATAGTATAGTGACATAAAAAGCCTACCTGTATGTCCATTTAATTGTACCACAGTAAAACTTAAATAAAAAAAAAATATATTTTTTTTCCCTACTATTTCCTGATAATGTGCTGCTTGTAACTTTTCTAAATGAAAATAAAAACAGAATTTCTCAACACTTGAGAGAAATTCTTAGTAATGTTAAGGAATTGATGGGGTTTTTTTAAATTTCTTGGATACAGAATAAAATAACATGTATTCAGTAACCAAATAAACTTATATTACGTTATATTACGTATACAATTTATAAATTTTTAATGGGAATAAATGTTGCCAAAAATGCATAATTTAAAAACAATTTATTTACATTTCTGATCTAAGAATAATTTTTACCCAATTTACTACTCTACTTATTTTACATCACCAAGCTCTGCAGCAGTTTAATCTAAATATTCAACTAAAATGTGCCACGTACATTGCGTGACTCATCTTTATTGTCCACAAAGTGATGCTTAATATGCAGAATCATTTCTTACATTGTGTTAAATTAATTTTTACGGCGGACTTTTACAATAATTAAGTGTGTTAGACAGTGTTAACTCACGAATTTATCGTGCTTTTATACAGCATATACAATCAGCAGTTATTGCATTTTAGTGTTTGAAATCATCTAAGCCATTGCCTCCCAATCGGTTGTTCGCAAACCCCCAGGGATACGAGAGGTGTATAAAGGGGTTCATGAAAGCAGTATACCAGTACCAAAGACTTCACAAGGGGTTTGTCAATTTTCTTCGGAATTTAGAATAAGTTCGCATGGAGAAAAAACATGGAACCCACTGACTGCCGTAAAAAAAATACGCACTGTAAGCAGATCATTTTGGTGTTAGAAAAATTGGATGATAATCAGATTAATAGTAAAAAAAATTATATATCTTACACTGCCGTGATGTCATAATCTCCACTGTCTAACATTAATCTGATTTGCTTGTAGCAGTATCTCTATTGCAATTTTACACAATCTTCATTGCCGTATGATTTTCAAACATTTCATGTTTCAAAATACCTTATACATATTGACTGTTAAACCGCAGGGAGGTGTGACTAGTACAAGTCTTTTCAATGTATGCTTTACATTAATGACCTTCTTGGCAGAATTAAAGGAAAAACAAAAGATATTGAACGCGCTTTTCATGCTGATGGCTTTGTGCTATGGATTTCGGCACCTAGTAAGCACACTGATGAAATGTTTTTTTAGAATAAATCAGACACTGACAGCTTTATATGAATGGTCTACAGAAAATCAAATGGAACTAAATATCGACAAGATTATGCACCAAACTTTTACTCTAAATCTTCAGCCAACTGAAATGGATTTAAAATATAATGGTAGTATTATCCACAAAACAAAGGAAGCTGTTTAGCATTATTATTTGGCATTGCATCTTATTGCATCTTATTTGGCAAACCATATAGATAGTGTGATTGATAGATCCCGTAAGAGGTTAACAGTGATTAAAAGTAAGGAGTAAAATGAGTCTATGAGAGAAGAACTTTCAAAGAAGCATATAATTTATGTGTAAAGCCATTGATTTGCTGTTGCTTTGAAGCCTTGAACTCATGTAGCAGTGTTTGCATGTTTAAACTATTGGTTTGCTATTGGGATCTTTCAAAATGAAGCTCTGAGTCTTATGATTGGAGCTGTGAAAACTACTCCAATAAATCCAATACTGGCCCTCACAGGAAATAAACCAATGGAGGTATTTATTCACAAGAAGGCTTTAATATTCCATGAGAAATTAATCAGATTACCATCTACAGAGTTATGGAGAAATTATGTTATCTGTACCTAAGAGATTGAAGACTCAGGATGGATTTTTGCAGAAGGTTTTCAAACTGAAATCCGAATACTCCCGCCTGAACTTTCCTGCAGAGGAACTCTTTAAACCAATAAACCCCATTCACCTGGTACCTATAAGAAGGGAATGTTATTTGATAAATGCTATGACTACGCCAACAACAGTTGATTGTGCATTCAAAGCAGCTGCTATAAAATAATTTATACCAAGTATCCAAAGAATAAATGGATTCACACATGTACTGATGGATCGAAAATGTTTGATAATGTTGGAGTTGGTGTGTACTCAGAGCGTTTTGCATTCTATACCTCCCTTGGTACATTTCGGACCAATTTTAATGTAGAACTGGAAGCAATTAGAGTTGCAATAGAACAAATTAGAAACAGAACAGCTAAAAAACATAGCTTTTTTCAGACTCCCTGTCATCCATCCAGGCCATTTCTGCACATGATGTCGTGCATCTTACTTTTTAACTCTCGCAGAAGAACTCTTAATGTTATAGCTTCTAAAGGGATGACTGTTGTTTTGCAATGAATTCAAAGTCATTTAGGAATAACTGGAAATGAATAGGCTGATAAATTAGCTAAAAAAGGAACGGAAATTTTGTAATAAAATAAAAGTGAAGTACCATTTTCATCAATTAATATAATTATAAAAAAATACTACGGGGGAAAAATTATAATGCCAAATTATTAGAAGAAATTAAGAGTAAACAGTCGATATTGGCGAGCCGATATTACAGCCGATATTGGCGGGCTTGGGAGTTGATACAGTTGACATTCAGCGACTAATTTTCTTGTTTGTTTATGTTTCCACAGTTTTGATGTATTTTTATTTTATGTTTATGCTCCAATCTCATGCATCTTTGATGCATGCGAGCCTATAATGAAAGTCAAGTGCTTTCGCAAATAATGTATATATATATATATATATATATATATATATTATCTGTTACAAAAATTATATAATCTTCTATTATACAGATATACACAATTATCGGAATGTATCTTAAAGATAACATATTATTCATTAGTTACCACTGATCAAAGTGGTAACTAATGAATACATATTTATGTAAAAATACCTTATACACATTTCAATTACAAGGTTTCACTTATTTGTTTTATACATTTACACTGCTCTTTATTCCACGGTTCGTTTATTATTTATTATTTGTAACAAGAGTGCAAAATCTTCATTGTTTTCTCTAAACTGGCAATTCATTTCTTTACTAATTATGCCTGTGCATTCTGTTTTATAAAATTTGTGTAATCTCAATTACATACTATTCAACCATTCCTTACCTTATAGGTAGTCTACAAGATTTAGACAATCTTCTCTGTGGCATATTTAACAGCAGATCCCAGATACTCATTCACTGCTAGTTTATTAAACAAGGGCTAATGCCTAACATGTACGAGAACTACAGCAATAAAGATTAAAGAGAAACTTTTGCTTTCCCAGATAGTTAAAACTTCAGAATTTATGCAAAATTCTAATGGCCTTCGAACTCAACGCGTTTGATGTTTCATTAAACACACGCTTTATTCCCTGCGCATAAACACTATATTTTGCATAACTCAGTTTCAGGAAAACCCTGTTTGAAAATCTGGACAAATTATGTTATAAGGCAACAATATATTCTTTCAGTTAGATTAGCTTACAATTTTCGGAATAAAACTGCTCAGAGTTTCTCTCTTGCTTCAGAACATTTCGTTTTTAAAAATAATTTCCTGAAGGTTAAATTACACGATGGTATCGTATTTCCCTAGAGACGCATTTATTTTCAACCTTTCCGCACTTAGTAAGGGATAATGCTTAAATGCGTATATATCTTCCGAAACAATTGAGTGGAGGTGCGAAATGAAAACCCTCAAAAATTTACATTTAATAATTTTTATGATTTTTTTCTTACTCGATTTTATAGATTTATCGGTATTTAAATTTGTTTTTCTTTTTGTTAACTTAATAATCAACATTTTGGCAGGGATATTCTATTAAAGTTTCATAGTATTCACTTTATTGTTTTATTTCAAATTTTATTATTGTGAAAATATAGAACAATGAAAACTAACATAACTAATACATGCAATCTAATAATAATAATAATAATTGTGTATATATATTCTATTGTAATCAGGGACTCAAAACGGAACTGAATCGAAAATCGAAAAAAAACGTAATTTTGGTCGGAACAAAAACCGGAAAAAATATCGGTATATTTTGGTTCAGTATATCATTTCGTTGCTGTAACCAACTTATCAATATTTTGTAATTTAATGTCAACAATATAATTATCATTATTACATGTAGAGTCTGTTTTTTTTTTCCTCGCAGCCTTCCTCCCATTTGCGCATGCGTCAGGCCGGATTCTATTTCATCAAAATAGGGACGAACGAAAGTTTATCAACGCAATTTTATGTTTAAAACTCTGTTTACACTGAAACTAGCAATAAGGAGAATCGTTTCTGAAATTCCGAACTGAAATAAAACAAAAGGAAAAATATCATAAAATGGAAACTAGCCAAAACAAAGCTTTAAAAAAACCATCTTAACCTATCACTCCTATTTCCGTGTAAATTGTCTTGTTTGCAGTCGATCAGCTTTAGCAAAACGGACGATACATTGCTTCTCGATTTTTGATGTTCACAACTACTTTTCGGTTTCGGTTTCGCATGAAACTGCTTGTAGAAATCAGATATAATTCAGGTGATGGTAGAATTATCTTTTAAATAAAAATAAGAATATATATAAAATAAAATTATTCATTCGGAATTGAACCGAAAACCTTATTTTTGGTTGAACGAATGAAATTACGGTTCGAAGCCCTGATTGTAATTGAAACAGAGTTGGGCAGTATCGCAAATCTATATTTTTAAATTTTTAAGTTTTAACATATTTTTAAATTGCATAAAAAATAAAGTATTTTGAAAATGTATTTTTAAATACATTTGCAATGTATTTTGTACTTTCAAAATACACAAAATACATTTTATATTCTAACATTAAATTAATGGTAACGCCACTGATAGCTCAGATAGCATGTGCGAATAAAAATCATAAAACGCGCTGATATTCACTTTTCCACCTCTCATGATGTAAATTATGAGTTGCACCATTACAACCCGTGGTATTGTAACTGCAAAAGTGTTAGGATATTTTGTGATCTTTAAATTTAACTAAAATGGAAAGGGAAAGGAAAGCCTTTCATACTCCTGTTTAAAACAGTATGTTTGGTCTAGGATTGTTTCTAGATTTACAATGTAAATGAAGCCAAAAGTAGTAAAAACATGTTTGAGCAGTATTTATTGGATTTTTTTAATTGAATTTATAAACAATTTGAAAATTGTTGCTAAGTTCCATAAAGAGAAAGCCTGCCTGTATTTCTGAAGTAAGTATTGGTTATTGTGGTTAAGAGACAAAGCTACACGACAGCTATCTGCCTAAGGAAGGACATGCCTTGGGAGAATGGCTTTTTAAAGAGTTTTTAAGGCATATTCGCTCTAAACTGAAGTAAAACGCCCCAAACTCCAGGCCATCATATCGACAGCTTCGCGTAATAGGATGTGATGAATCAAACATTCTAGATATTTTGAAACCTGTTGTACAATTCTGGATGGAAAATGTTTCCAAATTTTGTCTGAAGATGGAAATGAAAAATCTAAGGCGAAAAGTCAATCAATGGAGCTGAAAGCTTAAATAATATTTAGAATATTTAAACCAACGATAAATTTTAAAACTCACTTAAAGATGAAATTGAATTTTTTTAATAGGTTGAGATTTAGCTGAGTATTTATATTCAAACGTTTAACTGAAATCAATAAATAATAAATCTTACCGTATTATCCCGACTATAACGTGACCCCGAAATGTTTCATCAAGATAATTAGAAAAATCCTATATGTAGGCCTCGAATTTTGATCGAGTCAGGTTTCTTACGGGAAATGATCAAGTCAAAAAACATCGGGTTATAGACGGACCCTGTTCTTACACCGTGGGAAGAACGGACAGACAGTTTGCATTAAAATAATTATGGAGTTGTGTAGAACGTAAATGATTTATAAATGTTCTTAATGTTACATTTGTCAACATAATAATACATTTGTCAGCTATATTCCAAGTTAAAATTGTCAAAAGTTCCCTCTGTAAAAATAATATAAAGGATGATGATGTAAGGTATTATAATTTATTTTCAAAGTGATTTTTCTAACTTTTTATATAATGTGCTTAAAATTATACGTTTACAATATTTAATATACATGCTATCATTTACATTTTCATTACAAACAAATCGCTTTGCAACACAACAAACTGCCAAAAATTTACTGTTTGTAGGACTAGTAGATAGATCTCTAACCAACACCGGAAAAACACAACCCTTAAAGCTGTTCACCGGAAACACATTTCGACTTATTGTGCAATTGTGTTTTGGTCAAGCCTTTTATTTAAACTGAGTCACCTGGAAAGCACCTGTAGCATAATTCGTGAAAACTAATACCGCAGAGTTAGGCTTCATGATACGTGGAAAGAGATTATGAGAAAAAAAAACAAAAGATTGAAATTTCATCTGTAGCTACAGTAAGGTGCTGGGACCTGGTGTAGCTCTCGAAACAAGTTATTTGCATGCCCGAAAGCACTGTTCACAGTTATGTAGACAATATTAGAACCAGTATTTTCGATTTAAAATAGTAAAGCAACAAAGGCCGTTAAACCGTTGCCTCATGATATCTCAGCATGTGCTACTATTAAAGTTAAATCGATCACTGATACTTCATTTGCGTGATGTAACCTGAAATTGGCTTTTACTGAAACGTTGTGTTCATTTTATGCATTTTTTTTACGTAGACTCCATATCAATGCCATAATTTTTGTAGCATTTCTTTTTTGAGAAACATTTTGTTCTCCTGCTTTCATTAGCGTCCCTAAAGCGTGAATGCCCCAGAAATCTAACTATGCGTTATTTTTAAATTTAATGACAGTGTATTAAAATGTTATGCTGTTAACTAAAGTCTTTTTCATAATTATATGCAGTCAATTTCAGGTCTGCATTTCAATTCCAAATCTCTGACTTGCAGTTCCAACAAGCATATTGCACAACCACCAGTTATGCGTTTTTACGCTTTCGCTTTTCAAGATTCATGTCTGCAAGTTGTGTAGTCAATATCAGGTCTGTAATTTGATTCCAAACATCGGGTCTTTATTTCCAGCAGGCATATTGCACAATCACCAGCTATATGCTTTTAAGTTTTCTCTTTTCAACATTCATGTCTGCAAGATGACTTCCAAGGTTCTTACTAAATCGAAGATGCTAAACAACTTTGGATCAAATTTAGCCATCAGGTGGCGCTGTAACAAACGTAGCGCATAGCTACTGTAATATAAAAAATCCCATTTTTATCACTATAGCTCTCGCTATTCTGAAATTAATGGGGTAACAAAGCATATTTATCCTTGTTTCATATTTTAACTATGATACAAACACGAAAAGAAATTTTTACATAAACATAAGTCGGATGTACACAGAAAACATAAACAAGTATGTGAGAATAAATGAATCTGAATTGAAATACTGAATGAAAGTATGCTGAATATGTGAATTATTAATTTCCGAAAAGTGAAGACTTCTGCATAGACTGAAAACTCAGTGACTCTTGAAATTCTAAAAATGTATTTGCAACATGAAAAAGCACAGCCATCAATAATTTCTAACTGAATCAACTACTGACATGTTATCGATTTTTTCGTATAATTCAGAAGTAGGAGCAACCTTCTGCGGTTATTGTTTTCTACCGATACCCTATCCATAAAAAAGAATTATGGCCTCCCCAAAAACGAATGTTCGGAGAATGGATACATCACATTTATCTTTGCCTGAAAATAATATTATTTGTTGAGTCTATGAATAATATTGTACTGTCTCTGCTGACCAGAGTTAGCATGATATAGTATTGATATTTTGTCATAGACATAGAGTTTAATGTGAGGCAGATATTATAAATAGGACGATAGTATCGAACTGCATTGGTAAATGATAATTCATCTGTTGTACATAAAATATTACTGTTTCGATTCCGCTACCTCTCCCAGTTACAGTGTTCATGATCAATAGCTTAAAAACTAGTTTAAAAAACAATGAAATAATTGAAACAGTGTTGTGTGTAGATGTTCGTAAAAAATGTACCCAGTATTTTTTAAAAATATTTTAAACTACTTCATTCTAATTTCTATGTTTACGAATGTTTTCTGGCTGAAAAATGGTTAGAAAACTCGAACTAAAACGCAACAATACTCAGAAGGAGAAATTTTTCAAAATCATATTCAGTCAATATTGTGATTTTACGGAAAATGTTACCACTACACAGTACAAGTGCAGTCATTAGTATAAAGCACATATGACCAACCTCCGTCCCGCGGGCTGGACGTGGCCCACCACGGCTTTTGATCCGTCCCGCGAAACATATCAACATCCCGTATAAAAAACATATAAAACATTAAAAATACCATATGAACCCCACTTATACGGCCGCAACTTCACTAACATCCTGAAGTTTACCCTTCGAATTTGCAAACATTCTAAAGTTTGGCTCGCAACTTTTCAAAGGTTTCCCATACCTGGTATAAAGGAACGTGATGCAGCATCAATAGAAGAGAGTTCATTTTTTTTAAATATTCACCCACTATTTTTTGGAAGTGTAAACATTTTTAATGACACTGGCATATTTTTCTATATCATTATATACAGAAGAAAAATTTAAATATTGACTTGCAATACTGACCTTTTATTTGCATGTCGATATTCTGGAAAAGTGACTGAATAGATACGTAACTATTAAAACCACCTTCAATAGTGTCCAATATTTATCTAATATTTTGTTAACAATATTAGATAAATCATTCGAAACACTTTTAACTAGGACTGTGGCTGTGCGAACTCTGTCTTACATTGTTAATAGGCGTAGTTCTACAATTCATCTTAAAATGGTGCTAAATTAGCAGCAATCTTAAGAGTTACATGAGGATTTACTGCTTAAACTGATCAAGAGAACCAACCATGGTGCATTATTTTTCCACAGAAATGTTGCAGCTAATTTAATACCATTTTATAACGTATTCTATTATCAGTGTATATTATTAAAAGCGATTTCAAGAATATACTACATAAAAATATCTTGCAGTTAAGTTCTTAAATTACATTTACGTTGGTTGTTATGGCTAGCGGCTCACTAGGAATCCATCTATCAGTGACTTTTTCATTAACACTCCATACATAATATTGACAGAATTGGAGTTTTAGTGAAAATTTATAATCTTTCTGGTGTAATTTATGATACCATTTATTTACTCATAAAGGCAACGCACACCGATAACCATTGTGTGAGTTAATAAGTGAATGACTTATTATTAATTCTGTTTCTTAGAGGAAAAAAAAACATGTTCATTGTTGAGTTTCTCGTTTAGCACAAAAAAGGTTCATTTTGTTCAAACTTGATATTTTAACTATACTTATACATTCTAAATTAAGCTTTTGAAAACAGCGTGTTCCAAAATTCAATTTATATTCATCCATACTTTGTTCGATACTAGCTTAATAATAAACTGTCATTGACGGCTGTTATCGACTATCAATCTATTAATCGGATATTTCCCGGCCACGAATATTTACAAAGAAACTATTAATGACATCGTTTATCCCCCGAGAGTTCATTAATTGATTGTATTGTTTGTAAGATCCATGAATAATTTTGAAGTGAACATATATCATGTTAGATGCAATACGATATCGCATTATTTATTATTCAGATTTCCCAAAATGAGGTCCAACCAAGATGCAATGAAAATGAATTGCAATATAATATTTTAATAAACTCACTGTGTATAATATATTTTATTTTTTAAACTTGTAATAACTTAAGGGTAGCTTATATTTTAAAAAATAAGTTTGCTGTTTAGTTTTAATTGGAAAAATTATTATTTGTTTTGCTTTTGTGTTAATATTATTAGTTTCTTCTGTGTGTAATGTCTGTTTTTGTTTAAAATCGTATTCTATGCTTTTTGGTCATAACATGTGCTTTTGTGAACATCTATAAAAGTACTTCTTTAATCGACGGCTATTAACTTCATCACTCGCGGTGAGTGTCAATATTTTCCAATCGGTGGGACATCTCCCCTCGAATCTTCAGTCTTGTTCGTATTTTCTTTTCTAATTATTTCGTTTCAGTGTATTTAGAAGACAAAATTCGATCTTTCATATTACCTAACTATTTCAAGATGAATAAAAAAAAATCAGTTTTCATCAGTTACAAATAATTTATAGTAAACTTTAAGAAAACTTCGAAACTTGACAATGAAACGTTATTTTGAAATGCGCAGTAAAGCATCAAACATATTGGAAGATATGGACATCCAGAATATATAATTTTTAAATGTCAATTGCGCAAATGAAAGATTAGCTCTGAAAACATAAAATTGCGTTGCTACCGGATTTACTTACGAATTCGCAATTCCAGCTGAGTCAAATCTCGGGAAAGATTGAAAGTGAACATGGAAAATATCACAACTTCTATACAGATGAAATTTAATAAATGTTTATTAACCTTTTCGTCTCTACTGCCACCCATTAGCGGCGACCATAAAACGTTGTGTCGGTACTCCTGCTGCCAAATGGCGGCACATACGAAAGTTCTCTGAGTACTACCACCGTCCATTGGCGGCACCCACGAAACGTTACCTGCACGTTGACTTATGAATCTGCTAGGAAAGTTATATGGGCATGATTACCATAGCTGCCATCAGTTCCGATATATAATTAACCACATTTTCTAAACAGTAAATTTTGTGTATATAGAATTTTTATTTTTTGATGGACACAGAAAAACAAGTTCTTCTGGCTTTCACTTTCGAGTGCAACCAATCTTGTTGAAAGCTTTCACGTTCCACGAACATGTAACCGCTGCCAGATCCTCCTTACCGAAAGGGTTAAAATAATACATGTTAAATAAGAAGAGATGTACCTATTAGACTGATTACGACTAGTGAAACTAAATTTTTAAAGCTAGACTGAAATTTACATTTTCAACAAACTGGGAATTGTCTTGTAGCAAATTTGTCATTGCTGGTTCTTTAGCAAAATAATGAGAAACACATGCCAGTTCTCCACCTCAAAGTCATTGTCTTTCAAATTGATATTTAGTAGGTTTGCTAATTTCTTCATTCTGTTTCCAGCATCAAACTAACATTAACCGTCTCTTTATATCACAGTGTATCTACATATTTACTGTTATGCAATAAAAGTTATTTGCTTTCATTCCTCTATTTTTATAAGCACGAATATTAGAATTTTTATCAAAGCTGGATCCCATATAGCTTTGATTGTTTTATAATTCATTTATTTTATCTAGCTCCCGTACTTTAAATTGCATATAGTATTTTTAAAAGATTTATAAGAAACTGTAATGTAATTTCATCCCACTTGATTCGAACGATTCTGAAAAAAAAAATAACTATTACTCTTAATTTAAGAAAATACTCAAAGATAAATTGTTGAAACATGCTTTTAAATATTTAATGAGAGTTCTTTAACAAATGTTTTCTATCCAGTACTTCCTTATTCCAAATTATTGATCTCTTTTTTTGTGTGTGGAAATTTGCTTAGATTTGTATCACAAGCAGAATAATTATCTTCCGCTGAAAGGAAATTTCTAATTTCCTATTCCATAAGTTAGAAATATTTCATTAATATATTTTTTAAAATATCTGGATGTCTCATTAAAGCAATTTCTGGTGAAGAAAGTTTATCTTGTTATACATTAGCGTATATTATTTTAATAAAAGCTTTTAAAATCTGAAATTTGATAAATTTAAAAAAATCTTGATTTCTAGAAAAAAAAGTATAAATTTAATTGGCAAAATATACTGACATATAATATGTTACAGTGAAGAAAAAAAATATTGTAATTTAGTAAATGTTTTATGAATAAATTCGAATGTTTTTAAGTACCAATTTCTATCCTCTTTGCTGCATTTTTTTTAAACCTGTCATATTTAAAAAGAACGTCGTAAGTTGCTGCATTTCAACAAACAATTTTTATTGCCAAACTCAAAGAAGATAGTTTCATATTTTATTCACTTATTTCCAACTAATAAATGAGAGGTGTTTTATCATCTATCACTAAGCTCTCTAGCACGGATTTTATTACCACCAGACTTACGATAAAATTGCAAAACAATTAGTTGCTACATTATCAGAGGTAGACAAATAATTTACTCATTACGACATCGTACTGAATCTTAGTGCATGCATCTTTAGGGGCTTTTACACCAGCACCAACCTAGTTTTAAGATCTTTGATAATAAATGTCTCTGAGGAACATATTCAACATTGTAAGTTGTATTCTTATGTTGGGTCTTTAAAGATGGTTTAGCTATATAAGCTGCCTTCACGCTATCATCGAATCAGGAACATCACTCTATAATACTAGTTTGAAGCGCATATTGCTCTGCATTAGTTACAGTCAATCCTTATCGACAGCTATCTGCCTAGAGCGTTGTATATCCTGAAAAAAAAATTGTCATTTTTTCTTTAGTTACATTACACCACAAAAATTTCGAAAAATCAGGATCCAGACATCGAGCAGGATGCTCCAATTCAACGAGGAGAGAGCTTTAAGCTATCTCTGGTAACTGAAATAAATAAATGATTTGAAATCTCACTCCATTTTTCGTGAATAAGGCATGCAGGATCTCAAACAAACCGTCATCAGTTATCGTTAAGATGACCATTGCTGATATTGTGCAAAATAGCTTGAGAGATGTAGGGCTGTAACTGGTGGTTGCTCATTCAAAAAGCAGAAATTATTTATAAAAACAATTCAAATTTCTAAAAAGAAAACGAATCAAGAGCGTAAAAAAGTCATCAAAACCATGATCGAAACATTTTTTTATGAAAAGAAACTAACATCAAATTCAAGATGCATTTAAAGCGGAACTTTCTAACCGAAGCAAAAATTCTTAAATTCCTTTTTTTCTTAATATTCAGAATGAAATTATACCGTGTCTTTTTCAACATGGAAATACTTTTTTCGCCTTACCCGAACTGTTTTACTAGATTAGGAATCTTTTGTGTTACTATCTTTCAATCCGGAATCTACTAACGTATTTAGTAATATAGTAGTTCAGTATACAATTACTAAACATATAGCGAAAATAACCAAAGTTTAGGTCTATAAACTTTTTATTCACATATTTAATAAGGATGCACGTGCACAGGATAGTTATTGTTAATTCTTTCGGTAAGTTGGAGCTGGCCGCGATTACATATTCGTGGTACGGGGAAGTTTTCCAAAAGATTGGTTGCACACGGAAGCGAAAGCCGGGAAAACGTGTTTTGCGGCATTCATCAAAAATTTTTAAAAAATTGCTATAAACACAAATTTACTGCGTAGAACATGTGGTTAATTATATTTTGGAATTGTTTGCAGCTATGGTATTCATAGCCACTTAACTTTCCCAGCAGATTCGTTCGTCAACATGCAGTGAATGTTTCGTGGGAGCCACCAATGGGCGGCGGCAGGACCTAGACAAAGTTTCGTATTCTATGTCTAGTCTATGTCTACGTAGTCCTACTAAGACCTACGTAGGTCTACGTAGGCGGCGGTAGTACTCAGAGAACTGTCGTGGTTGACGCCAGTGGGCAGCAGGAGTGAACCACAGAACGTTTCATGGCCACCGCCAATGGGCGGCAGTAGTGACGAAAGGGTTAAACTTGTTTTATATTTCCCTTTAAACTCCTCTAAGTAAATTAAACAGGGTTCTGCAGCTAAAACCGGTGAACTGGTTGTAATAAAATGTGGTGCACATACAATACATTCGATATGGATTCAAGGAATGTCGGGAAAAAAAAGCAGGGCTTCCAACTGTAATTTTTTTGGTTCCGGTTTTCGTTCCGGTTCAACTTTAAAAATATATCGTTTCTGTTCCGGTTTCGGTTCAGTCAAAAATAACGGTTTTTGGTTCAGACGATTCTACTCGGAAATAGGGTGATAAAAAGGGTTGTGAAAAAGGTAACTCGGAAAAGGGTTGTGATGGGAAATTTTGAAGTTTTATTTTGGTGCTCTGTCTTTTATTTTATGTTTCTCACTTTGTTTTATCTCAATTCGGAATTTCAGAAACTATTCTAGTTATTGCTAGTTCAAGTGTAAACAGAGTTTTAAACATAAAAGAGCCTAGCTAAACTTTCGATCGCCCCTATTTTGATGAAATCAAATTAGACCTGACTCATGCGTAAATGGGACGAAGGCTCTGAGAAACGAAAGCAGACAGTACTTGCGATGATGATTGGTTGAACGTAAAATTAGGAAATATTGACAAGTTGGTTGCAGTAACAAAATGTCTGAAGATATCGAATCGAAATAAACCGATTTTTTTTCGATTCAGTTTAGGTTTTCGTTACGACCAAAATAATGGTTTTTTTTCGGTTTTCGGTTCAGTACCGGTTCGAAGCCCTGAAAAAAATTTCTAAAAAATTTAGGTGGCGCTTCTTATGAAGCGCCAGTAACTGTAAAATGGAAATGACTAATTCGAACTGTACAAGCAATTTAACGTTTACTCAGCAGTTTTTGTACATTTATTTACGAGTTTGAGTCATTTTTTGAGCTGAATGCTCATTCAAAGGGACAGCTAGTGGACATTATTTGAACTAAACTTTTTGAAATACTTGCTAGAGCCCATCTTGAATACATTTCATATGCCTAAGTTGGCGACAATCTGCTCATTCGTTTCAGCTATGTAGAATGTCGTTTATAGGAGAAGATTGATCTGTATTCTAAATCTTCGACAATAAGCAAGGCAAAGATAAAAAACATGTCTTTCAGGCACAAATCATTTACCTACCAAGTAATACGTTTCCCATTACATAATCTTACATCACAAATGATTGTGAATGACTGAATAACATTTTATCTAATTCTCCATTATTCAATTTAATTATTTTTACGAGAAAATAAATCACGATGGCGCCACATGAATCTAAATCGAAATTTATATTCAAATATTCAATTACATTTATACGTAATAAGATTGTAAACTTCTCCGAAATCCAGCTGTAAGCTCATTCTGCGATGTGTCCTATTTAAATATTTATCAGCTTCCTCTGTCAGTAACTGGATTAATTAATTTCGGCTTAAGAGATATTTCCATTTTCTTTTAAAACGAAATTCCAGAACTTATTCAATAACTAAGTACAGCCTTACTCACTTCTGATATTTTATTAAAGACTCGTTTTATTTCACTAGCTATAAGCACTTCGTCTTTTGCTCAATTTTGTGCGGTGACACGATATTTCGTTTAAAGAAAAATGCCGTAATCAGTTGAAAATTTCATCCAATCGATTAACTCGGGGATTTTTCCCGAAGTTAAATCCCTCGTACCAGTTTTGCCCCAACCCCTGACTGCCTCTCCCTACCTCTCCGCAAGATCTTTATTGTTAACGTAGGCAAATTTAAATGGCTCCTAGGGAAATAGGAAATTTTGTTACTGTGCCTTGTGTCTTAATGCAGCTTATTGAGAATAAAGAATGATTTCCCATAATTTTGTAAGAATGGTGTAATATTTTATCTTTTGATTTGTTTGGTCACTGAATGTATAATTAAGGAAGAATTTTAATGTTACAATGTGGCGTGCAGTTTGTCAATCATAATTTTGATGTCTTGGTTCAATTTTTGCTATCAAGGTTCGAGGTAAATTTCGGTAATTTAAAGTTGCTATATATTTTTTTTCTTTCGGACTACAGAGAATCATTAGGTATTCGATAAAGACATGTTGTAACTATTTAAAAGAACTGCACATAATATTTATAACATCATTCTGGGATTTGATTTCAAAAAACTATCTTACTTCCATATCAGAATAAATATTGTGTTATCCTGATTTTGATTCTGGCCAATATAACAAAACACAACCCGTTCAGTTATTAAAAGGTTAACTTTTGAAGCGAGAAATCAGAAAGTATGACTGTGGTTTTGCCTTTAATTAAAAATATCATGAGTGACTTATCAGTTTACTTAAAAGCTAACTACTTTCTAATGAAAACGCAGCAATTAATTTCTTCGTAAATCATATAATCATTATTACAATTGAATCGCTGTTATTTACCTAAATTACTTGAGAGAAATGGGAAATCGCATTAATTTTTTTTCAGTAGGAGACTTTTAAATGCCATTTTAAATTGGAGTGAACCGTCGTTTTACTGTGGATAAGAGAATTTTTCAGAATATTTGATTTAAGATTTTTGATTCTGTATAAAAAGAATTAAAAAAACATGTTCTGAAAACACTATACAGAGTAATGCAAAGAAACTTAAAATGCAACTCAGACAAACTGGATTTTTACTGTTTGACAGCAGTTTTAGTTCATTGTTTATAATATTGTAAAAATATAAATAAATTGATTTTAAAGATGAACCAAAATGCTACTTTGTAAACAATATATTTCTGGAACATTTTAAAAAGGATAATAAAGCCATTATTTTCAGAAACAGATTAAACGGAAACTGATCCAGATTTTAGGGATTAAAGGGACTTTATGTTTTAAATGATTTTTTAAATGATCCGAGTGAAGTGTTATAAGAAATGACAGTGTATTTAGATCAGTGGTTCTCAACCTTTAATGGCCGACGGAACACTGAAAAGATCTAGAATTATTTCCGGGACGTTTGAACATAAATATTGCAAATGTTGTGTGATACAAAAAAAATGATAAATACAAATAACTTTAAAAAAATTTTATTTACCAAAAAAATAAAAACAATAATAATGATAATACATTCAATGAAAGGGCTAAGCCTATTTTTGCATGGGTCTTGCTGCAAACAGCTGTTTCAAAAATTGGCAGAACGGTTTTCCATGCCATGAAATAAAAGTTTCGCTCTTCTTGGTGTATAGCTTATTGAAAGTGAACAAGACAGGGCATGATAAATAGAAAACGTCATATCACTGATATGACACCACGCAGTTTTAATAATTTTTCAAAAGCCCTGGTGGCACATTAGACTATATCTCACGGCACATCAGTGTGCCGCGGCACACAGGTGTACAAGTAAAAACAATGAGGAACAAAGGCACAACACATTTAAATTTAAATTATTTTTTTAATAAAACATTCAATGAAACGATAGTAATGCACAGGACACATATGGTATGATAGTTATTATCTGTATTTTTTAACGGTTTTTCTTCTGTACCCTGAAATGAATTATGTAATCTTCAAAAACTAGTTAAGCAATTTTACCATACAACCATACTTACTTTCTTCAAAACGTAGGTATACTCCGCCTTGAATAAGTTTCTGCTAATTAATAATGTTCGCATTTTAAATTCCATTGTTTACCTAAACTTCAAGCGTTAGTTAAGCTCACTCCAGCCTCCTACTCGAAATATTTCCCTTTAAATCCGTACTTTAATGGCAGTGACGGAGTAAGAAACATTTGTTACTTCCAGTTTTAAACCATTAACCTTTGATCTCAAAGACAAATTCTCTAAGGGCTAAAGGCAGGGAGCTTGATGTACTTTAGGAGAACTCCTAACTAATGGGTCAGACAAGTGGTTTCAGGGTAGTTCTTTTAACCTTTGAAATGACTCTTCTAGTGCATTATCTTTAAAAAATAAATTTAATTTAAAAAGAAAACTACAGGATACTCTGATGGAAAGCATGTAAGTTAGTAAACATTATTTAAAAAGCGTTCTAAAATTTAGTAGGAATTGGGGAGCAGTTGAACTACTTTAATTGAAAAAAAATGAAACACTTTAATTTGAAGTAATAGTTACCTATTAAAGTCCGAATCAGATAGTGTCGATTGCTAGTAAATGAACTTACCTTTTAACTAATTTTAATTAATGCGTTTTAGTTTTTGAATATAACAATTAATTCTAAATCACTAGTGAATTATTCAGAAAAGCAATAGAACAGATGTTTTTTCTGGAAAATCGGTGCTACAAATTATGGCGTATAAAACTTCTTATTTGTTAATATTAGCGAAATACTTTGAACGATAACACAAGTTTTAGTAACTATGCACCTTCAATATAATCATTATGCATCAAGTAAAAAAAAAAGAAAATATTTTTTATCATGTGTGGAACACTATTTTATTTTGTGTAAAATAAATTTAGGATATTTTAGTTTTCTTTTTTTTCTTCCTTCCTTTGTTCCTTAAATATTTAAAAGTTTTGGAAATTTAATTTTTTTTCTAAATGTCTACCGATTTTTTTTCCTCGAGTAAATTCAAGGAAAGCCGAGCATTTCCCTCCAAGTATATAACACTTAATAAATATATTAAATAAAAATGTTTTGACTGTGAAGTTAGCAGAAATTTTCACCAAGGTAATCTAGGAAGATAATTGCACGATTTGACATCTTTGAGTATTTAGGAAATTTTCTAATTTATGATGAAGTTAATTCAAAGTTTAAGAAGCTTTGCATAAAATAAATACTGTGTCAATGGTAAAATATGCCACATCTCTGAAAAATGTCTGTTAAAAAAATCTTGATGCGATCATTTGAAAATGGCAATAAATTTATACAGACGTATCGTTATTTCTCTGCTACTTCTCCCTCTTTGAAAGGAGCATCTATGGAATGTTTAACCTTCACTGTTAACAAGAAATAGTTACAATCATGTTTGCCAGTCTCAGCAGTTTCTTATCTAGTTGATGGCATTAATATGAACGTAGATCATTCCTGGTATATCATTAATATTATTGTTGGGAATATAATTTTGAATTTCAAGATTTCAAAGAATTGCTTTATACATAAAAGAATATGCAATGAAAGTTGGTAAAATGTAGTATAAAAGGATGATAAAACATTTCACACCCTACAACAAATTAATGTAATAAAATACGACTGTACAATTGGTTTTTCTTCTGAAAAGAAACTAAAATGATTTTAACAATCAAATACCACTAAAAATATAATAAGTCGCTCATAATATAACGATCTATTGATGAAAATGTAAAATAACAACATTTCACAGTATTTAATTACTTTCTGCAAATAAAGTATTAAAAAGAAATTCATAACACTATTTCTTACATAAAAAATGCATGCCTACATATGTAATTCAAACAAATGATTCTTTCATCCTAATGCTAATTTGATTGTTCTTGTACTCATTTTAACTTTATATATGTTACATTTTATTGAAATGCACGCTACGAAAGATTTTTTGTCATACTTAGAGAAAATATAGATCCATTAATTAATTAAAACGTCTCGTCATGTTCTTTAATTTTCTTACGAATTAAATGAAAACAGTAAAAGTAATTTCATCGCAGCCAAATATGATTTTCTAGAGATAGTGTTTGGAGAACTCCCAGAACTTGCAGTTCCATCTTTTAACTATGCAAAAGAATAGTTTTAGTTATTGAATTATGGTTATTGAAATTTAAAAATCTCATTGGCTTTAAAATTTCTTCATTTCTTTATGGGGTACTTTTCACCGTACAGCAGCATTAATGTGAACTTAAAATAAAAAATTAACACAGGACTTTTTCCATTAACCATTATGCAAGTTTTTTTTTTATTAAAAACAACAAAAAGGAAGTTTTTACTTTCATAAAAGTATTCAATTTAATGATGCACTAAAACTATCACTTTTTAAAATATTTTTTCTTCTTTTTTAACAGATAAAGGAGTATTGGATAAACTAACATTTTTTCACTAAACTTAAAAGTTACTTTTTGGAATTCTCTGAGTATTATTTAACTAATAATTAAGAAAAATCATCTCTCATCTATCCAGAAATATAGCTTAATGGCAAAAACTGCTTTATGACTTCAATGTAAAAAGAAAAAAAAATTCATTGGTTTTCATTCCAATAAAATCAAAGTAATAACAAGATTTTTCTCTATTATGACTTTCATTTGTCATAGCAGAGGAAGTATTTTACTTTTTGGGTACTGATAATGTCGTTCATATTAAAATGGAATAATTTTAGGAATTCCTAAATATTCGTCTTATCACATTATCGTGTAATTAGTTTTCTAATCAGTCAGGGAAAAATGCACACATCGAGAAAAACACAGGTTGCTTTTACAATTTTAAAAATCACCTATTTACCCATTTTTTGTAATTTTCTGGCCTGGAAAGGTACTTTAATAACCAACAAGTATTTTAAAAAGTGAACTATATAACTTTTATTTAATTTTTTATTTTCTTATTTATTTAGACTTTCAAGAATTTTCTAGATCTACATTATTTTAACATTACGAATTTATAAATTTAAATTTGCATAAAAATGCAAAATCGAATTAAGTTACTTGACTTTGACGTAAAAATTACGCCCCTTGCTAATTCAATCTAGGAGTTTTCAGATTCCATTTAGATATACATATTTTATTTATTTATAGTTTTTCACTTTTAGAACCTTTACATAATTACCAACAGTGTGAAAAAAAAACAGCGTTTAGTTACGATTGAAATATACGCACGTTTTGCTGATATTTCCAGTAATTACAACCCAATGCGCGGGTAAAATGTAGCAAACGAGGGCTGTAGTTACAAGTAACTGAACAACACCAATTTTTGTAATATCAGGTATAGAAACGCAAAAATATTTAGTGTATAAGTTTCTTCTCTGAGTTTTTTTAAATGCTACATTTGAAGAAAATGACTAAATAAACCATTATATTTAATTCCACAGCTTCATGAACTTTCATCTGCATAATTCCTTTTCATCATTGCTCCGTATGAGATTTATTTTTTCGAAGTAGGTTTTTTTTTTCTCCCATCTTTATTTACATGCTGAATATCCAATATTTTTATTGCATCCTTCTTTCTGTACTCCGCACACAATTTTCTTGGGCCCTTACCGATTTTCTGTACTATCGCAGCAGATGCGAAGCCGCCTTCACCTAATTCATTTCCTCCTACCAAGTTCTTGAACGACATTTAGATGGATGTGAGCAAAGGAGAGAATCTCTGACTATCATCTTTTGTCTGTCAGCTAATAGATTACGCGTAAAGAAATAAAAAGAGAAAAGAAAAGAAAAGAACAGCTCTCGTAAGAGTGAACCCTTCTGCTGGGTATTTTAACTCGGTAATGAATTGTTCTTGAATCCATTATTTGATACTCAATCTTCGAGTTCCCCCCTCCCCTCTCCTGAAATAGAGAAAAAAGGTAAGGAAAAAAAAAAAACTTTTATCTTTTCTTCAAGTATAATTGTTTCAATTTAAAATTGATCCTGTATATTATTCGCTGTCATATAAAAACTACGTCAGATTTGGTTAATAGTTTAACGAGCTTACAATCCATTAAAAAAATGTTTAAAAAAATTCTTAATTTCCTTTTTAGACACAGAGATTTAAAGCAAAGCCCAAGTTTTTCCTAGATGTGTAGAACAGAAGGAATTAGGAAAGTTAACCTTGCTTTCTAGGTTTGTTAATTTTAAATAAAACTGGGTTCTATAAATTGTTCGCTGTCAAAAAGTAACGATAAACTTTTTGTAATAATAATTAAAAAATTCTTGACTTTCCTTTTAGATATGAAGTTTTTCCACACAAATTCATGTTTTTCCTAAGAAATAAAAAATATCAAAAAGGATTTTTAGGTTTTCGCTTTAAATTTACTTCTAATTATTTATTTTGAAAAGAGTTGTGAAAAATACTCAATGACATATAAGAAGGTACTCCATATGCTCTATTAAATAAAGCTTAATATTCTTTACATTAAATATTGGATACAAAGCTTATCACCACAGTTTTTTTTTCCCAGTAACTGCTCTGTATTTACTCGTTTTTATACATACGTATATCATTCTTATGTTCATCAAACAATTTTATAAGTTAAACTCTATCTAATGAAAATTTTCATTTAAAATCATTCACCAATCAGTTTTCTTTTAATGCATTCTATGCTTGTTAAATAATAGTCAACTTTGTTTTTACTGGATTATAAAACATTAACAGTATGTTGAAATGAATTTAAAATACTTTTACTAAAATTGTTTTTTAATTAGGTTATATAAATTACTTATCTCGTCATAGTCACGTCCAATTATTTAAGTTTCTGAGTGTTTTTAATTCAGATAAGGAATTTCGACAGGAAAGGAAAATAACATTTTTTTTTAGAACTTTGGAAACCGTTTACTCATTCTCTCTGGTGAATAAAAATATAATTTTATTGCATATTTTATTTATTTATTTTTTGTTGCTGTTGTAACATTCTTTCTACAGCAACATACTTAGGAATAAAACGTTTGAAATATTTGAAAGACATTTTCCATTTATTTGAATGAATATTTTAATTTTAAAGAGGGTTATTTAAGCACTTTTCTTAGGATCACTATCAAACATCGATTCATCATTGTTTAAATCATCTGCATACAGTTGGTGTGAATAAAAAAATCCTTAACGTCCTTAGTTTTTTAATGTTAGCGTTCTGTTTATGTATATAATTTATTCTGTTTTTATTATTTTTCAATGAGCATTGAACATTTTTGTTAGATTCACTATAATGATCATTAACATGTGTTTTGCGACATATGCAAAATTCGATATCAAGGTAACAAAAAGGCCCAGGTAACAAGGCGTTATTATTAGACATTGACATGAAGAATCAGTTTAGACTTTTATATTATTCAGTATTCTTAATATTAAAATAAATTTATCTTGTCAGTTTAAGAGAAAAATAATTACTGTTAAGATTTCGTTAGTGTTAAGATGAAAACCACTGTTTAATTACAACAAAATTTCAAAAGGTGATTAGTATGCCAAATAGTGGATTGAATAACATGACAAATATTTAGAAAATATTTCCAATCTAAAAATAAACAATTTTTCCCCAATCTTCCCAGACAGCACAGCAAACTTGCAGCAAGCTTGATTTATCAAGTCAATAAACTTGAATTAAGCTTGGAAATTTCAAGCGTGTAAGCTTAATGCAAGCTTGAATCAAGTGTTCAAGTTTAAACTTGCCCAGCATGCATTAAGCTTGACATAGCAAGCTTAAAACATTTTCCTGAAAAGAAATTTCTTAAATACACGAGGCGCCCGTCGGCGAACTCGCCCCACATATGTTATTTTTCCACGCATTTTCCCCTCTATGCTGAAATTTCAAGTTATTTTAATATGTTTCCATCAAGCGACCGCGGCTGGGATCGAACTCGGGACCTAAGGGTTGCAAAGCCAGCATCAAACCATTCCGCCAATCTGCCGCGCGCTGGTATGAATAAAGTTTGAAGTAACTGTTATGGTTAAAATAAATAAAAACTTTGTGAAAAAAACACACATAAAAGGTTACTTCAAGGCGTAACGATCGTTTCGACCGAAACTTCGTTCGGTCTTCGTCAGACAAACCCTTCCGTCACACAGAGCAGAGGGAACTGAAAAAGATAAACAAGTTCCCTCTGCTCTGTATGACGGAGGGTTTGTATGACGTAGACCGAACGAATTTTCGGTCGAAACGATCGTTACGCCTTGAAGTAACCTTTTATGTGTATTTTTTACACAAAGTTTTTATTTATTTTATCTTTTAACCCTTCAATGCATGATTTTTTATATTTTTACCAAACATTTTTTTTCTTCAATATCATGGCTTAAATACAAGTGAAAAAATATTTTAAAAAATATTTAACTATTTTTATTGATTATTTTTTGAAATTTTAGGTTTGATGCATATATGAATCGTCATGCATTTAGCGCTAAATTGCGAGTCACAATAAAAAATTATTTACTATCACATAATTGATAAAGTTTGGCATAAAACACTTAATTAATTATTGTTTTCAAAAGATATTGATTTTAATTGAAATTTTTAATTAAATTTAATTAGTAAAATTGTTAACAGAAAACATGACAATAACAGAATAAAGAAAAACAGAAAAAATGACATGCCAAATACTTTGTACTTGATATACATTCATTACTATCAAATTTATGTTGAATGAAAAATTTTAAAACAATTTCTGCCCTTGTTTAGACATAATGCTACAGCACATTTTTCGCATCCAATAAATGTTTGGAACTTGCAAGTTGGCACTTTACAGCGAGTGCGGTTTTCATTCCATACTGGCATATGTTCAGTTTTGTCCTGTGGAACACATGTTGGAGGAATATACGCTGCAGGACCTCTTTGCCTTTTCACATTGTATTCATTCTTCTGTAAAAGGCTACTGGGTCTTCCCAGCTTCACAATAGAACTTTCACCCATTCGGCATAGTCCGACTGCAAGCTCACATCGAAAGGCGGCTAGTTTTAACAAATCATTGGGGTCTGCTCCATTTTGTTCTGAAACTCTTTTATATAGCAGCCACGGATTTATGACTGCAAGGTCTAAGAAGTGATAAAACAGTCTCATGTACTACTTTCTTGATCTCAGAGTTATTTTATATCTCCCTATATGACTATCAAGCAAATCTACGCCCCCCATATGTTTAAACCCATATGTGATAAACATGACATCCACCACATGGTATACCTCTGCTCAAAACTAGTGGCAACTTGCTTATGTTGGCCTGCTGAAATCGATCTTATGACACTTATCACTGCTGTTTAAAGTTCCATGTTTTTGGATCGATAATAGGGTTTTGGTAGATAAAAATGTTTTGGGTCGACAATAACTTTACATAAAAAAATATTTTACTTTGTTAGCAATAGCACAATAATAATTAAAAAATGGTATACATGATTTAATACTTTTAAAAGGCTATCTTTCTCGATACATTTTATTTATTATTAGATAAATGATGATTATAATAGAATTAAAGAATCAGGAAAATAGTACTTAGTATAGTTATAAATATTACAAATTGTAAATAAAGGAATTTTGAAATGTAATATATATATATATATATTACTTTGTTAGCAAAAGCGCAATAATAATAAAAAAATGCTATATGGGATTAAATACTTTTGAAATGATATGTTTCTCTATACATTTGGTTTATTATTAGATACTGATGATTATAACAAAATTAAAAACAGTGAAATAGTATTTATTAGCCAATTCTTTACTCATAAAAGCAATTAATTACCTGTTGAATTAACATGATTATAAAAAATAATAATTTACAAATTTTTCATACAAACAGTATACATTGCATAATATTTTATGTATCTAATAAACAACAATGCATGTAAATAATGAATGGGTATGTGTGATTTAAAAATTAGCTTGAAATAAAAGGTATTATGAGATCTTATAATTATAAATTCTGCCCAAATTTTAAACTGATTCATAAATGCATCAAACTGCTCTCTGCAGTGAAGCCTATTCATAAATGCATGTTGATGCATATTTGAATCAAACAAAAAAATTGAAATTTTTCACATAAAAATAATTCTTTGGTTAAATCTAAACATAGAAATGAAAAATAAATACCTTGAGCTATATATAGTAAATTTTACAGGTCTCTAAAGTCGAATTGAAGAATAGCAAACACTTGACAAGATCATTGAAAATACAGAAATAGGATTTAAACATTTGGCGCTAATTCAATAACAAGTGCTGCTAAATACTGCCATCTACTGTGGAAAATGACAGTTACATATCAATATGGATGTATGAAGATAAAAATCAGACCAGAAAACCGCCTGTTTTTTGAATTTTTTAAAGCAAAATTCGGTAAAAGTTGGTATGATTCATATATGCACCGCCATGCATTGAAGGGTTAACACCAGTTTTTTTTGAGTGTTTATTTTCATAACTATTATGGTTGTCACACCGTTTTCTGGCGAGATCGATCAGTCGCCGATGCCGATCTGTTTCTTTTATTTTTCCATGGGATGAATAAAAATTAAAATAATGTTATGTGTGATTTATAGACTCTACTAATAGGGAAATAAGCATAATATAAACTTAAAATCAGCACACGTTTTAAAACTTGCAATATCGCGACACTCGTGTTGGGCGATACTGGCCAAAATCGAGACAAACGACTGATTTTGAAATCAATTTCGTAGTATAATTGTATTTTATTTTGAAGAATTTCCATATTTGGAAATACAGAATCTTTACTTTTTAATTCTGTGTTCAAGTACATTTATGACTGGTGATAAATTATTTGTTATGTGGATGTGGCTTTCCAAATCAAGCAGTAATCAAGTTGTATTCAAGCTTGACAGTTCAAATGACTTCTCTAAGCTTGCTGCAAGCTTAAAATGAATTGAACTGTCAAGCTTGTATTAATACGTCAAATTGAAAGAAATATCAAGCTTGATTTAAACTTATGTGCTGTCTGGGTTCACTAATAATATGGGCAGTCAATAAATTACACGCATCTTAAGCATGAATTAAGCACATGTTTTAGGGATTTGGGAATGATCGTGAAATCAATACATGAACCGCCGACTGCAACGAAATAGTTAAGTTCTGTTTGTTAGCTTTTCTTCAACAATATTTTAAAATTTTATACCGTTTCATTCATGCATCTCCTTTTCATACTTTTTCATGCATCGTCTGATTTTTCTTTTGAATTTTGACTATTTCTGTAACTGGGAGTATGCACCAAGGACTAATATTTGCGAAAATGACGGTCGGTCAAATTATACGTGGATATATTGTATTTGTACTCTTTTTTTTTCAAATGACTCTAACTAAAGGATCATATGTTTAATTTCTTTTTATTAAAATCTACAAAAAAATATGGAACGTTGAATCGGACAGTTTTAAATCTTCATTATCGACGATTTTGTTTCCTTTCTTCAATTAAAAGAAACGGAAATACAAGCATAAAATTCTAAATATCTCGAAAATTTCACCTGTGCTGTAAAATTTTACTGATTATGCGGAGAAACCAGTGTACAATTATGTGTGCCAGTAAAGGATTTAAAAGCTAGTCAAGCTGTGTTAGCGAAAACGATACTTTTCGACATCGATATAGTAGCAAAGGAGGTTAAGCTCAGGATAATGTGGTTCAGCTAAACACTTGAAAATTATTCTTATGTAAAAATAAAATATAAATAAATAAATATTTGTCATTGTTGAAAACTGCAACAAAAACTTAATTCGGAGTCCATACGAATAGCCAAATAAATTCAACAGATAAATTAACCCTTACGAACACTTTAACCAAAATCACTAGCTACTTCTAATACATTCTTTAATTTACTTCTCTTTCTTAATGACAAGCAGTGACTAAACTGTTCCAGGGAGAAAAAAAAAGGAGGGGGGGGGGGAGGTTGGGTTGAAATTTTCCATTCCGTAGGCAGGTGTTTTTAAGATCCAAAACTTTCAAGATTCGGAAATAATCATTAATCATATTTCGAAGCACGCACATGATGGACTCTTGGATATATTTTAATCTGACTCATATTTCACCTTCCTGCCAGATGTTTTATAGATCAATAAGGTAGAACAGCGTTCAGGCAAATGAATGGTTATGCCATCTTAAGAACTATTTATGAGCTGCAAAAGGAAATTTTAATCAATCAATAAAATTTAACAAACTATTCAATGACATGTTTTTCTTTTGATTTAGAACAGTTTTTGTTTCAGTGAGTTGAATGTTTGACAACTTGTTTACATGTTTTCACAGAGATCAGGAAATTCTGTGCGTGATACGTTTCTGTTTTTTTTTTATTCAAGCTTTGCATCAGTTATCGAATTTACGTACATTTTATTTTTTTAAATGACCTAGTAAAGTTCCGTGGACATTATGAACAAATTGCGAAATTTATGATCGAACCCCTTATTGGTAAACTGTGGGAAAATATGCGCGAGCTGAAGAAGAATACATGATCTAGAGAATGAGAAATATGAGAGCACGTTATAGCTGTGAGAGGTACGAGAATTCTAAAAATTTAAGTTGGTTTATATACATAAATTATGGGACTGTTTTTGTTTTGACGTCTGATAAAGCTGAAGTTGAAAATGGCTGTTTTATATTAGAGAAATAAAGTATTTTATTTAAGTCCCATAAATCTGTTTCCTTTTTTCTTTTTCTTTTTTGAAAGGGGGTAAAAACCGTACTGACCTTTAGAAAGCCTTTTAAATCTGTTAAATTTCCATATTTCTCTATGCACCTATGAATATGTATGCGTGGGAATTATATTCTTCTTTATATAAAAATTAATAAATATGGCGGAAACGGCAAGGAGCATAAAAGGTAAATATCGAGTGAGTGTTTTCCTGTAACAGTTCTAGTAAGAAAACAATAATGCTCTTGTATTACTAGAAAACAATGGTTTTTGGCGTAGCCGTTTGTTAAGAAGTTATACGTGTCAACATATTGAAAATGCAGGCAAACATTTATGGGATATTGACGGTTTCCATCACACGCATTTGTGTAAACCATTATCAAAGGGCGTTTGTATAATTTTTGAAAAATCTATTAAAAGAATTTACACCTATTTTGACATATTGGATGTTGTAAACTTTTGCAAGTTCCATTGCGCACCTAAGAAAGTTTTTCTACGTGGCATACTGATGTGTCTTCGTGTTTTGTTGTGCTAAAGATAAAAAGACTGCGTTTTAATATTTTATCATTTGGAGAGAAGTTACCATAAATATACACGCCTTTTAAATGTGTTATTCGAAACTTGTACTTACGAGGAATAGAAAATAGAATATTTAGTAAGTGGTCCAACGGACAAGTGACTCCATGACTTCATTTCTGTTTCATGAACAACAGAAATGATGTGAACAATATACTATTTTGATTTCCGTTAACTTTGTACAGACCGAATGGAGATCCAGCATATTTTATATATATGTATGTATTGCATAGTTTGTCTTCTAATGCGTTAGTTAAATAATATTAGTCATTTAAATGGGGGTGGGGTGGACACTGCATACAATTTTCACGGTGTTCCCAATTGGGAGTTTCGGTCATTTATGACTATAATTTTACTTTTATTTCAAAAATGGAGTATACTGATGGGTAGTTTAAATGATAAGTGAAATATTAAGAATTAATAAAAGACTTATTTTTAAATTTAAGTAAAAATATGAATTAAGTTTGAACGGAATGGGTTGTAGCAAGATAGATCTGTAAAAATTTATGAAAATGGCTATTCCCATGATTTTTTGTCCAGTTCCCCACTAATGATAGAAATGCAACTTATATTTTAAAAAATCAAGCTACCTTTTAAATTTTTCTGGTCATTTTTCAAGTCAATATTGATAAAATTTCATTTTTGAATAAAATTTGAATTTGATTTTCCCAATTGGGATCATTGGCGTGTTAAAGGTAACCAGTAAACAGTGTCACCCCGCACTATTTTTCGTCTTGCGAGATTTCGTGCTTGAGAATTATTGATCCCTCAATCCTTCGGTATTGATATTTCGTTCAGTTAGGAGTTCATTTCAACAAAGAAAAGTAGAAAAAAGTAAGATTTTAAGCACTATGAAGTTTAATTTTACTAATAATAATTAATCATATAAGATTAATTAATACAATAACTTACAGAAATACGAAAATTATAATCATTATATTGAGAATAATATATTAAGTTATGTCTTATGCTGATTCCTAAAAATTAGAAATTTACGGAAATATACAATTTTTAGATACATTCACACACTTACGTTATTTTCTTAGTAGCTGAAAAAATAACGCAAAAAATCGAACAAATCCAATCAATCCTTTACTAATCTAGATTTAATTTTTGTAAAATAATTAAAAGTGTGAATAAAAAATAAATAAATAAATAAAATGAAAACTTTTTTATAATTAATTCGTGACTGTTCGCTAAGAGATAAATCAGTATAAAATACTTCAGTTCATTTGGAGATTTGGAATTTCACGAAAAATTTAGATTACGATGTTCAGATTTAGATATTTGATCCAGACTCCCATTGGAAGATAATTAAAAAAAATAAAGCTTTAAATTAAAAATTGTAATTATTGATTCGTTTATTGTTAGATAAGAGACATAAATACGCAAAAAAAAATCGCTCTATTGATTGGGAAAGCAGTGTGTAATTGTAATAAAAAGTAATTTATTTCACAGTGTCAATCCCTCGGGATTAGGAACGTAATGACGCGGGACTAGTCCCGCAAACATTTGTGCGGGATCCCGCGGGATCGGGATTATATGCCCTAGTAAAAGGTTAAGGGCGAAATTTTAATAGCTGGAAATGACTCTTATAAAATATTAAGTAGATCAAATTATATGACATTTATCGGTAAAACTAGATGACATTTATTGGTAAAATTAGAGGACATGTATTGTGGAACTAAATTAGGATTGGTTGCAAGAGAAAATTTTACTGATCCGACGGACCAACAATTTTTGTATTCTACTGGCCCGTTTTATATTTTAGCGGACTCAGACCAGCGGACCACTGTTAATTTTGAGTCCTGGTTTTACTGGCCAGTAACAGAGAAAAAAAAGGAAATACAGATTTTAACTGTATAAATATGTTGGAATGTGTTGAAAAGCTACTAAGCCCGTAGAATATTTGAATAAAAATATTTATTGCACTTGCATTTGTTTTACAAATTTCATGGCAGTGCAGTGATTTTACTTTACTTGATTTCTGCCGTTAGTTTAAATCTAGAAAGATAACACCCAAGATATCTTAAGCTTACACACCAGGCAGTCATAAAATTCACAACTTTTGACATTTCACTGGAGTCATCTATAAAACTTTACTGTGAACTTTAGAAAGACGGGCAATATAAGCTATTCTATAAAAATGTCTTTAAATTAAAGTCATCAAAATGCCATCAAACAACTGAAATATCTTTTTCGCTTCACCTATTGCATCACTGTGAAAGGAAATCTGGTTTTTCGTTTTCAACAGAGACTTTCTTGAAAGTTGGAAAATACTTTCAGAGGATTAATTAGATCTTCAGTCAGAAAATATTTTTGATATAAAATATTTGGATAATTTCTCTTTGCGAATACAAATAAAATATCATAAAAGCTTCAAAAATTGTTTAAAATCATGTTTTATTTTCCAAAGAATATTTTTTAATATTAGCATAACATTTCATGTTTAACATATCCGTCTAAACGTTCAAACTCTTCTCTGTAGAAGGTTTAGCATAGTTGAACACTCGTTCATGTTTAGAATATCGTTCATAATGCATCTTACTATTTTTTTAATTCCTTAAATGATTCATTGAAATGTCGCTTTATAAAGTTTCAGGAATACCCAAAAAAAACTTTTGTGTATGTAAATTTTAAATAAAGTGTTGAAGTACCAAATAATGCACCTTGCTCAAAATTTTCATTTTTTTTTTTTCATTTGAGATGGTTAAACATATTTTTATGCCATATTAAAATTATATGAAATTAAAAATATTTATACCGTATTGAAAACATATGGGTAAAACTAGAAATGAAATAGAGCTTGGAACTAACATTTATTTAAATCATTCTAGTGCAATCACATGCACCAGAGTCTTCAGGTACATTTTGCTATTCTTAAGCATAAAAGACTCAATGCACATCATGCACGATCAATGCAGTGTCATTAATTGTTATTTAAAGAATTTGATAGTCAAATGAATGGGTATTGCTTTAATAGACTGAATATTGCGTCAAGCGGGAACAAATGCTTTTGGTCTTCTGTTTTAAATACCACTTTTGCCCAGTAAATGCTAAATAATTAATTAAAATTTAAGAATAAATATCACTTTCGAGATACAATACACCCAGATCGTCAAGGATTCGTCCTACAATATTAGACGTTACTGCATCTGCTAGAGCATTTGATAAACGGGTTGGTGTGAGCTCTGAACAATTAAAAAGGTCTGTTTCCATGCATGAGAAAGAAACAGAAAGACAAAATCTTCGATCTTATTATAAATTAGAGGATTTCTTAAGCGCGACAAAGTTAACGTTATATTTGTTTCATTTATGTTTTGTTTTTCTTTCCCTAACAACTCTAGAAATTACAGTAGCCTGAACAATAGATTCGGTTACTATCATGACGCAAAAATATTCATAATAATAAAAATTAGTTTTTTTTTAGTGGAAAAGGATGAAATACGTCGCTTGTAGAGTTCATTTATGCAAATGCGATTCTTCTTCTTATTATCATCATCATTATAATCATTATTATTATAATTATCATCATCATCATCATTATTATCATCTTCATCATTATTATTATCATCATCATTATTATTATTATTTTGGATTTTACTCAGAAATGATTTCTACTGAATTAAAAACAAATATTAATGTAAAATAGATGAATATGGAGCACAGAATTTGCACAAATCAAACGTACCACAAGTAGGGAAGGCCTTCTCTGTATACGGATTGAATCATGATAATTTGCAACTTACTATAATGATACATTTCCTTGAATTTTAATTAGTGTCAAATATAAAAATAAAGCTTCTTAGATGGATTTAGCGTACAGTAAACCATGCAATAAGTGGTGTCATTTTCCCCATACATGTCTTATAATTATCATCTGCATGCCAAATGCAAGGAAATTGTATCAAGTATATCCCGAAACTGAAAAATGAAAAAAAAAAAAAAAAACGTCAGCAAAAACTCCTGTTTAAAAAAATAAAAAAAAACTTAAATAGCACACATTCAAAGTACTTATCATTCAAGACGCACGTTTCGGGCAAAAAAAAAAATTGTCCTTCAGCTGAAACAAACCTCCTTGCAACCACAGAAAAGAGAGAGAAGCACATGCAGTTACTTACATCAGCGTACAATCCTTAAAGAAAGCTAAAATTTCTTGTCTATGAAAGCGCTGTTTAAACGAATTCGCGGTATGCGTTCTTAAAACCTGGATTCAAATGTATGCTCTTTAAAAACAAAGAAATTTTTATCAGTTTAAGAACTTCTGTTGAAGCTCTAATTTCATGAAGTTAACTCATTTGGAATTTTGATGTTTTTCTTTTTTTTTCCAACTGAGAATTCAAAAGTTAATAAGAAGGGACTAGGATCATAAGAAAGGATTAAGCATTTTTGCGAAGACCTATGATAATTACACTATTTTAATGCTCAATATATGTATCCTTGTTCCATCATCCCATTAATATAATTTTTAGATATGTGTAAAATAAACTACACTACTGACCATTAAAATTGCTGCACCAAGAAGGCGACATGCTACACACGTGAAATTTAAACGTCAGGAAGAAGATGCTGTGATATGCAAATGATTAGCTTTTCAGCGCATCCAGACAAAGCAGACGCCGGTAGAGACACCTACAATGTGTTTAAATGAGGAAATTGTACAGCCGGTTCCTCATACACTAATTGAATTTGATCGTTGTTGCGTGGTGAAAAGTTTTAGTGAATTCTCATGTAAGAAGGAGAAATGTGTACCAGCACGTTTATGACTTTGATAAAGGTCGAATTGTGGCCTTCTGGGATTGCGGTTCATCCTATCGCAGTACTGCTCCTCGCGTCGGTCGCGTCGGTGCTGGATCTCAACGGCCCGCTATCACTAGGAGCGGGGAAGACAGGTGTGTTATCCGCAGGACCCTAATGGATCGTGCAGCCACGTCACGAGCCCTGAGTCAAGAAATGGGGTCGTTTGCAAGACAATAAGTGCCTGCACGAACGGTTCGACGACTTTTGCAGCAGCATGGACTCTCAGATCGGATTCCATGGCTACGGCTATCCTTGACGCTGCATCACAGACAGGATCGCCTTCAATGGTGTGATCAACAACAAACCTGGGCGTACGAATGGCAAGACGGTATTTTTTCAGATGAATCCAGGTTCTGTTTACAGCATCTTGATGGTCGCATCCGTGTTTGGCGGCATTGTGGTGAACGCACATCGGCAGAGTGCACTTCATCATCGCCATACTGGCCCATCACCTGGCGTTATGCTATGGGGTACTATTGGATACACTTCTCGGTCACCTCTTGTTCGTATTGACAGCACTTTGATCAGTGGAAGTTACATTTCTGATATGTTGCTATCCGTGGCTCTACCCTTTATTCGAGCCCTGTGAAACCCTGCGTTTCAGCAGGATAATGCATGACCGCATGTTGCCAATATTTTACGGACCTTCCTTGATACGGAAAGTGTTCGACTGATGCCCTGGGCGGCACTTTCTCCAGATTTCTCACCAATAAAAAACACATGGTTAATGGTTGTCAAGCGACTTGCTCGTCACCATACGCCAATGACTACGGTTGGTGAACTGTGGCTTCGTGCTAAAGCTGCATGCGCATGTACCAATGCAGCTATGACACGACTGCTGCATGGTACCTGTGATGATTGATGCATGTTATCTGTACATGCCATCTGATCTCTGTTTCACTCAACGCCAGGACATATAAGTGATGTTATTACTGCCAGAGATGGTTGTTCTGGGTACTTATTTCTCAGGATCTATGCACCCAAATTTCTTGAAAATTTAATCACTTTTTATTCCCAGTATAACATATTTGTCCAATAAATATCATTCTGTTAACTACATTTCTTCCCTTCGTAGCAATTTTAATGACCAGTAGTGTATTTATATGTTTTACAAAAGTTCAAAGTCTTTCTCATGAAACATCGAATAGACTGTTGGCTGAAATATCAAATGTATATATTCGACCTTTAGACCCTTGTTAAGTGTTTGTCAATTCCGTGCACAGGCTATTGTTCTAATGAATACATCCTATATATTTCAAATGTTATATTCCTTCTCCATTCAGTATTTTCCATAAAAGTTTTTCAAATACGAGCAAATAAAACATTTTTTTCTTTCCTCTTATAATAAAAATATTTATAAACAAAGTATTAATTTAATCTAACAAACCTTTTTTTTTTTTAATGTTCCATTGTGTGTTTTTTTCCCTGTTGTGTAGTGCATGAAATACAAAGTAATTATTCATGTAAACCAAAATCAATTTACTTAAAATGATTGGAAAATATTTTTATTCATTCTTTTCATGAAGTAATGATTAAAATAAATGAAGATTTTATTTTTATAAACGTTTCAAGTGAAAAAAGAAACTGTAAATGCGATTAATTCACTTTTTTTCTCTTAGTGCACTTCCGTCAAATGAAACAATTGGATGGAAAATTGGATCTTTCTCAACCTTAATCAAAATTTGTGAATGAAACTGCTGAAAAAATAAATATGATTATTTCAATCATTTTTATAAGAGGGTTATGAAAGCAAGTTGGAAAAAAAAATATCCTGCTTCTCTACTGAGGATTTTTTTTTCTTTCTTTTTCAATGTTATGATTTTAAAACGATAACGTTTGGTGTTTTTTGTATGATTGCCGCAATTAAAAGTATTGAAAAAGAATTAATAATTAGTTCTTTTTTTACTTGAGGCTGCAATTTTAGATAGAAGAGTCCGGTTAATGTTTATTTCTTTTTTCGCGGATATAAAATAAACACACGAATAAAATAAAAGTGCATTTTAATTTAAAGAATTTAATCGGAGCTAGGAAAGCTATCAGAAATAGTTAAAATTAATGAAATGCAAAAAAAGCATAGGCATAATGATATTTTCTTTATTTTTTTTCAATGTTATACAACAATATGCATAATATATGGCATTAAGGATGTAAGAGACTGATGACTCGCTTCTCAAAGAGGTTAAACACTCCGCCACAACGTAGCTCAAAACATAAGGACAAGATTTTTAGTGAGAGCGAATATTTAAACTCTCCCACGAAGTAAGAAATGCTTAAACCGATATGGGTACTAGATCAGAAAATAACCTAACATATGTACATAACTGGTTAGCTGTACTGGTTGTATGAAATAAAATATAGAAGTTTCGCCGCAAGAGTTATAAGCTTATTTTTTTATTAACTCTTGTATTACGAGTTCGTTATTGATGCTTTTTCACACTGATTCGGTTTGTATGAGTTACTCGAGTTTACTAGTCAGCCACTAGATTTCTTTTCTTTAGGAAAACATATTATTCTAGTTATCTACATTTTTCTGAATTATAATCAAGTACCATACAAACGCTAATGGTGGTAAATTCTACTCCGTTTACAGGAATATATTCGATATTCTGAATGATAAAGTCTTATTACTAAATCTTATTCTCTTAAAATAAGCATACCATATTGGCATAAGTTCTATTTCAGTTTAGTAAAATGCCTTCTATTTAAGTTAAATATTGTGAACTTTGAAGTAACTATTCAGCTTTATAATATTTGCTATTATTGAGAAAAATATGTTTCCGATGTAAATATATCATTGTTAAGCGTGTTTGAATAGCTTCACAAAAGTTATATGTGCGTGTGTTCATCGAGAAATACGTCACACCACTACATTAATCCATAATCCACAATTCCGCAAAAACCTGATAAACTTGTGTATAAACTATTAAATATGAATAAAGAAAAAAATAGCAAAAAACAGTTGTAAATATTGAGAACCACATATAACTGCTAAAGCCCAAAATTACATCCAAAAAAAAATTATTATTTATTTGTCAAATGCCAGTTACATTAGCCGTTGAACTACACTTTTGTATTGATATATTGGCCTTGTTGTAGGCCATTGAACTTCTAGCCCGCCAATAGCGCTGAAATCTACAAGAAAATCTATCAGTGCTTCACACTCGTCCAAGTGTTCTGCCGTCATTGGCCGTCCACTATCGCATAAAACACACAACGGCGAATCTACTAGTCCAATGCGAAATAAATGATTCTGTAGACAGTCATGCGCCGTCAAAAATCTAAAAGAAGCAACCGCAACTGTTCGCGGGGGGTCAGGAACAAAAGCTGGGTTTGTTGAGAGAACACCCCAAAGCATGCTATCATAAGCTCGAGTGGCAAAATCTCTAAAAGTCTCTTGATATGTGAGTAATTTCAGAAGCTTAATAGAATGGAGGCTTGCACTAGTTTGTGGCTTTCGGCGAACCGCAGCCCCCCTTTTGGCAAGTATATCTGCCATTTCGTTGCCATAGATACGGCAGTGTGAAAGTACCCATTGAAAAGATATCTTGTGGGAAAGTTCTTTTAAGACTTTCTGACACTGTTGAACACATATGTTTTTACACTCTTGGTAAGAGGAGATGGCCTGTATTGCTAAGTCGAATCCGACAGGACAGCAGCCCTCCTGAACGAGCTCTGTCTCAATGCAAGTTGTTGGAGAGCCACAAGAATGTGCTTTCAGTTCTCCATCAAAATGTGTGGAGTAAGCCCCAACAGGTATATAGAAACTGAAGAGCTTGCTAAAAACTCCAGCTCCAGCCCCCTGAACCCTATCAGTCAGAGAGCCATCCGTGTATACATGCATTCATTCCTTAGCTGGAAAACGTTTCTCAATTATTTCCAAAGCAATAGCTCTTGTTTGCATTGCCTCCTTATCTACTTTCATTTCCAGGCCCAACTGCACATCAAGGAAACTATAATCCAAAGGATTCAGCAAAAACATCAGTGCCGGTTTCAGTGTTCTTATATAGTTGTATTGTTCTAGATGAGACACACACTGCAGGAAACTATTATGTGTCTTCAAATTTCGTTGTCTATAATAATCATAGTTCCTCCAATGAGCATTACTTGGCAGTCAAAGATGTCTGCGGAAAAGGATGAAAGCATTTCTCTGAATCAGGTTTGTCATTGGTTGGTTCGCCGATATCAACTGCATTGCCAAAATAGGAGTCGTTTTAACAGCTCCGGGTATAATGCGCAATGCCTGATTTTGGAACACCTACAGGGAAGTAACGTAGCAGGCCTCCTCGTGGTGCACCCTGGGTTACGCAAAATCTGCTACAGCTTTTCCGCTTGCCGGTGGCTCCTAGAGAATCCCAAATATAATTAAAACAATCGATATAATTAAAAATCCTACTAATAAAATGCACATCTAAAGCAAAAATATTTATAAAATGACGTACGTAATGCATGCTTAAAAGGACAATAGAACTAAGCAACCATCACTTGTTTAAGTTCTATGCAATAGTTTTGCTAAGATACATGAATATACTCCGGAAAAAAATGCTGATAGGTATCAGCTGCATCATTCAATATAGCAGAAAATAAAAATAGCATACTAATACAATCTTAGAGAAATACTCGAAAATATTCTAATGAAAATATGAATATAAAAGTGTATATAAAGTTTACCGAAGGCTAATAACTATCCTTAAATATGCTAAAAATAAATTTTAAATATAATGGTTTATAAGCTTTTTTTCTAATTCAGATTGTGAATTGATAAATCTGATATTGAAATGTATATTTAATTTTTTATTGTTTATTTTATTTCACTTTTTTACATCAAATGTACTTTATGTAACAATACATTTACTATTTAAACTTAAATTTTACGCACACATTTTAATTTCACAAAACTGTTATTAATATTTAAAAATTGCAATTCGTTTTTAATTTGATTTTATAAAATAGTTATTTACATTGAAACTTAAAAACCAAGAAAGCAGAAAATAGCCAAATATTAAAGAATCTCCCTTCTGTCACCTTCTGAATACAAGTCACTCAACTTCCTTAAAACACTCTCCTTTTATTTGATAAACAAATCCATAGATTATTTCTCTTGTCGAATGCATTCTTATACTGGCTAAAACTTTTGAACTACCCTTTTTGCTGTGACACGCTAAGATTGAACAGAACAGCTCGCAAAAGAAAAGTAAGCCTTAGAGCAAAATGAACAACAATCAGTAGTGTTGACTGTTCGTTTTTTCTCTCGGAGATATCTGGGGGCTTTTGTGAAGATTTGTATCATAGATTTCCCAAGCAAATCTATTTGGAAGGGGAATAGAGATAAAATTGAAAGGTGCTAGGTCCAGGTCGTAAGGAATGTTACTGATGTACCTTCTGCTGTGAAACCTCTTCTGTTTATAAGAATTATTTATGAGAGGCACTTTTATAACGATATTGGGTTGAAGAGAAATTTTGGATTTTAAGAGTATATAAAATACTGGAAACCGAAAAAACCTTTATTTTCAACAAAATTGTAGTTTAATGGTGGTGCTTATTAGAAAATTTTGTATTATATTTCCATTGTCGATCAATTTAAGACTGTGTTTATACTTCTTGTAAGTCAGAGCTGTTTTTATTTTTCAGTATTCTAAAATTATTTATTCATTTAAAGTTTTTTCTAGTATTTGTGTTTTTTCGCGCATATCAGTCCCTATTCTCCGAATTACTGATCGAGCATGTCTAATCTTTGAAACGCTGGAAAGATCTTTTGGTTCCTCAATCATTTTCTATTCTGTAGGCTTTTTTTAATCGTTAGTTTTTTTTTCCGAAAATAGTCTTTTTTATGTGCTAAACGAAATTAAATTTAGCTTTATATGAATTTTATTTTAGATCCCCGGCAACTTTACGGTCTAATGGTTAATATCACTTGCTTTCACTCAGGAGATAAGACATTTCGGAGAAATTAAATTATGCTTCCTATATTTATTGAAATTATGTGTTCAGCTTTGCGCGTGAATATCAGTCATACTAACAACGATTATAACAACGATAAACAAATCAGTTATCGAATTGAAATCCATCCCATCCTGTTAAGCATAAGACTCAGGAGACCTCACTTTTTTTTAAGCATTTCACTGAATTTGTTCAGTTGTGGAGCTACCCCCAAAGCATGCGACATTCATTTCTCCCACAATAATAGAAAAATTGCACATTCTTTTTACGTAAAATGTCATGGATATAAAAAAAATATGTTTATTTGTAAAAAAAGTTCTCCATATACTGCTAAAAATTTCTTTCCAAATAGTGTAATAACTTCATAACTTATTGAGAAGGAGTGTTTAAAATTACCATAAAACTCCAACTGACTTTATAACATGAACGAATTCTCTACTATGAACGGGACAGTATTTACCTTATAGCATTAATGAGTAAATATAAATAAGCAGCGAACCGAAATAGATTAGTCAAACGGTTTTACTATGGCCTAAATCTTTAGTATTCGTCTTAGTATTCAGATTAATGTAAATATTGAACGAATGAATAGATAGATGTACGAGGATAGTGAAAGGGATTTGTTTAAAAAATAGTATCGCTTACAGTACGGAGGAGTTGGCCGCGGTTATATATTCGTTTATATTTTCGGTTATATTTTCATTCGGACCACGACAGTCATCGGTGACGGACGCGGTATTCAACGCATTTAAAAAAGTTCTCTAAAATGCATATGATGCTTTGTAGTAGCTTAAACCAATCCTCGGCCTAAAATCGATTTCGACGGAATCTTGGACGCTGCCAATAGGTGGCGGTAGTACCCAGAGAACGTTTCGTGGATGCCGCCAATGGGCGGCAGTAGTAACGAAAGGGTTAATACATTATTTTATTTCAGCATGTTTTTAAAGGGTTTTATCAATACTTGCACAAAAAATGCTTAATCGTCTTTTAACTCTTTCGCAAAAATAAATATCAAGATTTCGCACAGGCATACGCAAACACCTTATGCTTCGAAAGAACACCTTTGATTATACTCGTATAGCAATATCAAACATATAATATAAATACCATCATTTAAATATTTTCCAATATTATGTCAATGACGCGTTTTCCGTGTTAGTGGTTTTTCAGTATGATTGGTAATAGCGAATTAAGAAAATATGAAGCTTTTGTTGCTGTTGTTGTTCCAAATGCCCTCTGACAGCCGCGGAAAGTTCCCAGATCCTCCAAATAAGACGGAGAAGGGTGAAAAGAAAGCAGATTCCACTTTAACCCATCTATCTACTGACGGTACTTAGAAGTACCATAAGAATAAAATTGCTTTTGAAAAAAATTCATTCATTCATTGTAACCATTTATTCAAAAAATCGATACCATATATTTCATTTAATCAGCTTACACCAAAACTGCATGTCCTATTAGAGTAAGATTGCTTTTAATGGACAGCATTTCCTTCAGTTTATAATCATGTCGAGCCACATAAAAAAAAAAAAAATTGAGCATTAGTGAATTTTCCGACGTTAGCTTAGATTTCAAAAACATGTGTCAATCAAAATATTACTTAACTCTTCTCCAACTTTTATGTTATACTCTTTTGAAAAAAACTCACTATTTCATTATGAAACGGTCATCAGACGCGTTCGCTACAACGGGTACGCATCAACTGTCGTATGGCTATTGTTTGTTAATTTTACTCTTAATTTTACTTCTTACTACATAATTTAGTAGAGATCATTCATTGAATAACTAAAACAAATGAAATGAAACAGTTTCAAGTTGATATTCTTGGCAATTCTTAATGGCGTAGATAAAGGGTTTTTGAGCCCAAGTGGGAGGACACCGACTTAGCTCGGGGTCTCCTAATTTTGAACTCCAGATGGACCTTTCACCCGAAATTGGCATCACCCAGAAATATCGCTTGAACACGGGGCACACTGGACCCACAAAGACATTTTATTTGCACCAGCTGCCATTGCCGTACACCGTCCTACAGTAATCCAGCCGCGACTGGAGATCACCCTCCCATGCACTGACCAAGCAGGTGCTGCTTCACTTTCCGTGTTCTTACGGTACGGAACATAGTGACTAGAGCGCTGAGGGACTATGATTTTTTTTTCTTATGAACGAAATAAGAAAATTTGAACTTTTCTTTTTTCTTCTCTTTTTTCTGACGTCGACTATAAAGACAATCATGACTTTTATTTAAAATAAATAAAAATATTACAACCTAATAATACTACACACAATTAATTAATAATGTATTAATTAAATACTATACGTGTGCTCATTTAACGTTCACAAAATATGAACAATTCTCGCTCCACTTTTTCAATAAAATATTATATTTCAGAAGCTATGCCGCATCAAGTGTCTCTTTCATGGAACACAAAATTGTGATAGCAGTAGTTCTCGCTAAATTAGACTGAAAAAAATGATTAAAACAAGAAAAAGGTCATGTACTGTCGCGTGCTTGTGTAGCCCTATCCATGCTGTTTTATTGCACGTTTTCAGTCAGTGCACATGTAAAAAGCTTCATAACTGCTACTAGCAGTAACCACGAACGCGTCCTGGAAATCCTGCTAAGTAATAATGCCTGGGATATAATTAGATGGAAACATTTTATGCATGTTGTAAAAGCTGTTTTATTATTCCTTCTGCACTGGATCTTAATAGTAAGGAAACGTACTAGGAAAAAAAATGCATGTTAACTGATAAAATGCAACGCTCTCTTTCAATTGTAATAGCAATAAAATGTCGTATGTGTGAATGTATAGCTCTATTCCGCAATGTATTACCAAGTCTACAGTGAAATAAAATAATATAAATGCTTAAAATTTGTGCATGAGCAGACATCTGCTCATACACAAACTACCAAATTAACCGAAATTAAAATATACCGCTGTCCCTTTTAAAGGGTTATACCAAAATTAAACCTTTAGGGGACAGCGGTATATAATGTACACCAGTTGACCGTCAGTTGAGAACAGAAATGAGTAATCACTAGATGATTTTCTAATTATTATCTGGTAATAATGGAAAAGTAATTTTACAAAACATATAGTTTCTAAATTATATTTGACTTAACTTGACTTTGTGACCTGACCTAACTTGACTTTTGTAATTTTTTTATTTATATCTTTACGAAAGCTCAATTAGAAATTCAGTTGATAATTACATGAAATTGAGCTTTAATAATGTTTTTTTTTTCCCCGTCTGACTACTTGTACAAGCAGTAGTTAGTTTTCCGATATTCATTTTGCAAATAATCAATATATTTTCCTGTAAAATTTCTATGAGTGATAGCTGTTCTATAAAGTTTCGTTTATTTATTTATTTATTAGTAAAATATTTTTGAAATTTCGGGAAAATTGTATAAACTGCAGTTGTCTTGTGATTGTCATGTTTGTTGATTGTAGATCTCCCTGTTCATAAATATTTTTGACAGAAAAAAATCAACTTACAGTAATCATGCTGTTGAACAACGATTTTTGGAGTAAACAGTAAGAAATGCATGTAAGTGCACTACTCGAAGTGAAAACTTCAAAGCTCTAGTAAAACATCTGCAAACAATACGGCTTGTAGAATTAACGCATTTTTATACAAAACCTAAAATCAGGGATACAATGTCTCTGAAAACGTCCGTGCTTTTTCCACATGAGCCTAGATAAAATAAAAAGGGCCTAGAAAATAAATTAATATTAAAAATAATGTAAAAAATTAGGAAAACATCACACCATAATATTTTAAAAGTACAAATACGCATTATAACCGAACATTATTTTGGCAAAATTTCCAATTTTTATTTTATGCTGTCAAGTGTCTAAACAAAATTAAACTTAGATTTAAAAAAAAAAAATGTCTCTCGACTTTTCTGTAACAGTTAAAAGTTATTAACACTTTAGTGACAAAATCCACAAACAAGTATTTGTTTCCATTTTTTTCCTGCTTTGTGAATAAATGCAAGTTTTATAGAAAGCAATTATATTGCTATTATACACACTACTTATCTTTTCGAAATAATACTTTTTTCAAAACATAATTTTAAAGCTATTGAAAAATAACTGTAAAATTTGATGTAAATTTTTTGGTAAATCTTTTAATATATAATTTTTGAATTTACAAAATAAAGTTTTTCTTGCGTATACTTTTAGGTACTTGAACTTTTTGTTATTCTAATAGTAAAACATACGTGAATAGTAGTCAGTTTTATTTCACATTAGAAATTTTTAATTATTTTCAATGCGTACAATTTCATATGTATTGATTATGTCAAACATATTTTTATAATAATCATAATGCATGCTGCGCACTACTCCGATTATATAACAAAAGTGACCTATGCCGCTTTAAGTTCAACAAACTGAAACACAGAAATATATTTATTGAAATCTGGAAAATATATATGCACTTAAAACTGTATTACCTCTTCAGAGCTTTGCTCTCATTTCTACGTATACACCCATTATTATTGCATCGAACACGCCAATACTATGAGGGCTTACTCGTTTACCACAATCATTGTGGCTTCTAACATTATTATCCCATTCAAGCTTACTTAGACTTTCATCACGATAATTGCCTTTAATGGGAATCTTTCTAGCTACAATTAAGAACACGAACATTAAAAGCCATTTTTTCTTTATTTTCTATTTTATTTACTACAACTAACATAGCTCATTGCAGTGACTGGGGAAGTTTTGTATGTGTAACTTTCATCGATGGCTAGTTCGCTAGGGGAGTTTAATTTACTTTTTCAAATCTCAAACGATATACTATTAAAACATTTTTGAGTGATCTGCTATTCAGGGATAAAAATTTAGGCCAGAATTCGTATACTATGCGTCGAATAATTGAATTGTGCATGTTTCTGCGAGATAATCAGGTAACTAGAATGCGACATAGCCAATTTTGGGTTTCCCCATTGCTTAACATAGAGTTTGGCAATTTATCCCCTAATATTGGTGTTATCGCTTAACTAACTTCTGTTTCGAGGACTTATTTTTGGTGCCAAAGTAAAGGATATTTTGCCAAGTCTTTAAGGATGGTGATATTTGGCACGATTCTATTAATGAAGCCTTTAATGTTTGCTTTCCTGTATAGATATTTCGCAATCAAATTTAAAATTTTCTTGAAAATGCGGCGAAAGTTTAGTTCAGTTATGAGCTTGCTCGCTGAGAATAGGTATCTGTGAGAGTCATGAAACTCTGTATTATGTGCTATATAAAAGATATTTTGCTCGTTTTTAGAGGCCCATTTTCGAAGGGTGTTTGTGAATTTTTCATTTTGTATGCTGAGATACAGCTGAGGCATCTGCTCGAGATTTTCCACTGAGATTTTAAACAGTGAAAGGATTTTATTGTTTGGCAAATACAGCATTTAAGCAAGCTTCTGTGAAAAGGTGGCTGTTAAAAGCGAGTTATTAATTTCTATGAAATGTGTACAGCATATGGTTCGTCCAATTTCAAGGACCAATAAAATCTGTATTAAATCCTGTCAGCAGGACTGTTTACTGGACTTTTGCCTATACATTGGACTTTTTCGCTACGAACTCGAAAGCTAAGTGGGATTTTCTACAACAGTACTTTTAAGGAAAGGGTGTTTAAATAAATATCTTTGCGCCCCTTCCTTTTTCGTCAGTGGAACACCTACTGATTCATGTGCTAATAGAATTAAACCAAATTTAATTAAGGCTTGTGCTTCTGGGATTATTATTTTTTTTTCGCGTAATTCGTTTCCCAATATCTTGATATATGTTCAACAATTTGGAGCTATTACACCAGCACCATGCAGAAGTGTTAGTATTCTGCATCTGAAGCTTTCCCGTCATCACTAGTTCTTCTTAAATTACGTCATCAGAGTTGCATCTTCAAAAAGTAAAACTATTTAAAATTTCTGGAGGATCTTAGAACTATTTGAAAATATCTTAAATTAAAGATAAAAATTAAAATGCCTTTCTTATACAAAATAATTCTTGGGTTCTATTTCTGTATCAAATAACACAATTAGTGATGGTCAAAAATTGCCATATGTTGTAAAATTAAATTGTTTTATCTTAAATCATTAAAAAGGTTTATGAGAGAGAAAATTCACCACAAATATTAAAATTGATATACTTTGTGAAAGTAAAACTATGATGACGTGATATAAGACGATCTAGTGATGAAAACAAAGCTTCAGTTGTAAGGTTTTTTTTATATCTAGAGGGTGTTGATTACACTGAATAGTTCGACGTGTAGAGTGCTCAGAGTAAGTTAGTTTCAGTTCTGACCATCTTGGATTTAATTATAGTAATCGTAATTTATAAATAGTATTATAAATTGTTTCACATATTTTATGCAAAAGTCAATTTACTTATCTTTCAGTAAGTAACATAAAAATCAGTTTTCAAAAACAGCACAATTTTATTAGCTTTTTTAAATGTGTTGGAGTTACTAGGTAAGGCGGAGAAAGCTCAATAAAAGTTTTTCTTCCATTTACAGAAAAAAATTAAATATTCTATTATAAAAATAGAAAATGTGGGAAAGTGAAAATATATACCCTTTCTGAAAACGCCCCATATATATATATATATATATATATATATATATATAATATTCGGTTATACTCGAAAGGATCATGTGTCTTTTATGAAGCGTGTAATCATTTTTTTTTTCTTTCTTTTTTCAATAAATCCCATTCCAATCAGTCAAGTACAAGTTTACTCGAAAACCAAACTTCCGTTGAACCACTCTCAGAAACATAACCAAACTTAAGTAAACTGACAGAAACATCACGAATGTTCGTTAACAGAACAAGGTATCGATTTTTTCTCTGATAACAACGATTGATATAGCTTCTCCGAGCGGTAAATATTATGGCTGCATTTGTAGGCAGCTGTGCACGACAACGAATGTAAACAAGCGATATTCATCAAAGAGCATTCAATCTCCGTAGCTTATGGAATAAATAAAGTTCCACCAGAAGATTTTTCTGAAGCAGATATATATGCGTAAATTGAAACACCTGCACTTAACCCAGATAAATTTTGTATTTTTAAAGGGAAGTGCGGTAAATTGACCAAAATAAATTTTAGCATGCACTTTACGAATATTTTAAACAAATGCCATTTGAGTATTTTAATGTGTTCCTTAACCCTTTGAGGCGCAACCCTTTCCCAATGCTGAAAAAAAGGGCAGCTTGCAATCGCTCGACATAACTACCAGCAAGATGGCGCACGATCGAAACGTCTATCGCGTGACAGTGACACAGATCTAGAGACCCTTTTTTGACGCAGCTGGCTGTGCCTGCCCTTTTTTCAGCATTGGGCGATCTATCCATCTGTTCTCGCATCTATTTTTCAGCAGATGTCAGTGCTGTTAAAAATAATCGTGACAATATTTACGGGAAATGACGTGCTAAAAAGTAAAGGTTTCTCGTGTAGCTATGTCACCCGCAACTATTTTTATAGATATGAAATCTATTCTTCGTGACTGGCAACAGTCAAAACGTCAGAGTTTGGTGCTCCCAGAGCGGGAGCATTGAGCGTTAAAGGGTTAAATGAAAAGCATCGTTGAACAATAGCAGTAGAAATATTTGACCATAAGACATACGCAGTTCGATCGGACATTAGATTGGAATTTCATATTCACAAAACACATTTTTCCCAGTTACAAAGTCTTCAAAATAAAAATGTTTTTTTCCACATGCCATAAAGGCTTCATTTCAGGATTTATTTGAATAAAATACTGCGGAAAAATAAACTTTCGAAAGAAAAAAAATCTGAAGCTTCACAAAAATATTTCTTATACGTACTGCCAAACAAAATCTACTGTCATATATTTAAGGTAATTATGAACAAAAATTCAGACACCTATATTTACTTATTGAACAATTTTTTAATGTAACTGAAGTTATTCGTTCTTAGTCACACACAAAATGGACAGTGGTAAATACAGAGTTTTACACTTTCCGACTTAAACGCTTAAATATGTATCAGAGCTACCAAAACACAAACATTCCTCTCTGAACAAAATTATCAGTAAATTTATCAAAACCTCTTTATTTTTCTTTTATTACCGCACGCAGCATAATGCCTTTACACACCTCCTCAAGGAGGCATAATTAATGTGTTTACGTGTATCGCGTGTTTTTGTTGACAGGGGAGTAAATGCATTTGGGCTACTTAAGGAAACATTAGTACGCGCATTCTCTTGTTGGTTAGGCAAAATAGCGTAATAATTACTTAAGCTTACCGTCACGCTAAATGTAAGGCCTCGTGCTGGTGCATTGTCCTACGCACAAATCGGAGATAAGGAACTTTTCTTTCCCTGCTTGTTCTGATATAAATGAAAGACTACTAAAACAGTTACAGGAGGAGAAGCAAAAGGAGAAAAAAAATTCCAGGGATAATGTTCCTGCCGTGTAATATGAAGGAAGACCAGGTCTATAAATCGCGGTCTAAGTAATGTTGGACAAAGGTTATAAATAAGAAACGAGAAGGCTTAAGAGTCGAGATGTGGGGGGGGGGGGGGCTGGATGAGTAGCAGTAGTCCCTTTGGGCCTCTTCGGTGATTACGGGAAATTTTCTTTTTTTGCCGGCGAGGGATCAGTTGTCTCGCTCCCCCCTTTTTAAAAGATTTTCTAGTTGCCGTGTTCTTTTCATTTTTATAGATATTTTATGATGTCATATTTTTAGACACTTTGTGAGTGGATCAATCTTTTCCTTTGTAAGAACGAAGAAATTGGAAACGGAATGATTGTTTGAAGCTGAAAGTTTTTGAAAGGTGCAATGTATTTTGTCAACATTTTAATGTTTTTCTTCGTCTTTTTTGTAATGTGTAGGAAGATTGTACCATGTAAATATCTCTCTCTATATATAAATGCATACATATCTTTTATTATGGAACAAGCCTTTAAATTTGGTATGAATTCATTTATTACTTTCATTTTGCATTTGGTTTAACTACGTAAAAATAAAGATTCACTCGCTAATTTAAAAATGATCTGCAATACAAGTTACGTAAATTTATAAATATGTTCTAGGTTATTTAAAACTTTATGAACACCAATTAATGGAATAAAAATCTATATTAAAAACTATACAGACATGCCTGTGGGTGCGTGATATATATATATATATATATACAGTGTCAGAATACATTATGGTGTCTTAGTGTCTTTTAGAATTAACTTAACGTCGATAAGAAATCTATATTAAAAACTATACAGACATGCCTGTGGGTGCGTGATATATATATATATATATATATATATATATATATATATATATATATACAGTGTCAGAATACATTATGGTGTCTTAGTGTCTTTTAGAATTAACTTAACGTCGATAAGATGATATACAAATTTTCAGTGCCTTTTTTCTGCACCTCTAACCGTTTTCAAAATAGGAACCTACGAACTTTTCTTTCAGCTTTCAGGGGGTATTGTAACTAATCCACTTCAATGTGCCTAGGTACAACATTTATGCCAAGAGCTGTAGACGTTCTCAAGTACAGCGGGGAAGTGAGGATGATAATGACAGGATGAGCATCCTGTATTCTCAAAAATTACAATTTATTGACTACTCTTGCCACTTTTGGCTGACAAAGGAAAGTTTTATAAAATCTTTTTGTATACAAAGTTATTTAACCAATGAATGTCTGAGACATTTGGTAGCACTAATATCTAATCTTGAATATTTATATCCCAAACGATTCGATAATATTTTCTTCTTCTAATACGTGACAATTTTCATTCCGAATTCACATCCAGTCCACATTTTGCAATCGTGAAGCCGTTAATCCTTAATGAGTCATTTGATTAGTCATACGTTCATAGATGACGAATTTTAGTTCCACCCGTACAATTTTATCTACGCCCAGTTTTCAGCTTTGAAGTCGTTATTTTTGATATAATAGTGTAGAACTGATGTGCAATAAATAAACATGAGGACATAGAACGGGGAAAATCAGATGTTACATATGATTTTCGGAATCCTCATTATTCTTAGTGAGCCGAATTGCCTTTTTATATGAGAAGAATGAAGATTTCAATAACAAATTAGAAAAAAAAAACTATTACAACTTGAATGTTCAAAAAAAATTTCGTCTTCTTGAGGTATTAATATAATTGGTATTTTCTTACGGGATGTATATGGTTATGTATAAATATATATGGTTCAATGCACGTGGAGATTTTGATATTCAAAATGAAATCAAAATGTTTATATTTTTCGATAGAGTAAGTTATGTACTTAGCACAAAATGCACAATCAAATATTTTATAAACTTCTATACTTTAATGAAATATCACATTTTAGACTTCTTAAGATCAATCAAAACAGGCATGCATTTCGAAACATAGCACAGTTAACAAATTTGTTAATTTTTAAGCTATTACGATGTCTAAATCCTAATGTGAATAAAATAAAACTTCGATGTGTAAAAGGGAGCACTACATATTCCTTTTCGTGACCTGAGTAAGGGAGAAAATGCACCAGCTTTAAAAATCACATGTACTGTTGAAAAGGGCCCGATAGGTAAACTGCGCTGTTGTTTGTGCATATCCAATCTGCAATAACTTATTTAGGATTTACGTGTTAAAAAATCAAGCTGGAAAATTTTCAAGCGTAATTAATAAAGGTTTAAGACATATGTTTAACAAAAATCTTTGTATAATTTTTGTACGGGTGGATCAATTTATTTTATGAATAGAGAACCTTTCAAAAAACCGTCTTATCCCTTTATGGTTAAGGGGAAATAAAACGTAACTTATTTACTTATGACATTGTAAAATCACGTTTCGAACAATGATCAGAATTTTTGGATTAGCATCGGAAACTGAAAAAATACACGCAAATTTGCAATGATCGAACATTTTTCTTATGTACCGTACAGTGCCAAATAAATTACCCGTAACGTAATCAGATTAAGCAATCATTTTCCCTTGTGAGTACAGCAGTCAGCTCAAATCGCTATTTCTTTATTCTTAAGACCGAGTAAACCAATATCAGATAGAAACACCTTTTGAAAAAATTGCACTACATCCATTTAAGTGACATCGAGTTGTTTTATTTCTGTAAAACTCAACCCACGAAGTCTGAAAATTTAAGTCATTTGACTTTTGAGAAGCACGTAATGCTGCATCGGCCTGTTTGAAGATAATATCAGATTACGGTATGGTGATCGTTCGATTTATGAAATTCCCTTCACATAGAAACTTTATTTATTTTCTATACATATCGCTTGCTCCACTAGCTAAGCGTACAAACAGAGCAGTCCAAGATTGCATCTTACAGTAAAGTAAGCTTCCTTTTCACCATTCCAGGAATAGATGCTTTTGCAAATTGACCGTCTTTTAGCATCGTGTGACTGAATACATTTCATGCCCAGTGAGCTTTGAATTTTGAAAATTTGAATAAAAGGAAGAAAATATTTGTGAGATTTCGTTTTCCGATATAGAATTTTCTCCATACTACGAGGGCTAAGTTTTTGAGACGGCCATGATAACTTATCAAAGAGAAAAGTAATCAGGCATGAAATGCAATTAGATATTTATGATTGTGTACATCAATCTGATGTCAGATATCGGTTTTATTAATTTGGTGCCACCTATACTCAACAATTAGAAATTTAATCAACTGCGAAATTTATCAGAATAGGTACATAAGTTTATAGAATTAATGCACGTGCCAGACCCTCTCAAATTAACTAAAATTACACTCTAGCCCGCTTGATAGAATAGCGGTTAAAAGAATATCCCGCTTAATGTAATTATTTTTCAATGTACCAAAACGTGGTAAATAGTCAATGTAATCCCGTATAATAGAATATCCAGCTTAAAAATTTTTAATAATTAGAATACTTTTTACTTTCAAATTTGGTATACTCACCCGTATGAATATAAATTTATAAGTAAGCTTGAAATTTCAGATACAGAATCATTTGATACATTGAATGATTCAAATAGTTAAAAGTGTTTTTACTCTTCTGAGATATATTGTAGTAAATTTTAAGACTATAATGGGTTACTTTAACACATATCATTTTATAAAAATGAATCTGTAAGATAGTAAATAAATAATATAAAGCATAAAATAGCATTATTATTTTTTTTTTCAAACAGTTATTGAATAATCTACATTTCTTCACAGCTTTACACAATGAAGTAACAAAACATTTTATGAATATAGGCACTCTTTACTAGCTATACAAATACCAAAACTTACTACAACTTGATAATTTACCGATAAATTGATAATTTACGTCTTGAAAGAATTCCTACGAATAAAAAAAAATTAAGCTATCCTAAGTATCAGATAAACTTCACGTAAAAATAAAACTGTAGTTTCAGATTAGGTCATATATTTGTGCAATCTGTATTTATATGATGCAATCGCTCCCTCACCCCTTTTAGATATACATATATATTAATCTTAAAGATCCTTTTAATTAAAGTTTAGTTTGCAATGTAAAAAAAAAATTTAACTGTAGTATAATTTTAAATTAAATATATATACGTATATTTCAAAAACTTCTTGGTTTACACCACCTATTCGATCATGCGAAATACACCAGAGGCCACAAAAGATTTCTTTAAAAACTTAATGCATTTTTCAAGAAAACTACTTAACGAAACTGACCAAAAATATTCGTATTACTTTCTTACATTAATAATATGCAATTAATTTCCGATTCTTTCTCATAAATCCAAAACATCTGAGTAACTATGTTGCATTTAACTGTACAAAAGTTTAGATAGGTCACGTCATTAGTTCTTTTTTTTTCTTCTGTTTATCATGATGGACATGCCACGAAACTGTAGAAGGCTGAATGTACATATAAAAAAAGGGTAACATTCTCCTAGAGAAACGCAGAACATCCAACCGGGTCTTCCCGAGACCATCAATAAAATCACACACACACGCACACATACAACACAAATCAGCAAAAAGCCATGTCAAGTGAGTGACACTGACAGTAACATTGATGTATCGCCATTGATTTAAAAACTGGAAAGGGAAAGCCAAGCCAAAAGTTGTGACGAGAGAAAGCCGAAGTTCAAGAATTGATGAGTTGACTCGAATAAAATTGTCCAAGAATATAGGTCAGTTAATAGGCTAAATTAGGAATGTATTCCCCCTTTTTTATTGCGTGTTTACTTACACAGTGATTGAGCATAAGGAGATTCATATAGCAATCCGGAAATGCTAAAAAATGTACCTGAAGGAAATGCACACTCTGTAGCTGTATTAAGTTTTAAGCAAAGGTCAACAGCTTTGATTAGAATAAATTATCATAAAAATGTATATAAAATATAAAAAATTCTACACAAAATTTTAGAATAAAAATTGGCAAAACTTGCACAAGGGTGGTAGAATTAATGATCATGTTTTGTTGAGCTACAAATAAATTGATAAAAATAGATGAATAAAATCTTTGAGCTACAAATAAATCAATAAAAATAGATGATTAAAATCTTTTGACAGTAAATTAAATTTAACATATATAATAATTCTTCCCCCAAAAGAAATAAAGGTATTGTTTTATTTTAACATACAATGATTTTAATCACATATACGGCAATTTTTTTATATCATTCATCTATGCATTAATAATCTACATTAATTCAATGATGACACCATCTTTTTATGTCATATTAGTATTCAGTATGTTAAATAACCTGAAATAATAATTTTCATCATTTTTTCCCATCAACACTGTACAAGTGCAAACCCGTGAAAAATCACCCTTCTTAGGTAAAGAGAATATTTCCTTAAAAATACAATAAAAGAAAACATGGATCATTTATTTTTTTAAAGAAGTGTGGAATTAAAAAATAAAGCTGCACACCAAACAACTCATAGAATGCGATACGTATTAGAGAATATAAAAGATGTATGTAAGCCCGAAAATGTTCTGTATGTTCATTAAAATTACCAGGGCTTTAAGTAATCAGACAAAAACAAAAACAAAAAAAAAGGAAGCAAAAATCAGTGAGGCGTACTAAGTAGTGTGTAAATGAATAAATTATATGCATGACAATGCATTCAGTCAAAAAGGGACTTGTCAACTCTATGATGGTCCGGCGAGTAGTTTTATGTTTTGTTTGGCGTGAAAGAAAAACGCATGAAATGATAATGGCGGCCGTTTTTATGTTCAGCGGAGGACGGGAGGTGGAATTGGGGTTATTGGAAATTTCTTGCCACAGTAACCCGTAGAATTTATGTGGACTTGTATGTGAAGTATAACACAGGGTTTATTTAGGAACATAAAAGTGTTGTTTCTTGAACAAGATGTTTTGCATTTCATTTCACGTTTCAGGTTTTTTTTTCCATTTACGAAATAAGTGTTTAGGAAAATATTTTTATAAAATAAATTTATTGTTTGAAAAGTATCACAGTATGCATTAATTGAGTATTAAAAATAAATATATTTTGTATAATTGGAAGATAATATTTACACTTTGTATTATTACAAATTACATTATGTTTGTCTAATATTTGAATTCCTAAGAAGTAATTACGCAATTTCATTTTATTTTTCGATTTCATTTTTCTGCGGCTATGCTAATTATGCAGACATCATGCAACTCTTAAAAACATAATTTACAGTTAACTAAGTATTACGTTGAATTTTAGAAATGAATAAAATTCTTGAGCATTCTTAATTCTTAATATTGCTACTTTTATCAGTAAGATAATAAAGCAATAATATAAAGCTTAAAATAGTAGGATTCTTGTTTTTTCATAAGAGATTATTTAGATTCCTTTATTTAAATTCAAAAGGGTGTTTATGAATTATGGTATCTTGGCTTGTAGGCGACGAAACGATTATAATCATTTGCGTACAAAATTATCTGAAAAGGAAACTAATATTTCGTGCTCAGTTTTATTCCAATAAGCTATCAAAAATTACCGAACTAGTTTTAATGAAAAAACATTGCTGGTTAACACTTCCAGTTTTCTTTTGTATTAGCAAAAAGGAAATATCTTGCTAATAGTAATAGATACACAAAAGTGAAATTTTAAAAATCACATATTTAAGAAAAATTCAGTAAAACTACCGTCTCACACTAGTCGCTACAGCTCTCAGGAATTTCTAGGGACCTGGGCATTTTAATAGAGAATAAATGCACCTTTTTTAAAACCATGCGATTAGCTTTTAAATCGCGTGTAACCCTGAGTAAGAAAAATGTGAACTTTGTCGAGAGTGCGAATTTTCCGTGACTTTTGAAGCTGCATAAATATGGTGTGTCCCAAAAACACTGACCTAAAGCTTTTGATCTTTCAGTATTGATCATAAACATGTGAAGGCAAATTTTCGTAAAAATTTTCGTGAATTATAAATTTTCGTAAAAAAAGGGTGCATAAAATTTTATGATATCGATTAAAATTTTCTGACGATTAAACTAAATAGAAAATTTAATTTTTTTCGCTGTCCCTGTACAAAAAATTTCGCAATTACTAAAATGTGTCCAATGCATTTATTAGGTGTACAAACTGTCAGCCTCACAAGGCACGGAAACTAAATATAATGGAAAGTTACACTTGAAACAGAAAATAGTTAATGTGACACTTAATGAGAAGAGCTTTTTCTATTACTGAAGTCTTCAAAAGTTACAGTCTTTGTGAGATGAAATTGTACTTTTTTCTGCTGTGCATTTTTGAGAAATTATATTTTTAAGTCATTTTTTGAGATTTCAGATTCATTCACAGCAAAAAGATAATGTTTTTTTTTTATAGATACTTCTTTGTCGGAAACTTTTGTATTAATTGGTAACTAAAGTGTCAGGGCGTGTTTCTGCTAATCGGTATAAATAAATATGGCGATTGCATTAATCAAGGTATATAATTTGTATTCTAGAAATTCGTGAAAACACAAATGTGGGCGCTAACCAGCACACACGATAATTAATGTCTGGCCTTAATTAATACTCATTATCATTCATTAGCGAATATTTTCTGCAATTTAGACCTTGAATGTTTCACTGAATGTTTTCCCTATTCCCCTACTGATTTTAGGAAGGCTAACTGTAAGTGAACCAGGTAAATGTGAACTATGTAATGTTGACTGAACGTTACAAGTCGATTATTTTCATAATTTTTCAACAATATTAAATTTTTTTAAACGTGTCTTATCTATCAGTAATTAAATTTCAAAAATTTACAACCTTAATTAAATTGATATAAAGAAATTTTATATTTTTGTATTTAGTGAAGTTTTGTTTGAAATGTTTTATCATATTCTTTTTCTATTGCAGGTAAGGAACACATTCTGATTCTGGTTTAGATAAGTAACTTATACGCGTTTGCATTCAAAAGCTTCTCAGGTTTGATTACCAAAATCTTAGGTAAGAACTTCTGCATCCAGTTTATTTGCTGAAAAATCTTATTACAAAGAAAATGAATGAATACAGGGTGTCCCAAAAAGTTAGTAAAACGCTTTAACTCTTTATCTATGACAGGTAAATGGTAGATTAATGGTAAAAGTAATTAGAGGTAAATTTAAAATGTGACCAAAATAAGGTAAGAAAAATTTCCTCCCGTTAATTTTCAAAAGTTGACACTTTTTAAGTTTAAATACAATTCGAATGAAAAAAAAATCCCAATCAATAAAAAGTGCCCCAAATACTAATGAGGTTATGTGCAAGTTTTCAGTCTTTCATCATATGATTTTTTTCCGATATAATTTTTTTTCCTTTCGAAAGCTTTTGACCCTACTAGCACAACTAGTTCAAAAGACTTTCGAAAGTGGTTTAAAAACGTCTTTTGAACAAGTTGCGCTACTAGGAGATTTAAGTAATCTTCTATTAGCACATCTTGTAGTAGTGCAACAACTAGTAGTAATCTTTATATATCTGCCATTTAAAAAAAAAAAATGATTTTCAAATTTTGTGCATTTCATCTTAAGCGCAATGGATACATTTTACTAACTGGCATTTTTTTTACTGGGGACGCATAAAAATTAATAAAACTGTGTCATTTTGAAAATTAACTGCATGTTACCACTTTTTCGGACAGCCTATATAGTGTTCTTTAAATAAAATAAATAATCTATTGTAAATTAATATTTAACGAAATATATTAATTTACAATACAGTAATTTACAGGCCCTAAAGAAGCAATTTTCTACCTCTGTTTCGGGTTTTTCCCCTCTCAAATATACACCAATTCCATAACTAACAATATATGTTCCCATATATGCTATATACAGTTTTCTTGTAGTTTATGCTAAATTACTTTGTCTTACATTCAGTTATGTAATAGTTTTAAATCCGATAGGGAAAACTGTTACACTATCTCTACCAAATTATTCGACTGTATATATAAAATTTGTATTCTCACTTAAAAAAAAAAATGTTTAAATGAAAACACACAATTATTAAAGTTCTTATAAATATTTGAATAACATACGAATAAAATATATTATGCCAAAATAGAAAATAGAAATTATAGAAAATTTAATTTATAATCAAATACTTTGTGTGTGCGTAATAGTGCAAAATGAATAAAGTGGTTTTATGGAGCCGAAACAAATTTCCGCTACTCTCACGGCTTTTTAATAAATCAGATTTCTAATCGACGCTCAACATCTATTCAGAAAATTGTGAACTATTTATCAATATACACACTTTCATTTGTTACAATGTGATAAAGAATGCTGGAAGTGTAAATATACGAAGGTTAAAATAGGTTAAAAAATTCGTTAACTCAAATCTCCTTTACCTTCAGAAGCTTCCCCCCCAAATAAATAAATAAATAAATAAATAAAATTTAAATTTAAAAAAAGAATGTTTAAATGGTAAATATATATCACTATACATAGTAATTTTTATGAAATTCAGTGTCGAGATTATACTATTTTACATACATTTCGAAACAGCATCTCAAAATAAAAAAGGTGCTTTTATTATTTTTTTAAGGACCAGTGCATAAGTTTAAAACTGTTAAGCAATATTACCAATTTACAATTGTCGTGAGTCTTAAAATGTTGGATATATTTCATAGAACTATATATTTTGTACAAGACCAAATATAACCTTGACGTTTTTCTTTAGACAATGTAACCATTTTTGTATATTTATTATAAATTACACTATCCTATTTCTAAAAAATGTAAATATGAACATTTCTAAATTTAGTTTGCATTAGAATCACCACACTTCAAAATCCCAGAAAATTAATGAAATTTTTCTATTTGTATCAATAGTCTTGAAAATATAAATCCAAGCTTTTGAAATCGAACCTTAAAATAACAGCTCGATTCCATCCTTCTGGACATTGAAATATTTCAGCTTCCAAATAACCTTTTATTAGCTACGGTACAGAAAAAAAAACTTTTATATATTGGGGTAATGGAGGCTTAAAACATCGAATGACCTGATATAATTAGTAGTGGTGAAGGAAGTTTTAATGTAATATTTATACAACCCCTTTAAAACGAAAAATTGCTACAGAATAAAAGAAATTGTTACTTAACGTGTTATGATGACTTCCAAAATTCAATCGCAAAGTTAACGTGATATAAAGGCAAAATGGCGAGGTCCAAATCTCTAGAAAATTTGAAAAATGCCATCAAGGTTATTAAAATTTTACTTGGAAACGAGTGAGTGTTAAGTATTTCTTCCGTGAGCTTGGCGTAATCCTAATTGTCAAGTAAGCTCGGCGGTCGCTATAAAATGTAAGCATCAAAATCTTTAAAATATAAGAAAGCATCTAAACAGGTATTGCTGAATATTTTTGTGGGGGTAGAGGCACTGTAAATTGATTACTTGCTAGATTGATGTATTAGAAAGAAATATAGTTTAGAATTAATTTTAAAATTATTTATAATTATGAGAACAGTAACATATTTGCATCAATAGATCTCAATAAACTCATTGCGCCTGTTTCAATACAAATAAATTATAAATAATTATATGAAAATATCATATAAATATTTATCATATAGTTAACTGTAAAATCATATAAGCAATCATATGATTAACTTAAATAATCAAATTTTATGAGAAACATACAATTTGCCTTTTTTTGAGGTGAAAAGTGACATATGCATATATGGTAGTCTCTCTTAGTGCTCAACTAAAATTATTTCTGGGGTTATTTTCAGAAAATTAAAATAATATATTTTCACATAGTATCGTTGCAATAAAACATGAATATTTTTACTAGAAATAGATGTATAACATGTAAGCATCTCTTCCAAGATGATATTGCTGAAACTTTGTTGTTCTTGTGAAACACAGTACATCCCTTGTTAATCAGATTACGGATCGACAGTTATTAAGTATTCCGAAAAAATAAATATTGTCTACCACTAACGCAATATCTATTATCAAACTTTATTAATACCCGAGAAAAAAAATACTGGGGGATGTATGTCAAACTAACGTTAAACATGTGTCCTGCCGTCAAATTAATATTAAGCTTATTGCTTTTTCCAACAAACTTATAAAAGTGGTACAAAAGAGGTAATTAATGCACATATATTAGCACGCATGATAATGCAGAAAATATGAAGGGAGTCACTTTTGAGATGAATTAGTAGTATTAACTTTGGGATACTAATGAAGCTGCATCGTAAGTTTCCTTGCATTTCCGTTTTCATTCTAAGATTTTAATTTTCGCATAAAACCTCTTGAAAAGGATATAAAAGACATGATATAAGTTATGTGAAATAATAATAGTAAAAGTCCAATCTTACAATGAATTCGTTTGCAAAAATATTACATCATTCAAGCTTATGTGAGGAGTCTATTTATATTGATAATTATATAGAATAAGAAGCAATTTTACTAGTTCATTTTTTCTTACTATGCCTATTATAGCATACTCCGAAAATTATTCAAATCATAAGTGTCAACTAATGAAATCATATAAAGATTCATTAGAACTTATTGCTTAAATAATGATAGGCGGTCTTTAAAAAATACAAAAAAAAATGAATTCGTCAAACACTGAGCGAGAATTAAATAGGCAAACAGTTTGGAATTCATGAGGGTATTTAATAATATTTGTACTTTTTTCACACATATTTATAATGAAAATAAATTATTTATTACTTTTTATGTGCTCATTCTAAAGTTTTATAATTTTTACATCAATAACTTTAGTTCAAGAGGCTGAATTACGATCAGAAAATGTACCTTGTAAAGTGCCTAGATATATATAGTTAATTTTCGAGAGCTTGTATATTCATCCAAATATGGTATATAAAACAAATATATTTTGATAAATAATTCCAAATAATACTTTCAAACGAACTAATTCCTAAATAATAACTTCCTAATTGCTAAATAATGCTTTTAATCCTTTCAGACCTGATTAAATAAATTATCTTTGAATAAAATAGTTTTTCTTTTGGAGATTAAATTTCTAATTAAACAATACAGTAAAAGGTCCTGATTATCAAATTTTCGAGGAATATCGTTTTTTTTTTTCCTTTTTTATGTGCACAAATTAGAACATCAATCTTGCATAATAGTATAGGTAAATTTTGCCTCCTCAGTTGTAGAGGCAGTTCTGAAAATGTTACAGGAACAGAGTTGAGGGGTTCTTTTTTCCAATATTCTGTAAATTCAAGTATATTCTGTACTAGTATGCCAATATTCATTTAAATTGGTAGTAATGTGTGTTATTATCCCACAAATTTTATTTCTGCATATTTGTTGATTATCTTTTAATAATTTCATCCATGAAATCTTATTCGATTCAAGTCACTTATAAAACTTTTCACGTAAAAACTCAATTATACTCAAATCTTCTTTTCTTGATTTCTGTTTGTTAATTCTTTTTTTTTCTTTGTATTGCGATTCCGCCAATTTTATATTTTATATTGAAGGTGGGGGGTGCTTATTTTACTCAGTTTATATATTTAAAAATTTATTTTTTCTGTAGATTTTAGTGAAGCCAAAACATACATCGTCAGTGCATGACTCGAATTATTTTTTCTAGCATTCGTTACCCACAGTTGTTAAAAGTTATAGGAAACTCACCAAAAGTGATTAGTGGCTGTAAATGTTCAGTATGACCTTAATTATTTGCTCATTCATAACTGTTTAACTTTTATCAAACTAGCAAAAGAAAGAGAACTTTTTTTTTTCTTTTTGGTAACGAGTTTTGAATGCTTTATATAAGATGGTAGAAAATGAAAACTAAGTCAATACATCAATTGATTACTTTTTCTATTCAAGATTATTTTGCTGTAAAAAGAGAAATATCTCTTTTCTCGTAGAAGCATATTATATTTTCATCATTTAGCTGACTATAAATAAAACTAACAGTTTTATTTTTATACTTTCCACTAATTCATTTCGTATAATTCCTAACCAGCTTTGTATTCAAGGGGAAGAAACATCCACACTTTTTGCTTATTAGAATAGAAAGGTGTTTTCTTATATCTTAATTCTGAATCGTCATCTTCTAAGCTACCTATTTCGCACCATAAATTTTGTCTTAAGCAGAATCTCTTTCAATATCTTCGTCGTTTACATGTTATTGCAACAACTTGCGTGCTTTCCAACGATCCTTAAGATTTGTCAATGATGAAACCCATACTTTATCGAAAATACAGGGTGAATTCGATGCAAACACTATTGGAAGCATTCATCTTTAAGTGAGCTACACAATATCAAATATTTAGAAATTGTTCGATAAAATGTTTAGTTTCCTATACCTGATTTCCTCGATTGCTCTTTGATTTCATGTTTGCAAACAGAGAAAGTTGTACATTCGGTCTGCTAGTTACCTATAAAAACCGATTATGTAAATCTTGTTGTACATATTTATTTAACTTTTTGCTAATGAGATGAAAGTTACTTGGAATGCTACACTATTTTCTAGGTAATTTAAAAAATAATTTTAGTTCGTTAACAGACCCTTGTGTTTTTTTTTGTCATTTTATTTGATATTCAAGTCAAATGCGTAAAGATTACTCTTTATTTTTGATATTTAAAAGATTTTTTAAAAATAAAATTATGAATTAGGGCATGTTTCGGCATATGATTACTTTTTAAATTCACAAAATTTATCAAGTTTCATTTTTGTACTTTTTCCCCCTGAATATGAGCTTTCTTCTAAAAATTGATCTAAAACCTGTTATGTTTCGAATGATAAATTTTAATAATAGAACCATTGCTTAAAAAATTGTTAAAATATTTGGGTTAAGAAACTGTTATGAATTTTTGCTTCTAACTCAATACGAAATATAGATTAGATATAAATTTGGCTTTTCACTTTTACGTGTTTAATTTTGCTTTAGAATATGGCATACTGGAATTTTTTAACTATTATACTTGACAATCATTTTATAATAATTCATGTGTGGCGCATTCATATGTGGCACAGTTGTTTAAATTAGACATAAACAAGAAATTTCCCTTAATTTTTTTTTAATTATTTATAAAAATATAATTTTCATTTTTATGTAAGCAAATAGCTGATAAATTCTATCCATTAAATCTGACGTAAAATATAGAATATGTTTAAATGAAAAAAACTGACGTTTACTGCTTGCAGAATTTCTTTATTTTAGCGGTTTTCAAAATGTTTTAACACAGATTCACCATTGTTTTCACCGATAAAAATATAAATTACTTTCTATAAACAAATAGCGGACAAAAGATTCCATTAAATATGCTCTAAAATATATCATTATTTTAAATTTTAAAAAAATGGTCGTTTACTGTTTAGTATATATTCATCATTTTAACAGATTTTCAAAATTTTATCCTATAACTTTTATCTATTTAAAAACAAAATAAGTAGATTCTAATCGAAAAATTTAAAGATTTTTCTTAATGGATTTAATTTCCGAGAGATTGTGTATTCATCGAAGTACACAAGCTCTACGGGTACAGAACCAAAATACCTTCATGGGATACTCTCCAGAAACACATGTTGTACTTTTCCACTTTCATGAAACCTCCCATGATGCAGCAATCAAAATGAACTCTGACAATGAATGAAGAAATACCTCTGGAGAAGTGTTGAATAAAGGGGATTCTGATATGAACTTAAAATATCCTTAATAGGGATCCAAAAACTTCAAGATATTTATCAACAGTTGTGAATATGTTTCAAAACATGATACATAAATACTTGTTGAAGCAAAACTTCTTTAGTGGCGACTAGGGAGTAACTCAGATTTTTTTTTTCTGACGGAAGTAACGCTCAGTAAAGGAAGTGACGTGCGCGGAGAAGTGTTGAATAAAGGGGATTCTGATATGAACTTAAAATATCCTTAATATGGATCCAAAAACTTCAAGATATTTATCAACAGTTGTGAATATGTTTCAAAACATGATACATAAATACTTGTTGAAGCAAAACTTCTTTAGTGGCGACTAGGGAGTAACTCAGATTTTTTTTCTGACGGAAGTAACGCTCAGTAAAGGAAGTGACGTGCGCGCTCCGAAAAAGAAGAACCACTGAAAATCCTACCTTTTCGACCTGCTTTCGCCGTTCCCCGAATTCATCGTGTAAAAATACGCAGAACCTGTTAGAGAAAAACAGTCAAGAGCCGTATCTTAGAGACATCAATCTTTATTTATATATCAATAAGCGTTTTGAAGGTACATCCAACATAATATTTTACATGCAATCCCAACCTCACAGGAGGTTCTCGATAATCCTTATTTTTAGATGAATAATATACAATAATGGTTTTGGAAAATCACAATGAAATGGAACCTGCCTGCAATCGAACCGGAACAGTCAGGGACTAATTTACGGCAGGGCATTCGGGGCACGTGCCCTGGCCCTCCGATTTTTAGGGGCTCCCAAAACTTTCTTTTATGTAATCATAATAGCTACTAAAATTATATCGCAAGAGAAAAATTTCTGATTACTTCATTTCATCACAAATATTCAAAATTTTTAATTTAATGTAACTTGTAACGCTAAAAATTATGCATTCGATTCGACATTCGATAAATTCGATATTCGCAAATTCGTTCAGGCACCTCAGCATGCTCCTCCTTTTATCTTTTCAAGGTGTGTGAAGGCTGTAAATACCCATAAAACATTTCAAAATCGTAAAATTCATATAAGTGGTATCTGTCGTGACATTTTACTGCACGCTTAAACCCAAAGAGCTAAAAAAACGATACACTGCGGGGCGATCTGTTTCAATGGAAACCGACTGGTATTTCCGCGAAAGTGCTCTTTACGTAGTCCTTTTTCTGAGAATCCTCTCCTCGCTTTCTATCGTTTCCGAGAATTTCCCCTCCTCGTTTATTTTTATATTCCGCTCTGCTCTTGTGATAGAAAAATGCTCCTAAAGGAGAAGTTCACTTTCGAAAACTGGCTCACCTTTCGCTCCGACTGATCGAATTTCGCTCGTTTGGTTTAAGCGTGTGATTTGTAAATATTTACGTATGGTTAACTTAGGAATGATAATTGGTTTTAACTTAATTTAATTAAGTAATATTCTGCGGAAAATTTTTGTGCAGGTGCCCCCAAAAGCATCTGCGCCCTGGGCCCCCAAGTGTATAGATCGGTCCCTGAACAGTAGATGGAAATGTCAGTTTAAGAACACTTTTCCTGGAGTCTAACTCAACTTCTAGATAGAGCAAGGGGGTGGAACACCACAATTAACGGGACAGTAGCTGCAAACGAACCTAAACAGCAGAGGGAAATTTTCGTTTAAGAACACTGTTGGAGGATCATAGTACTTCGATCCCACGAAGGTAAATTTATAGGAGGGGACACATCTTCTTAGAAAGTTCGATAACGCCGTAGTTGCAAACAGATGGCGCTATGCACGCTGGGTAACTGCGCATCTTCTGCTTCTTCTGCGCATCTCAGGTTGTTTATATTTCCATCGAGGCGAAGTAAATGGAGATCGTTGAATTAGCAGAACTTCAAAAAGTTAAATACATAAACTTAAGAACGTGATAGATAGAAATTACTGGCTTCAGATATGTTTTAATTACATAATTTTCTTAGAATACTATTTCGTAATGATTATGAAATTGTTTCGAAGCGAAGTGATATTATTATTTGTCAAATGCCAGTTACATTGGCCGATAGGCCATTAAACTCCTAAATATTATGTATGCCATGTCTGTTACTATTTTGCCCAAAAGCTGTATTTTAAGAAATGTTAGTAAATTTAGTAGAATGTAGTTTGTGTGAACGCAATATTTATAATGATATATATAGTGTAATGATATATATATTTATATATAGTAATGATATATATATTTATAATGATATATGTACAACGATTTATGAGTACGGGTATGTAACACCACAAAGAAACAAAAACTGGCTGCAAATGGTTTAATAACAAAATAAAAGAATAACAAATGGGCACTCTGTGGATTCTAACCCAACCTTAAGACGGTGCAAGCAACGGTTTAACACAGGGAATGAACACCAGAAAGAAACGGACCCTGGCTGCAATCAATCCCAATTCTGTTTTCAAACCCAACCTCCAGACGGAACAATGGTATAAGAAAACAGTTAAAGAATAATACTACAACATGGACACTTCCTGGATTCTAAGTAATTATCATGAATTACCGATGATACTTACTGCAGATTTTGATGTTAATTTTCGCTCTCAAAAATTGCAGCCGTTAGTTGATTTTTAAAACAAAAATTGGATCTAACTATATGAATACTTCTCGACTTCAATCAACAACGCGTTTCCGTACAGCGATAGATGTTGCATTTTCCAGAAATTTAGCAAATTTAGAGAGTAAAATTTATGTTTCACATTACAGTTACCACAAACCTATAATTTCATACATAAAAAATTATGATGACATTCAAGTACCTATTTCCAAAGAATAATATGAATATAGCATTTATATAATCTTTGTAAAGTACATGAATAATAAATATAATTAAATTATAATATGATATTTATTTTTAAGTTTAATCATTTCTGTGATATGTGTCGTAAACGTCAAAGTTTTACTTCAACGGCGCGTAAAGATCACACGCATATACTTTTTTACTGCATTATTTAAAATTTTAGAGCGAATATTTTCAGGTGTTTTTTTTTAACTTACTTTTACATGCGGTGTTCGGTAAATTATAATTTAAAAATTGCACATTGACGAGTATTATCGTACCATATTTTCAGAGAATATTACACCAGTACATGCTTTTATGTTTTCCTCATTAGTAGCAAAACTGTTGCATATTGTTTTTATAGCAGTTTCTATATGCATGTACTCAGGGGACATTGCATAGCCCCTAATAAAATCAAAGTAAACTTAAAAAAATACCAAAAATATCACATTACCTAAAAACTAAATCAGTAACAACATGGCATGGTTGAACTATTTTTTTTTTTTTTTTTTTACAAAATCATGGACTTCATACAGCAAAGAAAAATCATGCACCGATGTAATTACTTTGTTGAGTGTAAGTTAATGTCACTTCACATTTTGGAAAATATCTGAGTAGATTTCGTTAAATATTAATGGACTCTAGCATGAAAAATGGAGACGCCCAAATGTTTGGCGTTCGTATTTTTTTTTTCTTCTTTGCAAATACATTGTGCACGATCTCGAAAAGTGTCGCCAACAGTCAATTGTGTGATCTCTTTTGAACGTTCGAGTGGGGAATAGAAATGTGGCTCTTAAAGAGGTTGAATATAAATTAGTTGCTATTTTTTTCGCTCCCAGTGAGAATGATTTAGAATATTTTAATATTTTTGTCATTAACTACAAGCTAATGTTTGCAAGCTGTTTTTTTTTTCTTTTTGCATGCTCTTAAGAAGACAGTCATGTTAAAATTCTGTGTTTCACACGGATTTTAGATCATACCGTCACATAGAACTAAATTGCTGATTTGATATCTTATAAATAAAAATGAAATTCTGTTTGTTTGTTTGTTTGTTTGTTTGTTTGTTGATTTGATTCGTATACAAATCCACAAAAATGGACCTATCGGCCTGAAATTTAGCACAGATATGTAAAATAATATAGAATAAATCACAGTCCACTTTAAAACTTTGAAAGTCCACCCGTTCCCGGAATTTATGAGATTTTTTATGCTCTTCACGCAAAAATCTTTCCGTAATTGTAACCCCTGTAGTGAAAAAAGTGTGAAATAAGGATCGTGGTTGCCATGTGTGGCGATTTTGCCGAATAAAATGTCGTTCGTATACAAATCCACAAAAATGGACCTATCGGCCTGAAATTTAGCACAGATATGTAAAATAATATAGAATAAATCGTAGTCCACTTTAAAACTTTGAAAGTCCACCCGTTACCGGAATTTAAGAGATTTTTTATGCTCTTCACGCAAAAATCTTTCCGTAATTGTAACCCCTGTAGTGAAAAAAGTGTGAAATAAGGATCGTGGTTGCCATGTGTGGCGATTTTGCCGAATAAAATGTCGTTCGTATACAAATACACAAAAATGAACCTATCGGCCTGAAATTTAGCCCAGATATGTAAAATAATATAGAATAAATCGTAGTCCACTTTAAAACTTTGAAAGTCCACCCATTCCCGGAATTTAAGAGATTTTTTATGCTCTTCACGCAAAAAGCTTTCCGTAATTGTAACCCCTGTAGTGAAAAAAGCGTGAAATAACGATCGTGGTTGCCATGTGTGGCGATTTTGCCGCATAAAATGTTTTAAATTCTCAAAGTAAAAATAAAAGAATAATAATGATTTTTTTTTTGTTAGTTTATATTCGTAAGGTTATTTTTTTTAAATTATAATATCGTGTGCATGGGAAATCAGAGCAGGAATGTAATGCTTTACACGCAAAACAATAAGAATTGAAGATTTCCGAGGCTAATGTGTAAATTTTTTTAGTTTGGCGAAAAAATAAAATGGCTGAAATATGGATTTTGAGTAAGTGCGTTATAGCGGTTTGCACAGTTTTCGGCTTGGCGCAATTTATTGAGAGCTTAAGGAAATAGATTTTTGAAAACAAGTGCAAGGTTTTATTAGTATACAGCGTTAAACTTTAATGATTCGTGGAGAAATAATGCAGTTATTAAGGGATTTCAAGAGATCTAACTTCAGAATTCTCGCCAATTGAGTATATTGATTTAAGTTGGGGGAATTCCGCCAAAATTCAGAAAATTGAAATCTTCTCATTTACTACATCGGAGTAACGATGAATAAAACACATTATAGTTGATAATTTAAAAAAAAATCGGCTGTATAAAGGGATTCCAATTTTCAAATAAATGCGTGCTACTCTTTGGCGGTCGAACCATTTCCCATATTGATTGCTGCTAAGTCAATGTTTCGAATGATTCCCTGAAAAAACTCTTGCAAAATGGCGTATGTTGGCACTTTGGCGAGGCTTAGATTTGAAACTGGATTTTATTTGAGACTGGTATATATAATAACACTGGTTATAGATAGAAATGAATATTGGTATGTGTTTATGAGGTTGAAAAACTCCAGCACCGTTGCACGATGAAATTTGGTTCACCTAAGTCTTTTATGATGGAGAAGGTTTTTATGCTATCCGTTTTCCTTAACTTGCCACTTGGTGCCGCAGCACAACGTAGAATTCTATTCCGTTTAACCGTTTGCTATGCGAATATCGTCCAACCGATTTCGATGAAATTTGGTACACGCGAATATTAGAACACGGAGAATATTTTTCACTATCCATTTTGCGGTAACTTGCCGCTAAATGGCTCTGCAAAGCATCAACTTCTATACCGTTCGACCAATCGGCATAAAATTTTTTATACTTACACATTTGAGCACGAAGAATATATTCTAACTGCGTTCCTTTTGATGTTACTCACCACTAGATGACACTGCAATGCATTATTATTTTAACTCGCCACTAGATGACGCTGCAGCAGGCCAAATTCTTGACCATTCAAACGGTCGCTATGAAAATCAGTATAAATAGCTATTTGAACAATAAGAATATTCTGGCGTTATCCATTTTGCTATAACTCGCCACTTGACGGCGATGTAGCAAATCATTACTTTAATTAACTACTAGATGGCCCTGCAGTGTATCACTTCTTGACTGTGCAAAGGATCGTTATGAAAATTGGTATACATAGATAGTTGAACACGGTCGCTATGAAAATCAGTATACATAGCTATTTGAACAATGAGAATATTTTGGCGTTATCCATTTTGCTGTAACTCGCCATCTGGCGGCGCTGTAGCAAATCATTACTTTATTGAACCACTAGATGGCCCTGCAGTGTATCACTTCTTGACTGTGCAACTAATCGCTATGAAAATAGGTATGCATAGATATTTGAACACGGGGAAGAGTTTGGCGCTATCCATTTTCCTATAACTTGCCACTAGATGTCGCGTCAACACATGAACTTCAGGACTGTCCAGCCGATAGTCATGAAAATTCGTATATATCGATATCTGAATGCGAAAAATATTGTCGCCGTATCCGTTTTGCTAAAACTCGCCACTAGATTGCGCTACGCCGCATGGCCTTCTGCACCGTACAAACGATTGCCTTGCAATTCGGTATGCATGATTATTGGACACAATATAACGCGATATCCACTTTGCTATATCTGTTTATTACAATGAATAGTAATCACCACAAATCGTAATATCAAAAAGTCCATTCATTCCCGTGCGAAGAACGGGTACTTCAGCTAGTTTTATATAAAGCAGAGTCTTGCGTATAAAGCAGCGTTTTATGTATAAAGTATTTTAGTGACTCTGTTACATTAATTAGAGAATCTGGTTATAGTTTTTATATGATAGAAAAATAATATTTTATAATTGTAAGAAATATGAGATATTTAAACTTTCGGCAAAAATATTTTGGATTTCAGCGGATAATTGAACGTATTATCTAAACACATTTGAATAAGTAGTGTCAACACAGAAATGAATGTATTTTCGTACGTTTTCCATTTTGTCAGAAATATCCTCTTTGGTTGAAATTTGAAATTCAATTAAAACAAAAGTAATATATCGGTTCTGTTAGATACTGATGTTTCATATCACTTTGAAAGCTATGTTAAATTAATCATTGGGGGCTTATCTAAAACATTCATTCTCGTACTAAATCCTGATATGAATTTACACCAATACATTTTCGTTATATAAACTTTGATCAGAAAGTTATAGATTGGCAGTATTTTTTCCATTTGTAAAGTAACTTTAAAAAAAAACCTCAAACTATCCAAATCAAAACCCATTTATGACTTAAAAAATATTACCTAAACATAATTGAATTTGTATTTTCAACCTCATATTAAAATTTCTGAAAATAGTAATCTGCATTTCATCTTGGAGGAAGAAATAATTTTCTTCTACAGTAGCGCTTTTAATTATTATCATTTCAACTCCGATAATACATATATAACCACATATTGTAGTACCTCTATTATGTTTTCCGCATGTAATCCATTTCCAGAAATTTCTGTAACTCTATCGGGCGTTTCTTATACGGTGTATATATATTCCATTACTATTGATAAACTTATTCACACTGTAATAATTTATTCATTCAATGTGTTCTGCATTTCAGAAAACAACTGTTCTTCCTAACATTGAATAAATCCTCAAATAAATGCGCTGGAGATCATTTTCCTGTGGGAAAACTTCAAACATTACATTTAAAATACAGCTATTTTATTAAATCGGCTTTTAGTATTTCTTAGTAAGGGAATCAAATGATAGCAATTTTTACTTTATAAATTAAATTAAATTAATAGAGGGAACTCCACCATGGCCGAGTGGATGAGACGCTCAAAATGGTAGACGGCTGAAGTGTGAAGGTCCCGAGTTCGGCCATGTCGTGCTGCTGTCGATCTAACAATCTGGACTTTTTCGGTTTTCTCCAGATATAATGTGAGTACGCGTTAGAAGCCCTTTGAAAGTCCTCCGACCAGGGCAACCTTTATATTAGGCAGAAAGCCCAGGTGTAGCTTTGCCATATCAACACAAATAATAAATTAAAATAGGAAAGCTACTTACATAATATCTAAATCCAAGTTCAAGGATTTGGTTTCTGATCATCTTACTGAAATTTAGGGGAAGCTGGCATAATATAGCATAAATATTAAATAAAACTTTGGCACTTTGCCACAATATTTTACACTATATTTTGCATCATAAACATATTTTAATAATATTTTAAAACCAAACTGAGTAACGAAAAAAATATGATTTTGTAAACCCTTACCCAAGGACAAAATAATCTTTCATTTGAAAATAATTGTAAATTGCTTTTTAATTGACAAAATGAAAGATATAAAAGTAATTATGACCATGCGCAATGAAATGAAATAAGTTTTACAATCATATAGTAGGGACTAATTTATTTTAATGAGAAATTTAAAATAAAATAGGGTCACACACAATAAAATGGAATATTTCAAAATTATAAATCCAAAAGTATGCCCGACGATAAACGGATAAATAAATTAAATAATGTAATAGGAAGTCACGCAGTTTGAAAACGTCTGAAGGGCTGCTATGCTGGCCTGGACTTGGTACTGGAGTTTCTTCAGTCGATGGATCGTTTTACCCGGCAGTATGGCTACCCAATTTAGGTCATATTATTGGAACACACTCAGGGTCCGATTTCGAAAATTCTTAACTCTAGGTACAACTCGGGATGTGGGCCCCCTAACACCAATGTAGGCAGCGTGAAATTTCCGAAGCAAACTTTAAACATGACAATTGGTCTGGAAGACTATGCACTCAACTGCTTGTCTCATATATGCAAACAGATTGACATTTAAAAAAAATGAATGAAAAAATTTGAAAGGATATATAAAAGTCAAGTAAAAAGGGTAAAATTTAAAAAATTGAATTGGGATTTTTTTTTTTTTTTTTTTTTTTGAGTCCCCCAAAATCTCGGGACTACTGGACCTAGTGGAAAATCAGGGCCTGAACACACCGAGAAACATTAACGAACTGAACAAGTGTAATCCACATCTAAAAATATACTCTACTCAGTAAACCAAGTCATGTTTCTGTACATTAGAGACTGAATGTGTATATAAGTTGGAAAGTTAATGCTTACCTTATAAGAGATAAGATAAAGCTCAATTTTATGAAGAAATCTACTCAGGCACATGATGCACTGATCGCTTAAATATCGCCATTGTTCCTCTTGACTTAGCACAACTTGTTTATATGTTACCTAGTTGATGGCGCTGAATGTATAGAAAAAAACGTATGTGCATCGTTTTACCCGCTAGGATCATTTTGGGAAATCTTTCTATGACGAAGTTAATTAGTTGCAGGATTAAATTTAAGATTATAAGGCGTTTTGATAATGAATCCAGGTTCGATACACTTAGTTGCAATATAATAAAAAAAAAACATTGAATACTTAAAACTATTTTATTTAAAAGAAACTATTGAAACTTTAAGTTATTATAACGGCTGGTGGTGGCTATCGAAAGAAAAAGTTACGTCCTATAAGGACAGTAATAATAAGATGGAATGAATTAAAAATTATGCCAGCAAAGAATTGCACATTGGCGAGAACAACCACTTGGCTGAGATAAATAACGCCAATCCCAGAGAAACCTTAAAACTGAATCCGAAAAAAATAAAATGACGGAATCGCGAGCATATGATTATAAAGATGAAGCAGGACAACAGAAAAATAACTTTTGCCAGCAGTATGCCAAAGAGGGGATGGAAAAAGACGCTGCCATAGCAAACGGGCGTAATGTAATCTATTTTTAGCACAGCGGCTCCGCAGGTCTGATGAGACAAATAAACAATTAAGAATAATGCTTACAGGAAAAGCGAATATACAGATTAAAAGCCTAGGTGACAGACAATGAGAACAGAAATGATTTAGAATACATGATTTTGAATCCATTAAATTATATATAGCGAAAGCCAAATTAAATGATTATAAAAATTAGATATGTGATCTTGATCACACTTCCCCTAACCCATTTGCACACAAATATACGTATTTATTAAGTGCAGTGTTTCTCCTTTCTCTATTAAAGGTGTAAAGAAACAACCGACACAATTAATCTAATTTCCCAGTAAAAAAGAGTTGCTAGCTAAATAAAACAAACACCGACAAACTCGTCTTATTCCAGTGACACTTCATTGAAGAAGTGCTTAAGTGCTAAAACAAGCATTTCTCCCGTAAGAACTCCTAATTCCAAACATTTGAAGGGAAATGCTCGAAAAAAAGGGGATTTTATTTATTTAAAGATCCGCTCACCTAAAAAGCATCTGCAGTGTTTTCTGGTTAATTCTCGGAAGCTAAATTTCAACCGTAGTCGCCTTTTGTAATTCCTCCAACACCCGCCTCCCCCTAACCCAGCTTAGAGCAAATTGATGTCGCTTCTCATTTCGAAAATTAGCAGGTACGTGTAAAGAGAATCTGCCTCAATTGTTAATGGAGCCCAGAGCACTAAGTGCGGCCTCTTTTTGCATCATTAGCGGATTGCACTTTTCTACGCACACGTTCAAAAACTTGGGGAGGAGTTGTGTTCCCAGTTCAGTATGGAGCGTTTTGAGGTTACTTCGGGGTATCAGGGGGCGTTTAAAGTTTTGTTTTTAATGCCTGGGAACATGTTGCGTTCGTTTAATTTTTATAGCAGAAGTTTGCAGTTTGAACTGTTTATTTTGTAGTTGAATTTACCAAACCTTTTTAATCAGATAAAGGGATGTTTTCCTAAATTTTATCTCATGATGGTTTAAAATGTTTAAATGGAATATATGGGAAATTGTTTAGCTCAATAGTTATGTAATGAAATTATATTAGGTTGTAACGAAAATTTCCTGCAACTACAAATATCGTCTGTGCAATCAGCTCGCTTTTGGCTTGCTTGCTGTTGTTTTGCCAAACAATTTTTAGGATTTTAAAGAAAGAGACTTGCTTTAGAACACCGTGTTGTAAAATCCTTAAAAAATATAGTTATAATTAAGTACATACAAGGTGTGTGAAATGGAACTATGACGCTACCAGATTAGAACCATCTATTTACTACCAGTCCTGTTCCAAAGAGTCAGCTACAAAATGTCACCGAATCATGTGTACAAATTTAGGATTGCTGTTGCTAGAGGTACTACTGTTACCTATAGCTATATAGATTTGGGTACTACTGTTGCATCATGTGGCAGACACTGAAGGTTTGGTACTGAAAGTTCAAAAACAAGGACTATGACATTCAAGAAGTAGAGCTCTCTGGCCTGCCTACCGACGCTGGCGAGTCCCGCCTGCGACAACTTACGGATGGAGATCAGTATTCAATGGCGGTTCAATGTTTTTAAGGCGGGAAACTTTTGTTACAATCTTATATAATATATTATTAATGTAATATCATGTATGTACTATTTTAAATAACCACTCAAAATACGTTAGCTCATATCAGGAACTCGAACCAGAACTGTACCGAAAACCGGAAAAAACCCGTTATTTCGGTCGGAACAAAAACCGGAACTGAACCGGAAAAATATCTGTTTACTTCGGTTCAGTATATCTTCAATCGTTTTGTTACTGTAACCATCTTATCAATATTGTCTGATTTAACGTCAACCATGTAATTATCATCATTACATGTACAGTCTGTTTTCGTTTCTCTAGCCTACCTCCCATTTACGCATGCGTCAGGTTTGATTCCATTTCATCAAAATAGGAACGAACGGAAATTTATCTACGCTCTTTTATGTTTAAAACTCGGTTTACATTTGAGCTAGCAAATAAGTAGAATAGCTTCTGAGATTCCGAACTGAAATAAAACAAAATGGAAAACATCATAAAAAGACAGGGAGCCAAAACAGAGCTTTAAAAAATACACATTTCAACCTTCCACCCCTTTTGTCCGTGTAGAATCGTCCTGTTTGCAGTGCCTCTGCTTTATCAAAACGGACGGTACGTTGCTTCTCGTTTTTATATTTTGATGTTCGCTACTACTTTTCTGTTTCAGTTTCTCATGAAACTACTTCTAGAAAACAGATTTGATTCAGTTGATAATAGAATTATATTTTTAGTACAAAGACGAATATACCGTGTTTACTCGCGTAATAGTCGCACTTTTTTTGCCAATTTTTCCTGGTGAAAGTCTATGTGCGACTATCTTGAGGGGAAAATCTTCTACATAACATTGTAAATCTAAAGTTATTTTTTTCTGCTTCAAAACGGCGGTGCGACTATTATGTGAGGGCGTGTATTACGCGATTAAACACATACATAAGGTTAAATTATTAATTTGGAACTGAATCGAAAACCTTTTTTTTTTTTTTTTTTTTTTTTTACGAAACCGGAGTTGATCGGTTAAAGATCCGAATAAAATTACGGTTCGAAGCCCTGGTTCAAATACAAAGAAATGCTGCAGTCAAACCTAGTTATATATTGCTCTCGGGATCGTTTAAAAATGATTTACTAAGGGTAGTAGCTTCTTAACCGGAGTTTATAACAGACGCAAAAGGAAATTCCAAATGTTTATACAATAAGTATGCCGATAATTTAACTTACATTACAATTTATACAAATTAGTAGACTTAGACTTTAAATTAATAAAATAGCTGACAAATTAAATATATTATAGGTAAAGAAGGTACGTTGTACAGTGGTCGCCGCTCATTTGGATCACTAGTTAATTGGATCAGCCGCTTTATCGAATCAAATGACAGAAAACGGAACGGAATCACTCTTTTCGAAGCCTCAGTCTAAGCCGCCACTTTTTAGAATCAACCACTTTATTGGATCAAAAACAGATGGCACGAATATGATCCAATTAAGCGGCTGGGACCACTGTATTTATGATTGTACTGAACAATCTGTCATATTTAATATGCTGTCGTACGGATGCCGAAACAATAAATAGTCCTGGATGAATTCCTAAAATTTGTTGATAGAGAAACAAACTTCGTACGGAAAAATGCTGAAAGTCGTGCTTACCAAGAAAAAAGTGTTTTGGGTAGAAAAATTTGGCACAAAAAATGGAATCGAGTTTGTCTGTTGCGCACTTAACCCTTTGAGGCGCAACCTTTTCCCAATGCTGAAAAAAGGGCAGCCGTTGCCATTGCTCAACTTAACTGCTAGCAAGATGGCGGACAATCGAAACGTTCATCGCGTGCCACAGATCACCGCACAGCCAGCTGCGTCAAAAAAGGGTCTCTAGATCTGTGGCGCCCGATAAACCTTTCGATCGTCCGCCATCTTGCTGGTAGTTAAGTCGAGCGATGGCAACGGCTGCCCTTTTTTCAGCATGGGGCAATCTATCCAGCTGTTCTCTCATTCTTCCATTTTTCAGCAGATGCAAGTGCTGTTAAAAATAATCCTGACAATTTTTTTACCGGAAATGACGTGCTAAAAATAAAGGATTCTCGTGGAGCTATGTCCCCCGCAACTATTTTTATAGAAATCAAATCTATTCTTCGTGACTGGCAACAGTCAACTCGTCAGTGTTCCCAGAGCGGGAACACTGTGCGTTAAAGGGTTAAAAGTGACGTATTGAGCGGAGTGGTTGAAAAAACTGCGACTCAATAAGCGGAGTGCAATAAGTGAAAAAGGCGTATCAAAAAAGGTCAGGACTTCTGAAAAATGATGTAACGTGCGGAGTGACGTCTTATCCAGCTGACTTACTAACAAGGTTGGACTGTCGAATCCGCTTAGTGGAATATCGGTTAAAGGAATATCCCGGTTATTGTAGTAAATTTTTAATGTACCAAACCCTAATAATTACTCAATGCCGGATGTTGGAATATATTTTGCTTTCCTGAATAAATATGCGTGCCAAATTTGGTATTCCACTAAGCGGGTTTAATTGTATTAGTATTAATATACAGATATAAAAGAGAAAGAAAAACTCGGCTGTTTGAGCCTCGTCAGGGGGAGCCCCCCCCTCTGAACCCTCCTATTTTTTTAGTTTCATTATTGTCATATTAAAACGATATTATTTGACTATGTCCTTTTATCTCTCATCTTTCGTGTATTTCGCCTGGTAACCCTATGTTCAAATTTTTATGATTGTAACCTATTTATAGAAAAGTACATGTGGTGCATATTCTACGGCTTACGAAATAGTGTAACAATAGATTAAAGCTGTTGTGAACTAATAGTATTTAAATATATGTAAAAAATACATGTGATGCATATTCTACAGCATATTTTACTAGCAACCATACGGAGCTTATAGAAATCAGTGGTTTACGTAACACATACTAAAATTTTGTTTTATCTACACATTGTTGCCACATTCTCATATAACATTTTTAAACGGATGAAATTTTTAAACAATCATTTTATCAAATAATTGCAACCTTACGGAGCTTATAAAAATCGGTGGTTTACGCAACACATACTAACATTTTCTGCGGACATTTATTCTTACTTTTATGTCGCATTTTCGTAAGGCATTTTAGTGTCTCATTTTTATGTCACTTTTCAAGAAAAGGGGTGAGAGATAAAATGACAGTCATTAAAAGGTATTCAAATAAGTTTCGACGTTTGCCTGTCGATTTACCTAATAAACAGTTTTTTTCTTATGGTTTATTTTAATGACAGGAACGAATATTCAAAATGAATCAAACCTACCCTCTAACTCAATATGAACTAAAAGTACCGAAACAGCATTTCAGAACGAGTCAATTTGAATAATATATATGCTGATTTAAATGTTCAGTGATACCAAAGGCAGCAAATCTGGTTTTTGAAAGAAATATGATTAATGACTCCAAGCAAGCTGTCAATCTAAATCAAAAAATTCACAACGGCTTTTAGGATATTTACGCAATCGTATTTATATATGACGGGCTTATAAAATTTCTATTAATCTCGTATAATACTATATGTTTTTAATTTTTATATTATTTATTTTTATTTATTATATATTTTGGAGACAATCCAAAAATGTTTCCGGGGTCACCGATATTTATCTCATACATACCGCTTATTGGTTATTTCAAGAAAATGATTTTCTTGTTAAGACTTATGTTATTAAAGGGGATTTTGAAAAATAAATAGTTTTCGTTAGAAATATATAAATGACAGATTTCACAACCGTAAACAATGAATAGAGCTGATAATACTTTGAGCATTAGAAAAATTTATATCGCCATTTTTCTACATTATATAGCTGTTTAACACTAAACTAAATATATTTATTAATTTAGCAAATTAATTTACTTCGTTATAGCTAAGAAATGTTGCTAAAGAATTTATGAATAATAAAAATTTTGAAATTTAAAATGCATTCATTTTATGTGAGCAGAACAGACGAGGAAAAAAAGACATTAAGAAAATTAAATACTGAAACTACTGTAAATAGGAAAGAATTTTTATTCCCATTTTCCTTTTTTTATATATTTATTAAATATTTAACATCAAAAAGCAAATTTACGTTTCAAAATATAAAATATGAAAATAGTATGGCTGTTTTTTCTTTAAAAAAATTCAGTTGTATAACAAAATCCTCGAAATTCAAATTTATTTAATTTATACGAAGTTTAAAAAATTCCATTGAGTAAATTATATTTAAAAATGGATTTTCAAATGGTTTAGGAAAAAATGAAATGCTAGACACAGATTTATTTATTTTTTAGTATTTTTTTTTTTCAATTTTAACCACTGAAATATGTGTGCTAAATAAGAAATCTGAAATCCAGGGGAAAAAATCAATGTGTATTTTAACTTTAACTATGTGATAACTTTATTTGTGTCCTCTTTTCGAAAAAAATTGCTTAACTTTATAATAAAATATTAAAGAAATTTTGAAAACATATTAACTTTTCAACCAAATCTATTTTAAACAAAATAGTAGTTAACAAAAGCTGTTTTATTAAATAATTTCCAGGAAGACAATACCTTTCACTCTTAAAACTCTATATACAGTAAAAATTAACTTTAATAGAAAATAATTAACTGATTACGGTTAAGAAGAATTTTTAAATTATTAAATTAGTTAAACTGCACGTCATGATATATCCCTGTGGAATTCTCCGAAATATCGATAAGTAATTAGTTCTGTTCGAAGAATAATTAGGAAAACATAACTCTGAAATTAAAATATGAAGACTTATTTAGAAAATTATGTTTTCTTAGAGCATGCTATTTTTATACTCAACATTATTATATAATTTAATTACATAACGATGTCTCAACAGCCAAAATAATTTCAATACATTATGCCTCATTGGCATTTATTATTCCAAGTGTATTTTAGAGATATTTGGTTATTTCAAACAAAAGAAATTCATGCATGTTATGAAGGATATTACAAAGTAATGCGCTTTGTAAAAAAAAAGCTCAAACGAATTCCAATACATTACGGTTAGAAACATTAATCCATTTCATCAACACAGTTAAAAATAATCTGAAAATTCAGGACACTTCTAACCTTCTTTTTTGAAAAAATGTACGTTTCTCTCCATGAGTTGATAATTTTCCGTTACCAATTCTTGGTAATAAGAATTAAAATGTTTTCACTTACAGGAATCTCACACGAAAGCGGCAAATTTCCGTTTTTGGTTTGCTTTTTGCATAGGAAGTAGTTTTGAAAAATAGATTTTCGTTAGACATTTTCAGCTGGAAAGAAATATTGACAATGAAGTATTTTTTGAGTAAAGTAATTAAAAAACTTTGTAAAAAACACACATAAGAAGTAAAAGGAAAGAGGATACGCGTTTTTTGAACTTCTTCAGTCAAAACAATTTTTGAACGAAACGCGTATCCTCTTTCCTTTTACTTCTTATGTGTGTTTTTTACAAAGTTTTTTAATTACTTTATCGTTTAACACCAGTATTTTGAGTGTTTTTTCAGTATTTTTTGAGTAATTAAATATTAAACTATGATTAATTATTACTCTTTCTTGCCAAAAAAAGTGACTGCGTTAATAACAAATGGATAACACTTTGTCATGAATGTCAAATTCCATGAAAAGCATTTCCCCCATCAAGCCCCGGTCTGTATAGTTTTTACTTCAACCGATGGCGGCTCGTGCCCTGTTTTAGCGCTGGGGCCCGTAAAAGATAGAACCCTTTCAAATCGGGAAAATGCATATACTTATAGAGCAACATATCCTCCGTGCACACTGTGTTAGAATTGACAATTTTTCAAACGCCAAATCATTATCAAAATTACTCTGCAACTTTTGCGACTTTTTACCTAACTATGTAAGTAGTTTATTATTAATCGAAAATCCACGTTTAATTTTTTAGTATTTGGGTTCTTTATAGCAGCTCTTTCATAAATTTTAAATGGTTTATTTATTTTAAAATCAGTACTAGCATGTAAAATATGTTTACACATCGCATTTTGTAAATGAAGGAAACAAAACAAAAGAATATTTGACGCGAAAAAAAAAAAAAAAGGTTTCCTACTGAGCGGAAAATTTTGCGAATGGTTGTCAACTGGTTAAATTTCCCCATTTAGTCTTGAAGATCACCATGCAGGATTCCCCATCGGAAACAGAAAAATGATAAACAGAACGGACATTTTCTGGCAACTTTGCTGACAGTCATTTTTCTGTTAATTTACAGATATATTTCAAACAGTGTACTCTCACTATATTTTATAGCAGATTACTCTTCATTTAAATAAGAGGAATAACATTGAAAATTCTATAATAAGGTATCGCAAAATACATTAATGATCATATACATATTTTTCGAGGTTATCTTTCGAGTTTATCGCCAGCTTTGGCACAAAAGACTGTTGTGCTTAAAAGTGCTTTATAATCGATGCGTTTGGCATGATTTATCTTTCTTGTTTTCAAAATGGCTCGAGATTTTATATGCATGATGTACAATACGGTTCTTTCTTCTTCAAATGGGGCTATAAAAAAGATGATCACGAAAAGAAAACATTGGACTTCCCAGTGAATGTGCTTTTTGGCCTTGGGGCTAAATTGCATTCTGCAAATTAATGTATCATCTCTTTTTTCCCTATGAAGTGCGTTAAGATGTGTCAGGGCTCATGCGTCATTAATTACCGAGATGCTCTAAAACTGCTTGAGAGGTGTGAGGAATACAACTTTCAGCTATTTACAGTTTTAGTGTCCCTTTCACTGAGTGGATAAATGTGTACTATTACGTTTTATTGCTGTTATTCGCTCTGTATTCGAGACATTAAAATTAGGTCAGGCCCTCTTAACATACTCGCTGATTTCAATGAGAAATAATAATATGCGGGATACAGTCTGCTGTGCATATTAAGAAGCTTGCATTGTCCGAATCATTGTGCTAAGTTTTGAAAATTAGAGTTGTCTAATAAGCTACAGCATATATCAGATCAGGTAACGCATTTTACAAAGTACCTCCGAACATTGTTCTGCGTTTTTAATGAATTTAACAACATTTCATCCTTCGAGTAATTAAACTCCTTGAAAAGTTGAATGAATCCGAACATTGAAGAATTACTGAAGCTGTGGTTTTGCATTTTTTTTTTTTTTTGTATCTGTTGTCAGTGATTTAAAGGACATTCTCTCTTAACTGAATAAATAAAGAGCCGTGAAAACTGGGGTGACTACGTACAGCCTGCTTGCAACTTAACAAAACAGCAAAAATTTTTACTAAAATTTCTACGCATTTGGTACAAACGAAGGAATAGTCCTTCACACTTTTTTTTTGTGTGTGTGTGAACATAGTTCTATCGATTGTATCTCTTCCGCACTATCCGTCATCAAAAAGAGAAAAAAGAAAGTTAGTTTTTTTTTTCTTTCAAATTTGTAAATAAAACATCAAAGCATAGCATTTAGCCAAAATTTCAACGCATTTGCGACTGGTCAAAAACTTGTCCCACAGAATTCAAATTTTGCATGCTCACTTTTTTCCTCCAATCCCATCTTTTCCATACTGCCAGTCATTGAAAATAGGAAGAAAAAAATGTATTTACCCTACTACTCAACAAACGCAATAACACCTTTTAGAATGCTTATTTAACAGAGGGGAAACAAAATAAATTTTTCTCTATAGTGCACGATCTGAAAATCAAATAAACAAAACGAAATCCAGTAATTGTCCTAACCTTTACTTGCGAGTCAACCATTCGTTCCAACAAAAAGAAATAAATTATAAATCACGAAATTATATAAAAAGAAATTTTTTCAAGTACGTGTATGTGAATGTATAACCAGTCCATTGCTGGGGTTACTGTTAAAAACCTCAGATACTGTATTTATTGAACCTGAAATCTCCACACTAGTATATTGAATAGAGCAAAGTTTTCAATATGCAACCAGTATTAAAATGCAAAAGTATCTACTACAGACATGAAAATCATAAATTTTGAAATTACTTTGCAATAAATAAAAATTAATTTGAAATTTATATGACATTATTGAGTATAAAACTATGAGCAAGGGTTTATTTAATTTACATTCGCCGTTTTTCATTTATATTTATGTGATTGATTATTGAAATTCAGATGTTACTAGGGGGGGGGAGTGGGGAGAGGAGTTTTATTGAATAAAAAATACTGCTAAAAATTTCTCAACCAGTTCTATACTCTTGTTTCGACCCAGTTAAGAAAATATTTATGTATTTCATCATTCTAAAGCTATGGAAATATATTTGACTAGAGTGTAACTTTTATCTATGTTTCTAATCATATCTATAATATGCAATAAAACTATACATAACCTTTGAACAAAGTATTTAACAGATAAAAAAGGCTTACACCTTCATCTCTAATACATCAAGATTACATGAATCATAAAAAATAACACTGTACTGAAAGCTTAGCAATTGAATAGAACATTAAATGCTATTAATAAGGCGTAACATATTTTCTAAAATTAATTAGACGTTTAAATGTAAAAGCTTTGAAAATTTGAAAAATGTTTCCTCTACAATAAATAGGAATAATTTCATATTCAATTAAACATGATCCGTCAATAATAAATTGATTGACCAGAATTCTTCAATATCTGTCTAATTGCTCATAGCAATTGAATCCGTGAGTGCAGAAACCACCTCAGTCATAAAAAGGAAATTTTTTTCAGGAGAGAGAAAAAACTTCATAACTCCTCCAAATTTTCAAATATTTAAACTTATTTTTTTCCTCTGTCATAACATGCATTTATGTTTCTGTCATGCAAATATTACCTAATTTATGAAGTTTTATGAAGTTTTTTTTCTCTCCTGAAAAAAATTTCCTGTTTGTGACTGAGGTGGTTTCTGCACTCACCGATTCAATAATGGATAGATTTCATGATTAGATTACATATATATATATATATATATATTATATATATATATATATATATATGTACGCATATATTCCAGTTGTTTTATCTTGCCATTACTGTTCATCTATTTTTTGTTAAATTTTGTATAAAAGTCATATTGCTTATCCCTTTTTAAGACTACTTCATCTCTTATTCCTATCCGAGTTAAAAAGTTAAAATTCTCATTTAGCAATTCATACTTATGCTACAAAAGCTACAAATATGCAAATGAGCATTGCATCGCTTTTATCTATCGGTTTCTGAGGGCGTTTAAATCTCAATACCCCCATAAACAAAGTTTTCAACGGATAAAACAGTGGAGCTATTTAACCAGGCTCCATAATACATCATTACCATCCAAAACCCCTTTTCAGCGCGGCATCGAAAAGTGCTCAGTGTTTAAAGTATGCCGTTTAGCAATGAATAGAATACTAATTGATACTAAAAAGGCTTAAAATATTTTCTAAAATAAGATATTTAAATGCAAAAGATCCAGCTGCAGACAAGCCAATACATAAATGCGCAGATTTGTTTGCAATAAACGAAAATAATCTCGCAATTTGCATGCAAATATTCCACTTCGAAGCGGTAACAAAATACAGACCTTTTCCCGATTATACTTAGTTCGAAGGGAGGCAAAATAAACAGGAGAGTTACTTTGGGGAGAATGAGATAGATGATTGACGTTCCCCGGGACGATGGATGATGCATGCTGCACGTCAATCAGCTCTTTTTTGATAAGGCATCGGCGTTGTGGTTAGGGTGCAGACGTTAACTGATTACACGTAGACAAGGTCGTTGAATATTCTTTCACACGCGTTTCAACGAATCGCTTCTGTCTTGGTAAATTTATCCACCGGTTGTAGGCTAATAGGTTTGGAAATTATGTGTTTTGAAGTGAACATGTGTAGGGCACTTTTATTGAAAATATTTAAAATGTTTTCGTTTAAAAATTAAGTAAATAAAAATCGGCACTATGTTTCAATTTATACCGTTTAGGTATAAATTGAAACATTTTTAACAATTAGTGCTGCTTGTTTAAAAATTGAAAATTACAAAAAGTTTTTATAATTAATTACTAGCTAAGGCTCCTTTTTTAGAATTAGAAGAATGAGAAATTTTCTAATTCACGTAATTGAAATTTATTCAATCGGTGCAGAGCCTCCCGATACTTTCCATCATAACATTTGCGCTACGGCAACGTAATACGGCCTATAAGATAGTTAACCTAAACATAAGAAGTACAAACTACACTTTTCTCTTTAGTCTCTAACTACACTTTTCTCTTTAATGTTTGAAATAGTTTGTTTCTCGAACTGTTTAGAGTTTAGAGAACTATTTACGTTTTAGCCCACCGACCATCATATAATATATTAGAGATGAGACGGGCTTAGCTCAGAGCCCGCTCTGACAGGCTCAGAGCCCGAGCCCGGGCTCGGGCTCGTGAAAAATTTTTCTTTTATTGAACATACTGCTTGAAACAGATTTTAAAAAGTGTTTCATGAGGAAAATAAAAGTACTTATAAAAAATAAATAAATCAATAAAAATAGCGGTACGGGCGCCTAGAAGGTGCGTGAAGCTCTTTGGGTATTTTAGAACGGCGGTTTATATTCCTTAGTTAGTCATTAGATTCTACATTTTTTGATAAAGGATGGATACAAAGAATTAGAAAGTGCATTGGGAGTTTGCAACTCTATTTGTCTTTAATTTGCACAAACTATAAAATTTATTGTATTCTATCAATGAAGTAATTGAATTTTTTGTTTTTTATCTTTAGCTGAAATTTCGGGCTCGGGCTCGGGCTCCGACTTAAATAATAATGCTCGGGATCGGGCGGGCTCGGATTAGAAGTCCTCGGGCTCGGGCTTCAAAAAATGAGCCCGAACTCATCTCTATAATATATCCCCCCCCACATAATTTCTGCAATATCGCTTCAATGGATGGAAAAAATTATTTTTATAAAATATGTTTCGAGAACTTGGTTAAAATAATTATACGCTTGCAACAAAAAGAAAATAAAACATTGAATTTTAAGCGTTTAATATTATGATTTTCTGGAAAATATATTTTGACATTTCTTGAAAACCTGCCGATTATAAATTATTTAAACTTTCTCAATTCAGCTTGCAACAATCCTTGATACAAATGAAAAATACATGTAATTTCACTTGAAAATTAAAAGTCATTTATGGCTTCCGAGGAAAACTGAAATTTTCAATTTACGTCAAACGATATTTACATAAATGAGTAAAAAAATGTAGCACTGGGGAGAGGTCTATTCCCAAATGATCTAAATATGTCAATTTATTGAACTATTTTACCAATGGAGTTGTTTTAATCTCAAACCCTGTTAACTTAAAACCCCTGCTAAATCTTTACATCAAAATGATGCCGATCTCACTTGCGAAATCCAACTCCATTTATAGAAAAAAAAAAGTATAACGTTATTCACTGATCTACGCTATAGGACAAACTGCATTGAAAATTACAAAACATCATTTAAAATATGCGAACGAGTAAATTATTAAAATATTAAAGTCGCCTATGACTTTCTATAAACGTTTTACACATCTATGCGAAATTTCAATCCTATCCGTTAAGTTTAGCAAACACAGAAAAAAAACAAACGAACTTTCACATTTTTTTATAATAAATATACTATATTCGGCTCGGAAAATATGAAATACTAATTTACAAGATCTATCGTATATACTGTTCATGCAGTATTATTGTATATTCTTTACAAGCAGTATTATTGTATATCTTTTAAGCATGATTTATAAGAATGATTTACATTAAAAATAATCAAAAAATTGCAAGGAGAAACTTGCTACTCTGAGCAAAATGCTGTACAATAAGGAATTGTTTTCTTAATCTTTACTACCTCTAATAGGTATATCTGTGATAATCTTAAGCGTACTAGACATTTTTGTAAGTTTTTTCAAGAGTGGTTGATATTTTTCAATTCCCCCAAATTTCTCAACGCCAGCTATTAGATTTCTTAAACCGACAATAATGCGGTTTGAATTTTTAAACGCTGCCACGTATGGTTAGCACAGTTAAAATACAGTTATTCGATGAAAAAATGCAAAATATATCTTTATCCCTATGATATCTCTTTTGCAAAAGATATCCCTATCATATCTTTTGCAAGAGAATTTCCACACAAAAGCTACTAAGCTAAAACCTATACTAAATCAATATAAAATGTCATCTATAAAATGTAAATAAAATCACATATAGTGTTATTACACAATCAGTCTCCTATCCGATAGATAAATTATATTTCATTTTACATATTTATTCTTAAATACGTACGTGAAATTTCATATTTTAGATATTAAATATCTATACTATTAAAATCTGTGCGCGTCTGTCTGTCTGTCTGTCTGTCTGTGTGTAGCATCATCTCCTCCGAAACCGCTGGGAGTTGAGTTTCAATCGAGGTGTCTACTTATTCGAAAAATTCCGAGGAAGGTCTTCCGCTAATTTAAATTTCGAAATTCGAATTGGTTTAGGAGATATTGATAAAAAACCCTGTCAAAAACACTAATTTTTGCTCTCTGCAACTCCGCGATTGTAACCCCTGTAGTGAAAATGTGAGAAATAAGCATAGAGGTTGCCATGTTTGGCGAATTTATTAAATGATTTACACTCTTGCATTAAAAATAAAGGAATAATACTTTTTTTCTGTTTCGAATATTTGCTAGGTTATTTTTAAATTAAAATATCGTCTGCGTGGGAAATCAGAGAAGGAATTCAGTATTTTTTATACGCAAAAGAAAAAGGATTTGTAAATTTCAGAGACTAAAGTGCATAACCTTATAATTTGGCGAAAAAAAATGGCTTATATGGCGATTTGGGAAAGTGGATTCTAGTGGTTTGCACACAATTTTAGGCTTGGCGCAATTTACTGAGAGCGTAAAGAAATAGTATTTTTAAAAACAAGTGCAGGTTTTACTAGAATTTAGCCTGAAATTTTAATTTTCTGTTCAGAAATAATGCAGTTATTAAGGCGATTTTAAATGACTTTCATCAAGTTAAATAAATTAAGTTAGGGAAACCCCGCCAAATTTCAGAAAATTAAACTTTTTCATTTGTATTTCTAATTCTATGCCCCGATTGATATGAGTTGGTGTTACGAGCGTATGAATAATTAATATTTTTTAATCCCGCCAAACAAGGTTTAATAAAATAGGAAGTCTTTATAAATACGAATGCTGCTTAAGATGAATGAGAATATTTTTTAAACCCAGTTAGACTAGCTGGTAATGCCTTTAAATTATTGCATTTATTGTGAAATTTAATGTGTGATTCATTTTGGCTATTTGCCATCGACTGCCGACGTAAATTACGCCAAAATGGCAATTCTAGCAAAGTAAACATAAATAAATAATTTCATATTCTATTTTTAACACTGCTACAGTTTCCGCAGCAACGGTATCCATTGTTGCCACTTAAGTTGTTCAATTTAATAATTAAGTGAAACCACTCATTTCTAGATCTCTTAAGACCCAAAAAAGTGAAAACGCATTAAATATGAAACAAATAGCATTTTAACATATTTGCGCATTAAAATAATCGAAGTTTTTACAAGCAATTCTGCATATTTTTCATTTTATTTCCCTTGCGTGTGACGTCATTTTCACGTCATTGTCTTCTGTTTTCCTGTCAGATTATCCGGAGAAGCACATTACACGCTAACGCATGTGCTGCTTCGGCGGACATAAGGAAGCAATTTGTCGGGTGCGTATTTGCCTAACCCCTCTGTGTGTCTTAATTGAAGCAATGAAACTTTGTAGGCGTTTTTTTTTAAACTAGAAAAAGGCAGATTAACGTCGTTAACGTGGAAGAAGCGATATGGAAAACTATTTAATTGGTATCCGTAATGCGAAATGATAATCGATTATTCACATGCGCAAAGCAACAAAATTTTGAAACTTTGAAAAGTCAAGAATATGAAATGAAAATCCAAAATAAATCACCAGAGACTATAGGATAAGCATCGTGTACGAGAATGATATTGCAATTATGTACATAACAAAGGCGCTTGCAAGGAATACAAAATATAATATGAAATTAATTGCTCTTTCTTCCCATGGCGTTTGTGGAATCTTTCCGAATAACGGGATACAATGTGCTTAGAATATTTAATATAAATTACTTATATGTTAAAGTTCTATTTATTTTTTGATATATATTCCAGTTACTCCAGTTACAAGACCTAGAGCTCTAGAAACGATTTCAGATTTTGTTTAATATTGAATTTGACACCATGCAATTAATCTATGTTAAAAATAATATATGAAATTAGTTATTTATTTAGCGTGAATTGGCAGTGAGATCAACGTTAGTTTTATGTAACAAGTGTGCTACAGTATTAAGAGTTCAGTAAGGGTAATAAGCTTTTCCGCTTAAGTTGCGTCACAATTTTTTTTATTTACGAAAGAGACAAGATCTTTACGGAAACAGGATGCATTTTTGGTTTCTGAACGTACAATGTGCATCGATTGTTTCGTGTAGGTTTTTTAAATTTGGATAAAATTTAATAAAGTCATCTGCAACATAACTGTGCTAATGCATTGTCCACGCTTTATGAAATGCAAGATAAGATAAAATAGTATTCAATATCATGTAATGTTATTCATATGGTATGTATGAATGCTATAAATTAAACCTAAAAAAGAGAATTATTTTATGTAGAAATAAGGCATTTTTCGAAAGAGAAAAGTTTCGTCTGCATACCGTAAAGTTCTTACTTTTCTGATCACCAGTGACAATGACGTAGTTTTTGTGTCGTCATGTTGCAATCGTCTCAAATTTCCACTCATGGAGTCAGCTGTTCGTCTGAATTCCAGCAATTTTTCACTATTAGTGATTCCTATCAAAGGTTTAATTCGAATTATATGTGTAAGGAAAATATTCGTCTCCTACCTTGCGGAGAACGGGTAAGCAGCTAGTATTTAAATATTATGTTAAGAAAATGTTATTATGTATGTACATATATTATTTTTTTTTGTAGAGATAAATTAGCAGCTCGTAAAACTTCCTGTATCCTTGTTTTACATTTTGCCTCACGCATTAATTTCAATAGGATTCTCATTATCTCATGTTACTTTTTTGGTATCTGATATTTTGTAATTGTTTTATTTCAAATGTTTTCATTTTATTTGAAAAGTTTTAATAAGTTAAGCGTTGATTTAATTTTCACTCATGGATACAGTTTTTTGTGTGATTTTTAAAGTACTGCGACAAACGTGGATTATGAAAAAAACCTTGTATGGAAGTCGCACTAGTTTCACAGCATTTTAATTATTTTGTATGGAAGTCGCTCGAAATATAAGGTGCACGGGTATCGTACGTACGGAAATCTACCACAAACCGTTAATACGATATCCATTGTAAAAATGAACTTATTCATGAAATAAATCAGTGGCATGCTAAGTTTTGACACATCGTTCTAGCATTAAAATTTCATGACAAAGAAAAAATTGAAGTTTTTAATCCTTTTAAACATGATAAATCTAATAGAGAAAGTTTGAAAGTTAATGAGATGCTTTAACGTACAAGCGTATGGAAAATTTTATTTACAATCGTCAATATTTAAAAAGATAACATGAAATATCACTCTCTAGTCTTCTTACATTGAAAGCAAAACCAATTTAATCTTACAAACAAATGAAATACTAGTTTAAGCAATTTAGGTAGCTCTGCGGAAGAAAAATTACTTCTCTCAAAATGGAAAAGTAAAATGAAAAATACCCAACATTTGTAACTTTGAAGTAGACAACTCGCTAAGTTCACACATTTTTCAATAGAACACTGTGTAGTAAAACCAGCTGCGATGCTTTATAAGATTAACTTAAAAAGTATATTTTGCTTTCTTTTTTTATTATTTTTATAAATGAAAAATATTGAAGAGGGTTTGCTGAGTTAATGTTTTCGCTTTTTATAATTCACTGTTCTTCGTTTTGCTTTCCTTTCTTGATTTTATGAAAAGTGTGACATTTGGAAAAGAATTTGCACACAAAAGCTACTAAGCAAAAACCTATACTAAATCAATATAAAATGTCATCTATAAAATGTATCACATATAGTGTTATTACACAATCAGTCTCCTATCCGATAGATAAATTATATTTCATTTTACATATTTATTCTTAAATACGTACGTGATATTTCATATTTTAGATATTAAATATATTTAAATATTTATTATCAAAAGATGAACTACATCTCATTTTTTAAATGTTTATACTTTAGTTCGTATAAAGTATATTTTGGGATAGCTGTTACCCGATGTTAATCGAAAATGATCACGTGCAAGAGAATCACGTGAATCGAAAGCAAAAATAATTATTTGAAGTTTTTGAAGCATATATCTATTTTCAAACATAAAAAAGTTCAGACGTCAAGATCGAGTAAGATCTTTCCAAAGCTGTCGAAATTTATAAAATTTACTCGTTTACTGTATAATTTATTCAATTATTTAGATATTCGCTGAAGTGCTCGTACTTCTCACGGAATAAGAATTATTAAATCAACAATCACAGATAGAAAGTCAATAAATTAATATTAAACATATTTTGATTATGCGTAAATTGCTTGTCTCAACAAAATTTTAGCCTCATAAATTATTTATATTTTTCTATCTGGATCCAAATTTCACTGTGGGTCAGTTCGTCTCTTTTTTTCTTTAAAGCTTGTTAGTATTTAAATTACTAATACACTTTTAAACGCATGATGTAAAATCAAAGAGTAATACATTTCATTTGCTTTTTTTAACATTACTACTTAGTTACCCTTGTATCGGTGTCCAATTTTGTCACTTGAATGCTACAATTAATGGAAAACTGAAATAATTTTAAAGATCTCAAAACTCCAAATATAAAAATACATGAATGTGTTACAAATAAAAAAAATAAAACACTGATTTGCATGCTATTGTATCTGTTTTGCATTTTAATTTCTTTGCATGTGTGTCAACAAAACTTCAAATTAGCCGAGCTGCACATGCGCAATATATATTTTCCTCTTATCATATGGAAGGATATTTGGTTTTGTCAACAGACTCCCTGACGTTGTGAAAGTTTCCGTCACGAAAAATGATCTACATCGTTTTACTTTAATGGATGGAATAACAACTTATTTTAAGATTTCCCACAGAAGTGGTCACATTCTTACTATAAAATTTGATTGACAGTAAATTTTACTGTAAATATCCGGTAAAAATTTTCAGTAGTACTATAAATTTTCAAAATTTTTTATAATAATTCTGTTTCCTACGAACTTAATTACAGAATTTACAAAATTAATCTTTATTCCTTATTTTAAATTTAATACAGTTCTCAAAATTTATATAAAATGTAAACGTTTTTCTACCGCAAACTGTATTGAGTGATAGTTTTTAAAGGTGAATATTCATCAATAAATAGTATTTGTTCATAGACAAGGGTTGTCTAGACCCCTTCATTTGATCAAAATTATGCTATTTTAAAATTATACTAATATTAAAATTATTTATTGCATGTAAAAAAAAAACACACGATTTTTTCTTTAACTGTCGACTTTGACAGTTAAATCTTATTGTATAGTAATATAATTTTAAAAAACAAATACTCAGGTTTTTGGAGGAAAGTTTTGTTCACCCAGCATTTTTTAGTTAAATTAGCTCTCCTAAATTTTGTCACAACAGCAAAACATTTTCTCCCTGTAACTAAAACCGTGAATGTTAAAATTGATTACTCAATAAGTAACATGCTTACTATATTTTATTATTACAAATAGATAAATTATTTCATTTTATAGAATTAAAAAAATCGTTAAGGTTATATCGATTAATGCAAAAAACTTTTATGTATGCTCTATATATACTCACATATGTGTGTGCATTGCCTTCGTTCGCTTATAAACTCCAAATCAGAAAAGAAAAGAAAAGAAAAAAATACATATTATCTCAAGCATGTCTTCAGCGACAAATAACAAGGCAATAAAATATATCTGCAACCCATCACTCATTGTTCCTGATAAGGGAGCTGAAAAGTGTGGTTTTAAGAACAAAAGAACGCACGTCATATATCTGGAGTATTTTATTCTCATTTTGGATTACTATCAATTTATTTTCCAGTCTCTCCCGCTCATGTTTTCTTTTAGCTGCTAGTGATAGAAATATACTTGAAGGGGTTTAGTAAGAAACCAGATGATAGGCAATGTTTGAATTTTCCATCATCCCTGTTACGTAAAGATAAATATACGTACGGAAAAGAGAAAAGAAGTGAGTTTTTCAGAAGCATTAAATTCCACGAAAACAAGAAATTGAACAAATGTTTATAAATTCTGGGTTAAAAAATGAGTGTTGTAGCCGTTTTTATTTATCGCTTTTGCAAATTATTAGAGGCGTTAAGTATGACTGCTATCTAAAAAAACGTGTAAAAAGGAAATTAAACAATTCATTTTTTAAGTATAAAACGTGGTGTTTACATTTTCTACAATATTAAATAAACTATAATCCAATCTTCAGTGTAAGACAATTGTTGAAAAAGTTAATAAATTCTAGTACATGAAAATGTGCTGGTGGTTTTCAATTCCAAGAGTATATGATACCTCTACCAAACTGCATTAACAAGGTTTGGTTCAAATTAAAGTAAATAATTTTAGTGATTAAGTGTGAAGAAAACTTCAGCTCTTTACCTTTAACTTCGAATAAAAGCATTAACTCTTAAAAACGTGTTCGAGTTAGAATTCAATTTTAATAGAAAGCTTTTACTAGATTTTTTTTAAAAATTCTTTTGATTTGATTTCATTTGATTGCATTTAATATTAGTATACTTCAATCCCCATTCACTAAGCAATATAATCCCATGTGTAAAACCTAATCCTTATTGCTTTAAAGTGAGACCTACACATTTTTTTTATTTGTTGAGAATAGTTTAAGAATAGGAACAGATAATTCTTACAATATCGAGCGTAATTGAACTAAAAGCGATTAAAATGAGTTTCCTAGACATCTAACTGTGTAGCGCTTTAATGAACATTAGCGTAAAGTTTACAAAATAATTGGATGCGCTTTGGCCATTTCTAGACTTTGTATTCGTATATATATTACATGTGCCGTTTTCTTTGAAAAAGGTTAAGACCTTTCTCAAAGATTAAGGATAGTAGTAATAATTATTAAGTAATTATAGTAAGTAAACATTGTAGTAATTATTAAGTAACATTTTTTTCACAAAAATGTTACTTAATAATTACGGCAATGATCGCAGTCTGCTGTTTTTTTTTTTTTTTTTTTTTTTAATATGAAAATAGTTCCTCAAAAATATCTTTCAAATTATTCACCATTTTGTCACTAAATTTTATATAATTAATTAAGTTACACGTACAATTACTTTGATAGTGGTTTCTGTATCCAAATATTAAAATTAGACTTTCACCAATGTCAAGGTTAACGGTTCATATTGTGCTTAGAGGTGAACCGAAATGAAAAAAATTGCTTCAAAAATTTTATTTCAAACGAATCTATAATTATATATTTTTTAAAAATCTTCCAGTTACTGTCTCCATAGTTTACAGTAGATGAAACGCAAGTGTACATGCAGCTGAGTAAAACAGGAGTAGCAATTATTATGCATTGCCATAAAGTCATTTTCTAATTTTACACCCACAACCTTTTAGTCTAAAAATACATAGGGTTTGCACATTATGTTTCTTCGGCATGCAGACAAGCTCTTTCAAATAATGCTTTTTTTTCGCTTTAAGATTTGGCAACACTTTATTTCTTGTCATGTCAAAACAGTATTTCTCTTGGCATTATGAAGTAGCAACTGGTAAGTTAGTTCTCTTTTTCTTTTCTCTTTTTCCTTTCTTCTCTTTTTTTTCTTTTTTTCTTTTTTTTTCTTTTTTCCTTTTTTTTCTTTTCTTTCTTTTCTTTACTACTGAAAGAATTTTTTGTTGTTATCAAAAGAACTATGGAACTAATTAAGAAAGCAATTCTACCTGTCATATTAAAATTTTTATCATTTTGAATGCAATTTTTTGGAGATTTTTGTGGGGAGAAAGCTATTTTTAAACATTAATGCGTTCTGGTGGTGTTATAAAATACTTAAACGCTTTTCCTGTTCTAATTTGTATCGCATTATTTTCATAGAAAAAAAATTGATTTACGAAGTAAAATAATGAGGATTCCTAAAATTTCACCCTCCCGTAATTTTCGAATTACTAAGCATAAAATTTGGGTGGTTCAGAAATTCCGTTTATTTATTCGCGCATTATTACATATCCCGCCAGAAAATATTCTAGCCTACACCTCTGAAAGCGCGTGTATTCATTTACATGAATTAACTCTAATTAATAAATTTAATCTGATTGGAAAAAAATCAACCAATATTAGTAATACTTTAATGAAATTTATCTATGCATTTTTAAAGATTTTTGTCAGTTGGATAAAGTTTTTAAAGATTTTATGTGATAAATAAAAAGTTCTGGAATTCATGGAAAATATTGGGTTTTAATTTTTTATTCCAAATGCACTTTGAAATTTTATTTTCTGAAAAATGGTTTTATTTAAGAACAAATTAATAATAATTTAGTTATTTATAATTTTATGATACAGTAAGCAAAAAAAAAAAAAAAAAAGAAAGAAAATGTTGAACGTGCTATTAAACTGATACGGCGTTAGATGTTTGTATTGCTTTTATATAGAAAAATTAGACTGTCGTGCTTTGGATTATAATAATGATAAACAAATTAAATGTTTACAATAATAGCACAATGTATATTTGTTTCAAATACAAAGGGATTTATTAAAATAAATAACAGATGATTTCAACAACAATAACAAGTAATCCTTTATTTGTCCTTTTATACATCGAAACTTTCCAAGAACTCTTCAGTTTTCGTCATCTATCAAACATGAAAGAAATGAAAGTTATTTTACTTCCTTTTTTCTAGGCATACCATGTAGCTTTCACTGATATTTTATAACATGCCAGTTGTACGCCACTCATTTATTGTTGACCCATGTTTTTATTTGTAATACGACAAAAGATATAAAAAAAGAAGATGTGATACTTCTAATTTTACCATATAAAGAAAACAGCAAGAGATACCTGAAAATCACTAATATTTGTCATTTAAATGCGAACGTTACTTATTCAAATAAAAAAAGGGAGTAGCTGTATAAATAGAAAAAAGAAAATATTGATTTATCTTTGTAATTTAAAATTTCCAAAAATTTTGTTCCTCAAAAATACTTTTTTAATATAGTATACGTGCAAACTTTTATTTGTGCTTTTATTCTTACGAATTTTCTAAAATTTTATAAAGTATCATAAGGAATAATAAAAGTCTTAAAATTATGTGTAATATCTCAAAAATATTTATGAAAAGACAATTTGCATACTTTCCAACCGCTTTTTTGTTATTCTGCACCAAAATGCAAAAATATATATTTTCTATTACTTTTCACAGTTTGAGTATACATTTGCTGGCATTAAAAGTTCAAAACATTTATGTGTTTTGTTATTTTTTTATTATACACGTAAATTTAAAAGATACTCGTTAGAGAATACTTAAAAGAAAAATATGTGAAACATTCTATTTCAAAATTCTTTTAAAAATCAAATAAATCCATATATTGACAAAATTATGAAAGTGTAAAGCTCCTCCATGTAATTTTCCAATTGCTTTTATTCCTGATATGAATCCATTATTCCACACTTGGCTACCTATCCGGTGAATGTTTTCGAGTTTTTATCGTCTGCTTGCGGTCAATTCTCTTTTAACTCCAAAAATTTCTCTTCGTCACGCCCAAGTGCTTCTGCGCTTGCTTCTGCATTATTATTTTTAGGTGAAAAGGCAGAAAAGTATCATTACACGAACAAGTGATTTTAGAATGATTCAATTTTCATGTTCTGTATAAAATTGATTTTATATGAAAAATATTAACTATTGGTGGTATCTTCTTTAAGAAATTCACGTTATGCAAGTTTTCTTTTCTTTTTTTTATTGTTACATTTTCATGAATACTGGTACACTCTAATTTTCCGGCTATTTCTGTTGTATTGTGATGTTACTGATATATTTCAGAATCTCATGAGAAATACTATTTCTTACTGGGGATTGACGCAGGCGAAATTTGTGTCTGTTTTCCGGCCTCATCTCAAAAATACAATCGATCGAAACGGCCTCTTCACCAAAATACAATTGGATAAAACAGCCCTTAGTTAGCATTTTATTATACGTTTGAAATTGTTCCTAAATCATTTTACAAAAATTTACTTTTACAAAAATTGATGCCAAATTCACAAAAATAGATCTTCGAATTTAGAAAATCAGGTATTGAAATTCGCAAAACTAAACATTTTTACAAAAACGTGACCCTAGTAAAAAATTCTTGGATTGACTCCTGCTTACAGATAATACTCTGTATTGCTCCCATCTCAATATTTAAGAGATATATTGCTTCTTAAAGAAAAAAATAAACAAATTGTTGAATTTTACGAATATAAATATGTTTTGTAAAGCCTTGCAATTTTAACTGCAATATTTTGTCTTTTTTTCCCCACTAGAGTGTTCTTCTTTAACCATCCTAATTTCTTTGTCTGGATTACTTTTAAAATATAGTAATGTTGTAATAATGATTAAAATTAGGTTAATTGTTCACTTCTTTGCGAGGAGAAAACAGCTCACGTCACCAATGTATCATTTAGAAGTAAATGCGTTTTTCCTGGCGTTTGCCGCCACAATTTGGATCTCCATCAGAAGTTGAGGACTTCTGCACCCTTCGTAAAAAAATAACGAGGCCGACAGCACTTTCAGAATTACAGATTTAACGTGAACGTACAGCGCATGTACTCGGTGATCTTCAGTAATACGTCGGATTCGAACCCGCAACCACCTATTTACGAATCCAGCGTCTTTACCAATCGGTTTCCAAGTCCCCATAATTAGGCTGTAATAATTATTTTTTTAATAATCAGTGGCTAGTTTATAGAATGGCCAATGGACATCAAAACATCAGAAAATACTCAGATATTTTTCCGCTGACTTAAATTACGTAATTCATTGTATCTTTGAATACAGCAGACCCACCATTAACACGGTAGATACGCTGCATGTAATAGGAATCCGTGTTGTACGGGTCCTGACCTATACTAAAGTCCGTAGTGTGAACTGTGTGGTATAATCGCAGTAAAACTTATTTCCACTCCTTAGAAGCACAATGATGCTTAGTCTTCCAGTGGGGGGACGTGGGAGTGTCAAGGGGGCATGGGGTGTCACAACCTCTCCATGAGAATTTTTTGCCTTGCAAAATGTATATTCTTCACTCTCTAATCACACCACGTATATGTGAGTTTCAGTAGTCGTAACACCCCCCCCCCATGAAAAATTTCTGCCTACGCCACTCAGTGTTGCCATTCAAAAGTTATATAAATAACAGGAGCTAAAAGGCGTCTTAAAATCAGACCATCTCTCACATTTTCCGTGCTGTACGACTCTCTTTTAACTGTTTCTAATAAGAAGAGAATGTGATTTTCGAAATGAAGACATGCTTGTAGAATATTAGCAAATATGCTCCAGGGTTTAATTTCAATTTAATGTAACACACGAAATTTACACGTTCAGTCAGATAGTTCTTAGACAGTTCCGCTTAAAGAAGAACAATCAAGTATTTCAAGATCTTTTGGAAGTTTTGCCCCTGTCGATTCCAGTAATGGCGAAAAAGGAAGGGGAAGTGACATGTTTTCTGACAGCGCGAGCGTAAGTTCGAAGAATATCAAACTTGATGTGCGAAAATTCTCAAGTCACTGATATGAAAAACGCATTCAATTATAAATATTTAAACGAAAGCTGAATCATAAGAGATGTTCCTAAGGCTGACACAAATGTTCAATAATTTATTGTTGTTTTTATGGTGTGTTTCTAGAATTCGCTGTGCTAGTTTGTTAGCTATTTAATATGTGCTCATTTCATTTTTAATGGTGCGTGTTAGTTGTAATAGTGATGGAGACTAGTAAAAGTGCCATTTCCCTTTGCATAGTGCAGTATACATTTTTAACTGTTCATAGTTTGTACGATAATAATAAGAAAATCATGAAACTCGTCGATGTGATGGTAGAAAGCCTAAATTAAAGTGTATAACTAGCCTTAGGACAGATTCAGGTACTCTAAATTCGGCCAATCTCTCTACGAAAAGTTTCCACATATTTTGTGTGTGGGTGTAGGTAGGGGAGAGTAAATTGTTAAATGTAGGCAATTATATAATACCTGGAAAATTTTCAAATGAATTATTGCGAATGAAAGACTTATATCTTTAATGTAAGAATCTGTATTAAGAAAGGATAACACAATTTTCAAATTAAAAAAAATAAACTTTATGTTTTCAAATACTTATAAAATAAATTTTATGTTTATTTTATAAGTATTATATTTATAACTCAATTCCTTTTATTATATCTTACGAATTTTTGCATGAATAGAAATGTGGATTTATCAAAGTCTTAATGCCGGCTACTTCAAAGTACGAAAATTTTTTAAGATGTCATAAGCTCTCCCCCCCCCTTTTTTTATTCAAACCCTCAGTTATCACATTTCCTACTTTCGTAAAGATAAAATTGCAAAGTATAAATATTAATAAATACTTTCCTTTGACATATTCGATATTCTATTTCTGGATCCGTTCTAGCTTGGTGACAAATTGTCTCGCAATTTATTTCAATGTACTACATATTTATTATTTCTTTTAATAAGGATGTTTAATTTTGCGGTATACTTATGGATGATGATTCACTAGACTCAGATACTTACTTCATGAGGGAGCTCTGTCTTCCTTAACACCCACCCCCCTATGTTTGTTTATTCAAAGTAAATAGAATTAACGCTTAAATGCATAACGATGCATATCTGCATCGTATGTTTAAAACACGCTCACTATAGGATAAGAGTACGAGTCAAATTTCTTATGTCAATTTCACATTCAAAATTATTTTTTTTAATAATAAATAATTCGTGTCGTAAATAATAAAAAATTCAAAAATTCTTTCAAACTGCGTTTACTTTTCGAAAAATTAATTAGTTATCTACAAAACTTATAGAGGAAAATTTAGACTACGCTCTATCAAACTACCGCATGATTGACAACTGTTGTGTAAACCTATTTGTGCCCAGATATTTTTGCGACTTTCTTCGTTTTTTGCTTATGCCAGCAATAATAGATAAATTTCTGATGTCAACTTCTTGCACAAGGGGTGATTTCTTTTAAAATCATTCTGCATAAAAATTGAAATGTAAACATCCTATTTGGTTTAAAATATTTTGTCGAGTTGAGGTTCAATACTCATGAATAAAGGCTAGAAAAAATAAATAACGTTTTCGATTGATTGCTAAAATGCCGGCCAAAGAAAAAAAAGGACACTAGGCATAAATGGCTTAAAATTCATGCAATTAAGGGTTAACTAACAACAGATTCCTAAAGCAGTTATAAAATATAAAAATTAATTTAAAATACATAGCGCTAAATACAATAATACTAAGAAAATATAAAAAGAAGATTGAAATTTGACATCTAAATGACAGGTAGACAATGACTAACCCTTGCCAGATCGTCATCTATTGCTCAAAAAATGTCACCAAAGAAACAATTTATGATATCAAAGCTGCACCAAGAAAAACGTATCCTGCTTTCAGATTAGATACACGCTACAACGATAATTATTCTACAACAAAGATAACACAATCGAGTGAAATTAAATTTCATTAGGAGTGTAGAATACCTGAGTGATTCAATCCGTCTCATTCAATTAATTTTCCGCAATGAGTCAGGAACAGATGTCAAATGGTAATATGACCCGGGAGCCATGAATCATCGACAAGATACTTCAGCCGCACGAAACTGGAATAAATGTTACTTTTATTTATGAAAACCAGGAATATCATGTTCAGTCTATTTGTCAAACGACTTCATTTTTCTTAATAAAGCGGAATTAATCTTTTCAAAACGCTGGGTCATTTATCATTCAAATAAATAGATGTATTTCTATGTGTTATGAAGCTGACGAAGTCAGAGAGAGTCGTCGACACTCTCAAAAAAAGAAATATTTAAAATATTATGAAAAAGAAAAAAAAATGTTGACCACGCAGTTTTATTTTAAAATTATTTGTTTCTTCAAATTCATAAACCCTTTCAGAACTGATCTTAAAAAAATTATCTTTAATTTATTTTAATCAGTTCTGAGTTTTTGTTTTTTTTTTTTTTTTTTTTTGTTCTGAGTTTGTTTCATCAGTTTTTTTAATGATATAATTGATATTAAAATTTTAATTAAAAATAAAATAAATAATTCTAATCATTAAATCTTTGTAAAAAATTAGTTTTTCTGTCTGTGTACAAGTTAGGACATTCATCCTGTACAACAGTACATGTATAATTTTGTGTCCTCATTTGAGGATGCATGGTCTTGCGGAAGCTTGAGGTTGCCTCCGTGCACACAATATCTCTCCAATTGAAGGCCGGTCAAATAGGTACTTTTTGGTCTGGTCGGAAAACGCAGCAATCTACCAGACAGATTTTACGGGATCGAAACCGGCTCCCACCGCACGCTTTCCCTTTAGCCTAAAAAGCTTAAATAAAACTTGTATAATATTTTTTTTCCGTACGCGAATCCCTTTATTTAATTTTTCTTACGACAAAAAAGTGGTTATTCAATTCGACGAAATTTTGATTCAGCAAAAATTAAATTGGCGGTATTTTAACCAAAAATGTTTTGTTGGAAAAACTATAAATTTCATAAAATTTTTGTCGATTCAGCAAAGTATCAAATAGTACATACATGTATAGATAATTAAACGAATTGTATAAGATAAATGAAAGTTTTGATGAGCTCACCAAAGCGTTTTTCAGTGCAGAAAATTAAAATTAAAATGTTTTCCACTAACAGTCACACTCCTCTCTTTAGCTTTCTGTTACATCCTGAATCCTTACATTTACCTCTCCACTTTTATTCCTTTAACTTAGTAAAAGTGACATTCCTTGGTTGTCTACTGCATTTGAAATACATATTTTACATGCAAACGCTCATATTTTCTTATTGCACTTCGTCAAAATATTCCACGTTTTTTCAAGATCTCGTTTTGTCTTTGTTCCATAATATTTATTCACTGTGAGATTAGAGACTACGGACAGCTTATTTAAAAACGCAACTGTATTGGTTTTTGATAACAGCGGCAATTCTTACCTTGCTCTAAGAGCCCCAGCCTTTCTCTCTCCATTCGCAAGCTGTTTTAAACACTTTTTCTGCCGAATAACAACGCCGTAAAATTAAATAAATAAATAATATTGAAATCAGTTGCGTGAAACTCACAAAATTCGTCTTAAAACCAAAAAAAGTTTAATCTTTGCTATTTTTCTGGTTTTCAAAATTCATTTGGACTTTTTAAATTTCTAGCAGCATATCAAAATACATAAATAGTAACTTAGTACATAGTAATTATATAGATGATATATGATGTATATAGTAAGTTTTAATAATTTTTAAGAGCAGCAGTTATTGATGCCATGTAATTTCCGTGCTTAGTATAATAATTCTTTTTGATAAAACATACTTGTATTCGTGCGATGTAATAAAGGCATTGTATTTCTCATTTTTTATTTTAGTGTTCATACGGTGAACGCTTCAAAGTACACATAATTTCACAAGTTTTGCTAAAAGTTTGTTATTTTATAGTTTAATAATTAGCTTAATAAATATTAGACGTAGTGAAACATTTTCTAATTTTACGGTTACGTTTCCCCTGATTATGCATTTGATACATTGAAAGAAAATGCACTCGGAAGAAGATATAAGTCTAAAATATAATTGGTTGAAATTAAGTCGGGAATAAAACAGCTGCAGGTTGAGACAATATTTATACGTGAATAGGGCAGAAACTTGATACCTCATATTTTTGAAATACATTTCTATGCTTTTTTTGTTCTTTTGTTCTTCGTTGGATCATTAGTGGAAATAGCAGGATGAACATAGCAGAAGTATTTGATAAATTTAAGAAGTGAAATGAAATATATTTCTCATTAGAAATCACATCCTGGTGTTTTTAATAAGCATTTTTGATTGCATTTTTTCTTTCATTATATAATTAAAAGTAGATTAAGTCCTTACTGTTGACAATTACTTTTAAAAATAATATTTTATAATACAATAAAACATTTCTGTTGTAAAAGACCGGTTTCCAAAAATTAAAAATGGCAAAAAATTGAGAAATCTGATTTGGAATAATTACAGCTTTTTAAATATACACGCTAATGTTTTTATATGTAAATGTAGCAGGCGAATTTTAGTCTCATATCCAGAGACCATGCAAAAAGTATATTGAGTTTCTAACGCGTTTTTAAGCTCGTCACACTAAAAAGACAAAGATCGCATTTCCGATAGCTCACTTCCTTCATCTGCTTTACTGTTTTCTAAGTGATCGAAAGCTTTCAAGTGGAAAATGGTTGAATTTTCAAATTTATAAAAACAAAACAATTTCAGAATTTTTCTTAATTATGAAGATTTTCAAACCGATCACATCAACGACGCGAATTTCGTTACGTTTTCAGACAATAACTTTTTAATCTGTTTGTATTAATGACGGTAAAATTTTTGTTTTGGAGTGGCTGACCTGGAATTGTGACAGAGTTAGCGAGTCGGGAATCAGCGTTACTGCATTGTAAGATCTTTTCAAGACATAGCTAAAAAAAAGCAGATGCAAAGCTTTTTACGTGTCGATGAGTTCATAGAAATAGTGTCATCGCAAGATTTAATTAGTCCTTTTGAGAATTCTTTGTCTTGAGTAGTTGAATAGAATTTTATTATTTTTTAAACAACTTATCTGTCTAATTAATAATAGAATGCCGTGGGTTTTCATTCAAATATGAATGACTAAATTGGCATAAACATATACTTTGGCGTAAACTGCCACGTGATACTAGGAGGTTTAGCGAAGTATTTACTGTTGGAGAAAATATTTTCATGTAGGTGATGTCTGAATTTTCTTGAATCCTTTTAGAGGGCAAATTGCCCACCCTTGTCCCTAGTAAGTTACGCCTATGAAAATATGCATGAAACTTCTATACATAATTCTTATAATCAGTTGTCATTAACATTTTAATTTATTGCAACAGTATTAATGACACGCGTGTATTACAATTGCAAAGCAAATAAATCATTGAAAATGACCATTCATTCAGGATTCTTTTCTTCTATTCACAGCAAATGCATAACACAAAGCAACTTTCATAGGAAATATGATACATAAAAATATTATAAAATATATCATAAAAAAAATTGTACACACACACTTTAAAATTCCGTTCTAATTAAATATTATGAAACATTTCGTTAAAATTGACAGCTTCAGGCAGAAACTAGAATCATCATTTACGTTTTGTCACATTAAGTTCATAATATTATGAGTCTGGAAATAAAATTTGTAAAATTAATTTGCATTTATTTTATTTTCAAATGTATGAAAGAGATGATTAAAAATAATAAAATAAATTTCGACTCCTTCGAGGCAAATTCCGCTCGTTGTTTATAGAATTTATTTGACATTGACACCACGAATTTCCTTTTATAAAATTCTAGTAGACTTCCTTATGAAATATTCGTATTCATACTTATAAATATATTAAACTTTATTCAGTTCTTTTCTATGAGATCAATTTACCAGCGTAAAGTAAATTCAATAGAAGAGTGAATAAGCTTGAGTGAAACACGTTCTACCTGATCAAAGCTGTGAAAATTTTCTTGGGCAATCCTAAATCAACTTTGATGAGAATCCAATATTTAATTTCGAAGAAAAAGTTAAAATCGGAGAGGATATTGATGATAACCTCTACCATTTTATTGGCTTTCAATAATAAATGAACATTAATGGTGTTGCAAAAATGTGCCGCTTTAAAGGAAATTTATTTAAAATTTCGATTTTAAATATAGTTATTTTTGTTCCTTCATGTTCTGTTCTTTTGTTCCTTTAGGCTCTGTAGTACGTTAAGAGTTTCGGAACAGAGTATAAATATTTACGAGCTTTTCTTCACTTTTATTTTATTTTTTTATTCATAAACATTATCTCGTGTGCATTTTTAAAAATGAAAACTATCAACTCATAAATTACATTGAAGACCATGCACAAACAAATAACAAAATGTTCCATCAATTTTAAAACAAAATTTTCTTAATCGTTAAATGACACGCCTCACGATATAAATTTATATATTGGTTATGACTATATTAAGGACTTTTCTTGACGCGATTTTTTAAAATAATTCTTATTAAAGATATGAGCTAATATATTTTATCATGAAAGTTGTTTCATACATAGGAAATTTGGAAAATCAGCGTTTAGATTTTACTAAATGTTTCAATGTTTAGCTGTTTTTAAATTAGCTCTTTTATGATTTTTTAAAAGTTGCCTTCAATACTTTAAGTTAATTTTCTTGATTGAACTACAATTATTTTACAATTTAAATATAAAATCTTTTTTAGAAGATCGATTTGTAGACTTTTTTTTACATTTTTAGTGATTTTACTCTAATTTAAACTTTATGAAGACATAATAATAATAAATAAATAAATAAGTGAGCAAAATGAATATCGTTCAAGAAAAACAGGAGTTTTAATTTTTAGTTCTAAAGTTTCTGCTGGTATGGATGATAGAAATTTTTGGCAACTGCAGAAGGGTGAACATTCCGTACCATCTGAAGACAATAGTCTTTGGCATTTTTGTGTGTCTTATTTTACAAAGATTTTAATTAATTTAAACTTCTAGTATTATTTTTTTTAGTGTTCTTATAAAGTTTAATGTTTACCAGATAACTTTGTATAGCTTATGAAGGGGTATTCTATAATACTTTTGACTTATTTTCCCTTAGCGTCAAATAATATTTAACATTTGAATCGTAGTGTACTTTTAAATATCTTAACATATGGAAATTATTTCATGTGAAGTGCCCATGCGAAAAGGCATCTCACTCTTATCACGGATGTAAGAAACTATATATGTGTTGCACATAAATTGAAGAAAAAAAATGTTTGATAGTAAAAAAAATACCGCCACTTGAAAATTGCTCATCATATACAGCCACCCACTTCACTGCATCACCCGTGACTTACAGCTTTGGCCTACATCCAACAGCTGGACCGGCTCATCAACCTTGGGTGTTACCTTTTTTCCCATCCAACGCTCTTTTAGAAGCGAGCACACTGCACTAGGACCAAATGATATATGTCCCAGGTAATTACGAATCTTTACTGGGCAGACATAATTAATATTTCTTCGACTTCATCAACAAATGTATAATGCAGGAGCAGCATGTAGAAGTATAAAATGAACAGCTGTTTCAATTACTGTGCCTTCTATTCTGATCCGAAACGCTGAGCTGAATTCCGTAATGAAGGTTTGGTTGCCTTCAGGTTAACCACGGACGATTTTCCAGTGATGAAATGAATTGCGTTTGGACGGAGATGCCACTGGAGATTGTGTGGACGTTGCATTTCCTATTAACTTTCTGCTGTTTTATTAAATATGTTCGATAGATTGAAATCAAGGCATTGTAAGTTCAATTTGTAGAGTGGATTCGTAGATATGGCGAATGAACTAGATGCTGGCCAGTTGCTTTTACTAAGTAATCATTTTGATGTTACATTATAACTGATATCGTATTTGCTACGTAATGCAGTTTGCAAGTAAGAATAGGCAATCAGGTACTCTATGCGAAATACTGGAAACTATAAGATGTTACCTTTAAAGTTAAAATTTCTACTTAGCATCTCTCTAGAAGTCAAATTTGAAGATCATTCATTAATATGTATTTCCCATATATAACAATGATATTTGAAGAAGGGGGTGGGGGATGTATATTTCCCTGACACTATCTCGTTTTTCGACCTAACTTTTATTTTTTTCACTTATGAATGAAAGATACTTATTTAAATCAAATTTTTTCATCTATTTGGTACAGCTGTGCTTCGAAAGACTTGTTATAAATTATAATAGAGATATGCAATTGATGATGTTATAACGCATTTTATAGAATATAGAAGGATCATTAAAGATTTAGTGAGGCTGAAGAGACAGCTGGTTATTTGAGTATTGTTCGTGTTAAGAAAAGTAAAGTGGTAGCCTTACTTAATAATATTTTTCTTCAACTTTATCAGCAAAAATGTTCTGTAGGAGGCGGCCATGCTTTTTCCGATATGAAATGAAAAACAAGCTGGTATTTTTAATATGTGCGGTGTTAATTAAACTACGGTGAATTGTTTTTTCATGTTTTTACTAATTTGAATGAGTTTCATAATGCAATTTACATTAAAGTGTATTTTAAACATGAGTTTAATAATTATCAGTGGGCTGCACTAATGGGTGAAGAAAATAAACTTTAAGACAGAAATTCTTTCAACACAGATTTGAATTAATTTGGAATCATTAGTCGTTTACACACCTTTGTGGCTGAATGCCTGTAGTCTAGTAATGTTCAAATTAATGTTAATTTGCTATACTTCTTGAACGTAACATTTAATATTTTCAAATCCAGAAATAAAGATGTCTCTCCTGAAAAAAAATTGTGATCATTTCACAAATGGTAAAATTTTTCACAAAAATGTAAGAGAAAAAGCAGCAGATTTCTACCGGTAAATAAATCATGTTGACATGTAACGTTTCTTAAATCATAAAAATAACCACTCAGGGCTTTTTTTGTGGATGAAATTTAATAAAAAAAGCTCTGATGTTATGAGGGGTAATCTGCCCAATCTAGGGGATATAAATTGTGAATGACGTTGAATTATTTCGCGTCCATTTTTCTTAATTTGGAGGTCACTGTCATTAAAAATCAATATTCTTGCCTTAGAGAGAATTCAGTTTTCCAGCACTATAGTTCTTCCTAGGAAATTGATATGCGTTTAGGAGAAATTATATTCTGTATTTTTCATATAAGTATTTTTATCATCAATTTAATGTTTTGCTCAAATTACATTATTACAAAAGGATCTATAAATTGAAGTATTTTTATTTATTGGGCACGTTTCAGTTTAGTTCAGAAGTTAAATGATGCCTAAGCACCGCCCAGATTGTGTAGAGCCTTGAGAGCCAATCTACTACACCATGGTTCCAGGTTCGATTTCCAGTTGGCGTTTGAGTGTCATTTCGTCCGTCCTTTCATAAGAGCCGCTAGTTCACCTATTATGAGGTGCATCCACAATGAAATAACAGTACTGCTTTCGTAGTAAGTGCCTTATAAGCGTCTAGTGTCTACCATCAGAAGAAAAAAAAAAGAAAAATCATGCCTAAACTTCACAGCTTATAAAACCCTTTCGAACAACAAATAATAAAATTGATTTAGACGAAAATAGTATTTTTATGCCTACACATCTCGTGACGTGTATTTTAAACCCGATTCCACTTAATTCAGTTGTGTTTCTTTTGGCAGTTTGTAATCATCAAAGCAGCAGTAATCACCACAAAGAAAAATAAAAGCAGAAAGACAATCTAAAAGAGTAAAAAATCAACAGCACTTAATATGTCCGTTGAAAGTGTAGTTTGAAATTCATTTAATTTTTCAACAATAATTGTGCGAGCTTTAAATTAGGATTTAAGTACAATATTTTTAAAATCGCACAACAAGCACTTATGTTAAGATGCATGAAATCACTTCGAGTTTAATGATTTATCTTGAATGCCAAATGCTCTTTCATAAAGATGTATAGTTTTCCAAGTTAAATAATTTCTAAAATCGGGAAGTCAAATAATTAAGAAATAATTAATTCCCTCTTATTCTTCCGACACATCGTGCGATTCTGCTAAAGTCTGTTAAATGCCGAAAACTTATATTCTTATTTGCTGATTTAACTAGTCTTATAGTGTTTATCCCTTGAGTCTCTTCTTCATGTTGTAAACATGCTTTTCAGCAAGTTTTGTTAATTCTGTTAACAAGATAGGAGTGACTTATAATGCATTTTCCTATAGTTGTATTCTAGTAATGGGGAGTTACAGTTTTCGAAGCCGTTTTATGTAAGTATATTTATTTTAATTTATTTTATTATCAATTTCTTTTGTTTTCTTGGGTTAATAAGATAACACTACATAAAAATTTATGTAAGTGCATTCAAGTAATTTACCTTTATATTTGAACACTATAACGAGCAAAAAAAGTTTGAAAGAAAATATTTTCTGTTTATTTTTAAAATAATGATATAATATTAGTGCGCATGCTTTTTCCTAATTTGAGGCTTTATGTATTTCTTATATTTTCTGAATTTTCTTTACACTTTAAGTTCAATTGCGTGCTTCTTAAATGCACATGTATTTAATAAAAAGCGAAGAACAATTGTGATTTTTTTTTCACCTGCTGGCTATAGACTTGACCCCAGAGACGTTGATAATTTTATTATGTAGCGCCTAGTAGGCAAGTCAATGCTATTTCCTATGAATAGTTTCCTAATTTTGAACCAATTCCAGATGAAAGACCTAGAATCAGGAATGGGATTAACTCAGGTGTCATTTGAACATCGAAAACATTGCAGCCACGGCATATATTACGCGCACCAGATCCCTTTCAATTCTGATTACATGGTTTCTAGTTGTTTTTTTTTTTTTTTTTGCATTACCATTCTAAAATTGAGATTTCTGGGAAAATACTTCCCTTTAATGTAGATCCCATATAAATAAAGAGTACCAGGTTACCGAGCCATGCTCAGAATCTAAAGGCTCCTTAAGTGTAAAAGAATGAATACGTAAATGCCTTGGCACGTATCAATAATCTTTATGGTTGCCTTCGTTAAGATTTTCATCGCTGTCGGATCACCCATACATTATCAGGTAAGCTTTGGTCGGCATTCAATGTTACAATGGCATATACTTTGTTTTGAAGAGGGATGCTAAATATTCGATGGTCGGTGCCATCAGAGTTGAGCAAAAAGTAGTTTAACGTAAGGTGCCTCCTTTCCTTCTGTAGCAGATCAGCGAGGGTATCAGCGAAGATCTTGGGCGATGCATTCACTAACAGCGTCTTCATTACTTCAGAAATATATCTGTCCATATTGAGGACGTTCAAATTCAGCATCAAGAATTTGAGTTGGTTGAACTGTCAGATGAAGGAGTTTATAAAAAAAAATTCATCAAGTCTGTTATACACTGTTCGCAACGTAGCAGTACACACCAAAATCGTTAATAGTTTCACTCGTCATATACTGTGAACAAAGCCATTGTAAAGTATGCTTTCAAATTTCGAATTCTTTGAAATGTGGGTGACATCGAAGAAACAACCACACCCATTCATTAGGAAATTTGGAATGTCCTACATCAATCTTACAGTCCCCAAAATGGTTTCGGTTAATTTTTGTTTTTACTCTTCAGAAAAATGCAAAGCTCCAGGGGGAATGCAATCCATGTTAAAAAGTTTTAAACTATGATAATAAGTACCCACATTTGTGGCAGCTTTGTAGATACTTAGACTGTTTACCCGAAGTATTTGTCGACGTCTAGCTGTTCCATGTCGTTCTCCTTCCAAATACTAATCATCTGTTTAATCTGCTTGTGTTTGAACTGCACGTTCACACATTTGGGTTAAGTGCTGCTGTCGGTGATCATATGTTTCCACAGCTCGTTTTTGAGATACACTTTCATGCATTTACGTCTTTATAATACATCTATGATGATAATTCTTTACGATTGAAATTGTAAATTTCTCTATAGTGCTTCAATTCAAACATAAAATACTTATTTTTTTCTAATTCAAAGAAAATACATCATGCATAAACAAATTCTACAAACGTAAATTCAATCTTATAGATACATAAATATTGATGCCATAAAAGTAAAATCTTACATAAATATGCTTTAAACATAATTTTATTTTATAAACTCACGCTTAAGAAAATAAAAAGTGTAACACAATTTAAATAATTAGTACAAAAGGACACTTCGAAATCATGAAATCAAAAACAGAATAGATCAAAAATATTCTTTTATAATAACCCTAACAACTACTTAAACGTTTACAATAATAGAACAAACGAATGGACTGAAGAAAATGGACTTCTAACCTCGAATAAATAAAAAATAATCGCTCTTATATAGTTACGCCGATCCCTGACTCTGTCACAATTCCAGTTCAACCACTCAAAATAAAACATTTACCATCCAAGCAGATTAAAAATGTATTGTCTCATAACTTAAAATTTACACGGTTCGTTGGTGCGATCAGCCTGAAAATTATCATAATTATGTAAAAAAAATAAGAAAAAGAGGAAAGAAAAAAAATAAAGAAAAAAACTGATAATCCACCCGTTCCCTGATTTTTAAGTAGTTTTTTTTTTGTATTTTTAGCTCTATTTCATTTACGAGAATAAAAAAAGCTAATCATTTGAGTGTCAGAATTATTATTACAAGTGACATTGACGTTACATTGAAGTCACGGTTATCAGGCTTTAGAGGAAAAATTACGATTCCAATTCGCTTAAGATACCTTTTCTAAATTACTACTCAGTTTAACTTTTTTTCAAAAATAAAACGGTTTTCTGTGCATTAAGCATGGATATAGGAGAGAATGTTGATACCAAACGAAATGTTTCGAATACGAAATGTTTCTGCAGATTATACAATTCGAATTTCGATGTATAATAAAAATTGAATATGAATTTATTTGATTTTAAGTGGGTAAATATTAAATATTCTGAGTGTAGACATTCTATCGCCCGCTGTAATTGTCTCCACAAAGGGCTTTATCCTTTAGTTTAATGATAGTACATAACACAAAACAACACATTCTAATCCACGTCTAAATAAGAATTGAAAATTTATTAGAAAAAATCATAGTAACCAGATTTCAGCCTCCCAATTTACTGCTTCCACATATGGACAACTCCCAGCCTGCGGCCGGATGGGGCCCGCCGTGGCTTTTGGACCAGCCCTCAGAACAAGTCAAAACCCTGTATAAAACCGATATAAAACATTCAAACTTCCATATAAATCCGAATTATACGACCCGCGATTTCGCTAACATCCTGAAGTCAGGCCCAGGAGGCCACTATCGTAAAGTTCTGCCCGCAACTTTTAAAAGGTTGTTCGTACGATGATAAAATAAATGAGTTGAAATCATCAACTGCAGTGAATGAAAACTAAACTGATGGCTGATCATCTGCAAAATTAATTTGAATATCGACTGCGAGCCCAATTTAGGAATCGATCGTATCATTTTTTCATCGGAGTTTCGACCATCGTTTCATTATAAACGGTTGACTAATTAAAAAAAAAAATCGTCAGGGTAACTACATTTAAATATTTATCGTCAACTTGGCGGAGTAAGGCAGTTAAAATCGAATTCAACCTAGTGCCGTTATTTTAAAAAAAATGGAATTTTCATGTTACGTCACAGGATCTTTTTTCATACTGTGAATGACTGAAAAGGGTGTCATTCATAGGCGCCGACTTCATGGGGCTTGAAGGGGCTTCAGCCCCCCCAATATTTTTATTCAGGGGGCTGAGCCCCTTCAAAAACTTCACTCCAACTTTTTTGTGTCAAATCATATTTCTTCCTCCAAATCGGTTAAACTTAAGAATCCTAAAAATAGAGAATGTATCGCTAGCTTCTTCTGTCTCCCACTCCGCTTTTTCTTTCACAGGGATTCAGGAATTACGTTGGGCGCCTGTAATGCCGTAAGGCACGGATGTCAACCTTCTTTATCAAGAGCGCAAGCACAAACAAATGACCATCAGATAGCTAGGCAAAAAGAAACGGGTGTTTTCCCCCACAAGAACCCTTCAGATTTTACACCGTGACACAATTGATGATGGAATTGCTTTCTAGTAGGGAGAGGACTGCGTTTTTTTTAGGAGGGTCGTTCTCATGTAATGTAATCTTTCTTTTTTAAATCAGTACAGCAAAAGCTTTCACTTTTGTTCTATTGTGAGATACAGACTCTTCTGTAGACGTCTGACCATAAGGGAGATTTTCCCATTGTGCAAAACTGCAAACGATTGTGACATTCCCATTTCCCAGCAGTATTAAGTTTCGATGCTAATAATAAACCGTTTAAATGTGACTTAAAAACAATTCAAGGCAGAAAATTGATACTCAAATTTAAGTTTGAAGATTTTAAATCATGAAGAACCTTGTGAGATAGATGAAAAATTGATGTTTAATACAGTTTCGGATATAGACAGCATTCATTTCTTTATACGCTTTATCAAAACTTAACTAATACGTACGCTTAACGTTTCTGATTTAGCTACAGTTCAGAGCTAAATAAAAAATGATTTCATAAAAATCTTCGAGCAGCACAACTTCTGGATTATATTTTATAATTGCTTGCTCTTATCTTCTCTCTTTACATATAAAACTCTATCCCCCATCAAGGGCGTAATCAGAGGTGGGGGGGGAGGGTTACGCGGGCTGAGCACTACTTAGCTGTCTCCCAGCCCCCCCTACGATTTTCAAAAATTTTTGTTAGTTTACACATAAATACGAAAATTTAGAAACGAACATTTGAAAACCATGAAATCTTTAAGAAGACTCGTTGTTTTAGGCGAATTTCGGTTCATTATTTTGCTACTCTAGGCTGCATATGGTGCCAGTGGCGGTTCCAGAGGGGGGTCACAGTGGTCATGGGCCTAGATTAACCATCTCGCCAAGAAAGAAGGAAGAAAAAAAACGAGGGCCCAAGCCGAGCTTGGACAAGGCCCAAAATTCAGAGAGGCCTTGATCATGTGCATACATATCATATTGTGTTGCTGAAAGAGAATTCCTCTTTAGAAAACCATTAGTCTCTGACTAATTTACTTTATTTTATAACAACACTAAAGTATGCACACAATATTCTGACTATGTGCTCAGTCGTTGTTCCTTGGCAGAAAAATATGCAGCCGTTTTGTAAATATGTGCATTCATCCATAGAGGGCAAAGGAAAGGGGAGTCACAGCGAGCATGATTAACGTAAGGGTGAATGAGGTAGTTGCCTCGAACCCACAATGAAAGAAAACGATCAAAATCAAAAAATGGTTTTAGAAAAATGTGTGAATTGGGCGTGTGATACATATACTCGTATTCGACCCCCACCTCCACCCCACACTTGCAAATAGCCTCCCTCTTCTGTAAAAGCACTCTATGAAGCACCTATGTTTGTAAATTATTATTTATGGAATATCAAACTAGCGTAACTGCTACAAAACCATAAAAATTATAGAGGAGGAAGGAGGCGGCTTCATGGGGAAAGAGGGACTATACCTAAACAGGGCCGGATTACCCATTAGGCTGAGTAGGCTTTCACCTGTGGGCTCCTACATTTTAGAGGCCTGCGTTAAAATTTAGAAGGAAATAAAATATAATCAAACATTATTAAAGCTATTTTAGTGTTAATATTTATACAGTATATATATATGTAACTCTGAGAAAATAATTCTGATTCATTATTGACTTCGTACACAAGAAACACTTTTTGGCATTGTACACTTCTTAATTGAAATTTGAATGAATATGTGCTAGAAAGTTTGAAGCTGACTATTTAGCTTGAATTTTTATGTGCACATTTCAGTGATACCTTGCATTAGATGGATGTATATTTTGCAAATTCAATAAGGAGAACTTTTAGCACTATGTTTACACGAACGGGCTATGGTAATCATAAGAAGGCTTATAAACAAAATACCCTTCGTACCCCAGTCATCACAATCATATTTTATACAACTTTTTTCCGTTCTGAATAAAAATTAATTTTCGTATATTGTTGCACAAATATCATCAGAATAAATTTCAAATAACATAATGCGTTATGGTTTTAGTTTATAAAATGAATACTATGTATCCATTTAGCCAAAGCGTCTCTGACTTACCAATTGCTAGTGTGCTAGTTTAATTTGTTTTGATAATTGTTAAGGTAATCTGGAACAATTTTCCAAATGGAAGGGTGATTTAGAGTGCAGTGGAGTTTTTATATATGTTTTAAAAATAATATGGTGTAGACTATGATTTCGAACTAGATTTCATTCATTTTGTTTCCATTTTTCATATTATTGAGTATTCTTAAAAATTGTCTGTAAATATCTACAATAATTCAGAGTGATAATTTTGGCATTGTATATCTGTTTCTGTGTTATTCCACTTTTAAATTTAAAGCACGATTATATTTTATACAACTTTTCTCCGTACTGAATAAAAATAAATTTTCATATATTGTTGCACAAATATCATCAAACTATGTTTCAAAAAGCATAATGCATTATGGTTTTAGTTTATAAAATGATTACTATGTGTCCATTTTGCCGGGAGCGTCTCTGATTTGCCAATTGCTTATGTGCTGTTTTCATAATTGTTAAGGTAATCTGGAACGGTTTTCCAAAAAGAAGTGTGATTTAAAGTGCAATGCAGATTTTATATGTCGAGTTTTCTATGCCAAGTTCCACACGAAGCCCCCCCCCGGCCTAGATCCCTCGCGCAGATAGTTGGCCATAACACCACATTTCAACATTTCTTTTCATTTTTAATGTTATTGAAAGATTATATGAGTATTCTTAGTTTAATGTAAAATGAAAGTTTTCAGTATTAAAATGTTTATGAAGACCTAAAATAGTGTAGACTCTGAATTTTGATATATTCTCGCACTTGGATTTCTTTGTTAAATCATTTTTAAATGTTAACAAGGATGATATTATTGAAAAATTAATTTTTTTCCTGCTGTGAAAATACTATGAGAATGAATTTAAAAGTATATTTTATTTATTTATTTGTTTTTACAATTCAAATCATGGAAATCCGTTTAAAATGTATGTGTCGAAGAGAGGACTTGTAACTTTGTATGATGGTTTGTATATTTGTTTGATTTGTTTTAATACATGGAAAGGAGGTATTTATTATTGTTTATGTTTTTTTTTAATAATTTTAAATGTAATCTGTAAAAAGTTGTCAAAAAATGTAATTTAAATGTGATCAGTTTTTCTGTCTTAAACCTGTCTGTCTTTCTGTCTTAAGTGCGACATTTAATTAAAGTCGATTCAATTTATGGGTATTTCATCATGTAGTAAAATAAAAAATACTTTTTTATATTAGTAAAAATTATCTCTGATGAATGTTTGCAAGTAAATAAAATAATCCAGATTTTAGTATTTCGTCTCGTTTGTACTTCTAGGGTATTTTGAAATATTAGCTGGAGTAATGTTTTGCAGAACAGTTTTCCACATTTGACTGCATGCATTGTCTTTCCTATGAAATTATCATTAAATACATTTCGAAAAAGATTTTACTTGTTTTGCTGTTATTAACTTAATTAAAATTCAGTTGTTCTTTCAGAAGGGAGATTTGCTTTCTCCATATGTGTACTGAAGACTGATTCGAGATCTTGAGTTCAAATACTTAATTTAAAAAAGTATGATGGTTCCGTTCAAAAAATTTTTGAAAAATTTATTAAATGGAATTCCTTTTATTTTCATGAAAGTGTTATGTTAAAAAAGCACATTTTGAAATCTCAATTCTAAAGTTTCTGAACCCCTTAATTATACTGACGGAGAGAAGGATTTTGTGTCCCCCCGTCCACCTCCGTAAGGATACGAGCCCCCCCAATAATTTTTACAAGTCGGCGCCCGTGGTGTCATTTTCATTTAAATTATTCGGCTAAGCTGAAACTTTTATGCACTTTTGAAATTCGCATCATATCGATCAATAAAATACATAAAATATTTATTGTTTTAGTATATACGCAAAAATGCATTTAGCTTTACGTTAGTTACAAAAGGATAATTGTAATAAATTCAGGCAATTTTTCACATAAGATTTAAGAGTAGTTTTGTATTAATAACTATGAATTAAGAATAATTAAATTATTTACGTATATTACATCAAGGTGCTTGCGGAGATGGCAACGAAGACTCTTTTCGCTTTTTCTTTCGTTGGTTGCCAGGACGATATTTTGAAGTAAAAATAACTTTTTAATTCTAAACAAATTTATGTAGCTGAATGGTGTAATATATCTAGTTACTAAAATATTTATTTGTCTGTGTACTGAATATCAAGTTCCATTTATTTTGTTTCTTTGCGAAATTAATTTTTACTATTATATATCGATGGCGTGCATTTTTTAATCCGCCCCAAACTTATTTAACCGTCCCTTTTAGGAAGATTGCATCAATTGTGTTTTTCAAACGCTCAATAGATGGCGCTACCGTCCAAAAATTTTAAATTTTAAATTTTGAGCGTTTTAGAGTTTTTTCAATCAATTGACTTCGCTCAATCGTTTCAGGGGCCCAAAAAACCCCCAGGTACGAAATTTAAAAAGAATCCTTAGAGCAGTTTTCGAGATCGTTCGGACATACACACACACACACACACACACACACACAAACATTCCTCGTTTAATATAAGAGCGGATGAATCCATCCTTACGCATATTTTTTATGTCAACGATATATAAACTGAATTAAAGCTATTCCTTTTTTCTCATTTAAATGTAAAATAAGTGATTAGTAACATACGGGAAGGTCACCCCAAAATGATCCTCCTAATTTTTAAGCTTGTATAAAATAACATAAATGTTTAAATAAAACTTTGGCTCTTTGTTATCATATATTACATTGTATTTTGCATCATAAACACATTTTAATAATATTTTAAAAGCACACTGAGTAAGAAAAAAAATGAAATTTTGAGAAAGCGTTCGAAGGATCATTTTACCCTCAACCAACGGGCAAAATGATCCTTCATTTGAAATTAAGCGTAAATTGTTTTTTATCGGCAAAATGAAATATGTAAAAGTAATTATGACTATTCATGATGAAAAAAATATCTTTCACATCCACAACCATATAGTATGCATTATTTATTTTAGGAAAGTTTAAAAATAAAAATGTGTCACAAGCAATAAAATGGAATATTCAAAAATTAATGGCCTGCAATAAACTCAGAAATAAATTAAACAATGTAATGGAGAGTCATGTCTTTTGAGAACGGTTGAGGGGCTGCCATGACGCCTAGGATCCGGTACTGGAGTTTTTTCAGTCAAATGATCTTATCCGGCAATCTGATGTCATATTATTGGAACTCGCGGAGAAACATGACAAACTCATCAAGTGTAATTCACATCTAAAACGTACTTCATTCAGCAAGCCAAGGCATATTGCTGTGCGTTAAAGACTGTATTTCTAAACAAATAGGAAAGTTAGCACTTACCTTATAAGAGATATGATAAAACCCATTTTTTTAAGAATTCTATTGAGACGTAATACACCGATCGCTTAAGTACCGCCATTGCTTCTTCTTGGCTTGGCACAACTAGTTTATGTGTTACGTAGTAGATAACGCTGCCTGTCTGGAAAAAAAGAAAATTAGATGTGGATCGTTTTGCCCTCTAAGATCATTTTGGGCCACCTTCCCCTATATCAAATGATTCTAAATAGTTTGAAGTAATTTACGAATTACACTGTAACTGTGATTTGCCGATATAACCTCATTAATTCCACGACACATATTTTTGTTCGAGTAGTATAATACCAGTTTTTTTTTAAATATGTTCTAAATAATTGTGGAATCCCTAAAAAAAAAATGGCATTATCTCATGGAAAGAATATTACACGCACCTCCTTTCCCAAATAACGCTAGATGCGGCTCATTTGCAAACGAATTTTAAATGCATGGTGTGCGTGGAACGAGTAACCCCTTTTGGCATAAGTCCTTTTAAGAGGGAGGAAGTTTCACCCAAGCTTGTTAAAAAATAAAATAAAATGAAAAACGTTTCACCCAAGCTTGTTAAAAAATAAAATAAAATGAAAAACACACCTTTTAAAGGGCAGGATTTTTTACCCCTTCTCAACTTTCCCCATTAGCAGGAGTACTCCTAAAGGAAGAAAAAAAAAATGTTTATTTCAGGACTAGCGTTTCATTTTCCCCTATCTCAGATACATTAGATAGGTGATTAATTCTCTTTCTACCTAATGCAGACGTATAATGTAGCCTCGTTATGTAATGAGATTTTTACGTAACAATATAAATCCCGTGATTCATATGTGTAAACCAACACTATAAAGAGACAAGTTGTGGAAAATCAATCTGAAATGAAATAGTTTGAATAATATCTATTAAAAGCATTTTTATGCATTCTGTTTTTACATTTTACCTTCTGCTTAAAGCAGCAGTTGTAAGATTTTTATTTAACTCTCAAATGACCAAATTGTGAGAAAAAAATATTTAAAAGATCACTCTGTCATTCAGAGTGTTATGAAATGCCACTGGTAGTGATTGAGTGGATTTTATTTTATTTTATTTATGTATTTATTTATTTTTGTGTGCTTGTCGTCTTTCTATATTTTATAAAACCTTCAAATGAAACTAGTGGAAACATGTAGAAAAACAAATTCGGGTCCATTTAGTTATTATAATAAAAGCCAATGACAGCATTAATATATTTTTTTAACTAGGTGATTTTGTTTTAAACTTTTTTTACGTTTTTAAAAATTACATAAATTAGATTGAATCGTTTAATTCTTTACAATAGAACTAAGTAATGTCATAAAGACACTGCATTTATAATTATTTCAGTCTGAATTAAGTGAGTTTTAGGTTTATGAGAAAGATAAATGCGCAAGACTAGAATAAATACAGGATGATTAAAATTAAACCTACGGTACTCACATACTTGTAGCTCCGATTCTACTGAAGAGATCTGAATAAAACTTCAAATATATGTTATGCAGATTATGTGCCCGAGGTTGTCGTAGAAATAAAGTTAGCTTGAAAATTTGCCAATAGATGGCGCTGTATTGCTAAAATAATATGCAAATAAAACCTCAAGAATATGTGCATCTTGATTATGCATTGCAGAGATTATGTATTGATTAGAGAGGACGCATGCGGACTGACCATTCACATCCATAGGATTAGCGATTCTATGGATAGGTCCAATTTCTTATAGTTCCATAGGATATGCGGTGGAGGCATATGGACAGACGAGGCTCTTTTCACTTAGATGGTGCTGTTAACACAGAAAAATGCCACATACTATCACTACATTCTCCATACGCCACAGTATCATGTGGATTAACGGCTAATTTCATTTTGGCCCCTTACTTCTTGAGTGAGCCCCCTTACTTCACTAAGGAAGTCTCAGTGAATGGGTTCGATATCTGTATAGTCACAGGTGACTAATACACCCACACTCCAGGAGGATGATATTTTTCCGGTGTTCAGGTAATGAAGCTGTTTGGCCACTGCAGTGTGGCTGCGTGACGGAGCAACTGCTCATACGGCAAGGCCTGCAAGGAATGTTATTGAAAGTAACTTCCTTGATGGACGTGGCATCTCGCGTATTTTCTCTGTTGCGAAGTCAGCAGTGTCACCAGAGCTGAGAACTTGTGACTTTTGGCTGTGGGATTTTTTCAGATGGGTTTAGCAAAGATATGTAAATAATGAAACGGATTTAAAAACCAGTATCGTCGGCTATGTCTCCCTGATTCTACATGATGTGTTGTGAGCGGCCTTTGATAACATGGTGGCATGCTTATAGCATTTTATTGAGCGGCAAAGTATGCACATGGACCAATATCCTTGAGCAGTCACCTTCTTTTGGTTAGGTTGCAGCGTCACCGGTTGGTGAAATTTTAAACTATTTCCAATTAAATTTATGTTACATACATTTGAAGTTTCAATATGATCCGTTAGGTAAAACGAAACTACGAGCCTCTGTGTACTGTCAGTTTAATTTTAGCATCACCCAGTATATGTAATATTTAAGTCGTAACATGGGAAAGCTATTTTTTTATTATTTTGTTGAAAACAATTTACATGCAAAATGCATTGTGTCTTAATTTTCCACAGAAGTCATATAATTTTATAACTACAGTACCCGCCGCGTATTGAAATCATATTCGTTCGGAGCTAAATTGATTTAAATAATCGGCTGATTTTTCTATGCGGCGAACGTTATTCAAACCCATATAGAATCAACATATACTCAAACCCATATATCTTGTTACCATTACTGCAGCCTCCGAAACTCGGAGAGTTATTATAAACTAAGACGTTTAATAGAATTAGCAAATAAAATTAGTTAATTTCTCATTTATTATTAGTTAAGTATCGATTAAAAACTTACACTAAACATATTCATTTATAAAATAAACTTAATTACATAACGTAAGAGTCTTTCCAAAAATTTATCATTGCATTGTTTAGGCGGAGCAATTAGATGCTCAATCTTTCTAGCAAGGGTGTAATACTTGGATCATTTTCGGTCAAATTCTTCCACTTAGACATGCTAAGTGGAAGTAAGTTCTTTTAAACAGAATCAGAGAGTTTCTCAGAAATTGCAGAGAGCAAAAAATCATATCTGGTGGTCACTGGCTACTCTCATACGATTGATACTAATTCACAAGCTCATCCAAGTTTTTTTAAATTAATTACAGACGAATAAAAAGTTTGTTTATTCAGTCTTTTCCCTACAGAGATGGGTGGGACTTACTAGCACATGGACAATACTTCGCAGACGCTTCATTTTCCTTTTGGTGGTAAAGACGCTATCTAAAGCAGTTGCTAAAATAAATTAGGGGAAGGAGTGTATTTATCACAATCGTGGTTTCATGCAATACTCTACGGGAGATGTTTTAATCAGAGTGAGATAATAGGTTGCTGTGTGTATTGCTTCCCCTCCCCCACCTCCTGTCCTCTATTTTTCGTAGACTTTTATTATCACAAGTTTGCAGGTTTCAATTTTTATTTTCTTTAAGAGCCAATGCTTATTTTACCAAGCGATGATTTTCGTACACGTTTACATTGATTTGATTCCGTTCTTAACGATTGATCCGATTAAGCGGCTGGTTTTATTAAACAGTTATTTTATTAAGTGGTGATTACTATATTTCATGAAAAAATGTTTCACGTTTCATACAATTACCACCTTCATTAAAAGTATCCTTTTTCTATGTTTTGCATTAATGAATATTTTTGTGTGCATTTATGACATCTCATGATCATTGGTAATGTGATTGATCATCCTTTTGTTGTGAAGAAATAATTTTTTTTTTAAACGGGTAGCATTGCGATGTTATGTGAAATATTTGGAATTTGCAGTTTGCAATTTAGAAGAATAATAGGTTTGTTTGTTTGTTTTTTCCTCGAGAAACTATTGTTCGTTTTTCGAAATACATTTTTTAATGTTTAATTCTTATTTTTATCACAATTTTTTCGTGTAAAAGTGTTTTCATTTTCACTGAAAAACGATCTCGGATTAACCGTGCATTTCAAGAGTTTTCAGTGTAACAGTGTAAATGCTCTGTTATGGCCCATTTAACCTAGTTTCTGGTTCATTTATAAGTAATGCTCTTTTAAAGCACCTGTTTCAGTGTTTTAAACAATGTAATTTACAGTAAAATATGTACATCATAAAAACTGTTGTTTTGTATAAAGGATGATTTCAAAATCTTTAACACAACAAAGGCTCAGCAAAGTAAATCTATGCCAAAGAAACCCAAAATCATTTTACAGTGTGTCGTCATGAATATGCCATTTTTAATTTTAATAATTTTGCTATTTAATAATAATTTTATGGAAAGTACTAAAGTGTAAATGAGATTTTCTTTCTGGCGATTTGCTGAAATAAATTTCAGGAAAGGAATGTTTTCCGAAATCTGCATGGTTCAAAATGAGAATTATTTCTGTATTCTTATTTTTGAACAATTGCTTTTTGAGGAAAATTTTTTTTTGCCGTGTCATTGGTAACCCTTTCCTATAAAACAATAACAAATTGGCAGTGAAAATAGCATTTTCCAAATGCGTTGCAAATTTTTTTCAGATTCGCTCTTCACACTGTCTTTCCTAGAAATTTACCCCCCCTCCCATCATTCTATAATTTATAACTTGACAAAAAAGCTATACATTGAAATTGCCCCTCAAAAAATTATTTAAAAAGAAATAATCAGATAAAACCCATAGAACATGCGGCTTAACAGAATCTGTTCGTGCCAAATATGTCTAAACTAATAAATACTCAACCTCTGACGCATTGCTACATCGAAGATTTTATATTCAGAAAGTGAACATTAGATTTGCTGTAGCACACTTCCTTAATACAGTCATTGCGGTTGTGCATCATTAATTTTTTTCTCAACAAAAGACTGTTTTTAACGATTGGACGAAAGATAAAAGTCATCCTGTACCACACTGAAAAGAATTTGTTCGTGTTAAATCCATCTAAACATCCTAAATCGATTCTAAACGTTCTATTGTAGACATCCCCTGCCCCCCCCCCCTTGAATTCAGGGCCCGTTTTCAAATTTCTGCGAACAATATCTAAATAGTCCTTTAAAACATGCGGGTAACTCGCAGGGACGGAATCTAATAACATCCACCAAAGAGAAGCGTACGAAAATAACATAATATTTTGACTCAATCATTTTTATCATCTTCTGTTATATGATTTTCAACCCCCAACGAAAAATCCATCAAAAGCAAACGGAGTGGGAGGGGGGGGCGTTTATCAGAGACTTCAATCAAAACCCACCAGTGGGTTGCAATCTGGCAGCCCCGTCGGCGCCATGCTTTCTCATGTCTGTCCTCCTGGGGGTTTTGGCAAAGGGGACCAGCATCTGCCCCTGCTCTGGTTACGACTGGTCGCGTGCGAGGACTGTTCCCCTGTTTGTTCGGAAAGGGGGTGGTTATAGTCGGAAAGGAATGACGAGGTTCTAGTTTCTGTTTGTTGCGTTCCGGGCAGAGGGATATTGAAGTATCGAACTGGGGTAACTTCCTCTTTTTTCCCCAGCCTGTTCCAGCTACGAATGCATTGCGACTGGTAAAATGATATTAGACATGTAACGGTGGGAGGGATCGTCTTGTGTGGGGCGAAAGGTGTATCTTTGATCAATAGACGTCTGTGTCAGAACAAACCTTTCGTACCCATGCCTTCGCATTTATAGATTTTATACAAGGTCGTAATTTAATACCAATTATACAATCCGAAGACCTCCGAAAAAGAATCTACGCGTGTGTTACTCGAACCTTGGATGAACCTGATGAATTCATCTTATTTAACTAGAAATTTTTTCAGCTGTACATTAATGGAAACTTTCTAATGTACTTTTCATAGTAAATTTATGATTATTGTGGAATATACAAATAAAATATGAAATTAAACTCTTAAGGCTTTTATTCGCAATAACCGAAATATATAAAATTATTTTATATATAGATAAGTATGCTTGAAACTAAAAATTTAAAATACGGAACATTTGTAACTATGCAATTTAGTAGAAATAAAATTTATATCAAATCTCTCTTCGATCCTGTTTGCACTCAATGTTAATATACGAGTGGCTATTCATATTTTTCCCTAGGAAGATCAATACAGTCGATTATTTCCGAAAACTACTAAACAAGTTTAAATGTGAACTTTATTATTTAATAAATATAATGGCTGAGCAACGAATCCTTTATAAATAGCACTGTACTTAATTTTCAGTTTATCAACCGCAAATTATGATTATTTTTCTTAAAACACATCCATACTTCAAAGATATTTACAAGTTTTTGGAAATAGTAAATGCTTCTATTTCTAAAGAATTAATAAATCATACGACAAACTTTTACCTTTAAATACAAATAAAAATTTGTATAAGTTTGATTATGTACTCGCATCCTTACTATGTAAGAAAGTTGAGTGACTTCTTCGCGAAATAAATGCACATAAAAATTTTCACTGCTTTTAAATCAATCTGTCACATACCCCATTCTTCATTCTTAGCACTCATAAAAAGGACTATAAAATTTCTGTCGGTTTTTATGTTTGCAAAAATACGTCGATGTTCCATTATTTTAATTTTTTATCGCCAGTAAAATATCGCTGTGGGAATTACAGAAACACATAAGGCATATCACAAATTTCAGAATCTTCAGCGATTACATCATGCGTTGTTGCATAATGCTGTGCACGTTTGTTTACAAATGCCGCCAGAATTCAACTAACTGACTTTTTAAATAAATAATTGTGTTTATCTTTAGAAGAATCAGTGTCTCTAATTTATAAAGGTGAATTCAGAGTCTGCGAATGGATTTTCCTTCGAAAGAAAAAATGTTTTTGATCTATAATTTTTTAATAAAACGTGATTTTTATTTCATTTGTTTCAAATAACAGTGTTTAGTGCTGTTAACTTATTGTATCTATAAGCTGAATAAAAATGTGAGCACGTGATACAACAAGGATACATTCTAATAAATTGTCGACAAACATACGCACATTTTATTTACTTGAATATCATCTAAATCCCAAGAAATATGTATAGGAATTTTGACAACGTTTCAAAATGTGGGCGTAAAAAATGGTAACAAAAAGCATTTTTGCTATTTAATTTAAAAAAAAAATTCACTTTCATGAACATAAAATGATACAGACGCTAGCTCTAAGAACTCACTTTCACTGAGATGTACAAGAATTCACACAAAATATTTCGTATAATTGAAAACTTTTTCCAACAAAAGTTAAAACATAAGCCAACTCTGCAACTAGTACTAATAAATGAGGGAAGTCTGAAAAGATACTTTAATCTCAATCAATTTTATTGCAAGGAAAATGTGAGAAAAATTTATGACCGCGGTTGTATTATTTTGTTTGCCACTCTCCGATTCTAGGTTTCCAGACGTTTATCGTGATATTCCCTGGCTCCTACATTTACTTTACCAGACGTTTATGACTAGCGAGCCAAGATTTAAGTTTCCTAAATTTAGAATTAATACATAAATCTATAATTTAATTTACTCAGGCTGCGATTCTTTACTTAAGAAGTATGCAACCTCGTCTTTGGAGCACTTGATACAATCTATAATAAGTAAAATTGTTTAGTTTTTAAACAAAACCTTCAATTTTCTTTTTGCAAACTGAAATCACCTTTTTACAATTAGCTCTCCCTCCATTCAACTTTTGGAACGTTACATATATAAAAGCGAATCACTTAAGACATGAGGTGTTCATCATCTCGAAAGTATGTTGTCCCTTTTAGCTCGATTGCATTTAAGTAACAGTAATGTAAAATATATTTATCGTGCTGTATTTATTCAATATTTTCACAACCTTTCTTTGAAAGATAGTCTTACAATCTGTCTTTTTTTAATTATATATTTTATTTTTTTTTTAATTCTACCTCCAGAACGTTTTTTTTAGAGTAATTATTTTTACTATCTATTAGCGTGTCGAAGCTAAGCTTTTTTCCCCTCTTCTGTGGGCAAAACTTTTTTTTTCTATGTTAGGTCACGTCTTATGTTATGTCCCGTCGATGTGATGTTTTGGTGCGCGTAAATGTTCGCTGAAAATAAAAGGAAATTTGTTCTTTATAACTACAGATAGATTAATCGTTTCATAGCGTGGATTCCTTAACAGGAATGAGCACTACTTAAGTATGGAATCATCAGATAATTATTATTTTTAATGCCATGTAGTCTCACAGAAGTAAATGCAATTGAATAAACGCATTCAGCTATATTGTATTTCTTCCCGTTTACCTAACAAACACACACAATATGTCGTGAGCAACGTGACATCATCACCTATTCCTCTTTAACTCACACCCCCCAACCTTTTACCACGCTAGGGTACCCACGAAAGTGAATCTCTTGAAATATGAACTGTTCATCATTCCGGTCATTTGGCTGCCCCTTTTCGTCGCTTGGGGCGATTATAGGGTGGCTAATTAAGTAATGGTCGGGTAAAAATTACCATTTTCCATTGATGCTATTTCGTGATTAATTTCTCTCACGAGAGGTAGTTTTAACGATGTCTTTTCAAGTTATTTTGAATTTGAAAAAGGAAGTATTCATCAGTACGATCTAGCTCAGCCTGATTTAAAATTTTGGATTACACAATGATGTGGATTTAGTTGGAAAATACTATTTTCATAGGTTGTGTTGTTTATGTTTTTAAGTGGCTTGTGTCAGTGCTAAGCATTTTTGTAGAATACATTTCACATGTAAAAAGAAATTTCTGTTGCATGTTTAAGCTAATTTTATCAAGGATTCGATACTGAATTGAACATGTTTAAACCAAACCTTTGTCTGCAAATGTTGTATCTCAAAGATATTAAGTAAACGCAATATTTATTTAAAAATTCTTCATTTCTTTATTCGCTGGCTTTTCTAGCGATGTTAGTAGATATACATGCATGGTGTACATTAAGGCAGATTTTATATGTTTTAAATAAGTAGAAAAGAAAATTTAAAATGACTGTATATATATATATATATGAGACGTCAGATATTCCAGTAAAGTTCCAGAGTTAAGGCAGGTAATATGGTTTATTGAACATTACATTTAAGTTAAAATATAGAGTGAGAAGAGGGGAGGGGAGACGGGTACAAAAATCAGCGTGGACTAATTAAGCAGTTCCAGTGGCAGAAGTCTCTCGATTTTCGATGTGCGGGTGTATTTACGCTCATCATACACGTGGGCTGGTATGACAAAACTCCGCCTCTCTCTTATCTCTAATCGAACCACACACACTTATGAACATGACCTGCATCCGGGATTACAAAGGCGTGGGGACACGTGTACACTCTAAAGAACTCAGAATCGACGGCCTGATGTCTGACAAATAACAAAATAAATAAAACATAGCTCCAGAGCGCGCGTGGCAAGTATGACAGGAAAGCAAAACTTAAAGTGAAAGTACCGCTTGAACAATACCCAAACTAGTAAAACCCAAATTACCTTTTCATACATTACATATATATATATATATATAGATATATAGATATTAGTAAGCGTGCTTCCCAATTTCATTTTGAATTGTGGATTCATAACGAAGTTGGTTTCAAGGCTATGAAAGACAGTCCAATGGACAAGTACATAATACACTAAACATCGACAGATGACTGAAGTGTGAAGATGCAGGGTTCTGACCTACAGCGCGGTTTTTCATCTAACAATTTGAAGTTCTGGGTGAGTTTATTTTTTTTTTCAGATGTAACGAGTAATGAGTACGTGTTACAATCCCTGAAAAAGTTCTCCACGCAAGCCATTCCTCTCTTTGACAGATAGCCATAGAGTGTGCGCTTTAACAGAAAAACAATATATAAAACCTGCAAAATTTACATATTCTTCCACAAATTTGTTTTTTCATTCCCTGATTTAAATTGATAAAAAGGGGAAAAAAACTTTCTTTTTTAAATCTAGTAAGTATCACTTTAAAATTTCATGAAAGAAGCTGTTTTCGAAAAGAAGTAAGACAGCGAATCTTAAATTTATCAACTCCTAAAATATTGCATGCTATTGCTTTAACACTTTGAAGTATAAGCTCGAGAATCTTCAGGGGACAATTTTTAAGTCCTGAGATATAAAAGCACCGAATGTATTTGTTTGTCGTCTTTTCAGCTATTATCTACAGACCTTAAAGTTTAAATGTATATCTATATGTTAATAGCAGCACCAAATAAATATATGAAATTATCTTGAATTATAGTCACTTTTTGAGCATTCGGCAGCCATATTTGTTATATATGGGGCAAATTTTACTAAATAATTTTTATTTACGACTGAAATTTGTTTTCGGGTTTTTGCAAAACACTCGGAAAAGTTTTTGTTTAGTGAATCGGTAATTTTTTTGTTAAAATGGTGTTTTCATATGTTTTTTTTTTTTTTTCGCTTTAAAACATTTATTCAGTAATTTCTCATTAAATACTGATTCTAAGAACATTTTTGTATTTCCATAATTATGAATAGGAACAGTTTTTAAGTTTATAATAAAATATTAAAATATATATCTTCCAAGAATTTTTAAACAAATCATGAAACACACCGAAACTCCCAGGACCCAAAATGTTAATCTTATGCTTCTGTCCTAAAGAGTTTTTCTAAACAAATTTCTATAAATTAAATGAATAAATGTACATTTATAGTTTTTCCTCATCACACGGTATGCTAAAAATCAATTTTATACTTTTGACATTTAAATATACATACACCCTTATATCCTTCATATTTTTCTATTCGAGGGTATTTGCTATATCTCTGCATTAACAGTTGTACAGCTTCTATGGCATTTTATAGATAAGAGATTTTATCTATTTTCTTAAATCACTATAAATATAATGCATTTATTCTCTGCATTATTCTCTGCTCTAGTGTCTTGTTTACAACGCTCGTCTGGTAGAAATCAGAGTTCACTCTTCTACTCCCACCTCCACCAGCGTTTGCTCCAAAAGTAACTCACCTTCCGGAAATATATATTACTGAACAAATTAAAATTACTGAAATTGAAATAAATATCAAAACTGTACATCTTCAGGGATTTACTTCTTCTCGAGAGAGTTTGCCTGATTGTCTTCCGAAAAGTCAAATGAAATCCTCCTAGAATATTTCACTAGTTCTTGACGTCACTGCAGATAACGTTATTAAATCTCACTGTACCTAAACTAAATGCACTGCACACTGATAGAGATCAACGGCGGCGTTATCTGGCAAACTCCCTGTCAAACGCAGAGGAGTTTAGTAAAAAATATCCCCCACATTTTTTATTTTTTCCTTCGGGAAAGAAAAATATAACTTAAAAAGTATCTTTTGCTGCTCGCTTAATTTCTCCCCGAAACGAGAGTGAAAAGTAAACTAGCGGCCTTACTCACATACCATTTTACAGGCGGGTTAATCCTAGCACAGCATGCATGTTAACACTTTGAGGCGCAACCCTTTCCCAATGCTGAAAAAAGGGCAGCCGTTGCCATCGCTCAACTTAACTACCAGCAAGATGGCGGACGATCGAAACGTTCATCGCGTGACACAGAATCTAGAGACCCTTTTTTGACAGACAGACTGGCAACAGTCAAAACGTCAGAATTTGGTGTTCCGAGAGTGGGAACTCTGCGCGTTAAAGGGTTAAAGCTATGTGTAAGACGTTTTTCCTATAGTTTTTGACACGCGTGTTTGGACTAATCCGAGTGTGAAGTGTTGGGTAAATAAGGCCTTTACTACATGGTTTAAGCGTCAATCAAAACTCGATTAATTATTAAGCACAATTCGCCGAAAGTATTAATTAAGATAAAATTTCATTCTAAATACCGTATTCCAAAGCAAATAGAGATTTCAAAGTATAATGCAAACTAAAAGAAGAAAAGTTTACTTTTTATCACATATTAATAAAATGCGTGTTAATTTGTTTTTACTTTCAAAGCCACACACAGTGTCGAATAAGTAAACGGTGAAGAACTTCAGTGGCGGATCCAGAAATTTTTTTTGGGAGGGGATAAATTTTTTAAAAAGCTTATTTCACCCAATTAAAATGTACTATAAATCAAAATTTTAGTCTAAACCAATGTATTAGGCTTTTGGGAGGGGCTAAGTAATAAAATATGATCATTTTAGCTATTTAAAGTGTATAACAAAGCAGAATGTTACCCTTGAGCAATCTCTTTTGGGGGGGGGCTGAAGCCCCCTAGCCCCTCCCCTGGATCCGCTACTGGGGGGCTCATGAAAATGGCAGACCACAAAAAATGAAAACAAATCTCAGGGAGCAAGAATTACGCACCTACGGTGATTTATTTCTCGGGAGATTTTCCTCGAATCGTCTTCGGAAAAGTCAAATGAAATCCCAAACGAATTACACCAGCGCTGACGTGACTACGGATAATGTTATTAGATCGCACAGTGCCTAAACTACTTGCATACTGATAGAGATCACCGGGGGGCGTTATCTAGCCAGAGGTTCTCGTCAAACACAGATGAGTTTGGAAAAATCTCTTTGATATTTTTTTTTTCTTTTAAGGGACAGTAAAACAATTTCGAAGTTTTTCTTATTAAAAAAGGTAGTAACTTACTTTTATTCTTCAAATGTTGGAAGATTTAAAATTTAGTGACCTAGGCTTGATTAAGAAAGTAGATTGTGTAGTACTGATTTGCGTTTATACAATGTTAAATTACTCTATACAGCAGTTGACATTGAAATTAAATAGAGTATTAAATTGAATACTTAGAAAAAATAAAATATAATTAAATACATCAGAAATTTGTTATTTATACATTATGATACAGAAACTTTGATTTTGTGTTTATTTTATTCCATAGAAGATCAGTTTTGCCGTAGTTAATGAAAAATTAAACTATTAGTGTTTCATATAGTTAAATAACTAAAGCCTGCTAAATAACTATATGAAATACCCGATATATATTTTTGAAAAACCAAAATGATTTAATTTAATAATTACTGCTACAACAACGAACAAAAAATAAAATAAATAAACAAACTCAGATATAAGTAATTGAAATATCTACACTCTCCTCCCGAATTTATTCATTTAGATTGTATGGTTGTTTTAGCATTATTCAAGAAAAACCGCGTGTTTGCCACCATTTTAAAGTGAAAAGTTAACGAATTAAGACATACTAAAGACGAAATTTATTCCATACTCCCAAATTAAAGAATTCCTGAAAAATGGTTTTTGGGTTTGTTTCTGCTGAATTTTAAAAGACAAATCTTATATTTTTTCTTTTTACTTAGTAAAATTTATTTTCTGTTTAATTAACGATTTGTCGACATTTTATATTTACTTTAAAACTTTTTGATTAATAAAAATTATCATTCTTAAAATAACTTGATAAAATCTAATGTATGATTTTTTTCTTTTAAAAAATAATTAGTCAGTTATTCTCAAATGTTTTACACACGAAAATATCCATTTAATTAATATTATTAAAAAGAATATCACACTTACATTACAACCTGCTAAATTCGGGTTGCGTCATGTTTTCTATCTTTTGATAATTGATTCTTATGAATGTTTTATCACTGATTCAAAATATGAACTTCACTATTTACCAGCACGTCAAGATTGTTTGCAAATCGCAAATTTTTAAAAATTAATAATATTGGGAAAATCGAATATTACAAAGTAGACGTAATTTTCTTCAGTGACAATTTATTACTTTTTCAACTCATAACAGCTAAGTATGTAAAATATAATATACTAGGGGCCAAGGCCCCCAGACTCGCTACGCTCGCTTTTCGTATGAGGCATTCGGCCCCTAATCAGGCTTATTCGTAAAAAAGTCATAATTTCAACAGACAGAACCCGAAGATTGGATCAGATAGAATGTTACTGAGCTACGCATTGCTTGGTTCTTGCATGTTCATTGGTACATAAAAATTTAAACTTCACCTTACAGTAGACCCCCTCCCCCTCATAACACGGAAGATATTTTGTTATGGGAATCCGTGTTGTACGGGTCCTGAGCTCTACTGCACCTGGAGTGCGGACTCCGCTTATAATCGCTGGAAAAATTATTTGCACTCTTCAGAAACACAATGATTTTCAATGTTGCCATTCAAAAGTTATATTAATTAGGAGCTAAAGCATAATAAAATCAGAACATCCGTTTCAGCTGTATTTTTAATAATGTAAAACCTATTGGACACCCTTCGAATTTGCCACCCATTGCGATTTTTCATTATTTGGTGACTTGCGTACATTTAAAGTTAATAAAAGCTACGGAACACATAGGATAGCTTGCCACCATTGGCGACTTTTCATTATTTGGCGATTTACACATGCTCACAACCTATAATTACTGTTCATGTAAGGTTACCGGAAAACCGTTATCTATATTTTCATTTACATAATCGTTTGCAGATTGGCGTACTTAGCACCACGAATTATACCATCCCGTCGCGCTAGCAAATATCCAAAGTGTACTGTAACTGCTATAATGGCATACTTAACGCCGCCAAATATTTCTACTGGTAGCAAATAATCCATCTGGACGAGAACCGGCTTTAAAATAATCTGCATTTTAATTATTTTTCATTTTCAAGATATTAGTTATTCTGTTTTGGAAAACGAATAATCGCTAATTCGAAACTCCTGTTGTCTAAGCGAACTTACTATTTGAAAATTGTCAACTTTGTATAACACATTTTGAGTTACTTATTTCATATAGTTTTTATTTTGGCGTAAAATGGGCGTAATTCTAACTCATGTTTGTAAATTTCACGCGATTCTAGATACTTGGAAACGCTTTGTCGCAAAGGAATGAATGATTTTATGCCAAATCTGGCAACCATTCGGTTTATTTTTTCAGTTTTTTATTAATATCTTCTAAAATAATTCGATTTTTGAAATTTAAATCAGCTTAGCAGGTTCCTCAGAATCTTTCGAATCTGTGGGCACCTTAGTCGAAACTCAAATCCCCACGGTTTAGGAGGAGATACGCTGACAAGCTTTTGACAGCGGCGGCGACAGCGGCCTTTATTTATTTTTAGATTAGAGAGATTAAATTTGAGTTACAATTTTATTTCATGCGTGCATGTTTTTCCACCGTTCATGCTGTGCCACTCACTTTACGTGTTATGTTTGCTGTTCGACTCATCTCGCTGTACCATCCAGGCGTAGTCCGCTATCATATATGCAGTAAATTTACTTTGATACTTCTTTTCCATCTTTTTTATGACGTGATGAAATCTCTTGCCCATCTCTTCTTTCATCCACCAGATTGCCAGAAAAATAGTCCAACTGTGTGTTTAAGAAGTGCACCTTTAAGTTCACGGAACAGGCTAAATTTCTGTTCTTCAGCAAGCTTGTTACAACAGATTTGAAGTTCGGATCCTTTATATTGCCCTGAATTTTGTTTACTAGGTCTTTAAATGTCCACGAGTTTTTTTTTTTTTTTTTTTTTTTTTTTTCTGCAATTCTGCTTTGGCAAAATTATTCCTTGCCATTACTCTCACATTTTCTCTTTCGAACGTAAAAAAAATATTGCAATCCAGTGTAGTTAAGAAACTATCTCCAGGGGTGAAGAAAGTCTTCAGGAAATAAGAATTGCGGACATCCTGGAGCACGAAATAATTTCCGATGTGCTCGCCGTTCATGTGAAGATATCCTTCACATAAAATACTGTTTTGAATTATAAACAAGCAAAAGACGGTGAAAGTGAGCCTGAAATAGTCGTTTTGAGTCATAAATTGGATAGACGAGACTTCCATAGCTCAAGGGAGGTTTCATGGAAGACAAGACACAAGATGGTCCTCACAAGATCTGACCAAAATTCGCGTCCTGTTGGTAATTGCGAGGTGACTTAAGATTTTCAAATTGATTTTAAATTTCATCTTTTATTAGTTTTCTAATTTCATAAAAGAAAAGAAACCATCTTTTATTGCTGTGGTTGACAATGGTGGAAATTTGTCTCAGATGCTTATGTGTTCTGACAAATTGCTTCATTCAAACAGAAGTGGATGAAGTTTTTTCGGATGTGTGAGACCTTTTTTGAACCAATTTATGGTTCCAAGCTCTCAGTTGTGGCTCTTTCCGGCTAATAATTTTGTATCCAATGATTTTCTGTGAGCGATAAACGTAATTTGACGTATGTTCCCTTTCGCTTGTGCTGCTTTCTGTCTATAGTTGTTGCTCCAGAAAATGTGCAATGTGCACGCAAGAAAACTTTTTTCTCTTGTGTGTAAATGAAGACTTTCGATAAAAAATTGCGGTGAAGTCATTTAATGGAATCGCCTATAAAATTTCGTGAAGGCCAGACCTTTATATGGAGAAAAACTGAACCATCAATTAGTGCTTAAACCGACCAATTTAATCAAATCATGGTGAAGCGTTTCTTCGTAGAAAAGATGCAGCTAATATAGTTCTATTGTATGGTGAAAAGCTGAACTACTATTAATGATGTATAAAATGGAATACAATATATCTCCAAAAAGTCCTGAATCTCTTCCCCTCCGTCACATTCTTCAAATGTTTAGCTATAAAAATTTTGAGTTTAAGCCAAAAATGTATTTAAAATATTATGGGAAAAAAGTTACACAGAAATTTTATAGTTATAAGATTTTGGTATTTTTAGATGTTTTAATAATTTTAAAAAGTACGATTAGCAAAAAAATTCCTGACGTGAAGGAAAAAATTAAGGTCATTTTCGGATTCAGTGCAAAAAATACAAACGAACTAATTATCCAAAGGTTGAAAAACAAAATGGTCGCAGGCCAGTGTTATCTGTAAGAAAAACTGGAAATAGAGTTAATTAAGCGCATGCATCTGGCTTAACGCGAATCAAGAAAGAAAGGCTAAATTGCCTATGATCTGGACTTCCCTTCATTGTTTTTCAAGGCTAATATACAGGCTGATGCCGAAAGCCGAAAGGCCGAAAAGGTGGTAACGAGCGTTAATTTTTTATCTATTAGAGCTATGTGGGCAGTGTAAATGGAAAAAATATTCAAAATAAGGTAAAAAATCGTTAAAAAAAAGAAAATCTTCTCGTTCATTTACAAAAAGTTACACTTTTAAATTTGTAAACGCTCCCCATACGAAAGCATCCCCAATTACTCAGATGTACCCCACTAATCAGGTGATGCACCAAATTTGAGCCTTTCATCATACAATGTCGCAAAGATAGCTTTAAAGAAAGATGATCGGGGACTAAACACGATTCTGAATGCAAACGTTTATTTCTAGAGTGGAAAAAAAATATTTTTTCGTAAAATTTCTGTACGACCCCTCGAATGCAATCATTCGATGCGATTTTTGCCCTTCGAGAGCCATTGAAAAGTGGTTTAAGCCAACGTTATATTTATCTTCATATCTCTGACACATTTTAAGGTATAATTCTGAAATTTTGTAAGTGACCTCATGATTGTATGGAGCATATTTTACTAACTGGGAATTATATTTTGTACGGGGGTCGTATACAAATTTAAAAATTGTAACTTTTTCCAAAATTAACGATATATATATATATATATATATATATATATATATAATGTATATATATTAACGGAGTCTTATTTTGGACCTTATTTTGAACATTTTTTCAACTTACACTGCCCACTTAGCTCTAATACATAGATAAAGAATTAATACCCGTTATCACGTTTTTGTAACACACTGTATATCTCACAGTTGGAACATTTTAAAGTTTAAACTTTGAATTTTAACTATTACTATCAAAACTCTACTGATTTTTTTTGCCTTTCTTTCATACTTTATATACATTCGGAATATCACTGTAACGCTGCAAAACAATGACGAAAATAAAGCCCACATTTCGTTTTTCATGGGAAATGGAAAGAGTATACCATGCTACTCTTCGCCTCATATGATGTTTATGATCCGGAACTGAAACAACGATTGTAGAAAGCAACTCTTGTTAATAAGCTTTCTCCACACATGTACCCTCTGCTGTTCTCTATAATATTTTTTTATTGCTCAGTTTTAAAGAGACCAGCATTTTAGTACCAAAGAACATCATTTAGAAAATGTATTTTTTATAACACGATTATCGGTATTGGATTTTTATTTGCTTAAGAAACTTATTTTGACTGAAACTTGTGCAAAATAGCACCCCAAGGTTGTGTAAGTTAAACTAGATATTTTCACTTACCTTTATCTCCATGTGAATGATGTTTTATATTAATAAATATTAATGAAAAATTGACTGGAACTGTTTTAATAAAAAAAGTCAATAAAATTATAAACATTATAATACACATACTGAAAGATTTGCTTACCACTTGTGTAATAAATATTCTAAGGTAAAGAAAAGAATGAAATTACCATTTTCTACACATCTGCGTGCTGGGAGAGTATTTAAAAGTAAAAAAAAAATGTAACACACTCAAGAATTCAAGCTAGAATTCCCATATTGCATCTTTAGCACTTGTATTTCAAATTAATAAGAATTTTTTGCCGATTCCTAGGCAGTTTAATGCCTATATCAAGAACTTTCTTTTGTGTGCCAAAAGCAAATATGTATTTTTTATAAGCATTAAAATTTTTAAATATTAATTTACCAGTACATAAATCTAACTTAAATTTAAAAAAAGAATAAATTATATTTTTCCCTTATTATCCATAGTAAAATTATGAACAAAATGAAATAAATTCCTTTACGAAATTGGCATAACTATATTTTGACATTACACGATATGGTTTTTAAAATTGATAGTTTAAATGAGAAACTCGTTTCTCATTTTTAGCGTACTATTGTAATTTTATGTGGTTCTATACTTTTTTACCAGCCGTTGTAAGGGAAGTAGGCCCAAAATGATTCCCTCATGGTTAAAACATGTATGAAATAACATAAATGCTTAAATAAAACTTTGGCCCTTTCATATCATATTTTACACTATATTTTGCATCATAAACATATTTTAATAATATTTTAAAAACACAAAGAGCAATGGAAAAAAAATAGAATTTTTGAAAGTGCCTAAAGAACATTTTATCCTCCACCTAAAGGCAAAATGATTATTCATTTGAAAATAGTTTTTAATTGTTTCTTAATGGCGAAATAAAAGTAATTACGACATAATGAAATAAAATAAATTTTACAATCATATAGTATGCATGATTTTTTTAATGAAAATTTAAAAATAAAATGTGTCACAAGCAATAAAATGGAATATTAAAAAGTTATAATTAAAAAATTAGGGTCTACAATAAACGCAAAAATAAATTAAATAATGTAATGGGTAGTCACGCATTTTGAGAACGGTTGAAGGGCTGCCATGACACCTAGGATCCGGTACTGGAGTTTCTTCAGTCGAGGGATTATTTTGCTCGGCAGTATGGCTTCCAAATTTAGGTCGTATTACTGGAACATACAGAGAAACATAACAAACTTAGCAAGAGTAATTCACGTCTAAAACCATACTCTATACAGTAAAGAAAGTCCTACTTCTGCACATTAAAGATTGTATTTCTAAATAAATAGGAAAGCTAGTGCTTACCTTATAAGAGATATGATTAAACCCAATTTTTATAAGAATTCTACTCTGACATGTAATAGATCGATCGCTTAAATACCGTCATTGCTTCTTCTTCACCCGGTTCAACCAGTTTATGTGTTACCCGGTAGATAGCCTCTTCCTATATCTAAGAAAACATATGTGGATTGCTTTGCCCGCTAACATCATTTTGAGCCAGCTTCCCCTACATTAAAATAATAAGCGATTGTACATTATTGACAAATGGGAAAATAAAATAACTGTCAAATAATTTTATTTGTCCAATCTTGAGAAAATCTTAAATGTGTAAGTTATTTTCTCTTTCAGAAATTAAGGAATTATTGTACTATTAAAACACAGAACTTCTGACAAAAATGGTACATTAAAAATCTTAATATATCAAGCAGATGTATTATTCCCTTAAAACTTTAAAAGGTGACATACGTAAACGTATTAAGCCATCAAAACTCATTTAACACTTTTTCTACAAAGGCCAAACGCATTCACAAATGGGAAACGGGATTAGAATGAATATTCAAAACACGCGAACACAAAAGCCCATCCCATTTCCAGCTCATAAAAATCTCTTTTAATATATTTAAAGAATTCTCCCAATTCTCTTTGAACTCAAAAAACTGGATTTTCAAATTCCGTTTAAATCTAATAAAATCCGGGCTCTCGTGATTTTCGCTTGTCATCGATCTTGGCGACATTCGTTAAAATGGCCGCCAACTCCATTTTTTTCCCCTTCGAAAACGGCAACCCCGTTTCGGAGCACGGGACTTTTCAAGAAAAGTCCTTTGGAAGTGATGTCGCTTGTCTACTTGTGACACTCACATACAGACTCCTGCATCTATTATGCATGTTGTAGAGCGCAGTGCTCGCTCCTTCCCTCTGTCGAAAAAATCGAGGCTGTGGTATGGAATCCCTATTACTTGACATCTAAGACTAGAGCACCGGCTCTCAAGGGGAATAAAAATCGCAACCAAAGTTATTTCAGCTCTGGTTATTTTATACATATATATATATATATGTGTGTGTGTGTATTTCTTTAGGGGGTTTAATCCTGTATTTCGCTGATGCGGCTTGTCTTTAGACGATGTAAAGGTGTTAGAGAGGTGAGAAGAATATTAAGTTGAGAAACACACACACGGAAAAATTTATGAGAAGGGTTCCTGTTTCGTTTCACTACAGCGAAAAGTTTGTACATCGCAATACGAGCATTTTAATGAATAACAAATTATGAACTTCTCGAAGTAACGGAATTTAACGAAAATTAATTTTAAGCCAGTGTTATATAAATTTACTTACAAAGAAATTCCCTGAAAATTATTTAATAGTGCTTTAAATGCAGACAGGGCCATTGGCTATAAATCCTTCGGCGCATGCTTTAATAATGTAAGTCAGAGAAATTAAATAGTTAAAATGGTAGCTCTGAATTCACTTCATGAACTTAAAATATAAAATATTTATTTTATTTTCATTTCTTTCATTCTGAGTTAGATTTTATTGTTTATAAGAAATATGAACAAGATGGGTTGTTTAATAGTAGCTTACCTTAAAAAAGTAACTTTGTTATAAAAACTAAATTAAAATACGTGAATTTCTCTTTCTTAGATTAACGTAAAAAAATAGTTTTGCACTTAATTTTTACAGAATGAAAACAGACATACTAACTTTAAAATTTGTCTGATTGTAAGAGTCTCACTTTTTGCCTACACTAGTCTAAAAATATTCTCTACGTTCGTACAAAAAAAAATTATGATTTGAATTATACTATATAATGACATATTTCAGTAACTGAGAAAATTTTCCGTAATACTTTCGAATGTATTTGTATTTTGTAGAAAGCTGGGTGTAATCAAATTCGATAAATTCTACGGCATAATATTAGTTCTAAAATTAGTAGGTAGATGCCCTAAATTTTTCATCTAAACATTTAAAAATAAGTTCAAGCAAACAAACAAACAAAAAAAACATCACCTTTTTAATAACAAATTTAACTATATCTACCACTCAAAAGCAATTCTAAACAATAAACAATTCTACGTACTTACTTTACACAGTCAATATAAATGAAATGGCAAAATTTTATTATTTTATGTCAATTATAGTTAAAGTTGAATCGCATAAACGAATTCTCAATTGCGGTAGTTACTTAGGTAAACAAAATAATCCCAGCAGTTATCAACAAGCCTTTGGATTTTAAATAATTGGGAGGAAAAAAAAATATTTTTTGCCTTGAAATTAAAGTGAATTTCGATGTATTTTGAATTGAAAAGATATAAAGATATTCAAACATAAATAATTTTCAGTACTTAAGTATTGAATCTTGGCTTGTATTTTTGTATCTAGCACACTTCATTCATTTCCATTTTAAATACTCACGATGTATATTTATTTTGATCTATTTAAGTATTTTGGAATTATTATTATAATTAAATTATTTGTTAGTTTTATATATCATGCTGTTAGTTTGTCATATATTCGAATATTTTTAATGGAATCATACTAAGGTTCAGTGATTGTAAAAATAAGCCATAAAAATTTAAAGTAACATTTAACAAACAAAAAACTTAGCCTATATTTTTGCACTTTTTTATAAACTCTCCAACAACACCCTTGAGCATCATTACATAAAAAAGTGATCTCGAATTAATATTTTTTAGGGCAGCATGAGTCACATGAAAGTGTATGTGACTACTAGTTCTCTCTCCTGCAAAATTATATAATCGTGATGTATAGCACTAACAGAGGGCGAAGGTTGATTTTTTTAAGTCATGGTAAAAATCTTGTTCTCACGATCTTCTTGAACGCTTCCTGAAAGTGCAGAAATTTTCCGTTATGAATTATTAGAGCATGGGAGTTTCAAAGCGACTGGTGTAAGTGACTCTTGAATCTTTGGGGCTGCGGAAGAAATGGGAAATAATTTATTGGATGTGATGCTCTAAAAGCTCCAAAAGTCTGCAAATAATTCTTACTTTAATAAACAAAATATATGTAGTATGTTCAGGGTTTTTCAGTAATATTAATAAAATAAAGCAGTTTAATTGCATATGGTAATTATAATGAACTAGCTCACTATCCGATCTTCGTACGGGAAGAATCAACATTTTCCTATCACAGATAGTTAATATTTTTTTTTCAATCGGGCTGGACTAATAAATGATTTTACTCATTACCTGACATCACGATAGCTAACCCAAAAAATGGTAACACGCTTTAATTCTGTATCGATTAAAATAAGTAGTCAATATAAATTCAAAAAAAAAACATTCAAAATAAGGTCGGAATAAAAAACTACTCTAAGAAAATATTTCTCTGGTTACTTTTCTAATAGTTACATTCTTTAAATTTATATACGACCCCCATACAAAAACTTCCCAGTTAGTAAAATGCGCTCCATACATTAATGAAATGATGTACAAATTTTCAACCTTTCATTATAAAACGTTTCAAAGATATCTTTAAACAAAGATGATCAGTGACTCAGTGGAAGAGTACAACACATTGTTTTATTTCATAATTTTTGTACTAGTGAAACACGATCATCCCACATGATTATTTCCCTTCGAGAGCCATTGAAAAGTGGTCAGAATATATTTATCTGAATATTTCTGGTACTTTTTAGGATATAATTCTCTAAATATGTACGTCACTTGATTAGCGTATAAGGAACTTTTAACTAACTGTTTTTTTTTTCTACGGGGGTATACAAATTTAAAAATTGAAAGTTCACGCAGGAATTTTTTCTAAACGTAATCTTTTCTGCTACCTTATTTTGAACATTTTTTTTTTCCATTTGCATTGCCTACTTTTCTGTATTGCATAAAAAATTAACGAGTGTTACTCCCTTTCTGGGACACCCTGTGTATGTATATATACAGGGTGGTTATAACTAAACTTCCCCTATGAACAGTGCTCTATAGCTAAAACAGGCGAACGGATTATAACAAAAATTGGCATATTGGCAATACATGTTATGCACTCAAGGAATTTCGAAAAAAAAAGTTCTTAAAATGTCCACTAGGTGGCGTTTTGCATGAAAAATTTCAAATTTGATGATAGAAATGGCTAATTCGAAGTATACAAACAATTTAAGCATTTTATCAATAGTTTTTGAGTATTTATTCACTAATTTGGGTAATATCTGAGCTGATTTCACCATGTAATGTGCCATCTAGTGGAGATTTTTTTAATTAAACGTTCTGAAAAATTCCCTTGCGCCTACGAAAAATTACCCTTGCTCTCGAGTACAGTCCATATGCCAAATATGCTAGCAATCTGCTCACCGGTTACAGCTGCAGATTGCTATTTTGTAGGGGAAGTTGAATTAAAATCACCCTGTATATATGCAGGTTGCACATTTTACTTACACTGAAAAAAAATCGTCTGCTTTTTCGCAAAAAGGGGAAAGAAAAATCTTGGCTTAAGCTGAAAACATTATTGTTAAGACGAAATTATAACCGTTTTCTTCGATATACGTTTATATGTATGATTGTCGTATCCTGGTATATTTTACAGCCTAAAACCTTCCACATTAAACGGGCTACCTAACTCAAAAAGAATTTCTCAAATCAAGCTGGTAGTTCCAGAAATTACCTCGTGCAAACACACAATCTCTGCCTCTTTGTTATATTAATATAGATATGCAAATGAGTGCTCTGGAAAGGCGTTGTTAACTCCCAGTTGTTCTCCCCCACACATGGGGATTGCTGGGAATTAAGAGGTGTAGTGCGAATTTGATACGTTGGTGATGGAGCGCAATCTGCCAATGGACAAATGATGTATGGATTTAGTAGAACAAAACAGCAACGGTTCTCATTAACATGTTAATGTATTGCTATTTGTCATGCTAAATATATTAAACACTACTTTCACAAAATGATAGCATTGCACGGGCATAGCTTACAACTTAAATGGAAGAAGCTAGAAGATGTTCTTCGACTCTTCTTATCAAAATCAAAGCTAAACTATGTGAGTTCAGTTGAGAAATTGGTTTGCAGAATTTGCGTTAATTTATGTCGATTCACAACTTAAAGTAAGCAGTTAATGGGGGTTACTCTATTTAATTATCCAACAGTTTATTTTCCCTTTTTTTCAATTTGGAATTTCCAAACCGCTATTGCATCTTTTACTTGAGATAGATTTCTGCGTTCTCCTATACTATTTATTTACTTATTTATTTATGTAAACTATAATGTACTACATTATGCGATATGGTGCAGAGTCAAGCGTACTTGCGAGGGGGGGGGTGGAGCCATATTTACACTTTTTGTGCGTTTGCTTCTTAATATCAGAATCTATATAAATCAAATTAGACTTTCGCCTTCACTTAGAATTTAAGAATTTAGTGACTTCTGCCCTTTCAAAACGATTTAAGAAAAAGAATATGCCTACACTTAGTTACATCGATCAGTTGTTACGTCAACCTGTCCTTGGCACTTTATTTTATTTATTTTTCAGCACTACAGTGCTGTTTAAAAAAATCAGGATCAATCAGGTTTTTTTAGCGTCGACATAACTTACCGACACAATTCTTCATTTTGTGAAAATTGCCAAATGATTGCCCAGATTTGCAAGTGTTACTGACAGATTGTCCGATTCCTCGGAAAACGACACTTTGGCTTATAATTAAATTAAAATGAAATGATCTGTAAAATATATTTTTAAAGTGGAATGTTTTTATATAATACGCAATCTAACTATTCAAGCAAAAAGCGGCTATTCAAGCAAAAAATATTATTCCTTGCCGGAGCCCTGTTCCCCAGTGGATGCAGGGCTTGTACAAACCCATGCTGATATTTAGATGATGATTTTCCTTCTTGCTAAATACCGGACGTAAAGCCTCATAATATTTGATGTCTCAAGAGATTTCATGTTCAGTAATCATTTGTTTATTTTGCTTTAAAAAAATATGAGCTATTCCTTCAGTGCGAAAAATAAAAATTCAATTAGTATTTTATGTATTGAATTCGTATGTAGATAAATTTACTGTTTTCTCGTATGTTGTCTATTGATACTTGAAAATTTTGAGCATTTACTTTGGAAATATACTGTCTCTTTTTGAAATACTATGTCTTCTCTTTTTATATGTGAATGTAACTTACATTTAAGTATATAATTTACTATACATATACATGTATGTGTGTGTGTGTGTGTGTGAGTGCATCGTTAATGTTCTCTGTGAAAGCCATGCCTAAGGGTTAAAAATATGTATAAAAAATAGTATTGAATGATAAAACAACTTTCATATGTTCCTAAGCGACAAACTGATATTATCTCATCCTGATAACAAGCTAAATATATTAATCATTCGCCACATCTGTAAGCATAGCAGGTGACAGGAGTTCTTTTTGATCGTGAGCTTACTCAATGTCTTCTTTTCTTTTACTTTCACATATCTCTCAGAGAAATGTGTTATTTTCTATCCTCACTGAACAATTGAAGTATCAGAGTATATTTTTCCCTTTACCTCTTATTCGAGAACATATCGCAGTAAGCTATTACCTAACTAAATGTGAAATAAGCAAATGGAATAAATACATTGTACCAGAGTTCTGATATTCCTTATGTGCCTGTTTCTGGCAAGTATCAGTATACGATTTATACATGACAAGTATCAAAATACTTTTCAACTAGGACTTTTATTTTTGTAAGTAATAAGTGTTGATATTTCTAGGTCTTTTTTTGGATAGTATAGAGCTATTGTTATGACTGAAAAAACACTCAAAATACTGGTGTTAAACGATAAAGTAATTAAAAAACTTTGTAAAAAACACACATAAGAAGTAAAAGGAAAAAGGATACGCGTATCGTTCAAAAATTGTTTTGAACTTCTTCAGTCCCAAGCTTCCCACGCGTATCCTTTTTCCTTTTACTTCTTATGTGTGTTTTTTACAAAGTTTTTTAATTACTCTATTGTTATGGTTTCCTTTTGAGTTATACAACACAGGGTGTGCTTAATTTTCCGAATTTCAATTCTGATTCATGTTTCTTTTTTTCCCTTTCATACGAATTTAAAAGCCAAAGTAAAGTAAAAATAAGAACAGAAATATACTTAAGAATGCATGATTTTGGACAAATTAAATTTAAGGAACACAAGATAAATGTGAATAGATAATCAATATGTCATTTGCATCACATTGCCAACCGTTTTTATTTCATTAAATTTTATGTTTATTTTGTAAATATCTGCAGTTTCTTCTTTGTTTATTTATCCTTTCCAATTCTTTCAAATATATTCATATTTGGTTTTATTGGTTTGTTAATTCCTTTTTCACTGGCAACTTTATTTTTATACATTTACAAATATACTTTAGAATGCATGATATTGAATAAATTAAATTTAAGGAACACAAGATAAATGTGAATTAATATCAGATATGTGTTCTGCATCACAGTAGCACTCGTTTCTATTTCATTAAATTTTGTTTATTTTGTAAATACCTGCAGTTTCTTCTTTGTTAATTTATCCTTTCTGATTCTTTCCAATACATTTATATTTGGTTTTACTGGAATGTTAACTCCTTTTTCACTGACAGTTTTAATTTTAAGAATTTTTAAGTAAATTTTAATCACTAAGTACTTTAGACCAGTTATTTTTAAATAATCTTTCTTGCTGAAATATTTGTATGCACACCAATATAATTATGTGGATGTTATGATTGATAAGGGTTGTGTGATTGTCTAAGAATCGTGAGGCCAGAACTTATTTTTTTCTTAGTCACTAGGAGTCAAGGCCCCCAGACTCGTTACGCTCGCTTTTCGTAAGAGTCATTCGGTCCCTAATAAGGCTTATTCGTAAAAAAGACATAATTTCAACAGGCAAATTCCAAAGATTGGATCAGATAGAATGTTACTGAGCTACACATTGCTTGGTTCTTGCATGTTCATTGGTACATAAAAATTTAAACTTCACACTACAGTAGACCTTCTCCCTCATAACACGGAAGATATTTTGTTATGGGAATCCGTGTTGTACGGGTCCTGAGCTATACTCCACCTGGAGTGCGGACTCCGCTTATAATCGCTGGAAAAATTATTTGCACTCCTCAGAAACACAATGATATTTAATGTTGCCATTCAAAAGTTATATTAATTAGGAGCTAAAGCGTAATAAAATCAGAACATCTGTTTCAGCTGTATTTTTAATAATGTGAAACCTATTGGACACCTTGCGAATTTGCCACCCATGGCGATTTTTCATTATTTGGTGACTTGCGTACATGTAAAGTTAATAAAAGTTACGGATAGCTTGCCACCAATGTCGACTTTTCATTATTTGGAGATTTACACATGCTCAGAACCTATAATTACTGTTCATTTAAGGTTACCGGAAAACCGTTATCCATATTTTCATTTACATAATCGTTTGAAGAATGGCGTACGCGAATTATAATTTTGCCATCTCGTCGCGCTAGCAAATATCCAAAGTATACTATAACTGCTATAATGGCATAGTTAACGCCGCCCAATATTTCTACTGGTAGCAAATAATTCAGCTGGACGAGAACTGGCTTTAAAATAATCTGCATTTTAATTATTTGTCATTTTCAAGATATTAGTTATTCTGTTTTGGAAAAACGAATAATCGCTAATTCTAAACTCCTGTTGTCTAAGCGAACTTACTATTTGAAAATTGTCAACTTTCTGTAACACATTTTGAGTTACTTATTTTATATACTTTTTAATTTGGCGTAAAATGGGCGTAATATTAATTCATGTTTGTAAATTTCACGCGATTCTAGATACTTGGAAACGCTTTGTTAAAAAGGAATGAATGATTTTATGCCAAATCTGGCAACCATTCTGTTTATTTTTTCAGTTTTTTATTAATATCTTCTAAAATAATTCGATTTTCGAAATTTAACTCAGCTTAGCAGGTTCCTCGGAATTTTTCGAATCTGTGGGCACCTTAATCGAAACTCAAATCCCCACGGTTTAGGAAGAGATAAGCTGACAAGCTTTGACAGCGCCAGCGGCCTTTACTTTTTTTAGAATAGAGAGAAACATTAAATATCCTTCAAAATGAATCGCAACAACACATGTATAATGAGAAATGTATCTTTGGAGAATTAGAATCCATAAGACGAACTTAAGCATGAAGCCCTTGGAAATTGCAATAATTGATAACTCCGTATTCTCCGTGCGCATTCATTTCCCCGATTTTCCTTCATCAAAATAAAATAAGGAAGTCAGGAATAATGAGTTCACTTTCAACTATTTAAAATTCCGTGTTTCTCTCCGGAAACTTCAGATTTCCTTTCTTTAGTTTCACATGAAAAGGATGATAAAGTAATGTAGCTGCTCAACTTTACGAATATGACAATTTTGAGAGCTGCAATTTATAACGTACTGCTTTAACGCGAGGCGTGTTTTCAGTGTCATTTATAATGTATAATTCTCGGAGAGCGCAAGATAAATAAGCGTTTATGAAGCAGAGAGAGAGCGAAATTGTTCTCGTTTCCTTCTCTAAAACCCCCATAGAATTATCTCAGTTTCTGACATGCAACTTGTTTTGTGATATGCTTGCTGAATTCTTTCTTTTCTCTTTCAGGTAATAATGGGATCTCTTTTAATTCGATTTTTGAAATAATGGTAAGGTAGATTTTTTTTAATATGATATTGTTGAACATTTTTGTGACATTGAATGCATTTAAATTTAATCGTAATTCATTCCTACTATATAGTTACGTTCATCCCTGGCTCACTGACACTCAGATTCTGTAACAATTCTGGGAAACCACTCCTAGATAAAACTTTTAAACGCCATTACTGCAAAAGAATTAAAAAGTTAAGAACAAAACGCATAGTAACAGCTGCACCGTTTTTACGTTCCGCTAAATTCAACTGTTGCCTAATTTTTAGACGATTTTTTGCTTTTCGTCTCTATTTCAAAAGTTAATCATTTGCGTGACAAAATTAGCTGTCACCATAGACATTATGGTGTCATATTGAAGTCACAGTCATGAGGCTTTGAAAGGAAAGTTACGATTGCAATTCGTTTCAAATACTTTTCCCAGATTACACATTTTTGAAAATGTACGAATTTTTTGAATTTGGATGTATTGTCTTCCCAACATGCAATGAAGGTAAAACGAATCTGATTCTCCCCAACATATCCATGATTGTTTGCGCTCTGCACGTGAGGACACTCTCTTCGCAACCATCTTCGGTGCTTGATTTTTGTAGGGTCCCAGACAGCACATAAGCTTAAATCAAGCTTGGCATTTCCTTGAATTTGACGTATTAATGCAAGCTTGACTTTAGCTTGATTTTAGCTTTCAAAGTGCGCAGTGATGGTTCCATCTGCGAAAGAGAATGGACATTAATTATCTAGCGTCCTCAAATTTGCTGAAAGTTCGTAAAAGATGTGTTTCATTTTATTACCAGTGCCATATTACCGGCAGGGCAAACTGGGCAACTGCCCATGTCCTACAGATTTTAGGGCCCAAAAATCTTACATCTTACACATTTGTAGTTTTAAAATAAAATTACAAAGGATAAAAAAATTCAGAAGTTAAATAATTTTTTTAATTATAAAGTATGAACAATGAAAATAATTCAAATTTACATTTGTATAAATTAATTTAAACTTACTTTTATTTCTTCGAAATGCTCTATATCGATATAGCATACCAATATGTAGGAAAATAACTAACCACATTTGTAAAGAAAATTTTTAGCGTTAAAAAAATAGCAAAAATTTTCAATTATTTGTTATTTTAAGAAATATTTACAAAAATGACTAAAGTGCTTGTATTCCATACATATTAGCAACTGTGATATAGCATTTCGAAGTAACGCTTAACAATCTGTTTCTTTGATTTCAGATTACTTAACACAAAATTTGTGTTAAGTAAGTAAACCCATTCTATATTTCCAAATATGGAAATTCTTCAAAATAAAATACAATTATACTACGAAATTGATTTCGAAATCAGTCGTTTGTCTCGATTTTGGCCAGCAGTATTGCTCATGAGTCTTGCGGTATTGAAAGTTTTAAAACGTGTGATACTGTTAAGTTTATATTATGTTTATTTCCATATTAGTAGAGTCTCTAAATCACACATAACATTATTTTAATTTTGATGCATCCCATGGAAAAATAAAAGAAACAAATAACTCATCTCCCACTTATCAATCTGGCGAGAAAACGGCGTGATAAGTCACTTCAAACTTTAGTCATAGCTGCGTGAAGCTTAGTAGCTGAACGGATAGCGAGCTCGACTCCCAACCGAAAGGTCACGGGTTCTATTCTAGCCACGAACACTTGATGGAAACAGAATAAATTAAATTGAAATTTCAGCGTAGAGGGGGAAGTGCGTGGCAAAGTAAAATATGTGGGGTGAGTTCGCCGAACGGCCCCCCGTGTATTTAGGAAAATTTTTCAAGCTTGAAATGTCAAGCTTAATGCAAGCTGGGCAAGTGTAAACTAGAACACTTGATTCACGCTTGCATTAAGCTTACATGCTTGAAATTTTCAAGCTTACTGACTTAATAAATCAAGCTTGCTGCAAGTTTGATGCAAGTTTGCTGAGCTGTCTGGGGTATATACACTCATGGATCAAATCTAACTGGTGTTACACCAAGGAGGATGACAACTAAACCGACTGCCCAACGACAGCAATAGTAATGCAGACGTTTAAATACGTATGATGTGTGATAATATTCTCTGAGGCAAATTTAGTACAAGCTGTTGGGAGATAACAGTAAAGGAAATACTTTAAAGACCATTTCACGAAATTTAAAAACAAATTTAGAAAATTCTTTATGTAAATAAAATATATTAAAAAATTTTTTGCTGTTTTCGATGACTCTTAAATAGAGTACTTCTTTAGTTAATATACTCATCATTTGAACCTAATGTACCAAAAAGCTATTTATTATTATTATTGTATTTTTTGTAGAAAGAGACACAAGCAGAAATCCTCTTTCTGTAATCGCTAAATTTTTGCTGTCACTTTGATTTCTTTTTTAATGTCAATATTTATAATCACTAAATTATCAACAGTTACTTGAAAATAAATAAATCGGGCATATCAATTTCGTAATCATGTGTACCCCGTGCGAAATGCAATTTTCATAGTAAGAGATGTGCTCAAGTAAGTCGGTCAAAATAAATACAGTATGATTTGTTGTTGTTTCGTGTAAACTAGTAATTCCACGAAGTTGGTGATTTTTTGTTTTACGAGAATTTAAATATGATTTTTTAAAATAAATTGAATTTTTCTTCGAATAATATTAGAATTTAAAAGACGTAGTTGAACATGTTCTGGTTAACTTTCATTATGTATTCGCCCAGCGAGAGAGATTTGTATCTTTATACATATATCTATTTATTTATTTATTTATTATACAATTTGAAATTCTCGAATTTTAAAAATATGAAAAAAAATTATGAAAATAATAAAATTATGTTTCCCATTCAAGCAATTATAATGACCCTATTAGGGAAGGGTTAAAATTTGTGAAAATAACAGTGTCTAACCTTCGAATAATTTTTATGCAATTCAATAACACTGCCAAGCACGCAGACATATAATTACTCACACAGATTTAATTTTTCTCTGTTCTTTGCATTTTTTAAAGAAAGAAATCTGGTAGTGATCACAAGTATAAAAATACTGGTCAATACGAGACTACTTTTAAATACGGGATAAAACCTCAAAATATGGGACTGTCCCGTATAATATTGGACAGTTCGTCACTTTAGTGTACATCATATCGGCAAAAGTAGCATAAAAACGTTGATATCGTTAACGTAGACTTTCTATCGTTACAGCCTTGCATTACATTAAACAAAAGAAGGTTTCTAATGAAGTATAAACAAAGTAAAAAAAATGTATTTCATTCAAAAATTCTATAATCTTATTCAGAATCAATTCTTTGATTAAATAACTAAATGGGTTAAAATACATAAATAATTTTATCAAAATTAAAATCAAAATCACTCAAGAAAAGTCTGGCCGTGAATTGTAAAAATTATTTAAACTTTACATAATAAATGACACATTTGTCGATAAGTACTTTTTATGTGTGTTATTTTATTTTAACATTGTTATTTTAGGGTTTTAATTAAGTTTTAATTATTTAAAAATATATATGAAAAATTCTCATTATTATTATTATTATTATTATTATTATTATTTTAAATTATTATTCCTTTTACTTCCACTTTGGACACTCTTAAGAAATACGTTATTCGGAATTGCCATTTAATGAATTTGCATTGCATTAATAGCTCAATGAAAATTCGTGCATGAGAACTTCGAATTTCTTAGTGCTTCATAACAAACCCATTTCACAAGATTTCCCTTTCTTAAATTTAATTTCTCACTCCTTCCCACGCAATTAAAATATCCGGCGACACCGCGCGATCAGCCAACTTCTGCAAACCATCATTATTATATGAAACCTTTTCCAATTCTCAATCTAAATTAAAAATACATATTACTCATGACACACTCACACACACACCTTAATAGAATTACCAGCATCTCTGAACAAGCAACAATACGTTCTAAATTGTTTTATTTCCCTTTTGCTTACTTGGATTCAAATATGTTGCCATGGCGACGACCTTCCGCACAGGTTCCAGATGATTGCGCTGTGGGCACACAGAATACGTTTATTCTCAAGTGACAGACGGTATTGTAATGATCCCAGATAATGATAGAAGTCGAGCTTTGTGAAGAAGGGGGAGGGAGGGAGGGGTGGGGGAACTTTAAAGTTCCTTATCGAGAAAATGAAAATTCGGTGATTGAAAATGTTTTGAGGAGTGTTGTTACTACGCTCATGCGAAAACAGAGAGGGTTAAATTTTATTGTTACTGCTTGTGTCTCTCTGAGGCTACATTGGAAGGCTTTTCGCGCGAAAATTAAAGATAAGAGTGGTAAGGAGGCTCAAGAAGTGGTATCGAAGATAATTGGGGATCAGTAATTTTATATGCATGTTTAAGCGGCCAATTTTAATTTAGCTTTGGTTGAAATTGTTAGTGTGAGGTTCTTATAGATTTTTATTCAATCAAGCATGCACGCATAAAGCGGTACTGTTTAAATAAAGTACGAAAGTTTTCAAAATGTACCCGCTTTCTGCATCATATCGTGTTCCTAACTATGGCGTACTTTGCAATGCTTTTATATACCTACTAGCTGAAGTACCCGTTCTTCGCACGGGAATGAATGGACTTTTTGATATTACGATTTGTGGTGATTACTATTCATTGTAATAAACAGATATAGCAAAGTGGATATCGCGTTATATTGTGTCCAATAATCATGCATACCGAATTGCAAGGCAATCGTTTGTACGGTGCAGAAGGCCATGCGGCGTAGCGCATTCTCGTGGCGAGTTTTAGCAAAACGGATACGGCGAAAATATTTTTCGCATTCAGATATCGATGTATACGAATTTTCATGACTATCGGCTGGACAGTCCTGAAGTTCATGTGTTGACGCGACATCTAGTGGCAAGTTATAGGAAAATGGATAGAGCCAAACTCTTCCCCGTGTTCAAATATCTATGTATACCTATTTTCATAGCGATCATTTGCACAGTCAAGAAGTGATACACTGCAGGGCCATCCAGTGGTTCAATAAAGTAATGATTTGCTACAGCGCCGTCAAGTGGCGAGTTATAGTAAAATGGATAACGCCAAAATATTCTCATTGTTCAAATAGCTATGTATACTGATTTTCATAGCGACCGTTTGAATGGTCAAGAATTTGGCCTGCTGCAGCGTCATCTAGTGGCGAGTTAAAATAATAATGCATTGCAGTGTCATCTAGTGGTGAGTAACATCAAAAGGAACGCAGTTAGAAGTTATTCTTCGTGCTCAAATGTGTAAGTATAAAAAATTTTATGCCGATCAGTCGAACGGTATAGAAGTTGATGCTTTGCAGCGCCATTTAGCGGCAAGTTACAGCAAAATGGATAGTGAAAAATATTCTCCGTGTTCTAATATTCGCGTGTGCCAAATTTCATCGAAATCGGTTGGACGATATTCGCATAGCAAACGGCTAAACGGAATAGAATTCAACGTTGTGCTGCGGCACCAAGTGGCAAGTTAAGGAAAACGGATAGCATAAAAACCTTCTCCATCATAAAAGACTTAGGTGAACCAAATTTCATCGTGCAACGGTGCTCAAGGGTGCTGGAGTTTTTCAACCTCATAAACACATACCAACATTCATTTTTATCTATAACCAGCGTTATTATATATACCAGTCTCAAATAAAATCCAGTTTCAAATCTAAGTCTCGCCAAAGTGCCAACATACGCTATTTTGCAAGAGTTTGTTCAGGGAATCATTCGAAGCATTGACTTAGCAGCAATCAATATGGGAAATGGTTCGACCGCCAAAGAGTAGCACACATTTATTTGAAAATTGGAATCCCTTAATACAGCCGATTTTTTTTTAAATTATCAACTATAATGTGTTTTATTCATCGTTACTCCGATGTAGTAAATGAGAAGATTTCAATTTTCTGAAATTTGGCGGAATTCCCCCAACTTAAATGAGTGTACTCAATTGGCGAGAATTCTGAAGTTAGATCGCTTGAAATCCCTTAATAACTGCATTATTTCTTCACGGATCATTAAAATTTAACGCTGTATTCTAATAAAACCTTTGAACTTGTTTTCAAAAATCTATTCCCTTAAGCTCTCAATAAATTGCGCCAAGCCGAAATCTGTGCAAACCGCTAGAACTCACTTACTCAAAATCCATATTTCAGCCATTTTATTTTTTCGCCAAACTAAAAAAATTTACACATTAGCCTCGGAAATCTTCAATTCTTATTGTTTTGCGTGTAAAGCATTACATTCCTGCTCTGATTTCCCATGCACACGATATTATAATTAAAAAAAAATAACCTTACGAATATAAACTAACAAAAAAAAATCATTATTATTCTTTTATTTTTACTTTGAGAATTTAAAACATTTTATTCGGCAAAATCGCCACACATGGCAACCACGATCCTTATTCACACTTTTTTCACTACAGGGGTTACAATTACGGAAAGCTTTTTGCGTGAAGAGCATAAAAAATCTCTTAAATTCCGGGAACGGGTGGACTTTCAAAGTTTTAAAGTGGACTACGATTTATTTTATATTATTTTACATATCTGTGCTAAATTTCAGGCCGATAGGTTCATTTTTGTGGATTTGTATACGAACGACATTTTATTCGGCAAAATCGCCACACATGGCAACCACGATCCTTATTTCACACTTTTTTCACTACAGGTGTTACAATTACGGAAAGATTTTTGCGTGACGAGCATAAAAAATCTCTTAAATTCCGGGAACGGGTGGACTTTCAAAGTTTTAAAGTGGACTATGATTTATTCTATATTATTTTACATATATGTGCTAAATTTCAGGCCGATAGGTTCATTTTTGTGGATTTGTATACGAATCAAATCCACAAACAAACAAACAAACAAACAAACAGAATTTCATTTTTATTTATAAGATTATTTATATAAGGGAGGATGTATAAGAGTAATACTAAATCATCAGCTAAAGCACAGAATGTAGATTTTTTGTTTCTTTTAAGCAACATATTGTTAGGAAAACCACCCAGAACCTGTATGTTAAAACAGCTCTCTTCTATATATCCGCAGTCTACCACACAGAGCACAGAGCAAGAGAGTTTCGTATTGATAGATTTCTAAGCCGCTCGTGATGTCATGTTTCTCTATCGTTCTCGTAACTTCTTTCCTAAGGAAATGCGGCCAAAATTACACTACTTCCGAGAACTTTCTTTTTGTCACCAAAAGCGGTCGCCAAGGTCAGTTCGTCACAAACTCATTTTCCTTGCCGGAATGTCTGTAGAACTGTCTTTTCAACAGCACACATTAATGCGGGAAATCAACATTGCAATTTCGTAATACTATAAACGGAGAAATCAGAGTAATTTTATTTCTCAAAGATCTGTGTTTACAAAAGTATATATATCATTATTTGCATCAATTAGTTTCAGTTAATAAATGGAAACTGCTTTCATGACTGGGGAATTTAACCACATTCTAAAATCTAAACTGTGGGTTCCCTTCATCCCCTTTTTGTTTAGTCAAGAGGGGCCTGCGATGATTTCTTTGAAGCTAAGATATATCGTTTATTCTACAATTACAGACACTGTCATATTGGATCTACATAATGGGAAAAAAACAACATAATTTGTATGAAGAAATAAGGGAAATTTTACACAAAACATGCAAAAAAAATATCATTATTTTGTAATTACATTTCATTTAGACTTCCTGCATGTGTGATGCACTTTGTAAAAGTAAATGTATAAATGAGTTCTGTAATTTTTAAGTTATTACATTCGTTATATTTAAATTCAGTTAAAATTGCAAAACAAATTTTTAAATATAACATTATATTTAATGCATGCTATATTTTTATATGCTAGTAGCTGAAGTACCCGTCCTTGACGGGTTAGTGAATGCAAATTTCCAAAAAGCAAGAACTTTCCTCAGCATTGTAGGAGTACACAGAATGGATGTAGTATGTTGCCAAACTAAAGAAAGCGAAGTTATAATTTTCATGTATTGTTAAAATATTACAGGTTAGAGAGTAACTAAGTAATATCATTTCATTCGCTTTAGTCGTAATTATGTGATGCGCGAACGAATATTTACGCATATTGAAATAATTTTCGCAAAATCTCAAAATTTAATCAACATTTTTGAAAAATTTGAAGCTTAGAATTTAAGTTGTGTGACAACCTATCATGTCACCCAAATTCGTTTCATTCCCTGCAGTCTTTATTTCGTGATGCTGGAACAAAATTTCAGCATTTTAAACGATTTTCGCAAAATCTCAAAATGTAATCAAAATATTTTTAAAATTCAACGCCTATAAATTAAGATTAGCAACTACCTATCATATCACTAAATTTCGTATCATTCGTATTAGTCGTTATTACGTGATGTTTGAAGAAATATAAACGTATTTTGAGAGAATTCTCACAAAATCTCAAAATCTAATAAAAATGTTTTAAAAATTGGACATTTATAGTTTATGTTGAGCAACCATCTATCATGTGACCTAATTTCATATCATTCGCTTTAGTCGTTATTACGTAATGCGGGAACAAAGATTCACTCAGTTTTAAACGATTTTCGCAAAATCTCGAAATCGGATCGATTTTTTAAAATTAGATGCTTATAGTTTACTGTGAGTGACCACTTATCATTTCACCAAATATTTTTTTCACCTTTGCAGTTATTTACGTGATGAGCGAACACAAATTTACGCAGTTTGAAATGATTTTCGCAAAATCTCAAAATCTAATCAAGATTTTAATTTAATTCGACGCCTATGTTTTAAGTTGAGTGAGCACCTATCATGACACCCAATTTCATACAATTCCCTTCAGTCGTTTTTACGTGATGCTTGAACACAAATTTACGCAGTTTGAAAGGATTCTCACAAAATCTCAAAATCCAATCAAGATTTTTTTAAAGTTCGACGCCTATGTCTTAAGTTGAGTGACCACCTATCATGACACCCAATTTCATATCATTCGCTTCAGTCGTTTTTACGTGATGCTTGAGCACAAATTTACGCAGTTCGAAAAATTTTTCGCAAAATCTCAAAATCCAATCAAGATTATTTTAAAATTGGACGCCTATGTTTTAAGTTGAGTGACCACCTATCATGACACCCAATTTCATATCATTTGCTTCAGTCGTTTTTGTGTGATGCTTGAACACAAATTTACGCAGTTTGAAACGATTTTCGCAAAATCTAAAAATCAAGATTTCTTAAAAATTCGACGCCTATGTTTTAAATTGAGTGACAACCTATCATGACACCAAATTTCATATCATTCGCTTCAGTCGTATTTACGTGATGCTTAAACAAAAAAGCGTCAAAGACAGAATGGCAGAATGACAGAACGACAGAATGACAGACAGACAAACTTTTTTTTTAGGGTCGCGTCGGATTCCCGGGTGCTTGAAACGGATAGAAATCGCAAAATTTTTGAATTCCAAGAAATGTACAGACAAAAGTCTAATTTTATTTATATAGATTTATTATATATACTTTTAATACTATATTTTTCGGTGTTCAAATATTTTTCATCAGTATTACAATCTTCTCAAAATAGTATAACAACCATAAGGAATGAGGAATTATGTTAAAATTATATGAATTGCATTAATGATTGTTAAGACATTCGAATGCGTTGTTTGTGTGCCCAAATTTGTATATCAAATAATTCGACCAAAGGGATGGAGCGAATAAGTTGTGTAAGTAGAGTAAATACAAATGTTCTTATAAAAAAAATAATACCTATCTATATAAATAAAATTAGACTTTTGTCTGTACATTTCTTGGAATTCAAAAATTTTGCGATTTCTATCCGTTTCAAGCACCCGGGAATCCGATGCGACCCTCAAAAAAAAGTTTGTCTGTCTGTCATTCTGTCGTTCTGTCGTTCTGTCCGTGACGCTTTTTCTGTTTAAGCATCACGTAAAAACGGCTGAAGCGAATGATATGAAATTGGGTGTCATGATAGGTTGTCACTCAACTTAAAACATAGGCGTGGAATTTTAAAAAAATCTTTGTTGGATTTTGAGATTTTGCGAAAATCGTTTCAAACTGCGTAAATTTGTGTTCAAGCATCACGTAAAAACGACTGAAGCGAATGATACGAAATTGGGTGTCACGATAGGTGGTCACTCAACTTAAAACATAGGAGTCCAATTTTTAAAAAATCTTGATTGGATTTTGAAATTTTGCGAAAATCCTTGTCAAACTGCGTAAATTTGTGTTCAAGCATCACGTAAAAACGGCTGAAGCGAATGATATGAAATAGGGTGTCATGATAGGTTGTCACTCAACTTAAAACATAGGCGTGGAATTTTAAAAAAATCTTTGTTGGATTTTGAGATTTTGCGAAAATCGTTTCAAACTGCGTAAATTTGTGTTCAAGCATCACGTAAAAACGACTGAAGCGAATGATACGAAATTGGGTGTCACGATAGGTGGTCACTCAACTTAAAACATAGGAGTCCAATTTTTAAAAAATCTTGATTGGATTTTGAAATTTTGCGAAAATCCTTGTCAAACTGCGTAAATTTGTGTTCAAGCTTCACGTAAAAACGGCTGAAGCGAATGATATGAAATAGGGTGTCATGATAGGTTGTCACTCAACTTAAAACATAGGCGTGGAATTTTAAAAAAATCTTGATTGGATTTTGAGATTTTGCGAAAATCGTTTCAAACTGCGTAAATTTGTGTTCAAGCATCACGTAAAAACGACTGAAGCGAATGATACGAAATTGGGTGTCATGATAGGTGGTCACTCAACTTAAAACATAGGAGTCCAATTTTTAAAAAATCTTGATTGGATTTTGAGATTTTGCGAAAATCCTTGTGAAACTGCGTAAATTTGTGTTCAATCATCACGTAAAAACGACTGAAGCGAATGATATGAAATTGGGTGTCATGATAGGTGGTCACTCAACTTAAAACATAGGCGTCGAATTTTTAAAAATTTTCATTAGATTTTCAGATTTTGCGAAGATCGTTTCAAACTGCGTAAATTTGTGTTCGCACATCACGTAATAACTGCAAAGGTGAAAAAATGATAATTGGTGAAATGATAGGTGGTCATTCACCTTAAACTATAAGCATCTAATTTTAAAAAATCGATCCGATTTCGAGATTTTGCGAAAATCGTTTAAAACTGAGTGAATCTTTGTTCCCGCATTACGTAATAACGACTAAAGCGAATGAAATGAAATTAGGTCACATGATAGATGGTTGCTCAACATAAACTATAGGTATCCAATTTTTTAAACATTTTCATTAGATTTTGAGATTTTGTGAAAATTCTCTCAAAATACGTTTATATTTCTTCAAACATCACGTAATAACAACTAATACGAATGATACGAAATGTAGTGATATGATAGGTAGTTGCTAATCTTAATTTATAGGTGTTGAATTTTTAAAATATTTTGATTACATTTGGAGATTTTGCGAAAATAGTTTTAAAATGCTGAAATTTTGTTCCAGCATCACGAAATAAAGACTGCAGGGAATGAAACGAAATTGGGTGACATGATAGGTTGTTACTCAACTTAAATTCTGGGCTTCAAATTTTTCAAAAATCTTGATTAAATTTTGAGATTTTGCGAAAATTATTTCAATATGCGTGAATATTCGTTCGCGCCTCACATAATTACGACTAAAGCGAATGAAATGATATTACTTAGTTACTCTCTGGCCTGTAATATTTTAACAATACATAAAAATTATAACTTCGCTTTCTTTACTTTGGCAACATACTCCATCCATTCTGTGTACTCCTACAATGCTGACGAAAGTTCTTGCTTTTTGGAAATTTGCATTCACTAACCCGTCAAGGACGGGTACCTCAGTTAGTTTTCTAATAAAATTGCTATACTTAAAGTTATTCAAAGTAAGTGCTAAACTAAGCATAACAATAACCCGATGTGTAGTATCTGGAGATATCTATATAAATAAAAATGAACTTTTGTCTGTGCATTTCTTGGAATTCAAAAATTTTGCTATTTCCACCGGTTTCAAGAACCCGGAAATCCGATGCGACCCTCAAAAAAAAGTTTGTCTGTCTGTCATTCTGTCGTTCTGTCATTCTGTCCGTGACGCTTTTTTTGTTTAAGCATCACGTAAAAACGACTGAAGCGAACGATATGAAATTGGTTGTCATGATAGGTGGTCACTCAACTTAAAACATAGGCGTCCAATTTTTAAAAAAATCTTGATTAGATTTTCAGATTTTGTGAAAATCGTTTCAAACTGCGTAAATTTGTGTTCAAGCATCACGCAAAAACGACTGAAGCAAATGATATGAAATTGGGTGTCATGATAGGTGGTCACTCAACTTAAAACATAAGCTTCGAATTAAAAAAAAATCTTGATTAAATTTTGAAATTTTGCGAAAATCATTTCAAACTGCGTAAATTTGTGTTCGCACATCACGTAATAACTGCAAAGGTGAAAAAATGATATTTGGTGAAATGATAGGTGGTCACTCACCTTAAACTATAAGCATCTAATTTTAAAAAATCGATTAGATTTCGAGATTTTGTGAAAATCGTTTAAAACTGAGTGAATCATTGTTCCCGCATTACGTAATAACGACTAAAGCGAATGATATGAAATTGGGTCACACGATAGATGGTTGCTCAACATAAACTATAGGAGTCCAATTTTTTAAACATTTTTATTAGATTTTGAGATTTTGTGAAAATTCTCTCAATACGTTTATATTTCTTCAAACATCATGTAATAACGACCAACACGAATGATACGAAATTTAGTGATATGATAGGTAGTTGCTAATCTTAATTTATAGGCGTTGAAATTTTAAAATATTTTGATTACATTTTGAGATTTTGCGAAAATCGTTTTAAAATCCTGAAAATTTGTTCCAAAATAAAGACGAAATAAAGTCTGCAGGGAATGAAACGAATTTGGGTGACACGATAGGTTGTCACTCAACTTAAATTCTAGGCTTCAAATTTTTCAAAAATGTTGATTAAATTTTGAGATTTTGCGAAAATTATTTCAATATGCGTGAATATTCGTTCGCGCATCACATAATTACGACTAAAGCGAATGAAATGATATTACTTAGTTACTCTCTGACCTGTAATATTTTAACAATACATAAAAATTATAACTTCGCTGTCTTTACTTTGGCACATACTACATCCATTCTGTGTACTCCTACAATGCTGACGAAATTTCTTGCTTTTTGGAAATTTGCATTCACTAACCCGTCGAGGGCGGGTACTTCTATAAAGCTAGTAGTCTATAAATGTTTATCTTGAGTCCATATTTTGATTTGCCGGGATTCAAGTTTCATAGAGGGAATATTTTCTAAAGCAGAAATTCTGTAACTTTTTCCTATGGCCAGAGTCTTGGTGAAGCATCTTGTGTAAATTTGAGTCTAATGAATTAGAAGCTAAAGCAACAAGACATTTTTTTCTCGGAGAACTTGGTACCTTCGTGAGTTCCTTTATTCCTCCCTGAATCACAGTTTACGGTCTTTTGTTTTTGTAGTTGCATTCCGACTTCATTGACAATATGCACATATAAAGTACCTTTTGATAACATTTAAATACTTTATTAATCCTGATAAACATAACAGTTTGATTCCAACCATATTCAGTTAAACATGGAATTATGGAATTACGTAGATATTAACGACACGAGTCTCTCTCTCTAAATTCATATATTTATATATTTAAAACAAAACACCAGTTAAAAAATGATTAATATTTGCTGGGTCAAAAGAAAAGATCTTAATTATTTTAATTTGTGTAAATATGGCTTATATTTTAACCACATTATAAATAGTTTCCTAAGCACATTTAATCAGTAAAATTATTCAAACAGTATTTCACATCAAACATATAAATCAGTTAAAGAAGATTTGGTTTTTATCTCATTATTTAATTCTGTACGACCCTTTCAAAATTAAACATTTAACAAAAATAATGTTTCATCAGAACAAATCATCAGCAGTTTCTGTAAACAAGCCTATACTTTAGGAAAAAACAAAATTAAACTTCAAAAAGATCTCTTGAACCTGTTTAAACAGAGACGTTTTAACCATCTTCGACCATCAACTGAAGTCTCTTCAGCGGGATTCGATTTTTTTTTATCCATCCCCTTGTCATTTGGGGCACTCATTAATTAGATAATTGTTCCGTACTCCTGGAAGATTAAACGGTTGGCAATAAAATTGTCTGTCTGAGATCGTTTGTTTTTACGATGTTATAAAACTGAGATGATTTCAAAAAGAATAAATGCAAGCGATGTATAAAAATGTTCAAAATGCTCTGAATAGACAATAACTTACGGACATTGTCTGCTGAGAATAGTTGTAAAAATAAAAGAACGTATTTAATTATCTTTTTTCCTCTCCTTCATCTTGATGAGCCATTTCCTCGAATATAGCGTCCATTTTTCGTAATTTATGCCAGGCGAAAGAAGAAATTTTGCTTGCCGAGCGAAAGTCCCTTTTTTTTTAATTCCAAGTTGTATGTTTGGAGCTGTCAGAGAAAAATGCTTTAAAAGTAACTGAGATATTTTGTTTAAATTATCGTAAATATTGATTAGTCAATACGCAATATAATCAAAAGTAGGGACTTTTTTGATTTAAAAGCAAACTTTTGCTTTTTAGTTGTCAAAAGACACTTCAAGAAACTGTTTGCAGCTAAAAATGCGCTTGATAGCTACTTGAAATACAGAAGTTTGAAATTATAGAAATATTTCTTACATATATATATATATAATGCAGTTTGAAGTTATCAATGTAAATTGTCGGTTTTCAACTGGCAGTTTTATGCAAATTACTTTATAGTTGGTTAAAAATTTATTTTATTTAGAAATATATAGTCATAACCAATTTCCCTTACCCGCTCATGTACCCTCAAGTGCGCAGTTTTAAATTTAAATTTCAGTTAATACTTGACTTTTGCAGTTCTGGTTTTTTGTAAGTTTCGTGCAACTTGGTAATAAGGTTTGTTAGCAACTAAAAACAAAAGTTGAGTCTGTTAAACCATTGTGTATGCCTTTCTTGTTATAATTATATGTATGCTAAAAAGGCATAAAAATGCGCCTAAGGAGATATAACATTTTTAAAAACTTGCAGATCATTTTCGGAATTTTGTGGCAAATCTTGCTGTTCAGTATTGTTTTGTTTTCAGTTTACTTATATTGGTATCCAAAATGCACTTAAATCCAAACACGAATGCATTTTAGTTTTTCTAGTTTGTAAAGTGCAAACTGAAACGTTCTTCATGTGACCAAATTTTAAAAAAAATATAGTAAGTTAGTTATACTGTAGAAATTACTTGGACTATTTAAAAATTTTTAAGTAACGCTGTGACAAAGGCATCCAGGTTCAGAACACTAAGTTGCAGAACATAAATCACTAAGACTTCGGATGCTTTTAAAAAACTATATTTATTGAAGAAAAATTTTAAAATATATTTTTAAATATATATGCCAGGTATATGCTTTGATTTTGATTTACATACACGGAGCTTAATAATGGGGAGCAATAAAAATAATGTATGGTACATTGTGGCACTAAATGATTATTTTTACATGGTATCGAAATCTATTTTTAAAGATAGTAATCCAAATAACTTACAATTATTCTTATATCTAAATCATTCCTTATCTTCAACAATAGCAACAAACATTTTCAGGCTAAACGTCATTTATTCCACGCCTTTTGTTAGGTACAGTATCACAAAGTCACTCGAAATTGATGTTGTATAAAAGCAGATTTGAAAATAAAGAACTTCACCAGTTCTACCATGGTCTGCACTTTATACAAATGTAACGTTTAAAGAGGGCATACGTTTCGTGACAGACATTTTGCACAGCTCACCCTGCTTCCCTTTAAATTTGCCTGTTCCAGCACTAAACTGTTCATAGTGTTTTTAGTATCAAAATAAGATAAACAAGATAAACATTTTATTCCTTGTTCATCTTATGCAAGCCATCAAGCATGAACTGAAAAAAAAATAAACAAGCTTTACCCTATCTGTTCTTTTTGAGCAGGAAAAAAAAAAAGAATAAAATATAAATAAACAGTCATTCAACAAAAACTACTCCCAGGATAAAGTTATTTTGTGGATTATTCTATTAGGTTTTGCGCACTAACAAGATATTCAAATCCGACCGGTAATGATTTTTCAAACCAGAGAATGTTTTTCATATGACCAGATCATTGCCTTAATGAGAAGATAGTTATGGATTCGAATTGAGAGTCGGGAAGGAGATATTTTTTTATTTTGTGCATTTTCTCTTTCCCTCCCTTTTACAGAAAGGACAAGTACACAAAAAACCTTCAGTCAGGGTTCAGTGCTTATTTTTAATGGCGTAGATCGTTTAGATACAACCACGGGACAACCCCTAACGAGGGACCAACGCGAAATTGATCGTTAGGGTGAAGGATTACGTTTTGTAAACTATTTAATAAAACGACGAACAGCTTGAATTGAAATGTATCGCTGAAAATGTTGGAGAATACACCATGTCTTTCTTTTACGTATTCAGATACTTTTTTTTTGAGTAGATTGTTAACGTATTTGTTATTACATTACTATTGGAAATAAAATACACTGCCCTCCAAAAGTTAAGGTACAACCTGTTTTTTGTGAATAATATGGAAACGAATGAACATTGAAGCAAAAAATTTGGACTAACTGAGAACTAAATAGTTCTTTATTGAGTACGACACAGAAATTTACATAAATTCAACACAAACATCGTGTAAAAGCAAACGAACACTTTCGGTAGAAAAGTCCACTTTTGGAGAAAACAGTTAATCAAAGCTTTTTGTGGAAGCATATCGTGTAAATATTACAAAAATGAATTCTAATAAGGAATGTGTCCAATTCTAACTGCAATGCACTGGCGTCATCGATTCTACATACTGCTAATTAAGTTGTCGGACACCTCAGTAGGGAGCGAAGTCCACGCACGGATTAGTCCTTGTTCCAGCTCATGCAACGATCTTGAAGGAGGACTTGAAGAAGTCACTTGTCTGCCAAGGTAGTCCCAAACATGTTCTATCGGATTGAGGTCTGGAGATTGAGCTGGCCATTCCCTTCGCTCCAAACTTTGACTCTCAAGATAATCCTCAACAAGCACATCTCGGTGAGGTCGGGCATTATCATCCTACAGAATGAAATCATTGCCAATAGCATCAGCATATGGCCGAACATAGGCATCAATGATCTCGTCCTGATATCTCACACCAGTCATAGTTCCTCCCTGGAACACAAGCAGGTCAGCTTGCCCAAACCATTATTCCACCACCTCGATAACTGTGTCTTTCCACAGTGTTACATTGATGGAATCGGGTGCTTCGTTCCCTCCAGATAAGCAGACGTCCTGAATCGCTCTTCAGTGTGAATCTGGACTCGTCTGAAAAGAGTACAGAAGCCCATCACTGTCTGGTCCAAGGAACGTGTTCTCTTGGCCAAGATAAACGGGCCCTTCTCTGTCGTCCGTTGAGTGGGACACATACAAGTGCTCACGTTGCATAGAGACCTGCATTGTGAAGAAGCCTTCGCACCGTACTTCTTTCTGATGCTACAGAGTGGTCTACAACAAGTTGCGGCACAGAAATGCTTCTAGCTATAAAACGATATTCTGCGCGTGTTGTAGCTCGTGGTCGGCCTAGAACATGTCTTCTGGGCACAGAAGCTTCCGTTAGATATTGATTCCAGAGACGGTGGACCACACTGCGAGATACATTAAGACGCCTAGGAGCATAAGCCTGTGACAGCTCCATTTCCATTCATACGACCGCCCGCCACCTTAACGAATCGGGCAAACAGTTTCTCTAAGACATTGCGGGGCCCTGCTAACTATTGTTAACGAATCTGCTTACAAAAGTTGTGAATCTACAAAAGTTACACGCGTAATTATGAAAGCCTGATATTTGCACCTTTTTCTCTGACTCATATATGCCTGTTCTTTTCTATAAAAACTAAACGGTAGCTATCGTTTTTGCATAATTTGTATAAAGTTCTTTTTTATCATTTATATAAGCCATAAATTTTACTGTCAGCGTCATTTTTTTATAGTGATCATCGGAAAAATGTTGTTCCTTAACTTTTGGAGGCCAGTGTATATAACTTATAATACCGAACAATAAAATATAATTATTTTGAGAAAGTAGCCATAATATAACGACATCCTTGTTCTTGAATTTAATTATTATTGCTTTTAATATATTTTAAGAATATTAAAAAAAATTATAATACCTGACGGAAGAAAGATAAGAGTTTTTTTATCTTAACTGAGGAAAGATAATTTTAAACCTTGTGCATACAGAATTTATATTTGCAAATCGAAAAATTACTGATATTTGCAATGGACTTCATCGTGCGTGTGCAGTATCAAAATAACTTCTGCACTTATAAATATTTTGAGGTATTCCTGGTCATTTTGTTTTGATTTTAGCCACTTATTCCCTTAGATTGCTTGAAACACTGCCTAAACAAATAAATTTTTATTATATTATTTCTATCAGTGGGTTTTCATTCAAATTACTTTCACCATTGCTGTGATCTTGTCATTCTAAGAGTCCTCAAACCGTATTACACAAGAGAAGACGTTTTACTAACAATCTGAAGCTGACCACCAGATTCCATTTTGTGCCAAATCATCATCTCCCAGGGGCGTAGCCAAGGGGGGTAGGGGGGTCATAACCCCCCATGAGGAATTTTTCGCCATACAAAATGTATCTTCACTCCCTTTTCACACACACGTATACATATATTTGAGTTGCAGTAGTTGAACCTTCCCCCCAAATAAAAAATTTCTGGCTACGCCACTGTATCTCCATTTTATTCAAAATCATCTATCGGAACGCGTCTGACAGAACCAAAGGCGACTCCAATGAGCGGACCATGGGGACCATGGCCCCCTCCGAAATTTTGGTTTATAGCTTCACATTCACGTACTTCACAATTTCACACATACTATTTGCATTTTAAACAATTCATAAACCTATGCAAAAAGTTAAAATGGTCCCCTCCGAGAATTCCGTCAGGAGCCGCCCTTGGACAGACAATTCTTTTTTCGACTAAGTAACACCTAAGAAAAATGTAAACTAAAATCTTGTGTAAAAGTAGTAGCAAATAATTCAAAAATCAATTTTTCTTTTCAGAAACATTCTTTAGTCAAATGTAATAAAAATAAATAAGTTTTCAAAAGATTCGGCATGTGGAATAAATACCATTTTAACAACTCACATTAGAAGCTCTTTTATTTACAGAGTGGAAAAAATCATCATCATCTCGCGAAGGATTTAGACACTATCCCGATTGTCCAATTCTTATTCTTCCCCCTCTCCCTCTCCGATATTCCTCCCACCTTTTCATTTAGAGGCATAGCGATTTCCCTACAAGAATCTCAAGCCCGGAACGAGTCGGGGAAAAAGATCCTTTTCTGCCAAGGTAATCCTCACCCATCTGTTACAGATTGAGAGACCTTTACCTCATCGACAGATGGTATTAAAAAAAATAGAAATAAAACAAAGAAGGCATGGAAGATATCAAACAATGAAAAATAAAAGTTTGAAAATAAAAGATCCACAATCAGCTGTTAAAACTTTCTTCTATAAAAATTGCCAGGGATTAAAATAAAATATATTTAATCCCCGGATATTGCAGTCAATGCGGGCTGTGTTTCTGTTCCAATTCAGGTTTATTCCAAAGAACTACTTTCTGTTCGATTCGAATAGAATGATCTTTTGCTTTTGAGATATTTGTATGACGTCTGTAGCATTGCTTAGAATTATTCTCCCTGCGTATTTTTTTTTCTTTGCTGAAAGATCAACTCGATTCACAGAATAGGCTGAGACAGCCTCTTTGATTTTTTTTCTTTTTTTTTTTTTAGAGAGAGAGAAAGGGAACCAATTTATGTTATTGCTTTTGTTTCGATAAACTTTGACCAGTTTTCGTGATGCTTTCTTTTGTAAATGGGGATCTTTGAAACACCTATTTTTAGTTCGATCACGGAACTTTAAAGTGCATGGGGGCTCACTGCTAAATGGATTGTCGTAATTCTTACAATTCGGAGTAAGTGGAACATTTTTAGCTAAAAGCCTTTCTTAATTACGGAGAAGGACAAATGCTGATATTTCAAAAAAAAAAATAAATAAATAAATAAATAAATAAGTAAGTAAATAAATGGTTCTGGAGTATAGTGATAGTGATGAGCAGAACTAAATATGTTTTAAACCTATATAAACTGCTGTTAGTATTTGTTATTCACGTTTAGTAGTAAATAATAGTAATGATATTTAGTTGTAATAGTTATTTTTTTAAGGGCGGACACTTGCTTATCAAGCATTCGCCACTACTAAGGTCCGAATTACTGGCCATTTTATTATGGGAGCACCCATATGGGAGTGGGTGGCCAGTGTCACCTCCAAGCTGTTAACTCCCAAGAGCCGACCGGGAATCGAGCACGGACTCAAGGCGCGATAAAATGGTTCATTGTGACTAACACCACCTGGGCGGCATAGTAATAGTTATAGCGTAGTTAAAATAATATGATGATTTCTGGGTGTTATATCATGCCTATTGAATTCTGTTGATACCTTCCTAATTGCAAACTTAATCTATTATTAATACTAATAACCGAAACATAGTGACTAAAGGAAGAATCCGTCTTCGCTTCTTAGAATGCCAATTTTCAATTACGGTCCACTCTCAGTACACAACTGCGGAATAATTTCCTGCGAACGAATTTGCAGCTGTTACCAACCACATTCGTCATGGATTAAGAAAAAAAAATCCTGGCATTTCTTTTTCTGTGGAATTGAGTTTTTCTGTGAGTTTTTTCTGTTGAAGATTGAATTTTTTCATCATTCTTGCTTATCTTTGTGATGTAATTTAAAAAAGAACAGACCTTTAAAACAATGAAATAGACAGTAAGAATTCCGGTTAAATAAAAATAATGTACGTAAAATTTCCCTGACAGCATCTTATATAGCTGTATAATTTCTGAGCGATTTATTTTATGTACATCTATATATCTATATATGTATGTATCTATACGTATACATATATATATATATATATATACATATGTATAGATACAATGATATATAGTATGGTGATACTGATCACCCTACTATAGATATATAGTAGGGTGACTTCTAATTCATGGACAAACTTTGAGGGCTGGTGCAGGACATTGTAACAATCACATTTTGTACAGGAATGTATTGTCAAAAGTGAAGCGTCGAAGCACAAACACAGAAAAGAACAAATTCGCAAAACAGTGTATTGACTCACGCCTACAGTCTGTGCATGGCTCACTGAGATAAGTACAGGCTGTCCGAAAAGCTCCGTTTTTGCGTACGAGTAAATTTTCGCTTCTTCGCCGATTTGTCGCTGTTACCCCACTGTATCACTGTTGCCAACTCTGCCGGAGAAAATGTGCCTAAAATCAAAGTTAAAAGTATCCACAAATGGCTAATAATATTTTCAAGCTGAGAAAAAAAGTAAAAATTTTTTTGGCGTTTACGTGCTTGTGCTGCTGAAATATGCTTATCTGCTAATGCTCTTTGAGACATTTGGACATTCATTTCCGATTTACAAAATACTTCGGTATTGCTAGTTTGCCAAGATCTTTTTCTCCGGCAGAGTTGGAAACAGTGATACAGTGGGGTAACAGCGACAAATCGACGAAGAAGCGAAACTTTTCGCGTACGCAAAATCCCATAGGAGAAACTGGTTTTCGGACAGCCTGTACTTATCTTAGTGAGCCATAGTCTGTGCAACAGCTCTTGTACTTCACTCAGGTGTAGCAACCACGATTTGCAAGATTCTTTCTTCAACTGTTGCAGTGCGTAGAATTGTTCGTGGACCAGCGTCATGTCTGGTAATGTGAAATGAACCTGTTTCACAAAGTTGACGATATAATCTCTGAAACATTCTTGATCCGGCATTCGTCTGTGAGGATACTGAGCACGATGCATTCGTAGCGAGCTCTGCCGTTTCCATTTGCACTGCCGTACATATAATGAATGTCTGCTTTTTCGGCAAACGTAAAATCTCCTATCACGGACGAAAACTCAAAAGAAAATGGCCTCTCTTACCCAAATTAATGTCAAGTGGCCATCTACCGGCTACAGAAGCAACTGCTAACTCCGTTTCTACTCCGGCTCCTGCATTTTTTCATTCCCGTGTTTGTGCTTAGACGCTTCACTTTTGACCATGCTCGCCGGCAGCATAGGGCAATGGGGGGGTCAATGCCCCTCCCCCTCGATTTTTGTATGCAATGTTTTCCCTTGCTATTTTACTCTTTCCAACATGGTAACCATACTTGAAGTAGTCTTTGCCACCCCCCTCCCTGGGAAATATTCTGCCGGCGCCCATGCTTTTGACCATACTTTCCTATACGAAATGTGATTGTTACAGTATCCTGCGCCAGCCCTCAAAGTTTGTACCATGAATTAGCATCCACCCTGTATATATATACCAGGTGTCCCAAAATTGACCGACTATTTGGAAAACCAATTAAAGAAAAGCGAAAACCGATAGAAATTTTATTACCAATTTTCAAAATTATTTACAAAGTTCATCAACAGATGGTGCTGCTGACTAGGAAAAACTATAAAACAATATTTTCAAAATAACGACCATTAGGTTGCTATTTTGAAAACCACAACCTGACGCAGTCTTTTGCAGCCACAACGTGACGCAGTCTGAGAATAAATTTGCAAATGGCAGTGCAAACATTTCAGTTGGTATGTTCAGACAAGCAGCGGAGATACATTTGTGGATTGTGACGATACACCTGGTTTTTCAAGAATACCCTCCACCCCCCTCCACCATGAAAAGAAAAATCGCATGGTGTTAAATTTGGTGTTAGAGAGGCCATCTATTGACGAGCTTTGTAACTAATTTTGAAACTTTGTGAGAATAAATTCCCTGGTTCACTATGATGAATGCAACGAACCGCACATTTCTATTGCCTTACGTTTTTCTTTAATTGGTTTTTCAAATCGTCAGTCATTTTTGGGGACATCTGGAATATGTATGTGTGTTACATGTATGTGTGTTTATACATTTACTGATATTGCTATTTTTTCTACAAGTTTTGATGTGCGTAATTATTCCATGCCTTTTTTAGTTTGTTTTTTCACATATGTGAAGATATTTATTTTTTTAAGAAAATTTTATTTAAAAATACTTCACGATTTTCATTTATAAGAACGCACTTCGTGAAACTCTATCTCACTGCAGAAGATTCTTTACATGTTTTTGTTTGCCGAGAGAGGACAGCTCACGTCTCCGAATGACGCTATATAGAAGTACACACGTCCTTCCTGGAGTTTCCGGTTACAATCTGGATCCTCATCAGAAGGTAGGGTGGGACTTCAGAATTATGGTAACCCTCGGAAACCGCTAAGGGCCACCGAGAGGATTTTCGTCACCATGAATTTAGTGTGCACGCACACTGCACATATCTGGTAGTCTTTAGTTATGCTAGAATCGAACCCGTAGCCTTCCGGTTACGAGTCCAACGCTTTCACCACTACTAAGCTACCACTGTCTTGATGTGAACAAATGTGTGTTTTAAATATCAGACTTCTGACTTAATTTACAATATATTACAAATCAATTACATTAAGAAAAAATTTGTTGTTTTATTTATTTATTTAGTTAGTTCATTTTATTTAATGCTCTATATACCTCATTTTCATTAGTACGATGCTTCTCAAAGTAACTTTGAATGTACAAATCTACTATTCGACGGTTAAGGAGCATTTCAGCATTATAAAAATTACCTGAAATATACAGGAGCAGAATTGAATTTAGAAACTCAAACTTCTCCAATAGAATCGGAAAAAATAAACTAAAATAAAAGTCTCTCGTACTAATAATTAGATCTGGAAGCTGTGCACCAACTTTTGTTTTAGTTTCCTGTCCAGCCTTTGTGATCTTCATTAAGAGGTAGGAGGCCGAATACGAAAATAAAATGGCTGAAACAATGGGACAAACAAAAGAAAAATAGAAAAAAGAGCTTAGAATAGCTATTTAATCTTTCCCCAACCATGATATAATAACGCCCCTATTGCATCGCGTTAGTGTTTTATTTTTGTACGAATATTTAATGCTGTTTCACAAATCTTAATATATAATGCTAATAATCGTGATGCACACAATTATTTGGACTAGTTTATATAGATACGTCATTTTACGTAAATAATACTCGATTACTCCTTTTATTAAAAAAAAAGTTATTTTAAAATATATTTTTCCTTTTGTAATGTACACGTGGTGTTTAAATGTACAAACGTATGTAAATACATAAAACTATATTCGTGAATCTGGGTGTATGTGTCACATATTGAAATGTTTCAAAGCTACCCTTATTTTGAAAGTTTTTTTGTTTTTTGTTTTATTTCCCAAGATCACATGAATATTGGTTAAAGTTAAAAAAATTACTTTTTAAATAAATAAAATCATTTTTCATAGAGGGTGTTTTTGCTTATTCAAGTTTCTCTTTTATTTTATTCTTTTATTTTATTCTTTTACTTTTTTGTTAAAATATTTTTTGTATCTTACCAAAATATTTAAACTTTTTAACTCGACTGTTTTATGTGTTAAATATATGTTAACTTTAGTGAATGAACCCCTTTAATGCATTAAAAAGATTCAACAGCACCATAACAGGAAACGCAATTTAAATCGTTCTTTTTAATGAGCATATAACGAAAAATAATTGAAAAACCTTTTGTATTAGAAAATGTATTAAACTAATTTCAGCTAGAGACTGTATTTGAAAACTGAGTATTTTGATAAACAGCTTGACATTTGTATATACAGTTAGTTATAAGTGTACACATTTCAAAATATATACCTTTTTCAAAAGCAGTTTAAAATATTGATAAAAACTGTGTATTTTATTAAATGGGAGATACATTTTTCTTTACTTTTTTTTCTACCGATGCGAATTTTTTAAAGCAGCATTTATCAAATCTTAGTACTTCCTAAACAGCAAAACCAATGTGCCTTCTCGAATTCAATTTCCAGGCAGCAAATTACGTTTCTTTAAATTACAGATTTCAGCTGTTTTCAAAATTTACAGAGATAATGCAATTCAGTAATAAAGAAACTCAAGCTCTGCTCCCTCAACCCATTTTCCAGTGAAAATAATAAAGAATGAAAATGAACGGCAAAAGCAGCATTTATCTCAAAATGGGCGTCTAAAAAACACCGCGCTGTAATTGTGCCATAATTATTGTTATGTGCATTTTCCCCTGCACCGCCCAAAAAAAAATATTATTCCCTCTATGAATACTGGATTGGAACCCAAACTGTGTTCTATCTCTTCCGAACACCCACGCGAAAACTCGAAGAAAAGGTCCCGGGCAAAACAATTCATACGACTAGAGAAAGTTTTGTTGAACTCCCGTCACTGGTTACATTTTTAGATCAGAAAATACAACCAGCTGCACTATTCACAAGGGTGCATCAGCCTTTGTCTCTAATCGCGCTTTGCGGAAAAAAAAAATACATATCTCCGAGTCAAAATGAGGTATATTTTTAACCCCTCCCCCTTTCCAGACTGTTGCATGTAAAATAGGAGAGGTGCATTTTATTTTAAGATGCAGAAGCGGGAGCGGGGGGGGGGTATGTCTTTTATGCTCTTCGATATGAATTATGCGGAGACTTTTGTGTTCTGTTAATTATAAACTTTTAGAAAGCGATGGTGCAAAAAATTAAAGTTGGATTTATGAGCGGACCCAGTGGAACTGTTAATTTGGAAAAATTTTAAAAGTGTGTCAGAGGAGAAAGATTTATGAGGCCTCTTCTCTTCTCTATATGGCTTGGAAGTCTATTTCATTTTTTTAAAAGAATGTCGTCTTGTTTGTTTTACATTGTAGTTAGAAAACTAGAAATTAAACTACTTTTATATGCTTTTTTCATGCAGTGAGGTGTTTTATTCAGCGTTTATTTATGTTTTGAGTTATGTTTATATCTTTCGTGCGTGCACTTTTAAAAGTGACTTTAACGGTCATGTGACAAGCGCAAATTAGAGTTATAGTCACTTTAAGTGAATGTTCAATTTTTAAAAAATCTTATTTATTTGTTTAGTTTTTTTTCAAGAGATTCGCTTTAAATTACAGTAATAATTTTGTTTTACATATTAACTGAAAGTAAACCAGAATTGATCGAGGCACTAAACTGTATTTCCAAATTTATTAGAAAAGTCAAAATTAGTACCATTTAATTTATGATGGTATTATTTATATATTTGTCTCATACAGAATTATGACAATGTTAGTCAAAAAGAGTAAAACTTGATAAGAGTGCGGTTCTTTCATCATGGCTCGCGCTAGACTTCAAAATCTGCGAGTCATGTTAACTCGCAGTCAATAAAAAAGCGAGTTAATTTTTGAAAATTGCGAGTCAAAGTCAAAAAACTAGTTTTTTTTTATCTAAAAAAGAGGAAATAAAGACGTTCCTTTTTTATCATGTACTTATTAATTTTCACCTACATATTGATTTCTCCACAATGCACGATTGATATAATCTAGATTACAGACATCAGTAGCATAACTGTCCGGCTGAAATTTTGCGAGTCAAATTTGACTCGCAGTTTCAAAAAGTGAGAATCAATTTTTTCAAAAAATATTGATTTACGCGTAAAATGCGAGTACGCGCCAGCCCTGGACGTACATGACTCAAAAACTTTAATCTCTGATTTTATTCCTAAAATTAAAACAAGGTCTGTGGCACCCATTTGCAGCACTGTTTTCAGGCTCTGGTTGGTTCTCATAAGAGTTTTTACAAGTTGCAGTTACAATTGCTACATTGTTCTAAACATGTGATCGGTAGGGTTGTGTTCAAGAAAAGTGGCAGTCTAAACTATCTAGCCAATGTGACTTTTCTTTCGAGAAAATCGTCCACAAGCTGTGTGTGGCCGTTCGTCCATTAAAACGAAATCATCATCCTTTTCCTCATACCAGCCAGCTGCCTAGTCTGCTGCCAGATCATGAGAGCTTGAATAATTTTTTGCTGCTAGATTCAAAATCTTTTTCGAACCTGCCTAAAACATCAAACCTCTATTGCCAAAATGGCTCATTTTTCGCACATTATAGAACATACAGTGTCTGTCTCCTTATGAAAAAGCGTCGACAAGTCGACAATCAATGGTAAGGCAGAACTGAGAGTCATCAGTGAATAGAACAGTCGCCTATTGATCTGTACTTCAATCTCTATAACTCGTACATTATTCTTAATCGACTCCCTTGCTGACAGAAGTGAACAGAACGCAAACAGCAAGTCTTATTCCAAAAAGCCTTCTCCGGTGTAGCCTTCTGGAAACACTAACCCCTGAAACACGGGTTTCTGTGGCCGCATCGAAGTTACTAGAAAAGCTGTAGTACACCTGTTACGTCTCGCTGTAATGGACAAAAAAAAAAAAAAATCCTCTTTAGTCCTCTTGGCTCTTGGACTATTTCCACGATGTACTAAAATTGTTTCCATCAGTCGGACACGAAGCTGGACGTTACATCGAATTCGCTAAAAATCTCGACTTGACTGTCCTGCTTCTAGACTCCCCAAACATCGTATTTTGCCACGAGCGCTTATAAAGAGTGATAGTTTCCATCTCGTATCGCCGTTTACACACATGCACTCTCTTGTTTGCAACCCAAGAATTGCAGCATTGTTCCAAAGCAGCAGTTTAATAGTTAGTTCAATGCACGAAATTTGACAAAACTTGTGCCAGTTCCCTTAAGTCTGAACATCCGTTGTTTTAAAAGTCGAATACTTCAATTATCGTATTAATGATCGTGAATATTTTTTGAAAAATATTCACGATAATTAAAAAATGTAATTTTCTACTTTAATACTTTCAAAGTATCTATAAATCGCATCAACGAACCAAACAAAAACACTCTCTAAAAGTACTTTAACAAAGGAATGCAATATATATTAACAAAGGAATGCAATAATATACATATATATATATATATAATGAGCAATAAAATAGAATTTTTTTTTAAAAAAGTGCAGATATTTGCTTTATTTCTCTTTCTCTTTTCAGTAAACGTATAAAGGCTTAGGGGTATTTCAGCCCTTTGTACTAAAATTATTATTTAACCATAAAAACTAAAAACATATTTTCACTTTAAGAATACCGTATAAAAACTTTGGAAGTTCCTTAAAAATAAATTGTTCAGAAATCTGTAAAATTAAAAAAAATAATAATTAATTAATAATAATAATTATTATTATTGGTTCCTTCTACAGATGATTTTTTTCAGAATATCTACTTTTAAAGGACTTATATGTAAGTATAAAACCTCCTAAATTATTTATATATATAAAATACATATGAGAGTAATATTAGAATGAACTTTGCAATCTTTAAAAGTATTTAGTGTTACTCTGCACAATTAGTTTAATTTTATCACGCTTTAATATTTCACAATGTACTACTTTCTATGAGTTAATGAAATTTATATATTTTTAGTTATCTGTACAAATTGACTTTAAAAACAAGGACCATTATTATTAATTTATTTATTTTATGTGGCCCATAATTTTAGGATATATTATTTATATTTAACATGGAAAAAAAATTCGCACTTTATCTTTAAGGATTAAATTGCCCGCCAAGTACAAAAATTTACATTCCAACAAGTACAAAAATTTACATATTACTTCATAAAAACAGTAATCACACTTTCCAATGATTAAAGTATTTCAATATTACATCATTTTTTCAACATTTTTATTTGAGAAAACATGTGTTTTTCTCAAAAACTATCAAAAGTACATGAATACCCCTTAAATATCATAAATTTTAATTGCTTAAAGAATTATATCCTACCTTGATGATGTACTTTTTATGTAAGGGGCAAGATGTTTAATGAACATTTTATTTTTGAACTGTAATGCTTGTTTCACTCTTGTGAACCTGATTATTGAGGCTTTACTGTGGAAGAGAACTAGTGTCTTTCAACTGAATAATAAAATTATGAATGTAATAGTACAACTTAAAGAAATTTCCATTAGAAAAAAGAAGCAAAAACATTAAAGTCCAATTTTTTTTTAGATCCCAAGGAAGTTAAATTCAATTTAGTTGTTTATTGAGGGGACATTGGCGTTGTTTCATTTTGGAACTTTCAAATTGCTTCAATTGCTTTACTTAAACACAACACACACAGTGATGGAAAGCGAGGTTAAGAGAAATTTCATTTTTCTTTTTTAAAAGTAGAATCATTTTTGTTATGCAAAACTGTTTTATTTATAACTTTTTTGGTACAGCTTCTTACAGCATGTTCTTAATCTCTTATGATAACTTATTTTAGGAATTTCTATTTTTTTTTCTTTCTTTTTATAAATAATATTTTTAAAGGATTTTCGGAAATTAAAATCGAATTTCATTTCTAATAAATTACTCTTTTAAACTTACCTATGAATATTCTTAAAAAAAAAAATTATTACATATGCGATTACAACCCTATAAAAATTATTCTACACTTAATATTTTCCTTTTCACTAGCGCAAATAATTATTTCGATAACACGAATGATAAAGCTTATATTGCCAAAGCATTTCTGTAAATATATCTCTATAACTAAAGTTGTTTTAATACAGATTACGATAATATTTAATGAAAACTAAATATATTCGCAAAACTTACTTCCCAACCCCAACCCTAAGTAGCATTCACGCGAGTAACTTTTCATACTAGGTCTTAGTACGTAAGTTTTCCTCAGTCTAATCGCTCCTTGTTCACACCCACTTACAGCTGTTTTTTAATGCGTCAGGGGGTGGACTCAAGTGGGTGTTCGAATTGTTTTCCATCTGTGAAAGGTGCGGGAGGGGGAGCGCGCTTGGCAGCTGTTTGTTCTTGCCGCGTGCTCGAAGTGAGCACGCTGAAAAGAACCATTCGAAGCGGTCCTCGTGACTGCTGGCATAGAGTCCACAAGGTGAAGTCTTGTTTACACCCTGTTCTGGCTGCTTGTTTGCGGAAGGAGAGTAGAGAACATTTGTCATGTTTATTGCTAGGGAAAATGAAGACGAAAAGATAACTTTTTTTTTTTTTTTTTTTTACCTTCGGAAAACATTGGCAGTGAAATAAAAATTATTTGACAGTAAGTGGGAGAAAGGGAAACCTTTCAAAAGGAGAATGGAGTATCAGTTACTGGAACTTGTTTAATAATTTAAAAATTTAAAAATTTAAATTCGGGGTAAAAAAAAAGAAAAATACATAGAATCATTGTCAGAAAGAATCAGATTTCTTTAGCAACTATAAACGTCTATTGGAATTATCTAATAAAAACGGCAAACAAGTTTACATGCGTATGCTTCTATGTACTACTCCCAAATTTTTGAAGTGCTTATTAATTATCTCATAACAGTGGCGTAGCCAGAAAATTTTTATGGGGGGGAGGGGGTTCCGACTACTGCAACTCTCATATATGTATACGTGTGTGTGATAAGGCAGTTGAGAATTTACATTTTGTATGGCAAAAAATTCCTCAAGGTGCGTGACCCCCCTATCCCCCCCTTGGCTACGCCACTGTCTCATAATTATTTTTGGGGGGATTTTTTGTTAGTTTTGAATAGAAATTTTTCTATAATAACGTTACAGAAAATTACATCGTCTAATTAAATAACATTTTATTATTCTAGACACAAGAAATATATATATGTTTTAGGGGATTTTGAATGTTATTCCTTGATTTGATTATACACACACATACATATAATATTTATGTATATCTATGTATGTGTATACGTTTATGTATATACATATTACCTATAAATTATTTTTAATACGTTCACAATGCTATGTCTTCCATTGCACTGCATGTGAAATTTAAATTTATGCATATACAATTTAACAATAATAAATAAATAAATAAATGTATGGGACATTTCTTTCCAACTTTACCCTTTGCAAGTCAGTAAGAGAGTTAATATAATCGATTTTCTACTTAAAATCAAGATTTTCTAATCAATTTAGTTTGAAATTGCCTTTTGTGTTTCTAAATAATACCCGGGATCCTCCTCCCTCTTTAAATATGTCCATGGTATGTTTGAAGGTTTCGCTAGGAAAAATTTGAGGTAAAACTATGGGTCTAAGTCAAATACTTTATTTTATTATTTATTTTATCTAATGAATGTTTTTCCAATTAATTTTATTTATTTTTATATGACATCCCTTTTAGGCAAAATATAGCGAAAATATAAATCTTATCTCTCATACCTTAATATATATCAAACACAGTAAACATGTCGCACATTACAAATTTATTTCATAACCGAATAAAAAAATTGAATAAATCATTAGTTTTTTCGAGTCAATACTTAAATAAAACAGCACATTATCTCCTGAAAATAATTTATGTGAAAAAAAAATATTTCCAAGATTTTTAATTTATATTTATTAATTATGGTATTTTCCCTCCATTTATAAAATACTCCAGAAAAACTTAAAGCGCTTAAGTTTCCAAAACAAGCCATGCCAGAACTAACTTTTGTAGCAGTCAGTTTACTTTTTAAAGCAATCAGAGCAAGATGATCACAGCGCTGAGGTAACGTGCTGGCCTATGAACGAGGGTTCGATACTGGTACTGAGGCGTTTCCTTCCGTGAGAGTTTGGTGCTGCCATTTAGTGCATGTTCTCGGTAACTCTTTTTCCCCGAATTTTTTCGCTGTCACAAAACTGTCCCAACACGACTTCTCTGAAGGGTTGCAATGTGAATTCATCACGGGTGGACATAGGGAATGTCTGGTGACCCTGCTGCGAAGTCGCAGCGACTGTTTGTAACTCTATTGTGACAGTATTGTGTGGTCGCATTTCAGTCACAAGGGACGGTTGTGCTATTAGGTTAAGCGCGCCCAGCTACGAAGGACGAATTCAAACGCAGAAAGGGGTATGGGTAGAAATATTTGCAGAGCTTATTTGCGCTGGGGTACGATTTGAACTGAAGACGGAATATGTTTAAGCTACCATTATTAATTTATTTTTATTGGAAATGAAAAAGCTCGTTTCTTCCTTTTGATTGCTAAACTGTCCACAGAGTGTAAACATTTCCCTGCTTTGTATCATCACTTCTATTATGCCGCTGGACTCGTTCAGTTAGCCCATTCGTGTTTGAGTCCATGATCGCGCTTAAGCTGGGAGAACAGTACTTATTTTTAAAAAGTCGTTTCGAATAAGAAGGAGGTTATTTGTCTTTGTTACATTTTTGTACATCAAGTTCAATTATATTTGCACCTTAATGATTTTTTTTTTCTGAATGCACTTATAAGTCTCTCAAACCATGATCTCACTAATGAGTACAAAACTATCCAAACAAAGAGGTTGCAATTGACTATTTAAAGTCAAATATATAACTTTGTCTTTCCTAATGTAATTAGGGGAAACGTCATTATTATTATTTATTTTCTCAGTAAACTATACATTTTTAACAGTTTTAGTATTGTATTAGTGTGGTAAGTTCATCTACAGTTATTTTTAATTATTTATTTGATACACAAAGTTTTACAACAGAATATCATTCACAAAGTCTTTATACAGCAATATAAAATAGCATTATACATGCATATCAGACTTTCTTTTTATATTTAGCGTGAATACATCATTTTGAAACAGATTTGCCTCCCTTTTTAGCTAATGATTGAAGAATCAATAGTTTCTCACAGATGCATGTTAAATGGTTCGATAGTTTGCATGTTCAAACAGTTCGAGGCTTCAAATTTTATAATGTTGCTGTGCACATTTTTTTTCAGGGGCATTCTCTCATAAATATATTGTATCAAAGTTTCGATGCTAACAAATTATATATCATACCTGTATACTTTGATTAGTGAGAATTGTGGATGCATTTTTGGAATAAACATTTGGTAGTTTTAACATATTTGAGACTGTACAAATTCACATTAATTTGGACACCCATTCCATCGTATCTATATGTAATTTTTTTTTTTGGTTTTTTTCTAATTATGATTTCAGTTTAAACCACTGCTAAAAATGGTCTTACAATAAAAATGTACTTTTGAATAATCCGAAACTTTGTTACATCTTTATTAAGAAGCAAATGAAAAAAAAAAAAAATACACCTAAAAAATCTTAACATTTGATTGTTTATTTGTTAGACTTAATTTTGATCGATGCGTAACATTAGCTTTAAACAAAAATAAATTACTTCAAACAAAATATCGCCAATTTCAAGTCAAGAAATTTTATATTTATACAAACATTAGGGAGGTAGAAGCAAAATACTTCTTAACCCTTTGAGGTGCAACCCTTTCCCAATGCTGAAAAAAGGGTAGACGTTGCCATCGCTCGACACCGCACAGCCAGCTGGGTCAAAAAAGGGTCTCTAGGTCTGTGGCACGCGATGAACGTTTCGACCGTCCGCAATCTTGCTGGTAGTTAAGTCGAGCGATGGTAGCTTTTTTCAGCATTGGGAAATCGATCCAGCTGTTCTCGCATTCTTCCATTTTTCAGCAGATGTCAGTGCTGTTAAAAATAATCGTGACCATTTTTTTACGGGAAATGACGTGCTAAAAGTAAAGGATTCTCGTGGAGCTATGTCATCCGCAACTATTTTTATAGAAATCAAATCTATTCTTCGTGACTGGTAACAGTCAAAACGTCAGAGTTTGGTGTTCGCAGAGCCGGAACACTGCGCATTAAAGGGTTAAACCACAAGCATATAATATCTAAAAATCGCCATACATGCTCAGTTATTTTCCCTGCATCAGTTACATGCACCCCAGACGGAGCAATTCCATCGATGCGTGCGATGATGATTTCAAATGGAAAGAAAGTTGTTAAAAATTACTCACAAGTAAACATTATTTTTATTACAATAATGTAACCCCTTTAAAACTTTACATTTACAGATTATACCGAGGTATTCAGCTAGTTAATTCACAGCTGCAAAACTATAATGTGTCTGATCAACTCTGTCAAAAACATACGATGCAATTCAAATTCATAAGAATTGTTGCAACTTACGCTGTTCCCTCAGAAATAAAATTAAGAAAGGATGTAAGACTGATTAAAATAGTGAGCAGTAAATACGAATTCAAGCATTCTTGCTTCACATTTTACGGTGATTTCCATGTGACGATCCAGTCTACAATAATTTCGATCTGCAGCAAGCAGAAATCCAATCACTTCTGCTGTATTTAATCTGTATGCACACAGAAGCGCTATTACATTAGGACCACCTACTCAATAATGCACTGCGCCTGCTTTGGCCTACAAAACAGCTGCAACTCTCCTGGGCATGGATTTCATGAGTTCGTGGTAGACACTGGAGACAGGTTGTACCAAATATTTAAGAAGAGATCACCCTAAGTCGAGATATTCGGACATGGTGGTGTTTGAGCTCTCAGATGTCGGGGAGAAGGAAGCAGCTGTTCTCCTGGAAGACAGCGTACCCTGACACGACCATCGAAGTGATGAAGGAGAAACCGAGATTCACCCTACCAGATAATTCTCTTCTACATATCTGTGGCCCAGTCTCGATGTTACCTTGCCCACTGTAGGCGTAGTTGACAATGGCGCTTGGTAAGCAGAGACACGCGAGGGGGACCTCTGCTCCGCAGTCCCATATAGTGTGTGTTTATAAACGCTTGTACTTAGACCTGCATTTGGTCTGTCAGCTGAGCCACTGCCTGCAACCGAATTTGCTCTACAAGGCGGGATAGTCTCCGGCGTCCTCTTTTTTGGCGATGCGTGGATGCCCAACACGTATTGGCGTCTATTTCTGGTTTCACCGCCATTAATCCACTTTTTATAAATACTAACCACGGCAGATCGTGATCAACCGACCAGTCGTGCAGCTTCGGAGATACTCGCTGCCAGTCTTCGGGTCGTTACAATCTGGCCTTATCAAATTCCCTTAGCGGTGTTATTCGAAAAAATCATGTGATTTTGGTACATAATTACAAATAAACTAATTATGCCAGGCACTTCAAAATTTTGAAACTGTCTCTTTACAAGCTGTATTACATACTGCGAAGACAGGTCAATCTGTATCAGTTTCAATATTTTTAGAAAAAATTCTTAAAAATCGGAAATTTTCGCAAAGCGTGTCACTCTTCGAAAAATCTTGCAGCTCAAATCCATGTTTAAGAATTTTTTCTGAAAATTTCACAAAAGCCACAGCGTTTTCGCTTATCGTAGTGTGTAAAACAGCTTATGAAGAACCCTCTGGAATTTTTTGGAGACCATGGTGCTATTAGTTTATTTCAATTTGTGTACCAAGACTAAAAACAGAGTTCTTTTTTCTCGAAGAACAGCCTTAGATCAACAGCCTTTCCCATCACTCACAAACGTAAGTGCATGAATGATTCCTCACATTCTCCAGCAATAGTTAAATGTCATTTCCATTTATTTACGTGCTCTCCATGTCATCCAGACGAGCTCACTAAAAAATGTAACGGTGATCATAATTTCTTCTGTGTATGTATCTGCCGTTTACCTTCCATACGGTGTGCTAAATATCCGTTCTCGTCTAATCGATGAAATGAAGCACGGAGGTTTGGAATCAGTACTAAGGAGAATAATTACCCGAGTACACTGTCTGCTGTTGGAATTCCTCCCTCTCTCTGTCTGTTAATATTTTGAACCAATGATATTCAAGCTATTAGAAAGTAGGATATTTTTATATACTCTCTCCATAACTCTTTAGCAGGTCGTTCAGTAGAACAACAAGCCAACAAGCGAATTGCGAGGTTTATGATTTCGAAATAATAAAAAAACTATTAATTTGGAATCGTTAATCTTAGGAAAGAAAAAAAATCATATATCTCGTCAAAGTTATGGAATCGAATACGAAATTTTGTCTCAAAATAAATAAATAAATCTTTACAAAATTTTCATTGTAAAGTAATTTTAAATATGCGTAATTTTACTTAATCAAAGACATACAAAATCTAGACGGACTATTTTAATTATAAAATTTTGAATTTTGATGGATTGTGTTTAGCTTGTTTAGTGATTTGAAACTATTCTCAATGTGTACATAATTTGTATTTTTTAATTATTTCTCTTTTCCTTTTCTTTTATCTCATTGTCTTATATTTTTGTCCTGTTTGATTAAATATAGAATATAACGATCTAAGAATAATTTTTACAAAATTTCATTTTTTTTCTTTTTCACTCAGTACCAGATTTTAAAATAATAAAACAGAAAGAATAAAAAAGTTACCATTTTTTAAACAATAATTCGAATAAATAAAATTTAGAAAGACTGTAAGACTATCTAGCCTTCTGTTTGGAATCAAAAGTTAAATATTATTATTCCCGTTACAAGCCTATCACCTTATATGAATAGCAACGCGTTAGAATCCCTTAAAAATCAGCCATTTAAGGCACCCTCCGTCGTTGGTAGATGCACTTGCGTAGGCTTGACCATATAGGTATGGGTTTGCCAAAATTCTCAGTACACAATTATAAGAGTAACAAAGGAAAATGTGTCCGTTGTGAAAGGCTACAAAGTTCTCTCTCAGGTAATATGCATGTTTGAAAGTGCATAGCTCTATCATCAGTTCTTCACAGTTCTATCGCTGAACTCTTGATGTCAACCATGCAATCGCTTTAGAGAATTGTCGCATTAGAAAGGAAAGAGGTCAAGGATTCTCTTTCGACGGAGACTACGAATTCTCTTTCTCAAACTTGTCAGTTACATGTCTGTGTTGTAATTTTACTCATTTGTTTGAAAAAGAAATGGACAAAATTTACACAACTTCAATATTGTAAATTTACAGTATACTGTAAATTTACAATATTGAAGTTGTATAAATTTTGTCCATTTATAGTGCCCAGTGCCTGCCGCGCACATCATAAAAATCGTTTTTAGACGGATTTCTTGTCTGAGCCGAGTTCTGAATTTAGGTGAGCGATGCGTTGCGATTAATGCCGCTGATTGGCCGAGCTAAAACTGTGATAGTTATTAAAATGTTACGATTCACGTAATTCGTCTAATAAATGTAATTAATTTTCTATTTGTACTCACTGGAAGTTAGGGTATTCTTTCGTGAACACACTGTGTATTTCTCCTTTTTTTACATGAACATACGGTATGCGTTCAACCTTTATCCACATAAAATCCATTCTCTTAGGACAGTTTATAGTGTGTTTAAGCATACAAGAAATATCCCTTATCGACATTTCTATGCCATTGGCCAGAGCAAATATTTTATATATATTTGATGCTTTCTTTTATGCCATTATAAATTTTGCGCCAACACTCCGAACAAGAAACCTATTTCTACAGATAAATATCAGGGAACGTCATTACTGACCAATGTTACGTATCGTATTTTCCCCCGATCTAACAGGAAATTGTGATACTTAAAATGTCTTTCTGGAAATGTCGGGGAAAGGGTTTTTTGGAGATGTAGAAGATTACGAAAGAAGTAAGGAACCAGTTATTTGTACTGTTTTATATATATTACTCTATGTAGCTCGCTATGTGTACTGCATTAACAAACATTACCCTTTAGTATTGTTGCTCACAAAAGTAAATAAATAATAAGATTGTTTTATAGATGAATACTTTGCCGAAAAGAAGTATTCTGCTGAAGAATAGTTTTTGTATTAACCAGATTTTTAAGATGTAAGCGTAGTATTAAGCGTGTAATGTTATGTGAAAGAAATTGCATTAAGAAATATCATTTCATATTTACTGTTATATATGTAACAATAAATTAAAAATAAACAATTAAATGAAAAAAAAACTTTTTTTACTTAGGATTTGTTTATTATTTTTATTTTAAATATTTGACTCGCCCCCAGTTTTTTTTCTTAATTTGGAGTTAATAAAGATTTGAGAGTTATAGCTTTATTGTAACCCGTGCCGGAAAGCTTTGACGTTTTCCGTATTGACAGTGCAATTCGGGAACGTTCAACTGGAAATATTACTAGCAAAAATCTGTAATTGAAAATGTTTCGTAAAATAAATAAATGGTCACGTGAAAAGAAAAAATCCCAAATATGCTATGGCGAAATTGCGCTCTGAATTCACTACACTCCTGATACAAACACACTCACTTTCCGGTGTTAGATTCCGAAGTCTGTTATATGTTTTTGTGCAATCACAAAGTGTACAAAATTGAAGTAAAATGTGGGACGATTGGATGATAATACACATAATGGGCAAACTTTATACTCGTATATACAGTGAGTTTCAAGGGTTGCTCAACTATGTTTCGACCGTACAGATTCGTTGTGAAACGGAAGTATAGATCTGAGCGACCTACTACTGCTAATAGTTTCATGTCACTATTTAAGATGGGATAATTATCAGTTTATAAAACAGTATACGTTCACCAGAGATAAAAATATAAAAGATGTAGTACTAATAGATTACCCTTTTCCTTGTCATTTGAATACACACGTATTAATACTATGCCTGAATGAAATTTCAAATGCATAACCGAAGAAATGAAATTCAGAATGCAGAATTAGTGTGTAATATTTTCAATAAATGTGATAGAAATATCGTCTACAGGTTTTGAATGAAATTGATTTTGTTACCGCTTGGAATAATTGAGAAGTTCTGTTCCCCTAATCAGTCAATAAACTTCTGTATTTCTAAAATCTTGATTGCAAAATAACTAATAAAACCAGAAGAATTTATTTTGTACTTGTATTTACTTCAAGAAAAAAAATAGAAGCGTCACATCCTGTGTGCGTAGAAAATCTTTATTGAAAAAATGAATATAGCATTTTGCATATATTTCAATGAAATGACATTCAAAATGTCGATAATGCATGTCGAAGCATGTATGAGCCTTGTAAAGGGTTGACTGCTCGTACTGCATATATTTAGTGCCCCCGGAATTACACGATGCATGCAGCGGAGACACTGAGTCGCTTCTTGCAGTAACAATGTATCGATAGACTAGTTCCTTTAGACGTTCTACAAGGGTACTGGCATTGCTAATACTAAGGCCCGAACCACTGGCTATTTTATTATGGAGGCACTCAATGAGCGGTTAGCGTTACCTCCTATGTAGGGATTGGCAATTTAACATCCAAGCCGGGAACTGAACCTGGGTCCAATGCGTGATAAAGTGGTTCTTAAGCCCCTACACCATCTGGGCGGCTATAGTCTAGAAATCACTGGCAGAAATTACTATTTGTATATTACATGCATAATTTGCTATTCTTTTATAGGATATTCTCCTTTCATAGAAGGGGACGCTGGTCCACCTATTAGGTGCCTCCATAGTAATGTGTCCAGTACTTCCGGCCTGTATCGCCCAATGCATATACACTGCTAGTGACCGTCATTAGAAATAAAAAAAACATGCACGTCAAATTTCTTGAATTACGTAAAACCCTAGCCATCAAGCTAATTGAAATGATCAGGCATTTGCTCTAGCTTTACGCTTTACGCAACGCATTTCCGATGACGACGGTGGTGAAAAGAATTTTCTACACCAACAAATAGTTATTTTTCTGCAATATTCTTCTACGCTTTCTAATGAACGTCCCATTTGAAATATTGCGTATCGTTATCTGTAATATGCAACGGAACCTTGTGAATGGGACACATGAACGAATAATCGTGCGCTATCGTCTCCTATGGTAACAATTTTTCCGAATGTTAGTCCGGAAATGGATCGATCCTAGGACCTACCATTTCATAAGCTATTGTGTTCTCTATCGAAATCGGTATCGCAACACGGCATTCATTGATATCGTAAAAGGAAATTACCTACCATGCAACCGTGACGGGGATGTATTTCACTTCATTTGCCAGGGACGGCTTTTTATGTACTAATGCCGGCCATTTGTATTTTCCTCATGATTCTTTATAATTTGATGAATAAGAGTGCATTTTTAGAATTTGAAATTTCAAAGTGAATTTGAAGCCATATCCGAAAATTATCAGAAAAGCTCTTCTATTAAGATCGAAACCGCAATTAAAAAAATGATAATATGACATCGTAGAGTTTATAATACAGTCAGTTTTTAAACTTGCTCGGAAATGTTTCATTTCAGAATGCCTGTAGCAATGATGCTTAGAAGGAGTATAAAATAGTAAGTAATACTACTAATAATAAACCACGATTAAAAAAAGGATCTAGGAATCACCAGTATGATTATAAAATATATAAACTCCTTAGTAATTAGAATGGGTACCATAAATAAATGCTTGCTGCTAAAATTCTCTTTTTTTTACTCATCTCTGGTTTTTCTCTATTGAAAATGTGTGTTCGTCATTTGATGACACTACTCAGAACGGCTGCATGTAAAGTGTACCAAAATCATCGTTCCATGCGGGGCCATCGCTAAGCAACGGGCCTGCTTATGAGTTGCCATCGCTAAAAATGAGTTTATCATTGAGGCCTGTTTTCCCCAGTCACAGTATTCTATTTTATTATTCTAAGTGTTATAAATGTTATATTATTTTATTATTTTAAAACAATTTTTTTATACTTTTGTCGTACTAAAAAACTTTAGATGTAGGTAATCGTTTTGTGAATCTTGCGTCATTTTCTTTCATGAAAATTTATCCTAAAATTCGAACATTTTGCTCTAAATGTAAAGGTAAGTGAACGCTTATAATGTATTTAGAAATTCTAAAAATATGTATGTAAATCATGTTTAGTGAATAATTACTCATGTTTTATTTATAAATAAATTATTTTAATCAGAAATCGTATTACTTGAGTAGTTTTTATTCTTGTAAATAAGCATGACGCTGTGATACTATTTAGACAATTTAATTTTGCCAGTTGAAAATGTTATTTATCAGTTATATATTCCTTGATTATGTGATTAAGACTTACATCTGGTACAGTGCAGAAATACAGTAAATTATAAATTATTGATTTTTGCCCATTTATACAGAAACTTCAAATGTAGTTAATATTTTGTACAAGCGTTCATTATGCTTGCTCAATTCCTAAGTTCGATTGAGAAAGCGACAAAAGAATAATATATACTACATGAAATGCCTTTATTAAAGAATAATTAATTCAGGGATCGCGCTATAGAGCGTATTTTATCAATTTTCTCCAATATACAGGATATCCCGAAAACACTGAAATGCGCTTTAATACATAATTTGTTAAAGATTAATCTTGAATTGTTTAAAATAACGTAAGAAATACGACTACGTTCATGAAATATTCATTATAAAAATGTCTTTCTCATTTGTGTATTTAGTTATTTTACAGTATATTAAATATCCACTTGTGAAACTAAAATAAGCGCTACTTTGTTTTTCCTTCAAATTATATGCATCTATTTTCATTATGTAAATATGTATCATAGAAAACAAATTAATCATGAGTTCGTGCTTGAATTAGTAACACAATTACTACTTAAAACTACATTAAATAACGTTTGAAAGCACTGGGAAGCTTAAGAAATGCCTGATGTATACGTGAAGACTCGAGCATCCGTAGGACTCTTTGGATGGCTCATCAAAATACACGCGCAGGCCCGTTACTAATTGCGAAGGCCCCGTTCCATGTAAGTCCCTCACGATCTTACAATTTGAACACTATGTGCTGGGAAATACTTCCAATACTTAAGCCATAGTGCATTACATAGGTCATAAATTAAAACTAATTCAGTGTACCAGATTTGCTATACAGTGACAGCATTAAATCCGGAGGCAAGGCGTAATCTATATTAACACAATAAAGACCCAAAGTTCGATTGTTTTGAGAAATTTATAGGCTAGATTACTTCACGGTTCGATCCATATACAGGTTGTCCCCAAAATATACAAATGCGCCTTATTTTCTAACGTATTAACATAAATGTTCAATGTAGCATGCGGAAATGCCGAAAAACGATAGGAAACGCCACTACGTTCATGGAATAACGTAATAATTATCTTATAAGGATTATTTTAGGGATTTTTTTATTTTAAAAAATGGGTTTAAAAGACGTCCCCACCAAACGAATCTGGGCAATTCCATATGAACATGGACATGACCATTAAAAATATATTTTTATTTTTTCATAAATTGTATGAGAAATCATTCAAAATTATTGTAGCTGCGTTGGCAGCAGTTTATTTTGTGGAAACGTTTCCTTTCGTCAGAATGGCAACACTTCAAATTGAGACATCAGACGATTTTGTTCAACGCAGGGTTAAATTTCAGCGGAAAGATGTGTTATTTTCTTAATTTTGTAAATTCAAAATTATATTTTATGATTGTTTCTCATAAATATGCTCACAAGATTTATAAAAATATTAAAATAAATGGTTAGAATCAAAGTAATTATATATATCAGGTTGTAACGAAAGTTCTCCACCAAATCTGCTTGAAAAACTAACTTCTAACTCCTTAGATAACTGCCAAGTGGTTAATTACTGATCTTCTTTCACAAGTTCTCGCAGGCTGGCCTCATCAAGATCAATAGACCAGACAGAGCTCTCTGCTTCTTGAATGTCACAGTCCTTGCTTCTGAACTTTCGGTACCAAACCTGCACAGTGTCACATGATACAAGAATAGTACTTAAAGCTGTACACATAATTCCTTGATATTCTGTAGCTGATTTTTTGCAACAGAACTGGAAGTAAATGATGGTTTTAATCTGCTAGAGTGATAGTTCCATTTGAGACACCTTGTATTTAATGATAACTATATTTTTTTATAGATTTCACTACACAGTGTTATAAAGTAAGTCTCTTTCTTTGAAATGCCAAAAATCGTTTGACAAAATATGAGGAAATATGCCAACGCGAACTGTGTGCTGACGATGCTTCCGGTGGCGGGAAACATTCGTTACAACCTAATATATATTGTTACGAATTTTCGGGGCAACCCGCTGCTCTGTGGCTTAAAATGGTTTAAAATTCGTATTCTACGCTTCAAATAGATAAATTTTGCTTTTTGTTGCATCAAAATAGGCCAATTAGAACCGGAGATACGGAGGTTTCGCTTTCCCATATGTTTTTCTATCGGCTTCTAGAAAACTCGAGAAATATTAGTCCTAGAGCTTAGATCTCTTCACTTTTGAGGACTTATTTTTGGCGCCAAATTTGGCGATATTTCGCCAAAAGTCGCCAAGCTTGGCGACTTTTTGGTCATTTGGCGCGATTTTCCCAATGGGGCCTGGAAGCTGTTTTTCCTGCATTAAAAACGCATAATAACCTAACATTTCTCTTCTATGACGTAATCAAAATTCACGCTTTATGTAGAACCCTCGAGAAATTTGACTTTTCTGGAAACCTCTTGTACCTCCTGCGTCGGCTATTTATAGAAGCGGGCATCGCCCCGGAGTCAGTCAGTTGCGAGTTGAACATTCAATGTGCGAAGAGCTCTGAGTACGCTTGTTTTGTGTGAACTGATAGAGCTATAGAAGCTGTGTTTTAGCTTGCTTTGTGAAGCTGTTTTTAAAGTGCTGTGTGTAAATTCTTCATTACTGTGTCTTAAGGGATAGTGTACTATATCCCTTGAATATTTCCATGGAATTTCAGCCTGTAAAAGTGACTTATTTTGTGTGAGAAATACAGCATTTGTGAGAGCTCCTGATCCAAGCGGATTGTTAAAAGCACGTTACTGCTAGATTGTGCTTGTGAAATGTGTGCAGCTGATTGTTCTACGAAGTTCTAGAAGAAATAAAGTTTGTGTTCCATCCTGACAAGTGACTTTTTACTTGAACTTTTTACACCAACTGGACTTTAGAACGACGAACCCCAGGAGTAGCAGAGTAATTCCGCAACATTTGGTGTCAGAATCGGGGTTCTAAAGAAAGACTTTAATTTTCCAGTTTATGGTTTTGACTAGACAAAAAATGCAAGAACAACTTCAAAAGCTCATGAATATGATGCAGGAAATGAAATCCGGACAAGACGAGATGAAAGCCGGACAAGAACAGATGAAGACGGATTTAGAGAAGAAAATTGAAGCCGGACAGATCGATTTAGAAAAGAAAATTGTAGCCGGACAAGTCGAGACGAAAACCGGATTGGACGAATTAAAGGCTGCGCACAATGAAATGAAAACCGGATTGGAGGAGTTAAGAGCCGCACACGACGAGATGAAATCAGACTGGAGCGGAAAATAGAAACCGGGCTAGAAGAAATGAAATCCGGACTGGAGAGAGTAGAGACAAATCAAGAAAATATGGAGAAGAGAATGTCGCTCCTCGAAGAAAGTCAAGCGAAATACGAAGAAAGAATTGAGGAAAAGATCGATCACAAGTTAGAAGAAAAACTGGACAGTCTGGTAAAGCTGGGAAAGGTACCAGAAAACATCAGGTTGTCGTCACGCCACCCAGCAGTGAAACTAACGCCTTTTGACGGAAAGACTCCCTGGGAAGCTTACAAGACCCAATTTTCGATCGTCGCCAGAGCCAATGGTTGGAGCGAGTCCGAGAAAGCTAATCAACTGGCCGCTTCCCTTAGCGGAGATGCAATTAATGTATTGCAAACTATCGGAGCGACGAAGATAGGAGATTTTGACGCCCTTGCCAGTGCCTTGGAGATGAAATTCGGAGAGAAGTGCCAGAAAGAATATAGTAGAATCCAACTTAAGTCAAGGATACAGTGACCTGGCGAGACCCTCCAAGAACTGGCTTCCGACATAGATAGGCTGTGTCATCTAGCCTATGGCAGTTATCCTGATAATGTTCGAGAAGAAGTTGCAGTGCAACATTTTATTGAAGGCCTCGTGGACTCTGAAATTCAGAAAGCATTGATCTTGGCGGATTATAAAGATCTCAGGTCTGCCCTCGTATTCGCCATGAAGCTAGAGGCAGCTCGGCTGGCCGTAAGGAAAGAGCGGCATAATGTTAGAGCTGTGTCATTCCAGGAGCCTACGGATGGAGAAATGGAGAGATTAGCGAATAAATTAAAGACCCTGGAAAATCTGGTGGAACGACAAGAAAAGTCAGAGCCAAGAAAAGTGAAATGTTGGAGGTGCAACAGCGAGGGGCATTTACGAAAATACTGCGACGCACAAAAGAACTCTCGTCGTAAAGATCGCAGTTATCAATGCACCAGAGAAGCCCATGAAGGAAGACAGAAAAGAGACGACTTTCAGGAACAGAGGCTGAGGGATATTCAAAAGCCCCGTTTGAAAGTCTTACAGATTTCATCAGTGAATGGCGGCAGTGATGGACTATTCGTACTGGGATACGTTAATGGTTCCCCATGTCACATGGTGATTGATACTGGAGCGAACGTAACCATCATAAGGACGGATCTGGCCAAGAAATTGAACTTGAAGATTATCTGGACTCCGCCCTCGCTGACCCTCCAGACTGTGACAGGTGACAAGATCGAAGTGGGCGGAAAAGCGCAAGTAGAAATCACGTTTGGAAATGCCAGATACGACCATGTGGTATATGTCGCCAATATTACAGACTCTTTTATTCTCGGACTCGACTTTTTAAAATCGCACAAATTTAACTTGGACTTTAAGAATAATGAGCTTCGTTCAGACTCAGAAGAAATAGCTGTGTTCGAAATTAAAAATGAAACTATTTTACCTGTTCAGCAAATAATAGCCCAGACTGATATCACTCTACCTCCCAGAACTGATTCAATAATTTCTGGAACAGTAAAAGAAAGCAATAAATTCCGTTTTGGATTAATCGAACACCCAAACAATAGTGATTCCGTCAGAGGAGTACTTGTGGGAGCAACGCTTGTGGACTTGTCGAGAGCAGAAATTCCAGTTAGAGTAGTAAATGTGACGGACAAGTCGAAGGTGATAAAGAAAAATGAAGTGTTGGCGACATGCACTCCTGTTACCTGCATTAATAAGAACATCAGCCAAACGACAGCTAAATCTTCCGAGTGCCTGACGAAGGAATTAATACAAGACGTGGAGTAAACGGCAGAACAGAGAAGCGCTGCGGAGAAAGTAATAGCTGAATTTGGAGACCTCTTCTCCCGTACTTCGAGTGACTTTGGCCGTACGAGCTTAACTCAACATAGGATAGATACAGGCAGCCACTCTCCCATCAAGCAACATCCTAGGCGGCTGCCGTTTGCTAAGCAAGAAGAGGTGAGCAGACTTTTAGAGGAGATGCAGCGTGATGACGTCATCGAGCCGTCGACTAGTCCCTGGGCCTCGCCAATTGTTTTGGTCCGAAAGAAGGATGGTTCCACCCGGTTCTGTGTTGACTACAGACGTCTGAATGACATTACCAAGAAAGACAGCTACCCTCTTCCCAGGATAGACGACACTTTGGACACTTTATCGGGAAACGAATGGTTTTCCACTCTGGATCTGAAAAGTGGTTACTGGCAAGTGGAAATTCATCCCGATGACCGTGAAAAGACTGCGTTCACCACGGGCCAAGGATTATGGCAGTTCAAAGTTATGCCTTTTGGACTCTGCAACGCACCTGCTACATTCGAGCGACTAATGGAGACAGTGTTGAGAGAACTTTCCTACGAGGCATGTCTCGTTTATTTGGACGATATCATCATCGTCGGAAGGACTTTCGAAGAGCATCTCGAGAACATTCGAAAGGTACTGCAGAAATTAAAAGAGGCAAACTTGAAACTAAGCCCGTCGAAGTGCAACTTGTTCCGTCGGGAAGTACGTTACATCGGGCACATAATATCCGCCCACGGAGTCCGAACCGATCCCGAAAAGACGTCCGCAGTCAAGAACTGGAGTCGTCCCGAGAATATCCATGACTTAAGAAGTTTTCTCGGTCTGTGTACTTACTATCGAAAATTCGTGAAGGGCTTTTCTTAAATTGCAAGACCTCTTCACAAATTGACCGAGACTGGACAGAAATTTCTATGGACTGAGGAATGTGAGGACGCATTCAACGAACTGAAGACGGCTTTAACATCTTCGCCGATCCTGTCGTATCCTCACCCTGACAAGCCATTTATCCTGGACACAGACGCAAGTAAGGAGAGCGTCGGAGCAGTTTTGTCCCAGGAGATAGATGGCCAAGAACACGTCATTGCTTACTGGAGCAAATGCCTTTCAAAGGCAGAACGTAACTATTGTGTTACGAGAAAGGAACTCCTTGCTATCATTAAGGCCGTGGAGCACTTCCATCATTACCTGTACGGCCGAAAGTTCCTGCTCCGAACGGACCATGCCTCTTTAACCTGGTTTCTAAATTTCAAGAATCCGGAGGGCCAAATAGCCAGGTGGATACAGCGATTACAAGAATATGACATCGAGATACGTCATCGGAAAGGGTCATCTCATGGAAATGCAGATGCTTTGTCGAGAAGGCCCTGCATAGACAGTTGTCGCTATTGCTCCAGGGCAGAGAAAAATTACCATCTGAAACATCCCGTTGTCCGCCAAGTTACATCATCGACACCATCCCAAGATCCCTGGAGTGACGAAAATGTTCGGGCGGACCAATTAACAGACAGCGACATCAAACCTATTGTGGAATTTATGGAAAAATCCAGCGCTAAGCCCAGTTGGCAAGAAATATCATCTTACAGTCCGGCAACAAAACAGTACTGGGCTTTATGGGGTTCGCTTCGCCTGAGGAATGGAGTCCTGTATCGTAAATGGGAGTCGGACGACGGCAAGATGCTCCGATGGCAGTTAGTACTCCCTCGTTCGAGGATTCCGAAGGTTCTAGAAGAACTTCATAATGGCTTAACTGGAGGCCATTTTGGCGTAATGAAGACCCTGCAGAAAGTTCGCGAGCGCTTCTACTGGGTTAGGGCTCGAGGCGACGTCGAAAAGTGGTGTCAAGCTTGTGACGCCTGTGCCGCCCGTAAAGGCCCGAAGAAACGAAGCCGTGGAAGACTACATCGTTATAATGTAGGAGCGCCTTTTGAGAGGATTTCCCTCGACATCCTGGGACCTCTTCCGCGAACTTCGGATGGCAACAAATACATCCTAGTTGTCATTGACTACTTCTCTAAATGGCCCGAAGCGTTTCCTATTCCCGATCAAGAAGCTACGACCGTAGCAGAGGTACTGGTGCAAGAATGGATTTCCAGATATGGAACCCCTCTGCAACTTCATTCCGACCAAGGAACGAACTTTACCTCTGCAGTCTTTAAAGGACTATGCCAACTTCTCGGAATGGACAAAACCCAGACTACGCCTTTACACCCACAATCCGACGGCATGGTGGAGAGGTTCAATCGTACAATTTTGAACAACCTCTCGCTCCTGGTATCTAGGAATCAAGAGGACTGGGACAAGAAACTCCCCCTGTTCCTGCTGGCCTATAGGAGTGCCGTCCATGAGACTAGCGGCTTCACACCTTCCCAGATGCTGTTCGGCAGAGATCTTCGTCTTCCCGCCGATCTAGTGTTCGGCCGCCCTCCAGATGCGCCTTCCTCGCCAGAGGAGTACGTGGAAAACCTTCGGGCACGGTTTGAAGATGTGCATCATTTTGCTCGGGAGCGGATCAACCTGAACACGGAAAAGATGAAGACTCGCTACGACACGAAAGCTACGGGACACGAGTTCCACGTAGGTGACAAAGTTTGGCTATGGAATCCTACTCGACGGAAAGGCCTGTCTCCCAAGCTGCAATCGCCGTGGGACGGTCCTTACACAGTCCTAAACCGGCTGAATGACGTCATCGTACGGATTCGTAAGTCACCAAACTCGAAGCCAAGAGTTGTACATTACGATCGGCTAGCCATCTACCGCGGTTGTAATTAGCTCAGACTATGGTCACTATGGCGTAATTCCTCTTTTCTTTCATCTCTCATTCCTTTCCTGTCTTTCTCTTCTCTTCCTCTTTCTTCAACTCTCTTTCTCTCACTACTTACGCCATGTTTAGTGTACATATTTGTAATATATTGGTTTTTACTAATGTGTATTTGTTTATTACATTGATTACTTATTAGTGTAATTGTTTATTATGTATTTTATTTATTTATTAGAGTGCATTTGCTTACTGTGTTTATTGATTATTTGCTTGAATTATGTTGTTAAGATCCTGATAATGGTTATATACTGCAGATATTTGTGAGACCTCCTAACTGGGGATTGTACTGCCCGGGACGTGCAGTCCTTGGGAAGGGGGCAATGTTACGAATTTTCGGGGCAACCCGCTGCTCTGGGGCTTAAAATGGTTTAAAATTCGTATTCTACGCTTTAAATAGATAAATTTTGCTTTTTGTTGCATCAAAATCGGCCAATTAGAACCGGAGATACGGAGGTTTCGCTTTCCCATATGTTTTTCTATCGGCTTCTAGAAAACTCGAGAAATATTAGTCCTAGAGCTTAGATCTCTTCACTTTTGAGGACTTATTTTTGGCGCCAAATTTGGCGATATTTCGCCAAAAGTCGCCAAGCTTGGCGACTTTTTGGTCATTTGGCGCGATTTTCCCAATGGGGCCTGGAAGTTGTTTTTCCTGCATTAAAAACGCATAATAACCTAACATTTCTCTTCTATGACGTAATCAAAATTCACGCTTTATGTAGAACCCTCGAGAAATTTGACTTTTCTGGAAACCTCTTGTACCTCCTGCGTCGGCTATTTATAGAAGCGGGCATCGCCCCGGAGTCAGTCAGTTGCGAGTTGAACATTCAATGTGCGAAGAGCTCCGAGTACGCTTGTTTTGTGTGAACTGATAGTGCTATAGAAGCTGTGTTTTAGCTTGCTTTGTGAAGCTGTTTTTAAAGTGCTGTGTGTAAATTCTTCATTACTGTGTCTTAAGGGATAGTGTACTATATCCCTTGAATATTTCCATGGAATTTTAGCCTGTAAAAGTGACTTATTTTGTGTGAGAAATACAGCATTTGTGAGAGCTCCTGATCCAAGCGGATTGTTAAAAGCACGTTACTGCTAGATTGTGCTTGTGAAATGTGTGCAGCTGATTGTTCTACGAAGTTCTAGAAGAAATAAAGTTTGTGTTCCATCCTGACAAGTGACTTTTTACTTAAACTTTTTACACCAACTGGACTTTAGAACGACGAACCCCAGGAGTAGCAGAGTAATTCCGCAACAATATATATGTAATAATAAAATAAACTTTTCTAATTTAACCTAATTTAATTTAATGTTATTTGAAAAAGCTTCTTTAATCTCGGTTACTCTTACTGTAAAGTTTGTTTCTCGGCCATACAAATATTACACTCAGGGACGATTTTCGAAGTTCCAAAAGGAGTAAAATTGTTGATTTAGCAGTATTTTCAGTTTTCTGTGGTTTCGTTGCTACGCGCTTTTAGAACTCCTGGGTAAGCAGGTGTTTCTCATGTATTGATTGAGAATCTAGTTAACTAATTACGTTTGAGAGTAACGCCTTTGCGATCGTGCTGCGCTCTGCCAGCAGGTGTAGTAACTAGGGGAGTATTTAAGCAAGAGCACGGAAATTTCAGGAGCTTTTTTAGGAGCTTCGAGCTTTAGCTTTTAGACTGCGATGTAAGAAGATAGCCTCGGAACTAAAAGATCGCCGGCACGACTCCTGCCCTCTGTCCGAACTTTGATATAAAGTATTTAACCTAGAAGCCTGGTGTGGTATCAATCATTTCAACAAGGGATGGCGTAAGGCCATTCCTTATATATATATATATATATATTATTTATTAATGAGAGATTCTTGTGTCTAGTACATGTAGCAAGCATTCGTTTCCAAAACATAGTTAGGCTATTCTAACAAATGTAATAAACTATCATTTACTTTAAAATTTAATATTCTCCTCAGTTTTTAGCCATTTTAATTATAAGGAACTTTTAAAAAGAGGTAGTACCCGAAGTCTTTGTGTTTATTTTGCATAAAACTTTTGTAGCATGACTTACCTTATGATAATTCATGCTGCACTTAGAAAGTTCATTCAATTGTTATTTGCATAAATATCATGCACTTAAGATTAGTTGCAGTAACTGATCGGGTTAACATAAAAATACTTTAATTGTTAGCATATTTATCCCACTTGGATACTTTTATAGGCTATTTTTTAATCTTCAAAAGTCTGAGCTTATAACTTTTAAAAGCTCATGCAGAAAAAAAAAGAAAATGACGATGCTGGCAAAGTAAAATTCATGGATTACGAAAAGAAATGTGGCTGATAGCTGTAAACAATCATAGTTAAATCTACACGATTTAGTACATTGTACAATTTATCTAAAGAAAGTAACCGAATAAAAAATCTTACCATGTTTTTAAGTTTGTCATTACGTTCTTAAGAAAGAAAAACAAGAATAGCACTATTTTTAGACTAGATGAAAATGATGCATCTCCTACGTCATGTTGACCACATTATTCAGATTTTACTGAATAAAACAAACAGGCCAGAAACCGCTTGTACTATGACTTCATTAAGAAAATAGATATGTTTAAACAAATTTAATTGTTTTTATTATTATTGCGAGCAAAAAATAAAGCAATCTAAATACCTGTAAATGCTGAATGAATCTAAAAATTAAATTTTATTTTCCTTTTGTAGTCACTCTCAAAACTCATTCACCTATGTTGTAGCATGAGTTGCTATGCACTTAATATGTTTTAATTCAATAACCAACTTTATAAAATATCCCATACAAAACTAAGTGATATTTTGTGATAAGAAAGGTAATAAATGTCTTTCTTTTTTTTGGTAGCACGAGTTACCAAATAATTTTAATTAAAATTTCGAAAAATTACTTAGTTATAAGATTTTTGATGATCTATTAAAAAAAATGTAAACAATTTGTAATCAGCATGAATTTTGTTGAAAGAAAATAAATGCATTTTTTTATTACTACACCATGTTTGAAAATGCAATTAAAAAAATGTAACATGAGTTACTGTGGAATTACCCATCAGGATTCAGCGGATGATTCACAGATGAAGCAACACAATTAAGGCGGCAATAAGAGTACCTTAATTATTCACAGTTACTGAACCAGCTGCTCACCAGTAAATCAGCGAATTGCGTTGTTTGGTTGTTGAAACCGGGATGGCACAAAAAATATTTTTTTTTTTTTTTGTATAACTTCAATCTGTCTTTTCGTTTAGGGAATATATAGAGCTTTTTTTTAATTTATTTATTTAATATTATTATTTAATGAATACATTTTTCCTCCACACCTTAAGCAAAAACAGACACGCATATGAGCTAAATGAATAAAGCAAACTCTCTTTCAATTTGATAAAATTCAATGCAGAATTACATATAAAATTTTAAATGTTACGTATTACAACCTTGCACTATTTTGAACACAGATTTTTCAAAATACGTACACTGCTATTGCAACTAATCAGCAACATATATATTATAAAAAGTAACATATTTTTAAAATTTCTATAAAATATTTTTTATGTTCAATATAAGAATTCAATCAATATAATGAATAACAACTACATTGAAAGTAACGAATCAAAATAATATTTTTTACTTACTTATTTCTAAAATTACATACTCACTGGTGTCCAAAATTAAAGGTTATAAATCAATGATTATCTGTGGGTATGATGAAGAAGTATTCAACATAAGGCGTGGCCAGCGAGGTCTATAGACCTGAATCCCGTAGAGCACTTGCGGATTGCTCTATGAAGAGTTAGTGCATGGCGATAAACTACTCCAGGGACTCTCCGGGCATTAAAATCTGTGCTTTTGGAGAATTGCAATTACTGAAACAATCGTTGATCAATAGCCACAATAAGAGTATGAGAACTTGGTGTGAAGCTTGTATAGGTGTGCGAAACAGTAGAGTTATGTCCCTATTTTGACCAATGTTGCTCTCATTTGCATATCAGCCTACATTAAAATCCTATGTAAGTATTTTTGTTACCATTTCCTGCCTTACATCATGAGGTAGTATTATACCAAATTCCTTTGCATTAACCCTTTGAGGCGCAACAGACAGCTAGCTGTGCCGCACAGCCAGCTGCGTCAAAAAAGGGTCTCTAGATCTGTGGCACGCGATGAACGTTTCGATCGTCCGCCATCTTGCTGGTAGTTAAGTTGAGCGATGGCAACGGCTGCCCTTTTTTCAGCATTGGACAATCTATCCAGCTGTTCTCGCCTTCTTCCATTTTTCGGTAGATGTCAGTGCTGTTAAAACTAATCGTGACAATTTTTTTACGGGAAATGACGTGCTTAAAAAGGAAAGGATTCTCGTGGAGCTATGTCACCCGCAACTATTTTTATAGAAATGAAATCTATTCTTCGTGACTGGCAACAGTCAAAACGTCAGAGTTTGGTGTTCCCAGAGCAGGAACACTGCGCATTAAAGGGTTAAACCCATTTTTAGTAAAAAAAAAAAAAATACTTTTTCTGTTTGCAACCTCAATTTTGCATACCAGTGTATATAGATATTTTTAATTTCAATAATAAATCATCGGAAATCCATAAATATAGTAATAGCATTTATTCATGGATTTCCTTTTTCTTTTCTCATTTGCTAAAAATTTATTTCAACGCAAAAACTGGAAAAAAAAATTAAATGTACATCAACAAAGTCTCAAACCCCCTTATACGTACTTTATTTCTTCCGTCTTCGGGAAAACTCCATTTTAAACAGATATTTATGTGTTTTTTTCTGGAGCTGCAACTCCCTAATAGAGAAAGTTATGCGAGGAACACGCCAGGAATCTTTTTTTCCCCTTGAAATGATGAGTGGGAGATATTCTGTCCGCGTACCCAACGAATCTGTCTTGCTCGCCTGGATGATTCTGCATGACATAAGCTCCCCTCTCAGTTTTCTGCCTCAATGGACTTCCAATTCAAAGCCTCACGGGATGTAGTTCAACATACAATGACTGGTACTCAAAAGGGAAAAAAAAAGGACTGTAATATCGTTACTGTATTCATTATAGTCAGTTGTACGTTGTTGCTAAGTCAATTTCAAGCGGAGTTAAGTTGCAGTGCACTTGATATTTCAACTAATGGAATTATAGTTTTTCAGTTAAAGCTGTCATTACTTTCACATCAAAACAAATGAGTTAATTTTCTTTAAATTCCAATAAAAATAGAGAGTTTTTTGACGATTGCTCATGTAGTTTTAAGTAAAGGACATAGAAATTTCTTTTTATCGGATTGCAATGGTGCCAGGTTAGCACTCATGATGCATACTTTACGTCAAGAGTTTAAAAAAAAAACTGCTGTTTTTTTTAGATTTCAGAACACTGGATTTAATGCAAATTACACATGTAAGGAAAATTTTTGTTTCCTATCGTGAGAAGAACGGGCACGCAGCTAGTACTCATCTAAAGAAATAGAGTCTTCTGCATAATGATACCTTTTTGAGAACTTATAGTGCTTATAAGCTAAATAAAGGAATTTCATAAACTAGATCAGTTGAATAAACATGTTACGTATTCTATATGAATTAAATACCATGTCCTATCATCTATGGGCTTTTGAGATCTGTACACATTTCGTTTGTGAATTTTCTAGAATGCAAGTAATAAAAATATAATACTTCAGATTGACTCACTTATGTTTATTATCATCCATGCATGATTTTGCGTCGTTCCCTTTAAACGCGTTTAAGGGAAAGCCAACTTGATCAATTGTATTAAACCTTTATTCTCGTTTACGGATTAAACCCTCAAAACGACTCTGACATAAAATTTCGTACACTTCATACACTTCATTACAGTTTTCACTGCAATGTATCTGTAATTTAAATTATTTATAACACCTAGATATCATAAAATAGATATTAAAGCTTAGGTGTAATTTAGACGCTTATTTTATAATAATTAAAAATATTCCTATCAAAAATTTATTTTAGTTTTACTTTTTCTATAATTTCAAAGCTGCGCTAAAATATATGAAAACAACTCCACAATATTTTCCCATTTTCAAGACGCCCATAGAGCTAAAATAACTTAAATCTGCAAGATTCATGACCTTTATTTCGACCATATACAATTCATCTCTGACGTTTTATTTTTTTTTTTATTTTTTTTTAAATAGAACACTCCATTTCCCATTACCACTATGCACAAACCTTAGAAAGAAAATACTGGAGTCTTTAATAAGTCTTGAACACATATAAATCACCTCGCGCATGTAAAATTTAAAAGAATAAATATTATTCTCTTTAAAAAAGTAATAACTAAATGTCTCACTTCTTTCCATGTTGGCACATACAACACTATTACGCATGCTCTCCAGGGACGTGTTGAATCATCAATCCCACACGAAACTTCCATATTTCTACTCAACAAATTGTTAATGCATGACCTGTGGAGACTCGCACACGACCTGGGAAGAAAAAGTAATTTTTGGTCATTCCGTGATATGGAACAAGGGGTCGGCAAACAAGTGGCCTTCCCCCTCTGGGACCCATAGGGTACCATTGAGTCACTCGAGTGATTAAATATCTCCATTGAAGTCCGACCCTCAAACCCCCCCCCTTTTCTCCCGCCCTTTACACTGCCCCTGAGCGTCGGAAGTGGGTAAGATTGAAATAGTCCGTGGAAGTGGGGGCTGAGTAGAATTTTAATAGCGAATTTATAGTTACTCAATGTAGGAATCACAATTTAGTCACGCTTGTAGCAATTTATTTCGTAATAATTAGCGAAAACTGTGACAAAGCTTCATTACTATTTTTTTTATTAAAAATAATATAAATATAAATGTGTTTTTATTTTATGAATTTAATTAGTACCATTAATTTCAAGATTTGTATTGTAATTACAAAACTACTTAAATATCCTAATATATAATCTGTTAAGAAGTTTTAAATAGTTACATTCTTGTATATTTTGATATCGATTTTTGTAACATAAACTTAACTCTAAGGAATCAGCATTAATTATGTTAAAGTTCGATTATTATTTTTACTTTGAAAGAGAAAAGACAATGAATTTTTATTTTAATTTTTCATCAGGTTTAGTTTTTTATTCGTGATATTTTGCATACATTGAAAATGTACAAATAACTTGAAAAACGTGTATACCTTAAGGTGAAAATATTCTAACACACAAACACTTATATGAAAATGTATCTATAAATGTAAGATATTTCTAGCTCATAAGTTTATAAAAAGAAAATGTACGGTAAACAATTAAGAATGTTTACAAATAACATAAATTCGATTTTAAAATTAAAAATTAAGCATAAACTGAACGTAATATTTTCATCTTACAATTTGTGTTAACTGTATTTATTGCTAGCCAAACTAACGCAAAATACTGAAAATATGCATACTGTTCTAAAATGTCTAAATAAATGATTGGAAATAATTATTTTCATTTGATTTTTACATATTCATTGACTGAACACAACATTATTAGACTGAATGATGTTGTGTTCAGTCAATTTTTTTAATGATTCATAACATTAATCGACTGAATTTGGCCAATCCACCCACTTTGTTCTTCTATTCATTTCTAATTTTTAAATAAATACAATTATTTTTTTCCATGGTGTACTTTTCGTACACTTATACTTGCTTATAAACGAAGATTATTATATCTTCACCGAAAAAAGGCAGAACTATGATTACGTTTTTTTTTTCCCTCAGTGGTTTAAAAAAACTGTTTAATCATTGATTTAGTCTAAAAAGTATTATCATACTCTTTAAATAGCTTTTCCAATAACTACAATCACTATAGCAATTAGGGAATGAAAATTAATACCTCCATAATTGAATTAAGGAATTATAATACACGTGACATTCTTTGCAATTTATTTTACTATCCCCATTCCAGCATGTCATATGCACGGAAAAAATGAGTTTTTCGTTTCCTATGAATTTTTAGAAGTAGTTTAAGTATTCTTCCAAGAATAGGAGTCCTTAAAAAGGATCGAAAATTGATTCAGAGTAATTTTCTAAGTGAGCTTTTAAGATAAGAACTATTTCATTATGCGGTTAAGCTGAAAATTGCAACATCCAATTACTTTTAGAAATATTAGAAATTTCTCATAAATCGGCATCAAAAGCTTGGCACAAGTAAAATACTGGTAAATACTTTACTTGATACAAGTGAAGTGTTGATATAAAATAAATGACATTTAAAGCACAAGCATATTTCTGATATTGCCTTAAAATAACTGAAAATAAATCCTCCCCCTATGCCTCTATATACATATACACATATGTATGTGTGTGTGCAGGCGGAGGG